>OZ014525.1:66760353-69160353 GCA_963966055.1 Lathyrus aphaca | reverse complement strand
GATGCTAAACCAAGACTCTTGAGATGGATCTTACTCTTACAAGAGTTTGATCTCGAAATCAAAGATAAGAAAGGTACTGAAAACGTCGTAGCGGACCATTTATCTAGAATAGAAGGTATTAAACCCGAACAAGTGCCGATTAACGACGATTTTCCGTATGAACAGCTGATAGCACAAATAAGAAGCGACCCAGCTCAGTTAGACATAAATGAACCAAAAGCCGTGGAAGCAATCCAAACAACCGTAGGACTGCCATGGTATGCTGACATTGTCAACTACTTAGCTGCAGGAGCACTTCCACCGAACTTAACCTATCAGCAGAAAAAGAAATTCTTCCACAATCTCAAGTATTACTATTGGGACGAACCATTATTGTTTAAAAGAGGACCTGATGGAATCTTCCGTCGGTGCATTCCCGAAGAAGAAATAGAAGATGTCATTGCTTATTGTCATTCATCTCCTTATGGTGGACATGCAAGCACTTCCAAGACTTGTGCAAAAATCTTACAAGCCGGCCTATTACCTATTCTTCTCCCGTAACCACCCATAATCACCCATTATTCACCATTACTCCGTTCCACTTCCTCATTTAACCCCAACTCCACATATTCCCTTCACTCCTCTATAAATCAATCAAGTTATTCACATTTTCATCACAAAACCTCAAACACCTATCTCACGATAAACCTCATTTACATGCAATGGCAAACATTCAGTTTAGAGAAGGAGAACAAGGAGCAGCACAGAGAGCGAAGTTTGAAAAGTTTCAAACCCGTGGCATCCAAACTACTCGGTACGTCGACCTCGACTGTCTGAGAGAGTTAGGATTGTTCGAAGGAGTGAAGCTACTTCTTGAAAAAGTTGGCTTATGGGACTTATGCAGCCAACTGCAACCAACATTTGCAAACCTCACTCTGGAGTTCCTGAGTTCCTTCCAATACATCACACCTTCTGGATCAACGAACCAACTCACAGGCATTGCAAAATTCCGAATGCTTGGCAGAGAGTTCGAGCTCACTCAAACCAGAGTCGCTGAAATTTTAGGATTCAGTCACGGTGACGGTGCCCACCTTCGTGTGCCCGACAACTTCAATGAAACTGCTTTCACTTTGTGGCACAACATCACAAACAGCCATGCTTCAGCCTACCAAAGTCTCAACGCTACGCACATTCATAATCTAGCGATACGGTACTTTCATCGTATCATCTGCAACACCATCTTTGCAAGAGAGAGCAACCATAAGCTCAATTCCAAAGATCTCCTATTCTTGCATTGTGCCTTGAATAAAGAACGCATCAACGCCGCTCTGTTCCTTCTGGCCCACATTCAGTCTGTAGCATAAAGAGGCGCCACACCCTTCTACATTGGCGGGATTGTCACTTCCCTAGCCATACAGTTGAATCTTGGTGACCACCTCTCTCATTTGCCTCATAGAGCACCGGAGCTGCTTACCATGAGCTACTGCAAGTCCGCTCACATGATCTCTCAGCGTGAGGATGGCAGGTTCAACCCTGTGATACAAGGCACCATCTATCATAATATCGTTTTGCCTTGCAGGAACCGGATTGATCCATCAAACAGAGCCAACTGGCTATTTGATTTACCGGCTCCCACAGGCCATGTTCTGATTGTTGACGAGCAGCCTGATGCACCTGTGGATGAGATGCAGGATGCGATGGATGCTGTTGAGCCAGTTCAGGACATACCTGAGTCTTCCACCAGGCAGCCGCCTTCAGCTGAGATCACCCTTGAAGAAATCCTTCGTGCCATTCACCAGCAAAACCAGATGAATGCGGCACTTGAGAGGAAGCAGAAGGAGCAGTATGATGCACTCCTGGCCACTGTTGTCAGAAACCAGGAAGCAACAGATGAAAAGTTAGGTGAGATCTTCAGCGAGTTAGAAGCTTTGCGGATGGACGTCACCGCTCTTAGTGTCACTGGCTCTGATGAGGAAGCCACTCCTTTCAGACGCTCCCGCACCAGAAGCCGAGGTCGTGGTCGTCAGTAGCATTAGTTTTTCTTTTTGTTTTTGCATTTTGTTTATGTAACGTATTTCCCCGCTATTATATCACAACATTGAGGACAATGTCTGATATAGTGTGGGAGAGGTACCTTTCCCGTTTTCCATTCATTGTATTTTCTCTTTCCGCATTTTCAATGAACAAGTAATATTTATGCTATTTCTTAAGTTTCAATTCTTCCCCGCTTTATTTAGCCATACCGAATTTTTTTTGCTTTATCTTCGCATAACTCGACATACCTATGAAATCGTAGTTAGAAAGCTGAGAAAGATCCAACAATATCAATACAGTCTTGACACCTTAGACTTCCTACTTAAGCATTCCATTTCGATAATTGTTATGACTATACCTTAAGTCTTAGTTCTAAAGTAATCCCTAGTAGTTTATACTAACAGTCAGCACCGTCTAGACACAAACCACGTGGGGAGCCGATGAACATAAGTGTTTGATGCCTAATCTATAAACGATCCTTCATATCTCGCTGCCATAAAAAAAATTGCACCAAAGTACACGGTCGCATATAAGAGATGAGTAATATAAGAAGGAGTTCATTGCTGGTTGGTTCAGAGGTACCTGGTTCTGAACTTGGTAGGGCGTGCTACGACTCGATCCCCCACAACCTCCAATTTGGATAATATGTAAAGGGTTGCCACATTCGTGTACCAGACCCCGTGCTAATAAAGGATCAAAGTCACTAACCGGCTACTCCATTACGTGCGTGCTAAGACAAAGGGCTTAATGTGATTGCGCTAGAATGAAACCGGGTGAAATAAGAACGAAGGACTCTAGGTAGAATCATAACGGAATTACTGAATGTTTCGTTTAAAGGGAAGTCGACGACTTAGCTTGTTGCTTGTGTCATTAGTGTATCGTCAGTGTTCTACTCTAGTATCGGTCTATCTAACTAAATGACTTCTCGTATGGTATGTTATGTGTGTGCGTCTGATGAAAATTGTCTGATCATTTTTCAATTGACTATTTTCTTGAGGACAAGCAAAGGTTTAAGTATGGGGGAGTTTGATAACGAGAAATCGTATCGCATTATTACTATGTTTTTAGTCCGTTTTATCATACATTGGTCCTTTTAACTCCCGATTGTTTCGAGTTTTTATGTCACATTGCAGGTATAATATGTCTAGAGCCAAAAGTATGGAAAAAGATCAAAGGAACAAAAATTAGCATGAAAAGAAAAGAGAGAAATCAATTCTGCTAAAAACTGCATATTTTGTTGCTCTCACGGTCGTCACAACTGCCTCACGACCGTGACACGTCAATTTGAGGTCTCACGATCGTTACCATGTTCTAACGACCGTGACGCGCTAATATGAAGAAATTTTCCCGTTACACCATGTCACGAACATGACAAGCAAAAGTTATTTAATTTGTTTGAATATAATTGAGAACGTGCAACGAAAAGAAAGAGTCTTCAGAGACTCCTACTTTCTCTCAACTTCAGCAACGCCCAGAAAACCATGTTCTCCTGGATTTTCTTAAAACTGAAGCACCGAAGCCCACGCTACTACTCTTCAACTGCCAAAGTTCTCTCCTATAAATACCAAAGATGCAGATGAAGAAAGTACAGAGTTTATTATTGAAATTTTATGCGAAAGCTCTGCCGTTTTTACAACCCATTTATTTCCAGCTTTTGTTCTTGTCGTTTCTCTGTTTAATTTCCAAACCCTTTAATAACAATTTCCAACATTAGGAATTTGTTATCTTAATTAAATTTCTTTAAGCCTCAGAATTTAGTATTTTATTTCTATTCCGACACTCCAAGCTTGCCAATTTGTGGAAGAAGGAGCCTAAGAATTCATTTGTTCAGGTTTTTTATTTTAAAATTTATATTAAGTTTATTTATTTATTTATGTTAAGTTTCTGTTATCATTATATAATGAATGTTTTAATATTTATTAATTTCATTTTGTATCTGTCTGTTGTTTTAATTAGTATGAGTAGCTAAGTTAATTGAGTCGGTATGTAATAAAGCAACCAAAACGGATAAATCGAATCTAAGCTAAAAACAATTACGAACTTATATTCTGGCTGTGACTTTTTATAATTAAAATCAAGCTTTTTGTTACGAGAGTAAGAGAAGTGAAATAGGTTAGGTCAAGACCACGAGAGTGTGAGATTTTAACCGGATAGCTAAAGTTAGGCATTCGATTTAAATACAGCGAGAGCGCTTTAAAACGAATTAGACTTATTAAGTTTTCAAAAATTATTTTCTAAACACTTATGGGCTAGCGAGAGCAGACATAGGGCTTTAGGAGTAAGATCTGAGATAAGACCACGAGAGTGTGAGTTGAGGGTTTTTAAACTGGTAATCTCTACAGAATTATTTAAGTGAAACATCTTTATAAGCTTAGACTAGATTGACCCGCATAGGTTAATATAATTACATACCGACCGCCTTCTCATTATTTCCTTAACTAAGTTTAATTCCCGTTTTTAATCCTTAAAACCATAACTGTGACAAAATTACCGCCTTAGCTAAACTAGCAGACCTTCTAGCACTAGAGTGATTACAAAGTCCTTGTGGGTTCGACATCTTTTTATTACTATTGCGATAGGTTGTGCACTTGCAGTTAGATACCGTTAGACACATCACGTCTTCGCCCCATCAATTTCCTGCAATGGCCTCCCTCAAAGATGCTAAGGTTGTGGTTGCAAAAGGTGGTTCTACTATTTGGGGTCAGCTTCCCAACATCCCTTACAAGTCTGACAAGTTTGGTTTGGGTTTCACTGCAGAATCTCAGAAGGTTGTTTGTCGTGCTCGTGCTGTTCGTATCACCAATCAAGGGGTCATAAGAGATCAAATCAATGTTGTGGGTGACTGTAATGAAGACTACAACCTGGATGATTGGATCTTTCCTACCATGGGTGATGGACTCAACAATTGGAAGACTGAAGACGTTATTCCTATCTCCTTTAGTCAGGAGTATATACTATTACTGTGTTTTTATTTTAAGTTTGTAATTCCGAACAATTAAACTTTTAAGGCTTGTGTCTTGCCCGGGGCACAATGGTATGCTTGTTTCGGGATGTCATTTCATTTGCATACTTCATTCAATAAAAATCAATGGACGTTTCGTTTTCGTAAATATTGTGCTCCTTGTCTTTTATTATTATTTCTGTTTTATCAGCTATGTGTTCTTACACACACCCACATCACTAAAATGCAGATCCTCATCCACTCTGGATCCTGTTGATAACAGTTCTACTATTGCCAATTATAATTTCGAGAATCTGATCTATCAAGCTGAAGATGGAAAGGAGGAAGATTGTGAAGTACCTGTAGAGCTTGCTAGGTTATTACAACAAGAAGAGAAAGCTATATAGCCACATGAAGAGCCAATCGAAGTTGTGAATCTGGGAACAGAGGAAAACAGGAAAGAAGTCAAGATAGGAGCTGAGTTAGAGGATGGTGTTAAGAACAGACTAATTCAGATGTTACGTGATTATGTGGAGATCTTTGCTTGGTCTTATGAAGATATGCCAGGGTTGGATACTGACATTGTGGTTCACCGTTTACCGGTAAAAGAAGACTATCGTCCAAAGAAACAAAAGATTTGTCGCATGCGTCCTGAAATGTCAGAAAAGATTAAAGCAGAGGTGATGAAACAGTTTGATGCAGGGTTCTTAGCTGTGACTTCTTATCCTCAATGGGTTGCAAACGTGGTACCAGTACCTAAGAAGGATGGTAAGGTACGAATGTGTGTAGACTACAGAGATCTGAATAAGGCCAACCCTAAAGATTACTTTCCACTACCACATATTGATGTTTTGGTAGACAACACTGCTCAGCATAAGGTATTCTCTTTCATGGATGGTTTCTCCGATTATAATCAGATTGAGATGGCACCAGAAGATATGGAGAAGAGTACATTTGTTACACAATGGGGTACTTTCTGTTATAAGGTGATGCCATTTGGTTTGAAGAACGCTGGGGCAACATATCAGCGTGCTATGGTGGATTTGTTTCACGATATGATTCATCATGAGATAGAGGTATATGTGGATGATATGATAGCCAGGTCCCAGAATGAAGAACAACACCTTGTTCACCTGCATAAGCTGTTTGAGAGGTTGAAGAAATACAAGCTGAGATTGAATCCAAATAAGTGTACTTTTGGAGTTAGGTCTGGTAAACTCCTGGGTTTCATTGTCAGTGGGAAAGGTATTGAAGTGGATCCTGCAAAAGTGAAAGCTATACAAGAGATGCCAGCTCCCCGTACTGAAAAGGAAGTAAGAGGTTTCTTGGGACGACTGAATTACATTTCAAGGTTTATTTCCCAGCTAACTGCTACCTGTGAGCCCATCTTCAAGTTGTTGAAGAAAGATCAGGTAATAGAGTGGAATGATGAGGGCCAGATAGCCTTTGATGAAATCAAGAGATATCTTCTAGAACCTGTAAACACCCCAAATTTGACCTCACCCATTCACACCATGGCTTGTGATCTTCTCATATGCATAAATTCAATCATAGCATCTCATACCACATTTTTTGATTCACTGCATTGCTCCTAAGTCATCTGCATCTAGGGTTTGTGATCTGAGCTATCCCTGAGCCTTTTGAGCCACTCCAAAGGTCATCAATCACTTCAAAGGGGTCCATGTATGTTCAAGCATCATATTATATTCTCACAAAGTCAAGAAAGCCAAAGAATCACAAGAACTGAGAAAGGCATGGAAGCAGAGCCAGGTTTAACTGCACAGATGACCTAGAATTAGGGTTTTGGTTTCAGAGGCCATAACTCCAAATTTTTTGGTCATTCTTGTTTCTATTGGTCTCTATATGTTAGGAGGATCATGCATATCAATTTTCATGAAGAAATTCCATGGGGAAGGCATCTAATCAAGAGTTGACTTCTTGAGCAAGTCAGTGCAAAATCAGGGCATCTGAGGCCCCCAATGACCCAACCAAAGGGTGTTCTTCATCATTTTGAATGTATATGATCTTTATTTTATCATAGAAGATGTTAGAAGTTCACAAAATTGAAGAATTTCAAGCCATTTGCAAAGTTGCCTTTTTGGGAAGGTGACTTGTAATGCAAACTTGCTATTTTGGGAAAGTTTTTCAACCTCCTCTTTTTGATTCAAAAATGCTTCAAATGAGAAAACTTTGGTCATGAAAGTTGTAGAATGGATCTTCCCATTTTCAAAAAGTACAAGAACTCATTCTAACTCATTTTGGATCAAAAGTTATGGCTTGTCAAAGTTGGCAAAAATCACTTAATTTTCACTTTTGTACCAAAGAGGCAAAGTTGCAAAACCTCATGCCAAGGCAAAATGTGACTTCAAATTGACTTCTATGCATTACACAAACATGAATCATGACCTAAAAATCATATTGCACCAAAGAACCTCCCATTTTCATGACTTATGCTTCAAGTAATCACAAAAGGGCCAAAAGATCACAAAATTGCAAAACATCACATAAACCCTAATCCACTTGCTGCATTGCCTCTAATCCATTTCCATGGTTCTCCTTGATTCAAGCTGCAGCCAAGCCATGCCTTGTACCTTGACTGAAATGGCCCATACCTCTCTTACACAAAAAGTTGACTTTATGCAAAAAGACCCATACCAATCAAGCTAGGCCAGCAACAACTCTCTGACCTATCAAGGATTGATATGTGTACCAAAAGAGACTCAACACATAGCACAACACAGCCTGAAACATCCCACAAGCCATAGTTCCCAAAACTCACCTCTTATGCATTTTGTTTCGAAACTCATCACCCAGACTTCAAACATCAAAACAAACTTCACAAAACCATTCACCATGTTCCTCTGATCATTTCCCAACCCTCATTTGTCCCTGAAACCACCCCAAGCAGAAATACGATTTCTCACCCCTCCTGAACAGAACTCTATCAATCTCTCAAACCAGCCAAAAGAAATTCCAAACAAGCATTGCAAGCTTCTCAGGAGGTTCATTAGAGGCGTTTTGGATCAAAGAGGCAACCATAAAGTTCCAAAGATCAAAGCTTCAGTTCAGGTGAGCTCAAGAACATTTTTTCCAGAAACTTGTTTTTAAGTTACTAAATGATTCTTTATGTTTCACTGATCATGATGATATGTTTTGTTTTGAAAATGGTTGAGAAATGAGTATGTATTCGTGTTCTGAAACTTTTTGACCTAAAACTGTTTTGATTCGATTCTCATTGTTGATGTGTTTTAAATGTCGTTTGTTTGCTGATTCTTGATGTATGATGTATGGGGATCATTTCTGGGCAGAGAAATTGGATTTTAGTGACCTAGGGAAGAAGTTAGCAATTTTCAGGGAGGGTTGTGGCCGGAGAAGATGACCGGAGGTCATTTCCGGCCACCTGAAAGTCATTAGCTCATTAATCACGTTTAGGGCTCAGTTTGAATTTGGACCGTGGATTTAGTTGACTAGGTTTGACTCCCGCGTGTTTGAATGGCCTGGTCAAATGGGGGCCGTCCAGATGCGCCCGGGTCAATTCCCTCCATTTCTCTTTGAATCTCAGCCAGTGGATTTGCATACTTCTCATATTTTCATTTTTTATTCATTTATTTTGTATTTAATTTGTACGAATTATTTAAAATAGCAAAATACATTTAAAAATTCTAAAAAAATTTGTCAAGCTTTTCATTAATTTTCAGAACCCAAAAATATTTTTATTTTTATTTTTTGCATTAAAAATTATTTTTAAATCATTTAAATGTTTATTTTTAATTAGTTAATGAAAATTAATTAATTAAAAATACATTTAGGTATTTAAAAATTCCAAAAAAAATCACATTGCATTTAAAAACATTTAGAAACATTATAAAACTCTCAAAACAAATTTCTTTTTGGTTCTTGATGCCTTTTGATCATTTTCATTGGAATTAAATTCATTTTAAGGCAATATTTTTGTGCAAACTTTGAAAAATCCATTCTGCCTAACCTTTGAGAGTTTGATGATGGTTCTTCTTGCATTACATCCTTTATGGCATGTAGTTTATAGGATAAATTTGGTTTGAATTGATCTTCCATTTTCAATTTGTTTTGCATTTTTCATGATGAGGTACCTTAAAACCCTAATTGACTTAAGAAAATCATAACTTGCACTAGGTTAAGAGTTAGGTCCCCTCCTTTGGGCAGTGAACTTGTGTAGGGTTAGGGTTCCTTTGATTCCATTTTCAATTTTTATCATGACATTTGCTTCTGATTTTGAATTTTGCTTTGTGTGTTGACCATAAACCCTAATTTGTGCCTTCCTTTGCATCCACCTTTCATTTGCTTGCATCCAATGACTTGCCATGACATTTTGTACATCCACATGATTCATAATACATCTTAGGACATATTAGAATCATGTTTGATCATCGCATCATTCATTTTCCATGTTATGCATCCATACCATTCCATAAACTTTCATGAACTTTCATGGTTCAAGGCATGCTCCATATGCATCCATTCTCTTGTATGTTCACACATGTGCATCTTGTATGACTTTGCACCATCTCTTAGCATCATTAACATCATGTTTATGCTTCTGCCTTTGGTTTGCATCATGACATTGCATCTCATTTGCATTGCATTTCATTTCTTTTGCTGACTTTTCAGGTGGTAAGTTGTTTTGGGAAGTGAATTTGCCTTCACTTCTCACAATCTCTCTTCATCTCTTTTAAGCATCATTGCTGAATTTTTATCTTGTGTATTTGAGTGAGCTTGCTCATTCATGCTCTTCCCCACTTTCTTTCTTCAAGCAACTTGTCTTCTTAAGTAAAGCAAGTTGTCTTGCTTTTCTCTGCTTCTTGCTCCTTTCATCTGCTTCCTTCCTGGTGGTTTCTATGAAGATCTTCTTGCAAGCCTCATTAACCCTAGGAACAACCAAGCATGATAACAATTAGGGTTTGATTAGTCCCCCATTAGTTTTTTTTACCTTTGTGTCATCTTTGAGTCTTCTCTTCTCATCTCATAATCCAGGACTAAACCCTAAAGGTTTTAAGGCTTTGTGATTAAGTTTATGCCTGCATCCTTCTATTAGGATGGAGTGTATAACTTTAATCCTAATTGTCAAACCCTTAATGTGTTTAATTCCTTTAATCAATCAACCTAATAATCACTAAGACATCAAGCTTGTAACTTGGGCCTTGCATTAGGGTTCTAATTCTTCCTTAATTGGTTAAGAAGGACTAACCCTAGTGTTAATGGACAAGTCCCCCTCAAGTTGTCTTACAAACAATAAAAACCACTTCTTCATCTTATCATTAATTAAAATCCATCTAATAAAGGCTTTGTTTTGTCATGAGGTTAATCCCTAATCATGGATTAAGTTGAGGAGCTTTCCTTAGCTTAAATGTTCTCATCTATTATCCTTCTATTAGGATGGTGTAATGAGTCCATTAAATCCTTGATTATGGCTTAATCTCATTACTCAACACTAAACAAAAACAACAAAAACATCTAAGTAATCACAAGTAGGTTAATGATCTTAATCCTACATCATGGTGATTAAAGTGTAAGGTGCTTACTTCATACTTAAGGTATTCTCATTACCCCTAATCAGAGGGAGGATGTGATGAGTTTACTAACCCTTGGTTTAGTCTTAAGCTCATTTTCCTATGACAAACTTCAAAAAGCAATAAAAGACTGAAAAACTTAAAAAAAAACAAACAATAATCGTCTCCTTCGGGATTCTTTTCTCATCTCATTCACTCACAAACGAGAACTTGCTTCTTCCGTCTAATGCAAGACAGTTTAAACCTGAGCCAGACAGGTCATACACTTGAGCATAGACAAGTAAGCAGTTCACAAGTCAACTTACCCTTCAGTCTTTTTGGGTCGAACTACGGTGTTCTGACTTCCTCATTGCACGAGAGGATACGTAGGCATAACTTAATAGTTATCGAACAAAAGTCTCTGTATATTCCCCCTCCTTCTAGCATTATTCTTTAAGCCTCATGATCTTGAGCATTTCATTCTTGTTCTTACACTGACACTTCTCTTATACACTTCACATTTCTTTTACACCGACACTTGCATTCTTTCCGGCTTTGATACACAGATGGCACTGACACTACCCCTTTAAAACACAAATATTTTAAGCGTGGATCCCGTCGAGTACGACGGACAATCTGGGTGCTAATACCTTCCCAGGTTGTAATGAACCCCCTTTCTCAGTCTCTCTGGTTCGCAACCGTCTTATCCATATCTTTCTAGGTCTATGCAGCATTACCTTCCCTCCGGGATAAAAATGCCTAGCTGGCGACTCTTGTCTTCTGAGTTCACCCCTGTGTGTCCTCTCTCCTTTCGCCGACCGTTCGCGTCTGTACCCCTCTTGGCCCTGGGTGTCATTTGGTGGGAGCGACAGAACCTCCAATCTTGATGCCACCAGTTGATGGAAGACCCTTGATTATGTACTTAAAAGTATTAGATAACTCGATGGGGTGTGTGTTGGGGCAACATGACGAGTCTAGTCGAAAAGAGCAGGCAATATACTACCTTAGCAAAAAGTTTACCGACTGTGAAACAAGATACTCACTGCTCGAGAAAACTTGTTGCGCTTTGGCATGGGCTGCTCGCCGACTAAGACAGTATATGTTGACTCATACTACTTTGTTGATTTCAAAGATGGATCCAATCAAGTACATATTCGAGAAACCTGCTCTCTTCGGACGAATAGCGAGATGGCAAATGATTTTAATAGAATATGATATACAGTACACTACTCAAAAGGCCATCAAAGGAAGTGTTGTAGCTGATCATTTGGCTCATCAAGCAGTGGATGATTATCAATCAATGAGTTTTGAGTTCCCTGATGAAGACATTATGATTATTACCAAAGAACCTGGACAATATGACGGACCTGAACAAGGATCCTGATGGACTATGGTTTTTGATGGAGCTTCTAATGCGCTTGGTAATGGTGTTGGTGTTCTGATCATTTCCCCTGAAGGTTGTCATACCCTAATTACTGCAAGACTTTGTTTCTATTGTACCAATAACATGGCTGAATATGAGGCATGTATCATGGGTATCAAAGCTGCCATTGAAATGAAGATTCAGTTCCTGGACATATATGGAGATTCAGCCCTGGTAGTTAGTCAGATTAAAGGAGATTGGGATACCAAGCATGAAAATCTCATTCCTTACAGAGAGCATGTGTTGTCTTTGATCCCATATTTTGAAGAGATTACTTTTGGACATATTCCACGAGGAGAGAATCAGTTGGCAGATGCATTAGCCCCCATGGCATCTATGTTTGAGATTAGCTGGGATGATGAAGCTCCCAAGATCACTATTGATAGATTTGAGAAGCTTGCATACTGCAATGAGATTGACACTGAAGAAATAGAAGGAAAGCCTTGGTTCTATGAAGTGAAAAGATATCTTGAAGCTCAGGAGTTCCCTGAAGGGGCATCTGTCAAAGATAAGATGTTTCTGAGGAGGTTTTCTGCTAAGTTCTTTTTGAGTAATGGAATCTTGTACAAGCGCAATCATGATTCGACTTTGCTTCGTTGTATGGATAAGAAGGAAGCAACAGAGATTATGGAAGACATGCATGATGGGATCTTTGGCACCCATTCTAGTGCTCATACCATGGCAAAGAAGATATTGAGAGCAGGTTACTATTAGTCTACCATGGAAGCTGACTGCTATCAACATTCTAAAACATGTCACAAGTGTCAGATTTATGCTGATAAAGTGCATATACCTCCAGCTCCATTGAATATGTTGATTTCTTCTTGGCCTTTTGCTATGTGGGGCATAGATATGATTCGTGAGATCAAGCCTACTGCTTCTAATGGGCATCGTTTCATTCTGGTTGCCATTGATTACTTTACAAAGTGGGTGGAGGCAGCCTCATTTGCATCTGTTACTAAGAATGTTGTGGCTCGATTCATTAAGAATAATCTCATATGTAGGTATGGCATCCCTGAAAGAATTATCACAGACAATGGCTCTAATCTGAATAACACCATGATTACTGATCTATGCACGCAGTTCAAGATTAAGCATCACAATTCTTCTCCGTATCGTCCAAAGATGAATGGGGCAGTAGAAGCTGCCAATAAGAACATCAAGAAGATTCTACAGAAGATGATTGTTACTTACAAGGATTGGCATGAGATGTTACCATTTTCTCTTCATGGTTATCATACTACAATACGTACTTCAATAGGGGCAACCCCATTCTCCTTAGTCTATGGTATGGAAGCAGTTCTACCCATTGAAGTTCAGATCCCCTCCTTAAGAATCATTAAGGATGCAGGCTTGGATGAAGATGAGTGGATTCAGACTCGACTTGACCAGATAAATTTGATTGATGAGAAAAGATTGGCAGCTGTGTGTCACAGTCAGATGTACCAGAAACGGATGATCAAAGCTTTTAATAAGAAGGTTAAGCAAAAGGTATATCAGACTGGTGACTTGGTAATCAAGCGTATTATATTACCACAAGGTGATCCTAGGGGTAAGTGGACTCCTACATATGAAGGACCATTTTTAGTCAAGAGAGTATTCTCAGGAGGTGCCATGATGCTTACTACTATGGATGGTGAAGACTTCCCACAACCTGTAAACGCATACATAGTTAAAAAATACTACGCATAAAAAGAGACCTGCTAGGTTGACTGTCCTAGGCAAAACTAAGGGCATCCCGGCGAACCAAAAGGGTTCGGGCAAAAATTAAGGATATATATATATATATATATATATATATATATATATATATATATATATATATAAAATGTGTACACCCGGCAAGTCGAAAACCTGAAAGGGCGGCTTGGGCAAAGAAGGGTATCCCGGTGGATTGAAAACCTGAAAGGGAAATCCAGGCAAAAGTTAGGGATTAAAGCGTATGACTATATCTCGTTTGGATCACTCATGTAACCCCAATCAGTTGTGTCACCAGAATCAAGTTCAGACGGATAAAGATCAATCCAATCATTTCCATCTCGACAGCAAAGGATGAGATACTTGAAAATAATGGCAATAGTAGAATTGAAACTCAATAGGATTATTTTTCACATAGTTGTTTTTCTTGGTTTTGTAAAACTTTTACGATGAGTTCCTCTTACTAGGATTTCTGTCTCCTTGTACAAATTTGCATGTGTATAGGTTACTTCCTAAAATAAATAAAATCTCGTCTTTGAATCCAGATTTACTTTTACCTTGTTTACCTAAACAAAAACGTCCATTGGTTGTATTTGAATGTATGTATGCTTTTGAATATGATTGATGTTTACCAGAAATGCATAAAATGCAGTAATAGTATTTACTAAGGACGAACGAAGGTAGGAATTCAACGAAGCTTTGCCAGTCCATCCCCACAGAGTAATCCTTATATATACTTCAAGTAATATCTCCCCTCAGATTTATGTCCATCTCTTTTATCCTCAATCAGGATATTCAGGAAATTATTCCTTCAATAAAAGTACGACGAACAAAGACGGGAGGTTCTGAGTACCATACTAACAAATAAGACGGGAACGAAGTCCTCATATTCCTCAGCAACGGACCGGGATTTATTTTCCCTAGCCAGCAGTTGTTATACAAAAATACCCAGACGCTTCAGGCTACATGATTCATACATACATCATTTACATCATATCATAGCATACACATCCATAGTGCATAAGACATTTACTTAAGAGCATCATGTCATACATGCATACATATTGCATAAACTAACCTTTTCTTTTCAGGATAGTTTCAGGCAGATAAATACTATCAACAACTCAAAATAGTTCAGAGACGATCTATACGAAGATCTAGTGCTGATACTTAATTCGGGAATAATCGTTACGAAGATTCATTTCTGATAATCAATGCTCAAGTTGTCCTTGGAAGGGTACGTAAATGATCTATACGAAAATCTAGTGCTTAATCCAGGATATTTCCAAAGGAGATAATCATTACGAAGATTTATTTCCAATTGTCAACTATCTTTGGGAGGGTGTGTAAATGATCTATACGAAGATCTAGCACTTAATCCAAGAGATTCTTTCAGAAGAAGTTCAGGAGTAATCGTCACGAAGATTTAATCCTGGTATTCTTTCAATCCTTGGAATGGTATATAAATGGTCTATACGAAGATCTATTACCTAATCCAGGATATTTCCAGAAGAGATAATCGCTACGAAGATTTATTTCTAATGGTTTATTCAACAGTTTATCTTTGGATGGTACATAAAGGATCTGTACAAAGATCTTGTACTTAACCCAAGATATTAACAAAAGCAATTCATAAAAGATCGCCACGAAGATTTGATTCTGATGCTTAAACTAAAATATGTTCCTAAAGATGGTTCAGAGCTGATCTATATGAAGATCTGAATACTGACACCTAATGAAGAATATTCTTTTCCCCTAGAGATAATACAGAAATGATCTATACGAAGATCTAGTGCTGACGTTCAACTCAAACCATGTTACAGGAATGATTCAGAGATGGCCTATACGAAGACCTAGTACTGATATCTAGTGACAACCTTTTTTATACTAGCACCTCCTGGTATTATGGATGGCATCTATAAGCCCATCTCACGTTCATCAAAGTGGCATCTTTAAGCCCACTCCAGCATATACAACCAATCAGCAGTGTTACTTTACGAACCGGTGAGTGCAAATTTTTGGGCTTTTGTGTTCAATCCCCTTCAACCTTCCAAGTCACGAATGACACACAAGCCAATCTAACCCCTCAGGTTTCAGAAAATTGAACAGAGGCAGCTGTTGCACCCCAAAATTTGCCCTCACCTAGACAAAACATTGTGTACTAAGGTGTCCCAAGAGGTTCACAAGGTTCACAAGGTATCTCAAGAGGTTCACAAGGTTTACAATTAGTCAGAAAGCTTGGAAGTTCCCTCAACAAAGCATCCTCCTAAGCAATGCATCCTAAATTAGGGTTTTGAGTTTCATCAGGCTAAATGGATTTCCAATGCTTAAAGTGAGCTTCATAGCATCCTATATGTCTTCAAGAATCCCTATGTCAAGTTTCAAGCTTTCCCAAAAGGTTTGCTCAGTCAAATGATCAGATAGGCTAAAATCAGTCAAAGTAGTTAAAAAGTCAAACTGAGGTCAACTGTGGTCAAACTGAAGTCAAACTTCATGATTTTTTGCCAACATCAAGTATATGAAGTAAAATTCATCATTTGATCAATGGTTGATCATGATTCATCAAGGAGATTTCAGATCATCAAGAATCAGGAGTTTCTAAATTAGGATTTTCATAGGAAAAGTCAACTGAACTTTGACCAGCCATAACTTTCACATGCTTCATCAAAAAATTTCCATCCAAAGCTCATTTTGAAGGAAATTTAATTCTCTACAACTTTGTGTCTCACAAGCCAAGCCTAAAAATGCTTCATTTGGAAGGTATGAGCTAAGACATTATAGGTCATTTCAAAAGTCAACAAAAAGTCAACATCTTCCAAAGAGCATAACTTGAAAATGGTAAAAGATATGGACATGAGACCAAAGAGGTTGGTTATAGGACTCTCTAAGCTTTACAAAATGTCCAAGAACACCCTCATAGCTTTAAAATTGAGGGAGATACGTCTTTGAAAAGTTAGGAAAGTTTTGGGAGGTTTATGAAGCAAACAAGGCCTTAAAACCAAATTTCTCCAAATGGGCTTGCAATGTTGTGATCCAATCCATACAAGGACCTCTAGCACGACCCAAAGCAACCAAATTCTGATTTTTTATTATTTATTTATTATTTATTTTGATTTAATCCATAAAAAGTCAAATTAAATTTAAATAAAATATAAAAATCAATATTTGGACATGATTCTTCTTCTAGAAATTCTTAAATATCAATTAAAGTTGATTGGAATCATGTAAAATCAGATTGACCCAATTTAGAAAGGTTTTATAAGATTTTTTGAATATTTGAAAGAGGTGAATCTTCACGATCAAGTAATCTCTAAAAAGCCCATAAATCCACAACCTTTTGACCTAATTCTATTACATACAAATAGACAAACTGAAAGCAATCATAAGGGGACGAAAATCCAGCCTCCAAAGTCAATCACCAACTTCAAATTTTTCACACAAAAAAAATCAAATTCGGTTTTACACTTGCAGGTGGTTTTAAGGACTTTGAAGGTTTGCAATAGCTTCCTAAAGGTCCTTTGATCGTATCCCCATCATCATCTTCATCCATAACATCACAAAATGCATAACCCGAATCCATCTTGTTCTTGAATTTTCAAGTTTTCGATTCCTATTATCCACGCATTACTAATGATTTTTGATGTTGTTTTCTTGTTTGTGATAAGCTATAGATCGTATCTGGACCAATTGATTGAAGTTTCAGTGCCTAATACGAATTCGGCCATGATTAGGGTTTCGGCCAAGCTTTCAGGGTTATTGGATTTAGGCCATATAAATGATTTTGATTGATGAATTTAAGTCGTATATAATATGGGTAAACTATTGGTATGTTCAATTTGGACAAATGTTGATTATTTTGCAGATATTCAAGGTTGTTGAATTCCTACAAAAAAATACGCAAGAGGATTCATAGGAAAATTCGCAGGAATTTTCGAAGGAAAACCTGCGAAATTCCAAGGAAGAAGATGATGAAATTGGCGCTGAAATTGAAATTCAAAAGCTGGTTTGTGTGTTTGTGTGTGATTGTGATGGTCCTGGGTTCGAATCCCCCCAGGCCATTTTGTTTTTTTTTGCATTTTATGTGATTTTTACAGGTTTATAATAAAAGGATTACTACTCCTATCATGAATGCCAAGACGTGTGTGGCCTGGTGGTAATGTTGTTGGACTGAAGGATGGAAGCCTAGGGCCTGGGTTCGAATCCCAGCCCCAGGTATGTTCTTTTTTCTCAATTTTTTCATGTTTTTATTTATTTACATTTACTTAATTCATTTAATTTCTAAATAATAATTTCTAAAATATAATATTTATAATATTTTCTTCTACAAAAAACTTATAATTTAAAATTCAAACTTTATTTTTTTAAAATCAAATTTTTTATATTTATTTTATAAATTTATATTTATTATTATTATTATATATATTTTTGTAAATAAACTAATTAGGTTTAAATTAATAATCAAAAACCCTAATTTTCATAACCCTAACCCTAATTTTTCTTAACCTTACTATTTGACTTAATTTTTTATAAACTATAATTAATCATTAATCATTTTTTAAATATGTGAATAATGTATTATTTGTTTATTACTATTAAAACTTATTTTTTAAATCTAAAAATCTTTTCTAATATTAATTTGTCTTGCTAATTTTTTATTTCTTGTATTTTGATTTTCTCTAATCTTTATTCTTATTTTTATTACTACTAACATTTAAATTATTGCTTATTTATTTATTATTTCTATTATTGTTTCTCGATTATATTGTATTTGTCCCGAAGCATTGTAATATCTTAGGTTTATATTTTTTGCTTTATTTTTATATTTACTGTGTGGTTAGTAATTCTAGGATGTGATAACATGTTTGTAATTAAAATTAACTTAGAATAATTAACTTAAATAAGATAAATATTTGAATATAAACACGCACACACGTAAGTCGATCTTTGATCGCCATCTTGCACTTCCTAGGGTTGCCTCTCAGTTGCCTATTTCAAAAGGTCAAGTAAGGTGTCTTAAGCAAAGTCCCTCACAAATATCATCAAGTCCCTTCATTTTATAAGATCAAGTCCCTTCGAGGTTGCCTACGATAAATGATCTTGTCCCTTTGAATAAAAAATGATAAGTCCCTACGAATTGCTAAAGACACCTTACAGTTGCCTACATACAGATGTCCCTACACATGTCCCTTAAACATCCAAGGTAATGACTACCTATTCCTTAATAATAGGGATAGTCTTACCATTGAAAGAATGTAAGAACATGAAAGACTTAATCTAGGGTAGGTTTCTCTTAAGTTGCTTGCTCACTTTTTAAAAACACTCTTTACACCCCACTTTTCAAATAATTTTCAAAAACAAGGCTTTGTATACATCCATACGAGGATCATTACAAAGTACTTAGAAAGTTTCTAATCACACACTACACCTTTTCAAAACAATTTAAAGTGAGCTAAGTAACTAAGAGCCCATGGATAACCACGGATATAAAGGGTGCTAACACCTTCCCTTTATATAACCTACCCCCGAACCTAAGTCTTTTAAAATAGGTCTTTCCTGTTCTTTTATGTCCTTTCCTTATGGATAAAATAAAAGTCGATGGCGACTCTTGATATCCGCAACATGACTAAAAGTCAGTTCTTCCACCGTGTTACACTTATACAGAAGCTTGATAGAGTTTTAAAATAGATCGAAGAAAGTTTAAAAGAAAATAATGGGTCATAAACACAAAGGATTCTCCATGACGCATTTTAACAATTCATTTTATAGTAAAAGGTATGTATAAAAATTCAAATAAAGAAATTCACAGAGGAAGTTTACAGTTTAGTGAAAAAAAGGTGATCGCACCGAGTTTTTTAAAATAGTCGGTATAAACCCTAATGGTCTATATTTCAAAAATGGGTTGGGTCTTACACTCTAATAGAGATCCATGAGTGTAAAAACAATTGAATTTGAGGGTGTAAGTTGAAAAACCCTAAATTCTATTTTTAAATAATTATTTTTGAATAAAAAATAATAAAATGATTGAAAATTTCAAACAACAAAGAAAAACAAGTTATAAACTTGGATCAAGGTTTGAAAAATTATGTTTTATCCATGAGATAACTTATAATTCATTTGTGTTTGAAAAATCAAGAAGAATCATTTAAAAATGTTGAAAAACAAATAAAAGTTAATTCTTTGTGAAAATTTAAAATATATTACAAAATATTTTTTGTGGTTTTTTCATGGAAGAAAATAATAAAATAGTTTTTTGAATTAATGAAAAAAGAATCATTCAAAAACTCCAAAAATTCAGAAAGTTGATAATTTTTGAAATCAATTAAAATAATTTGAAAATTCAAATATTTGAATTTGAAAAAAGGGCGCCAAGAACATCAGCCCAAGAACATGCGCGCGAGGTATATTGCCCAGGTTTGCAAATTGACATATATCTCATGGAATACGCATCCATTTGAGATGAAATAAATATCAAAATTGTGTGTTTTGATCCCACGAACATGATGAAATCATTTAATTTCATTTATTTTGTGTGCATGAAGAGATATAAGGGTATGAACAGATAAACCCTACTTTTTTCCTAAGCCTCATGAAATTCTATACATGGATGATTTTATGCAATTGATTGAGGGAAAACACTTGAAATATTTTCATAAACAATTGGCATAAAAATAATGCTAGGAAATATGCATGCGTTATGAAATGATCAACTTTAGGTTTACTTGAATGTGGTTGAAGCACGAGCAATTTGATTTTTATGAAGGAGGTATTACAGATGTTGCTTGTTGATCTGGACGACTTCCTTGAATGATGTTGAGTGTATTGCAAGCTTTGAACTCCTTTGAAAACTCTTGGATCAAGTTTTGGTATCCAAGTTACCGAATGAAGGCATAATAGCTTGGCTGAAGGGTGATTTTTGGTTAGAGGTGTTTCAGAGGTGGTTTAAGTGTTTGAACACCTTATATACATCATATGTGATGTGTTTGAGCAATTGGTTTGAGTTGATAGTGACCACAACTCAAAACCTGATGGTGTTTGCTCAAAATGTCAAGTTTTGAGTCTTTTGAAGGAATGAAAATAAAGCTATGAATTGTAATTCTTTGGAGTGATTTTTATGATTAATGAGAGTCTTTATTTATAGTGTAAGAGACTTGTTAAAGTGGTTTTTGTCTTTCTTAAGGGCTAAGGCTTGGAAACTTAGTCATTGTTATGCATCATTACTTACTACTCAAGACACTCAATTGATATCTCAAATAAATCAGTCTAGCCTTGACCAAATTCAAATTCTACAGACATTTTAATATTTGTTTATGAATTCAAATTGGGTGAAGTTTATAATATTCTAGGATATCCCTTTTTGAAACATTTTGGTCATTGGATTAAGTGCATAGGTGTTGAAATTCATGAATACAAAATGGAAGCTTCTTGGTTGTAATCATGAATTTGCAGGTTGGCTCAGGTTTGTAATGATGATTAAGATGCTATTGACCAGCTGATCTTATCCTTGACTCATAAAATCTAAATTTCAAGTTTTGACAAAAATCTGTTTTTGCAAAACAGTTGTGATATAGCGTGTTTGGCAATGGATTTCTTCAGCTTAAGTGAGATCTTTGCATGTCATTTAGTTCTTTGAATTGTTAGTATGATTTGTGGAAAAATTGGTGTTTACATGAAGATCTGAATCAACTTGGAACTATGTGAAAAAAGCCTCCAAGTTTTGATGTTTTGACTGTTTTTTTTTAACTTAGATAGATTTTGTCTAAGTGTTGAAACATTCAACTATTTATTTATTTTGATCATCCTCCAACTTAAATTCCATGAAGAATTGGAGTTTCATGTAGTTGAATATTTTGTAGTATGTGATGAAATATTTCATTTGAGCTTTGGTTCATAAAAATATGAAGCTTGGATCACAAGTTATGATGCTTGGAAGTAGGGTACATGCACATTTTTTCTTTATAACGTAGAAAAATTTCAATTTTTCTAAGTTA
Source organism: Lathyrus aphaca (assembly GCA_963966055.1). Taxonomy (NCBI): domain Eukaryota; kingdom Viridiplantae; phylum Streptophyta; class Magnoliopsida; order Fabales; family Fabaceae; genus Lathyrus; species Lathyrus aphaca. The sequence continues at coordinate 69,138,765 of OZ014525.1, read as the reverse complement.
GCCCCTTTTACAAGTTATCTTCAAATTCTTGATTTTTTGTGATCAAATGCATCCATGTACCATATATTCTTGTAATATAGGTCATAGGGATCATTTAAGGTCAAAAAGTCAAACTTTGACTTTATGGTTTAGATGAAAATTACACTGAGGTATTTTGGTACCCCTGATTTTTTTATTTTTTTGACTTGGCATCCTCTGAGGTATTTCAAACTAGTTAATGGATTTACAAGGTGTATGTGAATTATTTAAACCATTCCCTATGGTATTGGATCATGTCCATATGGAAATTTCAACTTTGGGTTCCCCGATCAGTCAAAACCCTAATTGGGCACTATGAAACCCTGATTTTGAGATTCTTGATCTCTACATCCTTTGATATTGATTCATACTTGTAGATGGTCTATTAGGGTTTTGTTGAGCTTCTTTAATGACATGTGGAGGTCTTGGCTTATTTTCCCATAAAAAGATTCATCTAGAGGGGACAATCGACTAAAAACCCTAATTTGTGACACTGAGGCCTCAACGCTCAGATAAACTGAAAATTTATGCAATCTTTGCATGAGTCTTCACCATTTCAGATTCCTTGATCCTTTGAGGATGTTTCAAAGGTTAAAAATCTTAAGAATTTATGATTGATCCTTTGCCTGAATTCTCTAAGGGACTCAGGAATCCTGATTCACTACGGGGACATGACCTGGTAAACTTCAACATTGTCCATTGAGCTAACGGGGTATGAGTATCTTAGGGTTAAAATTTAGGTTATGATAATTAGTTGTGATACAACAAAATAGGATGAAGGTTGTCTACTCAAAATTGATATTGTAATCAAGTTTATGAGATCATGTAACTCTTGTTCTGTTAAGGTTGATAGGTCTTCAAAATGGCACGGTGACTTGAAACCTGATATTCAAGACTGAATATAACAAGAGTGAGATAATCATATGAATGTCACATCAGATGCTCTAACATCAAGCTAAACATTTGGAAGCTCTCTTTGTGGAATAACAACAGTGTAAGTATATCATCTTAAGATCAGTTGGTCGTCTCATGAATGGAAGTTATTATTTCTTCAAAGAAGTCTATCTCATGAAAATTGTGGGAGCTACAAGAATGGTAAATTTTACATTTTCTAGTCTTAATATCCTATATTATAGTAGGTGGAATATGTAACTTGAAGGTCAAGCTTCATTGGTGAATCAGAAGAGCATTTTGAACTCTGAAGGAAGATGAGTTAACTAAACTGAGACATTTGGTTGTTCTCAAATATGAATCCAATGAGTGTACTTGAAACAAATTACTCTTGGGCGGAAGGGTAGTTGGTAGAATTTCAAATGAGAATCTGGTTCTACTTGTATCTTGGAGCTTGTGGCAGAAGCTCTAAGGAACTGAATAAGATTGTTGTGGTTATGGAGAGTTCATTTCTCTCTATGACAATCTGGAGTTCTTGATGATCAAGCTGGTGGAGCTGTGTTTTTTTAGAGTTGTTTTATAGTTATGAAGAGAGCAAGAGATGTGGTTGATATATCAAAAACCATTGGGTATGGTGTCTATAATACATGAAGAATGTCCTAATTGATGTTAAAACATCATCTAGATCTCTCTTTTTTTGTTGTTGGAAAAGAATCTGAAGCCTTAAGTGTGGGGCTTGATATTCACGTCTTGAATAAGAAATCACTTTATCTAATCATAAGGGAAAATCACGAGGAGAGGACTTACTTGAAGTAGGAAGTGAATGTCTGGATATGATGATTGATACTCACTAGTTGAATCAGAAGTGTTCTATCTTATCATATGGGAGAATGATGAGATGAAGAAGTGTAGAAGCACGCCTTCAACCTCGAAGATTTTGATGAAGACAACACGCCTCATGCACTTCAGATCTGCAAAAAGTCAAGAGCTCCAACATGATCAAGCTACAAGCAACCGGCATTGCGATCAAGCTTCTCATGCATCATCGTGTTACTTCTGTAGCGGTAAAATCATGAGTGTAAGCTATTGATTAACTTAACTCGATATACACAGAGTCGCCACCGCGCTTTTATTTATTTCCAAAAGGAAAAAGGAAAAAGAACGAACAAAACCTTAAAGAATCTTAAAAGCTAAAAAGCTAAAAGAATCAAATAGAGAATGGGTACGGGGATTGGTTACAAATCGGGAAGGTTTTAAGCACCCGACTTGTCCATGGTACTCCACGGGAACCCTTTGAAATGTTTACTGCATTTTTGGTTTGAAATGGTTTGCTTGAAAAAAGATTGAAGAGATGAGAAGAAGAATGTTTTTTAAGATTTTGGTGTTTGAAGAGACGAACGTCTCATGCCTACGTACCCACAAAGTGCAATGCGAGATCAAAACCTCGTAGTTCGTGGTACAAATTGTGAAAAGGCAAATGAGTTGAATTGATTTTAAAATGTAAAGATAAGTCGTCATTCTTTAGCGAATAATTCCGCTAGAAAGAATGAATCATATCTAAGCATGAAAAAAAAGGGTTAAAAGAAACGTGCACGAGGGCACAAAAACAATTGAATGAGTTTGAATATTTTTTTTAAGTTTTTGAGAAAGAAAGTTTTGATATGCTTATGTGGTTTAGCATTTATTTAAGGAAATGAAATGAAAAGGTAAAAGCACATGACCGAAGTCAAGGTTTGATTGAGAAAATGTTTAAAGTTTGAAAACAAAGAAGATTTGAAAATAGGAAGGAGATTTGAAAATTTAAGAAGATGGGAAGAGATGAAGGGACTATCCTAAAACTTGAAAATAAAAGCTAAAGGAAGAATGATCAAACCATATGGCAAGCACCCTTGAAATAATTGGATTTCCATCTTCATGAACAAATGAACTTAATCGGAGCCAAAGTCTTCAATCCATAACAATTTGAGCAAAGGGATAGATCCTAAAATCTAAGTCCAAAACTCCATGTCTCAAGCTAAGGATAGTAACCATAGTCCGAAATTAAAAGTCACCCATTTTTTAGATGTTTAATCCGTTATTAGTGTTTTGGTGTCCAAATGGACAAAGGAGAAATAACAAGCAACAATATAAACAATAAGCAATATGATGAATGAATATAGAAGCATAATAAGAGAGGTAGGGAACAAGAGATTAAAATAAAAAGGATAAGGTGCGAGAGATTAAATTTAAATGTTAGTATATTCACATTATTATAATATTTACAATATAAGTGGTATGATGAACTTAATCAAGCACAACCACGAAAAGAAAAATAAAATCGAGGCAACCGGATCCAAGTGGATCTTAATCCGAATCGGGACAACTTTAGGTCTATGTTAAGCAATCGCCGAGTAATTTACGGAGTAATTACCCTACAAATGAGGCCGGCCACCACTAATTAAAGTGGAAAATATTCGTGTTAATACATGTTAGAGAAACGATATTATGGATCGTTCTCCGAAAACATGCCACACTAAAAGAAAAACAGGATGGTCTAATCTTAATCGAGATTTTTGTTGATTTTATCGAAAAGCAACCTATCACGATCTCAAAGTATGAAGAATGATCCAAATGATCATTCATCCATAGATTTGAAATAATGAAGATTAAACTCTTCGAAAAAACAACAATCACGAATCGGAGATTGTCATCGACCAAAAAGAAGAGATGAAGAAAAAAATGGATCCAAAAATAGATCCACAAAAAAAGAAATAGAAATAGAAATATTTAAAATCTTTTTTTTCTAAAAATCTTTTTCAATATGTTTCTCAAATACTTTTAATAAATCTTTTTTAAAATGCTTTTTCTAAACTTTTTCTAAAATATCTTCTAAAATATTTTTTCTCAAAACAACTATATCAAAATAAATTGCAACAAAACAATTAAATCAAAATAAAGCAACTAAAGGAAGGAATAAAAAAAATGGAGAGGGAAGGGGGACAACACGCAGCATGGTGAGGTGGTGGTATCAATTGGACTAAGGTCCAAGGCCCAAAACACAATTCAGTCATATTCAGTTTTAATTTTATTAAAATAAATTAGGAAAAGAAAAAAAAGCAAAATATAAAAAAAACAAAACAAATAAAGAAGATCTGGTCTTCTTCTTCGTGCGATACGGAACAGAAACAGGGGAAATTGTATTCGCGGCCGTTCCTCACCTTCAAAAGTCACGAAAACAAACACATCTCTCTCTCGATCAAATTCCAGTTGGCTTTCTTCTTTAACTTCTAATTTTCTGATGCAAATGATTTAGGGATTTGAAAGAAGAATGAATGAAAGTGAAGGTTGGATTTGGATGGAAAAAATGGAGGTTTGTTGAAGGTGAAGAAGGTGAGTGAGATGATGGTTCAATTTCGGCATGGTGACCAAGGGCTTTCCAAGCTTGCAATTGAAAGAGAGATGTTCTGTTTTTATAGAGGGAGATGTGTGAAGAATGAGGGCTGATTTCGTGCGTTTTGATGCATTCTTGTGTTCACGTATTTCTCGCCTTTCAATTTCAATTCTGATGTTGCGTTTTATGCCTCTTCTCCCTGCGTTTTGGTGATGCCTTTCACGCTGAGTTTTTACTTGCATTTGTCTTGTGCAGGTTGCGAAACACGTGAGTAAAGTGTGAGCAAAAGGGCTTGATGTGTATTTGCGTGCGGCTTATGAACTTGGTGCCGTGGCTAGTAGCTGGAAAAGCTGGCCGGTGAAGTAGCTTTGGCTTGTAATTGTTTTGTTTGTGAAGTTGCTTGTAAGTGAATGCGTGCGGCTCGTGTGAAATTGGGCGTGGGGCTTGAATTGGCTGAAGGGCGAAGCTGTTGCTTGGAGAGCTGGCTGGAAGTGTAGTAGCTTGCGCTGGGAAAAGCTTGGGAAAAAGCTGCTTTGAAGTGTTGTTTGATGCTGTGAAGTAACTTGGCTGATGCAAAAATTGTTTTCGGCTTATGGACTGGAGTCATGCTGTGGATTTTGTGTGAAGCGTGCGTTGAAGGCTGGCTGATGTGAGAGTTTTGTACGGCTTGGCATGAAGTGGCTTGAAGTGGGTTGTGTGCTAGAGCTGGGAAAGTGTGATTTGAAGCCTGGGAAAAGTGTGGGCTGAGGCTTGTTGGTGACGCACGGCTGGAGTGCTTTGGCTGGCAGGATGGATGTGAAGAAAGGCTTGGATTATTTTGTAGTTTTTCTTATAATATGAATATAAAAAAATGTATGATCCAATGGGCTTAAGAAATATCATGGTCCTAAATGAAAGATGATCTTTTTTTGTTATTTTCTATACTTGCTAAATGGATAATGTGTGAATTTAATACTTTTTTTTTTGTTTTGTATCAAAGGGACTTAAAAGAAATAAATGAATTATTATGGTAAAAAAATGATGAAAGGGATATTAAATTTCTAAAAATGTAGAGAAAAATGAATAAAAGAAATAAACTTTGGGAAATAAATGGATATTTGGAAATAGCTATTAAAATTGTAAAGGTAAATTTGATATGGAGGTAAAAAATGGATAATCGGTTAAAAAAAAAAGGTAATTTGGATAATTGATCTAAGAAAAGGTATGAATCGGGTGACAAAAGTGGAAGAAAAATGGTCACTGATTAAAATGGATAATAATTGGTTTAATAGACATTGGATAATGGATGAGGAATCTTGACTTTAAGGCCCACGACCAACTCCTGATTTTTCACAAGCCATTGATTAAAAATGAACATAACCATCACTGAACCACTGAACAAACATGCCATTTCAACCACAATCACTGAAATCTGTCTTGATTATTTGAATTCATGCAGAGAAAAATAAATTCTCAGATGAATCACATAATACACCGATGAACATTAAAGATTCGAACCAAACTTCGCACAAAACACTGCCTGATAACTGATGACTTTCACACTCAACACCACTTGAACTTTGAAAACGCATTGTCTGAGGAATAAACTACTGGCACCCACAACTGGCAGTCAACACAATTTTTTGATAGTTTGACCAATATTAGGTCAAACATACATCTGAAATCGAATTGTGACTTAACAAACGCATCTGAATTGAATTCACTGTCTTATCTTCGCAAACCTGCAACACAGAGAAGAAGAAGAACACTGCAACATATTTTTTGATATTTTGGTTAGAAGTTAGTGAATATAAACAAATAATAGAAATTAAACATAGTGATCCTCTGCACGGCAAAGACCTGCACCTGAAAAAGGATAAACGAACCAGTGCGTGATCTTGTTTGTATGCAAATGCAGATGAGATACGAAAAATCTTAGGTCAAAAATTAGGGTCTGACAACTTCAAGCTTGGACGTTTTTGTTTAGGTACATCAATCCCTCTTTTAAATTGATGTACAAGTGTTCATTTACTCAATTCATATGTTAGCATAATGCATAAAATACTTTGATTATTTTTCAAATCGTTTAACACTTTTAAAAACAATGTTTTTCTGTTTTTTTAACAGTGTTAACCGGTTAACGACTTCAAATTTTCAGCAAACCTGTTAACGTTTATAGGCGTTAACCGGTTAACCATTTGGTTAACCGGTTAACACTGTAAGATTTTTGAAAAATATTTCTTTTGAATTTCAATTCACACCTTTTGAATATATCTCTTCAAAAATTATTTTGTTTCATAATTTGTCATACCTTTTCAAAAGGGTGTCTTGAATATTATAAAATCTGAATTTTTTCAAATTCAAAAAACACCTCCTAGAATTTTTATGAAAATCACTTAAATCAAATTCACTAAAAATTCAAATATTTTTATACTTCTAAAATGTGTTCATACGATCATCATCTTTCATATTGCATTTTGAACACTTGTATTGATATTTGAAAAGTGGTTTGTGTACATAGGAGAAGATCATTATTGATATCCAATCTTTGTATTACTCACTCAAAATTACAAATATTATAGAACGGTTTTTCTATTTGTGACTTGTGATCCAGGATTGTTGGACACAAGGGTTAGTGTGGCAAGAGGATTGTTCTTGCACACCAAGTTTCTTAGTTGTTTAGAAAGTAGGCCTCACCATTGACGGTGTGATAGGTTGTACTTTTTCTAAAAACTAGTGGAAATCTCTTTCTTGTTGAAAGGGGATTGGATGTACCTTCGGACTGTGAAGGGAACCAGGATCAATCTCCGTGTCACTTTTATTTTCTGCTTTACTGTTTTCCTTCCCTACTCAATTAAAAACAATCTATCCATCAAAGAAAAAGAATCGAGAAAAATTATAACACCTAATTCACCCCCCCCCCTCTTAGGCGCATTCTGATCCTACAATTGGTATCAGAGCAGGTTTAGGTAACTTGTTCCTACAAGATCCTTATGGCTTCCGCAAACTCGAACCCTGTTTTCAAAGATGGTGGAAGTAGCAACAAGCCTCCGCTCTTCTCCGGCGAATACTTCGATTTCTGGAAAATCAGAATGAGGGCACATCTTGAAGCCCAAGGAGAAGGCATATGGGAAGCAATCGAAGAAGGTCCGCATAATCCTGTCAATGTGATCAACGACGTTGGAACCGCGAAGTTGAAGAATATGTATGATGAAGATGATAAAAGGAAGATCCTAAATGAGAAGAAGGCAATTAACATACTTCAAAGCGCTCTTAGTATGGACGAATTTTTTCGTGTATCACAATGCAAATCAGCGAAGGAGATTTGGGATACTTTGGTAGAAACACATGAAGGAACAACAAAAGTTAAAAGATCAAGGCTTAACACGTTGAGTCAAGAATATGAAATGTCCCGCATGCAGCCCGGAGAATCAATTGTGGCTTTACAAAAAAGATTTGTTCATCTAACCAACCATTTGATTGCACTCGGAAAGACCTTCACCAACGACGATCTCAATTTGAAAGTTCTAAGGTCTTTGACAAGGGAATGGCAACCGAAGGTGACCGCGATTTCAGAGAAGAAGAGTCTCTCAACAATGACATCCGCATCTCTATTCGGCAAACTTCAAGAGCACGAATTGGAACTTGGAAGGCTCGAAAAGCACGAAAGTCAAGAAAAAAAAGTCCAAAGGAATTGCTTTGAAGATTGACACGAAGGATGACAAAGATGACGAGATCTCCGAAGATGAGAACTTCATGCTTCTTGTTAAGAAGCTTGGTAAGTTTTTTAACAAAAATAATAATTCTTCTTTTCCTAAAAAGAATAATTATTTCAGGAAGAAGGATACATCCACAACGAATCAAGAAGTTACATGCTATGAATGTGGAAAGCAAGGTCACATAAAACCGGATTGTCCAAGACTTGCGAAGAAAGGAGGATTCAAAGGCAAGAAGGACTTCAAAAATAAAAAGGCTTATGTCGCGTGGGATGACAATGAAGTTAGTTCCTCATCGGAATCAGAAAGCGAAGAATGTGCAAATATGGCGTTAATGGCGTCACACCACTCCGATGAAGAAAATGACGAGGTATGCTTGAAAACAACTTCTACGCAATGGTATCTCGATAACGGTTGTTCAAAGCATATGACGGGCGATATCAACAAATTTTCAAGTCTAACACTTAAGGCCAAAGGATACGTTACTTACGGTGATGATAATAAAGGAAGAATTCTTGGAGTTGGAACCATTGGTGCATCTCCTCATACAATCATCGAAGACGTCCTTTATGTGGAAGGCCTTAAACACAACCTTCTTAGCATAAGTCAATTGTGTGACAAAGGGTTCCAAATCAACTTCACAAAGGAGGAATGCTTGATAGAACATGAAGTCACTCATGAACTCTTGCTAAATGGCAAACGATTTAATAACATTTTTATGATTTCTTTTGATGACTCTCTCTTGAAGGTGAAGTGCTTAATGGCAAACAACAACAAGGCATGGCTTTGGCATAAGAGGATTGCTCACATTCACATGGAGCATTTGAACAAATTACTAAAGCATGATCTAGTTGTTGGTCTTCCGAAGATGAAGTTTATCAAGGATAAGCTTTGTGACGCATGCCAAAAAGGGAAGCAAACCAAAACATCCTTCAAGACCAAGAAAGTGATATCTACTTCAAGACCACTACAATTGTTACATATGGATCTTTTCGGTCCATCAAGAACAAAAAGCTTCGGAGGTAACGTTTTTGCACTAGTTATTGTTGATGATTTCTCTAGATACACTTGGACTTTGTTTTTAGTGCAGAAAAGTGATACCTTTAAAGCATTCAAGAAGTATGCCAAGCAAATTCAAAATGAGAAGTCACTCTCAATTGTTTCCATAAGAAGCGACCATGGTGGCGAATTTCAAAATTCTTCATTTGAAGATTTTTGTGAAGAACATGAAATCTCTCACAATTTCTCCGCACCAAGGACTCCTCAACAAAATGGTGTCGTAGAAAGGAAGAATAGGGCATTAGTGGAACTTGCAAGGACAATGCTTAGCGACTCAAATCTCCCTAAATATTTTTGGGCGAATGCGGTTAGCACGGCTTGCTTTGTAAGTAACCGTGTCAATATTCGACTTATTCTCAAGAAGACCCCATATGAGTTGTTCAAGGGAAGGAAACCCAACATATCTTTCTTCCACATATTCAGATGCAAATGCTTCGTTCTCAACAACGGCAAGGACAACCTTGGTAAGTTTGATGAGAAATCCGATGAAGGTATATTTCTTGGATATTCTATATCAAGTAAAGCTTTTAGAATTTTCAACAAACGTACTCTTACTATTGAAGAATCCATACATGTTTCGTTTGATGAGACTAACCCCTCAAAAGAGGATAATATTATTGTGGATGATGATGATGATGTAGTAGATCTATCACAACAACAAAAGGAGATATCAAAAGAACAAGCAATATCACAAGAAGATAAGTCACCAACCATTGAAGAACATCAAGATCTTCCAAAAGAATGGAGAACTCATAGAGATCACCCAATAGATAAAGTGATTGGTGATATTAGCCAAGGCGTTGCAACTCGACTCAATCTCAAGGATGATTGCCTCAACATGGCGTTCGTGTCACAAATTGAACCAACAAAAATCGATGAAGCCTTAGGCGACGATCAATGGATAATAGCTATGCAAGAAGAACTCAACCAATTCGAAAGGAACCAAGTTTGGACTCTTGTACCAAGACCGGACAACAAACATATCATAGGCACAAGATGGGTGTTCAAGAACAAACTTGACGAGAATGGGATCATAGTTCGTAACAAAGCAAGATTGGTCGCACAAGGCTACAACCAAGAAGAAGGAATCGACTTTGATGAAACATTCGCCTGGTAGCAAAGTTAGAAGCAATTAGATTATTACTTGCTTACGCTTGTTCTATGAATTTTCAGTTGTACCAGATGGATGTCAAAAGCGCTTTCCTAAACGGTTACATCAATGAAGAATTCTACGTCAAACAACCTCCGGGTTTTGAAGACTTCAAGAACTCGTCTCATGTATACAAGTTGAAGAAGGCTCTTTATGGCTTAAAGCAAGCACCAAGGGCTTGGTATGATCGCCTTAGCAACTTCCTATGTGAGAAGGTTTTTACGAAAGGAAAGTTTGACAAGACTTTGTTCATCAAGAATCTCAAGGGCAACACCTTACTTATTCAAGTCTATGTCGACGACATCATCTTCGGTTCAACAAACAAAGATCTTTGCGAAGAATTCTCTCTTATGATGCAAGGCGAATTCGAGATGTCCATGATGGGAAAGATGAACTACTTCCTTGGTTTACAAATCAAGCAAACAAAGTATGGCATATTCATCAACCAATCCAAGTATTGCAAGGAGTTATTGAAAAGATTTGATATGGACAATTGCAAAGAAATATCTACTCCAATGGGATCTGGAACGTATGTTGATCAAGATCTTTCTGGCACTTCAATAGATATTACAAAGTATCGAGGTATGATCGGTTCACTCTTATATTTGACGGCAAGCCATCCTGACATTATGTTTAGTGTTTGTTTGTGTGCCCGCTTTCAAACTAATCCGAAGGAATCACATCTCACTGCCGTGAAGAGGATCATGAAGTATCTCAAAGGAACGACGCACGTCGGACTATGGTATCCTAAAGGTAGTACATGTTCTTTAATTGGTTATTCTGACGCTGATTATGCAGGATGTAAGACCGATAGAAAGAGTACAAGTGGTACGTGTCACATTCTCGGGAATGCACTAGTGTCGTGGGCATGCAAGAAGCAAGCATGCGTTGCACTTAGCACGACCGAAGCGGAGTACATTGCAGCAGGAAGTTGTTGTGCCCAAATCTTGTGGCTTAAACAACAACTTCTCGATTTCGGCATAGATCTCGGTTGTATCCCTCTCCGGTGTGACAACACAAGTGCCATCAATATCACGAAAAACCCGGTCATGCATTCAAGAACAAAGCACATAGATATCCGACATCACTTCCTTCGAGATCATGTTCTAAACGGAGATGTAGATGTTACGTTCGTGGATACACACAATCAACTCGCCGACATATTCACTAAACCGTTGGCTAAGGAGCAATTTTTCAAGATTCGACGAGAACTTGGTATTCTCAATGAAGATGACATCTAACCTTAACCTAAAAATTGATTGTTATATGTTTGTATTGCATTATTTGTGCTTATATGTGTTTTTGCTCACTTTTGTGTCATAAAATGCTAGCACTCACATTTCACCATTTTCGGTTTTTCTCACTTTCGTATACCCGAAATCAATCGGTTTCAAAATATTTTTTGATCGAAAGTTGCGGAATGATAAGTGCTAACACTTTATGAAATTTTCTTTTTGAAAATTTCCCTCCTATTTTCCCCCACAAAGCTGCTGGACTTTTTAAATTTTTTGAAAATTTTTGTCCGTTAACCGGTTAACGGATCGGTTAACCGGTTAACACCTCCAAAACAGCAGTCCTGGGCTACGTGACAGACTGTGTTTTTTTTTTAAAAAAAAATTGTTTTCCTTTTTTCTTTCTTTATGTTTTCTGGTTATTTGTATGTTTTAATTGGTGCATGGTACCTCTTTCCAACACCTCATAAATCAATTCCTCTTACTTTGACTTACCATTAAACACCACTTACTCATTTTCAAACTCTCCATCTACTCCATTAAAAGCCACTACATTGAAACTCTCATATAAACTCTACCTCTTTCACTTCACTCTCCACTACATCAAACCCTAATCCGAAAATACACTCACTCACCCTAAACCTAAGCTTCATCTTCATGACTTCAAGAAAGGGAAAAACTCCAGTGTCAGCATCCAGGTATAGCAGTGAAGAAGATATGCCTATGGAATCTACCAAGAAGAGACGATTGGATTTCCGAGTTCGGGTTCGACATCTCCTTAAGGGTAAGTATGTGAACCTGAAATCTTTTGAATCCTTTAAGTTTCCAGCTTTACTAGAATATCAAGGAATGCTAGATTTTATTGCCGATAATGGAAAGGTGTATCCGGATTTGGTGAAGTCTTTCATGAACAACATGACTCTCAATTGTGATGATAGGGATAAGCATCAACTTTTTGCTACTGTTAGAGATTGTGAGATTGAGGTTGACCTAGGTACACTTGCTACCTCTTTGTCTTTACCATACTCGGGAGTTTTTCTCCGGAAGGGTGTCAACCATGATGAAGGCAAATGGGCCAATTATGATAATATGGAATATTACTATCACATTTGTAGGTTTCCAAAGGCAGCCGTGATATCCGGCCAACGTACCTCTCGGGTACTTTGCTATGTGAAGAATCTATCTGTGGATGATCGGATGCTTCATTACGTCATTTGTCATGTCTTGCTGCCCAAGGACTCAAATCAATCCCAAATCAATGATTTGGAAATGCAAGTGCTCTTTGCCATCAAGAACAAGATTAGGATAAATTGGCTTCCTACCATGTTATATCATTTGAAGCAACAACTTTCTTTGAAGACTAGATTACCATATGGCCGCCTCCTCTCAAGGATATTGGAACTTACCGATATGGAAATCGATAGAGAACCATTTATTGCTATGACTACTACGGGAAATGAAATCAACGGAGTCACAATTATCAAGAACACCGGCATTATTCAAACCAATGATGGAACTTATAAGTATGATGACAGATCCTCCACCTTCATCCCACCTATTCCGGAAACCGGCGTTACCAATGACTTCCTCTACTCAACCATGATGTCAAATCACTATGAAGCCATGCGTGCCATCAAAAGCCTTCAGAACCTTGTCTTAAGCTCCCGAACCACCACCGAGCGTGTTAATGAGGATGTGGACGGTACCGAAGAGGAGGAAGAAGATGATGAGGATGTGTCGGATGAGGATTGAGGACCATGTTTCCATGCTGTTTTTATTATGTTGCTTTCTCTTTTAGTCATTTTATGCTTTGTACTTTCAAACTAAGTCCTAAGTTTTTAGGCATTTTTGGTTTACTTGTATTATGCTTTATTTCTATATGTGTTTGCTTGTATGATGCTATACTTTTCATATCTTTGCTTCCTTGTTGGTCCCTTCCTTTTTGCTAATGCCAAAGGGGGAGAAGACCTTGTTTCTCTAATGCCTCTCGATGCAGAATTTCTTTTCTACTGCCGCTATTATTTAGGGGGAGTTGTTGTCCATAGGGGGAGGATTTGCTTAGAGAAACATTGATCAAAGCTCTCACAGAATTTTCGGTTCTCATCATCAAAAAGGGGGGAGAATGTAGAAGCACGCCTTCAACCTCGAAGATTTTGATGAAGACAACATGCCTCATGCACTTCAAATCTGCAAAAAGTCAAGAGCTCCAACATGATCAAGCTACAAGCAACCGACATTGCGATCAAGCTTCTCATGCATCATCGTGTTACTTCAAGCTTGGACATTTTTGTTTAGGTACATCAATCCCTCTTTTAAATTGATGTACAAGTGTTCATTTACTCAATTCATATGTTAGCATAATGCATAAAATACTTTGATTATTTTTCAAACCGTTTAACACTTTTAAAAACAATGTTTTTCTGTTTTTTTAACAGTGTTAACCGGTTAACCATTTGGTTAACCGGTTAACGGCTTCAAATTTTCAGCAAACCTATTAACGTTTATAGGCGTTAACCGGTTAACCATTTGGTTAACCGGTTAACACTGTAAGATTTTTGAAAAATATTTCTTTTGAATTTCAATTCACACCTTTTGAATATATCTCTTCAAAAATTATTTTGTTTCATAATTTGTCATACCTTTTCAAAAGGGTGTCTTGAATATTATAAAATCTGAATTTTTTCAAATTCAAAAAACACCTCCTAGAATTTTTATGAAAATCACTTAAATCAAATTCACTAAATATTTTTATACTTATAAAAAGTGTTCATAAGATCATCATCTTTCATATTGCATTTTGAACACTTGTATTGATATTTGAAAAATGGTTTGTGTACATAGGAGAAGATCATTATTGATATCCAATCTTTGTATTACTCACTCAAAATTACAAATATTATAGAAAGGTTTTTCTATTTGTGACTTGTGAACCAGGATTGTTGGACACAAGAGTTAGTGTGGCAAGAGGATTGTTCTTGCACACCAAGTTGCTTAGTTGTTTAGAAAGTAGGCCTCACCATTGACGGTGTGATAGGTTTTACTTTTTCTAAAAACTAGTGGAAATCTCTTTCTTGTTGAAAGGGGACTGGATGTACCTTCGGACTGTGAAGGGAACCAGGATAAATCTCTGTGTCACTTTTATTTTCTGCTTTACTGCTTTCCTTCCATACACAATTAAAAAAATATATCCATCAAAGAAAAAGAATAGAGAAAAATTATAACACATAATTCCCCCCCCCCCCCCTCTTAGGCGCATTCTGATCCTACAAGAAGGTCTTGGATTAAATGATGTGTATATAGTATTCTGACTCATGTTGAGATTATAGAGTTCATGGATAGATGATTATACTGCAAGCCTAGTTAGAAGGAAATGGATTATATTGAATCTTATGGAGCAAGAAATCTGAGGAATCATGTTCAGAAGCATGTGGATGATTTCAAAATAAATGAGGATGACATCTGGATGTTAAGAGACTCTGCATGAACATTTATGATTGTGAAATTTAGGAGGAATTTGTACAGTGCATGGTGTTGCACCCAAAAATTTGCACTCCACAAGACAATGCATTGTGTACTAAGAGGCTCACAAGGTTCACAAGACATCTCATGAGGTTCACAAGGTTCACAAAGTTCACAATTAGTCAGAAAGTTTGACAATTCCCTCAGACAATGCATCCTCCTAAGCAATGCATCCTAAATTAGGGTTTTGACTTTAATCAGGCTAAATGGACTTCCAAGACTTCAAGTGAGCTTCATAACATCTTATATGTGTTCAAGAATCCCCATGTCAAGTTTCAAGACTTTCCCAAAAGATTTGCTCAGTCAGATGATCAGATAGGTTAAAATCAGTCAAAGTAGTTAAAAAGTCAAACTGAGGTCAACTGGGGTCAAACCAAAGTCAAACTTCATTATTTTTTGCCAACATCAAGTATATGAAGTAAAATTCATCATTTGATCAAGGGTTGATCATGATTCATCAAGGATATTTCAGATCATCAAGAATCAGGAGTTTCTAAATTAGGGTTTTCACAAGAAAAGTCAACTGAACTTTGACCAGCCATAACTTTCACATGCTTCATCAAAAAATTTCTATCCAAATCTCATTTTGAAGGAAATTGAATTCTCTACAACTTTGTGTCTCACAAGCCAAGCCCAAAAATGCTTCATTTGGAAGGTATGAGCTAAGACATTATAGGTCCTTTTAAAAATCAACAAAAAGTCAACAACTTCAAAAGAGCATAACTTGAGAATGGTAAAAGATATGGACATGAGACCAAAGAGGTTGGTTATAGGACTCTTTAAGCTTTCCAAAATGACCAAGAACACCCTCATAGCATTAAAATTGAAGGATTTGTGCCCTTGCAAAGTTGGGAAATTTTAGGGAAACTTATGAAGCAAATAAAGCTTTAAATCCAATTTTTGCTAAATGAGCCCACCAAATTGCCATCCCATCTTTACTAAAACACCAAGCACGACCCAACCCATGCAATTTCTGATTTTTTTTATTTTATTTAATATTTATTTGAATTTTATTCATTAAAATACATATTAAATCAAAATAAAATCAAAAAATCAATATTTAAATATGATTCTTCTTCTAGAAAATCATCAAAGCCATTTAACATGATTATATATTGTCCAAATTCGTGTAAGACAAAAAAAGCAAGAGAATATTGGATTTTTGGACAATTATGGTGATGAGATTTCTTTGATATCAAGCAACTTCAAATCCATGAATAAGGCCCAGCTTTTCTGACCTAATTGAACCTCTCATATATACCTAAGAGTGCAACATTCATAAGGACGAATTTTTGCAGCCTTTAAGAACAACATTCAAGCTTTTAAAAATAAAAGAAAAAATCAAATTCGGTTTCAAGGTTTTGGACCTCTCCCAGCCAATTTGAAGGTTGCAATCGAATCTTTGAGACTCTCAGAACCTATTTGCATCATCATAACCATCCAAAACATCACTATGAATGCAAACCGAATCGTATTTTTCTTGAAATTCAGTTTTTTCGATTTCAAATATTCATGTGTTTCTAATGGATTTTGTGCTTGTTTTGTTGTTTATAAAGACTCCTGGATGAATTCTGGATGCTTAGATTAAAGAACCGTGACCTAATTCGTCAAACACCATAGCTAGGGTTTGAACTTCAAATTTGGGGTTTTGCCATTTAAGTAATCTAAATGGATTCTAATGACATGGTTCGATTATATAGATCATGAGGATTTGTTTTATGTTGTTAATTTGGTTTAATTGTACTTGTTGTGTGGTATTTAAAAAAATGCAGGATTTCCTTGGAAAATAAAAACGCAGCAAAATTCCCAACAAAATTCGCAGGAAATTTTGTAGGGCTGGAGGAACAAGAAGAAGATTGGCGCCATATGTGAATATTCAAATTTTTGTTTTAATATTTTTTGAATAATGTTAGGTTATATTACAATTGAAAGTGCTTGGCTCAGTTGGTATACGCGGTTGGCTTGCAAAGGAATGGTCCTGGGATCAAAACCTCCCCAGGCCATTTTGCTTTGTTTTATTTTTTTGAGAATTTTATGCAGGAGAAGAAACAAAAGGATTGTTGTCTGTTTGGTGTTCACAAGCGCGCATGCAGCCCAGTGGCAACTCTGTACGTTCAAGAGTGGCAAGGCCTAGGGCATGGGTTCGATCCCTGCCCCAGGTAAGTTTTGAAATCCATTTTTTTAAATTATTCTGTTTACTATTTATGTTTTATAATTAATTCTAATTATTTGTTTAAATCATTATATGTAAATGTATATATGTATAATATTTGTATTGTTTTTTTTTAAGAAAACTTTTAATTTATTCTCTAAAGAAATTAATCTAATTTTTATTTTAAAAAAATATGTATATATTATTTAATAATTTTGTATATTAAAAATTCTAATATGTTTATATAAAACCTAATTATTTTCTTTATAAAACCTAATTATTTTCTTTGTAAATCCTAATTATAAACCCTAATTTATTTTTCTAAACCATTCAAAACCCTAATTTTCTTTTATGATTCTAATTTCTCATTTTATTATGTTTGTTTAATTAATAAATATTTCCAATATATATATATATATATATATATATATATATATATATATATATATATATATATAATTAAATCATTAAACCATTAATCATATTTATTAGTATATAATTATTATTGTTTATTCTTCTTCTTAAAATTCTAAAAAATAATTATTTTATTTAAATTTGATTTCTATATTATTATGCTAACTTTCTTTTTTCTCTTATATTTATTTTTTTATTATCACTAACCTCTTATTTATTTATTATATGCTTATTATTTAAATTATTTTATTATAATGTAATTGTGTAAATTATGTAATAGTTGTAGAATTTTAATTATTTATTTAAATTGTTATGGTTAGTAAAATAGGGAGTGAAAACATGTTTGTGTTTAAAATTGAATTTAGATCATTAATTTTAAGATAAATATTATGAACATGAACACGCACACACGTAAGTCGATCTTGGATCGCCATCTCACTTCTTAAGGGTTACCTCTCATGTTGCCTAAATAAAAGGTCAAGTAAGGTGTATAAAGCAAAGTCCCTTATCTTATTTAAAATCATCTTGTCCCTTTAAAGAATTATAAGATCAAGTCCCTTCATGGTTGCCTTCGTAAATGATCTTGTCCCTTTCGAATAAAAGATGATAAGTCCCTTCGAATTGCTAAGTACACCTTACAATTGCCTAATCACAGATGTCCCTTCACTTGTCCCTCATAACATCCAAGGTAATGACTACCTATTCCTTAATAATAGGGATAGTCTTACCATTTAAAGGACATTTAAGAACAGAAAAGATTAAAATTAGGGTAGGTTCCTCTTATGTACTTGCTCACCTTTTCAAAACATTTCAAAAGCACTTCACATTTTCAAACAAATTTTCAAAACAAAGTCTTTATATATATCCGTACATGGATCATTATAAAGTACTTAAGGAAATTTCTAATCACACACTACACTTCTCAAAGACATTTTAAAGTGAGCTAAGTAACTAAGAGCCCATGGATAACCATGGATGTAAAGGGTGTTAACACCTTCCCTTTACATAACCTACCCCCCGAACTCAAAAATCTTTTTAAGGTCTTTCCTATTCTTTTATGCCCTTTCCTTTGGATACAATAAAAGTCGGTGGCGACTCTTGCTATCCGCAACATAACTAAAGTCAGTTCTCCCACTGTGTTACACATGGACAAGTTCATTAAGAGAGAAATCAATGTTGAGTCTGGCCTCAAACCAAAAGTTGGTTGGATGATGATCTCAATAATTGCATGATGTGGTCATATGGCAGCATGTGAGACTTGTTATTTCTGGTTCGAATGAGCAATAGACAAAAAATGAATGTGTTCAGTAGGTGTGTTGAACAATGAGTGAGCTCTTGAAAACATGAATATTAGTATTGCATTTTCCGTTAAACAATAAGGTGTTCTTCTTTAAAAGGAGCACTGGTTATCTAGGACACGAGGAGTTAAGCTTTTGTCTAAGACAAATCAGTGCAGAAGTGCAGTTCTTTATCAAGATTTCTTGAGGATCAAGCAAGCAATGATTAATCTTCCTCATACGAGGATAGGATGTCAGGAAACATGTCATGACATTATGAAGCTGTTACAGCTCATGGGGGACTTGGTAGTTTCTGTCTTGATTCTATCTATGGAAAGTCAATAGGTTGAATCTAAGGTGGACTTGCTTCTTAGGAGTGTCGTAAGAATCATTGATAGTTTCTAAGAGAATTTATTTTTCTCTACAAATTATATGGGAGTATGTCTGACATTTATGAAACAATGTTGTGATGTATTTGTCCATTTATAAGAAGTGTTTCCTCTTGGGTTCGTATTTGAGACAACTAGACAGCGTCCGAATGGATGTTAGGACATTGGTCAGAACGTTCTTTGAACATTGGACGATGTGTCTTGGACATGAGAAAACGTGTGTGTGCAAAACATGCTCTTTGGTTTAAGCATTTTCTTATGACAGTTCTCATTAAAGAAGAAACCGTCAAAGTTATTTTGGCCGGTGCACATTCGTTTTTGGTAAAGTTACATTCGTCTTAATGTTCTCATTGAATTGACCTTTAATTATTTCAATGGTTTGTTACCATCTAAGGAAAATCCCCGGGTATTTAAGGAGGATCTTTATTCATTCTCTTCAAACTATTCTTTTGAGTCATGAACTTATGGAATTTATTAGAACTTGGATGAGTACTGCTTGGGTATGGGTTTGTGTTGACTATTTTTGGCTAAAAAAGGGGAGAAAGGTTGTCTGGGGTTGAGCCTGTCCTTGTAGTTGTTTTGCAAGGATGTTAAATAAGATGTTCAAACATTTTATCTAAGTCTCGGTTCATTCTAATCCCTTTTGTGCCTTTTCATCTGAGTTGTGAAGAAGGTTGTGTCTTGTAACCTAAGTTACATGCTCTATGTACTCAGTGTTACAAAGTCTACATCTATTTCTTCATATGGGTCCTCTCTGTGCTTGCATTCAAAATGAGCTTTTTGGAGGGGGAGTTTGTTTGAGGGGGAAACATATTAGTTAATCCTTTCAGACTTCTTATAGCTTTAGGAGTCTCTAACCTCTTTTCAGGATAATATGACTCCAAGCCTATTTTTCAACTTCACTCATCTAGGATGAAAAAGGAGCATCATGGGTTTATTGTTCAAAATGAGTTTTAGCCAAAATTTGTCAAAGGGGGAAGATTGAAAGCTCTTGTGGTTTGACTAAATTTTGCTAAAACATATTACTGATAAAGATGAAGAAATTTGGGAAGAATAATCTGAAATTTTTTTCCAAGGAACAAAGATGTCGAATGAGATGTCCTATCACGAAGACTCGACATCCTGGACTGCTATAGAAGATGATTTAAATTTGTTTTAAATATTTTCCAGGATTCTCTACAGCAAATCAGCGTATGGATCAACAAATCAGAAGACATAAGATTTAAATCCCATTGATCAACATACGATTATAAATATAATACCTAGACCTAGGGCAAAATAACTAATCCTTGTAACACTTGTGTAAAAGTAGAAAAATAAAGTTTTAGGGTTTTTGAGAGTCGTAAGATTTCTTGTATTGTAAGTCATCCTTTGTATCAGTTGGATGCACTGAGGTAGACATAGTTATTGAACATAACTCAGAAGTTCATAGGTAATGAGTTATGTATTATTCTTGGATGAAGTTTTGAAGAATATCCAAGGATGGTTGTTAGTCAAGAGTGTTAACTGCATTTTGTATTGAAAGGTGGGGCTTTAAAGTAGAAAGATGCAATTGCTAGGTTGTAACTGTCAATAATCATAGGTGGTGATTAAAGGCAGTGATATAGGGTTCTCTTATAAAAGATGGAGTTTCTGTGATAAAGATTACATTGGGTAGAATTAGGTAGAACGAAGTTTGTTGATAAGTGTTTTATTCATGATAAAATATCACATAAAAAGGGCATTTATCTTACTTGAATGACAAATTTCTAACATAAACACCTCAACTAATGAATGAAAATAGTATTGTACAAAGTCTTCTTGGTTTGGTTTGCATTTATGCATGAAATAGACTGAAAGATGCATCAGAGAAAACACAAAGAAAAATCGTGTCCTGTATAGTTTGCATAACGAAGAAAAGAAAGGAAGAAGCGAAGTCAGTTCACATAGCGAAGCAAAGAGAAGCAGAAGCGAGCAAAAACAGAACCAAATGAACCAAAGTTTGCTTCAAGCGACTAGAGGCGAACTGAGTTCTCATAGCAAACTAAACTTTGCATAGTGAAGTACGACGACTTCACTAAAGGCGGTTTGATAGCTCAAAGACTTGATGGAGAAGAAAGGGTAGTTTGCATAGCGAACTTCCTTCCGCTATGTGAACTTAGGCGGCCAGAAACACTATAAAAAGACAACAGTACAATGCAGAAGGGACCATCTTAGTTTTAGTTTTAATATTAGATATATATTGTAATATAAGAGAAATAGGAGAGGTTGTAAGGAAAAGGAGTTGGATACACATCAAGAGTCGGGAAATCGTCGTTGATATTTGTTCACCTCAATTCTTCCATTATGCTTCAAGCTACCATAAGTAGCTAAATGCCTATCTTGTAGGGATTGGTCGTAGTTCATTGAAACAGTATGTACTTTCATTAATCATGGTGTTATACATTGATTTTATCTTCATTTTATCGTGTATTTCATGGATTAAATCAATATTGACAAATACGATTCAAATCTCGATCAAAGATAACATCTATTAAACTCTAAATTCTAGACATAGATTTAGGTTTAATATTCACCGAAAATATCGAATCTTAATGCTACCGTATTTTTTAATAGACTAAGAAATCGTCGATTAAACCATAAGGTAAGAAATCTCATAAGATGTTTAGACATAAACACTTTTTGTCAGAAGTTTCATCAAAGTTTAGAAATAACCTTTGTTTGTAAATGATATGTGATGATATTGAAATAGGCTTAAATTGTGTATAACTGATTCGTGATATGCATATTGAATCGGTGGTTGAACACCAAATCCAACAAGCATATTCCTCTGAAATCCATCTTTATTTCTTGCACACTTTTACTTTTTGTAAAGTATAAACCAAACATCTTGAAACTTCTGTTTAGAAACATATAAATTGTTGAACGACTTTGATATCGCTCTAATCCATGAGAATACGATAAAACTAAATACTTACATTTGATTTTACTAAAACATCAATTGTTTACTTGTACAACATAGGTTTTTTACGGGCAATAATCCTACTGATAATGTGATATTCTTCCTGGATTGGTATCCCGATAACGAGAAATCGCATCGTATTATTATTATGTTTTTAGTCCGTTTTATCATACATTAGTCCTTTTAACTCCCGATTATTTCGAGTTTTTTATGCCACATTGCAGGTACAATATGTCTAGAGCCAAAATTATGGAAAAAGATCAAAGGAACAAAATTTAGCATGAAAAGAAAAGAGAGAGCTCAATTCTGCTAAAAACTGCATAATTTGTTGCTCTCACGGTCGTCACAAGGGTACCACGATCGTGACGCTCCTTTTTGAGGTCCCATGATCGTCACAATGGTCTCACGACCGTGACGCGCTAAATATGAGAAATCTGCCCGTTACACCAATTTTACGACCGTGACAAGCTTTATTTAATTTATTTGAATATATATATATATGAAGACGTGCCAACGAATAGAAAGAGTCTTCAGAGACTCCTATTTTCTCTCAACCTCAACAACGCCCAGTCTCCTGGATTTTCTCAAGACTGAAGAACCGAAGCCCACGTTCCTATTCTTCAACTGTCAAATTTCTCTTCTATAAATATCAAAGAATCAGATGAAGAAAGGACGGAGTTTTTGATTGAAAATTTTATGCGAAAGCTCTGCCGTTTTTACAACCCAGTTTTATTTCCAGCTTTTGTTCTTGCTGCTTTCTTTTTAATTTCCAAACCCTTTAATAACAATTTCCAACATTAGCAAATTGTTATCTTAATTAGATTTCTTTAAGCCTCAGATTTCGTTTCTTTTATTTCGATTCCGACGCTCCAAGCTTGCCAGATTGTGGAAGAAGGAGCCGAAGAATTTATTTGTTCAGGTTTTTATTTTGCAATTAATATTAAGTTTATTTATTTATGTTAAGTTCCTGTTATCATTATATAATGCATGTTTTAATATTTATTAATTTCATTTTGTGTTTGTCTGTTGTTTTAATTAATATGAGTAGCTAAATTAATTGAGTCGGTATGTAATAAAGCAACCAAACAAATGAATCAAATCTAAGCTAAAAACATTTACGAACTTATATTCTGGCTGTGACTTTTTATAATTAAAATCAAGCTTTTTGTTACGAGAGTAAGAGAAGTGAAATAGGTTAGGTCGAGACCACGAGAGTGTGAAATTTTAACAGGATAGCTAAAGTTAGGCATTCGATTTAAATACAGCGAGAGCGCTTTAAAACGAATTAGACTTATTAAGTTTTCAAAAATTATTTTCTAAACACTTATGGGCTAGCGAGAGCAGACATAGGGCTTTAGGAGTATGATCTGAGATAAGACCATGAGAGTGTGAGTCGAGGGTTTTTAAATTGGTAATCTCTACAGAATTATTTAAGTGAAACATCTTTATAAGCTTAGATTAGATTGACCCGCATAGGTTAATATTATTACATACCGACCGCCTTATCATTATTTCTTTACTTAAGTTTAGTTTCCCGTTTTTAATCCCTAAAACCATAACTGTAACAAATTTCCGCTTTAGCTAAACTAGCAGACCTTCTAGCACTAGAGTGATTACAAAATCCCTGTGGGTTCAACATCTTTTTATTACTATTACGATAGGCTGTGCACTTGCAGTTTAGATACCGTTAGACACATTAAGTCTTCGCCCATCAAGTTTTTGGCGCCGTTGCCGGGGACCTTGATTTAGTAACTAGTGAACTATTAGGGTAGCACTGTCTAGACTAAGGCAACAATTTATTTTCCCTAATATAATTTACCGAGTGTATGCCAAGTACTCGCTCTCAAGGCGAAGACTTGCAACCTCCAGTCCTTGAACTAGAACGCTTCTTACATTTAAGAAGATGAATATTCGAATACCAACGAAAATACAACATTCCAGATCTTCAAGTTGATCCACCTAAACCAGTTGGAACATCGAAGGGCGCAGAAATGGCCCAAGAACCAAATCATCCGCTCAAGTATTACGCTAGTCCTTCACAAGCTGAGCCGCATTCCAGCATTGCCGCGCCAGCTATCAACCGAAACGATTTCGAGTTGAAACCTTCGCTGATATCAGCCGTGCAACAAAACCAATTCGCCGGAAACCCTACCGAGGATCCGAACCTTCATCTTTCGATATTTGTGCAGTACACAGATACAGTGAAAGCTAATGGAGTTACCCAAGAAGCAATCAGATTACGCCTTTTTCCTTTCTCATTGCGAGACAGAGCAAGAGCCTGGCTTCAATCTCTACCCTCGAATTCAGTAACTACGTGGGAGGAGTTAAAGAGAGTCTTCTTGACAAGATATTTACCGCCTAGCAAGACAGCTATGCTAAGAGCCCAAATCAACGGATTTAAGCAAAAGGAAAACGAATCACTTTTCGAAGCTTGGGAATGCTACAAAGATATGCTGAGACTTTGTCCACATTACGGATTAGTAGAATGGATGGTCATCCATACTTTCTACAATGGACTCTTGTACAACACAAGAATGACAATTGACGTTGCCGCAGGCGGCGCACTAATGGACAAAGAATATAATGATGCTTATGCACTTATCGAAAGTATGGCTCAGAATCATTACCAATGGGGAAGCGAGAGAGTCGCAACTGAGAAACCAACAAAGGGAGGTATGTACGAAGTGAGTAGTATGGACCAAGTTAATGCAAAGTTTGATGCACTTAATCAAAAGATCGACAACTTGGCCATAACACCAACAGCCACCGTGGCTGCGGTAACACCTAACTGTGAGTTATGTGGAGTTCCAGGACATGCTGTCCCTGATTGTCAATTATTAGCAGGAATTCCCACAGATCAAGTGAATTATGCTCAAGGAAACCCGTACTCGAACACATACAACCCAGGTTGGAAGAATCATCTGAACTTCTCTTATAAGAACAACAATGCTTTATACGCACCAGGACAAGCGCCAGCTACACCACCAGGATATCAAAAGACTGCTCCTAATGTTCCTAGAAAATCAAACCTTGAATTAATGATGGAGAACTTCATAGCTACCCAATCTCAAACAAACAAGGAATTCTTGAACCAAAACATACACACTAGCGAGCAGATTAAGCAATTGGTGAGCAAGGTAGATGCGTTAGCTACACATAACAAAATGCTTGAAACTCAGATTTCACAAGTAGCTCAACAACAAGCACCTACCGCTGCCCCAGCTGGAGTATTTCCTGGACAACCCCAACCTAACCCAAAAGGACAGGCCAATGCTGTGATACTAAGAAATGGCAAAGAACTTGACGGACCTGCTGATCCAAGACTTGACAATCCAGCCATGTGCCAAAAGCAGGATAAGCCGACTGAAAAGGAGAATGAACCATAAGAAAAGGAAGATAATAATCAAGAGGCAGTGGAGAAAGAGAAGCCTTATGTGCCTCCACCACCTTATAAACCACCGATTCCGTACCCTCAGAGATTAACCAATTCTGAGACGATGGGCCAGTTTAAGAAATTTGTTGAACTTCTGAAACAGTTAACTATTACTATTCCATTTACAGAAGCTATCACTCAAATGCCCTCGTATGCTAAATTTCTAAAGGAAATCTTATCCAATAAGAAGAAGATAGAGGATAACGGAACTGTTACACTTACTGCTGAGTGTAGCGCAATAATTCAAAATAACATGCCTCCTAAGTTAAAAGATCCAGGTAGTTTCTCTATACCCTGTGTAATTGGAAAATTCGTCATTGACAAAGCTCTATGCGATTTAGGAGCCAGTATCAGTGTTATGCCCTTAACAATTTGCAAAAGGCTAGATATGGGAGAATTAAGACCTACTAAAATGTCTGTTCAACTAGCCGACCGCTCTATTAAATATCCTGTAGGCATACTAGAGAATGTCCCAGTACGGATAGGTCAATTCTACATTCCTACTGATTTTATAATCATGGACATCACTGAAGACTCCACTACACCTATCATACTAGGAAGACCATTCTTAGCTACCGCAGGAGCTATTATAGACGTAAAGAAAGGAAAGCTAACCTTTGAAGTAGGTGAAGAGAAAGTTGAATTTATTTTAACACAATTCTTACATTCACCAGCTATAGAGGACACGTGCTATTTATTGGATGTCATTGACGAGTGTGTAAGAGAGATGGGAATGAAAGAAACTACTTATTCTGAAATTATGAAAATTCAAATCCCTCCGATTTTCGAAGATGATAACTGGCGTGAACCGTATCAGGATGATATTCTAAGCGAAAGTTTAGCACTTACACCGGATCCCATGCCAAGTAAGAAGAAACCTACATTAGAGTTAAAAACCTTACCTAAGAACCTAAGATACGAATTCCTAGACACTGAATGTACGCGACCAGTTATAATCAATTCCGGTTTAGGAACACTCGAAACGAAGAAACTTTTAGATGTCTTAAAGAAATACCCAACTGCATTAGGATATAACATATCTGATCTCAAAGGAATATGTCCTTCAATCTGTATGCATCGTATTATGCTAGAAGAAGATTGCAAAACCTCTAGAGAATCTCAAAGAAGAATTAACCCAATCCTTAGCACTGTAGTAAAAGAAGAAGTTAAGAAACTACTAGACGCTGGAATAATATATCCAATCTCTGATAGTCAATGGGTTAGTCCAGTACATGTAGTACCAAAGAAAGGAGGTATCACTGTTGTGTAAAACGCTAAAGGCGAATCAATATCACAGAGAGTAGTGACCAGACATAGAGTGTGCATCGATTATCGAAAACTAAACAAAGCCACTCGAAAAGATCATTTCCCACTACCTTTTATAGATCAAATGTTAGAACGATTAGCCAAACACTCGTATTTCTGTTATCTAGATGGTTACTCAGGATTTTTCCAAATCCCTATTCACCCAGATGATCAAGAGAATACTACATTCACATGTCCTTATGGAACGTTCGCTTATAGACGAATGCCCTTTGGATTATGTAACGCTCCTGCAACCTTTCAAAGATGTATGATGTCAATCTTCGCAGATTTCATAGATAACATCATGGAAGTGTTCATGGACGACTTCTCTGTATGCGGACAAAGTTTTGAAGGATGTCTATCAAATTTAGAAATGGTGTTAGAAAGATGTGTAAAAGTAAACCTCGTACTTAACTGGGAAAAATGCCATTTTATGGTCAGAGAAGGAATCGTACTAGGACACGTTATATCTGACAAGGGAATTGAAGTTGATAAAGCTAAGATAGAAGTCATAAAAGATCTTCAACCCCCTAAGACCGTTCGAGAAATACGAAGCTTTTTAGGACACGCCGGTTTCTACCGACGATTCATCAAAGATTTCTCGAAAATCACTAAACCTCTTACCGGTTTATTAATGAAAGACGCTGAGTTCATATTCGATAAAGATTGTCTTAAAGCATTTGAAACTCTAAAAACAACCCTCATCACCGCACCAATCATGCAACCACCTGACTGGATATTACCTTTCGAAATCATGTGCGATGCGAGTGACTATGCTGTAGGCGCAGTTCTAGGACAAAGGAATGACAAGAAACTTCACGCAATTTACTATGCCAGTAGAACTTTAGATTCTGCTCAATTGAACTACGCCACTACTAAAAAAGAGTTGTTAGCAGTTGTCTTCGCGCTTGATAAATTCCGTTCCTACCTAGTAGGAGCAAAAATAATCATCTACACAGACCACGCTGCTATCAGATATTTACTAACCAAGAAAGATGCTAAACCAAGACTCCTGAGATGGATCTTACTCTTACAAGAGTTTGATCTCGAAATCAAAGATAAGAAAGGTACTGAAAACGTCGTAGCGGACCATTTATCTAAAATAGAATATATTAAACCCGAACAAGTGCCGATTAACGACGATTTTCCGTATGAACAGCTGATAGCACAAATAAGAAGCGACCCAGCTCGGTTAGACATAAATGAACCAAAAGCCGTGGAAACAATCCAAACAACCGTAGGACTGCCATGGTACGCTGACATTGTCAACTACTTAGCTGCAGGAGCACTTTCACCGAACTTAACCTATCAGCAGAAAAAGAAATTCTTCCACAATCTCAAGTATTACTATTGGGACGAACCATTATTGTTTAAAAGAAGACCTGGCGGAATCTTCCATCGGTGCATACCCGAAGAATAAATAGAAGATGTCATTGCTCATTGTCATTCATCTCCCTATGGCGGACACGCAAGCACTTCCAAGACTTGTGCAAAAATCTTACAAGCCGGCCTATTTTGGCCTAATCTATGGAAAAATGTCCACATCGCTGTTATAAATTGCGATCGGTGTCAACGCACCAGTAATATTTCAAGACGAGATGAAATGCCTCAAAGAGGAATATTAGAAGTAGAAGTCTTTGATGTCTGGGGAATCGATTTCATGGGACCATTCCCATCCTCTTTCGGTAACAAGTACATACTCGTAGCTGTCGATTATGTTTCAAAATGGATCGAGGCTATAGCTTCTCCTACAAATGACACACGAGTAGTAATTAAGCTTTTCAAGAATATAATCTTTCCAAGATTTGGTGTGCCTAGACTTGTCATTAGTGACGGTGGCTCGCATTTCATTTCGAAAATATTCGACAAATTACTATCTAAGTATGGAGTCAGACATCGTGTAGCAACACCGTATCATCCGCAAACAAGTGGACAGGTCGAAGTCTCGAACAGAGAAATAAAACAAATTCTAGAGAAGACTGTCGCCATATCTAGGAAAGATTGGTCATCTAAACTTAATGAAGCTTTATGGGCTTATAGGATAGCCTACAAGACACCCATAGGAACTACACCCTTCAAACAAGTGTATGGGAAGGCCTGTCATCTCCTGGTTGAACTAGAACACAAAGCATATTGGGCGATTAAAACACTCAATATAAACTACACTGCCGCTGGAGAGAAGCGAATCCTCGACATTAATGAATTGGAAGAATTAAGGTTGGACGCATACGAGAATGCTAAGATATACAAAGAAAGAACCAAGCGTTGGCACAATAAGCGCCTGTCTAGGAAAGAATTTAGTGTGGGAGACGTTGTGCTCCTCTTCAATTCAAGACTTAGGCTCTATCCTGGAAAACTAAAATCTAGATGGTCAGGACCCTTTGAAATTACTAAAGTGTTCCCGAGCGGAGCAATAGAAATTAAGGGTAGGAATAGTGAACCATTCACAGTAAATGGACAACGATTAAAACATTACCATAATATTGAAAACAAAGATTATGCGAATAATTTAAAACTTTTAGAGTTGTCCACTAACTTCCCTGATTAATCTAGCACTAAGCACTACGTCAGGCTTATGACGATAAAAACAGCGCTTAGTGGGAGGCAACCCATTTTATTGTTTTATTTCATTTTTAGTATTGACTTTATTTATCTATTTCTTTCCTTATTTTCTTTATTTTTAACTTTCATTTTCTAAATCATTTTTAAATTTACCTTGCTATAGATTTTCTAAAGTCTTTTCTACCTTACCTCTTTCTCCCCTGATTTGTTTCTCCCGCTTTAACACTAACTATGGCTAACCAACCAAGGAACTTCATGGAAACCATATTTAGAGGTAGAAACCAAAGGAGGAAATTTGAGGAATTATCACAGAGACACATGGACTTGACTCTGTATTATGATGAACAAACTATGGAAACCTTAGGTATCAATGATAGCATCCTATACATGTTTAACCAGCTTGGATGGGAGAAAGCTCTCATAAAATATAAGTTTGTAACTTACCGCGAGCTCACCCTTAAATTTTTAAGCTCCCTAGTTTACCTACCTGAGCGCGGATTTGGACTACGGAAAGGATTTATTAGTTTCCGACTATTCGGTATCGAATATGTCTATAACCACAAGGAACTAGCTGACCTACTAGGATTTCCTAGCGGACCTTTTGCTTTTACTACCACCCAGGTAGAACTGATGGATATTGAGCTAGATTTCTTCTGGGGAACTTTAACAGGAAACTACCACCCTGAGCCGGATAGCATGGAAAATAATGAAATACACAACCCCGCTATCCGCTATTTTCACAAAATCCTTGCCCACACCTTCTTTGGAAAGGAAGAGAACCTTACTGAAGTATCTAAGGACGAGATATTCATAATGAGCTGTTTGACCGAAGGCAAACCCGTAAATGTTGTACCCTTCATGATGCAGAACTTTACCCGCATCCAAGAGGAACCTAATCTACCAATAATGGTAGGAGGCCTAGTCACCATGATTGCTAACGCCCTCGGACTTAGATATCAGTTATACAAGTGCACCCGTTTCAGTACAATTCGCCCTATGAATTTGGATTTCTGCTTTAACCGCCGAATAATAGGAAACATAGGACAACCACCATTCGAGTACCTGATTAGGAATGAAATCCTAACCTTGTTCACCTTGCCGAACCATGCTAAAGTAAGCGTTCACAACAGAGATAATTGGCTTTATGAGCTTACCCCTCCTGACCATCCAACAACACCTGAAACACCGCAATCCTACCAAATTAGGGATGATATGATGACTGATGTAGAGAGTGACCCTGAGACCCCTCCTGGTTACCATGACATCAACCACATTTATGAAGATATTGAGACCCCTGAAATCAACAAAGTAGGATATGCTGAAAGCTTAAACAAAATTTTGACGACTCTTGAAGTATACCAAACTGACATTAATGTTGTTAAGGATGAAGTTAAGAGCATGAGATTGGACATTATAGGCTTAACTGATTTAACATGTGAACAGTTTTACCATATAAATTCCGCACTTGAAGACCTGAAGAAACGACTTTGATGAGATGTAGTAATTTGATTAATTTTACTTTTTGCTTTCTTGTTTCTAGTTAGTTTTAAATTTTTGCAACATTTCATAGTTCATTTTTATTACTGCAATTTCTTTCTGTTCTGTCAAAAACAAAGTATTTCAATTAATGCAATTTTTCATTCAGTCTATTTACGTGTTTTCATAATTTAGTGCATTTACCAAAATTTCAATTACATGATTGATTAGTATTGTGTGCTATTTGTTACTATTAGTAAGAACATATACTGATACTTCATTTCTCAAAAATTGATTGCTGGAAATTTTGATGAATGTGTGTGTGATGAAATCTAATGCTGTTATATATTGATCCATTGTTATGTGTTATGTTGGAATTAATTAATTAATATGATATGAATTATAGATGGATTGAACTGAGGTAAATATTCTATTGAAATTTCAAATTTTGTGAACATCACGATCGTAACCTATCCTATCACGATCGTAACGGGCAAATGAGCGCGTCACGACCGTAACCTATCCCTCACGATCGTGACGATCTGAAATGCACGACCTCTGAGTTACAGAGGTCGTTCTTCTTCGTTCTCCACTTTTATTACCTAAAACACTCTAACCTCCCATTACCCATTTCTTTCCCGTAACCACCCATAATCACCAATTAATCCCTCCACTCCATTCCACTTCCTCATTAAATCCCAACTCCACAAATCCCTTTTCACTCCACTATAAATTAATCCACCTTCTTCACATTCTCATCACAAAACCTCAAACACTTATCTCACGCTAAACTTCCTTTGCATGCAATGGCAAACATCCAATTTAGAGAAGGAGAACAAGGAGCAGCACAGAGAGTTAAGTTTGAAAAGTTTCAAACCCACGGGCTCCAAACGACTCGGTACGTCGACCTCGACTGTCTGAGAGAGTTAGGTTTGTTCGACGGGGTGAAGCTACTTCTTGAAAAAGTCGGCTTATGGGACTTATGCAGCCAACCGCAACCAACCTTTGCAAACCTCACTCTAGAGTTCCTGAGTTCTTTCCAATACATCACACCCTCTGGATCCACGAACCAACTCACAGGTATCGCAAAATTCCGAATGCTTGGCAGAGAGTTCGAACTCACACAAACCAGAGTCGCATAACTTCTAGGCTTCAGTCACGGTGACGGTGCCCACCTTTGTGTGCCAGACAACTTCAATGAAACAGCTTTTACTTTGTGGCACATCATCACAAATAGTCGTGCTTCAGCCTATCAAAGTCTCAACGCCACTCACATTCATAATCCAGCGATACGGTACTTTCATCGTATCATCTGCAACACCATCTTCACAAGAGAGAGCAACCATAAGCTAAATTCTAAGGAGCTCCTGTTCTTGCATTGTGCTCTGAATGAAGAGCGCATCAACGCCGCTCCGTTCCTACTGGCCCACATTCAATCTGTAGCACAAATAGGCGCCACACCCTTCTATATTGGCGGGATTGTCACTTCCCTAGCTATACAGTTGAATCTTGGTGACCACCTCACTAATCTGCCTTATAGGGCACCGGAGCTGCTTACAATGAACTACTGCAAGTTTGCACACATGATCTCTCAGCGCGAGGATGACAGGTTCAACCCTATGATACAAGGCACCATTTATCATAACATCGTTTTGCCTTGCAGGAACCGAATTGATCCATCAAACAGAGCCAACAGGCTATTTGATTTGCCATCTCCCACATGCCATGTTCCAATTATTGACGACCAGCCTGATGCACCTGTGGATGAGATGCAAGATGCGATGGATCATGCTGAGCCAGTTCAGGACATACCTAAGACTTCTACCAGGCAGCCTCCTTCTGCTGAGATCACCCTTAAAGACATCCTCTGTGCCATTCACCAGCAAAACCAGATGAATGCCGCACTTGAGCGGAAGCAACAGGAGCAGTATGCTGCACTCCTTGCCACTGTTGTCAAAAACCAGGAAACAACGGATGAGAAGTTAGGTGAGATCTTAAGCGAGTTAGAAGCTTTGTGGATGGACGTCACCGCTCTTACTGTCACTGGTTCTGATGAGGAAGCCACTCCTACCAGACGTTCCCGCACCAGAAGTCGAGGCCGTGGTCGTCAGTAGCATTAGTTTTTCTTTTTTGTTTTTGCATTCTCTTTTTGTATCGTATTTCCCCGCTATTATATCACAACATTGAGGACAATGTCTGATATAGTGTGGGAGAGGTACCTTTTTGTTTTCCATTCCTTGTATTTTTACTTTCCGCATTTTCAATTGAACAAGTAATATTTATGCTATTTCTTAAGTTTCAATTCTTCCCCGCTTTATTTAGCCATACCAAAATTTTTTTTTGCTTTATCTTCGCATAACTCGACATACCTATGAAATTGTAGTTAGGAAGCTGAGAAAGATCCAACAAGATCAATACAGTCTTGATACCTTAGACTTCCTACTTAAGCAATCCATTTCGATAATTGTTATGACTATACCTTAAGTCTTAGTTCTAAAGTAACCCCTAGTAGTTTATACTAGCAGTCAGCACCGTCTAGACACAAACCACGTGGGGAGCCGATGAACATAAGTGTTTGATGCCTAATATATAAACAATCCTTCATATCTCGCCGCCATAAAAAGAGAATTTGCACCAAAGTACACGGTCGCATATAAGAGACGAGTAATAAAAGAAGGAGTCCATTGTTGGTTAGTTCAGAGGTATCTGGTTCTGAACTTGGTAGGGCGTGCTACGGCTCGATCCCCCATAACCTCCAATTTGGATAACATGTAAAGGGTTGCCACATTCGTGTACCAGACCCCGTGCTAATAAAGGATCAAAGTCACTAACCGGTTACTCCACTACGTGCATGCTAAGACAAAGGGCTTAATGTGATTGCGCTAGAACGAAACCGGGTGAAATAAGAACGAAGGACTCTAGGTAGAATCACAACAGAATTACTGAATGTTTCGTTTAAAGGGAAGTCGACGACTTAGCTTGTTGCTTGTGTCATTAGTGTATCGTTAGTGTTCTACTCTAGTATCGGTCTATCTAACTAAATGACTTCTCGTATGGTATGTTATGTGTATGCGTCTGATGAAAGTTGTCCGATCATTTTTCAATTGATTATTTGCTTGAGGACAAGCAAAGGTTTAAGTATGGGGGAGTTTGATAACGATAAATCACATCGTATTATTACTATGTTTTTAGTCCGTTTTATCATACATTAGTCCTTTTAACTCCCGATTATTTCGAGTTTTTTATGCCACATTGCAGGTACAATATGTCTAGAGCCAAAATTATGGAAAAAGATCAAAGGAACAAAATTTAGCATGAAAAGAAAAGAGAGAGCTCAATTCTGCTAAAAACTGCATAATTTGTTGCTCTCACGGTCGTCACAAGGGTACCACGACCGTGACGCGCCTTTTTGAGGTCTCACGATCGTCACAATGGTCTCACGACCGTGACGCGCTAAATATGAGAAATCTGCACGTTACACCAATGTTACAACCGTGACAAGCTTTATTTAATTTATTTGAATATATATATGAAGACGTGCCAACGAATAGAAAGAGTCTTCAGAGACTCCTATTTTCTCTCAACCTCAACAACGCCCAGTCTCCTAGATTTTCTCAAAACTGAAGAAACGAAGCCCACGTTCCTATTCTTCAACTGTCAAATTTCTCTTCTATAAATATCAAAGAATCAGATGAAGAAAGGACGGAGTTTTTGATTGAAAATTTTATGCGAAAGCTCTGCCGTTTTTACAACCCAGTTTTATTTCCAGCTTTTGTTCTTGCTGCTTTCTTTTTAATTTCCAAACCCTTTAATAACAATTTCCAACATTAGCAAATTGTTATCTTAATTAGATTTCTTTAAGCCTCAGATTTCGTTTCTTTTATTTCGATTCCGACGCTCCAAGCTTGCCAGATTGTGGAAGAAGGAGCCGAAGAATTTATTTGTTCAGGTTTTTATTTTGCAATTAATATTAAGTTTATTTATTTATGTTAAGTTCCTGTTATCATTATATAATGCATGTTTTAATATTTATTAATTTTATTTTGTGTTTGTCTGTTGTTTTAATTAATATGAGTAGCTAAATTAATTGAGTCGGTATGTAATAAAGCAACCAAACAGATGAATCAAATCTAAGCTAAAAACATTTACGATCTTATATTTTGGCTGTGACTTTTTATAATTAAAATCAAGCTTTTTGTTACGAGAGTAAGAGAAGTGAAATAGGTTAGGTCGAGACCACGAGAGTGTGAGATTTTAACCGGATAGCTGAAGTTAGGCATTCGATTTAAATACAGCGAGAGCGCTTTAAAACGAATTAGACTTATTAAGTTTTCAAAAATTATTTTCTAAACACTTATGGGCTAGCGAGAGCAGACATGGGGCTTTAGGAGTATGATCTGAGATAAGACCACGAGAGTGTGAGTCGAGGGTTTTTAAATTGGTAATCTCTACAGAATTATTTAAGTGAAACATCTTTATAAGCTTAGATTAGATTGACCCGCATAGGTTAATATTATTACATACCGACCGTCTTATCATTATTTCTTTACTTAAGTTTAGTTTCCCGTTTTTAATCCCTAAAACCATAACTGTGACAAATTTCCGCCTTAGCTAAACTAGCAGACCTTCTAGCACTAGAGTGATTACAAAGTCCCTGTGGGTTCGACATCTTTTTATTACTATTGCGATAGGCTGTGCACTTGCAGTTTAGATACCGTTAGACACATTAAGTCTTTGCCCATCATATCCCCTAGAGTAGGTGTGTTCGACCGAACTGGGTTAACAACTACTGTGTTATTTATCATTCTGCATATTTACAACTATGCTATTATGCTTGCTGGTTATACATGTCGAAACAGATGTTGGAACATCTGACATGTTTGTGTGCTGATATGTTGAATATCCGTTTGCGTTTGTTTGCCCCTGTTTAATATGATGCATATATCAATGTCCCGACATGTGGTTAGGACATATGTGACCTGCCTACCAAAATTTCAACTGCTACTTCACCCGCCATCATATTCATCGTGAAAACTATTGATTTACCGTTTATTTATTCGTCCTTTGTAGATTGTCGACATGTTCACAAAAACACATTATATTAAACATTTATGTTTATTAATTGACAAACTCTTGATGCTTTGTGTTGATGCATCTTGAGTTTGAGAAGGAATGCTACATGGTATATTATATTAAGTGTAGTTTAGTCTTTTGATACTTTAGTATATATGATTTTTTAGTGCTTTCTATTGTGATACTTTCATCATTCGTTATGAAACACTAGCCAATTTTTCTTCTCTCTTTCTATGTGAATCTCTAATCTTAATAAACCTCTAATGTTAATATATCCAATCATATTTAACATGATATCAGCGTCAGGTTAAAGAGGTTAAAAACTGCAATATAAACATTTGACCCAAGCCCACATTAGGCGTGAAAACGAGTGTTAAATATGTATTTGTTTTGTTTTAGTTTGTTTGAACTCTCATACTGTTCAGGTTCTCAAGTTGTTGAATGTATAAATATGTGAGGACTACTTCACCATTTGAGCTAGCTTTTGGGTTGAGATTCAAACATATCTAATGATCATGACTTTCTTTAAGAGAGGATTGTATCGTTCTCAATGTAGATGCCCATTTCTAAGGTTGTGATTGTAACAACAAAATAAGGGACAACAAAACTGTTAACGAGAGAAGTTGTAACAAAAGTATGCATTTCTTTTGGTTGGAATACATGAGAAATTGAGATGAGAGAAGAAATAACATGTGACCCACACCTTTTTATTACCACTTTGTGACTTGGAAAGATGATAGAAAGATATACAATTACATTCTTGACGATTTTGTCCTTCTTCTTTTATACTTAATATATGAGGTACATTTGATTTTGAAATATTAATCTAAATAAAATAACAATATATTTGAATGAAAATATTTGTATTTATTTAATTAATTAAATATTAAATAAATAATTTTTTTTAATTAACTATTAACTAAAAATGATAATTTAAATAATAATTAAATTTTCAAATAAAAAATAAATTATTAACAAAAGATAATTTAAATAATAACTAAATTTTCAAAGAAGGTCATATCTCACATTGATGGCATTTGTAGAAGTTTCTTATGGTCTGGGAAGGATTGTGTAACTCGTAAATCTCCTATTTCGTGGGAGCATATTAGTGATCTCGTTTCTCAGGTGGCCTTAATTTCATATACCTTAGAGATTGGAACAAGGCAACCATTGGAAAATTGTTATGGAATGTGTATACCAAGAAGAAAAAAATGTGGATAAACTAGATTCACATATATTATCTGAAGAACAAAAATGTCGCTATTTTCACTCTGAAACCTCAATGTTCCTGGATTGTTAAAGAATTTTTCAAACATAGAGACATCATTATGAACTCTATGGCATGTGATATGTTCAAAGGGAACAACAAATATGGAACCAGAAGAATGTATCCGGTGTTTAGGGGGGGAGGGCTAAACCGAAGGTTGGTTGGAGAAATCTCTTATACAGAAATCTAGCTAGACCAAGAGCGGTGTTTATTCTTTGGATGACGTGCCAAGATAGACTTCCCATAAAAAATTGGTTACTCAATATTGGAATAACAACTAATGGTGAGTGTGCATATTGCAATCTACCAGGGAGTTCTAATTACCTTTTCTTTGAATGTGAAGTGACTAAACATGTTTGGAAACAAGTTTTAAATTGGTTTAACATCAATCACACTCCAAAAAGGTGGGAACAAGAGCTTAAGGACATTTGTAAGAAGACAAGTGGTAAGGGATGCATGAAGAAACTCCTTAAAATTGTACTAGTAACTGAAACCGTCTATGCTATTTAGAATGTCAGGAACTTGATCACTTTCCAGAATAAGAAGACAAATAGCCTTAATAATAGAAATATCATCGAGAAAGTTTTATCTAGAGCTGGAAATAATGATTGACTAGCTATAGATTTTGTAATAGGAATTGATTTGTCAATCAAGTGGTTTTTCCTGTTAGTTGGATTCCTTGGATCCTCAAATCGGCTTGTACATCTTTTAATTTTTTTGATAATATATATATATATATATATATATATATATATATATATATATATATATATATATATATATATATATATATATATATATATTATTCCAAAAAAATCAATATTAAATACAATTCTTTTCTTTTATTTCTCTCAATTTTCTTTTAAATCAAACAATTTGTTAAATTTACTATATTTCCCATATCTTTTTCTCTCGTTATATATCTTTCTCAATTTATTCTCCCTTTTCAATTTTTCCTTGTAATCATAGTACTGTAATAGAGTTATCATGTAGATTAGTTTAGATGGAATACTCTACTAAAAATTTCACAGATTCATTTGTTATTTTATTAAATTTATTATTATTATATTTTTTTTACCAATACATTTAATTAAATTGTATTAAGATATATATTTGTGATATTTCTTTTACAAATACATTTAATTAAGTTGTATTAAGATATATATATTTATGATATTTTATGAAATATTTCGGAAAAGTGATATTATAATTTACTAATAATAATATGATTAAATATATACAAAGCTATTTTGACAAAAAAAAAAAACTATTTTATACTATATATAGTGGAAAATACTAACTAGTATCCTTAAGACATGTTTTAAGAATTTTAAATAATAATTATTTATAAAAATAAATATAATAATATGTAATAATGTATATTGGAAATTAAATTGTTTAAATTTTTAAATATATAATACTTAAATAGTGCCGGCTTAAAAAAACATTAATTCTAATTTATTTCCTTATTAACTTTTTAGACGAGGGTAGCGGTATCTAGCACATTTATTAAAAAAAAAAAGAGGAGAGAGAAACTAAAAACAAAAACAAATGTTAAAAAAAAAAACGGAAGAAGATAAAAAGCAAACTCGTCGAGTGTTGTGTTTGTTTTTCGCAATAATAAAAGAAAACGAACGGTGGTGATAGGCCTTGTTCTGTAATCTCAATCGCTCCTCC
This sequence comes from Lathyrus aphaca, assembly GCA_963966055.1. Lineage (NCBI taxonomy): Eukaryota > Viridiplantae > Streptophyta > Magnoliopsida > Fabales > Fabaceae > Lathyrus > Lathyrus aphaca. The sequence continues at coordinate 69,099,865 of OZ014525.1, read as the reverse complement.
CTCCTCTCTTTTCCAGCGTCCGATTCCTTCTCCATTATCACCGATCTTACACACGCTCGCGCCAAATACAAATTCAGGTATAATAATATTATTAATATTACCATTATATCCCTCCAATTACTCCATAACACAAACCTCGCTTCTCTAGGGTTTCATTTCACTTTCTCATCGATCTGTTTCTAGGTTTACAATTCTTCAATTTCGATATGTTTGTTAGGGTTCCGACGATATGTCCGACGCTCCGGCGAGTCCTGGCGGTGGAAGTCACGAAAGCGGCGAGCATAGTCCTCGTTCTAACATCCGTGAGCAAGATAGGTTTCTTCCTATCGCGAACATTAGCCGCATCATGAAGAAGGCTCTACCTGCTAATGGCAAAATCGCGAAAGATGCTAAAGAGACCGTTCAGGAATGTGTCTCTGAGTTCATCAGCTTCATCACCAGCGAGTATGTTTGTTAGGTTATTGATTATTTTTTATTTTCTTTTTACCTTTCATTCTTACAGTGATTTTGATTTTGATTTTGATTTTGATTTCATTGAATTGAAATTGTGTAGGGCCTCTGATAAGTGTCAGAGAGAGAAGAGGAAGACTATTAACGGCGATGATTTGCTTTGGGCGATGGCTACTCTAGGGTTTGAGGATTATATTGATCCTCTTAAGATTTACCTCACGAGATATAGAGAGGTGAATTTTATTTCAATTTACTGTTTTTCAATTTTTTAGGGGTTTTACTTTACAAGCTTTTCTGGTCCCCAGTGAAAATAAATGAGAATTGGGTCCTCTGACATTGTATTACTGAATTATTGTAAATTTTTATTGCTGTTGTGCTTTTTACTGATGGTAATTTTTTCATTGCTTTGTTGTGGGTTGGTTCGATTGGAATTGTTGCAGATGGAGGTAATTTCAAATTCTTTCTTTTGTTGCTTGAATATTTTTTGTGATTTTTTTGTTTTGTTTTGTGCGTACATCTATGTTTTGATTTTGCAATTTGTTATGTTCTAGGGTGATACCAAGGGCTCTGGCAAGGGTGGAGACTCGTCTGCTAAGAAAGATCTTCAACAAGGTTCTAATTCTCAGGTAAAAAACATACACATGGATTATGTGTGTTTTTATTTTTGGAGAAGACAACTACAAAGGGAAATGAAGACCAGAAAAACAGTATCTGATTTTGATATATTTTGTTGAAATTGCAGCTTGTTCATCAAGGTTCTTTCTCACAAGGTGTTTCTTACACAAATTCTCAGGTAACACTACTCTCTTAAATGCCGGATTGTGTTGAATGTTAATAAAAGAAAACGCTAAGGTTGTTGCTAAAACTATGAATTGCAACTTCCATATCAATACTTATATATTATTCTTGATTTTACATCAATAATATTGCCCCCTACTAACTCCCTAATGCATAGAAATATTGATCGTGATGATAGAAATAAAACGCGACTCACTTATACTTCCATTTTACAGAACTCTATGTTTAAAATCCTCCCATTTTCCATAAACAGTTTTCCTAGTTGGCCTTTATTTTAATGTTTCACACATTGTTTGTCTATGTACTATTTTGGTCTGATATTTTTATCTACCCCTAGAAAAAGGTCTTTGTTACCATTAATGTGCCTGATAACTCACCAATGAGTTAGCTCCTTTTGGTTGGTAGCACACATCAATGCACCCATTAAAGAAAGTTGTGTGGGTTACAGTGTATTGTTTAGGTTCAAATCAACTCTTTCTCTATCTTCTCTGTACTCCCACTTGCTTAAGCCTCTTTTTGTCTGATCTGTGATTATTTAGTTTGTACTCCATTTATGAAAGGCTGTTTTTATATATCTTCTTGAGCTCTGAGGTTGTTTGAGATTTTTTCCATATGAATTATATAAACAATAAAAATGCCAACGCTGCCATATAGTGCCTGGGTGGGTGTTCTGAACATTCTTATACAAAATGCATTAGGATTAAATGTCATTTAGTGGTTCAGACTTCATCAAATTTTATTTATTTGGAGTCAGCCTGGGTGTGAATAGGGATGATGTGCGTACTTATTTCTGGCCTATTTTCTGAAGCACATGGGACATGTCATATGATTAGTAACTTATAGTTCGAATAAGTAAATCAAGATATTTTTTGAAAATTGTTTAATGGTACTTATCATCCAGTGCTCCTTATCAGCACTTGTGACAAAGCCACTGCCACACCTGAAAACAGTGCTTCAGTTCTGCCCATCACTATGTTTGGAAGGCCTCAAAAATACATATATAGGAGTCAATTAGAACATCAAAATCAAAATACACATAGAACTTAGTCAAGTCCCTGCAATCTATGGGCTCCGTATGGAACCAGAAAAGCCACCATGGAAATCATCACAAAAGAAAATCTATGACCCCAACAAACTACTCAGATACCTAATATCCAGCAACCATTATCAGCAACTTCAACCACTGTTAACAATGCCACTATTGTGCAGCCTCCTGAAGCACAGAACCAGCAAAAAATGTGCATATCCAAAATCTGCTCCAACATTTTGAGGCACCTCTCCTCACTCACAACTAGTCCCAAATTCTGAAATCCCTTCAATGCACTGTACGAATGCTAGACCTCTGTCTGGGCTTCAATGGTTACAAAGCTCATAGTCATATCCTAATTTATGAAATGGCTAATTTATAATTATGAACTCCAATTTTTTACTAATTTACCATTGAAGTCTAGAAGCCACTATTAGAACTAAATTTTTAGTGTCGAATGATGGTTTTGATAGGATTTGTTACTCAACCATTAAGGTTGAAAATGGTGATGTTAATTCAGATTAAACATTTTGGGGTTGCTTTTTTCCCATCAATGGTCTGATTATTTTGTGTTTATGACTCAATAAAGAGAGCCTATCCTAAAATACCAGCTTATTCGGTGCATACTCTGATTGCTCATGTACTTCACTGTCTTTAATCGACATGGATCACTGTCTTTAATCTGGATCACGGCATTGCATACCGTGTCATTAGTTGGTACCAGTGTCACTTGCGACATAATCTAAATTAGATATACTGTTACTCATTTTAAAAAATTGGCTTGTAGATACTGGGTTTTTATTAAAACAATTATACTGGTCTAAAGGTCATAAGATGTCACCTCTAGTCACTTTGATCCTTCTACTTGAATTCTTATCAGCACACTCATCCCAAAAAGTTCAGTATCTGTTAACACGTGTATCTTTCTGTTAGAGGCCCCATCCATGTTTGAGGAGCCTATCGAACATTAAATATCGGTGTCTTTTCTATTGGGATCTGAACTGTAGTTTGTTGCCTTGTGTTGAGACTAGCCTCTCCTCTAAATCCAACTGCAGTAAAAGAGCTCTGTGGCTTAACTTTGTCTGCACATAGTATTGAGCATTCATTACATGTGGGTTTTTCCTCTTTTGTTTATAAGTTTATATCAGTTTAAGGAATTTATGCTGATATAGGCAATATAATGATTTTTTATATTGATATTTTTTTGTTCTTCAATCACAGGGTCAACATATGATGGTTCCTATGCAAGGCCCAGAGTAGGTAAACAAGCCAATTGACCCTCTTTCAAGGGTAATCTGCAGTGCTGGTAGAGCTTTACAAACTGCTCTCGGCATAATTCGAGTGTATTTTATGTTAAGTAATACAAACATAAGGCACATTAGTTCTTGTGTCCTGATTATTTTTATTTTTTTTAAATTAAGGTTTGTATATTATGTCTGGATTAAAATTATTATTTCAAAGTTACATTTGTAATTTTAAGTGCTGGTGCCATGTTGGTCTGATTCCTTCTGGCGGCTTAGCAAATGCTGAAGAATTTAGGAAGCTGATTGTATGCATAAATCGGTTTTTTTTAAACCTTAGATGATGTACAATAATGGACGAAGACGGTTGAGTTTTTGAATTATTGTGGCATTTTTATTGAGTGAGCATTTTAAATGAGATTAAAATCACATTAGATTTATTAAACTATTGTGAAGATTATACTCTTTTAGTTAGTCTTTTGGATGATTGCTTCTTGATTTTCCAACTAATGATTGAAGTGTCAAAGTAAAAAACAGAAGCCTGTTGGTCTTCTGATTTGTTGGCATGTAGCCTGAAACAGCATACCCGTGTCTGGCGAATTACAGAGCCCTGCTGTATGTGTGGTGTGGTTGATTTGGAGATTTATTGTCTTAATCTGTAGGCAACAAAGTAATGAATTTTTCAGGATCAGAAGAATGCTAGTCATGTGTTAGATGGATCCATGGGTGGAAGCCGATTTGGATGCCAAAAGTCGTATATCCTGTAATGATTTTGAATTTAGTGTACAAATAGTTTTAACAGCCTGAAATTCTAATAAATATTTTCTTTCAAGAATTACCAAGTCATCAACATAAACAAGAATAACATAGAAGGATTTATTGTGTTAATTTTATTAAAAGAGAATAATTAGACTTGGATTGGGTGTAGCCAAGTCAAGAATGGTGGAAGTATGTTAGGTGTTCCATTGTCTATCGGTTTGTTAGAGGTCATAAATGGACTTTTTTTTTATAATTTAAAACAAGATTAAGGGCTTGATGAAAAGCTTGAGGGATATTTCTTGTAAACTTCTTCTAAGTCTCCATGGAGGAAAATTGTATTGATGTCAAATTGGTGAATTAGTTTTTAGAAGCAAGGAATAAAAGGAACCTAATAGTTGCCATTGATAGCGGGGTAGAAGGTTTCATGGTTAAATAATCATGTGAATTTCTTAATTCATTTCATATATTTCTCAGTCACCGTTAAGGTTTGTGGTTAAATAATCATGTGAATTTCTTAATTCATTTCATGTATTTCTCAGTCACCAGCTAATTCATTTCATGTATCTCTCAGTCATCAGTTAATTAATTTTATGTATCTCTTAGTCATCAGCTGTATTTCTAATTATATCCTCTGGTTCTGTTGATATACATCCGGACGCACCATTTTTTTTTTGTTTTACGTTGAAAATTTTCTTAGATACATTTGTGGAACTAGTTTGTAGATGCATCTACAAAATTTTAGCATAACATTTTTTTTAATTAAGTCAGATTTGTTAGTCGGAGATACATATACAATAACGTACAAACAACTAACAGGCAGAGAAAAGACTCATCATTCAGATAATAAACCTCATTGACAGTTTTAATGTATATTTCACCTAACAATAAATGAGATTGAAAGCGGTGAAGAAATTCTATTAAATAAAAACATACTTATCATCACACAAAAATTAAATTAAAATTGATTAATTCTTGCATTTAATTTAGTATTGTTTATCTTAACTCTTACTAACTAGCAAAAGTAAGATATGACAAACATGTTATGTATTTATGAGTTGCCTAGTAGTTCTAACCCATATTCAAACAAAATAACGACCACCCACCTACAGTGGCAAACATGACCTGCCGTGTAACCAAAAGTTGTATAACAGTTCTAATCCATAAGGAAAAAAAAGGCCCAACCAAAAAAATAGAAGTCAACATAAGATATATTCAAAAAAGGCATGATGAATATGAGTTCTACCATCGAAGCTTGTACCACAAATCAAGATCAAAAGTAAAATATTACTTCTTTGATGTTATACAAGAAAGATGATAGAGAAAACATTATTTAAGAAAAACTAAACAAATGATATTGTTACATGTAGCATAAGTTATTAGTCAAACTTTATAGCTGATTTGTAGTGAATATATTTTCATCTTATAACACATAATATTATTACGTTGCAGATGATCCTCTGTGTCGATGTCGAGCGAAAACGGTGAAAAATGGAAACAAACCAACGTTCCGCTGATGTATCTACAGAACAAACCAACGTTGAAAAATAAAATGGTGCGTCCAGAGATACATTAGTGGAAGCAGGGAGGGAAAAACTGGAAACGCACATGGTGTGTGAGAGATGCAAGAGGTGGGATAAGAAATTCCCATAATCTTTTAGTTTGAGTGAAACCTTTAGGAACAAGGCGTATCTTATACCTCTCTATGGTGTCATTGGTTAAATATTTTACTTTAAATATTTATTTACAAATTATGGCTTTCTTTAGGGAAGGGATGGGTGTTTTTTTTATTTTATTTATAAATTTTGAAATCCGGTCTTGCGACCGACTAATCCAAAAGGACCAATTTCATTGTTTACTAGAGAGGAATCCATTTAAAGTCAGAGCAAAGTTCTACTGACCTAATACAATTATAGTTAGCACCTAGTAGAATTCGAACTTAGGACCTTGAGAGGAACACACTATCAAGACCCAAGTCTCCACCACTAGACCAATCCTTAGGGGTTAGAGATGGGTGTTAAATCACAAGTGTTGTTATCGTTGAGAATTTCTCTCTCTTCATATATAGCCTTTTTTTTCAATTCGGATTAGATATATCGACATGCTAGGTAATGAGTTCAATAATGAAAGATAAAGATAAATTGAAAAATGGATTAATAGTCATTTACCCCCTGCAATATAGGCGTGTTTTGATTTACCTCCCTTTAAAAATAAAATTTTAGATCACCCCCTGTAATTTTAAAATTCCAAGTCTTTTACCCCCTAGGTGGAAAAATTACCCCCTGTAAAATATTTTTTTTCATTTACCCTCCTGGTTTTTACACGTTTAGGGGGGTATCCAAATATTTCGGGGGGGGGGGGAGGGGTAAGCCAAAATTTTATTTTTAAAAGGGGATAAATCAAAACTCGCCTATATTACAGGGGGTAAATGACTATTAACCCTTGAAAAATATATTATGAGATGAAGATAAATTATAATAAGAAATAAATTAGATAAAGGGTAAAGATGTTTATTTGTGGGAGAAGAGGTGAGAATAATATTAGTTTAAACAAAAGTACAATGATAGTCGTTTAAATATATTGGAGGTTTGAAAATTTGAGTGGAATTCCTAAGAGATTAAATATTAGGTATAGGGATGTGAGTAGTAGTTGATGTAGAATTGGATATGTAAATTGGCAAAGGAAATGAAGTTAGGGTTAGAAGGGAGGGAGTAAAAGTATTTATGGGAGGCGAGGATGGAGTAACACATGAATGATTGAGTTGAGGGATGTTATGAGAATAATTACAAATAAAGTCAGTGGTGTTAAAGGGGGCCGACATGGGTGTTATGATTGGTGTGATTGTGTGGGTAGGATAGAGAAAGCCATATTCTATAAAGGTTGTATCCCTATAGAGGAATGTATGTCTAGTGTTGAAGTTGTAGAGGATATAACCTTCAATACCATGTTTGTTTCCAAGATAAATACAATTATAGGATATTGGGTCTAGTTTAGTTCTACTCTTTTTAGGGGTGAAGCAAAAACCAAACACCCAAAGACTTTGATGATAGAATAAATTTGGACACGTGACTCCATACACATGAGAATTGGTGAATTATGGAGGTTTGAAGATTATGATTTAAGACACAATCATTTTCTAAATCAGAGTTTGAATATATTTTATAAAAATATTTAAATATGCAACGGAAATTCAAAGTAAGGAAAATAAGTGAAAAGTAAAATAGATAAGGGAAGAGAGAACAATACCAAAAATTTATAAAGGTTTAGTCTTAAATAAATGGCTTACTCCTCTTTGAGAATTGATATTGAGAGTATTCACCAATGATTGAGTGTGTCATGCGGTAGTTCAACTATATGCAGTTTATTCTAAGAGACCCTTCTGCATCTACTCCTTCCGATATGACACATAGAGATATGGATGCCATGTTTAATGATTATCTGGTATCAGATGAGACACGAAGTACCATATCTCTTAGCGTCTGGAATATTACACACGATTACATCCAGTGGTATTTGAGTGCGTCACATCCTTATATGATACATGATTCTCCGGGAGATCTATCATGGCTAGCTCATCAGGATATACTAGAGCATGAAAAGGTTAGGGCATATCATATTGTTGATGAGTTGACTATATGTCGTCGTACTATGGAGATTGGACAGAAGAATATTGAAAAAAGACTCTTTTCGGATGGCTCTGAGGCCAAGGATGTCGTAAATGTCATGATGGGGGAGGCAGGGGAGGTACTGCAGTACAAGATGCAACGTTGGAACAGGGGGGCCCGAGTCTGCCATACGTAATAGTTTATTGTATTTGTATTATGAGCACTATATCGTTTGATTTTTATTTTGATCTCATTGTGTAATATGGATTTATTACTGTATATATGTCATTTCCATCATATCGATTATACAATTTAATCTTTACAAAATTGATGAAAATGATAGTATAGCTATAATATATCGTCAAATTCATCATACTATCTCTAAATAAAAATCAAACATTATTATTTGGTGTGGTTCCAGATATGCATCTTTGGTTTCTGTCTACTGTGAATACGAAGATGCATTTACGGGATAATTAATGTAAAAAATGGTGTTTCACTGACGAATGCATGAGGTGTACATGGACTTGTTCTGGAAATGCATCTCCAAATAAATTTTGGAAACAACATGGTGTAATATTCAGTTGGGGTGTGTTTCACCGAGACTCAGTGAGCGTCCAAAGATGCATCTCTAGAATTATAGGGGCAATTTTGAATTTTCATAGGGTGTCTTTCTACCACTTAGGGTGAGAATAGCAATATTGTTCTTCAAAAGTTTTAGAAATATATGTTAAACAACCTATCTCAATAAGATTAAATGGGTATGAATGCATGAAATATTTGTTGGCCGAAGCCCATGTTATGTATGCTCCTATGAAAGAAATTGGTAAAATCTACCTAACACACCCACACACAAGAACTTAACACCCCACATAACAATTTATTTGACCATAATACCCATAAAGCATAAAAAACAAATTATCACAATCAAAACCATTTTTTTTTGGATTTTTCAAAAAACAACCATTGTCTCAGAGATTCGTTGGAAAGTACCATATTTTTACTAGTAGTATTTTCTATTTAATTTATGCGTTTTTATCAAATACTTTACTAGGACACCATAAATTTCGCAAAATTCATGCATTTTGACTTTTTTTAATAATATTGTTGATATGCATTTACGATTTTATATAGGTGATTTAGAAATATCTGGTATAATCCAAATTTTTACTTGCATTTTTACTGAATTTTTCTAAAAATTTAGTATAAACAATATGAGTTTTTTTAAAATAGCCGGTAAAAATGTATACATTCATATCGAATATTTACAATTTGTCGGTAAAAATGCTTATTTCCTACTGGATATATTAAAATTTTCAGTAAGGATATGAGTGTAACACCCAACTAACCCTGCAGATGAATCATAATTATTTTAATAAAATTAATAAATCATTCACAAATATGGATGTCACATCTTCTCAAACATCTTATCATCAATGACTATGCTCTGTAACACGAGTTATCATACAATTATAACCACATAGTACAATCATCGTCATTATAAACCATTTAAACACCTTGCAGCGGATAATTGAGTTTTAGACTCCTCTAAAAAAATCAAAACAAACACCATTAAGGTATTTCCAAAATATTCGGATAATTGAACGTACTTCATAATTATCATCTCATGCTTCCAAATAAAACCATTTTTATAAAAGGTTATTAAAATTCAACAAAAGAAAGTTCAAAATATATAAACATCACTATATTCATAGTCAAACGATCCCGAGCCCGGTGTTACGTATCAGAGCAAGACTCCCTTCATTCATACGAAATGAAATAAGTGCACTTTGGCAACTTCTAGACTTCCTTATCTAACCTTGGTTCACCTGCAAGTTACCCACATTCGAGGCAACAATTCCAAGTAGAAAGGGTTAGTAATTATAATTATTATAAAAGAGATAAGAGATAGACATCGTATGGAAACACAAACGAATACAATCACAAGACATCGTCATATACTTCCATATAATTAATAACAACTACACAAATTCACGACATCACGTCATACTTCTCAAAACATCACAAATGCTTCACTTAACACAACATCATGCAATGCCACAATTAATGAAATGCAACTTCATAAGACTTATGCATGCGGTATTGAAACATCGCAAATGACCTAGTCATCGTTGTGTCAATATTTCTCACTGATGACCTAGTCATTGTTGTATCAACATTTTCACTTAATCCATACAATGGGATTAAGGCCATCAATGTATATTGTCGTCATAAATTTGTCAATGGATTTCCATCCTGCAAAAACGTCACTGGACAACTCGTCCTAACAAAATGCTATGAATGTATGATGCATACGACATATAACACACGACCGCAACTAGTTAAAACACATCATCATTCATAAAAAATTATCATATATCTCATAAGCATTTCAATCCTTATAATCATCATATTCTCTTCTTTATATCTCATATAAACACATCATAATTAACACATCGTCATTCGTTAAAATAGACACTAGACAACTCACCTCAAGACACTGTCATGTCAAATTCATCGGGTTATGTTCACATAGTAACATTCTCACATAACATACATAATTACACATCACAGTAAACAATTCATCACACCAGATAGTTATTCATCACATAGTTACAACTCTATACATAATTTCCTGTTTATATATCCTACTGCATACTTATTATTATTTTCTATCACTGGAATCATCTTATTATTTTCTAATTATTCCAAAACTATTATAATTATAATGACAAACTTGCAGGAAAGTGATAAAAATAAGAAGAAGCAAACTAAAATAGACTCACAGCAAGGACCATCAGAAAACAAGAAGAAAAAGATACAGAAGCGGGGTTACGATCTTCATCCTCCAGCCATGGCCCTCGTCCTACCTTGTGTGACCACCATCACACTCTTTGTGACTACCGTCACACACATTGTAACCATCGTCACATATACATAAGTGACGATCGTCACACTCACATTGTGACCACCGTCACACACTTTTCTCCCAGAAACCTCACCAGCTGTGTCACTTAATTTATTCAATTCAATTCCGTTCTTTCTCCAATTACTCAACCACTAGTTCTTCAATTCAAAACTCAGATCATTATCAAAAATATCAATCCCCAAATCAAATACAAAAATTACGACTAAAAACTCCTTAATTCATATAATTCTATCGATTCTAATAGTTTCACCCATTCTCGTCAGACTTTACCGATTATCGATCGACGTTCATACAACCAAACCATATCTAATTACCTAAATAAATTATAATAACGATAATTACAAACCCCTTAACTTTGATTATCGCCGATTGTCGAATCATCTTCGCGCACTTCTGATTCCTCATTTTGTTGGCCGTTTTCCTCACAAAGTCAAAAACACTCATTCTTCTTCTCTCCGCCTTTTCCTAAATTTCCACGTACTGCATAATTCTCAACTTCCCACTTGTTATATAACCCTCACATTAAAATATGTTTTCTCAATAATACCCTCACTTACTCCTTCACACATTACCATAATACCCTTGTGGTCTCTCAATTGCTTATTATTATATTTTTATTTAATAATATAATTTCTCAAGAATAATCCCAATTATTCATAAATACTTGATAACTCATCGATACACTTATACATCCCATAAACCAAAAATTCTTTAAAATCGTCACATAATCATCATCAAATCATCACCAAATCAAGGACTTCACATTGACTTATAATAATTCAATTGCTCACGCTAAATTAATTAGATGAATAATTAATCTCGAAATCAGGGTGTTACAACTCTCACCCACTTAGAATATTTTCTCCCTCGAAAATTCACCTGGAATAAATAGAGTCGAATATGACACCCACATCTGATATTTACCTTCTCAAATTCAACTTTCACAAGCTGATCCTCCTCACAACATTTTCACTCAGACAATCTCTTTACCTCATATTTGCTTCTTAAACATCTATATCCGACATAGAATCCACCAAACATTATCTCATATCCATTCTGAATTATTCCCACGGTTGTATTAAACCCAAAGGCTTCAATCTTTGACTCCTGATAAGTCCGACAACATAACCAAATCCAGTAACTTCTTCCCTACAAATATTCTCCTTATGTTCTGAAATACACGATTATTGCCGAATATCAACACACCTTTCTTATCAACTCGAAAGTTCACCTTCATTACCTCAGTTGACCAACATCCCTTGATCAATAAATCTCAATTAGGACTTATAATCTTCTCTGATTTTCTTCTGAAATATCGCTATTCAGTTTGTAATATATCCCACTTCACGCTCTTAAGCGTCTTCTTATACAACAACTCCAATCTTTAAATTGCTCAATTCGTTCTTAACTCTCTCGCCATAATGACCAACATATGCCACGACTCCCTATTCAATTCACCAGTCCTTGCAATTTCTTTACCAATGTGGTAATTCAAATCTAACTCATAGTCTTTTAATCATACAAACCAAATCAATAATACTTCCAAATCTCGTCATTAACATCATATTAGTTGATTCCCAATCACGCGCAATATTATTTCCTCTCCTGGTTCCAGTATTATCAATTCATAAATAAAATTACTCTTAAGACCATCTTAAACGTATCACCACGCACCAGATAAAACACATTCTAATTAAGCACAAATCAATACTAAAGCAGTAGTCAACTTCTTTAATTACATGAATTCTCTTCACATGCAACGTATCACACATAAGCTCGATCTTTACGAGTCAACCAATTTAATGGTAACAACACTTAGAAAAACCCTCAATTATTTCTTTTATAGTAACCATCCAAACCAAGAATCTTAGAATCTCAAACACAGACTTTAAAGTCCCTAGTGCAACACAACATCAACCTTAGAGAAGTTCAAAACACTCTAAACACTAGAACTTACATTCCAATAAAACTCACTTCTCCCAACCACTCGCACACCACAAATCCAAATTCCACCTCGTTAACCATAACGATCTAACAATATTTAATACTCTCGAGTTATGAACATATAATTTATTTCATTCCTTGTCTCATCACCTTAGAATCTCATTCCCCCTTAGGTTGAAACACGACAATATCGTTACCATCACCATCAACACTGTCATAAAAGCGTCAACATAATCCATAATACCATTAATTTTGTCTTACTACATTAGTTCCATAATGTTACGGTTACTCAAACGAACATATTCCTTAATACTCTTACTGACATGGCAGTAACACGAAAACTTTTCACATATCACTTTCAGTCTAGAATGTCCAATGGTTTGTATCATTCTCGCAAGTCTCTGATGCTTGATTCCAATAAGTCGTCTTCACATAATACACATCACACTTCAGTTACGCATTCTGATCATCTATCAATCCCACAAACTCCACATCTAGTCTCTAACTTTCTTAAATCAACGGGGACGACTATCTTCCCGATAGGACACCTAATTACTTCACATACTGTCAAACTAGTAAGACAAGTCTCTGCCATATTCGCTTGGCTTCACACACATGTTAAACTTTCCAACTCAGGGCACACTATAATACCAAAAACATCACAAATCATTCTATTCCATTTGAAGTCTCTATCCATATAGAGGACTTTAACAACATCCGTAAATATTTTAGTTTTCTTCTAAATCCCTCTACATCAAGGATCCATATATTTCCATATTTGAATCTCATTCCAAATTGCAATCTCAGTATTACCATCTTCATATTCAGTTTCTATAAAAACCCTCTTACTTCTCCCTGACACAAACTGGTGTCCTTACCAGCATGATACCAATCTCTTTTGCGTTTGTTTTTCTTTTACTATAATCATCATAAAAGCTACCGCCACTCTAATCATGCTCATTCACCATAATATGAATTCCTATGCATTTCTCTGATACTGTCACATTCTTTCTAATACCAATATTTCATTCCTTAACAACAATTTTACACTTGTCCTCATTTTTCCCATTCTCAGCAATAATCGTTCAACTTCAACCATACTTATCTCCTTTAATACAAACCTCTAAGACATTAAATCATATTCTAAAATGAAAGTAATTTCATGTCGATTTTAGAACTTCAAGAATTGCTTAAATCCGAGTTATGAGTAAAACGTTATCGTCCTTGCAATGGGGCTGACTAAGAAATCCCGTATACAATCTCCCACCAAAATCAACACCAGACCCAAATATTCAAACGCATCTTTCTCCCTCTTCAAAAACATGACGAAGAAAAAATTTATATGCAAACTGTAGGGAATTTTGTAAGTTTTTCAAAAAGTCTAGAACCGCGTCAATCAGAGTTACGAGTGAAAAGTTATGCCCCTTATATCGCAGGCTGTTCCGTAATTACGAAAATAAAAATCAGAATTGCTGAACATGAGTTCTACCTCTTGCTTCTAAGATCCTCCAACTATCCCCACTCTTCACTAAAATTTTTGAAATTACTCCTACTTCAATTTAATTATAATCAAAGCATACTAACCGTCACAAGTTCTTCATTATCCGAAAATCAACCATCAACCAAATCAGTTCATTCTGCCTCAAGGTTCTCTCAAAACTTACCTTCCGACAAGGATTCACGGATCTTAGATCTCTTCATTTACTGAATAATACCGATCCAAGAACACTTTCATTCATGCCGTCAACAACATACTGAAATAACTTCTCACACCAAAAACATTTCAGGGAAGTAATCTTCTTCCCCACTTACTTCGAACCGATACCTGGAGACAAACAATTAGAATACAACAAGTACCGACAATGTTCTACACACTTGTCGTGTACTAAAGAATAACAACACTGGAAAACATTGGCCGAACAGACCGACCAATTTTGATACCACTAATGTAACACCTAACTAACCCCGCGAATAAATCACAATTATTTTAATTAAATTAATAAATCATCATTCACAAACACGGGTGTCACATCTTCTCAAACATCTTACCATCAATGACTCTGCTCCGTAACACGGGTTATCATATAATTATAACCACATAGTACAATCATAATCATTATAAACCATTTAAACACCTTGCAGCGGATAATTGAGTATTAGATTCCTCTAATCAAAACAAACACCATTAAGGCATTTCCAAAATATTCGGATAATTCAACGTACTTCATGATTATCATCTCATGATTCCAAATAAAACCATTTTTATAAAAGGTTATGAAAATTCAACAAAAGAAACTTCAAAACATCTAAACATCACTATATTCATAGTCAAACGATCCTGACTCCGGTGTTACGTATCAGAGCAAGACTCCCCTTATTCCTACGGAATGAAATAAATGCACTTTGGCAACTTCTAGACTTCCTTATCTAATCTTGGCTCACCTCAAGTTACCCACATTCGAGGCAACAATTCCAAGCAGAAAAGGGTGAGTAATTATAAATTATAAAAGAGATAAGAGATAAACATCGTATGGAAACACAAACTAATACAATCATAAGACATCATCATATACTTCCATATAATTAATAACAACTACACAACTTCACGACATCATGTCATACTTCTCAAAACATCACAAATGTTTCACTTAACACAACATCATGCAATGCCACAATTAATGAAATGAAACTTCAGAAGACTTATACATGCAGTACCGAAACATCGTTGATGACCTAGTCATTATTGCGTCAATATTCCTCACTGATGACCTAGTCATCGTTGTATCAATATTTGCACCTAATCTACACAATGGGATTAAGGCCATCACTGTAAATTATCGTCCTTAATTCGTCATTGGATTTCCATCCTACAAAAATGTCACTGAACAGCTCGTCCTAACAAAATTCTATGAATGCATGATGCGTACAACATATAAAACAAACTAATACAATCACTAGAACTCATCATATACTTCCATATAATTAATAACAACTACACAACTTTATGGCATCACATCATACTTCTCAAAACATCACAAATGCTTCACTGAACACAACATCATGCAATGCCACAATTAATGAAATGCAACTTCATAAGACTTGTGCATGCGGTACCGAAACATTGCTGATGACCTAGTCATTGTTGCGTCAAAATTCCTCACTAATGACCTAGTCATCGTTGTATCAACATTTGCACCTAATTCACACAATGAGATTAAGGCCATCACTGGACATTGTCGTCCTAAATTTGTCATTGGATTTCCATCCTACAAAAACGTCACTGAACAGCTCGTCCTAACAAAATGCTATGATGCATGATGCGTACGACATATATCACACAACCACATCTAGTCAAAACGCATCAACATTCATAAAAAAATATCATATACCTCATAAGCATTTTAATCCTTATAATCATCATATTCTCTTCTTTACATCTCATATTAACGCATCATAATTAACACATTATCATTCGTCAAAATAGACACTAGGCAACTCACCTCAAGACATCGTCATATAAAATTCATCGGGTTATGTTGACATAGTAACATTCTCATATATCATACATAATCACACATCACAGTAAGAAATTCATCACACCAGATAGTTATTCATCACGTAGTTACAACTCTATACATAATTTCATGTTTATATATCCTACTTCATAATTATTATTATTTTCTATCACTGGAATTATCTTATTATTTTCTAATTATTCCATAAATATTATAATTATAATGACAGACTTGCAGGAAAGTGATTAAAATAAGAAGAAATAAACTAAAATAGACTCACAACAAGGACCATCAGAAAACAAGAAGAAAAAGACATAGAAGAGGGGTTACGATCGTCATCCTCCATCCATGGCCCTCGTCCCACCTAGTGTGACCACCGTCACATATACATAAGTGACGACCGTCACGCTTACATTGTGACCACCGTCACACAGTTTTTCTCCCAGAAACTTCACCAGTCGTGTCACTTAATTTATTCAATTCCATTATTTCTCGAATTATCCAACCACTGGTTCGTAAATTCAAAACTCAAATCATTATCAAAATATGAATCCCCAAATCAAATACATAAATTACGACTAAACACTCTTTAATTCATATAATTCTATCGATTCCAATAGTTTCACTCATTCTAGTCAAACTTTACCGATTATCGATCGACGTTCATACAACCAAACCACATCTAATTACTTAAATCAATTATAATAACGATAATTACAAACCCCTTACCTTTGATTATCGCCGATTGTCGAATCTTCGTCGCGCTCTACTGATTCCTCTTCCTGTTGGTTGTTTTCCTCACTAAGCTAAAAACCCTCGTTCTTCATCTCTCTGCCTTTTCCTAAATTTCCACGTACTGCATAAATCTCAACTTCCCACTTGTTATGTAACCCTCACATTAAAATATGTTTTCTCAATAATACACTCACTTACTCCTTCACACATTACCATAATACCCTCATGGTCTCTCAATTGCTTATTGTTATATTTTTCTTTAATAATATAATTTCTCAAGAATAATCCCAATTATTCATAAATACTTGATAACTCCTTGATACACTTATACATCCCATAAACCCAAAATTCTTTAAAATTGTCACATAATCGTCGTCAAATCATCACCAACTCAAGCCTTTCACATTGACTCATAATAATTCAATTTCTCACGCTAAATTAATTAGATGAATAATTAATCTCGAAATCAGGGTGTTATAATGAGCTTGCTTACCGATTTTTACAAAATTTCTATAGTATAGGTGTAACTGGATTTTTCAAAAATACGGTAAGCCAATATTGTTTTTTTATTTGTGTTTAGTTAGGAGAAAAGGAAGAGACGACATAGCTAGATTGAGCGAGAGACCTATTGCATAGTGATATAGTCAAAGCGACATAGATGATTGAGACAATCATTTACATACTAGGGTAGGTAGAGTAATCTGCATCGATTCTCTCTCCAGGATGATCGAGCAGTCTCATGGCGTAAAAGATTTTGGAACAGTTACCAATGTGACTAGCCCTCAACTTTGTCATTTCAGCCGTTTCAGTTTCCTAGAATTTGAATACGTATTCTACCTCAGAGGTAGGAGTGGAAATAGGTTGGGCCGAGCTAGGCTTTTCCAAGCCTAAGCCTGGCCTGCCAAAAATACTAAAGCCTAAGTCTAGCCTGTAACCTGTCATAGGCTTATTTTTAGGCCCGAGTCTTGTCTTTTCTAAGGCCTGGTTATCCTGTTAGCCTATATAAAAGCCTATTATTTTAGACATATGTAAATAAACAATTAAAATAATGTTCAATTAAATTTGTTTGCATTGACTTATTTTAACATATATATTAGCATAAGTATTATAAGACAATTTGTTTAAGATAACTTATGAAAATAACTTATAACATTGTTCATAAAGTGTTTTCATCTTATTTTCATAAGTTCTCCAAGATAATCAATTTTTATTTATGTAATTTAGTTCAAAGTACAAAACATAACATAATGATAATAAGAAAATTATTTATATTTACTTAGATAGGCCGGCCTGTTAGGCTTATAAGGCTTTTTTCATGGCCCGATGCTTGACCTTTTTTTAACTAAATAGGCTTATAAAAAAGCCTAAACCTTTTCTATTTAAGAAAAAAAGCTTGATCTGGCCTGAGCCTGTTATCGGCCTGACCTACTTCCACCCCTACTTAGAGGACAGCTGTTCAAGTGCTGAAGTGCATGTTCTGTCCTGTATCAGAGTTTGAACACGTAATCAGATTCAGAGGACACCTGAAGCTTCATTTATAGGTGTTGATGTAATGATCTACATGTTCTTTCCTTGACACAAAAGTTCTCAGAAGTAAACTGTCAGATATTCAGTAAAACTTCTGATACAATTTTTTCTTCTATTTAGAGGAATTACTAATCAGAAGATAAAAATAAGAATGCTCTGAAGGTTAAATATATAAACTTAAACACAATCATTCTGGACATAATTCCATACTGAGATTAGTCAGAATGAAATTGAACCTATCCTCAGCAAGATATTTTGTAAAGATGTCAGCCCATTGATGGTGTGTATCTATAAACTTTAAAAATAAAATTCCCTTCTGAGTATAGTCCCTAATGAAGTGATGTTTAACTTCTATATGTTTAGATCTAGAATGTAAAATAGGATTCTTAGAAAGACAGATGGAAGAAGTATTATCATAGAGGATATGAATGTTCTCTCGTATATGTTGAAGTCCTCAAGCTAGTTTTTCATCCACAACATCTGAGTACTGTATCCAGCTGCTGCTATGTATTCAACTTCAGCAGTTGAGAGTGCAATTGTTGATTGTCTTTTGTGGACCACGATATTAGTTTGTCTCCCAAAAATTGGCAACTTCCAGAAGTACTTTTTCTTTCTGTTCTATCTCCAGAAAAATCAGCATCATAGTACCCTACAAGTTTATATTCTTTGGACTTTCTGTAGCAAAGGCCAAGATTAGTAGTACCTTTCAGATACCTGAAAATTCTCTTAACAGTTGTTAAGTGAGATTCTTTAGGATCTGTTTGGAATCTAGCACAGAGGAAAACACTATACAAAATATCAGATCTTGAGGCAGTTAAGTAAAGGAGAGAGCCTATCATACCTCTGTAGATTTTCTGATCTACTTTCTTACTTACCTTTTCCTTCTCCAGAATACAAGTGGGATGCATTGGAGTTTTAGAGATTTTACTTTCTGACATGCCAAACTTCTTCAGAAGTTCTTTGACGTATTTGATTTGATGAATATAAGTTCCTTCTGATGTTTGATTTATTTGGATTCCCAGAAAGAACTTCAATTCTCCCATCAGGCTCATTTCAAACTTTTCATGCATAGACTTAGCAAATTTCTTTGCCCAAAGAGCTTTTAGTTGATCCAAAAATTATATCGTATACATAAATTTGACAAATCAGAATATCATTTTTAAATGTTTTACAAAAAAGAGTTGTGTCCACTTTCCCTCTGGTAAAATTATTTTCTAAGAGAAAATTAGTTAATCTTTCATACCAAGCTCTGGGAGCTTGTTTCAGACCATATAAAGATTTTTTAAGTTTATAGACATGTTTTGGATATTTATTGTTTTCAAAACTAGGGGGTTGTTGCACATAAACTTCTTCATCAATATAACCATTTAAAAATTCACTCTTGACATCCATCTGATAGAGAGTGATGTCATGATTTATTGCAAAAGAAATTAAGAGCATGATAGATTTGAACCTTGCGACTGGTGCAAAGGTTTATGTATAGTCTATTCCTTCTTTCTGACTGTAACCTTGTGCAACCAGTCGTGCTTTGTTTCTGACAACTTCACCTTGTTCATTAAGTTTGTTTCTGAAGACCCATTTAGTCCCAATGATGTTGAATCCTCTAGGTCTAGGAACTAGATCCCATACGTCATTCCTGGTGAATTGATTTAGTTCTTCTTGCATTGAAAGTATCCAATCATTTTTTGAGAGAGCTTCATAAACATAAGTTGGTTCGATCAGTGAAACTAATCCCATTAGTGATTCTTTAGAGTTTCTGAATGAAGATCTTGTTCTAATTGGATCATCCTTCTTTCCTAGGATTTTATCTTCTGGATGATTCAACGTGCTTCTGGATAGTTTCTTCTGACTGGGTTCTTCAGAATTTGTTGTGGTAATTGTGTTGTCTTTTTCAGTAGATGGTTGTTCATCAGATGTTCAGTCTTCAGTGATTTGAACTTCTATATATGCAAGAGATTCATTATGCTTTGGTTTTTCAGGACCAAACTTATCATCAAATCTGACATAGATATATTCTATCACAATTCGTGTTTCTATATTGTATACTCTATATCCTTTAGAACGTTTAGAGTATCCTAACATGAAACATTTTTGTGCGTTAGAATCAAACTTGTTCAGAGGATCATTAGTATTCAAAATAAAGCAAGTGCATCCAAAAGGATGAAAGTAAGAAATGTTGGGCTTTCTGTTCTTCCACAATTCATAAGGAGTCTTTTCTAGAATAGGTATTATAGAGATTCTATTCTGAATATAACACGATGTATTTATTGATTCTACCAAAAAGTGTTTAGCCATGTTAGTCTCATTGATCATGGTTATGGCCATCTCTTGCAATGTTCTGTTCTTACGTTTTACAAATCCATTTTGTTGTGGAGTTCTAGGACAAGAGAAATTATGAGAGATGCCATTTTCCGTTAAAAAATAGTTCCAATTTTTTGTTTTCAAATTCTACACCATGATCACTTCTGACTTTGACAATTTTAAACTCTTTTTCATTTTGAACTTGTTTACAGAAGTTAGAAAATACAGAGATTGACTCATCCCTGTGTCTAAGAAACTTTACCCATGTCCATCTGCTATAGTCATTTACGATCACTAATCCATACTTCTTACCACTGATTGAGGCAGTTTTCACTGGTACAAACAAATCAATATGCAAAATTTCTAATGACCTAGAGGAAGAAACAACATTCTTAGATTTAAATGCAGGTTTAGCAAATTTGCCTTTCTGACATGCTTCACACAAAGCTTATGAGTTGAACTTCAAATTTGGAAGTCCTTTGACCAAATTGAGTTTGTTAATCTGAGATAATCTTCTCATATTAACATGTCCCAATCTTCTCTTCCAGACCCATTGCTCATTGTCCACAGACATAAGACATTTTACATTCTGACTTCTTAGTTCAGAAAGTTTTATTTTATAGATGTTGTTCTTTCTCTTCCCACTAAAGAGGATTGTTCCATCTTTCTGACTAACAACTTTACAAAACTTTTAATTAAAGATTATATCATAACCGTTATCACTTAATTGAATTATTGATAACAAGTTATGCATTAATCCTTCTACTAACAAAACATTAGAGATAGAAGGAAGAGTACCATTACCAATAGTTCCAGAGCCAATGATTTTTCCTTTCTGATTGCCTCCAAAACCTACGTAGCCTCCAGCTTTAAGCTCAAGACTTTGGAACATATGCTTTCTTCCCGTCATGTGTCGCGAGCATCCAGAGTCCAGGTACCAAGATTGGTGTTTCAATCTTGCTGTTAAATACATATGCAACATACACGATTTTATCTTTGGGTACCCATATCTTTTTGGGTCCTTGTTTGTTAGAACTTACAAACTTCTGATTGAGTTTGAATTTCTCATCAAAATGTGTAGAACAAGATGACTCACTAGTATATTTTAAATCATGATTATGACCATAAGTAAAATGAGAACTTAAAGGTGTGTTGACTTTTATAATCATGTCATCAACTTGTTTATTTTATGTGGTGCTTCTCCTATAGGTTTGACATACCCTATGTCTCTTCTACTCTTTCTGCTAATTCCATAGATCATTGAGGAAATTTTACTTCTATCTATGTTTTTAGCTAGAAATTTTTGAAAGCTATGATCATATTGCTTTATGATACTATCAGAACTAGATGAAACTTCTGATTCAAATTCTTTATGAGTTTTAAATTTTTCAAAAGAATTTTCAAGTTTTAAAAGGTTTTCTTTAAGCTTAGAGTTTTCTGCTTTCAGTTTCCTAGTTTCCTGTGATTCAGATACTAGACCCTATTTTAGGTTTTTGTATTTAAATTGAAGGTTCTGATATTTTTCAAGAATTTATGAGAGGATATCTTCTAATTGTGTTCTAGAGAGTTTAGAAAATACCTCTTATGTTTTAGAATCTGATTCTAATTTTGATGTGTTGATATCATCTGGTATCTTTGCCATTAATACAATGTTAGCGTGTTCATCTTCTGATTCTGTGTCGGTTTCAGAAGATTATGAGTCATCCCATGTGGCCATAAGACTTTTCTTATTTTCTCTGTTGAATTTATTTCTGGGCTTCTCTTTCTGAAGTTTTGGACAATCACTCTTGTAATGTCCAGGTTCCTTGCATTCATAACATATGACTTCTTTGCTTCTGGATTTCTTGTATCCAGAGGATGATTCAGAATGATTGCTTGATCTTCTGGGATTCCTGAATTTCTTCTGACGATGCTTCCAGATTTGTTGAACTCTTTTGGAGAGAAGTGATAGTTCATCTTCTTCTGATGAGCCTCAAGAGCTTTCTTCTCCTGCTTGAAAAGATTTATATTCAGATTTGTTAGATTAAGAGCAACAAACTTACCTTTCTTCTGAGGTTCATCTTCTTCAAGTTTTATCTCGTGACTTCTCAAGGAGCTGATCAGTTCTTCAAGAGATATCTCATTCAGATTCTTTGACAACTTGAGAGCAGTGACCATGGGTCTCTAACCCTTTGGCAAGCTTCTGATGATCTTCTTCACATGATCTGCTGTTGAGTAGCCTTTGTCCAGAACTTTCAATCCAGCAACCAAAATTTGAAACCTTGAGAACATTTTCTCAATCGTTTGATCTTCTTCCATCTTGAATGCCTCATACTTTTGGATAAGTGCCAGAGCTTTGGTCTCCTTGACTTGATTGTTGCATTCATGCGTCATCCTTAAAGAATCAAACATGTGTGTGGCTGATTCTCTGTTTGTGATCCTTTCATACTTTGTGTATGAGATATCACTTATAAGTATAGTTCTGGCTTTGTGATAATTTATGAATTCTTTCTTCTGTTGAGCTCTCATATTATTTCTTTCGATCTTCTGACCATCTGCTCCAACAGGATGAATGTAGCCATCAGTCACCATGTCCCAGATATCTCCATCCAAATCTAGAAAGAAACTTTCCAAAACATCCTTCCAGTAATCAAAATTGTCACCATTGAATACAAGAGGTTTGCCATTGATTTTGTCATTCTGATAATCGTTGTTGTTCTGAACTGGTTCTGCCATTGTGTTTTTCTTCTGGATCTTTTTCTGACACTGTTAGGTGCTTGCACTCAGAACCAGACGCTCTAATGACAATTGAAGGTGTAAAAACACAAGAAAATAGGGGTTTGCATTGTAGCTTTCAAAATTAATGCGAATAACACTTTGATTTATCCTGGTTCTTTTGAACTCAAACTACGTCCAGTCCACCTGCCAAGGTGATTTAACCTCTCTCAACGAGGTCTCAATTCACTAATAAAATAGGATTACAAACACTAAGACCTACTATCAAAGTCTTCTTGAGTCTACTGACTATACTTAGTCACTCAAGGAATATTACACTGATTAATAAGCTAAGATGTAACACAAAGTGCTTCTAGTAAGAAATTATCACTACTGTGATAGTTTTTACAATTTGAGAATGAGATTAAAGAATTTTGATTTGCTATGAATTGTTACGAGAGAGAGAGAGAGAGAGAGAGAGTTAGTAAAATTCTTCAAGTGTTTCCTTTAAATAGATTTGTAGAAGAGATTCGTTGGAAACATCCTTTGCTATTTTTGGTTGATTGATAAATGCCATTAAGAGCTTCCAAAAATAGAGATCTTTGTCTTGAGCCGTTATTTCCGATTCTTTAATAAATGCGTCTGATTATGAGAATCAGAACTTGCGTAGTTCGTATCAGAGTATTTACTTCGCAACTGAACTTACGTAATTCATGAGATCTTCTATAGGCTTTCAATCAGATCTTCTTTGTAGTAGAAGCTTTGCTTTAGAAGATGTTGAACTTAGAATATCTTTCTCTTTGCAAGAACTTCTGATCCTGCACATAGAAAATAATAATTTTTAGGTATCATATTTTGTTCTTAAACTAATTGTTATCATCAAAACTTATTAGAGAGGTATAATCAAAATCTTGGAGCCATTTGGAGAGGTAGAATCAAAATATTTTCAGTGTGATTTTGGAGCCATTTGGAAAACCATTAAAGAATCAGAATCATAATGTTGTGAACCGAATTAAGAATGAAAACCCTTTAAAGGCCCTAATTTCTCCAATTGATAGGCAACAACTATCGCCACAAAGAAATGACACAGGTGTTTTATATGGCTTCAATTGTGGAAAACCATGTTATTTAGCTAAGAAACATAAGAGTATGCCTAATCTTGGTGGTGCCCCTAATGCATAAGTTAACCTGACTAATGAGAAATTTATTGTTATGATTACTGAAAACAACATGGTCGATGAATCTGATGATTGGTAGATAGACACTGACGCATCTCGTCATGTTGGATATGATTGTGCAATGTTCAAAACATGCACGAGTATGAAAATAAGAAGTGTTGTTGGGAATTTCTCACATCATTAATGCTGTTAGTACTTGAGAAATGAAGATGAAGTCTACCTCCAAACAGACTTTAATCTTAAAGGATATCTTACATACTCCAAAGATTATTAAGAGTCTTGTTTCTGGATTTTTGTAATAACGCAATATTTAGTCCGTTTATTCAAGTAGATTTGTACACAATCACTAAGAATGATATTTTATTGAATAAAAAACGATATATATTTAACTCAAAGAATATATAATTACAAGGTGGTCAAATTTATCCAACCATCAAAAAAATTATATCATCAGAGAAGCTATGTGTTTTCTAAGCTTCTTTGACCCACAACCCCTATATATAATACTATCAGTGATCTCTTCACAAATTGTCATGTGTGTTCTATGAGTATCCCCTCCAAAAATCTTCCAGTTTCGATAACGCCATACACCATACATGGTTTCAGTGACGACAAGTTTCAAAAGATAAGATCTCCAACCCTTCCTTTTAATGTTATCCAATAGCCATTGTTGCTCCAATGCCCATCTCAGCGGTATGTGATCAACACCACACCAGTTCAGAACATGCGTCCAAATATCCCTTATACTGTTACACGCAAAGAAAAGATGGTATATGCTTTCATCTGCTGCATTGCATAGACTACACTTCGTCTCACGGATTATGTCATACCTTCAAAGTCTATCTTTAATGCCAAGTATCTCATGAAATACTAACCATTAAGTATGAATCACCCTCGGTATCACACAATTGCCTTTAAACATAAATCTCCACCTCACTTTATCATTATTCTCCATTAATGCCTCATACATAGTTCTCATAGTAAACTTATTTTTTGCACCATTGTGTTCCAAGTATCCTGGGCCTACAATTCCCGCTCTCTACGGTCCAAAATGTTTTTGATCACCCAAGAACTATTCTTGTTAATTGATGCTTCCAAAACATTTTGACCTTTTAGATAGTACATGTGCACCCACTCTACCCAAAGATTATCCATTTTCATGCTAAGATTCCAAAGGCCCTTCAACATAGTTATTATTTTAGACTGGCCCAATGACTAGGCATGGCTCAATCCACTCCTGCTTACAAGACGACCCATTAGCCCAATGTCAAAGGAATCCACTGGCTTTATACCCCTAAGCCGAGGAGACCTTGTCGACCACGGTTACCCATGGTCGAATTCCTCTGCTCCTTCAGACTACTGTCCGATGTAACACCCTTTCTACCCCATCACAAATGACATACATTTTAATCAATTATCAGAGTAAAACTCATGAAAGGATATCACATTCTCCAATAATAACTCAAAACATCATATATCATCACATTGAGTCATGTCCTGTAACACAGGTTAACAAAATCAGGAAAAGCACACTTTCACGTTTCCTTTTGAACAAATATGCAGTGAAAAACAAAACATCATCTTTCTCTTCAATAAAATAAAACCTCATAATTTTAATTCACATATTTTAATAAAAAATCACTCCAAAGAAAACATCTTAATTCAAGTAAACATAAACAACTCAAACAGAAAACCCCTCCTGATGTTACTGGACACAGAGCAGGACTTCACTTCTAACTAACAAGACACCTCACTAACTCCGAGCTAAGCGCACACCGAGTTAACCTTGATCATCTGCAGGATGGCGTAATAGACCATCACCTGAAGGAAGACATGGTGAGTAAATTCATATTCAATAAGGTAATATATAAATGAGAATTTAAGAACATAACAACAACAACAATTCTATCATCACTAGCTCAATCATAAATAACGTCAATTACTTCACCTCACAACAACAATCATCATAACTCATTTATACACAATGTCAATTACATCTCATCTCATTTATACACAAACCTTATTATGCATGTGGTACCAAACATCCTCATTGATGGACACTGAGCCATCAACCCTCCACTAAGGGAGTACATCATAACATCATATCACTTCAACCCGCACAATGGGATTGAAGCTACCAGTGGACCGAAGTCCCCTCATAATTCAATGCCATGAATGCAGGATGCAATATACACACATCATCCTCAAAGCATCATAAAGTTACATCCGCATTCATGATTAATCATAATTCTCATACTCACTCATGTCATCATATTATATACTCATTGAACACCATACTACGTACTCATCTAACATCATACTTCTACATCATGTAATCATACCTCATAACTCAAGGAAAAATCAAATAATCCATTATAAATTATTAAATCACTAATTCTACTCAAATAGCCCCTAAAACACATTTTTTTGAACCAAAAACATCATTTTTCAACATTCCAGGTCTAGCTAAGCGAGCAGCTTACGGATTTTAAAATTTCAAGATTTTGACTTGCTCGCTAAGCGAGCTTCACAATTTTGCAAAACTCATATGCGATTTCCAGGCTCTCCCTTCTACGAAAAAACTCAGTAAAAACTCAATATTCACAGTAGCACAACAGAAAATCATCATCAACCTCAATATTACCCATAGTATCATCATATACATCATTTATATGCATCAAAATCATCACAATTCATCATCATAACATAAATCATTAATCAAAACCCTAAGACTATACCTAAAAAACTTCTAATTCTATTCCCACATTACAATACTAAACGAAAATACTCTCCATACCTTAGGTTCCGTAATATTTTTGATAATCTCTTCGAAAACTCTCCAACCTTCAAGTCCTAAAAGTGAGATTGTTTCCAATTGATCATTCACAAAACCACTTTTCTCTTTTTGTCACTCTTGCCCCTAAGACCTCAATAGACCTTCTCCAAAATACCCTCACTAATCCTCCACCAAAAGACCATATACCCTCACTAATCCTCCACCAAAAGACCATATTACCCTTATCCTCTATTTTATCTTATTTTATTTAATTTAATCTCAAATAATAAGCTAAATCCACCATACTTAATATTCTAATATTAATAAAATATTAAGCTACCCTCAAAACTCCACAAAACAACGAATAACGTCATAAACATCAAATTTCACAAGAAAACACCTCAAATAAATTAAAATTGACTTTGGGGTGTTACAACTCTCCCCCACTTAAGAATTTTTTTCCTTAAAAATGTACCTGAAGCAAACAACATTGGATACAAATCTTTCATCTGATCCTTCTGCTCCCAAGTCCAACTATCACCAGTTAGTCCACCCCCATAATACTTTCACCAAGGCAATCTCTTTACCTCTCAATCACTTCATTTCTCTGCCATCTATTCATACTGGTGAAACCTCCAGAGTCAAATTATCGCTTACTTGAACATCATCCATCTGAATCACATGTGACATATCTGCAATATACTTCCTCAATTGTGACACATGAAACACATCATGCAAATTCGCAAGTGACAGTGGTAATTCAATCCGATATTCCACCTCTCGGACCCTCTGCAAAATATGATACGACCCAATAAAACACGGAGTGAGCTTTCTGGACTTCAAAGCTCGCCTGACACCAGTGACTGAAGTAACTCTCAAAAACACATGATCTCCCTCTTGAAAGTCAAGTGCTTTCCTCCTCTTATCATGATAACTCTTCTGTCGACTTTGTGAAGTCTTCATCCTCTCCTGAATCATCTTAATTTTTTCAGTCGTCTCTTGCATAATATCGGGTCCGAGCATAGTACTCCCGCCTGACTCATACCAACACAATGGAGTTCTACATCTCCTCCCATAGAAGGCTTCATACAGAGTCATACCAATGCTCGCATGAAAATTATTGTTATAAGTAAACTCAATCAACGACAAATTATTATCCCGCGCACCTCCATGATCCAACACACAAGTCCTCAATAAATCCTCTAAAGATTGGGTAGTCCGTTCTATCTGACCGTCTGTCTGTGGATGATAAGCAGGACTCATCCTCAACTTGGTTCCCAAAGCATCTTATAAACTCCTCCAAAATCTCGATGTAACCCGTTGATCTCTATCCGACACAATACTCGTCGATATCCCACACAAATTCACAATTTCATCAATGTACATCTCTGCTAGCTTTTCCATGGAATGACTAATCTTCATCAATGAGAAATGCGTTGACTTAGTTAATCGATCCACAATCACCCAAATGGAATCATTCCCATTCACCATCTTCGGCAACCCTGTCACAAAATCCATGGAAATGCTATCCCATTTCCATTTTGGAATACTCAATGGTTGCATCAGACCTAAAGGATTTTGATGTTCAACCTTTGATTTCTGACAAACCAAACACGCATACACAAACTCTTCAACATCTCTCTTCATACTTGGCCACCAAAATAACTTCTGCACCAGGATGAATACTCAATATAGTTTGATGTCCTTCTTCAAGAATGCTCTTCTTCAACTCTGGATTATCAGGAACACACACACACGATCTCAGAATCTCATCATACCATTTTCATCAATACGGAACTCTCCTCCTTTACCTTGGTTAATTAAAGTCATTTGATTCACCAACCTCAAATATGATTGTTGTCCTAAACGGATCCCTTCGACAATATCATTAGTCAATTTCAGCATACCCAGCTTCACACTTTCAGATGTGGTCCACACAACAAACTCATGTCTCTGAACTACTCAATCATCTCAAGTTCTTTTACCATCAACATTGACATGTGCAAAGTATTTCTACTCAAAGCATCTGCAACCATATTAGCTTTACCAGGGTAGTAACTCAAATCAAAATCAAAGTCTTTCAACATCTCTAACCATCTTATTTGCCTCATGTTTAGTTCCTTATGATCAAACAATTATTTCAGACTCTTATGATCACTGAACACCTCAAACCTCGATCCAAATAGACAGTGTCTCCAAATCTTTAACACAAAAACCACGACTGCTAACTCTAAGTCACGGGTAGGATAGTTCCTCCCATGAACATGTAGCTGTCTAGAAGCATAGGCAACTACCTGACCATTCTGCATCAACACACCACCAAGGCCCATCTTCGAAGCATCATAGTATACCACAAAAGATTCATTCAGATTCGATAATATAAATATTGGAGCAATCGTTAACCTCTTCTTCAACTCAACAAAACTTTTCTCGCATGCAACATCCCACACATAAGCCTGACCCTTTCGAGTCAACTGCATCAGAGGCAATGCCAACTTAGAAAAACCCTCAATAAACTTTCGATAATAACCGGCCAAACCAAGAAAAATCTGACCTCCGTAGTAGACTTCAAAGTATCTCACATTAACACAACATCAATCTTCGAAGGATCCACTGAAACTCCACCACTAGAAATCACATGGCCAAGGAAATCACTTCCTCCAACCAGAACTCGCACTTTGACAACTTAGCATAAAGTTTCTTCTCTCTTAACACTTGTAATACAATCCTCATATGTCCATCATGTTCTTCTTCTGACTTCAAATAAATCAGGATGTCATCAATGAAAACCACAAAAAACATATCCAAACACTCATGAAAATTCCGATTCATATACTCCATGAATACACTAGGTGCATTAGATACACCAAAAGGCATCATAGTATATTCATAATGACCATACCTCATCCGAAAAGCTGTCTTCGGAATATCATCTACCTTAAACCGAATATGATGATAACCTGACCTCAAGTCAATCTTACTAAACACACAAGCTCCCACCAACTGATCCATCAAATCATCAATCCTCAAGAAGTTCCTCAAGTTGTTTCTTCAACTTACTCAATTCTAAAGCTGACATCCTTTAAGGAGCCATTGACACTGGACTAGTACCTGGTACCAAATCCACAGCAAACCATACTTCACGCTCTGGAGGAAATTAACTAATGTCATCCAGAAACACATCAAGGAATTCTCTGACAACAGGTAAATCAACACTCACCTGTTCATGGCCACTTGTAACGCCGCAAACAAAGCAAACATCTGAGCTTCATCTGCTAGAAGTTCATCCACTTGCTTCATAGATAGAAACATCACCTCCCCATAATCATCAAACTCCTGAAACTCCACCTTCTTTGCATAACAATTGATATGCACAAAGTTGAACTCCAATCAGTTCATTTTAAGCACGACATCCATATGGCACAAAGGCAAACACACCAAATCCATCAAAAAATCCTTACATAAATAGTCTGAGGACACTTCAAACACACACGGTTAGTCGTAACAGAACCGTCGGAAGGCATCTCAATCAACATATTACCATTCATAACAGTCAAAGGTAAATTCAACCTGGTCGCGCACACAATCGAAATAAACAAATGAGTAACACCAGTATCAATTATAGCAACCAACTCAACATCATTAATAAAACAAGTACCTCTATTCAAGTTATCCTTCTTCTAAGCATTTAAGCCATTCAACGCGAACACTCAACTAGTAGTCTGAGCCGCAGTAGCAATCTTCTTCGGTTTCTGGAACTGATTACTGATATGTCCCTATTCACCATAATTGAAACAAGTTGGTCCAACATTTGGACACTCATCCTTAATATAACCCTTCTTACCACATTTATAACATCTAACCACTATAGTAGTGCACACATCAGATTTGTGATCTGCTTCGCCACACTTATAGCACTTGAGAGGAGTAGAACCCGCTTCCCCACTTGGCTTCTTCCCATCATTAACCTTCGGTTTCCCCTTGTCATTTAGAATCACATAAGGTTTCCTTCAAAACTGACCCTTATCTTTCTTCTCACTCACCTGCTTATAGTGAGCAGATCGAGCTCGACTATCCTCATCATAAATCCTACTCTTATCCACAAGCTCAACATACCTGCTGATTTGCTGACACCCAATCGCTTGCTTGATTTCTGGTCTCAGCCCATTCTCAAACTTCAAACACTTGGACAACATAGCATCATCACGGTTGTAGTGAGGTCAGAACTTCACTAACCTCTCAAATTTGGCAGCATACTCTGCTACCATCATGCTCCTTTGCTTCAGCTCTAAGAACTCAACTTCCTTCTTTCCACTAGCGTCTTCAGGAAAGTACTTACTCAGAAATTCCCTCCTGAACACATTCCATGTTATCGCAGCTCCAGCTCTTTCTAATCTCTGACGGGTATTATCCCACCAATCCGCACCCTCTTCATCCAACATATGGGTTCCAAACTGCACCTTCTAAGAATCGGAGCACGCCATAGTCCTGAAAATATTCTCAATCACTTTTAGCCAGTTATGCGCATTCTCCGGTTCATGGGAATCCTAGAACTTAGGCGGATTATTCCTCTATGTAACACCCCAAAATTTGCCCTCTCATTTTCATATCATAAAGCATAGCATATAATATACATAACATTGCATCTCTGCATAGGAAGATGAAGCATATCATAGAGCATGGCAATGATCACTTCAGATGTCGTGATTTGGTTATATTTAGATTCAGATGGAAGTTTGACCTAATTTTGGTCGAACTATCGAGGGATTACGTCAACTGCAAGTTATCCGTGCCGGTGGTTATTTCTCGGGAGGTGTGTATTCAAAATCGAGTTGTGTTGTGTGCGGAAGTTCTCTGACTGATCGAACCGTGGTTTGTGAGAAGTCGGGTCTAGTTTGTCTTGACTGAGGGGTCATTAGTTCATCAGTGGCTTATCTATGGTTGCAAGTTACTCAAAGGCTTAGGATTGGTTTCATTCATCAAGTGTGTGGAAAAGTACATATGTGGTTTTGAGCTTAAAATAAAAATCATCGCTTCATCTATTACCCGGTTCATAACCATTTTCTTTATTATTCACCACCTATTTCCTTATACATTTATTTGATTAGTAATATCCATTCATATTTCCAAATTCTATAACCATTTTCGTTATCCGATTTATTTCAATAATTATTTTTTCCCATTATTCCTCCATACTTTAATTTCTCAACCATTATCCATATTTCCATTTCTCCCCAATTTATAAACATCATTTAAATCCATTCTCATTTTCACCTACTATCCAATATCCGGTTATTTCTAATTTCCATTTTTTATTCTATCACCATTTTTCTTTTTATTCCCATATTCAAATGTCCAAGTTCCATTTTAATTTTCCAATTCCATATTAATTTTCCAAATTTGTTATAAGTCCATCATAGGCCCATTTATGAGAAAGTGTTGCCAATAAAAGGATGTCACTTGATGCACTCCCTAATCATCAATTTGCAGCATCATAAAAGTTGAACAAAACACGTCATCACTTCATGAGGCACATGACCATGCATACAAACGCAAATACAAAGAATCAAAATGCAGCATACACATTATGCACTCAAAAACGCAAGGGAATGTGAATGAAACACAAACAAAAATCAACAAGGGTTACGTTAAGGTCATGGCTCAAGATTTACAAATAAAATTCAGAACGAAAGAAAAACTTAAAAAAAGAGGAAAAAATAATACTGATAACAAAAAAAAGGAAGAATTTAGTTACAACAAAAAGTTTCCAACAGAAGCGAAAACATAATTTCATCACTTCTACATCAAAATCAAAATCGGTTTCATACTTTGCATCCATCAGTATTCTCCATCTGATGCACGAAAATCTCCATGACTCTTGATTGAAAAAAATTAGAAATCAGAAACTCTCAAGATTCATCACTCTCCCAAAATCCAAATAAACTCTTATTCATCACGCAAAAACTGAGTTCATCATCAATGAATATTCATTGCTCATTGTTCTTCACCACTTTCATCAATTGAAGCCATATCATCATCAATTCATCAGAACCAAACCTGCATTGCCGCCAGCTTCATCATCTTCATCAAACATGAATCAATCGGAACACATAAAATACAAGCGGATCGAAGACGTATTCGAGGATCCACCTTCGGCGTTATCGTTTTGATTTACAGGTACACGATTCCACAATCTTGTATGAAGATGTATGTGTGTGCTGCATTTCTGTGATCTTGTTTAGGTTATTTTTGAATTTTTCGATCCGGTCGATTGAAAGGATTTTAGGAAAAGTTGACGGCGGATTCAGACTGCGGGAGGAAATTTGAGCAAGGTTTGTGTTTGATGTTTTGCGCTTCGGTGTGGTGCTCCGGCAAGGTGGTGACGGCGGCGGTTGGAAGATGAAAGAACGACGCGATAGGTTTAAGAAAATTAATGTGTTGCGCTTTTGAGAGAGAGCAGGGTGCGTGCGTTTTATGAACGTTCTTATGATTTGTTTTTTTTCCTCTTTTGATTTTAATACCATATAGAAGTCATTAAAAAGAATAAAGAGTTATTAATAAAAGAATAATAAGAGATAGAGAAGATAAGATCATGGCAGACTTTTTGGATTCCCGTCCATATTGGCGGCGGTGACACTTGTCACCGTCCGGTAGGACCCCTCAGTTTCAATTCTGCGTGCACATGCACATTATATTATCATGCTCCCTCTTTTCATGAGCCATCAGACATGGTTATCATTAGGAGACTTTGATCTAACGACTTTGGCGCAGTCAACAGGTTGATCGCACGTCTACCATACTCCCCCAGCTTTCTTTGTGTTGGGCGTTGAAGCTTTCTTTGTTATTCGCACCTCCCTTCTAAGCCCAATCTCCTTTTTAACTACATTTTTTCTAGTGCTACACCCCTCCCTCATTTTCCATTTATTTTGTTTTTATTTTACATACTTTTCATTTTAATTCATAAAAATACCAAAAACACATTAGAAAATTCCCCAAAAATTATTTTAGTATCTTAACTCATTTTAGAAATCTTGTGTATTTCTATTTTCTGATTTCATTAATTTTTTATTTTTATTTTGAATTTCCATTTGATTTCTTTTTTAATTAATTTCCACATTAACACCTTAACTTGTAGAATTTATTTTTTCCACCTCAAGTAACATTTTCACACCATTCTTTTTGCATCATTCCAGGGACTAAAAAAAGAACATAAAAATACTTTTGTCATATTTTTAAACTCATTTTATCCATAGTTCTAGAAGTAATTTTATGCATTTTCCTTAATTGTTCTTAAGTGACTTTGTGTGACCATTTGATGAAGTTTAATTGCAAATTTTTGAGAGATATTTGGACACTTTGTTTGCTTCTGGTTGGTGACTTTGGAGACCTAATTTGCTAAT
The DNA here is from genome assembly GCA_963966055.1 of Lathyrus aphaca. Taxonomy (NCBI): domain Eukaryota; kingdom Viridiplantae; phylum Streptophyta; class Magnoliopsida; order Fabales; family Fabaceae; genus Lathyrus; species Lathyrus aphaca. Next base: position 69,064,989 of record OZ014525.1, on the reverse strand, counting down.
TTTCTGATGACCATTTCTTTGTATTCGATGTCTGTAAACACCCCAAATTTGCCCTCTCTTTTTCTCACACCATGGCTTGTGATCACTCATTTGCATAAGTATATCATTACATCTTACATTGCATAAACAACTTCATCAAATCACTACATAAGTTGCACAATTAGGGTTTGTGATCAGGAGAATCCCATAAGTGATCTGAGCCATCTCAAAGGCCTTGAAGCTTGTCAAGGAGGCCCATGTGTGTTCTATGATCATAATATGCTCCCCAGGGTTCTTAAAAGTCAAAATGTCACAAAGCATTGCAAAGGTGTTCAAGCAGATTGAGCAGTTTCTGCACATATGACCTAAAATCAGGGTTTTGGGTTTGAGGCCCTTAACCTCAATTTTTTTGGTCATTCTTGATTACATTGGTATTAATATGTTATAAGGATCATGTGTACCAAATTTGATAAAAAAATTCATTGTGGAAGTCATCTGATCAACTGGTAACTTATTGTGCAAGAAAAGTCAGAATCAAGGCATCTGAGGCCACCACCAATGGTATCAAAGGGTCATCTTCATCAATTTGAGTTTTTATGATCTTTATTTTATCTTAGAAGTGGTTAAAAGTTCACAAGATTGAAGAATTTCAAGCCATTTGCAAACTTTCCATTTTTGGACATGACTTGTAATGAAAACTTTCCATTTTGGGAAAGATTTTCAACCTTCTCTTTCTTGATCAAAAAGGATTCAAATGAAAAATATTTAAACATGAAAGTTGTAGATTGGATCTTCCCATTTTCAAAAAGTACAAGAACTCCTCTTTATTCATCCTAGAACTCAAGATATGATGTTTCAAAGTTGGGAAAAATCTTATAATTTTCAAGTATGTGCCAGAGAGGGATTTTTGCAAAACCAAGTTCCAAGACATCTTGTGACCTCTAATTGATCTCTGTTGCACCCCAAAATTTGCCCTCACAATACAAGACTTTGTGTTCTAAGAAGGTTCACAAGGTTCACAGGTTCTCCAACAACTTGCATAACCTTTCATGAAGTTCATAAAGTCCACAAGTTACTTTATGAAGGTTCACAAGGTTCACAAGTCCCACAAGGCTTTCAATACCTTTCATGAGGTTCATGAAGCCCATAGGTTGCTTCTTGAAAGTTCACAAGGTTCACAAGTTTCTCAATGCTTATATAACCTTTCATGAGGTTCATGAAGTCTACAAGTCACTTCTTGAAGGTTCACAAGGTTCACAAGCTTTCTTAACATTTACAAGACCTTTCATGAGGTTCATGAAGTCTACAAGTCACTTCTTGAAAGTTCACAAGGTTCACAAGTTTCTCTACATTTACAATACCTTTCATGAAGTTCAGGAAGTCTACAAGTTGCTTCTTGAAGGTTCACAAGGTTCATAAGTTACACAATGATTACAAAGCTTCCCTAAGGTTCATGAGGTCTACAAAGCCACTTCATGAGGTTCACAAGGTTCACAAGCTTCCCAATACCTCCCATGAGTATCACAAGACACTTTATGAAGATTCACAAGGCTCACAAAGTTCACAATTGGTCAAAGGAGTTGACAATTCCCTCAGACAATGCACCTCCTAAGCAGTGCATCCAAGACTAGGGTTTTGACTTTAATCAGGCTAAATGGACTTCCAATACCTCAAGTGAGTTTCATAACATCTTATATGTGTGTAATAACCCCTATGACAAGTTTCAAGACTTTTCTCAAAAGTTTGCTCAGTCAGATGATCAGATAAGTCAAAATCAGTCAATGCAGTTAAAAAGTCAAACTGAGGTCAACTGTGGTCAAACCAAAGTCAAACTTCATGATTTTTTGCAAACATCAAGTATATGAAGTAAAATTCATCATTTGATCAAGGTTTGATCATGATTCATCAAGGAGATTCCAGATCATCAATAATCAGGAGTTTCTAAATTAGGGTTTCTTCAGTAAAAGTCAACTGAACTTTGACCAGGCATAACTTTCACATACTTCATCACCAAGTCTCCATCCAAAGCTCATTTTGAAGGAAATTGAATTCTCTACAACTTTTATGTTGAAGGTTAAGCCCAAAAATGCTTCATTTGAAAGATATGATCTAAGACATTATAGGTCATTTCAAAAGTCAACAAAAAGTCAACAACTTCAAAAGGGCATAAATTGAGATTGGTAAATGATATGGACCTGAAACCAATGGGGTTGTTTAGAGGACTCTTCAAGCTTTCCAAAAAGTCCAAGAACACCCTCATACCTTTAAAATTGAGGGAGATGTGTCCTTGCAAAGTTGGGCAATTTTGGGATGGTTTATGTTGAAAATGGAGGCTTAAAAGTAAATCTTTCCAAATGGGCTGCCCAAATTGTGACCCAATTCACTTTATAATGACTTGCACGAAATTAATTTAAATTATTCATAATTTTATTTATTTTATTTTTATTTATTATGATTTTTATATTAAAAAGTCATTTTAAATTCTAATAAAATATAAAATCATGAAAATAAATTTTAATTTTATTTCTAGAAAGTCTTAAAGGGTGATTGGAACTCAAAGAGAAGGAAATCATGTGATCTCTCCCAAAATAGCAAGTCATAATGCACAAATATTTGACTTTTAACACTTGATCAATTTCAATCTTTTTAGATCAAAGTTTCCACTAAATCAATCAAACTTTTGACCTAGAATGACTCACATATATATACATAACACAAACCCAACCCTAGACACGATTTCCAGCAGCTTCAAGGTAAGTTTCAAAACTCAAATTTCAAGCAAAAAAGTGAGATTCGGTTTCTTCCATACAAGAGATTTCAAGGTAAACTAAGAACGTAGACATGTTCTATGGACATCCCTGAAGCTAATGCATCACACATATGCATCTCATGACCCCTGTATTGGCCAACCCGAAGCAAACTTTGGCTTGAACATATTTTTTTCGATTCTAACAATTCATTGCGTATTACTGACTTTTGATTATGTAAACTTGTTTGTCCATGACTATAGATGAAATCTGGATGATTTGGTGAAGCTCCATGGCCTAAAACAAAATTCACCATTATTAGGGTTTGACCTTCGAATTAGGGTTGTTTGATTTGCGCATTATAAATGAATTTGGTTGATAAAATTGGACTGTACAGGTTATGAGGAATTCAAAAATGTTCTCAATTTGATGAAACTGTATTGTTTAATGGTACTTTGAAATTCGTAGGTTTTAAGAGTGCAGGAAAAATCGCAGGTATTGTTGTATCAAAATTCGCAGCAAATTTCAAAATCCAGAGGTTGAAGACGAAGCTTGGTTGGCGCGAAGTTCATATTCAAATTTCTGATTTAAAATATTATTTTATGTTTCTGTTTGTTATCACAACTGTGTAGTTGTCCCAGTGGTTGTTGGCTTGGTCCTGAGCGTGTGAAACCAAAGGGCAGGGGTTCGATCCCTGGCTTTTGATCATATTATTTCTTTTTTTCCAGGGATTAAGTGAATATCATATATTATGTATTATTCTCATTCAGTTATCAGGTGGGCTCTTCCAGCCGGGTGGTGAGGTGCGTGTTTGCGAATATAAAGGTCCTGGGTACGAATCCACCCCAGGCCTTTTTATTTCTCTTATTTTTTTCCAGAATTTTCAAGTTTAAGGAAGAAAACCAAATGAAACGCATGGTTAGGGCATTGGTGGTGCGCAGCTCAGTTGGTCATTCCCTTCACTATCCAGGTTAGGGACCTGGGTTCAAATCCCAGGTCCTTACTTTTTAGCCAATTTCATCAATTTGTCATATTTTTCTATTATTTTCCATTTATTCATTATGTTCATGTTATATTTTTATTATTAAAAACCCTAAAAAATATAAACCCTAACTTTGTAAAACCTAACTCTATTTTTTTAATAATTTTATTTTCTAATTACTAATATAATTATTATGTATATATGTTTTCTATAAATTTTGTCAATATGTTTATACTCTAAATTATTTTTCTTTTAATGCTTAGAAGTAATTTAATTTAGGCTAATTATATTTTTGTATATAGTTAAAAATAATTTGTAAATATAATAACTAATAGAATTAAATTTTTAATATGATATTTAAAATCTATCTTTTTCTTATAATACGTATATAAATGTAAATATATATAATAATTAAAATTTTGTAATTATAATAATTTAATAATTAGTATATGAATTAAAAAATTATTTAGTTGTGCATATTAATTTCTTCTTATATTATTTTTGATTTCTATTATTATTATTAATTAATTTTTGCTTACTATAATTTTATTAACCTTGTAATTAATTTTTATTACTAACCATGTTATTATTTATTATTCTATTTTTTATGTTTCTAACTTTATTTATTCTAATTATTCTTATTATTATTTTACTAACCATATTATTTTGCTTTATTAATTTTATTATTTACTAACCCCTTATTATTTATTATTGCTTATTTATATTTTATTTTTGCTATTTAATTATGTTGCTTATTATTTTGTAATTGTTTCTTGGATGTAAAGTTGTTTAATTATTTAATTATTATTATGGTTAGTAATTAGGGAGTGTAAACAACATGTATGCAATATTAAAGTAAATCTAGATAATTTTTAATATAAGATAATTAAATTAAACACGTCACACACGTAAGTCGATTTTTAATCGCCGTCTCACTTTCTAAGGTTATTCCTCAAGTTGCCTACGAACAATGGTTAAGTGGGGTGTATAAAGCAAGTCCCTCAAATAGAAAAATCATCAAAGTCCCTTATGGTTGCCTTTACGAATCGAGTCCCTTTCGAATAAATGATGATAGTCCCTTATATGTGCTTATTACACCTCACCATTGCCTTCAAAATCAAATTGTCCCTCACATGTCACTTAACATCCAAAGTAAGGACTACCTACTCCATTATAGTAGGGATAGTCTTACTAAGGAAAGGATAAAAAAACAGGAAAGACCTTAAACATTAGGGTAGGTCACTCCTAGGTACTTGCTCACTTTCTAAAATTTTTCAAACACTTAACATTTTCAAACAAATTTTCAAACAAGTTTTTTACACATCCATACACGGATTATTATTAAACTATTCTGAAATTTTTTGCTATTCACACACTACACTTTCAAAACAATTCAAAAGTGAGCTTAAGTACCTAAGAGCCCATGGATAACCATGGATGAAAAGGGTGCTAATACCTTCCCTTTTCATAACCTACCCCCCGGACCCAAAATATTCTCTAAGGTCTTTCCTGTTCTTTTATAACCTTTCCTTATGGATAAAATAAAAGTCGGTGGCGACTCTTGCTATCCGCAACATTGTTTAAAGTCAGTTCTCCCACCGTGTTACAGAACTGGCGACTCTGCTGGGGATCTAAATTAAAGAGGGGTACCCTTAGGAATTAAGATCACTTTAAATTGTTTGCCTTGTTTGTTTTATATTATCTTGTTGGGGTGCTCTTATGTGTGAAAGATCCTAACCCGGATCTAGTGTACCTTAGGTAAATGGCAATAGACCAAGGAAACTGTACGACGTATATCGATACGGTTGATCTGGTGGCCATAGTTAGTGCGACTTCTTGGTCGGTGCTTATATTCCTTAAGTCAAGTTGAGGATAATATTGAGGCTGCCATATGTTGTCAATGCACTAACTAACTTTTAGAACCCTAGTTAACTCATCTTGGCCTTTAGAAAGTAGTGAGGTAACCGGCTTTGGTGCAGACTGAAGTTGGTTGACACTCGATACTACGCTCATTGAGATCTTAAACTTGGAGGGTTTTGGTCGGCAAGTAAGTTGCCTTCTGAACAACCACCCTTGTGAAGGATCAATGATATTGAGATCCCTTAGAACCCGGTTACTTTTGTAGGACAGGATGAACCATCTAACTTCAGGGGAGGGTACTTACCTTAAACCTCATGCAAGCCTTTAAACCTAGGGCTCTGGTGTGACTTGTTTGTGTGTGCCACATGTTTGTGCTTGAACATAACATCATGACATCATCATGCATCATGAGCATATCATTTTCCCTAACCATTTCAAGGACCAAGGGATTTATCTTTATTCTTTGTTGCAGGTCATGGCTTCAGCTCGTAGAAACACCATCAGGATCAACTTTGTAGGGATACCTCCCAAGCTTAAGGAGTTGGTTTCTCAAGTGTCTGATCATTCCAGGTTCAACAAGAGACATGGTCACCTATTGGATCTAGTCACTTCAGGGTTCAGTGAAGACATGATGAGTGTCCTGTTTCAGTTCTTTGACCCTAAGCACCACTGCTTTACATTCCCTGACTATCAGCTAGTTCCAACCATGGAGGAGTTCTCTAAACTTCTGGGTATCCCTGTTCTTGATCAGAAACCATTCACAGGTTTGGAGAAGGAACTTAAACCAGAGGTTATTGCTGCAGCTCTACATCTGAAGAAGTCTGACATTGTTCTAGAGACGAGAAGTGGAGTTAAGGGTATTCTTGCCAAGGTGCTAATGGATAAGGCTCAAATGTTCTTGAAGGCCATGAGCTATGATGCTTTTGAGGAGATCTTAGCCTTGCTGATATATGGCTTAGTATTGTTCCCTAATCCAGATCAGTTCATAGATGTTCATGCCATCAACATTTTCCTGAGTCATAATCCAGTGCCTACATTGCTTGGAGACATCCTGCATTCTCTTCATACTCGAACTACAAGGGCAAGAGGAACTCTGATGTGTTGCATACCTTTGCTTTCTAGGTGGTTTATTTCTCACCTTCCTCGCTCAGTAATAAAGAATGAGCAAGGGTTCAGGTGGTCCAAGAGGATCATGTCACTCTCGCATTCAGATATCCATTGGTGCTCCAGATCTATGGAGAATGTCACTATCATTGACCGTTGTGGGGAGTTTCCTAATGTGCCACTTCTAGGCATAAGAGGAGGCATTACCTACAACCCCTCTCTAGCTTTGCGACAGTTTGGTTACGCTCGGAGTGATGGTCCACATGATATGCTGATTCAGGGCATTGTGTTTGATTACGACAACGATCTTCAGGGTTACCGTCAGAGATTCATACGAGCTTGGGGAAAGGTAAACAGGATTGACAGCAAGACACTGGAGCCTAAGTACACTATTCCTATGGAAGCTTATCTCAGATGGGTACGAGCTCGTGCTCAGACACTCATGATGCCATATCCTGCCGTCCTACCAGTTACCATGGAACCTGTTGCTGAAGGAGACACAACTTATACCATCCTTCATCCAGACATGCCTACTGATATGGAAGACTTGCAGAGATCATGGATCCAACTGAAAGAGCAAAGGGATACTTTCGAGGCTCATTACAAAGCAAGCCAAGCAAGAAACCTAGAGCTCACAAAGCAACTTCACGAGGAACGAAACCTCAACTCATACCTCAACACAAAGAGGAAACGTCCATGGGAGACTTAAAACCCCATCTTTTGTACTTATTTCATTTCCATTTTTGTAAGCCTAAAAGGCAAAACAAGTTATTACTAATAAAAAGTTACTTTCTTGTTTGTTTAAGCAAATTTAAATTTTGCGGTCCTTGAAAACATTGCATATGCATTCCCATATCATTTCATTGCATCACAGGTTTATTATTGTGCACAGGTTTCTCATCTTCTCGCTGTTTATTTCAGCAATGGCTCTTGAACAATCAGTTAAGGATCTTCAGGCACAAAATGCACAGTTCCAAGAGCTGATCTTGAACCTGTCCAAGGGGCAAGATGATTTGAAGGCACTGCTGGCCAAGAAAACTAAGAAGACTAGAAGGTCTGCTGGGTTGCTCAACATGGGAAGAAGGTTCAAGGGTCCTGTCAAGACCAAGGAACAGGTTGAAGACTATGAATCTGAGGAATCTGAGAAAGAGAGAGGCAGTCTCCACAACACTATAGGGGACTCTGATTCTGAGGCTAATTACTACCATGAGCCTAATGAAGACAAATTTAAGATGCTGGTGGATAGGATGGATGCTATGGAATTGCAGAAATCATCTGGGCTGGATTTTGAAGATTTGAGTCTGATATCTGGGGTTGTGATACCCATTGGGTTCAAAGTTCCTACCTTTGTTGTTTATGATGGGGTCTCTTGTCCCAAGCTGCACTTGAGGTCTTATGTCAGAAGAATTCAACCTCACACTGCTGATAAAAAGTTGTGGATCCATTTCTTTCAAGAGAGCTTATCTGGAGCTCAGTTGGAGTGGTATTATCAGTTGGAGAGTGTCAACATCAGAGACTGGAATGATCTTGCTGAAGCTTTCTATAAGCAGTATCAATACAATGCTGACTTAGCCCCCACTCGCATGCAGCTTCAGAGCATGTCCATGGGTGCCAAAGAAAGTTTTAAGGAGTATGCTCAGAAATGGAGAGACTTAGCTGGAAGAGTTCAACCCCCTTTGACTGACAGGGAACTGGTTGATATGTTCATGTGTACGCTGAATGGTCCGTTCTACAGTCATCTCATTGGAAGCTCATCATCTGGCTTCACTGAGTTGATCATGACAGGAGAGCGAGTAGAGAATGGTATAAAGAATGGTAAGATCCATGTGGGCACTTCTTCATCAGGTGCTGCAAAGAAGCCTCCCACAGGGAAGAAAGAATCCAATGCTGTTTATGGTCAACCTGATCGTAACAGAAGGCATCAGTCTGTTAGTGCAGTTCATATTTCAAATCCAACTCCTGCAACAACAGAGCAGCCTCAGGGCAACCAACAGAGGGCTAGAAGACAGTTCACGAAGATCAACATGTCAATGGCTCAGGCATTACAACACTTGTTGAAGGCTGAACTTATTACCCTGAGGGAGGCTCCTCAGAATCCCAATGTTACCTCTCCCAAGTACAATCCCAATGCACGATGTGCATATCATTCAAACTGTCCAGGACATGATACTAATAACTGCTGGGTCTTGAAGAACAAAATTCAAGATATGATTGATGCTGGAGAAATTGAGTTTGATCCACCAAATGTGATTACAGCACCACTGCCAAATCATGAGAAGACTGTCAATGCCATTGATGAAGACATTGAGGAAGACCTGCATGTCTATTCAGTCATGGAGTTGAGCACACCATTGTCTGTTATCAAAAAGAGGTTAGTACAAGCTGGGATCTTTCCAGGTTGTCGTGAAGATTGTTTGTATTGTACCTATAAGCCGGATAGTTGCTTCATTTTGAGAGATGGTATTCAGCGTCTCATGGATAAGTATACCATAGTGTTTGAAAGAAGACCAGCATCTGTAGAAGATATGGTGGATCGTCTGACTCAGGGTAAGAAGATTGAAGAGGTTGATATGGTTGACAAAGTACCGGTAAGAATCACTTCAAAGAAGCCCATCAAAATCTCTCATCAGGGTCCAATCAAGATTACTGCTGAAGGTCCTGTGAAAGTTGTTGCTGAAGCCAGAATAGCCCCTCTGGTCATTACTACTCCTGGTCCTATTCCTTATACATCTGATAAAGCTGTGCCTTGGCACTATGGGTCTGATGTTTACATCCATGGTGTTAAGCAGGAGCCTTTACCTGACGTGCCTGCTGACATTGATAATATTGCTGGATCTAGCAAGATCACTCGTAGTGGAAGAGTCTTCTCTCCTCCAGTTGCTTCTAAGAGTGCAGTTACTCCTGCTGCTACTACCACCACTGATGCTCGGGGCAAAGGTCCTGTTGTTGAGCCTGTATCTACTGATGGGCCAGCTGTTGATGATCTCTCTAAGCAGATGGAAGAAGTATTGAAAATCATTCGCAAGAGTGATTATGACATTGTGGATCAGTTGGGGCATACCCCCTCAAAGATTTCTATGTTGTCCTTATTGCTGTGTTCTGAGGCTCATGCCAAGTCCTTGATCAAGTTTCTGAAGTCTTCTCATGTGCCCAGCGCAATTTCTGTTGACCAGTTTGAGAATTGTGTTGCCCACCTGACCTATGATAACGGGTTAGGATTCTCTGATGCTGATTTAACCCCTGCCAAGAGGGATCATAACAGGGCCTTGCATATTTCAATTGAATGCAGGGGAACCACTCTGTCACATGTGCTAATAGACAATGGTTCCTCTCTGAATGTGTTACCCAAGGAAGTCCTGAACAAGCTGAGTCCTGAAGATACGGTGCTGAAGCCCAGTAATATTGTGGTAAAGGCTTTTGATGGTTCTAGAAGAGTAGTGCATGGGGAGATTGATCTTCCTATCAAAGTTGGTTCTCAGGTGTTTACTGCTACATTTTATGTGATGGATATTCGTCCTTCATACTCTTGTCTGCTTGGTCGTCCCTGGATCCATGGGGCAGGTGCTGTGACCTCTACATTGCACCAAAAGTTGAGATATCCGGTGAATGGAAAGGTTGTTACTGTCTTTGGAGAGGAAGAATACTTTGTCAGCCATGTAAACACTTTCAAGTATCTGGAAGTAGAAGGTGAATACATTGAGACTCCATGTCAGTCATTTGAAGTGGTTCCCTGGGTTGGTAATGATTGTGTGGCTCCTCCTGCTGTGAAGAAAGTTCCTGTGGTCATCAGGAAATCTCCAACAATGGCAATGGCCTCCCTCAATGATGCTAGAGCTGTGGTGGATGAAGGTGGTTGTACTATTTGGGGTCAGCTTCCTAATATTCCGTACAAGTCTGACAAGTTTGGTTTGGGTTTCACTGCAGAGTCCCAGAAGGCTGTTCGTCGTGCTCATGCTGCTCGTATCACCAATCAAGGGGTTATCAATGCTGTGGGAGATCAAGATGAAGACTACAACTTGGATGCATGGATTTTTCCTACTGTGGGTGCTGGACTCAATAATTGGAAAGCTGAAGATGTTATCCCTATCTCCTTTAGTCAGGAGTAAATACTATTACTGTGTTGTGTTTTTTACATTTGTAATTTCTGAACAATAAAACTTTCAAGCCATGTGCCTTACCCGGGGCACAATGGTGTGCTTGTTACGGGCTGTCATTTCATTTGCATACATTATTCAATAAAATCAGTGGACGTTTCGTTTTAGTAAATATTATGTTCCTTGTCTTTCTTTTTCTTTATTTTTGCTTTATCAGCTATGTGTTCTTACACACACCCACATCACTAAATGCAGATCCTCATCCACTCTGGATCCTGTTGATAACAGTTCTACTATTGCCAATTACAATTTCGAGAATCCGATCTATCAAACTGAAGATGGAAATGAGGACGATTGTGAAATACCTGTAGAGCTTGCTAGGTTGTTACAACAAGAAGAGAAAGCTATACAGCCACATGAAGAGCCAGTCGAAGTTGTGAATTTGGGAACTGAGGAAGACAGAAAAGAAGTCAAGGTAGGGGCTGATTTAGAGGACAGTGTTAAGAGCAGGTTGATTCAGATGTTACGTGACTATGTGGAGATCTTTGCTTGGTCCTATGAAGATATGCCAGGGTTGAATACAAACATTGTGGTTCACCGGTTGCCAGTGAAAGAAGACTGTCGTCCAAAGAAGCAGAAGGTTCGTCGTATGCGTCCTGAAATGTCAGAAAAGATCAAGGCAGAGGTAATGAAACAGTTCAATGCAGGGTTCTTAGCAGTGACTTCTTATCCTCAGTGGGTTGCAAATGTGGTACCAGTTCCTAAGAAAGATGGTAAAGTGCGCATGTGTGTAGACTACAGAGATTTGAACAAGGCCAGCCCTAAAGATGATTTTCCACTCCCTCATATTGATATTTTGGTAGACAACACTGCTCAGCATAAGGTATTCTCTTTTATGGATGGTTTCTCTGGTTACAATCAAATCAAGATGGCACCTGAAGATATGGAGAAGACAACATTTGTGACACAGTGGGGCACTTTTTGCTATAAGGTGATGCCATTTGGTTTGAAGAATGCCGGGGCAACATATCAGCGTGCTATGGTGGCTTTGTTTCATGATATGATTCATCATGAGATAGAGGTATATGTAGATGATATGATAGCCAGGTCTCAGAATGAAGAGCAACATCTTGATCATCTGCACAAGTTGTTTGAGAGGTTGAAGAAATACAAGTTGAGATTGAATCCAAACAAGTGTACTTTTGGAGTTAGATCTGGTAAGCTCCTGGGTTTCATTGTCAGCGGAAAAGGTATTGAAGTGGATCCTGCAAAAGTGAAAGCTATACGAGAGATGCCAGCTCCCTGTACTGAGAAGGAGGTTAGAGGTTTCTTGGGACGATTGAACTACATTGCAAGATTTATTTCCCAATTAACTACCATCTGTGAGCCAATCTTCAAGTTGTTGAAGAAAGATCAGGTGATGGAATGGAATGATGAGTGCCAAACTGCCTTTGATGAAATCAAGAGATATTTGCTAGAACCACCAATTTTGATGCCACCAGTTGACGGAAGACCCTTGATTATGTACTTAACAGTGTTAGACAACTCAATGGGGTGTGTGTTGGGGCAACATGACGAGTCTGGTCGAAAAGAGCAGGCAATATACTACCTTAGCAAAAAGTTTACCGACTGTGAAACAAGATACTCACTGCTCGAGAAAACTTGCTGCGCTTTGGCATGGGCTGCTCGCCGACTAAGACAGTATATGTTGACCCATACTACCTTGTTGATTTCGAAGATGGATCCAATCAAGTACATATTTGAGAAACCTGCTCTCTCCGGAAGAATTGCAAGATGGCAAATGATCTTGACAGAATATGATATACAGTATACTACTCAGAAGGCCATTAAGGGAAGTGTTGTTGCTGATCATTTGGCTCATCAAGCAGTAGATGATTACCAGTCAATGAATTTTGAGTTCCCTGATGAAGACATTATGACTGTTACCAAAGAACCTGGACAATATGACGGACCTGAACAAGGATCCCGATGGACTATGGTTTTTGATGGTGCCTCTAATGCACATGGTAATGGTGTTGGTGTTGTAATTAGTTCCCCTGAAGGTTGTCATACCCCGATTACTGCCAGACTTTGTTTCTATTGTACCAATAACATAGCTGAGTATGAGGCATGTATCATGGGTATTAAAGTTGCTATTGATATGAAGATTCAGTTCCTTGATGTATATGGAGATTCAGCCCTGGTAGTGAGTCAGATTAAAGGAGATTGGGATACCAAGCATGATAATCTCATTCCTTACAGAGAGCATGTGTTGTCTTTGATCCCACATTTCAAAGAGATTACCTTTGGACATATTCCACGAAGAGAGAATCAGTTGGCAGATGCGTTGGCTACCATGGCATCTATGTTTGAGATCAGCTGGGATGATGAAGCTCCCAAGATTACTATTGATAGATTTGAAAAGCCTGCATACTGCAATGAGATTGATACAGAAGGGGCAGAGGAGAAGCCTTGGTTCTATGAAGTGAAAAGATATCTTGAAGCTCAGGAGTTTCCTGAAGGGGCATCTGTCAAAGATAGGAAGTTTCTGAGGAGGTTCTCTGCTAAGTTCTTTTTGAGTAATGGGATTCTGTACAAGCGTAATCATGATTCAACTATGCTTCGTTGTGTGGATAAGAAGGAAGCAACTGAGATTATGGAAGAGATGCATGATGGGACCTTTGGCACTCATTCTAGTGGTCATACCATGGCAAAGAAGATTTTGAGAGCAGGTTACTATTGGTCTACCATGGAAGCTGATTGCTATCAACACTCCAGAACTTGCCACAAATGTCAAATCTATGCTGATAAAGTTCATGTACCTCCATCACCATTGAATGTGTTGACTGCTCCTTGGCCCTTTGCCATGTGGGGCATTGATATGATTGGTGAGATCAAACCTACTGCTTCCAATGGGCATCGTTTCATCCTGGTGGCTATTGATTATTTCACGAAGTGGGTAGAGGCAGCTTCATTTGCATCTGTGACTAAGAATGTTGTGGCACGATTCATTAAGAATAATCTCATATGTAGGTATGGCATCCCTGAAAGGATTATTACTGACAATGGCTCTAATCTGAACAATACTATGATTACTGACCTCTGCACGCAGTTCAAGATTAAGCATCACAATTCTTCTCCGTATCGTCCAAAGATGAATGGGGCAGTTGAAGCTGCTAATAAGAATATTAAGAAGATTGTACAGAAGATGACTGTTACTTACAAGGATTGGCATGAGATGTTACCATTTGCTCTTCATGGTTATCGTACTACAATACGTACTTCAACAGGGGCAACCCCATTCTCTTTAGTCTATGGTATGGAAGCAGTTCTGCCCATTGAAGTTCAGATCCCCTCCTTGAGAATTATGAAGGATGCAGGCTTGGATGAAGATGAGTGGATTCAGACTCGACTGGACCAGATAAATTTGATTGATGAGAAGAGGTTAGCAGCAGTTTGTCATGGCCAGATGTACCAAAAACGAATGATCAAGGCTTTTAACAAGAAGGTTAAGCCAAAGGTATATCAGGCTGGTGACTTGGTAATCAAGCGTATTATATTACCACAGGGTGATCCTAGGGGCAAGTGGACTCCAACATATGAGGGACCATTTGTAGTCAAGACAGTGTTCTCAGGAGGTGCCATGATACTGACTACAATGGATGGTGAAGACTTCCCACAGCCTGTAAACGTAGACATAGTTAAAAAATACTACGCATAAAAAAGAGACCCGCTAGGTTGACTGGCCTAGGCAAAAATAAGGGCATCCCGGCAAACCAAAAGGGTTTGGGCAAAAATTAGGGATATATATGAAAAGATGTACACCCGGCAAGTCGAAAACCTGAAAAGGCGGCTTGGGCAAAAAAGGGTATCCCGGTGGATTGAAAACCTGAAAAGGCAATCCAGGCAAAAGTTAGGGATTAAAGCGTATGACTATGTCTCGTTTGGATCACCAATGAAACTGCAACCAGTTGTACTACTTATTCAAGCTCGAACAGATAAAGCTCAATCCAATCGTTTCTGTCTCAACAGCAAGAAGATGAGATACTTGAGTGGCAATAGTAGAATTGAAACTCAATAGGATTGTTTTCCACATAGCTGATTCTCTTTTGTAAAACTTTACGACAAAATCCTCTTACTAGGGTTTATGTCTCCTTGTACAAACTTACCCATGTATGGGTCACTTTTTGATATAAATAAATTCCATCTTTTGAATTCAGATTTACTTTTACCCTATTTACATAAGCGAAACGTCCATTGGTTGTGTTTGGATGTATGTATGCTTTTGAATATGATTAATGTTTACCAGAAATCCATGTATGCTCTTAATATGATTAATGTTTACCAGAAATACATGAAAATGCAGTAATAGTATTTACTAAGGACGAACGAGGGAAGGATTTCAACGAAGCTTCGCCGGTTCATCTTTACGAAACAATCACAAAACTCTCAGTAGGACTAATCCATCTTCATAAGGTCTCATCTCCCCTGGAATTTATATCCATCTCTGGATATTCGGGAAATTACTTTCCAATAAGAGTACGACGGACGAAGACGGGATGTTATACTTATCCTACTACCAAACGAAGACGGGAGGTTATACATACCTTACTATCCCCAGCATACGGGAGGTTGTCTATACCCTGTTATCCTCAGCAGACGGAGGGTTTTATATTCTTCAGCAACGAATCGGGATTTATTTTCCCTGGCCAGCAGTTGTTATACGAAGATATCCAGACGCTTCCGGCAGTATCATATCATACATACATCATTTACATCATACCATAACATATACATCCATAGATACAAAGTACATTACTTAGGTGCATCATATCATACATGCATACATAATGCATAAACTAATATTATTATACAAAAGCTACTTTGTTTCAGGTTAATTATTCAACAAACGAACTTATGACCTTTGGGACTGCTTTATTGTAACCTCAGGGTTACTTTATCCTCCTGATGAGCTTCTTTGGGACTGCTTTATTGTCACCTCAGGGTTACTTTATCCTCCTGATAAGTTTCTTATGATTTCAAGACTGCTTTAGAGCTATCCATTGCTCTATCCTCCTGAAATCACATTATAATTTCAAGACTGCTTTAGAGCTATCCATCGCTCTATCCTCCTGAAATCACATTATAATTTCAAGACTGCTTTAGAGCTATCCATTGCTCTATCCTCCTGAAATCAGTACTTCAAGACTGCTTTAGAGCTATCCAGTGTTCTATCCTCCTGGAGTCATATCATTACTTCAAGACTGCTTTAGAGCTATCCAGTGTTCTATCCTCCTGGAGTCATATCATTATTTCAAGACTGCTTTAGAGCTATCCATTGCTCTATCCTCCTGAATCATATTTTCAAGACTGCTTTAGAGTTATCATTATTGATTGCTCTATCCTCCTGGAATCATGTTATTTCTTCAAGACTGCTTTAGGGTTATCATTATTGATTGCACTATCCTCATGAAGACATGCTGTTACATCAGTGTTACTCCAAACCATTGACAACTCTCATTATACTGTTGAAGAACTTTCCCCCCAGTGGCATCATTAAGCCCACTCAATCATATTCAACTAGCCATCTGTATCACTCTATGCACTGGTGAGTGCAAATTTTTGGGCTTTTGTGTTCAATCCCCTTCAACCTTCCAGGTTACGACTGACAAATATACCAATCTAACCCCTCAGGTTTCAGAAAATTGAACAGGGGCAGCTGTTGCACCCCAAAATTTGCCCTCACAATACAAGACTTTGTGTTCTAAGAAGGTTCACAAGGTTCACAGGTTCTCCAACAACTTGCATAACCTTTCATGAAGTTCATAAAGTCCACAAGTTACTTTATGAAGGTTCACAAGGTTCACAAGTCCCACAAGGCTTTCAATACCTTTCATGAGGTTCATGAAGCCCATAGGTTGCTTCTTGAAAGTTCACAAGGTTCACAAGTTTCTCAATGCTTATATAACCTTTCATGAGGTTCATGAAGTCTACAAGTCACTTCTTGAAGGTTCACAAGGTTCACAAGCTTTCTTAACATTTACAAGACCTTTCATGAGGTTCATGAAGTCTACAAGTCACTTCTTGAAAGTTCACAAGGTTCACAAGTTTCTCTACATTTACAATACCTTTCATGAAGTTCAGGAAGTCTACAAGTTGCTTCTTGAAGGTTCACAAGGTTCATAAGTTACACAATGATTACAAAGCTTCCCTGAGGTTCATGAGGTCTACAAAGCCACTTCATGAGGTTCACAAGGTTCACAAGCTTCCCAATACCTCCCATGAGTATCACAAGACACTTTATGAAGATTCACAAGGCTCACAAAGTTCACAATTGGTCAAAGGAGTTGACAATTCCCTCAGACAATGCACCTCCTAAGCAGTGCATCCAAGACTAGGGTTTTGACTTTAATCAGGCTAAATGGACTTCCAATACCTCAAGTGAGTTTCATAACATCTTATATGTGTGTAATAACCCCTATGACAAGTTTCAAGACTTTTCTCAAAAGTTTGCTCAGTCAGATGATCAGATAAGTCAAAATCAGTCAATGCAGTTAAAAAGTCAAACTGAGGTCAACTGTGGTCAAACCAAAGTCAAACTTCATGATTTTTTCCAACATCAATTATATGAAGTAAAATTCATCATTTGATCAAGGTTTGATCATGATTCATCAAGGAGATTCCAGATCATCAATAATCAGGAGTTTCTAAATTAGGGTTTCTTCAGTAAAAGTCAACTGAACTTTGACCAGGCATAACTTTCACATACTTCATCACCAAGTCTCCATCCAAAGCTCATTTTGAAGGAAATTGAATTCTCTACAACTTTTATGTTGAAGGTTAAGCCCAAAAATGCTTCATTTGAAAGATATGATCTAAGACATTATAGGTCATTTCAAAAGTCAACAAAAAGTCAACAACTTCAAAAGGGCATAACTTGAGATTGGTAAATGATATGGACCTGAAACCAATGGGGTTGTTTAGAGGACTCTTCAAGCTTTCCAAAAAGTCCAAGAACAACCTCATACCTTTAAAATTGAGGGAGATGTGTCCTTGCAAAGTTGGGCAATTTTGGGATGGTTTATGTTGAAAATGGAGGCTTAAAAGTAAATCTTTCCAAATGGGCTGCCCAAATTGTGACCCAATTCACTTTATAATGACTTGCACGAAATTAATTTAAATTATTCATAATTTTATTTATTTTATTTTTATTTATTATGATTTTTATATTAAAAAGTCATTTTAAATTCTAATAAAATATAAAATCATGAAAATAAATTTTAATTTTATTTCTAGAAAGTCTTAAAGGGTGATTGGAACTCAAAGAGAAGGAAATCATGTGATCTCTCCCAAAATAGCAAGTCATAATGCACAAATATTTGACTTTTAACACTTGATCAATTTCAATCTTTTTAGATCAAAGTTTCCACTAAATCAATCAAACTTTTGACCTAGAATGACTCACATATATATACATAACACAAACCCAACCCTAGACACGATTTCCAGCAGCTTCAAGGTAAGTTTCAAAACTCAAATTTCAAGCAAAAAAGTGAGATTCGGTTTCTTCCATACAAGAGATTTCAAGGTAAACTAAGAACGTAGACATGTTCTATGGACATCCCTGAAGCTAATGCATCACACATATGCATCTCATGACCCCTGTATTGGCCAACCCGAAGCAAACTTTGGCTTGAACATATTTTTTTCGATTCTAACAATTCATTGCGTATTACTGACTTTTGATTATGTAAACTTGTTTGTCCATGACTATAGATGAAATCTGGATGATTTGGTGAAGCTCCATGGCCTAAAACGAAATTCACCATTATTAGGGTTTGACCTTCGAATTAGGGTTGTTTGATTTGCGCATTATAAATGAATTTGGTTGATAAAATTGGACTGTACAGGTTATGAGGAATTCAAAAATGTTCTCAATTTGATGAAACTGTATTGTTTAATGGTACTTTGAAATTCGTAGGTTTTAAGAGTGCAGGAAAAATCGCAGGTATTGTTGTATCAAAATTCGCAGCAAATTTCAAAATCCAGAGGTTGAAGACGAAGCTTGGTTGGCGCGAAGTTCATATTCAAATTTCTGATTTAAAATATTATTTTATGTTTCTGTTTGTTATCACAACTGTGTAGTTGTCCCAGTGGTTGTTGGCTTGGTCCTGAGCGTGTGAAACCAAAGGGCAGGGGTTCGATCCCTGGCTTTTGATCATATTATTTCTTTTTTTCCAGGGATTAAGTGAATATCATATATTATGTATTATTCTCATTCAGTTATCAGGTGGGCTCTTCCAGCCGGGTGGTGAGGTGCGTGTTTGCGAATATAAAGGTCCTGGGTACGAATCCACCCCAGGCCTTTTTATTTCTCTTATTTTTTTCCAGAATTTTCAAGTTTAAGGAAGAAAACCAAATGAAACGCATGGTTAGGGCATTGGTGGTGCGCAGCTCAGTTGGTCATTCCCTTCACTATCCAGGTTAGGGACCTGGGTTCAAATCCCAGGTCCTTACTTTTTAGCCAATTTCATCAATTTGTCATATTTTTCTATTATTTTCCATTTATTCATTATGTTCATGTTATATTTTTATTATTAAAAACCCTAAAAAATATAAACCCTAACTTTGTAAAACCTAACTCTATTTTTTTAATAATTTTATTTTCTAATTACTAATATAATTATTATGTATATATGTTTTCTATAAATTTTGTCAATATGTTTATACTCTAAATTATTTTTCTTTTAATGCTTAGAAGTAATTTAATTTAGGCTAATTATATTTTTGTATATAGTTAAAAATAATTTGTAAATATAATAACTAATAGAATTAAATTTTTAATATGATATTTAAAATCTATCTTTTTCTTATAATACGTATATAAATGTAAATATATATAATAATTAAAATTTTGTAATTATAATAATTTAATAATTAGTATATGAATTAAAAAATTATTTAGTTGTGCATATTAATTTCTTCTTATATTATTTTTGATTTCTATTATTATTATTAATTAATTTTTGCTTACTATAATTTTATTAACCTTGTAATTAATTTTTATTACTAACCATGTTATTATTTATTATTCTATTTTTTATGTTTCTAACTTTATTTATTCTAATTATTCTTATTATTATTTTACTAACCATATTATTTTGCTTTATTAATTTTATTATTTACTAACCCCTTATTATTTATTATTGCTTATTTATATTTTATTTTTGCTATTTAATTATGTTGCTTATTATTTTGTAATTGTTTCTTGGATGTAAAGTTGTTTAATTATTTAATTATTATTATGGTTAGTAATTAGGGAGTGTAAACAACATGTATGCAATATTAAAGTAAATCTAGATAATTTTTAATATAAGATAATTAAATTAAACACGTCACACACGTAAGTCGATTTTTAATCGCCGTCTCACTTTCTAAGGTTATTCCTCAAGTTGCCTACGAACAATGGTTAAGTGGGGTGTATAAAGCAAGTCCCTCAAATAGAAAAATCATCAAAGTCCCTTATGGTTGCCTTTACGAATCGAGTCCCTTTCGAATAAATGATGATAGTCCCTTATATGTGCTTATTACACCTCACCATTGCCTTCAAAATCAAATTGTCCCTCACATGTCACTTAACATCCAAAGTAAGGACTACCTACTCCATTATAGTAGGGATAGTCTTACTAAGGAAAGGATAAAAAAACAGGAAAGACCTTAAACATTAGGGTAGGTCACTCCTAGGTACTTGCTCACTTTCTAAAATTTTTCAAACACTTAACATTTTCAAACAAATTTTCAAACAAGTTTTTTACACATCCATACACGGATTATTATTAAACTATTCTGAAATTTTTTGCTATTCACACACTACACTTTCAAAACAATTCAAAAGTGAGCTTAAGTACCTAAGAGCCCATGGATAACCATGGATGAAAAGGGTGCTAATACCTTCCCTTTTCATAACCTACCCCCCGGACCCAAAATATTCTCTAAGGTCTTTCCTGTTCTTTTATAACCTTTCCTTATGGATAAAATAAAAGTCGGTGGCGACTCTTGCTATCCGCAACATTGTTTAAAGTCAGTTCTCCCACCGTGTTACAATCTCTACATACCATAACATGTTCATACAACATTGCAATACCAAATTTGTTCCTTGGATCACAAGAAACCATGCCTCATTTTCACAAAAATCTCAAAGAGGGAAAAATGCAAAAGTCATGCTATCTCTTGCATCAAGTGTTACATCTCATCAAATTCAATCCAAAGGCCCTCCATGAATCAAGCTGAGACAAGACAAGCCATAAAAACACTTTTGTACCATGCCATGCCTCCTATGACACAAACTTTGATGGGCTAAGAATGCTTGCAAAGAAGCCAAGATTCAGAAAGCCAGAGCTGAAATCTACCTAGAAGAGAGTCAGGCTAGATGGATCAGAATAATTGAAGCTCGCTTGCAAGAAGATCAGAAGACACATGCTAAGATATAGCAGCTGGAAGCCAATGGGAAGAAGAGTCAGGAAGCCCTGTTAGCAGCACATAAGGAAATCTCCGAGCTGAAACTCCGAGCGGGGTTGAAGAGATCAAAAGAACAAGACTAGTACCAGAAGATGACAAGTGCCATTGCAACCAGAAACCTTCTCATCAGGACCATCACAGAGCATCTAGTTGGACCAGTGACTGATGCTCTCCTGAAGGAAGTCAAGGAGGATGACTTTGGGTTGGATGTTTGATTTCCTTTACTTGTATTTTATTTTGGTTGTACTTTAATTCTCCATGGTGATTTTGTTTGTATTCTTGACTGGATTGTATTCTGAACCACCATGGGAACTTGTTGTAATCATAAACTATGTATTTTGACATTTTGTAATGTTATGGTTTATTCTCTTGGGCTTCATTTACTTCAACATCTCCATCATTCCCAGAGGTCTGAAAGGTCAAAACCAAATAACCAAACCGGATACCCTCTGAAGACAAATAAGACATATTGCATTGCATGCTAACTTTATATTCTTTGTGTTGCAGGAGTTTTGTTGTTGTCTTACCTTGTTGCTTGTTTCAGGAAATATTGCTCGCAGGAGGGTCTTTCCCGTCAATTGCATCCACAGATATCCGACCCGTAACAACCTTCCGAGTCTACAAATGGATCAGCTACAACAAGAAATGGCAGATGCGAGGACTCAGATGACTGATTTAAGGACAAAAGTGAGGACTCAGATGAATCAATTCATGGTTGTGATGACTGGGCTGGCACATACCCAAGAAAGATTGAGGGTGTTAGTCGAGCGGAAGACTCCAGAAGATAATCATGCAGGCACTGAAGGTACTAGTAACAGATTCACCATTAGTTTAAAACGTGTTTAATTAGTTTAATTCATAATTAATTAGTCAGGATGAATGACAACCATCAGATCACGCGCCAAACCCCATTTTAAACCCTAGCCCTCAGATTCACATACTTAAAGTCACGCTGACCTGCCATCTGGACCATTGATCTCATCAACTTTCAATCTGATCCATTGCTTGTGCATACTTTTTATTTTCTTTTTTTAATTTTATTTCATTTTATTTCTTGCATTTATTTAAAATATCAAAAACATTTTTAAAATCATCATTTTCTGCATTTTCATTTCAAATATTTTTCTAAATTCAAAAACATTTTTATTTTTAATTTTTGCATTAAAAATGTATTTTTAAATCATTTAAATGTTGTATTTAATTAATTAATTGATTTTAATTAATTAATTGATTTTAATTAATTAAAAATACATTTAGGTATCTAAAAATCACAAAAAAATCATGAAGCATTCTTAGACATTTAGAACAATTTACAATTTACATTTAGGTTTGATCACATTTTCACAATTTATTTTGAATTAGGGTTTCTAAAATTGCCATTTTTCTAACCCTAACTTGAAAAAATCATTTTTGATCAACCATGATGAGTTTGCATTTGGTTCTTTTTGCATTGTTTCATACTTTGCATCTAGTATCTAGGTTATTTAACTCATAATTTTGCATTGCATTTCCAAATTGTTTTGCATTTTTCCTTTAGAATCACCCAGAAACCCTAGCTAACTTAGAAAATTCATATATTTGCCTAGGTTTAGCTTCTGACCTCCATCTTTGGGGAGTGATCTTGTGTGTGTTTAGGTTTTTTTTGAGTTCATTTTCAATTTTTTATCATGATGTATGCTTCTGTTGTGACCATGTGCATCTCATACATTCAGAAAACCCTAATTTCTCATGTTCATTTGCATTCATCTTTACATTGCTTCATCATATGAACTTGTCATAGCATTTCATTCATTTGTATGTCATCTTAGACATCTTAGGACATGTTAGAACATTGGTTGATCATTGCATCATTCATTTGGTATGTTTTGCATTCATTACATTTCATGTTTATCCATGTGTTTCTAAGCTCATAACATGTTTATTTTGCATCTCATCCCTTGTATGATCATTCATATGTATCATGTATGACTTTGCATCATCTCATGATACATTTACATTGCATGATTTCTTCTGGTCTTAGTCATTGCATCATTACTTGTTGCATTTCATTTCATTTCTTTCCTTATGCATCTCACACTAACCTTTCAGGGGCTCATGGTAAGTTGTTTGGGATGTGGATTTGCCTTCACATCCCACCTCTTCGCATCCTTTCATTTGCATATCTTACTTGTCTTTGAAGTAAACTTGCTTCACTTGTGCTATCTTTCTCTTATATCTTCCTTTTAGGTTACTTATCTTCTTCAGGAAGTAAGTAACCTATTCTCCTCTCCCTTCTCTTCCTTTTGTGGCCATCTGAAGATCCTTCTCTTTAAGCCTCACAAACCATAGGAACATCCAAGCATGATAAATTTAGGGTTTTATATAGTCTCCCCTTAGTTTTTTTACCTTTGAGTCTCCTTGAGTCTCTCTTCTCATCTCATAATCAGAGGCTAAACACTTAAAACTTTAGGACTTTGAATTAAGGTTATGCATGTATCCTTATCTTAGGATGGAGTGTATAACTTTAATCCTTAGTGTTAAACCTTTAATTTGTTTACACCTCTTAATTAAAACACCTAATAACTATTAAGACTTAAGCTTGTAACTTGGGCCTTATATTAGGGTTACATCTCTTCCTTATGGGTTAGAGGGACTAACCCCAGTGTTTAATGGACAAGTCCCCCTCAAGTTAGTCTTACAAACATAAAATACACTTCTTAACCTTACCCTTTAATTAAAATCCACTTTAATAAAGGCTTGTTATATAATGAATTTAATCCCTAACCATGGATTAAGTTGAGGAGTCTTCCTCAGCTTAAGTGTTCTCATCTATCATCCTTCTCTTAGGATGGTGTAATGAGTTCACTAATCCCTGATTAGAGATTAAACTCATTACTTAACACTAAACAAAAACCCAAAAACACTTAATAATCACAAGTAGGTTAATGATCTTAATCCTATATCATCATGGTAATTAAGTTGAGATCTTCATCTCATGCTTAAGTAGGCTCATTATCCCTAATTAGGGAGGATATAATGAGTTTACAAACCTTGATTTAGGCTTAAGCTCATTATCTTACGCAAAACACCAAAAACAATAAAAAACTGAAAAACACAAAAACAAACAATAAACGTCTCCTCCGGGATTCTTTTCTCATCACCTTCACTTTGAAAACGAGAACTCGCTTCTTCTGTCTAATGCAAGACAGTTAGCACTCGAGCCAGACGAGTCACACACTTGAGCATAAACAAGTAAGCAGTTCACAATAAATCATCCTAGTCTCTTTGAGTCGAACAACGGTGTTCTGACTTCCTCATTGCACGAGAGGATACGTAGGCATAACTTAACAGTTATCGAACAAAAGTCTCTTTGTCATCCCCCTCTTTCAGCTTTCTTTTCTAAGCCTCATTCTTGAGCACTCACTCTCTTTTTGCACTAACACACTGTACATTCATTCCTAGCTTTTTATACACAGTTAGCACATACACTACCCCTTTTAAACACAATCAAGTAAGCATGGATCCCGTCGAGTACGATGAACGATCTGGGTGCTAATACCTTCCCAGGTCGTAACCAACCCCCTTTCTCGGTTTATTTGGTTCGCAACCGTCTTATCCATCCCTTTCCAGGTTTATGCAACATTACCTTTCCTTCGGGATAAAAATGCCTAGCTGGCGACTCTATTCAACCTCAACCTCCAACATCACCGACCGTTCGCGTCTGCACCGGGACGAGAGTCCGGGGAGCAACAATGTCTTTCTTCTTAAGTAAGTTTTGGTGCTTCTTTCTTCCATCCTTCTAACATAGTTTGAGGAAGGCATTGATGCCATCCTATTAGGTTTGCTTGGTAGATGTTATAGGTCCCCTCTAGGGTTTAGGTTCTAACTTTGTAATTTTGATTTGGTTTATGACCTTCACCTTTGGTTTGTGTATTGTTTGAATATTCTTATTTTCACATTATGCTTATGTGATTAACTAACATTTGTTTTGTAGGGGGTTTGGTAAGTCATGTGTGTGGGAGGGCATCTCACATACAATTTCTTCCTTCATCTCTTTGTGCTTTCAAGTTGTGATTGCCTTAGTATATTGTGCTTTGCTTGTCTAACTTCATCACTTCCCCTTTAGAAACAACTTAGCTTCTTTAGAGAAGTAAGTTTTCTTCTAACTTTGTCTTCTCTTCTTCTTTCTTCTTTCCTTCTTCTTCATTAGGATAGAATTTAAACCACAATAACCTAGGACTCATATGCATGATAACATTTAGGATTGTTAGTCCCCTTATAGTTTTTAACTTTGAGATCCTTTTGGTGCTCTCAATCTTTCTCATCTTCAAACAAAACCTAAGAAAAAAACACTTAATAATGGTTGAGGTAGTCTTGTGTGTATGGACTTATTCCATGGGGAACTTGTAGTCTTACCATCTTGGGATAGTATAAGCTTGCCTAGTGTGATGTACAAGTCTAATCATGAGGCTATTTTTACAAATAAAATCATAAAAAAAACACTTCTTCATTTCAAATCACAAAACACTTAATAAAGTCAATGAGTTAGTGAGCTTAGGCCCTAATCTCTGGAACCAAGTTTTGGGGATCTTCCTCTCACTTGGGTGTTCTTGTTCTTCATTCCATCTTGGAATGTAGTAACAAGTAAACATTCCATGGAAAAGGACTTAAGGTCACTTTCTTGTGCCAAACTCAGAAAAGCATCTAAAAAAACAATGAACAAAGAATAATAGTCTCTCCTTCGGAACTTCTTTTCTCATCACCTTCACTCTCAATGTAAGAACTTACTCCTACTTGTCTCTTTTTCAAGGCGGTAACGCACTCGTTCCAAACGAGCCTGCAACACCTGAGCATTGACATAAGCGATTCAAGATTTTAAAACACAAGCCATTTTCCTCCCTAGTTAGGGGAACTACAGCGTCTCTGATTCTCATGTCCATATGTGGTACGTAGGCAGCGGGGTAGGGTCCATTCGAGCACTCTTTTATTTTCCCTAAATTTGCCCCTTTCTTTTCCTTTCTTATCCAATTGTAGTCTTTCTTTTGCAGTAGCTTTCATTTCTTCACCCTTTAAACAGTTTCTTTGCAAGCGTGAATCCCGTCGGGTATGGAGGACAATATGGGGTGCTAATACCTTCCCAGGTCGTAACCGACTCCCGAACCCAGTTTATTTGGTTCGCAAGACCTTTGTCCTTCCTTTTCTTTTTTCTTCGGTTTGTGCAACATTACCATTCCCGTTCCTTTTGGATAAAAATGTCTGGCTGACGACTCTACCTTTTCTGCGCCACTTTCACATTTGTACCAGGATGGAAATCCCGGGAGTGACACTTTGTAGAATCCCCAAGGCATGAAATTCATCCTGAACATTATTCTGCATTGTAGCATGAGCAAATGCATCTACCGCATCCGCAAGAGCACGATTCAAATCCATTATACAAATCACCAACAACGTCAAAAAACAACTCAACCTCAAAACACTCAAACTCAATAACCGACACGACCGACAATGACATGACACGCCCGACAGACCGACCTGTTCTGATACCACTAATGTAACACTCTTTCTACCCCATCACAAATGACATACATTTTAATCAATTATCAGAGTAAAACTCATGAAATGATATCACAATCTCCATTAATAACTCAAAACATCATATATCATCACATTGAGTCTTGTCCCATAACAAGAGTTAACAAAATCAGGAAAAGCTCACTTTCACATTTTGTTTTGAACAAATACGCAGCGGAAAACAAAACATCATCTTTCTCTTCAATAAAATAAAACCTCATAATTTTTTCAAACATCTTTTAAATAAAAAATTACTCCAAAGAAAACATCTTAATTCAAGTAAACATAAATAACTCAAACGGAAAATCCCTCCTGGTGTTACTGGACACAGAGCAGGACTCCACTTCTAACAAACAACACACCTCACTAACTCTGAGCTAAGCACAAACCGAGCTAACCTTGATTATCTGCAGGATGGCATAATAAACCATCACTAGAAGGCAGTCAGAGTGAGTAAATTCATATTCAATAAGGTAATATAGAAATGAGAATTTAAGAGCATAACAACAACAATTCTATCATCATTATCTCAATCATATACAAAATCAATTACTTCACCTCACAACAACAATCATCATAACTAATTTATATACAACGTCAAGTACATCTCATTATCACACAAAATCAATTCAAATCATGCTATGTCATTTAAAATGATATGCAACATCTTATTATGCATGTGGTACCAAACATACTCATGGATGGGAACTAGGCCATCAACCCTCCACTAAGGGAGAACATCATAACATTATATCACTTCAATCAGCATAATGGGATTGAAGCTACCAATGGACCGAAGTCCCCTTATAATTAAATGCCATGAATGCAAGATGAAATATACACACATCATCCTCAAAACATCATAATGTTGCATTCACATTCATCATTAATCATAATTCTCATACTCACTCATGTCATCATATTATATACTCATTGAACACCATACCACGTACTCATCTAACATCATACTTCTACATCATGTAATCATACCTCATAACTCAAGGAAAAATCAAATAGTCCATCATACATAATTTAATCACTAATTCTACTCAGATAGCCCCTAAAACACATCATACGACAACTTTATAACATCGTAACAGCCTAAAGCATAAACCACCTCGAGAAAAACATTTTTCTGAACCAAAAACATCATTTTTCAACATTCTAGGTCTCGCTAAGCGAGCAACTTACGGGTTTTGAAATTTCAAGATTTTGACTCGCTAAGCGAGCTTCGTGATTTTGCAAAATTCATCTGCGATTTCCTGGCTCTCCCTTCTACGACAAAACTCGGTAAAAACTCAATATTCACAGCAACACAACAGAAAATCATCATCAATCTCAATATTACCCATAGTATCATCATATACATCATTTATATGCATTAAAATCATCACAATTCATCATCATAACATAAATCATTAATCAAAACCCTAAGACTATACCTCAAAAACCCCTAATTCTATTCCCACATTACAATACTGAACGAAAATACTCCCCATACCTTAGGTTCCTTAATCTTTTCGATAATCTCTTCGAAAACTCTCCAACCTTAAAGTCCTAGCTTTTTCCTCTTCTTCAGAGCTTTTCTCCTAAAAGTGCGGTCGTTTCCAATTGATCATTCACAAAACCACTTTTCTCTTTTTGTCACTCTTGCCCCTAAGACCTCAATAGACCTTCTCCAAAATACTCTCACTAATCCTCCACCAAAAGACCACATTACCCTTATCCTCTATTTTATCTTATTTTATTTTATTTAATCTCAAATAATAAGTTAAATCCACCATACTTAATATTCTAATATTGATAAAATATTAAGCTACCCTCAAAACTCCACAATACATCAAATAACGTTATAAACATCAATTTTCACAAGGAAACACCTCAAATAAATTAAAATTGACTTTGGGTGTTACACCCAACACCTGGAGTAGTCGCCCAGATTCAGCCAAAGGTAGCCCCTGCTCGGATATCTCTCTGCTCGACGCACATCCATCACAAACAGGCTTGCTCAGAGCAACGTCTAGTTTAGAGAAATTACCTATTTTCAGGGGATCCACGATCTAGGCCCAAAATAAGGACCAATGGCCCAGCGCTGGAGGCTCTATATAAACCCTCTCACTTGAGAGGGTCGGGGATCCAATATTCACTCTCTTAACTCTCTTTAGTCGTACTTGTTCACTCTTCTGCCCTGTCTTACTTTAGCATCAGAGTGTCTTGCAGGTACACCCCTTCTCTCCTTAATGACCGACCACCATCATCAACGTCTGTGTCCCACCTCAGATTCTAATCTTCGGGAACCATCAGTGGCGCCGTTTGTGGGAATCTTGTTTCCTCGTTTTTCATCCTCGGATCGTGAAGACTAAAACACTGCAATTCAAACTCTGGATAACCCTAATGACTCAGTTGATGCCCGGATCGTTACTAACATCCCTATCAAATAGCGGGAAAGCGATGGAACCAATCCTCCACTCGGAGATCCCAACCGTTTTCAAGACGGACTCACCGCCTCCCTGTCACCCGAACCAATCATTGAGCCATAGATCACTCCAACAGATCTTCCTTTTATTCCCATCCCCGAGGGAACCAATGCAACCTCGTTGCGTTGGTTGAGACCATAAACAACACCAACCTTCTAATCTTATGCCAAGGCGAAAGAATAGAAGCTCAGGAAGATGCTCGACGCATCGGATCCCCTCCCCTGCGAGAAGACCCCACAGGTCCCGTAGTCATTCGCTTGAACAAAGAAAAACTCTCCAACACCCAGAAAAATTTGAGTCAATCAAGAAGCGGGCTCGTTTGTCTCATCGATCACATAATTCCCTAGAAGCCAGGAAGACGAGGAGGATCCTTCATACGGGAACGCGACCATCCCCCGAGGGTTCAAGAAACCAATCAAGATTGCTAACCCCTCAACGACACAAAGATAACCACTCCCACTCCGTCTCCTGTGAATCCAGCGAAGAAGATGAGCATCGTGGACTACTCTCCCAAGAGATCATGTCCATGAAGCTGCCAAAGGGATTAGATAAGCCTGCTCCGCTAGGGTCCTGAAATTTTGGTATCAAATATGTGATGTCGAAGGAGATGTCACGATATTAATATATGAACATTGATCAAAATATGAACAAGGTAAATAAAGAAGTAAATAATTGAAGAGGACACAAGCAATTTTTAATCCAGTTAGGTGCAAATACACCTACGTCTGGAGGCTACCAAGCCAGGAAGGAAACCCACTAAACATAATTAGTTTAAAGACTCTCAGCAAACAACCTTCAGTTTACTGTCTTATCACCTAATCTTTACCTGTGTAATTTCTATCTGAGACACACTTAGATAAGAGACTCTACTCACTCCCCCTTAATCACAACAATGATAAGAACACAATTTACAAAAGAGATAAGAACATTCTTCAAATACATAAACCTTAATCTTGCTTAAAAGCTTCAATCAAGAACAATACACTCTTGCTTAAAAGCTTAGAGTGGACATATTACAACTCAATAAAATCATTCCAAGTCAATCATCAATGTGACGATTGATTAACTCATAAGAAACACACAAAAGACTAAACTCTAACACAATGCACACGTCTTCAAAATATTCTCTTTGCCTCTAGATTAAGGTTCTTGCATCTTTTAAATAGACTTAATAAAGCATGGGCTTGGGCCTTCTAACACTATCAGATTAAACCTAATTAATCCTGATATTCCATAATTAAAGGCACTAAAAAAGCAACACATGAACTTCCTTAATAAACAGAAAAATCTTGAGTAAAAATCTTCACCAATAAATGCGCTAGCAATCACTCGTGTCGCACAAAATATTACTTGAAATGCGCAAAAGACAAATCACAAAACTTTGATCAGAATGTTCATAAAAACATGTCACAACATCAGTCTTGACATCATGAGAAAACCTGCAACATCTGATAAAACCACCTGCAGACTATAAGTCTCAGATGTTAAGACATCAGGAATGACATCAATTTGTTGCCACAAGTTTTAGCAAAATTGTTGCCAATTAAAGAACTTACAAGTCCTATGATGGGACAACAGATCTGGACGAGCATATAGAAAACATTGATGCCCTCCTCGACTATAGAGGCGTACGGGGAGCCATCAAATGTCGTTTTTTTCCCAACAACGCTTAGAAAGGGAGCCATGGCTTGGTACAAAAGCCTCCCCTATGAGTCCATCACCTTGTGGAGACAACTCGGGAGGACATTCTCCCGGCATTTCACCGCCTCTCGCCGACATCCCAAAACTGAGGCCTCTCATGAGGCAATAATCCAGGGCAAGGATGAATCCTTGTGGGAGTATATCGAAAGGTTTAATAAAGAAGTCGTCCAGGTCTCAACCACCAACAACATGAAGAAATACCTTCTCGAACATGGGCTTCGTCCCCGTAGTGATTTTTCCAAGGCCGTTGGCATTGAAACATCAACCACGCTTGATTCTTTTCTCCTCAAAGCCCATGCATATATACAATACGAGGAGAAAGAGACAACCAACACTTCCCGCAACACCAGTCATTGGGAGGATGCCAAACCCTCTAAAAATAAAGACTCCTCGACATCATGTTGGTGAGGTGACAAAAGAAAGGAAGACTGCTCCCGTGAACCATGGGAGCACAAAGGCCCCTTAGGGAGGTTCCACGAATACACTCCCATCACTGTATCGAAGGAGAAGATTTTATCTTAATGTGCCAACTCTGAATTCTTCCAGGAGGGTGTCCGGTTCTCCAAGCAATTATCGACCAAAGCCAACACGGATAAGACAAAGTAATACAAATTTCACTATTCACACGGACACAATACTGATGACTGCATTCATCTGAAGGACGCCATCGAGATACTCATCAGAGATGGTCACTTGAAGTCGTTTACTAAGGGAAGGAGGCTCCCCGATAGGAGGTGCAAGAATCTCACAAGGTCAAGGAATCTGCTCCTCCAGTCGCGGATACCAACCTCTCGGTCGCTCTTAGTATCACCCAGCCAAAGGACTTCTATGTCCCCGAACCATTCACCGGCCCCGCTTACTTCGCCGCTTATAGTCCCTGAGAGTTCTTCCTGTCAGAAATGACAATCTCATTAGGGGGTTACAACAAAGTCACCATGGGCTCAATGAAGCGAAGGTTCGGCCAGTTGATCAACACAGGTTCCAACTAGAACTCCACTCTTAATCCTCCCTGAGTAGGGTATACTCCCATCTCTTTCTATAAGGAAGAAATCCTCGGTGGTGCACCCAACGCCAGCATTCCCCTGCTCATCGGGGCATAGATGGCCAACTTTGATGTCCGACGAATCTTGGTCGACCAGGGAAGCTCGGTGGACATCATGTACTCTTATCTCTTTGCCACCCTGCAACTCAATGAGTCACACATGAAACCCTACGTAGGATCTTACCTACTAGGGTTCAACAGATCAGTATCCAGGCCCTAGGGGTATGTCGACCAGATCGTGACCTTCAGAGCAGGCGAGACTGCAAGAGCAGTCAAAGTCCAGTTCCTCGTTATAGACTGCCCATCATTGTAGCAGTGTATCTTGGGACGCCCAACACTGGCTGAGCTCATTGTTGTACCATCCACGATACACTTGAAGATGAAGTTTACACTTCATCGGGACAGGTGGATACTCTCAATGGAGACATCTAGGCCGCTCGTCGATGTTTCGAGGCAGCGTTCAAATGACTCAATCACATAGCCTCCAAGCCAAAGCCAGCAGCCAGGTCCGCTCTCCCCAGTAGCTCTGAGGAACCAAAACCACTCCCTCGCGTCGATTCAATTGACCTTGAGAGCAGGTTCACTGAGGAGGAAAAAGAAGCGCAACTGACCGCGAGCAGTTTTTCATCAATGCATCATATGCCCGACAGTGACTTTGTGATGATCGTGCTCAGTGAAGACCCTAACAAAGGGTAAAATTCAGAGCAGACCTCCCCGAACTAGCGAGGAAGAAGCTGAAGGCGTGCCTCAGGGAGAACACTAATCTATTCGCGTGGAGTGCAGATTAGATGTCCGGGTTGAACCCAGAAACTGCGTGTCGTCATCTGATGATAGATCCATCTGTCCAAGTTGTGGTGTAACGCGGGAGGAAGCAGTCCCTGGAAAAGATAGAAGTTGTCGAGCAGGAAGTTAAAGACCTCCTAGAGGCATAATTTGTGATTGAGGTCAAGTACACTACCCGACTCTCAAACATTGTATTAGTGAAAAAGAGTAATGGAAAATGGCACATGTGTGTGGACTACACCGATCTCAACCGGGCTTGCCCGAAAGATGCATATGCTTTACCTAACATAGATAAATTGGTAGATAATTTTGCAGGTTTTAACTTAATGTCATTCCTCGATGCCTACTCCGGGTACAATCAAATACCCATGGTCATGACCGACAAGAAATACACTTCCTTCATGACCGAATCGGATAACTATTACTACAATGTAATGCTTTTCGGCTTGAAAAACGCAGGCGCAACCTACCAACGCATGATGAATAAGGTCTTCCGAGCTGAGATCAGGGACATGCTCGAAGTTTACATGGATAACATGATCGTTAAATCCCACGTGGAAACCAATCATTCTCTCCATTTAAAGAAAAAATTTGACTAGGCACGAAAGTGTAAAATGCGATTTAATCTAGAGAAATGCACGTTCGGGGTCCGCGTGGACAAATTCCTCGATTTCTATCTAACCGAAAGAGGAATCGAGGCTAACCCCGATAAGTGTCGAGCATTCGCTGAAACACCGACACAAAAATCCAAAAAAAAAACATTCAATCGTTGAACGGGGTCCTCACCTCGCTATCTCGCTTTGTGACAAAATCTGCCCAACTTGCTCTCCCCATATTCAAACTCCTTCGCAAGGAGGATGCCTTCGAGTGGATGGAGGAATACGAGCGAGTCTTGACACATCTCAAGAAGGCTCTATCAGAGCCTCCAGTTCTTTCCCGACCTGAGTCTAAGGAAACTTTGTTTATGTACCTTGTTGTCACAAACGAGGCCGTGAGCTTTTTCCTAATACGGGAAACGCCTGAAGGGCAGAAACCCATCAATGCAACAAGGAGACTTAGGTACTATTTCCTATCACAGACAATTGTCGTTCAAATAGATCAATCCATTCGACAACTTCTTGGTCGACCAAATATGGTCGGAAGAATGCTCAAGTGGTCATTGGAATTGTCTGAATTCGACATTAGATACAAAATCAGGTTGGCCCTCAAGGCACAAGTCCTAGTCGATTTTGTGGCTGAAATGACTACCCCAGAGAGTGTAGCGTCCGGGTCTAGGAAATGGACTATTTTCGTGGACGGAGCGTCGAGCTCAACGGGTAGCAGAGCAGTGATTATTTTGGAAAATGAGGAAGGCATCCTGGTAGAGGTATCCTTCGCATTGCCATTCCCTACTTCCAACAACCAGGCTGAATACGAAGCTTTCCTCGTCGGCTTAAGACTGGCTGACGATCTAGGATCAGAGGAAATAATCATCTGTACAAATTCTTAACTCGTGGCATTTCAAGTGAAGGGAGAGTACCAGGTAAAAAACGACAATCTATCTGATTACTTGGCCTTGGTCAAAGAGAAAATAACGAAGTTTGCGTCCATAGAAGTAAAACATGTTCCTCATGAACATAACGTCCAAGCAGACGTACTATCAAAACTCGCAAGCACAAAAAGAAAGGGTGGAAACAAATTTTTCATACAAGAGATACTCCCTCGGGCAAACATCGAAAAAGCACCCTCGATAATAGATGTAAATGTCATCAGCGACACCAAATATTGGATGACCCCGGTCTACAACTACTTGACGAATGATGAACTGCTCCATATCCTAAGGAGATCACTGTAGTCTGACGAAGAACTTGCTCGTATGTATTAATTGAGGGTAAAGTTGTAACACTCTGGGAGAACTGACGTTTAATATTTTGTCGCAAAATATGTTGCGGTAAGCAAGAGTCGCCACCGACTTTTGTTTTATCCAATTAAGGAAGGCATAAAAGAACAGGAAAGACCATTTAAAAAGATTTTGAGTTTATGGGGTAAATTATACAAAGGGAAGATGTTAGAACCCTTTGTATCCATGGGCTCTTAAATGCTTAGCTCACTTTATACTTGTTTTTTTTTAAAGTGTAGTGTGTGATTAAAATATTCTCGTAAAGATTTAACTTTGTAATGGTTCTCGTATGAATGTATACAAAGTATTTACTTGTTTGAAAGTATTTTGAAAAAAGTGTGAGGGGTGTAAAAAGTATTTGTTTTGAAAGTTGTGAGAAAGCATTTAAAAATTACTTACCCTAAGTTATAAGGTCTTTCTTGTCGTTTTCATTTCCTTAGGGATAGAATTGTCTTCACTATTAATTAGTAAGTAGTCTTATACTTGGATTTGGAAAGACAAGCGTAGGGTCATCGTTATGGTCATAGAAGACAACATGTAGAGATACTTTAACAATTTGAAGGGACTATCATCATTTTCATATGGACAAGGTCATTTATTCTAAGGCAACTCGAAGGGTCATCAAGGGACTATGATCTTTTTCGTAGGGACAAAATCATTTATTCGAAGGAAACTCGAAGGGTCATCGAGGGACTATGATTTTTTATTCGAAAGGCAACTGTGATGATTTATTTCTTTAGGAAACAAGTTAAGGTATCCCTACGTTTGAGGGAATTGACCATTTATCATAAGGAAACAAAGAGAGATTACCCTAAAGGTGTAGGTGTGCAAGTGTTTTATTTTGTTATTTTAGTCTTGGAAATTAGGGTTATCTAGCGGTTGATTTTAATCTTGCCATACAATCCTATTAAGCATGCATCTAACAATTTGTAATGTGCGGAAAGTAAACCCTAATTACTATTACAAAGTTTTGGGACAAATACATAATAGTAAAAACCCTTGCATAAAATATAAAGTGCAGAAAATAAACCTAACTATACAAGACTTTAGCAGTTACATTATTTTAGAAAGAAAAAAAAACAAGCGAGAAAAATAAATCTAGCTATTACAAGTTTCGTGCAACCTATAGAATTATCCTAAGAAAAAATAGCAAAGGAAATAAAATCGAAGAGGAAGAATGAAAGAGATAGAAGTATCGGGTATTCGTTTCATGAAATCAATCAAAATAAATAAATGTATTGATTTTAAAGAAATTAATTTGATAGAAATAAACCTAATTTAATTTAATCATATAAAAAATATTTTTTTTTGGTATTTTAGGATTTTATGAAAAAGATTATTAAGCTTCCTATTTTTTCTATTGGTTAAAAAAAGAATTAATTTAATTAAACAAATAATTTAGCATAAATAAAAGAAATAAGGAAAAATAGTTAAAAAGAAATAAGAAAAAGGTCCAAAAATAAGGGGGCGCTAGGAATCGAACCTAGGTCACTTGTTTCACCAGCGCGTCCCTCAACCACCAGGCCATGTGTCTTCAACTGTTAAGAAATAGAAAACAAATATTATATAATAAAACAAATTTAAAATATTTTCTAACGAAAAACATGCGCCCAGACCTTCATCTTCTTCATCGTTCGTCCAGACTTTTACCTACGGACGAGTTTCGTCACTAAAGCCTATAGTGACGGTTTTGTTCGTCACTATAACACCTGTAAATTTCCAAAATTCAAAATATACATTATCAATACAATCTAAAGGTATAGATCAACTGGAAATTGTCCTCTGAATCCATTGGCACACTTAATTTTTCCTGAAATCACCTCTAGCTAGGGTGCCCTAAAATCACAATCGTGAACCCTAAAAATGGTGGTTTGCGATTCCTGCACCTAAAATCAAATTGGATTATCCAGAAAGCTTACAAACATCATTATGAACAATATTATGTAATCAAATTGAATTTATAATGCGTGTATGTATGAAATCGATTTTGAGAAAAATGTTCAATAACCAAGTTACGGTTATGGTGTTTTACGAGTCTTTGATTGGGACACCTTCAGGGGAACCTCAGGAATGTGTTTGAACCTTCAAATCACCTTGAAAGGGGATGAAACTTGGAAACCAAATCTCACTTGTTCTTGAATATTTTTAAGTTTTTAGGGTTCATTTTTATCAAAATTTGTGTCCCCTTGACATCTGAAGTTGTCATGTACTTATAGAAGAATGAATTAGGTCAACTTATGGGCTTAAATTCACATATTTTTGGGATGATAGGATTTGATTGAATTTGATATTGAAAACTTTCTATTTTGGTCATTATTGCACTATCATGACTTTCCCTCTTGTTGTGCACAAATTTGGATAATATATCATGGAAATAATTTCAATATCTGATCCCAAAATAGTCTAAATATCAAATCTTTGATTTTTCAATATTTATTTTGATTAAAATTGAATTTAAATGAATTAAATCCAATAAAATATAAAATAAACAAAGAAAATAAAAATATATGACCTAGGGGTCGTGGATCAACTTAGGATTAAGTTTGGATTGTGAAAAGATAGGTCCATTTGGCAAAAACTCATGTTTTGGTCATTGTTTGCCTTATACACCTCCTCAACTTTGCTCAACTTTAACAATGCACAAATCTCTAAATTCTTATCCTATGAATGTGCTCTTTGACTTTTTAGAAATCTTAAATTTTACTTTAATCACTCCATTTGGTCCCATGTCAATTTAATCTTCCATGTTCAAGCTATGAGCTTTTGAAAAAGTTGACTTATTGTTACTTTTTAGAGGACTTGTAATATCGTGGCTCATATCTCTCAAATGAAACATTTTTGGCCTTGGCTTGTGAGACACAAAGTTGTAAGGAATTGAATTTCCTTCAACATGCGATTTGGGTGGGAAATTTATGATGAAGCATGTGTAAGTTAGGTCTGGTCAAATTTCAGTTGACTTTCTTCTTAAGAAACCCTAATTTAGCAACTTTTGCCTTGTGATGAATTTGAGGTTTTCTTGATGAATCATGATCAACCCTTGATCAAATGATGAATCTTACTTCATAATCTTGATGTTGATAAAAAAATTGAAGTTTTATTATATGTTGGCCATAGTTGACTTTTCACCCAAGTTAATTGATTATCTGAGCATCTGACTAGCCAAACTTATAGGGCAAGTCTTGAAACTTGACATGAGGATCTTTTGAAGTATATAGGATACCATGAAGTCCACTGGAGGCTTTTATAAGTCCAATTTACTTTGAGAAAAACAAAACCCTAATGTGAGATCCATTGTTTAGGAGGAAGCTTTGTCTGATGAAACCTTGAGTCCATTTGAGTAATTGAGAATCTTATGAACATTAGGATACCTCTTGAGACATATTGTCTTGAAGATATGAGGGAAAATTTCGGGGTACAACATCTGTCCCTGTTCAATCTTCTTAAACCTGAGGGATTTGATTGGCATACATGCCATTCGTGACCTGAAGGTGGAAGAGGTTTGAACACTTAAAGCCCAAAAATTTGCACTTGCCGATGCGCAAAGCAACACTGCTGGTTGATTGTATTGCTTGAATGGGTTTAAAGATGCCATTTGGAGTAATTAGTATCTGGTGGAGAGATGAAGATCCCGGAGAAAACGTTTCTCGAATATAATTCCTGGAGGATAGAGCAGTCCAAGATGTAGATACACATAATGTTCGGGAATATAGCATCC
The DNA here is from genome assembly GCA_963966055.1 of Lathyrus aphaca. Classification (NCBI taxonomy): domain Eukaryota; kingdom Viridiplantae; phylum Streptophyta; class Magnoliopsida; order Fabales; family Fabaceae; genus Lathyrus; species Lathyrus aphaca. Next base: position 69,026,558 of record OZ014525.1, on the reverse strand, counting down.
CACAATATCAATAGGTATAATCCTGAGGGATATAGGAGCTCAAGACACCAATAGACATAATCCTGGGGGATATAGAAGCCCAAAATATTGATAGATGTAGTCCTAGGGGTGTAGCAGCCCAAGATGCCGATAGATGTGATCCTGGGGGATGAAGCAGTCCAAGATGTTGATGTAGTCCTGGAGGATAAAGAAGTCTGAGACGTGGACAGATGTAATCCTGGGGGATAAAGCAGTCCAAGATATTATTTGATGTGATCCCGGAGGATAAAGCAGCCCGAGATGTCATTTAAAAGATAATAAGTTGTTGATGATATTTGTCTGTTGGGGAATTAACCTGAAAAGACGAGGTTAGTTCTATGCAGTGCCATGATGTATGTAATGTATTACATGACGCTCTTAATGCGAATGGGAATGTTATATGTATGTTGCATGTGCATACGATGATATGTGGTAGATGATGAATGGATGAATTATATAGTAGGAGCATATCCGTGACTTCATATAGCTATTGTTAACTAGGGAAAATAAATCTCGATTTGCCGTTGAGGAATTTGAAGACATCGTTTCCGTCTTGTTTCAGAATATTGTACTATGAATCTTTTGACTTCTGTTTAGAAATGAAGGCATTCAAGGAGATTTAATCGTTCCTCGTGCTTTTTATTGAAGGATTAAGTTCCTGAATACCCTGACTGGGGATAAAAGAGACGGACATTCCCCTGAGAGACTTAGACGACCAAGTGTCATTTCTTTTGGGGATATTAGACTTGCTTGGATTGGCCCCTTAACTCTACCTCGGAGTCCAATTTGGTCCCTTATCTTTAAAAAGTTTCAAAGTGGTCCTTTAATTGTTCAAAAAGGGCCACGTTAGTCCTTTCCGTCCAATTTTCCCAAACGACATTAATTTTTTACAAGGTGACAACTGATGTGGCACTTGGATATACGCGTGGCATGTGACTTGGCAAAAATTCCCATAAAAATTCTAAAAACATTTGTGGAACCAAGGATTCGAACTCAGGTTCACTTGGTTGCTACAAAGTATATCAAACCACTACACCACTGCACATTTATTTGTGTTTACAACACAATGATTTGGCTTTATTGTAAAATTCTTTCTCTTTCACTGTCCTCTTCTTCATTTCCACATTCTCTCTACTGGATTGTAGATTCAAACAAAAACCCTAATTTTCCTAGAAAATAAATTCCTCTGAAACCTAAATGCCTCATTCAAAACCTTTGTTGCTCGCTTCACTGTTTCCATCAAGATGCATATCTTCGTGAAAACCCTAACGGGGATAATGATAACCCTCAAAGTTGAGTCTTCCGACACCATTGACAACGTGAAGGCAAAGATCCAAGACAAGGAAGGAATTCCCCCAGACCAGCAGCGTCTCATCTTCGCCAGAAATCAGTTGAAAGACGACCGCACACTCGCCGACTACAACATCCAGAAGGAGTCAACTCTCCATCTCGTCCTCCGTCTTTGCGGTGGCGCAAAGAAGCGTAATAAGAAGACCTACATGAAGCCTAAGAAGATCAAGCATAAGCACATGAAGGTGAATCTTGCTATGTTTTGAATATAAATCATTGATGAAATCTACGAGGCAAGAAACCCCAATGACTACAAGGTTTACGAACTGTAAGGGAAAGTTGGATGCTCTCCAAATAATTATGTGCACCATATACCAGTTAATCAAGAGAAAGAACATGTAATTAGGAATATGCTTGGTACTCGTGCTCTTCGCACTTCTATTATTGACTTCCTCATGAGCAATCTTGGTAGTTCTGATCCACAAATTAGTAGTTTGTGTCAATACTTGATCAGTGTTTTATCTTGGTCAGGTGATATGTGTAACACGGTGGGAGAACTGACTTTAGTAATGTTGCGGATAGCAAGAGTCGCCACCGACTTTTATTTTATCCAAAAGGAAAGGCATAAAAGAACAGGAAAGACCTTTAAAAGATTTTTGGGTCCGGGGGGTAGGTTATGTAAAGGGAAGGTGTTAGCACCCTTTACATCCATGGTTATCCATGGGCTCTTAGTTACTTAGCTCACCTTAAATTGTTTTTGAAAATGTGAAGTGTGCGAATAAAAATTTTCATAAGAGTTTGATAATGATCCATGTACGGATGCGTAAGAAACTTGTGTTTGAAAATTGTTTGAAATTATGAAGTGTTTGAAAAGTTTTTTTGAATAGTGAGCAAGCAACTATGAGGAACCTACCCTAAAGTTTAAGTCTTTCTGTTCTTTATCCTTTAAATGGTAAGACTATCCCTATTATTAAGGAATAGGTAGTCATTACCTTGGATGTAAGGGACAAGTGAGGGACATCTGTTTAATGAAGGCAACTGTAGGGTGTATTAAGCATTTTGGAGGGACTGTCATCATTATTCGAAAGGGACAAGATCATTACGAAAGGCAACCATTTAAGGGACTTGATCTTTAATTATGAAGGGACTAGATGACTTTTCTTTTAAGGGACTTTGCTTTATACACCCTACTTGACCTTTTTGGATAGGCAACATTGAGAGGCAACCCTAGAAAGTGAGATGGCGATCAAAGATCGACTTACGTGTGTGAGTGTTCAATTTTATATTTATCTTATAATTTAAATGAACTAAATTCAATTTTTAAATAGCATACATGTTACACTCCCTATTTTTTTACTAACCATGACATAAAAATAAATATTACAAAAAATTACATCCAGGAGCAATTACAAAAAATAATGATAAAGCAATTTAAATAAATAGTAAAATAAATAAATAAGCAAAATATAAATAATAAGTAAAATAAATAAGCAATTTAATTGGGTTAGTAATAATAATAATTAAAAATAAATGGGGTTAGTGATAATCATGTAATAACAATAATAATAAAAATAAACAAATATATTATAATAAACAAAATTTTAATGGTTAGTAGAAAAATTATAAACAATTATATCAATTATTATGAAATTTAGAATTACAAACAAATTAAATAAATCATGAATATATTATGAAAAGTAAATTATAATTAAAAGTTAAATTAACAATTTTTAAACGTATAATAGAAATTATTTACATATATATATTTAGTTTATAAACAATGATAGGATATTTATTAAAAATTGGATTAATTAGAATTATATTTACAAAATTTAATTATATTAAATAAAATATGTACATGATAATTATATTTACAAAAATTAGAAATTTAAATCACAAGATAAAATTAGGTTTTTTAATTGTTTAGAAAATAATAAACTAGGGTTTGTAAAATATTAGGTTTTTTTAGAAAAATATTTTAAAGTTTATAACTTAATATACAATATTAACAATATTAATTTAAGAAATATATACACATTATGATCTAAATACATAGTAATGAAAAAAACTAATTTGTGAATTAAGAAAATAATTTTTTAGAATTTTGAAAATATAATATATACATATATGTATTATTTCTAATTAATAATAAGAAAACAATTAAACAAAACAAAATAAAACAAAAAAAAAATTGAAACTTACCTGGCTGGGATTTGAACCCAGGATGCCTTGCTTGCCAATACCCATGCCATACCACCAGGCCAGCACGCGCAGGTGAAAGGAAAGGGCCTTCAATTGGTTTTGTTCCTTCAGACTAACAATCAGAAAAAATAATGAAAAAGAACAAAAGGCCTGGGGGGATCGAACCCAAGACCTTTATAGCAAACACACCAAACGTTACCATTCCAGCTAGATGAGCGAACCTGTTAGAATATTGACTATAATACATAATATATAATACCTAATAAATAAACTAAAAAACAAGCAAAAGTTGGGGAACCAGGACTCGAACCCAGGTTCATAAGCAACATACGCGCGCGTCTTACCATCAGGCCAGGCAACCAACTGTGAAATAAAACAATAACTAACTCATAAAATATTATACACAATTTTTAAATTCTGGAAAACGCGCCAGAACATCTTCGTCTTCAACCTTAAATTCGTAGGATTTCCTGCGAATTTTCCTGGGAAAATTCCTACGAATTCTCCTGCGTTTTAAACCTGCGAATCCTGTACATCATCCTACAAGTAAAATTTCACCAAATTGAACCTGCAAACATGATCTATGCAACGATTACAGTCCAAACATGAGTTCATTAGCAATTTATATTAGGTATTCCATGAACCCCTAATTTTGAAGCTCTAACCCTAGCCATGGCCGATTGCAATATAGGGCATGAAGCTTCACGAAAACTATCCAGAAAGCATCTATGGATCACCACAAACACAAATCAGGCCTTAAACTCAAACAACAATGGTTAATTATATGAAAACGAGAAAATTCAAAAGGAGAAGAAAACGTGATTCGGTTTATGCTTTTCATGGCACTATGAATGATTATGATGGTTGCTACATGATCAATGAATCATCAGGAAGCTATTGCAATCTTTAAATTGTCCTGAAAGTACCTATAACTTGGAAACCGAAATCAAGTTTTTGCTTGAATTTTTGAAGTGTGAAACTTACTCTTGAGGCTGTGAAATTCGTGTCTTGTGCTAGGGTTTCACTATGTACTTATAGAACAATGAATTTAGGTTAAAAAATCATGTCATTGTGTGGAAGATTTGATATAAAAAGATTCAAAATGATAAGGCCTTAAAAATCAAATATTCTTGTATGAACACTTGCTATTTTAGGCTAATCATCATAACTTCCATATCAATTTGATCCAAGGCATAATTATGATTTTCTAGAAGCTTGATCATATTCAAATCTTTTGATTTTATATTTTATTTTAATTTAAAATGATTTAAAATGAATTAAATCAAAATAAATAAAAATAAAATAATAAAAAATCTGATTTTTGATGACTTGGGTCGTGCATGAAGTCATAGTGTGGATTGGGTCATCATTTGGCAAGCCCATTTGGAAGAAATTGGTTTTAGACCTCCATTTTCTTCATAAACCAACCAAAAATTTCCCAACTTTGCAAGGGCACATATCCTTCAATTTTAATGGTATGAGGGTGTTCTTGGACATTTTTGAAAGCTTGAAGAGTCCTCTAACCAACCCCACTGGTTTCATGTCCATATCATTTACCAATCTCAAGTTATGCCCTTTTGAAGTTGTTGACTTTTTGTTGACTTTCAAAAGGACCTATAATGTCTTAGCTCATACCTTCCAAATGAAGCATTTTTGGGCTTGGCTTGTGAGACACAAAGTTGTAGAGAATTCAATTTCCTTCAAAATGAGCTTTGAGTGGAGACTTGGTGATGAAGCATGTGAAAGGTATGGCTGGTCAAAGTTCAGTTGACTTTTACTGAGAAACCCTAATTTAGAAACTCCTGATTCTTGATGATCTGAAATCTCCTTGATGAGTCATGATCAACCCTTGATCAAATGATGAATTTTACTTCATATACTTGATGTTGGCAAAAAATCATGAAGTTTGACTTTGGTTTGACCATAGTTGACCTCAGTTTGACTTTTTAACTACTTTGACTGATTTTGACTTATCTGATCATTTGACTGAGCAAACTTTTGAGAAAAGTCCTGAAACTTGTCATGGGGGTTCTTAAACACATATAAGATGTTATGAAGCTCATTTGAAGTCTTGGAAGTTCATTTAGCCTGATTAAAGTCAAAACCCTAGTTTTGGATGCACTGCTTAGGAGGTGCATTGTCTGAGGGAATTGTCAACTCTTCTGACCAATTGTGAACTTTGTGAACCTTGTGAACCATCATAAAATGTCTTGTGAACCTCATGGGAGGTATTGCGAACCTTGTGAACCTTGTGAACCTCATAAAGTGTCTTGTAGACTTCATGAACCTCATGAAAGGTCTTGTAAGCATTGTGAATCTTGTGAACCTTGTGAACCTCATAAAGTAACTTGTAGACTTCATGAACCTCATGAAAGGTCTTGTAAGTGTTATGAATCTTGTGAACCTTGTGAACCTTCCTAGCACACAAAGTCTTGTATTGTGAGGGCAAATTTTGGGGTGCAACAGTTGCCCCTGTTCAATTTTCTGAAACCTGAGGGGTTAGATTGGTATATTTGCCAGTCGTGACCTGGAAGGTTGAAGGGGATTGAACACAAAAGCCCAAAAATTTGCACTCACCGGTGCGTAGAGTGATACTGATGGCTAGTTGAATATGCTTGAGTGGGCTTAAAGATGCCACTTGGAGAAAAGTTCTTCAGATACATTTCTTGGAGGATAAAGCAGTCCAAAATATGAAGATATAATGATAGCTTTCAGGAGGATAAAGCAGTCCTGATGTAGTAATATGCTTTCAAGAGGATGAAGCAGTCTTGAGAGATGATATGACTTCAGGAGGATAAAGCAATCCTGAGGTACAAGAAGCTGTCAGGAGGATAAAGCAGACCTGAGGTAATAATATGCTTTCAGGAGGATGAAGCAATCCTGAGGTAATGATGATAGTTTTCAGGAGGATGAAGCAATCCTGATACAGTGATAAGCTTTCAGGAGGATGAAGCAATCCTGAGGTAAGAAAAGCTGTCAGGAGGATAAAGCGGTCCTGAGGTAACAATATGATTTCAGGAGGATAAAGCAATCCTGATGGATGATATGCTTTCAGGAGGATGGAGCAATCCTGAGATAATAATAAGCTTTCAGGAGGATGAAGCAATCCTGAGGTAAGAAAAGTTGTCAGGAGGATAAAGCGGTCCTGAGGTAACAATATGATTTCAGGAGGATAAAGCAATCCTGATGGATGATATGCTTTCAGGAGGATGGAGCAATCCTGAGATAATAATAAGCTTTCAGGAGGATAAAGCAATCCTGATGTAATGATGTGCTTTCAGGAGGATAAAGCAGTCCTGATGTAATAATAAGCTTTCAGGAGGATAAAGCAATCCTGATGTAATGATGTGCTTTCAGGAGGATAAAGCAGTCCTGATGTAATAATATGCTTTCAGGAGGATGAAGCAATCCTGAGGGACAAGAAGCTTTCAGGAGGATAAAGCAATCCTGAGGGATGATAACTTTCAGGAGGATAAAGCAGTCCTGATAATCACCAGTTTTTTTGTTGGAGAATTAACCTGAAAACAAGGTAGCATTCTATATGGTATCATTAGTTTATGCATTATGTATGCATGTATGATGCGATGCACTTAAGTAATGTATTATGTATCTATGGATATGTATTCTATGGTATGATGTAAATGATGTATGTATGATATGATACTGCCAGAAGCGTCTGGATATCTTCGTATAACAACTGCTGGCCAGGGAAAATAAATCCCGATTTGTTGCTGAAGATTATGAGGAACTCAGTCCCATCTTGTTTGATAATATATTATACATAACCTCCCGTCTACTGGGGATAGCAAGGTATATATAACCTCCCGTCTGCTGGGGATAGCAAGGTATATATAACCTCCCGTCTGCTGGGGATAGCAAGGTATATATAACCTTCGTCTTCGTTTGATAGTAGGGTAGATATAACATCCCGTCTTCGTTCGTCGTACCCTTATTGGAAAGTAAATTCCCGAATATCCGTATGAGGATAAAAGAGATGGATATAAATTCCAGGGGAGATGTGACTTTATGAAGATGGATTTGCCCTACTGTGGATTTGTAACTGTTTTGTAGAGATGAACCGGCGAAGCTTCGTTGAAATCCTTCCCTCGTTCGTCCTTAGTAAATACTATTACTGCATTTTCATGCATTTCTGGTAAACATCAATCATATTAAGCATACAGGCATTTCTGGTAAACATCAATCATATTCAAAAGCATACATACATTCAAACACAACCAATGGACGTTTCGCTTATGTAAATAGGGTAAAAGTAAATCTGGATTCAAAGATGGAATTTTATTTATATCAAAGAATGACCCATACATGGGTAAGTTTGTACAAAGAGACATAAACCCTAGTAAGAGGATTTTGTCATAAAGTTTTACAAACAAAGAGGATCAGCTATGTGAGAAACAATCCTATTGAGTTTCAATTCTACTATTGCCATTATCTTCAAGTATCTCATCTTCTGCTGTTGAGACGGAAATAATTGGATTGAGCTTTATCTGTTCGAACTGGAGTAAGTAGCACAACTGGTTGCAGTTTCATGGGTGATCCAAACGAGACATAGTCATACGCTTTAATCCCTAACTTTTGCCTGGATTGCCCTTTCAGGTTTTCAATCCACCGGGATACCCTTTTTTGCCCAAGCCGCCTTTTCAGGTTTTCGACTTGTCGGGTGTACATCTTTTTATATATATCCCTAATTTTTGCCCAAACCCTTTTGGTTTGCCGGGATGCCCTTATTTTTGCCTAGGCCTGTCAACCTAGCGGGTCTCTTTTTATGCGTAGTATTTTTTAACTATGTCTGCGTTTACAGGCTGCGGGAAGTCTTCACCATCCATAGTGGTAAGTATCATGGCACCTCCTGAGAACACTGTCTTGACTACAAATGGTCCTTCATATGTTGGAGTCCACTTGCCCCTAGGATCACCCTGTGGTAATATGATACGCTTGATTACCAAGTCACCGGCTTGATATACCTTTGGCTTAACCTTCTTGTTAAAAGCTTTGATCATTTGCTTCTGGTACATCTGGCCATGACAAACTGCTGCTAACCTCTTCTCATCAATCAAATTTATCTGGTCAAGTCGAGTCTGAATCCATTCATTTTCATCCAAGCCTGCATCCTTCATAATTCTTAAGGAGGGAATCTGAACTTCAATGGGCAGAACTGCTTCCATACCATAGACCAAGGAGAATGGGGTTGCCCCTGTTGAAGTACGTATTGTAGTGCGATAACCATGAAGATCAAACGGTAACATCTCATGCCAATCCTTGTAAGTAACAGTCATCTTCTGTACAATCTTCTTAATGTTCTTATTAGCAGCTTCCACTGCCCCATTCATCTTTGGACGATACGGAGAATAGTTGTGATGCTTAATCTTGAACTGTGTGCAGAGATCAGTAATCATAGTATTGTTCAGATTAGAGCCATTGTTCGTAATAATCCTTTCAGGGATGCCATACCTACATATGAGATTATTCTTAATGAATCGAGCCACAACATTCTTGGTAACAGATGCAAATGAAGCTGCCTCCACCCACTTCGTGAAGTAATCAATAGCAACCAGGATGAAACGATGACCATTAGAAGCAGTAGGTTTGATCTCACCAATCATATCAATGCCCCACATGGCAAAAGGCCAAGGAGCAGTCAACACATTCAAGGGTGATGGAGGTATGTGTACTTTATCAGCATAAATTTGACACTTGTGACAAGTTCTGGAGTGTTGATAACAATCAGCTTCCATGGTAGACCAATAATAACCTGCTCTCAATATCTTCTTTGCCATAGTATGACCACTAGAATGAGTGCCAAAGATCCCATCATGCATGTCTTCCATAATCTCTGCTGCTTCCTTCTTATCCACACAACGAAGCATAGTTGAATCATAATTGCGCTTGTACAAAATCCCATTACTCAAAAAGAACTTAGCAGAAAACCTCCTCAGAAACTTCCTATCTTTGACAGATGCCCCTTCAGGGAATTCCTGAGCTTCAAGATATCTTTTTTACTTCATAGAACCAAGGCTTCTCCTCTGCCTCTTCAGTGTCAATCTCATTGCAGTATGCAGGCTTCTCAAATCTATCAATAGTAATCTTGGGAGCTTCATCATCCCAACTGATCTCAAACATGGATGCCATGGTGGCCAAAGCGTCTGCCAACTGATTCTCTCTTCGTGGAATATGTCCAAAGGTAATCTCTTTGAAATGTGGGATCAAAGACAACACATGCTCTCTGTAAGGAATGAGGTTATCATGCTTGGTATCCCAATCTCCTTTAATCTGACTTACTACCAGGGCCGAATCTCCATACACATCAAGGAACTGTATCTTCATATCAATGGCAGCTTTAATACCCAGGATACATGCCTCATACTCAGCCATGTTGTTGGTACAATAGAAACAAAGTCTGGCAGTAATCGGGGTATGACAACCTTCAGGGGAACTAATCACAACACCAACACCATTACCAAGTGCATTAGAGGCACCATCAAAAACCATAGTCCATCGGGATCCTTGTTCAGGTCCGTCATATTGTCCAGGTTCTTTGGTAATAATCATAATGTCTTCATCGGGGAACTCAAAACTCATTGACTGGTAATCATCCACTGCTTGATGAGCCAAATGATCAGCAACAACACTTCCCTTAATGGCCTTCTGAGTAGTATATTGTATGTCATATTCTGTCAAGATCATTTGCCATCTTGCAATTCTTCCGGAGAGAGCAGGTTTCTCAAATATGTACTTGATTGGATCCATCTTTGAAATCAACAGGGTAGTATGGGTCAACATATACTGTCTTAGTCGGCGAGCAGCCCATGCCAAAGCGCAGCAAGTTTTCTCGAGCAGTGAGTATCTTGTTTCACAGTTGGTAAACTTTTTGCTAAGGTAGTATATTGCCTGCTCTTTTCGACCAGACTCGTCATGTTGCCCCAACACACACCCCATTGAGTTGTCTAACACTGTTAAGTACATAATCAAGGGTCTTCCATCAACTGGTGGCATCAAAATTGGAGGTTCTAGCAGATATCTCTTGATTTCATCAAAGGCAGTCTGGCATTCATCATTCCATTCCATCACCTGATCTTTCTTCAACAACTTGAAAATTGGCTCACAGATGGCAGTCAATTGGGATATAAATCTTGCAATGTAATTCAATCGCCCCAAGAAACCCCTAACCTCCTTCTCAGTACGGGGAGCTGGCATCTCTCGTATAGCTTTCACTTTTGCAGGATCCACTTCAATACCTTTTCCACTGACAATGAAACCCAGGAGCTTTCCAGACCTAACTCCAAAAGTACACTTGTTTGGGTTCAATCTCAACTTGTATTTCTTCAACCTCTCAAACAATTTATGCAAATGATCAAGATGCTGCTCTTCATTTTGGGACCTGGCTATCATATCATCCACATATACCTCTATCTCATGATGAATCATATCATGAAACAAAGCCACCATAGCACGCTGATATGTTGCCCCTGCATTCTTCAAACCAAATGGCATCACCTTATAACAAAAAGTGCCCCACTGTGTAACAAAGGTTGTTTTCTCCATATCTTCAGGTGCCATCTTGATCTGATTGTAACCAGAAAAACCATCCATAAAAGAGAATACCTTATGCTGAGCAGTGTTGTCTACCAGAACATCAATATGAGGAAGTGGGAAATCATCTTTGGGGCTAGCCTTGTTCAAATCTCTGTAGTCCACACACATACGTACCTTACCATCTTTCTTAGGTACCGGCACCACATTTGCAACCCACTGAGGATAAGAAGTTACTGCTAAGAACCCTGCATTAAATTGTTTCATTACCTCTGCCTTGATCTTCTCTGACATTTCAGGACGCATACGACGAACCTTCTGCTTCTTTGGACGACAATCTTCTTTCACTGGTAAACGGTGAACCACAATGTCTGTATCCAATCCTGGCATATCTTCATAAGACCAAGCAAAGATCTCCACATAGTCACGTAACATCTGAACCAGTCTGCTCTTGACACTATCCTCTAAATCAGCCCCTATCTTGACCTCTTTCCTGTTTTCTTCAGTTCCCAGATTCACAACTTCGACTGGCTCTTCATGTGGCTGTATAGCTTTCCCTTCTTGTTGTAACAACCTAGCAAGCTCTACAGGTACTTCACAATCGTCCTCATTTCCGTCTTCAGTTTGATAGATCGGATTCTCGAAATTATAATTGGCAATAGTAAAACTGTTATCAACAGGATCCAGAGTGGATGAGGATCTGCATTTTAGTGATGTGGGTGTGTGTAAGAACACATAGCTGATAAAGCAAAAATAAAAGAAAATAAAGACAAGGAACACAATATTTACGAAAACGAAACGTCCACTGATTTTATTGAATGAAGTATGCAAATGAAATGACAGCCCGTAACAAGCACACCATTGTGCCCCGGGCAAGGCACAAGGCTTAAGAGTTCAATTGTTCAAGAAATTACAAACTTAAAAGCAACAACACAGTAATAGTATTTACTCCTGACTAAAGGAGATAGGGATAACATCTTCAGCTTTCCAATTATTGAGTCCAGCACCCACAGTAGGAAAAATCCAAGCATCCAGATTGTAGTCTTCATCATAGTCTCCCACAACATTGATCTGATCTTTCATAATCCCTTGATTGGTTATACGAACAGCACGAGCACGATGAACAACCTTCTGGGACTCTGCAGTGAAACCCAAACCAAATTTGTCAGACTTGTATGGGATATCAGGAAGCTGACCCCAAATAGTACAACCACCTTCATCCACCACAGCTCTAGCATCATTGAGGGAGGCCATTGCCATTGTTGGAGGTTTTCTAGTGACCACAGGAACTTTCTTGGCAACCGGAGGAGCTACATAATCATTAACAATCCAGGGAACCACTTCAAATGTCTGACACGGAGTTTCAATGTATTCACCTTCCATTTCCAGGTACTTGAAAGTATTCACATGGCTGACAAAATATTCTTCCTCTCCATAGACAGTAATAACCTTTCCTTCCACCGGATATCTTAGCTTCTGATGTAATGTAGAGGTTACAACACCTGCCCCATGGATCCAGGGACGACCAAGCAAACAAGAGTACGAAGGACGAATATCCATCACATAAAATGTAGCAGTAAAAACCTGAGAGCCAACTTTGATTGGAAGATCAATCTCTCCATGCACCACTCTTCTAGAACCATCAAATGCCTTCACCACTATATTACTGGGTTTCAGCACAGCATCTTCAGGACTCAGCTTATTCAGGACTTCCTTGGGCAACACATTTAGAGAGGAACCATTGTCTATCAATACATGGGACAGGGTAGTGCCCCTGCATTCAATTGAAATATGCAGAGCCCTGTTGTGATCCCTCTTGGCAGGGGTTAAATCAGCATCAGAAAACCCTAATCCATTATCATAGGTCAGGTGGGCAACACAATTCTCAAACTGGTCAACAGAAATTGCATTGGGTACATGAGCAGTCTTCAGAAACTTGATCAAAGCTTTGGCATGAGCCTCAGAACACAACAACAAGGACAACATAGAAATCTTTGAGGGAGTATGCCCCAACTGATCAACAATGTCATAATCACTCTTGCGAATGATTTTCAGTACTTCTTCCATCTGCTTAGAGAGATCATCAGCAGCTGGCACATCAGTAGCTATAGGTTCAATAACAGGACCTTTGCCCCGAGCATCAGTAGTGGAAGTAGCAGCAGGAGTAACTGCATTCTTGGAAGTAACTGGTGGAGAGAAAACTCTTCTGCTTCGTGTGATCTTACTAGATCCAGCAATATTGTCAATATCAACAGGCACATCAGCTAATGGTTCTTGCTTAACACCATGGATATAAACATCGGATCCATAGTGCCAAGGCACAGCTTTATCAGACGTATACGGGATAGGACCAGGAGTAGTAATGACCAGAGGAGCCACTCTGGCTTCAGCAACAACTTTCACAGGACCTTCAGCAGTAATCCTGATTGCACCTTGATGGGTGATTTTAATAGGTCCCTTTGAAGTGATTCTCACTGGCACTTTGTCAACCATGTCAACCTCTTCAATCTTCCTACCTTGAGTAATATGATCCACCATACTTTCTACAGACGATGGAGTCCTCTCAAACACTATAGCATACTTATCCATGAGACGTTGAATTCCATCTCTCAATCTCCAGCAACTATCCAGCTTATAGGTACAATACAAACAATCTTCACGACAACCTGGAAAGAGCCCAGCCTGTACTAACTTTTTCTTGATAACAGATAATGGTATGGTCAACTCCGCAACTGAATAGACATGTAGATCTTCATCAATGGCATTGACAGTCTTCTCGTGATTTGGCATTGGAGCAGTAATCACATTTGGAGTACCTGGAGGGTCAAACTCAATCTCTCCAGCCTCAATCATATATTGAATTTTGTTCTTCAAGACCCAGCAGTTATTAGTATCATGACCCTGACAGTTTGAATGATATGCACACCGTGCATTGGGATTGTACCTGGGAGAGGTAACATTAGGATTTTGAGGAGCCTCTTTCAAAGTAATAAGTTCAGGCTTCAACAAGTGTTGCAATGCCTGAGCCATTGACATGTTGATCTTCGTGAACTGCCTTCTAGCTCTCTGTTGGTTGCCCTGTGGCTGCTCTGTTGTTGCAGGAGTTGGATTTGAAATATGAACTGCACTAACAGACTGATGTCTTCTATTACGATCAGGTTGACCATAAACAGCATTGGATTCTTTCTTCCCAGTGGGAGGCTTCTTTGCAGCACCTGATGAAGAAGCACCCACTTGGATCTTGCCATTCTTTATACCATTTTCCACTCGCTCTCCTGTCATGATCAACTCAGTGAAGCCAGATGATGAGCTTCCAATGAGATGACTGTAAAACGGACCATTCAGCGTACACATGAACATATCAACCAACTCCCTGTCAGTCAAAGGGGGTTGAACTCTTCCAGCTAAATCTCTCCATTTCTGAGCATACTCCTTAAAACTTTCTTTGGCACCCATAGACATACTTTGCAGTTGCATGCGAGTGGGAGCTAAGTCAGCATTGTATTGATACTGCTTATAGAAAGCTTCAGCAAGATCATTCCACTCCCTGATGTTGACACTCTCCAATTGATAATACCACTCCAACTGAGCTCCAGCTAAGCTCTCTTGGAAAAAGTGGATCCACAACTTCTTATCAGCCGTGTGAGGTTGGATTCTTCTGACATAAGACCTCAGATGCAGCTTGGGACAAGAGACCCCATCATAAACAACAAAAGTAGGAACCTTGAAACCAATAGGTATGACAACCCCAGATATCAGACTCAAATCTTCAAAATCCAGCCCAGAAGATTTCTGCAACTCCATAGCATCCATTCTATCCACCAGCATCTTGAATTTGTCTTCATTAGGATCATGGTAGTAATTGGCCTCAGAATCAGAGTCCCCCATAGTGTTGTGGAGACTGCCTCCCTCTTTTTCAAACTCTTCAGACTCAGAATCTTCAACTGGTTCTTTGGTCTTGGCAAGGCCTTTGAACCTCCTTCCCATGTTGATCAGGCCACCTGACCTTCTAGTCTTCTTAGTCTTCTTGGCCAGCAGTGTCTTCAATTCATCCTGCCCCTTGGACAGGTTCAGGATCAGTTCTTGGAACTGTGCATTCTGTGCCTGGAGATCCTTAACTGTTTGTTCAAGAGCCATTACTGAAATAAACAGTGAGAAGATGAGAAACCTGTGCACAAATAAACCTGTGATGTAATGATATGATGTTTTAATGCGTATGCAATGTTTTCAAGGACCACAGGATTTACATTTGCTTAGACAAATATGAAAGTAAACTTTTATTAGTAATAACTTTGTTTTGCCTCTTGGACTTACAAAAAATGAAATGCAATAAATACAAGAGATGGGGTTTTAAGTCTCCCATGGACGTTTCCTCTTTGTGTTGGGGTATGAGTTGAGATTCCGTTCCTCGTGAAGTTGCTTTGTTAATTCCAGGATTCTTTCTTGGCTTGCTTTGTAATGAGCCTCAAAAGTATCCCTTTGCTCCTTCAACTGGATCCAAGATCTCTGCAAGTCTTCCATGTCAGTAGGCATGTCTGGGTGAAGGATGGTATAAGCAGTATCTCCTTCAGCAACAGGTTCCATGGTAACTGGTAGGATAGCAGGATATGGCATCATGAGAGTCTGAGCACGAGATCGCACCCATCTGAGATAAGCTTCCATAGGAATAGTGTACTTAGGCTCCAGTGTCTTGCTGTCAACCCTGTTTACTCTTCCCCAGGCTCGTATGAATCTCTGACGGTAACCTTGAAGATCGTTGTCGTAGTCAAACACAATGCCCTGAATCAACATGTCATGTGGACCATCACTCCGAGCGTAACCAAACTGTCGTAAAGCTAGAGAGGGGTTGTAGGTGATGCCTCCTCTTATGCCTAGAAGTGGCACATTAGGAAACTCCCCACAACAGTCAATGATAGTGACATTCTCCATAGATCTGGAGCACCAATGAATATCTGAATGCGAGAGTGACATGATCCTTTTGGACCACCTGAACCCTTGCTCATTCTTCATTACTGAGCGAGGAAGGTGAGAAATAAACCACCTAGAAAGCAAAGGTATGCAGCACATCAAAGTTCCTCTTGCCCTTGTAGTACGGGTGTGAAGAGAATGTAGAATGTCTCCAAGCAATGTAGGTACTGGATTGTGACTCAGGAATATGTTGATGGCATGAACATCTATGAACTGATCTGGATTGGAGAACAACACTAAGCCATAAATCAGCAAGGCTAAGATCTCCTCAAAAGCATCATAGCTCATGGCCTTCAAGAACATTTGAGCCTTCTCTATCAACACCTTAGCAAGAATACCCTTGACTCCACTTCTCGTTTCCAGAACAATGTCAGACTTCTTCAGATGTAGAGCTGCAGCAATAACCTCAGGTTTAGGCTCCCTTTCCAAGCCTGTGAATGGTCTTTGATCAAGAACAGGTATACCCAGAAGTTTAGAGAACTCTTCCATGGTAGGAACCAGCTGATAGTCAGGGAATGTGAAGCAATGGTGCTTAGGATCAAAGAACTAAAACAGAACACTCATCATGTCTTCATTGAACCCTGAGGTGACTAGATCCAACAGGTAACCATGTCTCTTGATGAACTGGGAATGATCAGACACTTGAGAAACCAACTCTTTAAGTTTAGCAGGTATCCCTACAAAGTTGATCCTGATGGTGTTTCTACGAGCAGAAGCCATGACCTGCAACAAAGAACAAAGATAAATCCTTTGGTCCTTGAAATAGTTAGTGAAAATGTTATGCTTATGATGCATGATGATGTCATGATGTTATGCTTAATCACAAACATGTGGCACACACAAGCAAATCACACAATAGCCCTAGGTTTAAAAGCTTGCATGAGGACCAAAGGTAAGTACCCTCCCCTGAAGTTAGATGGTTCATCCTGTCCTACAAAAGTAACCAGGTTCTAAGGGATCTCAATATCATTGATCCTTCACAAGGGTGGTTGTTCAGTAGGCAACTTACTTGCCAACCAAAACCCTCCAAGTTTAAGATCTCAATGAGTGTAGTATCGAGTGTCAACCAACTTCAGTCTGCACCAAAGCCGGTTACCTCACTACTTTCTAAAGGCCAAGATGAGTTAACTAGGTATCTAAAAGTCAGTTAGTGCATTGACAACATATGGCAGCCTCATATTATCCTCAACTTGACTTAAGGAACATAAGCACCAACCAAGAAGTCACACTAACTATGGCCACCAGATCAACCGTATCGATATACGTCGTACAGTTTCCTTGGTCTATTGCCATTTACCTAAGGTACACTAGATCCGGGTTAGGATCTTTCACACATAAGAGCCCAACAAGTAATATAAAGCAAACAAGGCAAACAATTTAAAGTGATCTAATTCCTAAGGGTACCCCTCTTTAATTTAAATCCCCAGCAGAGTCGCCAGTTCTGTAACACGGTGGGAGAACTGACTTTAGTAATGTTGCGGATAGCAAGAGTCGCCACCGACTTTTATTTTATCCAAAAGGAAAGGCATAAAAGAACAGGAAAGACCTTTAAAAGATTTTTGGGTCCGGGGGGTAGGTTATGTAAAGGGAAGGTGTTAGCACCCTTTACATCCATGGTTATCCATGGGCTCTTAGTTACTTAGCTCACCTTAAATTGTTTTTGAAAATGTGAAGTGTGCGAATAAAAATTTTCATAAGAGTTTGATAATGATCCATGTACGGATGCGTAAGAAACTTGTGTTTGAAAATTGTTTGAAATTATGAAGTGTTTGAAAAGTTTTTTTGAATAGTGAGCAAGCAACTATGAGGAACCTACCCTAAAGTTTAAGTCTTTCTGTTCTTTATCCTTTAAATGGTAAGACTATCCCTATTATTAAGGAATAGGTAGTCATTACCTTGGATGTAAGGGACAAGTGAGGGACATCTGTTTAATGAAGGCAACTGTAGGGTGTATTAAGCATTTTGGAGGGACTGTCATCATTATTCGAAAGGGACAAGATCATTACGAAAGGCAACCATTTAAGGGACTTGATCTTTAATTATGAAGGGACTAGATGACTTTTCTTTTAAGGGACTTTGCTTTATACACCCTACTTGACCTTTTTGGATAGGCAACATTGAGAGGCAACCCTAGAAAGTGAGATGGCGATCAAAGATCGACTTACGTGTGTGAGTGTTCAATTTTATATTTATCTTATAATTTAAATGAACTAAATTCAATTTTTAAATAGCATACATGTTACACTCCCTATTTTTTTACTAACCATGACATAAAAATAAATATTACAAAAAATTACATCCAGGAGCAATTACAAAAAAATAATGATAAAGCAATTTAAATAAATAGTAAAATAAATAAATAAGCAAAATATAAATAATAAGTAAAATAAATAAGCAATTTATTTGGGTTAGTAATAATAATAATTAAAAATAAATGGGGTTAGTGATAATCATGTAATAACAATAATAATAAAAATAAACAAATATATTATAATAAACAAAATTTTAATGGTTAGTAGAAAAATTATAAACAATTATATCAATTATTATGAAATTTAGAATTACAAACAAATTAAATAAATCGTGAATATATTATGAAAAGTAAATTATAATTAAAAGTTAAATTAACAATTTTTAAACGTATAATAGAAATTATTTACATATATATATTTAGTTTATAAACAATGATAGGATATTTATTAAAAATTGGATTAATTAGAATTATATTTACAAAATTTAATTATATTAAATAAAATATGTACATGATAATTATATTTACAAAAATTAGAAATTTAAATCACAAGATAAAATTAGGTTTTTTAATTGTTTAGAAAATAATAAACTAGGGTTTGTAAAATATTAGGTTTTTTTAGAAAAATATTTTAAAGTTTATAACTTAATATACAATATTAACAATATTAATTTAAGAAATATATACACATTATGATCTAAATACATAGTAATGAAAAAAACTAATTTGTGAATTAAGAAAATAATTTTTTAGAATTTTGAAAATATAAGATATACATATATGTATTATTTCTAATTAATAATAAGAAAACAATTAAACAAAACAAAATAAAACAGAAAAAAAAATTGAAACTTACCTGGCTGGGATTTGAACCCAGGATGCCTTGCTTGCCAATACCCATGCCATACCACCAGGCCAGCACGCGCAGGTGAAAGGAAAGGGCCTTCAATTGGTTTTGTTCCTTCAGACTAACAATCAGAAAAAATAATGAAAAAGAACAAAAGGCCTGGGGGGATCGAACTCAGGACCTTTATAGCAAACACACCAAACGTTACCATTCCAGCTAGATGAGCGAACCTGTTAGAATATTGACTATAATACATAATATATAATACCTAATAAATAAACTAAAAAACAAGCAAAAGTTGGGGAACCAGGACTCGAACCCAGGTTCATAAGCAACATACGCGCGCGTCTTACCATCAGGCCAGGCAACCAACTGTGAAATAAAACAATAACTAACTCATAAAATATTATACACAATTTTTAAATTCTGGAAAACGCGCCAGAACATCTTCGTCTTCAACCTTAAATTCGTAGGATTTCCTGCGAATTTTCCTGGGAAAATTCCTACGAATTCTCCTGCGTTTTAAACCTGTGAATCCTGTACATCATCCTACAAGTAAAATTTCACCAAATTGAACCTGCAAACATGATCTATGCAACGATTACAGTCCAAACATGAGTTCATTAGCAATTTATATTAGGTATTCCATGAACCCCTAATTTTGAAGCTCTAACCCTAGCCATGGCCGATTGCAATATAGGGCATGAAGCTTCACGAAAACTATCCAGAAAGCATCTATGGATCATCACAAACACAAATCAGGCCTTAAACTCAAACAACAATGGTTAATTATATGAAAACGAGAAAATTCAAAAGGAGAAGAAAACGTGATTCGGTTTATGCTTTTCATGGCACTATGAATGATTATGATGGTTGCTACATGATCAATGAATCATCAGGAAGCTATTGCAATCTTTAAATTGTCCTGAAAGTACCTATAACTTGGAAACCGAAATCAAGTTTTTGCTTGAATTTTTGAAGTGTGAAACTTACTCTTGAGGCTGTGAAATTCGTGTCTTGTGCTAGGGTTTCACTATGTACTTATAGAACAATGAATTTAGGTTAAAAAATCATGTCATTGTGTGGAAGATTTGATATAAAAAGATTCAAAATGATAAGGCCTTAAAAATCAAATATTCTTGTATGAACACTTGCTATTTTAGGCTAATCATCATAACTTCCATATCAATTTGATCCAAGGCATAATTATGATTTTCTAGAAGCTTGATCATATTCAAATCTTTTGATTTTATATTTTATTTTAATTTAAAATGATTTTAAATGAATTAAATCAAAATAAATAAAAATAAAATAATAAAAAATCTGATTTTTGATGACTTGGGTCGTGCATGAAGTCATAGTGTGGATTGGGTCATCATTTGGCAAGCCCATTTGGAAGAAATTGGTTTTAGACCTCCATTTTCTTCATAAACCAACCAAAAATTTCCCAACTTTGCAAGGGCACATATCCTTCAATTTTAATGGTATGAGGGTGTTCTTGGACATTTTGGAAAGCTTGAAGAGTCCTCTAACCAACCCCACTGGTTTCATGTCCATATCATTTACCAATCTCAAGTTATGCCCTTTTGAAGTTGTTGACTTTTTGTTGACTTTCAAAAGGACCTATAATGTCTTAGCTCATACCTTCCAAATGAAGCATTTTTGGGCTTGGCTTGTGAGACACAAAGTTGTAGAGAATTCAATTTCCTTAAAAATGAGCTTTGAGTGGAGACTTGGTGATGAAGCATGTGAAAGTTATGGCTGGTCAAAGTTCAGTTGACTTTTACTGAGAAACCCTAATTTAGAAACTCCTGATTCTTGATGATCTGAAATCTCCTTGATGAATCATGATCAACCCTTGATCAAATGATGAATTTTACTTCATATACTTGATGTTGGCAAAAAATCATGAAGTTTGACTTTGGTTTGACCATAGTTGACCTCAGTTTGACTTTTTAACTGCTTTGACTGATTTTGACTTATCTGATCATCTGACTGAGCAAACTTTTGAGAAAAGTCCTGAAACTTGTCATGGGGGTTCTTAAACACATATAAGATGTTATGAAGCTCATTTGAAGTCTTGGAAGTTCATTTAGCCTGATTAAAGTCAAAACCCTAGTTTTGGATGCACTGCTTAGGAGGTGCATTGTCTGAGGGAATTGTCAACTCTTCTGACCAATTGTGAACTTTGTGAACCTTGTGAACCATCATAAAATGTCTTGTGAACCTCATGGGAGGTATTGCGAACCTTGTAAACCTTGTGAACCTCATAAAGTGACTTGTAGACTTCATGAACCTCATGAAAGGTCTTGTAAGCATTGTGAATCTTGTGAACCTTGTGAACCTTGTGAACCTCATAAAGTAACTTGTAGACTTCATGAACCTCATGAAAGGTCTTGTAAGTGTTATGAATCTTGTGAACCTTGTGAACCTTCCTAGCACACAAAGTCTTGTATTGTGAGGGCAAATTTTGGGGTGCAACAATATGTCGGTGTTTACACTTATGAATGATAGGCTGGTTAAGACTAAGTCTTATATACTCACTGACTCTCAGTTATTGCTAAAGTTTAAAATTTAGAAAAGCTTATTGTAGCAGTCAAATCTTACTGTTATCCTTAGTTTTTCAATCATATGTGTTCCACTTCAAAACTTTAATATTTGGATGTTTCTCGGTTTGCAACTCTGTATACTGTGGCACAATTGTTGGAGCAGGGAAAGGATGATGTTTACTACCTTGATGTCTGTAAAGGGGCAAATAGAAAAGTTGTGCTAGAGTTGTTAAAGCTTCACCGATCAGATGTGCTAGTTGATTGAATATAAATCAGATTTTGCTATGTTTTGAATTACGATTTGTGTTATTTAGTGTTATTGGTTATACTCTAATATGATGAAATTTTGAATGGTTAGTTAGGTAATTATGATGAAATTCTAAATGGTTAGTTAGGTAATTATGATGAAATTCTGAATTATATATGATATATCTAGTGTTGCTTGATATATTTTTGGCTATTCTCTTGGAAGAAATTATTTGTGTATGGATTCTGATTTCAGTTGGTTTTCACAAAGCTTGTCCATGTAGCTTACTATCCAATTGAGATAAAGTGCAAGAAAAAGGTGGAAATGAAGAAGATGATAGAGAAAGAGAAAGAATTTATACACTAAATTCAAATCATTGTGTTATAGACACAAATAAATGTGAAGTGGTGAAGTGCTTTGATATACTTTGTAGTAACCAAGTGAACCTGAGTTCAAATCCTAGGTTCCACAAATGTTTTTATAATTTTAATGGGAATTTTTACCTAGTCACGTGCCACGCGTATAACCAAGTGCCACATCAGTTGCCACCTTGTAAAAAATTAACGTCGTTTGGGAAAATTGGACGGAAAAGACTAACGTGGCCCTTTTTGAACAATTAAAGGACCACTTTGAAACTTTTTAAAGATAAGGGACCAAATTGGACCCCGAGGTAGAGCTAAGGGACCAATTTGAGTATTTTTCCATATTTGTCTGTTGGGGAATTAACCTGAAAGGACGAGGTTAGTTCTATGCAGTGCCATGATGTATGTAATGCATTGCATGACGCTCTTAATGAGAATGGGAATGTTATATGTATGTTGCATGTGTATATGATGATATGCGGTAGATGATGTATGGATGAATTATATAGTAGGAGCATATTAGTGACTTCATATAGCTATTGTTAACTGGGGAAAATAAATCTCGATTTGCCGTTGAGGAATATAAAGATATTGTTTCCGTCTTGTTTCAGAATATTGTACTTGGGATCTTTCGACTTCTGTTTGGGAATGAAGGCATTCAAGGAGATTTAATCGTTCGTCGTGCTTTTTATTGAAAGATTAAGTTCCTAAATACCCTGACGGGGGGGATAAAAGAGACGGACATTCCCCTGAGAAACTTAGCCGACCAAGTGTCAATTCTTCTGGGGATATTAGACTTGCATGGATCTTGCTTGAGACTTTGTAGTGTTGGAAGTACAAACTCTATTGGGGGAGAATTTATGGATATTTGTTAGATATAACCTTACTGGGGATTCCAATCTCCAAGAATCCTTAGTAAATTTTATTTTATGCATTTTTGGTAAACATCAATCATAAAAAAAACATATATTTATTCAAAGAAATCAATGGACGTTTATGCATAATAAAAAAAACGAGAAAAGTAAAGCTGAATTTGAAATAGAATTGTATTGATCTTGAAGGTAGCATATAAGCAGGTAATCTTGTACAAAGAGACATAAATCCTAGTAAGAGGAAATTTTCGTAAAATTGAAAAGGTTACAAAGTAATGAAACAAAGAAAACAACTATGTGTAAATGATCCCATCATATTTCAATTCTGCTATTGTCATTATGTTTTCAAGCATCTCATCCATTGCGGCCGGAAGAGAAATGACTAGACTGATCTGCGCCGTTTGAAATTGATATTGGTAACACAACTAGTTGGAATTAAATGGGTGATCCAACGAGACATAGTCGTACGCTTTAATCCCTAACTTTTGTCTGGACCGCCTTTTCAGGTTTTCAGTCCACCGAGATACCCTTTTTCGCCCAAGCCGCCTTTTCAGGTTTTCAACTTGTCGGGTGTACACTTTTATTTTATATATATATATATATATATATATATATATATATATATATATATATATATATCCATGATTTTTTCCCGAACCCTTTTGGTTCGCCGGGATGCCCTTATTTTTGCTTTGGTCAGTCAACCTAGCGGGTCTCTTTTTATGCGTAGTATTTTTTTACTATGCCTGTGTTTACAGGGTGCGGTAAAGCTTCACCATCCATGGTGGTAAGTATCATAGCGCCTCCAGAAAATACCCTTTTGATTACAAATAGTCCTTCATATGTGGGAGTCCATTTGCCCCTAGGATCACCTTGTGGTAATATGATACGCTTTATTACCAAATCGCCAACCTGATATGCCTGGTGTTTGACCTTCTTATTAAAAGCTTTGATCATGCGCTTCTGAAACATCTGACCATGACAAACAGCTGCAAGCCTCTTTTCCTCGATCAAATTTATTTGGTCAAGTCGAGTTTGGATCCATTCATCTTCATCTAACCATGCATCTTTCATAATCCTTAAGGAAGATATTTCCACTTCAATAGGTAAAAAAACCTCCATACCATAGACGAGAGAAAATGGGGTTGCCTCATTTGAAGTATGTACTATGGTGCGATAACAATGGAGAGAAAATGGTAACACCTCATGCCAGTCTTTATATGTTACCGTCATCTTTTGCACGATCTTCTTGATATTCTTGTTGGCGGCTTCTGTAACACCCCCTTTCTATACCCCCAAATAATCAATTCATTTAGACACATATTAAAAATTTCATTAGAGTGTATTTGAAACATGGTATAAAAGGAGCATGACACATTATAGTTTAAATCAAAACATACAACACCTGCTCATTAAAGATATGCAACAAAACGGGGTAACTTGCGACAAAAGGATTTCATACTTACACTCGTATTCATTTGATTCAAATAACAGCGGAAACAAACATAACAATTTCAAAATTATACTTATCATAAATATTTCCACAAGTTTGATTCACCAAGTATTTCATGTTTACATAAAACATTCATCACCAAAACACATTGTAAACACCCCAAATTTGCCCTCACTTTTTCTCACACCATGGCTTGTGATCTTTCATGTTTGCATTTACATAAGCATTACATCTCATATTGCATATTTGTTTCACTGCATAGTTCCATTTTCATCTGCATCTAGGGTTTATGATCTGAGCAATCCAAGAATCAATCTGAGCCATCCCAATGGTATTGAAGCTTTATAAGAGGGTCCATGTGTGTTCTATAATCATAGTATGCTCCCCAAAGTTCATGAAATACAAGGGATCACAAAATTGGCAAAGGCATGGAAGCAGAGCTAGGGTTTTCCTCAACAGATGACCAAAATTAGGGTTTTGGTTTCAGAGGCCTTAACTCCATTTTTTTTGGTCATTCTTGTTTCTAATGTTCTTAATATGTTATAAGGATCATGTGTACCAAGTTTTATGAAGAAATTCATTGTGGAAGTCATCTGATCATTGGGTAACTTCTTGAGCAAGAAAAATCAGAATCAGGGCATCTGAGGCCCCCAACAAGGGTACCAAAGGATCATTTTCATCAAATTGAAGTTCTATGATCTTTATTTGATCTTAGAAATGGTTGGAAGTTCACAAAGTTGAAGAATTTTGAGCCAAATGCAAACTTGCTATTTTTGGAAATGACTTGTAATGGAAACTTTCCATTTTGGGAAAGATTTTCAACCTCCTCTTTCATAACCAAAAATGCTTCAATTTGACAATTTCTTGGACATGAAAGTTTTAGATTAGGTCTTTACCTTTTCAAAAAGTACTAGAACATGTCTTGATTTGTCCTAGAACTCAAGATATGGCCTTTCAAAGTTGGCAAAAATCACATAATTTCAAGTTTCATGTCAAAGAGGCAAATGTACATTTTTGGTTTCCAAACACTTAAATGACTTCTAATGTGCCTAAATGTGACATAATATGTACATACACCTTGCCTAGACCAGAATTGAGCCTTGCATCACAAGTTTTCATGGCCAATTTCTCAAGAAAGTTCAAAGAGGGAAAGTTGCAAAATGCCTTGGATCCTTCCATCCACTTGTGCCAGGTGCATCAAACCAATTCTATGGCTCTCCATGAATCTTGCTGAGGCCAGACACCCCAAAAAGCCAGCTTTGCCATGGACCATACCTCCAAGTACACAAATTTGACTTTTTGGCAAAACCTCCCATACCAATCAAGCTGAGCCACAACAACTCTTCTGACCAATCAAGACTTCACAGACATGCCTCATAAACCTCAATTCATAACATCTTGGAGCCTGAAACATCACACAACTCAGAATTCACAAAATCCACAAGAACCTTCATCTCTTCGATTCTCTCAACACAAGCTACAAACCTCAAAACAAACTTCACCAATCATCTCAACACCACTCATAGAACACAAAGCAACCCTCAAAATGGCCTGAAACCTCCTAAATCAAAAACACGATTCCTCCTTCATCAGAACTGAACCTTCAAAACCAAGCCATACAAGCCTCATTAAAGCATTTCAGAAGCTTCAGGGAGTTCATTGGGGTGATTTAGCATCAAGGAGAAGTCCAGAAAGCTCAGATTGAGAAAGCTTCACCTCAGGTATCATCAAGAACAATTTTTCCAGAAACCTTCTTTTAAGTTCTTAAATGGTTCTACATGCTTCCCTGATCATGCTGATGTCTTTACTTTTTAAAATGATTGAGAAATGAGTGTGTATGCTTGCTCTGAAACTCTGACCGTGAAACATATTCTTGTTTGATTCTCTTGATTCATGAAAAATAAATGGTTTTTTTTTATGGATTATTGTTTAGGGTTGTTAGTTGAGTGATTCTGGAAAGTTTGATGCGTTCTTATGGCGTTGGCGTATTGATAGAGATTGAGTGAGGTGTCTGCCGGAGAAGATGACCGGAGCAAGCTCCGGTCACCTGAAAGTCATTAGGGCACTAATTAGGGTTTAGGGGGTCAGTTTGAATTTGGGCCATTGGATTCAGCTTCCCGCGCATGTGGACAGCCCAGATGCCTCATTAGCTTTAATCCTTTAATTAATTAGTTTAATTAAAATAAATTAATCAGAGTGAATCTCATCCACCCATCTGCGCGCGCAGTCAACCTTAGTTTGAA
The DNA here is from genome assembly GCA_963966055.1 of Lathyrus aphaca. Lineage (NCBI taxonomy): Eukaryota > Viridiplantae > Streptophyta > Magnoliopsida > Fabales > Fabaceae > Lathyrus > Lathyrus aphaca. Next base: position 68,999,708 of record OZ014525.1, on the reverse strand, counting down.
CCTGGGCCATCAGATCAGTTGACCTCCATTAAATCCATTTTATTTTCATTTTATTCTATTTCTTTTGCATAATTTATTTAAAATAGTTAAAAACATCACAAAAATTTAACCTTTTGCATTTCTGATCCAAATATTTTTCTCAACCCAAAAATGATTTTTAATTTATTTTTTGCATTTAAAAAGTATTTTTAAAATATTTAAATGTTATTTTTAATTAATTAATGGATTTTAATTAATTAAAAATACATTTAGGTTTCTAAAAATCACCAAAAAAATAATGAACCATTCCAATACATTTAGAAACATTTTCAAACTCTTCATACAAATTTCTTTTTAGGTTTGATCATAATTTCACAATTTTCTTTGAATTAGGGTTCTTTAAAATCACATTTTCTAACCCTAAATTGAAAAATTCATTTATACCTAACCATAAAGAGTTTGAACTTGATTCTTTTTGCATTGTTTCACATATTGCATGTAGTTTCTAGGTTATTTATCTCATGAATTTACCTTGCATTTTCAATTTGATTTGCATTTTCCTTTAAGAATCACCCAAAAACCCTAGCAAACTTAGAAAAATCACAACTTTCAATAGGATTAGCTTCTGACCTTCTCCTTTGGGGTGTGCCCTAATATGGGATTAGGGTTTGATTGAGCTTGATTGCAATTTTTTATCATGATTTATGCTTCTGTTTTGGTCATTTGCATCTCACACATTCATAAAACCCTAAGTTTTCATGTTCTTTTGCATTCTCCTTTGCATATCATCATCACATGAATTTACCATGACATTTCAAGCATTCACATGACATCTTATACATCTTAGGGCATGTTAGAACATTTCTTGATCATTTCTTCATTCATTTGCCATGTCTTGCATTCATTACATTTCATAAATATCCATGTGTTTTCGAGCTTCTAAGCATGCTTCTTTTGCATCTCATCTTTGTATGATCATACATATGCATATTGTATGACTTTGCATCATCTCATATGCCATTTGCATTGCATAATCACTTCTGACTTTGGTCTTTGCATCTCATTTCAATTCATTTCTTTATGTTTTATGTCTTATGCATTCACACTAACATTTTCAGGAACTTTTGGTAAGTTATTTGGGAGGTGGATTTGCCTTCACTTCCCACCTTTTCTTATCTCATTCATATGCATTTACATGTCTTTGAAGTGAATCTAATTCACTTGTGTTCCATCCTTCTTACTTTCTTTAAGTTACTTATCTTCTTCAAGAAGTAAGTAACTTATTCTTCTCCTTCCTTCTCTTTTCATCTGCTTCTTCCATTGGTGGCCTTGAAGATATTTTCTCTTAAGCCTAACAAACCATAGTATATCCAAGAACGATAAATTTTAGGGTTGTGAATAGTCCCCCCTAACTTTTTACCTTTGAGTCTCTCTCCTCATCTTAATAATCAGAGACTAAACTCTTAAAGTTTTAGGACTTTGGAATTAGGGTTATGCCTGCATCCTTCTCTTAGGATGGAGTGTATAACTTTAATCGTAAATGTTAAACCTTTAATTTGTTTAAACCTCTTAATCAAAACACCTTAATAATCACTAAGACTTTATCTTGTAACTTGGGCCTTACATTAGGGTTCTATCTCTTCCTTATGGTTAAGAGGGACTAACCTTAGTGTTTAATGGACAAGTCCCCCTCAAGTTGTCTTACAAACTTAAAATCCACTTCTTAATCTCATCCCTTAATTAAAACCCATTTAATAAAGGCTTGTTATATAATGAATTTAATCCCTAACCATGGATTAAGTTGAGGTATCTTCCTCAGCTTAAGTGTGCTCATCTATTATCCTTTTATTAGGATGGTGTAATGAGATTAAGAACATCTAAATAATCACAAGTAGGTTAATGATCTTAATCCTACATCATCATGGTAATTAAGTTGAGGTTCTTATCTCATACTTAAGTAGGCTCATTATCCCTAATCAGGGAGGATATAATGAGTTTACAAGCTCTTGATTTAGGCTTAAGCTCATTAACTTATGAAAAACACCAAAAACAATAACAAAACTGAAAACACAAAAACAAACAATAATCGTCTCCTTCAGGATTCTTTTCTCATCACACTCATTCACAAACGAGAACTCGCTTCTTCCGTCTAATGCAAGACAGTTAGCACTCGAGCCAGACGAGTCATACACTTGAGCATAGACAAGCAAGCAGTTCACAGTCAATTTATTTCCAGTCTCTTTGAGTCGAACTATGATGTTCTGACTTCCTCATTGCACGAGATGATACGTAGGCATAACTTAACAGTTATCGAACAAAAGTCTCTTTGTCATCCCCCTCTTTCAGTATTCTTTAAAAGCCTTAGTTCCTGAGCAATTCACCCTTTTGCACTGACACCTATACATTCATTCCTAGCTTTTGCACACAGATAGCACATACATTTACCCCTTTTAAGCACAATCTTTTAAGCGTGGATCCCTTCGAGTATGACAGATGATCTGGGTGCTAATACCTTCCCAGGTTGAAACCAACCCCTTTCTCAGTTTCTCTGGTTCGCAACCGTCTTATCCATCTTTTTCTAGGTTTATGCAGCATTACCTTTCCTTCGGGATAAAAATGTCTAGCTGGCGACTCTACTCAAATTCATTTTCATTTTCTCTTTTCGCCGACCGTTCGTGCTTGTACCTGGATGCAAATCTTCGGGAGCGACACACATATACAAAAGGTATCACAAAAGGCATCAATACCGACCCTAGCTACCCAGTGCTATATATCAGAGCCGACCGACCAAAAAGATGAAGACAAGCTTCACAAAAAGACCTCCAGCAACCTACTCTGCAATGCCTCATAGAGCATCATAAAACAACAGAAGAGTGAGAAACATTATCATAATAACATTGCATATAATTATATATCTCAACATATAAAATACACATAAAACATATTCTCACCACCAATCACTTCTCATCACCCATATATATATCACAATATGTATATGTTCACACTAGCACAATCATTATGCACAATTCACACATATACACCATAATGTATACATACATACATATATATATATATATATATATATATATATATATATATATATATATATATATATATATATATATATATATATATATATAAAACAAGCATGTTTTCATTAATACACCCTTTCATCACCACATAAACATATATATATATATATATATATATATATATATATATATATATATATATATATATATATATATATATATATATATATATATATATATATATATATATATATATTCATGTTTATTTCATCATTTCACAATTGGATGATAAATGCAAATCTTAGAGACCGACACACGACTCTATGCAGATGCAAATGTGGTACCGACTCAATCATCATCAAGTTCACTCAGGAACTAATTGGAGCCAACGCTTGTTACCTAAAGTAACTCTCCGTCGAGCAACCTACTCTGCAATGCCTCATAGAGCATCATAAAACAACATAAGGGTGAGAAACATTATCATAATAACATTGCATATAATTATATATCTCAACATATAAAATACACATAAAACATATTCTCACCACCAATCACTTCTCATCACCCATATATATATATATATATATATATATATATATATATTCACACTAGCACAATCATTATGCACAATCCACGCATATACACCACAATGTATATATATATATATATATATATATATATATATATATATATATATATATATTCATGTTTATTTCATCATTTCACAATTGGATGATAAATGCAAATCATAGAGACTGACACACGACTCTATGCAGATGCAAATGCGGTACCGACTTAATCATCATCAAGTTCACTCAGGAACTAATTGGAACCATCGCTTGTTACCTAAAGTAACTCCTCGTCAGGCATATGATGTTCACCGACATGGGCACACAATGTTTATGGATTGCTCACACCCTACACGGGCACACAATCTGATTGCTCACACCCCACACGGGCACACAATCAATGTGAATAAATCACTCATTGCTCACCCCCCACACAGGCACACAATGTTTATGGATTACTCACACCCCACACAGGCACACAATCTGATCGCTCACACCCCACATGGGCACACGATCTCATTGTAGTCATCGCTCATACTCCACATTAGCACACGATGCTACAACGGATTCACAAAGAATCCCACAACACAAGAATGCATACATTATGCTTCACATGCAAAATGACACACAACATTCTTAAAAATGCATACATTATTCACAATATAATTATGCACTCAACTCATTTCAATTAACATACATTGACATTCAATTCAATTAATGTATTCATTTTCCAAACGGCCATAACATCACATTAACCCCACATTTTTATAATTAACTCATTTACGTTTTATCAGAAAAGTCGGGTGAAAGTCGGCTAAAGATTACTTTTCTTAGCATCATTAGTTTCTACACGTTTCTAGCTTCGAATCGATATAAAGAACGCCTAAAATGGATAACCGAAACTAAAGTTACGAATTAAAACAAAAAACCTCCAGGCTCGTTGAGCGCCCTACTCGCTCGCTGAGCGGGGAAATCCCTAGAACTCTCGCTGAGTGACAACAACGAATTCCAGAATTTCTCAGCTGCTTGACAGCCAACCCCAATCACTCAAAACTCCACCAAAACTCCAATAAACATGATCAATAACATATATCTAACATCATACTTCGATTATAACAACTTCTAACTGATTAATTAATCATTCTCTCACAATTTCATCAAAACCCTAACTATTCATCTTCTCTAAACTTCATCAAAATCAAAACCCAATAATTCACATGCATACATAATTATATACAAGATTAAGATAACAATGTTTATCACCCTTACCCGATTATTCTTATTCCTAGGAGCAACCTTGATGGATTTCCCAACTTTTCCTTCTTTTTTCTTCTTTTCTCTTCTCTTCCTTTTCTTTCTCCTCTCTTTCTTTCCTTTTCTCTTTTCTTTCTATTTCTCACACTTATATCTTTTCTTTCTATCTTTCTAGTATTTCTCTCTTACATATAAGATTATGCTTGATGAACCGAGCCACAATATTCTTGGTAACATAAGCAAACGAGGATGCCTTTACCCACTTCATGAAGTAATCAATGGAGACAAGGATGAAACAATGTTCATTGGAAGCGGTAGGTTTAATCTCTCTAATCATATCAATGCCCCACATTGCAAAAGGCCAAGGAGCAGTTAGAACATTCAACGGAACCAGAGGTACATGTATTTTATCAGCATAAATCTGGCATTTGTGACAAGTTTTGGAGTGCTGATGGCAATAAGTTTCCATGGTAGACCAGCAGTAATCTGATCTTAAAATTTTCTTAGCCATCGTATGCCCACTAGAGTAAGTACCAAAGATCCCATCATACATTTCTTCTATAATCTCTCTTGCTTCCTTCTTGTCCACACAGCAAAGTAAAGTCGAATCGTGATTGCGCTTGTACAAAATTTCGTTACTTGGGAAAAACGTGGCAGAAAATCTCCTTAGAAAATTCTTGTCATTAATAGATGCCCCTTCAGGATACTCTTGAGCTTCGAGATATCTTTTTACTTCGTGGAACCAATTTTTTTCTTCTACTCCCTCAGAATTAACCTCATAATAGTATGTTGGTTCATCTAATCTATCAATAGTAATTCTAGGAGCTTCATGGTCCTAACTGACTCTGAACATAGATGACATGGTAGCTAATGCGTATGCCAACTGATTCTCTTCTTGTGGAATATGTTCGAAAGTGATCTCTTCAAAGTATGGGATCAAATTCAACACATGTTCGCGGTAAGGAATGCGATTTGGATGCTTTGTGTCCCATTCTCCTTTAATCTGACTAACTACTAGGGTTGAGTCCCCATATACATTCAAGAATTGGATCTTCATCTCAATGACAGCCTTGATACCCATGATACATGCTTCATATTCAGCCATGTTGTTGGTACAATCAAAGCAAAGTCTAGCAGTAAAAGGTGTATAACAACCCTCGGGAGAGATAATCACAACACTAATACCATTGCCAAGTGCATTAGAAGCTCCATCAAAAGCCATAGTCCATCGGGATCCCTGTTCAGGTCCTTCATATGATCTAGGTTCTTTATGATCAGTAACAAGCATAATATCCTCATTTGGGAACTCAAAATTCATAGATTGATAGTCATCCACTGCTTGATGAGCCAAATTATTAGCTACTACACTTCCCTTAATTGCCTTCTGAGTAGCGCACTGAATGTCATATTCTGTCAAAATCATTTTCCATCTCAGTACGGGGAGCGGGTGTTGCACCCTAAAATTTGCCCTCACAAGACAATACTTTGTGTACTAAGAGGTTCACAAGGTTCACAAAACATCTCATGAGGTTCACAAGGTTCACAAAGTTCACAATCAGTCAGAAGATTTGACATTTCCCTCAGACAATGCATCCTCCTAAGCAATGCATCCTAAACTAGGGTTTTGACTTTAATCAGGCTAAATGGACTTCCAAGACTTCAAGTGAGCTTCATAACATCTTATATGTGTTTAAGAATCCCCATGACAAGTTTCAAGACTTTTCTCAAAGGTTTGCTCAGTCAGATGATCAGATAGGTTAAAATCAGTCAAAGTAGTTAAAACGTCAAACTGAGGTCAATTGTGGTCAAACCAAAGTCAAACTTCATGATTTTTTGCAAACATCAAGTATATGAAGTAAAATTCATCATTTGATCAAGAGTTGATCATGATTCATCAAGGAGATTTCAGATTATCAAGAATCAGGAGTTTCTAAATTAGGGTTTCCTTAGGAAAAGTCAACTGAACTTTGACCAGCCATAACTTTCACATGCTTCATCAAGAATTTTCCATCCAAAGCTCATTTTGAAGTAAATTGAATTCTCTACAACTTTGTGTCTCACAAGCCAATCCCAAAAATGCTTCATTTGGAAGGTATGAGCTAAGACATTATAGGTCCTTTTAAAAGTCAACAAAAAGTCAACAACTTCAAAAGAGCATAACTTGAGAATGGTAAAAGATATGGACATGAAACCAATGGGGTTGGTTAGAGGACTCTTTAAGCTTTCCAAAATGTCCAACAACACCCTCATAGCATTAAAATTTAAGGATTTGTGCCCTTGCAAAGTTGGGAAATTTTAGGGAAGTTTATGAAGCAAATAAGGCCTAAAATCAAATTTTTGCTAAATGAGCCCACCAAATTGCCATCCCATCTTTACAAAAACACCAAGCACGACCCAACCCATGCAATTTCTGATTTTTTTATTTTATTTAATATTTATTTGGATTTTATTCATTTAAATACATATTAAATCAAAATAAAATCAAAAAATCAATATTTAAATATGATTCTTCTTCTAGAAAATCATAAAAGCCATTTAACATGAGTTTATACTGTCCAAATTCGTGCACACTCTTTAGAGCATGAAAAGATTTGATTTTTGGCAAAATTTGGAATGAGATTTCTTCATCATCAAGGCATCCAAAAAGCCCAAAGAACAACCACTTTTCTTGACCTAATTTTGTTCACTTATAAGTATAGAACTCATCACAACCAAGGGGGGACGAATTCAGAGCCTCAAAAAGCATTATCAAACTTCAAAAATTCATCCAAAATCCAAGATTCGGTTTTCAAATTTCAGGTGTTTTTCAGGTTGTTTAAGGATTGCAAATGGATCCTGGATGGTCCCATAACCTATTGCATTGATCCATACCATCAAAATCATGACATATTATGTTAACCGAACCTTGTTTTTTCGTGTTCATCATGAATTTCGATTTCATATGTTGCACTTAATATAAATTGTTTTTGACATTTGATTCATGTTCAGGGTGTGATAACAATTGTTTCTGGACATTGTATTGTAAAGTTTGATGCAGGGACGAGGTCACGCCATTGTTAGGGTTTCAAAACCTCTAAATTAGGAATTCTGTTTAGATGTGATTTCAGATGAAATTGACTGAAAAATTGGACTCACAAGACCTCTTTTGATAGGTTTACACCATTGGGACAAATTTATTTTGCGCGTATGATATTTTTTTGATTTGCAGGACCTTTAGTGACGCATGAAAACCGTCACTAAAAGTTGTAGTGACAGACGAACCGTAGGTATAGCCTAAGCCAACGGACGAAGGATGAAGATGAAGTTTCGCGCGTTTTAAAAATTTGAATTTTTGACATAATATTTTATTATTTTGTTTTCGTATTATATCAGAAACGCTGCTTGGTTCAATTGGTAAGGGAGCGCATATGTGAAGCAAAGGTCAGGGGATCGAATCTGGTCTCCAACATTTTTTTGGCTTCAAATTCATTTATCTCATGATTTCACAATATAAAGATCATCTTGCCATTATACATCACACGCGCGCAGCAGCTCAGTTGGTTATGGGACATCCTTGGCAGGTACAGGACCTGGGTTCAAATCCCAGGTCCTTTCTTTTTGGTCAATTTCTTTGTTTTTTCTTCTTTTAGTTTATTTTCTTATATTTAATTCTATTTTATTTAAATTAGTAAATATAAATTATAAATACCATTAAATACTTTTCTTTATATTCTTAAAATATCATAATTTATTTTCTTAAAAAAATTTAAATTGTTTATATTTATTTTATAATATGTATATATGTATAATTATCATATTTTTGCAAATAAATTGTTTTATTTTGTAAATTAATATTTAAAACCCTAATTTTCTCTAACCCTAATCCTAACCCTAATTTTTATATAAACCCTAATTATCTTATAAATCTTAAAATATTTGTTTGTAAATTTTAAGTATGCATATTTATTTTATAATTATTATATGTAGTTTGTATATATATATATATATAAATAATTTAATTAAGTAGTTAACCCTAATTTATTTTTTCTAAACAATTAAAAACCCTAACTTTATTTCATGAACTTAATTTATTATTTTTATATGCTTACTTAATTATAATTAATAAATATTTTTTTTATAATATGTATATATAATTAAATAATTAGACTATTAATCATATTTTATTAGTATATAATATTTACTATTTATTTCTTTTATTAAAATTCTTAAAAATAATTATTTATTTAATTTTGAACTTTTAATTTATTTCTATATTATATTGTTATACTAACCTTCTTATATTTATTTTCGTTTATTATTACTAACCAATTTAATTATTATTTATTATATGCTTATTTATTTTAAATTATTTTTATTATTCTTATAATGTAACTGTGCCAATTATGTAATAGTTGTAGAATTATTCTTATTATTTATTTTAAATGCCATGGTTAGTAAAATAGGGAGTGTAAATATGTTTGTAATTAAAATTGAATTTAGATCACCAATTTATAAGATAAATACTTGAACTTATACACGCACACACGTAAGTCGATCTTGGATCGCCATCTCACATTCTTAAGGGTTACCTCTCATGTTGCCTAAACAAAAGGTCAAGTAAGGTGTAAAGCAAAGTCCCTTCTCTCATATCATCTTGTCCCTTAAAAGATAAAAAGATCAAGTCCCTTCATGGTTGCCTTTCGTAAATGATCTTGTCCCTTTCGAATAAAGATGATAAGTCCCTTCGAAATTGCTAAATACACCTTACAGTTGCCTAATTACAGTTGTCCCTTTATTGGTCCCTCAAACATCCAAGGTAATGACTACCTATTCCTTAATAATAGGGATAGTCTTACCATTTAAAGGATATTTAAGAACAGAAAAGACTTAACTTAGGGTAGGTTCCTCTTATGTACTTGCTCACTTTTCAAAAACATTTCAAAACACTTCACATTTTCAAACAAATTTTCAAAACAAAGGCTTTATATATATCCGTACATGGATCATTATAAAGTACTTAAGAGAATTTCTAATCACACACTACACTTCTCAAAACAGTTTAAAGTGAGCTAAGTAACTAAGAGCCCATGGATAACCATGGATGTAAAGGGTGCTAACACCTTCCATTTGCATAACCTACCCCCCGAACCCAAAAATATTTTAAGGTCTTTCCTGTTCTTTTATGCCCTTTCCTTTGGATAAAATAAAAGTCGGTGGCGACTCTTGCTATCCGCAACATATAACTAAAGTCAGTTCTCCCACCGTGTTACAGAACTGGCGACTCTGCTAGGGATTTAATAAAAGAGGGGTACCCTTAGGAATTAGATCACTTTAAACTTGTTTGCTTTGTTTGCTTTGTTTGCTTTATACTTATCTGTTGGGTGCTCTTATGTGTGAAAGATCCTAACCCGGATCTAGTGTACCTTAGGTAAATGGAAATAGACCAAGGAAACTGTACGGCGTATACCGATATGGTTGATCTGGTGGCCATAGTTAGTGTGACTTCTTGGTTGGTGCTTATGTTCCTTAAGTCAAGTTGAGGATAATATGAGGCTGCCATATGTTGTCAATACACTAACTAACTTTTAGAACCCTAGTTATCCCATCTTGGCCTTTAGAAAGTAGTGAGATAACCGGCTTTGGTGAAGACTGAAGTTGGTTGATACTCGATGCTACGCTCATTGAGATTCTAAACTTGGAGGGTTTTGGTTGGCAAGTAAGTTTCCTACTGAACAACCACCCTTGTGAAGGATCAATGATATTGAGATCCCTTAGAACCTGGTTACTTTTATAGGACAGGATGAGCCATCTAAACTTCAGGGGAGGGTATTTACCTTTAAACCTCATGCAGGCCTTTAAACCTAGGGCTATGGTGTGACTTGTTTGTGTGTGCCACATGTTTGTGATTGAGCATAACATCATAACATCATCATGCATCATAAGCATAGCATTTTCACTAACCATTTCAAGGACCAAAGGATTTATCTTTGTTCTTTGTTGCAGGTCATGGCTTCTGCTCGTAGGAATACTATCCGGATTAACTTTGTAGGGATACCTCCTAAGCTTAAAGAATTGGTCTCTCAAGTTTCTGAAAACTCTCAATTCATCCAGAGACATGGTCACCTACTGGATTAAGTCACTTCAGGGTTCAATGAAGAAATGATGAGTGTTCTGTTTCAGTTCTTTGATCCTAAACATCATTGCTTCACATTCCCAGACTATCAGTTGGTTCCTACAATGGAAGAGTTCTCCAAACTATTGGGTATACCTATCCTTGATCAGAAACCCTTCACAGGCTTGGAAAAAGAGCCTAAACCTGAAGTCATTGTTGCAGCCCTACATTTAAAGAAATCAGACATTGTTCTAGAAACAAGAAGTGGAGTTAAGGGTGTTCTTGCTAAGGTGTTGATAGAGAAGGCTCAAGTGTTCTTGAAGGCTATGAGCTATGATGCTTTTGAGGAGATCTTAGCCTTGTTGATTTATGGCTTAGTGTTGTTCCCCAATCCTGATCAGTTCATAGACGTTCATGCCATCAACATATTTCTGAGTCACAATCCAGTGCCTACATTGCTTGGAGACATTCTGCACTCTCTTCATACTCGTACTACAAAGGCACGAGGAACTCTGATGTGTTGCATACCTTTGCTATCTAAGTGGTTTATTTCTCACCTTCCTCGCTCAGTGATGAAGAATGAACAAGGGTTCAGGTGGTCCAAGAGGATTATGTCACTCTCTCATTCAGATATCCATTGGTGCTCCAGATCTATGGAGAATGTTACTATCATTGACCATTGTGGGGAGTTTCCTAATGTGCCACTTCTAGGCATAAGAGGAGGCATTACTTACAACCCTTCTTTAGCTTTACGACAGTTTGGTTACGCTCGGAGTGATGGTCCACATGACATGTTGATTCAGGGTATTGTGTTTGACTACGACAACGATCTGCAAGGTTAGCGTCAAAGGTTCATACGAGCATGGGGGAAAATGAACAAGGTTGATAGCAAGACTCTGGAGCCCAAGTACACTATTCCTATGGAAGCTTATCTCAGATGGGTGCGATCTCGTGCTCAGACTCTTATGATGCCATACCCTGCCATCCTGCCAGTTACTATGGAGCCTGTTGCTGAAGGAGATACTTCTTATACCATCCTTCACCCAGACATGCCCACTGACATGGAAGACTTACAGAGATCCTGGATCCAGTTGAAGGAGCAAAGGGATACTTTCGAGGCTCATTACAAAGCAAGTCAAGAAAGAATCCTAGAACTAACAAAGCAACTTCACGAGGAGCGGAATCTCAACTCATACCTCAACACAAAGAGGAAATGTCCATGGGAGACTTAAAACCCCATCTTTTGTATTTATTTCATTTCATTTTGTAAGCCCAAAGGGAAAACAAATTTATTACTAATAAAAGTTTACTTTCCTGATTGTTTAAGCAAATTTAAATCCTACGGTCCTTGAAAACATTGCATACACATTTGCATACCATATCATCGCATCACAGGTTTCTTGTACACAGGTTTCTTATCTTCTCGCTGTTTATTTCAGCAATGGCTCTTGAACAAACAGTTAAAGATCTCCAGGCACAAAATGCACAGTTCCAAGAACTGATCCTGAACTTGTCCAAGGGGCAGGATGAATTGAAGACACTGCTGGCCAAGAAGACTAGAAGGTCAGGAGGCCTAATCAACATGGGAAGAAGGTTTAGAGGTCCTGTCAAGACCAAAGAACAGGTTGAAGATTATGAGTCTGAAGAGTATGAGAAAGAGGGAGGCAGTCTTCATAATACAATGGGGGACTCTGATTCTGAAGCTAACTACTATCATGAGCCTAATGAAGATAAGTTCAAGATGTTGGTGGATAGAATGGATGCTATGGAATTGTAAAAGTCTTCTGGGCTGGATTTTGAAGACCTGAGTTTGATATCTGGGGTAGTCATACCCATTGGTTTCAAGGTTCCTGCTTTTGTAGTGTATGATGGTGTCTTTTGTCCCAAGCTGCATCTGAGGTCTTATGTCCGGAGAATCCAACCCCATACTGCTGATAAGAAGTTGTGGATCCATTTCTTCCAAGAGAGCTTATCTGGAGCTCAATTGGAATGGTACTATCAGTTGGAGAGTGTCAACATCCGTGATTGGAATGATCTTGCTGAGGCTTTTTATAAGCAATATCAATACAACACTGACCTAGCTCCTACTCGCATGCAACTACAGAGCATGTCTATGGGTGCTAAAGAAAATTTCAAGGAGTATGCCCAGAAGTGGAGAGATTTGGCTGGTAGAGTACAACCTCCTCTAACTGACAGGGAGTTAGTGGATATGTTCATGTGTACGTTGAATGGTCCTTTTTACAGTCATCTCATTGGAAGCTCATCATCTGGCTTCACTGAGTTGATAATGACAGGAGAGCGCGTAGAAAGTGGTATAAGAAGTGGCAAGATCCAAGTGGGTGCTTCTTCATCCAGTACTACAAAGAAGCCCCCTAGTGGGAAGAAAGAGTCAAATGCTGTTTATAGTCAACCTGGTCGTAATAGGAGGCACCAATCTTTGAGTGCAGTTCATATCTCCAATCCTACTCCTGCAACACCAGAACCACCACAGAGCAATCAACAGAGGCCTAGAAGGAAGTTCACTAAGATCAACATGTCACTGGCCCAAGCCTTGCAACACTTGTTGAAGGGTGAACTCATCACTTTGAGGGACCCTCCTCAGAATCCCAATGTTACCTCTCCCAGGTACAATCCTAATGCACGATGTGCATATCATTCAAATTGTCAGGGACATGATACCAATAGTTGCTGGATATTGAAGAATAAAATTCAAGATATGATTGATGCTGGAGAGATTGAGTTTGACCCTCCGGGTACTCCAAACGTGATTACTGCTCCCATGCCAAATCATGAAAAGATTGTTAATGCCATTGATGAAGTTTCACATATTTCCTCAGTCGCAGATGTAACCACACCATTGTCTGTTATTAAGAAGAAGTTGGTACAAGCTGGGTCCTTTCCCGGTTGTCATGAAGATTGTCTCTATTGTGCTTATAAGCCGGATAGTTGTTGGAGATTGAAGGATGGTATTCAACGCCTCATGAATAATTACACCATATTGTTTAAGAGGACACCTTCTGTAGAGAGCATGGTTGAACATATAACTAAAGGTGCGAAGGTTGAAGAGGTGGATATGGTTGATAAAGTGCCGGTAAGGATTACTTCCAAGGGTCCTGTCAAAATCACTCATAAGGGTCCAATTAAGATTACTGCTGAAGGCCCTGTGAAGATTGTCGCTGAAGCTAGAGTGGCTCCTATGATCATTACCACTCCTGGTCCTATTCCGTATACTTCTGATAAGGCGGTGCCTTGGCATTATGGCTCTGATGTTTATATTCATGGTGTCAAGCAGGAACCCTTAGCTGAGACACTTGTTGTTGATGAAAACCTTGATGTTGATAATATTGCTGGATCTAGTAAGATCACACGAAGTGGAAGAATTTTCTCTCCTCCGGTTGCTTCCAAAAATACAGTTACTCCAACTACTACCTCTACTGCTGATGCTCGGGGCAAAGGTCCTGTTATTGAACCTATACAAACTGATGTACCAGCTGCTGATGATCTTTCTAAGCAGATAGAAGAAGTATTGAAGATCATTCGCAAGAGTGATTATGACATTGTTGACCAATTGGGGCATACTCCCTCCAAGATTTCTATGATGTCTTTATTGTTGTGTTCCGAGGCTCATGCCAAGGCCTTGATTAAATTTTTGAAGACTGCTCATGTACCAAATGAGATTTCTGTAGACCAGTTTGAAAATTATGTGGCACACTTGACCTATGATAATGGGTTAGGTTTCTCCGATGCTGATTTGACTCCTGCTAAGAGGGATCATAACAGGGCTCTACATATCTCCATTGAATGTAGGGGAACTACCCTGTCACATGTGTTAATAGACAATGGTTCCTCGCTGAATGTGTTGCCCAAAGAAGTTCTGAATAAGCTTAGTCCTGAAGATGCTGTGTTGAAACCCAGTAATATAGTGGTGAAAGCTTTTGATGGCTCGAGAAGAGTGGTGCATGGAGAAATTGATCTCCCAATAAAAGTAGGTTCTCAAGTCTTCAATGCTACTTTTTATGTAATGGATATCCTTCCTTCGTATTCTTGTTTGCTTGGGCGTCCCTGGATCCATGGGGCAGGTGCTGTAACCTCCACCTTACATCAGAAGCTGAGATATCCAGTAGAAGGAAAAGTTGTCACTGTTTACGGAGAGGAAGGATATATAGTTAGCCACGTGAACACCTTTAAATATCTCGAAGTAGAAGGTGAATATGTTGAAACTCCGTGCCAGACGTTCGAAGTGGTTCCTTGGGTTGTTAATAATTATGAAGCTCCTCCTGTTGTCAAGAAAGTTCCTGTGGTCACCAGAGTACCTCCTACAATGGCCTCCCTCAAAGATGCTAGAGCTGTGGTGAATGAAGGTGGTTGTACTATTTGGGGTCAGCTTCCTGACATTCCTTACAAGTCTGACAAATTTGGTTTGGGTTTCACTACAGTGTCCCAGAAGGTTGTTCGTCGTGTTCGTGTTGTTCGTATCACCAATCAGGGGATTATGAAGGATCAGATCAATGTTGTGGGTGACTATGATGAAGACTACAACTTGGATGCTTGGATTTTTCCTACTGTGGGTGTTGGGCTCAATAATTGGAAAGCTGAAGATGTTATTCCTATCTCCTTTAATCAGGAGTAAATACTATTACTGTGTTGTTATTTCTTAAGTTTGTAATTTTTGAACAATTTAAGCCTTGTGCCTTACCCGGGGCACAATGGTATGCTTGTTTCGGGATGTCATTTCATTTGCATACTTCATTCAATAAAAATCAGTGGACGTTTCGTTTTCGTAAATATTGTGTTCCTTGTCTTTCTTTTCTTTTATTTTTGTTTTATCAGCTATGTGTTCTTACACACACCCACATCACTAAAATGCAGATCCTCATCCACTCTGGATCCTGTTGATAACAGTTCTACTATTGCCAATTATAATTTCGAGAATCCGATCTATCAAGCTGAAGATGGAAAGGAGGACGATTGTGAAGTACCTGTAGAGCTTGCTAGGTTGTTACAACAAGAAGAGAAAGCTATACAGCCACATGAAGAGCCAATCGAAGTTGTGAATTTGGGAACTGAAGAAAACAGGAAAGAAGTCAAGATAGGAGCTGAATTAGAGGATGGTGTTAAGAGCAGATTGATTCAGATGTTACATGATTATGTGGAGATCTTTGCTTGGTCTTATGAAGATATGCCAGGGTTGGATACAGACATTGTGGTTCATCGTTTACCAGTAAAAGAAGATTGTCGTCCAAAGAAGCAGAAGGTTCGTCGCATGTGTCCTGAAATGTCAGAGAAGATTAAAGCAGAGGTGATGAAACAGTTTGATGCAGGGTTCTTAGCTATGACTTCTTATCCTCAGTGGGTTGCAAATGTGGTACCGGTGCCTAAGAAAGATGGTAAGGTACGTATGTGTGTAGATTACAGGGATTTGAACAAGGCCAGCCCCAAAGATGACTTTCCACTTCCTCATATTGATGTTCTGGTAGACAACACTGCTCAGCATAAGGTATTCTCTTTCATGGATGGTTTCTCTGGTTACAATCAGATCAAGATGGCACCTGAAGATATGGAGAAGACTACATTTGTTACACAGTGGGGCACTTTTTGTTATTAAGTGATGCCATTTGGTTTGAAGAATGCCGGGGCAACATATCAGCGTGCTATGGTGGCTTTGTTTCACGATATGATTCATCATGAGATAGAGGTATATGTGGATGATATGATAGCCAGGTCCCAGAATGAAGAGCAACATCTTGATCATCTGCATAAGTTGTTTGAGAGGTTGAAGAAATACAAGTTGAGATTGAACCCAAACAAGTGTACTTTTGGAGTTAGATCTGGTAAACTCCTGGGTTTCATTGTCAGTGGAAAAGGTATTGAAGTAGATCCTGCGAAAGTGAAAGCTATACAAGAGATGCCAGCTCCCCGCACTGAGAAGGAAGTTAGAGGTTTCTTTGGACGATTGAATTACATTGCAAGATTTATTTCCCAATTGACTGCTACCTGTGAGCCAATCTTCAAGTTGTTGAAGAAAGATCAGGTGATGGAATGGAATGATGAATGCCAGGCTGCATTTGATGAAATCAAGAAATATCTGCTAGAACCTCCAATTTTGATGCCACCAGTTGATGGAAGACCCTTGATTATGTACTTAACAGTATTAGACAACTCAATGGGGTGTGTGTTGGGGCAACATGACGAGTCTGGTCGAAAAGAGCAGGCAATATACTACCTTAGCAAAAGGTTTACCGACTGTGAAACAAGATACTCACTGCTCGAGAAAACTTGTTGCGCTTTGGCATGGGCTGCTCGCCGACTAAGACAGTATATGTTAACTCATACTACCTTATTGATTTCAAAGATGGATCCAATCAAGTACATATTTGAGAAACCTGCTCTCTCCGGACGAATAGCAAGATGGCAAATGATCTTGACAGAATATGACATACAGTATACTACTCAGAAGGCCATTAAAGGAAGTGTTGTAGCTGATCATTTGGCTCATCAAGCAGTGGATGATTACCAGTCAATGAGTTTTGAATTCCCTGATGAAGATATTATGATTATTACCAAAGAACCTGGACAATATGACGGACCTGAACAAGGATCCCGATGGACTATGGTTTTTGATGGAGCTTCTAATGCACTGGGTAATGGTGTTGGTGTTGTGATCAGTTCCCCTGAAGGTTGTCATACCCCGATTACTGCAAGACTTTGTTTCTATTGTACCAATAACATGGCTGAATATTGTCGCTCCCGATAAATGGGAAATGGGCCCAGATAAAGGTACAGATTCGAATGGTCGGCGAAAGAAGTGTGTGAGAACACACAGGAGTGAACTCACAGGGAATGAAAAGAGTCGCCAGCTAGGCATTTTTATCCCGGAGGAAAGGTAGTGTTGCATAGACCTAGAAAAGATGGATAAGACGGTTGCGAACCAGAGAGACTGAGAAAGGGGGTTGGTTACAACCTGGGAAGGTATTAGCACCCAGATTGTCCGCCGTACTCGACGGGATCCACGCTTGAAAGATTTGTGTTTTAAAGGGGTAGTGTCAGTGCAATTTGTGCATAGAGAGCTGGAAAAGGATGTACAGGTGTCAGTGTAAAGGAAGTGTAAAGTGTATAAATGATGTGTCAGTGTAGGAATGAGAATGAATTGCTCATGATAATGAGGCTAAGAGATAGATGCTGGAAAGAGGGGGAATGTATAGAGACTTTTGTTCGATAACTGTTAAGTTATGCCTACGTATCCTCTCGTGCAATAAGGAAGTCAGAACACCGTAGTTCGACCCAAAGAGACTGAAAGGTGAATTGACTTGTGAACTACCTACTTGTCTATGCTCAAGTGTATGACCTGTCTGGCTCAGGTGCAAACTGTCTTGCATTAGACGGAAGGAGCAAGTTCTCGTTTATGAGTGAATGAGATGAGAAAAGAATCCCGTAGGAGACGGTTATTGTTTGTTTTTGTGTTTTTAATCTTTTAGTGCTTTTGGAGTTTGTCATAAGTTAATGAGCTTAAGCCTAAATCAATGGATTAGCAAACTCATCACATCTTCCCTCTGATTAGGGGTAATGAGAATACCTTAAGTGTGAAGTCAGTTTCTCACACTTAATCACCATGGTGTAGGGTTAAGATCATTAACCTACTTGTGATTATTTATATGTTTTTTGTTGTTTTTGTTTAGTGTTAAGTAATGAGATTAAGCCATAATCAAGGATTAAACAGACTCATTACACCATCCTAATAGAAGGATAATAGATGAGAATGTTTAAGCTGAGGAAAGCTCCTCAACTTAATCCATGATTAGGGATTAAACCCATGACAAAACAAGCCTTTGATTAAGTGGATTTTATTTAATGGTAAGATGAAGAAGTGATTTTCATGGTTTGTAAGACAACTTGAGGGGGACTTGTCCATTAACACTAGGGTTAGTCCTTCTTAACCAGTTAAGGAAGAATTAGAACCCTAATGCAAGGCCCAAGTTACAAGTGTAATATCTTGATGATTATTAAGTGAATTGATTAAAGGATTTAAACACATTAAGGGTTTAACACTTAGGATTAAAGTTATACACTCCATCCTAATAGAAGGATGCAGGCATAAGCTTAATCACAGAGCCTTAAAGCCTTTAGGGTTTAGTCCCTGATTATGAGATGAGAAGAGAAGACTCAAAAGAGACACAAAGGTAAAACTAAATGGGGGACTAAACAAAACCCTAATCATTGTCATGCTTGGTTGTTCCTAAGGTTTGTGAGGTTTAAGAAAGGAATCTTCAATGGAACCACCAGGAAGCAGATGAAAGGATCAGGAGAAGCAAAGTGACTTGCTTCATTCAAGAAGTCAAGTCACTTGAAGAAAGAAAGTAAGAAGAAGAAGAATGAGCAAGCTCAATCTCAAACACATATCAAAATGCAGCAATGGATGCAAGAGAAAGATGAAAAGAAAATGTGAGAAGTGAAGGCAAATCCACTTTTCAAAGTTGCTTACCACCTGAAAGGTTAGTGAAAGAAATGCAATGCAATGCAAGATGAGATGAAATGGCATGATGAGAAACAAAACCAGAAGCATATATGGGATGATAAAGATGCTATGAGATGATGCAAGCATGAGACAACACATGGGGATGATCATACAAGTTCATGGATGCAAATGAAGCAAGTTAAGACACATGAACATACATGAAAAGTCATGACATGCAAATGGCATACAACATGGCAAATGCAAGATGCAATGATCAAACATGCTTTCAATATGTCCTAAGATGTATCATGAATCAAATGAATGCATAAAATTTCATGGCAAGTCATGGTATGCAAGCAAATGCAAGATATATGCATATGGAAGCCCAAATTAGGGTTTATGATCAAAGCATCAAACACAAACCAAAATCAGAAGCAAACAATGAGATAAAAAATTGAAAATGCACTCAAAGGACCCCTAATCCTATACTAACTCAATGCCCAAAGGAGAGGTTCCAACTCTTAACCTAATTCAAGTTATGAATTTCCTAAGTTTTCTAGGGTTTTAGGGTTCCTTAACAAGAAAAATGTCAAACAAATGGAAAATGTAAGATCAATTCATGCCAAATTAATCTCACAAACTAAATGATATGAATAACACAATGCAAAAAGAATCAAGGTCTAACTCTTTAGGGTTAGGCAGAAATGATTTTTGGAAGTTTGGATCAAAATAATGCATCAAAATGATTTTAATTCCATGGAAAATTCTCAAAATGCATCAAGATCAAAAAAGAAATTTGGTTTGAGGGTTGGACAATGTTTCTAAATGTTTTTAAATGTTTCATGAATTGTTTGGTGATTTTTAAATACCTAAAAGTATTTTTAATTGATTAATTCTCATTAATTAATTAAAAAGAAACTTTTAAATATTTAAAAATACTTTTTAAATGCTAAAAATGAAAATAAAAATATTTTTGTGCTTTAAAAATTAATGAAACTCAGGACAAAAAATTTCATAATTTTTAAATGGTTTTTGCTATTTTTTATAAAATGTACAAGTTAAATGGAAAGAAAATAAAATAAAACAAAATAAAATGAAAAGTAATCTGATCCAAAGATCCAGATTCAAAGTTGAAGAGAGATGGTTGACTGGCGCGCTAATGAATGGCCTGGATTGACTCTGGCTTTAATTAAGTTTTACGAATTAATTAAGTGGATTAATTAAGTTAATGGTGATTAGGGCAAAATGGACCCATCTGGACCACACATACACGCGCCAAGTCAACCCAAGTCAGATGATCCAACGCATGAGATTCAAATGCCATTAATGACTGGGATTAGGGTTAAACATTTTCAGGTGACCGGAGGGAAGCTCCGGTCATCTTCTCCGGCGGGTTGAAAACCCTAGATCACGAATCAGGCTACCATTCATCAAATTAAAAGCAGGGAAATGTTCCTCTACCCAAACCCCACTCAAATCACCTCTCAAACTAAATTTATCATGCATAAATGAAGAGAATCGAAGCCAAGAAGATTCACGGGCAAAATTTCAGAGCCCTGGTAAATCCTCATTTCTCACTCATTTTCGATTCTAAGCACATCCCCATGATCAGCAAGACATACACAATCAAATTATAACTTAAAATGCAAGCTCTGAGAGAAAAAGTTCATGGCCATACCTGAGATGGAAGCTTCTGTTTCTAGACTTTCCGGGCTACTCTTTGGTGCAGACTCACTCCAATGGTTCCCCTGGTGCTAATGGCAAGCTTGGATGGAGCTTAAACAAGCTATTTTGAGAGGTCCAGTTCTGGTGTATCAGAAAATGAAGTCTGTGTGTGTGATGTTTCAAGCTCTACAAAGGGTTGATTCTGGTTCCTTTTAGTGTGTTTGATTTGTTGGTGAAGAGAAATTGGATGTTTGATGGCTGGAAAATGAGATTCGAAGAAGGGAAAGTCTTTTACAGTTTTTTGTGGGGACTGAGTTCTGGCTTGTCTCAAAGGCCAATGCTTTGCTATAATCCTCCCAAGTTGTGTGAATAGCCTGTGGGGCAGGTCAGTAGGGGTGGCTGCTTACTGTTCCATGAGTATGGGAGTTTTGGCCAAAAAGTCAAGTTGGCTTGTACTTGCAGCATGGGCTATGGCAGCAGCAGTTTGAGGTCATGTCTTGCTTCAGCTTGGGTCAAGGATGACCCTTAGATTGCTTGAGAGTGACTGCAACATATGGATCATGAGCTATGCTAGCTTTTGCAACTTGCCCTCTTGTGCTTTCTTGTGATTCTATGCTATGTACATGAGGCATTTCTTGCTGAATTTTGTTACATGATGTCTCAATTGGTCATGGCAATGCATAGAAATCAGTTGGTAATCACATAGCTCTTTGGAAAATGACTTTGCCAAAAATCCATCTTTTGCACTTGTAATGGAAAATGCCCTAAAGATCTTTGAAAAACAAAGCAAGCAATGCAAAATCCCTTGGGCCAATTCTGTTTTTTAGGTTATGTATGATCATGTGATGGAGTTTTGAGACCATTTTGAAGTCAATAGAATGCTTGGTACATGATTTTGCAAGTTTTCCATTTGGTGCCTAACTTGAATTTTAGTGATTTTTGCCAACTTTGACAAACCATAACTTTTGATCCAAGATGAATTAGGTCATGTTCTTGTACTTTTTGAAAAGGGAAAGATCTAATCTACAACTTTCATGACCAAAGTTATTCCATTTGAAGCATTTTTGGATCAAAAAGTAAGGGTTGAAAAGTTGCCTAAAATGACAAATTCCTTAAAAGTCAAACTTGCCCCAAAAAGTCAACTTTGCAAAAACTTCAAATTCTTCAATTTTGTGAACTTCCAACCTCTTCCATGATCAAATAAAGATCATATACACTCAAAATGATGAAGATCACCCCTTGGTTGGGTCACTGGGGGCCTCAGATGCCCTGATTTTGCACTGACTTGTCTAAAAAGTCAACTCTTGATCAGATGACTTCCCCATGGAATTTCTTCATGAAAATTGATATGCATACTCCCTATACCATATAGAGACCAATAGAAACAAGAATGACCAAAAAATTTGGAGTTATGGCCTCTGAAACCAAAACCCTAATTTTAGGTCATCTGTGTAGTCAAGCCTGGCTCTGCTTCCATACCATTCCTAGTTCTTGTGATTCTTTGGCATTCTTGACTTTGAGAAGATACAATGTGATACTTGAACACACATGGACCCCTTTGAAGTGATTGGTGGCCTTTGGAGTGGCTCAAGAAGCTCTTGGATTGCTCAGATCACAAACCCTAGGTGCAGATGACTTTGAATCTATGCAGTGAATCAAAAATGTGGTATGAGATGGTATGATTGAGTTTATGCATATGCAATGATCACTAGCCATGGTGTGAATGGGTGAGGTCAAATTTGGGGTGTTTACAGCTTCCCCTATTCAAACATGAGTTAGCTGTGCAGGATGTAAGCGACGGCTTATCAGGCAAACAAGATAACTTGTGGTTGAATACCAAAGACAGTCCAAAATTTGCACTCACAGAATGAAGAAGAAAAGGGATATAGATTGTAAAAGAAAGTAAAGTATATTGCAAAGTATGGGCGACGGAGGACGACCGTCGAGCAGAGGACGACTGCTGGGTAAAGAGCAATGACGGGGACGGCCGACATGCTGGGAAAAGTGCGGAAAGCAAAGCAATGACGGGGACGGCCGACATGCTGGGTGTAAAAGGGATTATGATGGGGACGGCCATCAAGATAAAGCTGTAAGATTCTCTGGGGATTAATGAACCATGACGGGGACGGCCATCAAGTTCATAAAGTAAAGTAACCGACGATGGGGACGGCCATCGGGCTAAAAAGAAAAGGGACCACGACGGGGACGGCCATCGGGTTAAAGAATAAATGAAATAAACAGATGATGAGGTACGGTCATCAAAGGTGACGGACGATCACCTAGAAAGGGACGGCTGCTCTGTTGGGGATAAGATGAGGGACGGTCATCTAAGGTGGAGGACGACCACCTGGCAGGGTACGGCTGCCAAAAATATCGCGACATAGGACGAATGTCGGATAAAAGGTCAACGATGGGGACGGCCATCGGATGAGCATGATGGAGGACGACCATCAAGAGGTAGAGGACGACCACCTAGCAGGGGACGGCTGCTCTCAGGGTATGTCATGACATAGGAAGAATGTCAGATAACCAAAATCAACAATGGGGACGGCCATTGGATAAAATGATGAAGGACGATCATCAGGAGGTGGAGGACGACCACCTAGCAGGGGACGGCTGCTAAAATATCAACGATGGGGACGGCCATCGGATGAGCATGATGGAGGACGACCATCAAGAGGTGGAGGACGACCACCTAGCAGGGTACGGCTGCTCTCAGGGTTTATCATGACATAGGACGAATGTCAGATAAAGGAAAATTGTTTAACTGGGGAATAGTAAACACGGACGAGTGTTTACATCCAAGAAATAAAAGGTATAAGTGTTTGGTATTGTGTATAGATTAAAGACGCGGACGAGCATCCTTAAGACTATGATACGGACGAGTATCAGGTAGAAACAAATACTGACACGTGTTCAGAGATGATGATACGGACGAGTATCAACTGGTTAACAAGGAACACGGACGAGCGTTGAATCTGAAGGGAATCTCCTGGGGAATAGTAGACACAGACGAGTATCTATATTCAAGAAGACACAGTGTATGGATTAAAGATGCGGACGAGCATCCTTAAGATTATGATATGGACGAGTATCATGTAGAAACAAACGCTTGACACATGTTCTGAGATGATGATACGGACGAGTACCAACTGGTTAACAAAGAACACGGACTAGTGTCGAATCCGCGGGGATATAAATGGTGTATACAAGATACGGACGAGTATCTGTATAAGTATAAGTAGAAGGTATGAGTGATGTATATTTGAGTGTTCAATCTGCTGGGGATGAGTGACACGGACGAGTGTCAAAAGGAGAAAAGTATAGTATAAACAAATATATGGTATATACAAAGTGTTTACATTACTGTGCTGGGAAAGTGACATGGACGGATGTCAAGGAAATGTATATATATATATAAGCATTTGTGAGTGCAAAGAGAGTGTCTTTGGCTTTCTGCTGGGGATGTGACACGGACGGGTGTCAAAGGGAGTATATACTGGTGTTTGTGAATATGAGGCAACTGCTTTTGCTGGGGACTCTGATGGATTTTTATCATTCACGAGTGTTCGATTCAAAACATGGCTTATGATTATGCTATATGTTTGATTTTTGCCGTAATGCTCCGTACTTAAGACGGAATGCTACGCTTTGTTTGGTGAATATGATGCGAATGCTATGACCGTGCAAAAGGTACCGATCCGGGATTCGGATCCCATTGTCATGAAGATCTTTGGTCGATCTGTCTGAAGTGAATATCCCAGCTGGGGATGAGATCTTTGGTAGATCTGATGAAAAAAAAATTCTGCTTGGGGAAATGGGTCAATGGTAGACCTATTCCTGTAATGGGGAACCCAGCTGGGGATTTTGTAGAAGCTTTCTTCACTCTGTTGTGACTCCTCCGTGCGTTGCTTTTCTGGATAGAGGCCGAAACTTTGTGGGGAGATGATTCCCTGGACTTTGTACTTGACTGAGGAAGAATGATTGGCAACTCGGCTGGAAGAAGCACCAAGTGGAAACTCAGCTGGAGAGAAAGCACTTTGAGTGTTAAGACTGAGTGAGTGTTGATTTGCCAGCTTGCTGGGATGAAGCTTTCATGCCCCATGTCGCGCTTCGGATACCTGCAATCTTGCAAAGACAGAGAAACGCACAAGTAATCCCGAGGCATCCCTTACTGGATTCTGTCATAGGAGTGAGACACTCTCGAGAGTAAGTATATTTCCTGCAAGCATGTGTTTTATTATTTTTGAAGATAAGCACCTGTACTTATGCAACCAATTTTTAGGACATCAGACATTTTTGCAAGCAAAATGTACAAGACGAAAACATGACTGAAAATCTGATTTTATTAATTCATGTGCCCTGAATTAGCAAGATACAGTCAAGGAAACATATCTCCTGAAGTGAGGAGATTGTTACAAATTGAGAAACAAAATGCTGGCAATGTTGACGACGCTTTGAATGAGCTTCCTCTTGCTATGACTCGTATGACATTTGACATTTCTTCTCGTCTTGCTTTCTGAAGAAGGCTGATTCTGACAGAAGCTTGATCCTTTCGACGCTCACCGAGTTGTAAGTGATACAGACGAATTCAGAGTGCAGTTGTTCGCTTATTCCCTTATTTTGCATGGATCGCCCTTTCGGGTTTTCAATCCATCGGGATACCCATTTTTTGCCTGAGTTGTCCAATGCGGCTTTTCAACTCAGCGGGTGTACATTTTTTTTTATTTTTTTATTTTTTTTATTTTTTTTATTTTTTTTTATTTTCCCTTATTTTTGCCCGAGTCTTTTATTCTGTTTTTGACTCGCCGGGATGCCCTATTTTTGCCTGGACTTACATTCTGTTTTTATGTCCAGCGGGTCATTTTTATGCGAAGTATTTTTTAACTGCATCTGAATTCACAGGGGACGGGAAATCTTCGCCATCCATGGTGCTGAGCATCAGTGCTCCACCAGAGAAAACTTTCTTTACCACGAATGGTCCTTCATAGTTCGGAGTCCATTTGCCCCTGTGGTCTGCATGAGGAGGGAGGATTCTTTTCAGCACAAGATCCCCTACTTGGTACTCTCGGTGCCTGACTTTCTGATCGAAGGCTCTCTTCATTCTTTTCTGATACAACTGCCCATGACAAATTGCAGCCAATCTTTTCTCTTCAATCAGACTCAATTGTTCATACCGGGATCGGACCCATTCTGCTTCGTTCAGCTTAACATCCATCAATACCCGTAAGGAGGGTAGTTCAACTTCAACTGGTAGGACTGCCTCCATACCATACACAAGCTGATACGGTGTTGCCCCAGTGGATGTTCTGATTGGCGTGCGGTACCCATGCAAAGCAAACGGTAGCATTTCATGCCAGTCTTTGTAGGTGACTACCATCTTCTGCACAATCTTCTTGATATTCTTATTAGTTGCCTCAACAGCGCCGTTCATCTTTGGCCTATAAGGAGAAGAATTGTGGTGTTGGATCTTGAAGTCCCGGCATAGTTCCGCCATCATTGTGTTGTTCAAGTTGGAACCATTATCAGTAATGATTCGCTCGGGAACTCCGTATCGGCAGATGACATCTCTCTTCAGAAATCTGGCTACCACTTGCCTCGTAACATTTGCATATGAGGCTGCTTCAACCCACTTGGTGAAATAATCAATGGCTACCAGGATGAATCTGTGGCCATTTGAAGCAGTTGGCTCAATCTTGCCAATCATATCAATGCCCCACATGGCAAAGGGCCAGGGTGAAGACATTATATTCAAGGGATTGGGAGGTACATGCACTTTATCCGCATAGATCTGGCATTTATGGCATTTTCTGGCATAGGCACAACAGTCTGCATCCATCGTGATCCAGTAATATCCAGATCTTAGCAATTTCTTAGCCATGGCATGCCCTCCTGCATGGGTACCAAAGGATCCTTCGTGCACCTCGTACATCAACAAGTCTGCTTCTGTTCTATCAACGCATCTGAGGAGTACCATATCAAAGTTTCTCTTGTACAGGGAACCATCAGTGTTCAGAAAGAAACTACCGGCAAGCCTTCTCAAAGTCTTCTTATCGTTGGAAGATGCCCCAGGTGGGTATGTTTGATCCTCCAAGAAGCACTTAATGTCATGGAACCAAGGCTTATCATTTTTGACAATATCTGCTGCAAACACATACGCTGGTCTGTCAAGTCTGGATACTGAAATCTGAGGTACAAAGTTGGCAGCTTGAACTTTGATCATAGATGAAATGGTAGCCAGAGCATCTGCAAACTGATTTTCATCTCGAGGGATATACTCAAGCTTGACCGTTGTAAAGAAAGTCAATAACCTCCTTGTATAATCCCTGTAAGGTATCAGATGATCCTGGTGTGTGTACCATTTGCCGTTGGTTTGATTAACTACCAGAGCTGAATCTCCGAATACAGTCAATGTCTTGATCCTGAGGTCAATGGCTTCCTCAAGACCCATAATGCAAGCTTCGTATTCAGCTTCGTTGTTAGTGCAGTCGAAAGTGAGTTTTGCCGAGAAAGGCATGTGAGCTCCTTTGGGTGTAATGAGTACTGCACCAACACCACGACCATTCATATTAACAGCCCCATCAAACATCATAGTCCATTCTTCCTCCGGGTCAGGCCCTTCAGTGTGAACAGGCTCTTCATGATCTTTCGCTTTTATGAACATGATGTCTTCATCAGGGAAGTCAAATCTCATAGGCTGGTAGTCATCAATAGGTTGCTCAGCAAGATATTCAGATAGTACACTGCCCTTGATGGCTTTCTGAGAGGTGTACTGGATGTCGTATTCTGTGAGAATCATCTGCCATCTCGCAACCCGTCCGGTAAGAGCTGGCTTCTCGAAAATGTACTTAACTGGGTCCATTTTTGAGATCAACAAGGTAGTGTGGGTCAACATATACTGTCTCAGTCGGCGAGCAGCCCACGCTAAAGCACAACAAGTTTTCTCGAGCAGTGAATAACGTTGTTCACAGTCGGTAAACTTTTTGCTCAGGTAGTATATTGCATACTCTTTTCGACCAGACTCGTCATGCTGGCCCAGCACACACCCCATCGACTCCTCTAATACTGTCAAGTACATTATCAGAGGTCTTCCTTCAACTGGAGGCATGAGGATTGGTGGTTCTTGCAGGTATTCTTTGATCTTGTCAAAAGCCCTCTGACAGTCTTCATTCCACCTGACCGTTTGTTCCTTTCTTAACAATTTGAACAAAGGTTCACAGGTTGTTGTGAGGTGAGATATAAACCTTGAAATATAGTTCAATCTACCTAGAAATCCTCGAACTTCTTTCTCAGTTTTCGGTGCAGGCATTTCTTGAAGGCTTTCACTTTATCAGGGTCCACTTCAATCCTTTTCTCACTTACAATAAAGCCCAGCAGCTTACCAGATCGTACCCCGAATGTGCATTTGTTGGGGTTCAATTTCAGTTGGTACTTCCTCAGACGCTTGAATAGCTTCAGCAGATTTACCAGGTGGTCTTCTTCTGTGAGGGACTTGGCAATCATGTCATCCACATAACACTCGATTTCCTTATGGATCATATCGTGGAATAATGTTACCATAGCCCGTTGATATGTTGCACCAGCATTCTTCAATCCGAATGGCATCACCTTGTAACAGAACGTGCCCCAGGGTGTGATGAAGGTTGTCTTCTCCATGTCTTCAGGTGACATCTTGATCTGGTTGTATCCTGAAAATCCATCCATGAAGGAGAATACCGAGAACTGAGCCGTATTATCCACCAATACATCAATGTGAGGTAATGGGAAATCATCCTTCGGGCTGGCTCTGTTCAGATCCCGGTAGTCAACACACATTCTTACTTTGCCGTCCTTCTTAGGCACAGGTACTATGTTAGCAACCCACGGCGGATAGCTAGTTACAGCAAGGAACCCGGCGTCCCACTGCTTTTGTACCTCTTCTTTGATCTTCATTGCCATGTCTGGGCGAGTACGGCGCAGTTTCTGTTTAACTGGCGGGCATTCTTCCCTTAAAGGCAGCTTGTGCATAACAATGTCGGTGTCCAATCCTGGCATATCTTGGTAAGACCAAGCAAACACATCCACATATTCCTGAAGCAGATCAATCAGTTGTTTCTTCACTGAGTCTTGTAAGCCGGCCCCGATTTTAACCTCTTTCACATCTTCATCTGTACCAAGATTAATCGTTTCCACCTCCTCCTGATGAGGAGTGATAAACTTCTCCTCTTGTCTCAACAATCTGGCTAGCTCTTCAGGAAGCTCGTAATCTTCTTCAACCCCTTCATCAGCTTGATTGATCGGATTGTCAAAGTCATACGAAGTCATAGCCGTGCTGTTGTCGGTGCTGTCTGGAAGGCACTTTCTGCAAGGGTTCAGTTTATTCATTTTAGTGATTGATTTTAATCTTGTTTAGAAAAGTGAAATAAAGTTGTCATTTTGAAAACATCGCCATTTATTTTTTGTACAAAAAGAAAAATGGAAAAACAGTGAGCGGAAAAGAAAAAGACTCATTTGCAAAAAGATGTCTGATATTTCATTGATTAATCTTGTTGCACAAAAAGTACAGATGGCCCGATTACAAAATGAGTCTTGTAAGATGCAAGACTTGATGCATGCTTAAAATATACAGGAAATAATAATTACTCTGCAGGAGTAACTCTTATAATTTCCTGGGAAGACCAGTTTGAGATACTGCTCCCCGGGATCTTTGGACGAATCCAGCTTTCCAGGTTGCGTTCATCTTCCGACTCATCTTCCAAGTTGTTGACAGCATCGGGGGTAAGCATCCCCCCACTAACAAAGTTGGGCTTCTTAGCAGCCTCTGCTTGATCTTCTTGAGTTGGTTTGTAACCCAACCCAAATCTATCCTCTTTCTTCTCCACAGGCAACAGTTTGCCCCAGCCTTGAGCATTCCCCTCCTCAACAACCTTCCTGGCTTGCTGGTAGGATGTCATGGAAGTCCCAAGTACAGCAGATGTTTCATTAATATTCAGGGCCTCAAACCCTTGACTCATCGTTTTGTGGATCTCCCCATCCATCTCAATGTATTTGTATGTAGCCAGATGGCTAACAAAAATATCTTCCTCTCCACAAATAGTAACGACTTGGCCATCCCACTCGAATTTTAACTTCTGGTGAAGGGTAGACGTTACTGCGCCAGCGGCATGAATCCATGGTCTACCCAACAAACAGCTGTAGGCAGGCTGAATGTCCATCACGTAGAAGGTCGTTTTGAAAGTTTGTGGGCCAATCGTTACGGGCAACTCAATTTCCCCCAGGACTGATCTCTTAGAGCCGTCAAAAGCTCTCACTACCAAGTTGCTGGGGTGCAATGCCAATCCTTCATATTCCAGCTTTACAAGGGCCTTTTTAGGTAAGACATTGAGGGATGATCCTGTGTCTACCAGCACATGGGAAAGGACTGCACCTTTACATTCCATGGTAATGTGCAAGGCTTTGTTGTGATTGCGGCCTTCCGAAGTCAAATCAGTATTGGTGAATCCTAGTCCATTGCTAGCATTAACATTTCCAACTACAGCTTCCAATTGATTGACCGTGATTTCTTCCGGCACATAAGCTGCATGCAAGACTTTGAGTAGTGCGTTCCGATGGGCCTCGAAGCACATAAGCAATGATAGAATGGAGATCTTGGAAGGCGTCTGGTGAAGCTGGTCCACTATTTTGTAATCACTTTTCTTGATGATTCTCATGAACTCATCAACTTCTTGATCAAAAGGTGTTTTCAAAGCTTCTCTAACAACCTGCTCTTCTTGCACCATGCTCTTCCCTTTTGCCTTGGCAGCAGCTTCTGCTTCGGCAGTGGGTCTTTGAATTTGCGGGGCAAAGAGACGTCCACTTCGAGTGAAGCCTCCGCCTCCTCCCACATTGTCTATTTGTGGTGCAGAAGTTGATGATTCAAAAGTGATCTTTTGTCCTTCGCAGTATAAATCAGAGTCGTAATGCCAAGGGATGGCATTACTGCTTTCATAAGGTACTGGCCCAGGCACTGTGACAGTGACAGGACTGATGGCAGCTGCAGAAGGGACTGTGATAGTCTGTGGATCATAATATATTGTGACTAGTGCTCTGATAGGAGTGGCACTTTGTGAGTTGTAAGCGGAATCATTGTCAGGATCATAATAAATCGTAACTGTTGAGACATCTTCATGGTTTGCTGCTGATGTTGTAGGAGACATTGTTGGAAGGATGGGTGTTGTCGTTGTAGGAGACTCAAAATGAAGTGGTGCTGAAGTTGTAGAAGGAATGTTTGTTGATATCTGGTCAGTGGAGATGACAGATGAAAAATTTGTTGATGAAGCTGAAGAGTTGTCTGGAACAATGGTTGTTGCAGTTGTAGGAGGTTCTGGAGCTGTTGTTAATGAGATTGCTGGATGGGTAGGAATTGATGTTGTAATCTGAAGCAGGCCACTCTAAATGAGACCATCTATGCCATCCCTCAAGTTATCACAACCATTCACTGAAATGTTGCAGTAAGCACACCGTAGCTCACATCCTGGGAACATTTGACATTCGAGGAGCTGAGCTTTGATCTCTACCAACGGTGTCCGAATCTGACCCACACTGGTTATCAAGTAAGACGGCTTGTCTTCTTCAATAGCATTGATTCGGGGACCACCATGGTGTGGCATAGGGTTCTTGTTGACATTTGGTGGTGGTGCAAAGTTTAGAGCTTTGGAATCCACTAAATCCTGCACTTTCATGTGCAAAGCCCTGCACTTTTCCGTACTGTGACCAGGTGCATTTGAGTGAAAAGCACACCTGGCGCTGGCGTCATAATTTCTGGGCAGACTGTTAGGATCCGGAGGTGCCAACGTCCTTAGCTCAACTAGGTTGAGTTTCAAGAGTTGTGGCAGTAATGTGGCATAGGGCATAGGGATCGGATCGATCACCCTATTGGCCTGAGAGGGCCTCTGTTGGAATGGTCTCTGCTGATTGTTGTTGCTGGTGTTGCTGTAGTTTCTCGGAGGATACTGAGCTTGCTGCTGGTACTGAGGTTGTTGCTGATAATTTTGTTGCGGTGGTTGATAAGCTGGTTGTGGATGAGCTGGAGCGGGAATGGTGACTGCTGCCACAGACCTATGAACATACTGGGGCCTGCCCCTGTTGGTGTGGATAGCATTGGTCTCACCAGTTCTTCTTGGGCCTACAAAAGGCTTTCTTGAGTTGCTGGATGAGCTTGCACCGTTGTCCGAGATCTTACCCATCTTCAATAGGCTTTCAATTCTCTCTCCGGCTATGACCACATCCGCAAAGCTGGTAGATGAGAAGGCAGCTAGCCTATCAATGTAAGTCCCCTGGAGGGTGTTCATAAACATATCAGCCATCTCCCTCTCTGACATAGGTGGCTGGACAGCAGCAGCAAGCTGTCTCCATCTTTGAGCGTACTCTCGGAAGCTTTCCCTGGTTGACTGTGACATTCCCATTAGGAGGGTCCTATTGGGTGCCATATCCAAATTATACTGGTATTGTCTAATGAAGGCTTCTGCCAAATCCTTCCAACACCTGATGGTTGCTCTTGTCAAGTGGGAGTACCATTCCCTCGACGCTCCAGTTAAGCTATCCTCAAAATAAAACATCCATAGCTTTTCGTCCATGGTATAGGCCTTCAGCCTCCCCAGAAAAGACTGTAAATGGGTCCGGGGACAGGAAGTCCCGTTATACTTCTCAAAGCAAGGAGGCTTAAACTTGTGGGGAATCCTGACCCCGTCTACCAAGCCCATGTCCATAACATCAAATCCCAAAGAATTTTGGGACTCTAAGGATCTTAATTTCTCAGCTATCTCATCCAGCCTTCTGTCATAGGCTTCCTCCCCAGCTCCCATCACTGTGAACTGATCTTCCTGGGGGTCTTCTTGCAGTACTCTCCCTGTTGTGGCAGTCCCTTGTATGTTGACAGGGATGTTGATCTCTGGATGCTGGTGGGGTCCAAAGACTGGGGGATTGACATGAGGTTGGACTCTTTCATTGTTGCTTGTCCCAGCAGTCCCTGGCTGATGGTCCTCCTGGTTTCTCCCTTCTACCAGTGCTCTTAACCTCTCCTGGCTTTGAGCCATGTTGTTCATCACCTCCATAAATTGTGTCATCTGATTCCTCATTTCCAACCTCTCGTTGGTCATTTGATTCCTGACCTCCGTAAGGTCCTGCTGCATTTGATCCATCTGTATGCCCGGAAGATTGTTGCGGGTGGGGTATCTGTGTGGACGGTTGAGTGGAAACCCTCGACGTCGAGCAATAATTCCTGAAGTCACAACAGAGTTAGTAACAATAAAACAAAACCTACAAAACAAAACAAAAGGTTAGTATGCAATGCAGTGTGCCTATTTGTTTCCAAGGTATCCGGCTTGGTACTTGGTTTTGACCTTTCCAGACCCTTTGAAGAAGATGCTTGTGATGTTGCTTGAGGAATTCACATATATTACAAAAAAAGTAAATGATACATAGTTGTTTCTTTTACAATACAAGCCCTCTGAGGGGTCAAAAATACAACATGAAAAAAAAGTACATAAAATGAAAACAACAACAAGCAAAAAGTCAAACACCAAGGCCAAATTCATCCTCCTGAACTTCCTTGAGAAGTGCTTCGGTCACAGGATCGGCTGGACGCTCTGTAAGATTCCTAATAAGGAGATTCCTTGTAGCAATAGCTGCAGTTAGCTTCTTGTGTTGACTCTGGTCCTTTGACCTCTTCACTCCAGCTCTAATCTTCAACTCTGAGACCTCCCTCTGGGCTGCTGCCAGGGCTTCATGTTGTTCTTTTGCACTAGCTTCCATCTGCTTCATCTTATCCTGAGTTCTTTTGTCCTCCTGAGTACGGGCTTCGGTGATCCTGACCCACCTAGCCTGACTCTCCTTTAGATACAAATCATTCCTGGCTTTCTAGAACTGAGCTTCCTTGCAGGCATTCTTCAAGATCTGTTCTCCAGCCCTAGATTTCTTAATGTAATCTTCCGACTTCTCAATTCTAGCCAAATGCTCCACTTTCAACTTTTCTAGCCTCTCAATATCCAACCTACCATCACTCCTCTCCCAGAGGGTCTTCTGTAGAGCTTGAGTCAACTTCTCATTTCTCTCTTTCAACTTCTCAAACTCCTCTAAGCTGAAAGTTGCTGGAGGTGGT
Organism: Lathyrus aphaca; assembly: GCA_963966055.1. Classification (NCBI taxonomy): domain Eukaryota; kingdom Viridiplantae; phylum Streptophyta; class Magnoliopsida; order Fabales; family Fabaceae; genus Lathyrus; species Lathyrus aphaca. The sequence continues at coordinate 68,965,549 of OZ014525.1, read as the reverse complement.
GCTGTGGAAGGTCCAGGCATATCTTCAATAGTGAAAGGCATTCCAGATAACTGAGCCCTGGCATGGGACCAATCATAGTACTGTGCTGATGCCACATTGTTGCACTTCCCCAGAATGGTTACCCCCTTAGTCTGCACATTGTCCCAGGCCCAAGCTGCTTGCCTGACAACAGCCAAGTTAGGCTTGATTTCACAATAAAGGGTCTCAGTCAGGTCCTGTGCCCTAGGAGGATGGACTAATGCATAGCCCAGTTGTCTTTTGAATAGCAGAGGGTTGTAATTGATGCAACCCTTCACTCCAATCAGAGGCACATTGGTAAATTGCCCACAACTTGTAATGATGTCTCTGCCCTTAGTACTCTGAGTACACCATCTGATATCATCTGAGGTTAGAGCAACAAGCCTCCTAGCCCAGTTCTTCTGCTGGTGAGGGTTCAAGAATGCATCAGTCTTTGGCAAGTGCTTGAGCAGCCAAGTATGGAACAAAGGAGCACAGCATCTCACTAATCTTCCCCTTTGCTTTTCATTCCTATGATGAACAGAGTAGTAAAGATCTCCCAGTAAGGTGGGCACTGGGTTTCTCAGGATGAAAAGATGGACTGCATTCTTGCTAACAAACCTAGGCTCATCTGCAAAAAGTATGACCCCATATATGCTAAGGGCCAACAGAGCACAGACTGCCTTCCACTCCCCTAGGGAGGCCTTCAGACTAGCCTGAGAAGTCAAGAAATCCAGGTGAAAACCAGAGATTCCAGCTTTAGATGTCAAATTCTGCCCAATCAAAACTGGTTCCAGGTATAATGTCTTTGCTATCTCCTCATTGCTTGGGAAAGCCATCTCAGGGTTGAAGGGGATTCCACTCCTGATGGGTACACCAACCAATGATGAATATTCCTCCAGCAAGGGTCCCAACTGAAAATTCTGAAATGTGAAGCACCTCAGAGGGGGATCATAGAACTGCAGGCAAGTATGTATCAAGCTCCTCTGTGAAGGGTCCAAATCCATAACCACATCAAGAATTCCTCCATAATGTTCTCTGAAAAGTGGTATATGGTCTGGAATAATCAGGGTCTGAATCTTCCTGATGCTGGTCAACTCAGGCTCAAAGAAGTGGTAGGAGATGTTACTCTTCTTAGGTGCCATGTTGCTGAAGAATGGGTGCTGATGATGATGACTGAGGACAACACTGAAGATGGGCCACTGATAAGCTGGGACTGAGGATGCAAGTGACTGAAGCAAGTGGCTGATAACTGAAGCAAGTGATGATGAAGATAGGTCTAAGCTGAAGAAGGGGTCAAAACCAAGCCAAAATGATAGGATGGATACCCTGAAAAACAAATAAACACATGTCAAAATGATGCAATGAGGATGTATGCAAATGATATGCAAGGGTTTGTGACTGAGCTGGATCTGATTAACTGCTCTGATATAGGTCCACATATGTTCAAGAAATCCAGATGGAGGTTTATAAGTCCAGTAACCAAGGTGGGGGACTCAAATAAAGAGTCACATGTCCAAGGCTAAAAATCACAAGAACTGTTCCAACATGGAGTACTCTTAATCAAATCAAAGTAACAGGGTATGTTGAGGTCAAGGGTACCTGCAAACCTGTAAACAGCCCAACCCCCTCACAGGTGATGTTCTAAAACAAGGATCCTCAGACTTGGATCAGTTATGAGAAGTGTAAACACTTCTGACCCGGAGGTACAGTGTTTACAATAACCATAAAAGATCCTCCTCTAATTCACCTCAGTTTCTGAAGTTCAATACTAAAGTTCATCCAGACTTAGCAGGCTTCCCAGATAGCCCTAGTACTACAGGAAATCTGCAGCACAGAGTTCTCAAGAAGAAACCCATATCTGAACCGTGTTTCATATTCCCGCACCAGACCGAAATGGAATGGGAAAGAATATGAACCACTCTAGCCTAGGTGTCACTCAGGTCCCAGGTATAGGACCTTAACTCTCAGTAGAACCCCCACCAACCAAAACAGAAACAACAGATCCAGCCAGCACAGTATGACAGTATGATATATGTAAAGCTGTAAAGAAAGCAATAAACAAAACTGTACATAAAGCAATAAAACAAATATACAAACACAAATAGCACATAACACCCCAGTAAACACAAATCAATCAAGCGCTAGGAGGAACCCACAAAAAGAACCAGAAGCCCTGGTTACAGTATAAGGGTCCCCAGCAGAGTCGTCAAGCTGTCGCTCCCGATAAATGGGAAATGGGCCCAGATAAAGGTACAGACGCCAATGGTCGGCGAAAGAAGGGTGTGAGAACACACAGGAGTGAACTCACAGGGAATGAAAAGAGTCGCCAGCTAGGCATTTTTATCCCGGAGGAAAGGTAGTGCTGCATAGACCTAGAAAAGATGGATAAGACGGTTGCGAACCAGAGAGACTGAGAAAGGGGGTTGGTTACAACCTGGGAAGGTATTAGCACCCAGATTGTCCGCCGTACTCGACGGGATCCACGCTTGAAAGATTTGTGTTTTAAAGGGGTAGTGTCAGTGCAATTTGTGCATAGAGAGCTGGAAAAGGATGTACAGGTGTCAGTGTAAAGGAAGTGTAAAGTGTATAAATGATGTGTCAGTGTAGGAATGAGAATGAATTGCTCATGATAATGAGGCTAAGAGATAGATGCTGGAAAGAGGGGGAATGTACAGAGACTTTTATTCGATAACTGTTAAGTTATGCCTATGTATCCTCTCGTGCAATGAGGAAGTCAGAACACCGTAGTTCGACCCAAAGAGACTGAAAGGTGAATTGACTTGTGAACTGCCTACTTGTCTATGCTCAAGTGTATGACCTGTCTGGCTCAGGTGCAAACTGTCTTGCATTAGACGGAAGGAGCAAGTTCTCGTTTATGAGTGAATGAGATGAGAAAAGAATCCCGTAGGAGACGGTTATTGTTTGTTTTTGTGTTTTTAATCTTTTAGTGCTTTTGGAGTTTGTCATAAGTTAATGAGCTTAAGCCTAAATCAATGGATTAGCAAACTCATCACATCTTCCCTCTGATTAGGGGTAATGAGAATACCTTAAGTGTGAAGTCAGTTTCTCACACTTAATCACCATGGTGTAGGGTTAAGATCATTAACCTACTTGTGATTATTTATATGTTTTTTGTTGTTTTTGTTTAGTGTTAAGTAATGAGATTAAGCCATAATCAAGGATTAAACAGACTCATTACACCATCCTAATAGAAGGATAATAGATGAGAATGTTTAAGCTGAGGAAAGCTCCTCAACTTAATCCATGATTAGGGGTTAAACCCATGACAAAACAAGCCTTTGATTAAGTGGATTTTATTTAATGGTAAGATGAAGAAGTGATTTTCATGGTTTGTAAGACAACTTGAGGGGGACTTGTCCATTAACACTAGGGTTAGTCCTTCTTAACCAGTTAAGGAAGAATTAGAACCCTAATGCAAGGCCCAAGTTACAAGTGTAATATCTTGATGATTATTAAGTGAATTGATTAAAGGATTTAAACACATTAAGGGTTTAACACTTAGGATTAAAGTTATACACTCCATCCTAATAGAAGGATGCAGGCATAAGCTTAATCACAGAGCCTTAAAGCCTTTAGGGTTTAGTCCCTGATTATGAGATGAGAAGAGAAGACTCAAAAGAGACACAAAGGTAAAACTAAATGGGGGACTAAACAAAACCCTAATCATTGTCATGCTTGGTTGTTCCTAAGGTTTGTGAGGTTTAAGAAAGGAATCTTCAATGGAACCACCAGGAAGCAGATGAAAGGATCAGGAGAAGCAAAGTGACTTGCTTCATTCAAGAAGTCAAGTCACTTGAAGAAAGAAAGTAAGAAGAAGAAGAATGAGCAAGCTCAATCTCAAACACATATCAAAATGCAGCAATGGATGCAAGAGAAAGATGAAAAGAAAATGTGAGAAGTGAAGGCAAATCCACTTTTCAAAGTTGCTTACCACCTGAAAGGTTAGTGAAAGAAATGCAATGCAATGCAAGATGAGATGAAATGGCATGATGAGAAACAAAACCAGAAGCATATATGGGATGATAAAGATGCTATGAGATGATGCAAGCATGAGACAACACATGGGGATGATCATACAAGTTCATGGATGCAAATGAAGCAAGTTAAGACACATGAACATACATGAAAAGTCATGACATGCAAATGGCATACAACATGGCAAATGCAAGATGCAATGATCAAACATGCTTTCAATATGTCCTAAGATGTATCATGAATCAAATTAATGCATAAAATTTCATGGCAAGTCATGGTATGCAAGCAAATGCAAGATATATGCATATGGAAGCCCAAATTAGGGTTTATGATCAAAGCATCAAACACAAACCAAAATCAGAAGCAAACAATGAGATAAAAAATTGAAAATGCACTCAAAGGACCCCTAATCCTATACTAACTCAATGCCCAAAGGAGAGGTTCCAACTCTTAACCTAATTCAAGTTATGAATTTCCTAAGTTTTCTAGGGTTTTAGGGTTCCTTAACAAGAAAAATGTCAAACAAATGGAAAATGTAAGATCAATTCATGCCAAATTAATCTCACAAACTACATGATATGCATAACACAATTCAAAAAGAATCAAGGTCTAACTCTTTAGGGTTAGGCAGAAATGATTTTTGGAAGTTTGGATCAAAATAATGCATCAAAATGATTTTAATTCCATGGAAAATTCTCAAAATGCATCAAAAAATAAATTTGGTTTGAGGGTTGGACAATGTTTCTAAATGTTTTTAAATGTTTCATGAATTGTTTGGTGATTTTTAAATACCTAAAAGTATTTTTAATTGATTAATTCTCATTAATTAATTAAAAAGAAACTTTTAAATATTTAAAAATACTTTTTAAATGCTAAAAATGAAAATAAAAATATTTTTGTGCTTTAAAAATTAATGAAACTCAGGACAAAAAATTTCATAATTTTTAAATGGTTTTTGCTATTTTTTATAAAATGTACAAGTTAAATGGAAAGAAAATAAAATAAAACAAAATAAAATGAAAAGTAATCTGATCCAAAGATCCAGATTCAAAGTTGAAGAGAGATGGTTGACTGGCGCGCTAATGAATGGCCTGGATTGACTCTGGCTTTAATTAAGTTTTACGAATTAATTAAGTGGATTAATTAAGTTAATGGTGATTAGGGCAAAATGGACCCATCTGGACCACACATACACGCGCCAAGTCAACCCAAGTCAGATGATCCAACGCATGAGATTCAAATGCCATTAATGACTGGGATTAGGGTTAAACATTTTCAGGTGACCGGAGGGAAGCTCCGGTCATCTTCTCCGGCGGGTTGAAAACCCTAGATCACGAATCAGGCTACCATTCATCAAATTAAAAGCAGGGAAATGTTCCTCTACCCAAACCCCACTCAAATCACCTCTCAAACTAAATTTATCATGCATAAATGAAGAGAATCGAAGCCAAGAAGATTCACGGGCAAAATTTCAGAGCCCTGGTAAATCCTCATTTCTCACTCATTTTCGATTCTAAGCACATCCCCACGATCAGCAAGACATACACAATCAAATTATTACTTAAAATGAAAGCTCTGAGAGAAAAAGTTCATGGCCATACCTGAGATGGAAGCTTCTGTTTCTGGACTTTCCGGGCTACTCTTTGGTGCAGACTCACTCCAATGGTTCCCCTGGTGCTAATGGCAAGCTTGGATGGAGCTTAAACAAGCTATTTTGAGAGGTCCAGTTCTGGTGTATCAGAAAATGAAGTCTGTGTGTGTGATGTTTCAAGCTCTACAAAGGGTTGATTCTGGTTCCTTTTAGTGTGTTTGATTTGTTGGTGAAGAGAAATTGGATGTTTGATGGCTGGAAAATGAGATTCGAAGAAGGGAAGGTCTTTTACAGTTTTTTGTGGGGACTGAGTTCTGGCTTGTCTCAAAGGCCAATGCTTTGCTATAATCCTCCCAAGTTGTGTGAATAGCCTGTGGGGCAGGTCAGTAGGGGTGGCTGCTTACTGTTCCATGAGTATGGGAGTTTTGGCCAAAAAGTCAAGTTGGCTTGTACTTGCAGCATGGGCTATGGCAGCAGCAGTTTGAGGTCATGTCTTGCTTCAGCTTGGGTCAAGGATGACCCTTAGATTGCTTGAGAGTGACTGCAACATATGGATCATGAGCTATGCTAGCTTTTGCAACTTGCCCTCTTGTGCTTTCTTGTGATTCTATGCTATGTACATGAGGCATTTCTTGCTGAATTTTGTTACATGATGTCTCAATTGGTCATGGCAATGCATAGAAATCAGTTGGTAATCACATAGCTCTTTGGAAAATGACTTTGCCAAAAATCCATCTTTTGCACTTGTAATGGAAAATGCCCTAAAGATCTTTGAAAAACAAAGCAAGCAATGCAAAATCCCTTGGGCCAATTCTGTTTTTTTAGGTTATGTATGATCATGTGATGGAGTTTTGAGACCATTTTGAAGTCAATAGAATGCTTGGTACATGATTTTGCAAGTTTTCCATTTGGTGCCTAACTTGAATTTTAGTGATTTTTGCCAACTTTGACAAACCATAACTTTTGATCCAAGATGAATTAGGTCATGTTCTTGTACTTTTTGAAAAGGGAAAGATCTAATCTACAACTTTCATGACCAAAGTTATTCCATTTGAAGCATTTTTGGATCAAAAAGTAAGGGTTGAAAAGTTGCCTAAAATGACAAATTCCTTAAAAGTCAAACTTGCCCCAAAAAGTCAACTTTGCAAAAACTTCAAATTCTTCAATTTTGTGAACTTCCAACCTCTTCCATGATCAAATAAAGATCATATACACTCAAAATGATGAAGATCACCCCTTGGTTGGGTCACTGGGGGCCTCAGATGCCCTGATTTTGCACTGACTTGTCTAAAAAGTCAACTCTTGATCAGATGACTTCCCCATGGAATTTCTTCATGAAAATTGATATGCATACTCCCTATACCATATAGAGACCAATAGAAACAAGAATGACCAAAAAATTTGGAGTTATGGCCTCTGAAACCAAAACCCTAATTTTAGGTCATCTGTGCAGTCAAGCCTGGCTCTGCTTCCATACCATTCCTAGTTCTTGTGATTATTTGGCATTCTTGACTTTGAGAAGATACAATGTGATACTTGAACACACATGGACCCCTTTGAAGTGATTGGTGGCCTTTGGAGTGGCTCAAGAAGCTCTTGGATTGCTCAGATCACAAACCCTAGGTGCAGATGACTTTGAATCTATGCAGTGAATCAAAAATGTGGTATGAGATGGTATGATTGAGTTTATGCATATGCAATGATCACTAGCCATGGTGTGAATGGGTGAGGGCAAATTTGGGGTGTTTACAAATATGAGGCATGTATCCTGGGTATTAAAGCTGCCATTGATATGAAGATTCAGTTCCTAGATGTATATGGAGATTCAGCCCTGGTAGTAAGTCAAATTAAAGGAGATTGGGATACCAAGCATGATAACCTCATTCCTTACAGAGAGCATGTGTTGTCTTTGATCCCCTATTTCAAAGAGATTACCTTTGGACATATTCCACGAAGAGAAAATCAGTTGGCAGATGCACTAGCCACCATGGCATCTATGTTTGAGATTAGCTGGGATGATGAAGCTCCCAAGATTACTATTGACAGATTTGAGAAGCCTGCATACTGCAATGAGATTGACACTGAAGAAGCAGAAGAGATGCCTTGGTTCTATGAAGTGAAAAGATATCTTGAAACTCAGGAGTTCCCTGAAGGGGCATCTGTCAAAGATAAGAAGTTTATGGGGAGGTTTTCTGCTAAGTTCTTTTTGAGTAATGGCATTTTGTACAAGCGCAATCATGATTCAACTTTGCTTTGTTGTGTGGATAAGAAGGAAGCAACTGAGATTATGGAAGACATGCATGATGGGATCTTTGGCACTCATTCTAGTGGTCATACCATGGCAAAGAAGATATTGAGAGCAGGTTACTATTGGTCTACCATGGAAGCTGACTGCTATCAACATTCCAGAACGTGTCACAAGTGTCAAATTTATGCGGATAAAGTACATATACCTCCATCACCATTGAATGTGTTGACTGCTCCTTGGCCTTTTGCCATGTGGGGCATTGATATGATTGGTGAGATCAAGCCTACTACTTCTAATGGGCATCGTTTCATCCTAGTTGCTATTGATTACTTTACTAAGTGGGTAGAGGCAACTTCATTTGCATCTGTTACTAAGAATGTGGTGGCTCGATTCATTAAGAATAATCTCATATGTAGGTATGGCATCCCTGAAAGGATTAACTGATAATGGCTCTAATCTGAACAACACTATGATTACGGATCTTTGCACGCAGTTCAAGATTAAGCATCGCAACTCTTCTCCGTATCGTCCAAAGATGAATGGGGCAGTTGAAGCTGCTAACAAAAACATTAAGAAGATTCTACAGAAAATGACTATTACTTACAAGGATTGGCACGAGATGTTACCATTTGCTCTTCATGGTTACCGTACTACAATACATACTTCAACAGGGGCAACCCCATTCTCCTTAGTCTATGGTATGGAAGCAGTTTTGCCCATTGAAGTTCAGATACCCTCCTTAAGAATCATGAAGGATGCAGGCTTGGATGAAGATGAGTGGATTCAGACTCGACTTGACCAGATAAATTTGATTGATGAGAAAAGGTTGGCAGTTGTTTGTCATGGCCAGATGTACCAGAAACGGATGATCAAAGCTTTTAATAAGAAGGTTAAGCCAAAGGTATATCAGGTTGGTGACTTGGTAATCAAACGTATCATACTACCACATGGTGATCCTAGGGGCAAATGGACTCCTACATATGAAGGACCATTTGTAGTCAAAACAGTATTTTCAGGAGGTGCCATGATGCTTACTACTATGGATGGTGAAGACTTCCCACAACCTATAAACGCAGACATAGTTAAAAAATACTACGCATAAAAAGAGACCCGCTAGGTTGACTGGCCTAGGCAAAAATAAGGGCATCCCGGCGAACCAAAAGGGTTCGGGCAAAAATTAGGGATATATATATATATATATATATATATATATATATATATATATATATATATATATATATATATATAAATGTACACCCGGCAAGTCGAAAACCTGAAAAGGCGGCTTGGGCAAAAAAAGGGTATCCCGATGGATTGAAAACCTGAAAAGTCAATCCAGGCAAAAGTTAGGGATTAAAGCGTATGACTATGTCTCGTTTGGATCACCCATGTAACTACTACCAGTTGTGCTACTTACTCAAGCTCGAACAGATAAAGATCAATCCAATCGTTCCATCTCAACAGCAGAAGATGAGATACTTGAAGATAATGGCAATAGTAGAATTGAAACTCAATAGGATTATTTCCCACATAGCTGATTTTCTTTGTTTTATAAAAACTTTTATGACGAATTCATCTTACTAGGATTTCTGTCTCCTTGTACAAATTTGCCTATGTATAGGTCACTTTGTGATATAAATAAAATTCCATCTTTGAATCCAGATTTACTTTTACCCTATTTACATAAGCGAAACGTCCATTGGTTGTGTTTGAATGTATGTATGCTTTTGAATATGATTGATGTTTACCAGAAATGCATAAAATGCTTAATATGATTGATGTTTACCAGAAATGCATGAAAATGCAGTAATAGTATTTACTAAGGACGAACGAGGGAAGGAATTCAACGAAGCTTCGCCGGTTCATCCCTACAAGACAGCTACAAATCCCCCAGTAGGGCAAAATCCATATTCATAAATACTTCGAGTCACATCTCCCCTGGAATTTATATCCATCTCTTTTATCCTCAGAAGGATAGTCGAGAATTTATTCTTTCAATAGGAGTACGACGAACGAAGACGGGAGGTTATGGATACCTTACTATCGAATGAGACGGGAACGAGTTCCTCATATTCTTCACTATATCTCCTCATATTCTTCAGCAACAAATTGGGATTTATTTTCCTTGGCCAGCAGTTGTTATACGAAGATATCCGGATGCTTCAGGCTACATGATGCATACATACAACATTTACATCATACCATAATATACACATCCATAAGTACATAATACAGTTACTTAGGTGCATCATACTATGCATGCATACATAACGCATAAACTAATATTTCCCTTGCAGGATAGTTATATGCAGGTAAAACAATATCAACAACTTACAACGGGTCAGAAATGATCCATACACTACTCAAGATGTCCTCGAATAGCAGGCAAAACGGTCCGTAAAAAGATCCATTCCCTGGTTCAAGACATCTTTCAGAAGAACAAATCCTGACGTTCTTTTGACCCTTAAGAGAAAATCCTGACGCTCTTTTGGCCCCTTGTTCAAGACTTTTTCAGAAGAACAAATCCTGACGTTCTTTTGACCCTTAAGAGCAAATCCTGACGCTCTTTTGGCCCCTTGTTCAAGACTTTTTTCAGAAGAACAAATCCTGACGTTCTTTTGACCCTTAAGAGCAAATCCTGACGCTCTTTTGGCCCCTTGTTCAAGACTTTTTTAGAAGAACAAATCCTGACGTTCTTTTGACCCTTAAGAGCAAATCCTGACGCTCTTTTGGCCCCTTGTTCAAGACTTTTTCAGAAGAACAAATCCTGACGTTCTTTTGACCCTTAAGAGCAAATCCTGACGCTCTTTTGGCCTCTTGTTCAAGACCTTTTTTCAGAAGAACAAATCCTGACGTTCTTTTGACCCTTAAGAACAAATCCTGACGTTCTTTTGGCCCCTTGAATAGCAGGCAAACGGTCTGTAAAAAGATCCATTCACTGGTTCAAGATATTTTTCAGAAGAATTAACCCTGACGTTCTTTTGACTTTGGAGAGTAGGCAAACGGTCTGTACAAAGATCCATTCCCTAATTCAAGATACCTCCAGAACAGGTAATCATCACAAGATTTATTTCTACTGGTCCATTCAACAATTCAAATCATGTTGCATAAATGATTCAGAGACGGCTTATACAAAGACCTAGTACTGATATCCAGTATCAACATAAAGACATCATCACATCCTGATATTTTAGATGGCATCTCTAAGCCCATCTCCAATATATTTTAGATGGCATCTCTAAGCCCATCTCCAGTTCTTCCAAGTGGCATCTTCAAGCCCACTCAAGCATATACAACTAATCATCAGTGTTACTTTACGCACCGGTGAGTGCAAAAATTTTGGGCTTTTGTGTTCAATCCCCTTCAACCTTCCAGGTCACGAATGGCACGTATACCAATCTAACCCCTCAGGTTTCAGAAAATTGAACAGGGGCAGTTGTTGCACCCCAAAATTTGCCCTCACAAGACAAGACTTTGTGTACTAAGAGGTTCACAAGTTTCACAAGGTTCACAAAACATCTCATGAGGTTCACAAGGTTCACAAAGTTCACAATCAGTCAGAAGATTTGACATTTCCCTCAGACAATGCATCCTCCTAAGCAATGCATCCTAAACTAGGGTTTTGACTTTAATCAGGATAAATGGACTTCCAAGACTTCAATTGAGCTTTATAACATCTTATATGTGTTTAAGAATCCCCATGACAAGTTTCAAGACTTTTCCCAAAGGTTTGCTCAGTCAGATGATCAGATAGGTTAAAATCAGTCAAAGCAGTTAAAACGTCAAACTGAGGTCAACTGTGGTTAAACCAAAGTCAAACTTCATGATTTTTTGCCAACATCAAGTATATGAAGTAAAATTCATCATTTGATCAAGAGTTGATCATGATTCATCAAGGAGATTTCAGATTATCAAGAATCAGGAGTTTCTAAATTAGGGTTTCCTCATGAAAAGTCAACTGAACTTTGACCAGCCATAACTTTCACATGCTTCATCAAGAATTTTCCATCCAAAGCTCATTTTGAAGTAAATTGAATTCTCTACAACTTTGTGTCTCACAAGCCAAGCCCAAAAATGCTTCATTTGGAAGGTATGAGCTAAGACATTATAGGTCCTTTTAAAAGTCAACAAAAAGTCAACAACTTCAAAAGAGCATAACTTGAGAATGGTAAAATATATAGACATGAAACCAATGGGGTTGGTTAGAGGACTCTTTAAGCTTTCCAAAATGTCCAACAACACCCTCATAGCATTAAAATTGAAGGATTTGTGCCCTTGCAAAGTTGGGAAATTTTAGGGAAGTTTATGAAGCAAATAAGGCCTAAAATCAAATTTTTGCTAAATGAGCCCACCAAATTGCCATCCCATCTTTACAAAAACACCAAGCACGACCCAACCCATGCAATTTCTGATTTTTTTATTTTATTTAATATTTATTTGGATTTTATTCATTTAAATACATATTAAATCAAAATAAAATCAAAAAATCAATATTTAAATATGATTCTTCTTCTAGAAAATCATAAAAGCCATTTAACATGAGTTTATACTGTCCAAATTCGTGCACACTCTTTAGAGCATGAAAAGATTTGATTTTTGGCAAAATTTGGAATGAGATTTCTTCATCATCAAGGCATCCAAAAAGCCCAAAGAACAACCACTTTTCTTGACCTAATTTTGTTCACTTATAAGTATAGAACTCATCACAACCAAGGGGGGACGAATTCAGAGCCTCAAAAAGCATTATCAAACTTCAAAAATTCATCCAAAATCCAAGATTCGGTTTTCAAATTTCAGGTGTTTTTCAGGTTGTTTAAGGATTGCAAATGGATCCTGGATGGTCCCATAACCTATTGCATTGATCCATACCATCAAATTCATGACATATTATGTTAACCGGACCTTGTTTTTTCGTGTTCATCATGAATTTCGATTTCATATGTTGCACTTAATATAAATTGTTTTTGACATTTGATTCATGTTCAGGGTGTGATAACAATTGTTTCTGGACATTTTATTGTGAAGTTTGATGCAGGGACGAGGTCACGCCATTGTTAGGGTTTCAAAACCTCTAAATTAGGAATTCTGTTTAGATGCGATTTCAGATGAAATTGACTGCAAAATTGGACTCACAAGACCTCTTTTGATAGGTTTACACCATTGGGACAAATTTATTTTGCGCGTATGATATTTTTTTGATTTGCAGGACCTTTAGTGACGCATAAAAACCGTCACTAAAAGTTGTAGTGACAGACGAACCGTAGGTATAGCCTAAGCCATCGGACGAAGGATGAAGATGAAGTTTCGCGCGTTTTGAAAATTTGAATTATTGACATAATATTTTATTATTTTGTTTTCGTATTATATCAGAAACGTTGCTTGGCTCAATTGGTAAGGGAGCGCATATGTGAAGCAAAGGTCAGGGGATCGAATCTGGTCTCCAACATTTTTTTGGCTTCAAATTCATTTATCTCATGATTTCACAATATAAAGATCATCTTGCCATTATACATCACACGCGCGCAACAGCTCAGTTGTTTATGGGACATCCTTGGCAGGTACAGGACCGGGGTTCAAATCCCAGGTCCTTTCTTTTTGGTCAATTTCTTTATTTTTTCTTCTTTTAGTTTATTTTCTTATATTTAATTCTATTTTATTTAAATTAGTAAATATAAATTATAAATACCATTAAAATACTTTTCTTTATATTCTTAAAATATCATAATTTATTTTCTTAAAAAATTTTAAATTGTTTATATTTATTTCATAATATGTATATATGTATAATTATCATATTTTTGCAAATAAATTATTTTATTTTGTAAATTAATATTTAAAACCCTAATTTTCTCTAACCCTAATTTTTATATAAACCCTAATTATCTTATAAATCTTAAAATATTTGTTTGTAAATTTTAAGTATGCATATTTATTTTATAATTATTATATGTAGTTTGTATATATATATATATATATATATATATATATATATATATATATATATATATATATATATAAATAATTTAATTAAGTAGTTAACCCTAATTTATTTTTTCTAAACAATTAAAAACCCTAACTTTATTTCATGAACTTAATTTATTATTTTTATATGCTTACTTAATTATAATTAATAAATATTTTTTTTATAATATGTATATATAATTAAATAATTAGACTATTAATCATATTTTATTAGTATATAATATTTACTATTTATTTCTTTTATTAAAATTCTTAAAAATAATTATTTATTTAATTTTGAACTTTTAATTTATTTCTATATTATATTGTTATACTAACCTTCTTATATTTATTTTCGTTTATTATTACTAACCAATTTAATTATTATTTATTATATGCTTATTTATTTTAAATTATTTTTATTATTCTTATAATGTAACTGTGCCAATTATGTAATAGTTGTAGAATTATTCTTATTATTTATTTTAAATGCCATGGTTAGTAAAATAGGGAGTGTAAATATGTTTGTAATTAAAATTGAATTTAGATCACCAATTTATAAGATAAATACTTGAACTTATACACGCACACACGTAAGTCGATCTTGGATCGCCATCTCACATTCTTAAGGGTTACCTCTCATGTTGCCTAAACAAAAGGTCAAGTAAGGTGTAAAGCAAAGTCCCTTCTCTCATATCATCTTGTCCCTTAAAAGATAAAAAGATCAAGTCCCTTCATGGTTGCCTTTCGTAAATGATCTTGTCCCTTTCGAATAAAGATGATAAGTCCCTTCGAAATTGCTAAATACACCTTACAGTTGCCTAATTACAGTTGTCCCTTCATTGGTCCCTCAAACATCCTAGGTAATGACTACCTATTCCTTAATAATAGGGATAGTCTTACCATTTAAAGGATATTTAAGAACAGAAAAGACTTAACTTAGGGTAGGTTCCTCTTATGTACTTGCTCACTTTTCAAAAACATTTCAAAACACTTCACATTTTCAAACAAATTTTCAAAACAAAGGCTTTATATATATCCGTACATGGATCATTATAAAGTACTTAAGAGAATTTCTAATCACACACTACACTTCTCAAAACAGTTTAAAGTGAGCTAAGTAACTAAGAGCCCATGGATAACTATGGATGTAAAGGGTGATAACACCTTCCCTTTGCATAACCTACCCCCCGAACCCAAAAATCTTTTAAGGTTTTTCCTGTTCTTTTATGCCCTTTCCTTTGGATAAAATAAAAGTCGGTGGCGACTCTTGCTATCCGCAACATTTAATTAAAGTCAGTTCTCCCACCGTGTTACAGCGGGCATATCTTGTATAGCTTTTACCTTTGTAGGGTCAACTTCAATACATTTACCACAGACAATGAAACCCAAAAGTTTACCAGATCTAACCCCAAAGGTACATTAGTTTGGATTCAATCTCAGCTTGTATTTCTGCAACCTCTCAAATAGCTTGTGCAGATGGTCAAGATGTTCTTCTTCAGTCTGGAACCTGACTATCATGTCATCAACATATACCTCTATCTCGTGATGGATCATATCATGGAACAAAGCTACCATAGCACGCTGATATGTTGCCCCAATGTTCTTCAAACCAAATGGCATTACTTTGTAACAAAAGATGCCCCACTGTGTGACAAACGTAGTCTTCTCCATGTCTTCAGGCGCTATCTTAATCTGATTATAACCAGAGAAACCATCCATGAAAGAGAATACCTTATACTGAGCAGTGTTGTCTACTAGAATATCAATATGCGGAAGCGAAAAATCATTTTGGGGCTGGCCTTGTTCAAGTCTATGTAATCCACGCACATGCGTACTTTTCCATCCTTCTTAGGAACTGGTACCACATTTGCAACCCATTGAGGATAAGAAGTGACAACTATGAACCCTACCTCAAATTGTTTTATCACTTCAGCTTTGATCTTTTCTGGCATTTCGGGACGCATACGACGAACTTACTGCTTTATCGGGTGACAACCTTCCTTCATGGGTAGACGGTGAACCATAATATCAGTATCAAGTCATGGCATATCTTCATAAGACCAAGAAAAGATCTCCAAGTAATCATGTAGCATCTATCTTGATTTCTTTCTTATCTTCCTCAGAACCCAGATTCACAACTTCAATCGGTTCTTCGTATGGTTGTATAACTTTCTCTTCTTGTTGTAGCAACCTAGCAAGTTCTACGGGCACTTTACAATCTTCCTCATTTCCATCCTCGACTTGGTAGATTGGATTTTCGAAGTCATAATTGGCAATAGCAGAATTGTTATCAATGGGATCCATAGTGGATGAGGATCTGCAGTTTAGTGATGTGGGTGTGTAAGAATACATAGCGGAAACAAATAAATAGAAAGATAAAAAAAGCGCAAAATTTGAATGCAAAACGTCCATTGATTTATTGAATGAAAATATGCGATGAAATGACAACCCTTTACAGATAAACCTTTGTGCCTCGAGCAAGGAAAAAGGCTTAAAAGTTTAATTGTTCAAATTTCAAAACAAAAATAAGAAAAATAAAAAAAATAGCATTTACTACTAACTAAAGGAGATAAGAATAATGTCTTCAGTCTTCCAATTGTTGAGCCCACTGCCAATGGTAGTAAGGATCCAATTGTCTATGTCGCAGTCCTCATCAGTGTTTTCCACAACATTGACTTGATCCTTCTGAACTCCTTTGTTGGTTATACGAATAGCACAAGCACGACAAACAGTCTTCTGAGCCTCTCAAGTTAAACTCAAACCAAAATCGCCAGACTTGTAAGGAATGTCAAGAACCTGACCCCAAATAGTGCAACCACCTTCTTCAACCACAGCTTTAGCATCTTTCAGAGAGGCTATTGCAGGAGATGCTCTAGAAACAATAGGAATTGTCTTAGCAGCAGGAACAGTCGGAGAAACCACTTCGAATGTCTGACAAGAAGTCTCAACGAATTCGCCATCCATCTCAACATACTTGAGAGTACTCACATGACTGACCATGTACTCTTCTTCACCATAGACAATGACAATCTTGCTCTTCACAAGATATTTCAGCTTTCGGTGTAAGGTAGAGGTTACAACACCTGCCCCATGTATCCAAGGGCGCCCCAGCAAGCAGGAATAGGCAGGACGAATGTTCATCACATAGAAAGTAGAATCAAAGA
Source organism: Lathyrus aphaca (assembly GCA_963966055.1). NCBI lineage: Eukaryota > Viridiplantae > Streptophyta > Magnoliopsida > Fabales > Fabaceae > Lathyrus > Lathyrus aphaca. Next base: position 68,948,586 of record OZ014525.1, on the reverse strand, counting down.
CTTGAGAACCTACTTTGATCGGAAGATCAACTTCTCCATACATCATTCTTTTTGAACCATCAAAAGCTCTCACCACCATGTTACTAGGTCTCAACACAACATCTTCATAGTTGAGCTTATCAAGAACGACCTTCAGTAACATATTTAATGAGGAACCATTATCCACCAACACATGAGATAGAGTAATGCCCCTACACTCAATAGAGACGTGTAGAGCTTTGTTGTGGTTTCCTCCAGTGGGAGTTAGATCAGCATCAGAAAAGCCTACGACATTGTTAGTCGTCAAGTTAGCAACATAATTTTCAAATTGGTCCACAAATATTTCATGTGGTACGTGCACAGATTTCAAGAATTTCACCAAAGCCTTAGCATGGGCCTCAAAGCATAATAATAGAGATAGAATAGAGATCTTAGAGGGAGTGTGTCCCAATTGTTCGACAATATTATAATCACTCTTGCGGATGATCTTTATTACTTCTTCCATTTGCTTAGAGAGATCTTCAGTAGTCTGTGTCTCAATATGAACAGGCTCAATCATTGGTCTTTTGTCTCAAGCTTGAGTACCTGGCTCGGAGGTAGGAATACAAACTGGAGTAGCGGCAGTCTTTGAAGTGTCTTATAGAGATAAAATTCTTCCACTTCGAGTAACTTTACTAGTCCCAACGATATTGTCGACATCGAGATCAGTATCCTCAACAGGTCTATCAGTTTAAGGCTCTTGCTTGACACCATGGACATAAACATCAGCTCCATAATTTCAGGGGATGGCCTTATTAGAATAATATGGGATCGGATTGGGAGTAGTAATAATCAGGGGATCCACTTTTGGCTTAGCAGTAATCTTCATAGGACCCTTAGATGTGATCCTTACAGGGATTTTAGAGGTAATCTTTACGGGAGTTTTAGTAACCATAGACACGTCCTCAAGCTTCAGACCTTGGGACAAACTTTCACATAAACTCTCCATAGAAGGACTCTTCTCAAAAAGTACAGTACGGTTGTCCATCAAACGTTGAATACCTTCCTTCAGCTTCCAACAACCATTGGATTGAGATGCACAGTAATAATAGTTTTCATTGCAGCCCGGAAATAAATCGGCTTGCAACAGCTTCTTTTTCACAATTGATAGAGGAATGGTTAAGTCAATCACAGTAGAAACATAAGAACCATCATCAATAGCATTAACAGTCTTATCATGATTGGGCATAGGAGTGGTAATCATATTAGGAGTCTCAGGAGGATCAAATTCAATTTCCCCAGCATCAATCATATCCTGAATTTTATTCTTCAATGCCCAACAATTATTAGTATCATTTCCAGGACAGTTGGAGTGATATGCACACCTTGCATTGGGGTTATAGCAAGGAGAGGAAGAATTGGGATTCTGAGGAGGGTCTTTCAAGGTAATCAGATCCCCTTTCAACATGTGTTGCATCTCCTGAGCCAATGACATATTGATTTTTGTAAATTGTATCCTAGATGTGTCCTACTTATGTTGATTATTCTATTGTTGATTTGGTTGCACAGATACAGGATTGGAGATAAGAACTGCTCCCACATATTGGTTACGGTTGTTCTTATTACGACCTTGTTGGCCGTACACATCATTGGATTCCTTTTTCCCACTAGGTGGCTTCTTAGTGGTGCTTGAAGAGGTAGCCATCGGTATTTTACCACTTCGTATTCCACTTTCAACATGTTCTCCAGTCATTATCAACTCAGTGAAACTAGATGACGAGCTTCCAATTAGGTGACTATAGAAAGGACCAGTCAGCGTACTCATGAACATGTCAACCAATTCTCAGTCAAGTAAAGGAGGTTGAACCCTGCTTGCAAGATCTCTCCATTTTTTAGCATACTCTTTGAAACTTTCATTAGAGCCCATGGACATGCTTTGGAGTTGCATACGAGTTGGCGCTAAATTAGAGTTATATTGATATTGCTTGTAGAAGGCTTCAGCAAGATCATTCTAGGTTTGAATATTGGTACTCTCAAGTTGGTAGTACCATTCTAGTTGAGCTTCAGATAAACTTTCTTGGAAGAAATGTATCCATAACTTTCTATCAGCAGTATATGGCTGGATCCTCCGGACATAGGACCTCAGATGCAGCTTTGGACACGAAACACCATCATATACCATAAAAGTAGGAACTTTGAATCCAAGAGGAATGAAAACTCCGGAAATCAGACTCAAATCTTTGAAATCCAAACCAGATGTTTTCTACAACTCCATGGAATTCAAACGGTCTTCCAGTAAATTGTATTTCTCATCACCGGCAGAATCATAATAATAATTCTCCTCTTGATCAGGATTCCCAATAGTACCACGTTGACTATCTTCTTCTTTCACAGAATCTCGGTAATCATCGTCTCCATGAATTTTGACCTCATTGTCCGTCTTAATTTGACCCTTGAATCTCTTACCCATGTTAATGAGGCCGACTGGATTTCTTGTTTTCTTCTTCATCTTGGTCAGAAGTGTTTTCAGTTCTTCTTGTCCCTTGGACAAGTTCAGGAACATCTCTTGGAATTGGTCGTTTTGGGTCTGGAGATCTTTGACAGTCTGTTCGAGAGCCATTTCAACTGAAATAAACAGCGAGAAGATAAGAAACTTGTCATAGAAACCTGTTATACAATGGTATGACATGTAAATTCATATGCAATGTTTTCAAGGACCTCGTGGGATTTAAATTTGTTAAACAAAACAGAAACAAAACTTTTATTAGTAAGTTCAAAATATAACTGCCCATTGGGCTTACAATGAAGGAAAAACAAGAAAGAAGCTATAAAGAAAATAAAAACATTTGAGACTTAGGACTCAAGTCTCCCATGGACGCTTACTCTTCGTTTTGAGATATGTATTGAGGTTTCGCTGTTCATGAAGTCGCCTTGTCAGCTCCAACACTTTCTCCTCGCTAGCATAGAACTGGGCCTCAAAGGTATCTCTTTCCTCCTTCAGTTGGAGCCAAGATTTTTGTAGCTCTTCCAGGTCAGTAGGCATGTCTGGATGAAGAATGGTGTAAGGAACATCTCCTTCAACAATAGGCTCAACGATCACCGATAGAACAGCAGGATATGGCATCATAAGAGTTTGAGCACGATATCATACCCATCTGAGGTAAGGCTCCATAGGGATGGAGTATTTTGGTTCTAGAGTGTTGTTATTAATCTTATTCTCCATGCCTCAAGCATGTATAAACCTTTGACGATAACCTTGAGGATCATTGTCATAATCAAACACAATACCTTGAATAATCATATCATGAGGAACATCACTCCGAGCATAACCAAATTGACATAGTGCTAAATAAGGATTATAAGTGATGCCTCCCCTTATGCCAAGGAGTGGAACATTAGGGAACTCCCTACAGTGGTCAATGATAGTGATGTTTTCCATAGATCGGGAACACCAGTAGATATCTGAATGAGAGAGTGACATTATCCTTCTAGACCACCTCAAACCTTGTTCATTCTTCATCACAGATCGAGGAAGGTGTGAAATAAACCACCTTGATAGTAGAGGTATGCAACACATCAGAGTCCCTCGCGCCTTCGTAGTACGATTATGAAGAGAGTGTAAAATATCTCCAAGCAAAGTAGGAACAGGATTATGAGTCAAAAATATTTTAATTGCATACACGTCTATGAATTGGTCCGGATTAGGGAACATCACCAAACCATAAATCAACAGGGCCGAGATCTCCTCAAAAGCGTAGTAACTCATAGCATCTAGAAACAACTGAGCTTTCTCTATCAAGAATTTTGCAAGAAGACCTTTAACTCCACTTCTTGTTTCCAATACAATATCTGACTTTTTCAGATGCAAAGCTGCTGCAATAACTTCAGGTTTAGGCTCCTTCTCTAGACTGGTGAAAGTTTTTTGATAAAGAATAGGCATACCAAGTAGTTTAGAGAATTCTTCCACTATGGGCACCAACTGATAATCAGGAAATGTGAAACAGTGATGTTTAGGGTCAAAGAACTGGAACAAACACTCATCATGTCTTCATCAAACCCTGAGGTAACCAAACCAAGTAGACCACCATGCCTTTCGGTGAATTGAGATTTCTCAGGAACTTTTAAGACTAATTCCTTAAGCTTGGAAGGTATCCTTACAAAGTTGATTCGAATAGTGTTTTTGCGAGCGGAAGCCATAACCCGCAACAAAGAACAAAGATAAATCCCTTGGTCTTTGAAATGGTTAGTGAAAATGATATGTTATGATGTTATGATGTTATGATGTTATGTTCATGTTTAAAGCAAGCAAATGGAAAACACAAACATGTCACACAAGATCCTTAGGCTTAAGAGCTTGCATGAAGTCCATAGGTAAGTACTCTCCCGATTGAAGTTTAGTATGTTCAACCTGTCCTAGCAATAGTAACCGAGTTCTAAGGAATCTCAATATCACTGATTCTTCTCAAAGGTTTTATTTCAGTGTGGCAACTATTTCACTAACCAAAACATCCCAAGATTAGAATCTCAATGAGTGTAGCATCGAGTATCAACCAACTTTAGACTGCACCAAAGCCGGCTATCTCACTACTTTCTACTGGCCAAGATGGGTCAATTAAGGTTTTAAAGGGTAGTTAGTGTAAATGACACCACATGATAGCCTGATATTATCCTCAACTGACTTGAAGAACATCAGTACCAACCAAAATGTCACATTAACTGTAGCTACCATATCAACCATAGTGGTATACGTCGTACAGTTTCCTTGGCCTATTTCCACTTACCTAAGGTACACTAGATCCGTGTTAGGATCTTTCTCACAGTAGCCCCAAGACAAAAAAAACCTTAAAAGTAAAGCATACAAGTCAAACAAATTATAAAGTGAACTAATACTCTAAGGTAACCCCTCTTTAAATAGACCTCCCCAGCAGAGTCGCCAGTTCTGTAACACGGTGGGAGAATTGAATTTTAATATTATCGCAAAATATGTTGCGGTAAGCAAGATTCGCCACCGACTTTTATTTTATCCAATTAATAAAGGCATAAAAGAACAGGAAAGACCTTTTAAAAAGATTTTGAGTTCGGGGGGTAAATTATACAAAGGGAAGGTGTTAGCACCCTTTGTATCCATGGTTATCCATGGGCTCTTAAATGATTAGCTCACTTTATACTTGTTTTGTTTGAAGAGTGTAGTGTGTGATTAAAATATTTTCGTAAATATTTAACTTTGTAGTGATTCTCGTATGAATGTATACAAAGTGTTTACTTGTTTGAAAGTATTTTGAAAAAAGTGTGAGGGGTGTAAAAAGTATTTGTTTTGAAAGTTGTGGGCAATCATTTAAAAGTTACTTACCCTAAGTTGTAAGGTCTTTCTTGTTGTTTTCGTTTCCTTAGGGATAGAATTGTCATCACTATTAATTAGTAAGTAGACTTATCCTTGGATTTGGAGGGACAAGCGTAGGGTCATCGTTATGGTCATAGAAGGCAACATGTAGAGATACCTTAACAATTCGAATGGACTATCATCATTTTCATAGGGACAAAATCATTTATTCGAAGGCAACTCGAAGGGTCATCGAGGGACTATGATCTTTTTTGTAGGGACAAAATCATTTATTCGAAGGCAACTCGAAGGGTCGTCGATGGACTATGATCTTTTATTCGAAAGGCAACTGTGATGATTTATTTCCTTAGGAAACAAGTTAAGGTATCCCTACGTTTGAGGGACTTGATCATTTATCGTAAGGCAACAAAGAGAGATTACCCTAAAGGGACTTGATCAGTTATTTTAGTCTTGGAAATTAGGGTTATCTAGCGGTTGATTTTAATCTTGCCATACAATCATATTAAGCATGCATCTAACAATTTGTAATGTGCAGAAAGTATACCCTAATTACTATTACAAGGCTTTGGGACAGATACGTAATAGTAAAAACCCTTGCAGAAAATATAAAGTGCGGAAAATAAACCTAACTATTACAAGGCTTTAGCAGTTACATTATTTTAGAGAAAAAAACAAGCGAGAAAAATAAATCTAGCTATTACAAGTTTCGTGCAACCTATACAATTATCCTAAGAAAAAATAGCAAAGGAAATAAAATCAAGGAGGAAGAATAGAAGAGATAGAAGTATCGGATGCTCGTTTCATGAAATCAATCAAAAAAATAAATGTATTGATTTTAAAGAAATTAATTTGATAGAAATAAACCTAATTTAATTTAATCATATAAAAAATATATTTGTTTTGGTATTTTAGGATTTTATGAAAAAGATTATTAAGCATCCTATTTTTTCTATTGGTTAAAAAAAAGAATTAATTGAATTAAACAAATAATTTAGCATAAATAAAAGAAATAAGGAAAAATAATTAAAAAGAAATAAGGAAAAGGTCCAAAAATATGGGGGGACGTTGGGAATCGAACCCAAGTCCCTTGGTTCACCAGGGCGTGCCTCAACCACCAGGCTGTGTGTCTTCAAATGTTAAGAAATAGAAAACAAATATTTTATAATAAAACAAATTTATATATTTTCAATCGAAAAACGCGCGCCCAGGCCTTCTTCTTCTTCATCGTTCGTCCAGACTTTTACCTACGAATGAGTTTCGTCACTAAAGCTTATAGTGACGGTTTTGTCCAACACTATAACACCTGCAAATTTCCAAAATTCAAAATATGCATTATCAATACAATCTAAAGGTATAGATCAACTGTAAATTGTCCTATGAATCCATTGGCACACTTAATTTGGCCTGAAATCACCTCTAGCTAGGGTTCCCTAAAATCACAATCGTGAACCCTAACAATGGTGGTTTGCGATTCCTGCACCTAAAATCAAATTGGATTATCCAGAAAGCTTGCAAACATCATTATGAACAAAAATATGTAATCAAATTGAAATTATAATGCATGTATGTATGAAATCGATTTTGAGAAAAATGTCCAGTAACCAAGTTACGGTTATGGTGTTTTACGAGTCTTTGGAGGATAGTGGTGATTGGGACACCTTCAAAGGAACCTCGGGAATGTGTTTGAACCTTCAAATCACCTTGAAAGGGGTTGCAACTTGGAAACTGAATCTCACTTGTTCTTGAATTTTTTTTGAAGTTTTTATGGTTCTTTTTTATCAAATATTTTGTCCCCTTGACATCTGAAGTTGTTATGTACTTATAGAAGAATGAATTAAGTCAACTTGTGGGCTTGGATTCACATCTTTTTGGGATGATAGGATTTGATTGAATTTGATATTGAAAACTTTCTATTTTGGTCATTATTGTGCTATCATGACTTTCCTTCTTGTTGTGCACGAATTTGGATCATATATCATGGAAATAATTTCAATATATGATCCCAAAATAGTCTAAATATCAAATCTTTGATTTTTCAATATTTATTTTGATTAAAATTGAATTTAAATGAATTAAATCCAATAAAATATAAAATAAACAAAGAAAATCAAAAGATATGACCTAGGGGTTGTGGATCAACTTAGGATTAAGTTTGGATAGTGAAAAGATATGCCCATTTGGCAAAAACTCAAGTTTTGGTCATTGTTTGCCTTATACACCTCCTCAACTTTGCTCAACTTTAACAATGCACAACTCTCTCAATTCTTATTTTATGAATGTTCTCTTGGACTTTTTAGAAAGCTTACAGTGTCCTTTAATTACTCCTTTTGGTCCCATGTCAATTTAATCTTCCATGTTCAAGTTATGAGCATTTGAAAAAGTTGATTTTTTGTTGACTTTTTAGAGGACATGTAATGTCTTGGCCCATATCTCTCAAATGAAGCATTTTTTGCCTTGGCTTGTGAGACACAAAGTTGTAAGGAATTGAATTTCCTTCAACATGAGCTTTGGATGGGAAATTTCTGATGAAGCATGTGAAAGTTAGGTCTGGTCAAAGTTCAGTTGACTTTCTTCTTAAGAAGTCCTAATTTAGCAACTTTGGCCTTGTGATGAATTATAGGTTTTCTTGATGAATCACGATCAACCCTTGATCAAATGATGAATCTTACTTCATAATCTTGATGTTGATAAAAAATTGAAGTTTGACTTTATGTTGACCATAGTTGACTTTTCACCCAAGTTAACTGATTATTTGAGCATCTGACTGGTCAAACTTATAGGGCAAGTCTTGAAATATGACATGAGGATACTTTGAAGTATATGGGATACCATGAAGTCCACTTAAGGCTTTTAGAAGTCCAATTTACTTTGAGAAACATAAAACCCTAAAGTGAGATCCATTGTTTAGGAGGAAGCTTTGTCTGATGAAACCTTGACTCCCTTTGAGCAAATGAGAATCTTATGAACATTAGGAGACCTCTTGAGACATATTGTCTTGAAGATATGAGGGAATATTTTGGGGTACAACAAAAGTCTTAAGGCAAGGATTCTCCATTCCTCTCCTAGAGTGTGTCGAGGAGTAGTTGATCCCAGACATCTTGCGGGAGATCCACGAAGGCATCAACGCCCAACACCTGTGTGGGAGGTCGCTAGCAAGGAAGGCCTTGCGAGCAGGATACTACTAGCCGACAATGCAAAATGACACCAAAGAGCACGTGAAAAATGCGACAAATGCCAACGGCACGAGGATATGCACCCGGCACCTCCAAACGAGCTCAAGACAATATCTTCCATGTGGCCATTTGCATGGTGGGCCTGGATATTCTCGGTCCCTTTGTTGTCGGTTCAAACCAGAACAAGTACTTAATCGTCGGTGTAGATTATTTCACAAAGTGGATAGAGACTGAAGCCTTAGCTAAAATTACAGCACTTAATATACTGCATTTCTTCAAACGAAATATCCTCGTTCGATTCGGAGTACCCCAAGTTATATTCACCGATAACAGGAGACAATTCACGGACAAGAACTTCCAGGAATTCGTTGCCAACGTAGGAACCAAGCAACACTTTGCTTCAGTCGAGCATCCACAAACTAACGGGCAGGCAGAAGCAGCGAACAGAGTAATCCTATGAGGACTCAAGTGAAAACTAAATGAAATTAAGCGTTGGATCGAGGAGCTACACAGTGCCCTGTGGGCATACCGGACCACGCCTCATTCCACAACTGGGGAAACCTTGTTCCGACTAGCATACGGAACATAGATTTTCATTCCCATCAAAATGCACATACTTTCCAGGCGGATAGAAGCTCCTATGGACGAGGATACCAATTCTGAGGCATTACGCAAGGAGCTTTATCTGGTCGAAGAAGTTCGGTCAGGGGTAGCCCTACGCGAGGCATCACTAAAACAAAAAATTGCTATCATGCATGACTCTAAGTTCATAAAGCGAACATTCAAAGTCGGCAGTCTCGTCCTGAGGAGAAACCACAAAGACTCCAAAGAAGGCAAGTTGGCTGCAAATTGGGAAGGTCCCTACCGTGTCCGAGAAAAAACGAAAAATGGGACCTATTACTTAGAGAACTTAAATGGGGAAGAACTTGCCCATCCTTTGAACACCAGGAAACTGAAACAATACTACATTTAGGGTGTCTGTCGGCTTGCTCATATCCTAGCGATGGAGCATAAGCACCGACCTAACTTGCATGCCTAGGTACAAGCATTCCATACCAACATTTCTAGCCAACGGGGTCCCCCTCATGAACGAGGAGAACCATTTTCACACGACTGGATCCTCAACCGAGTATGTTGTCGTCTTCGTAGTACGAACAGGAAGAACATCCAGCTCGCGATGGGACTTTCACGCTGTGGAGTACGAGTCATAAACATGACTCGAGCACCGTTCCCCGACCAGAGCTACTCTGGCATTCTGTCAGGTTCCCCAAACCGTTAGACACGCATGCACCGAGCACAATTTCTCTAATATACAAACATACCCTAAGTCCATTTGTGGACACATATAAAAGAACATCGCATGCATACTTAAACGAATATATAAACGGTCGAGCACCATAAAAACACTTAGTAAAAATAAATAAAATAAAGTATACCCTCCGACGGGCACACGTGCAGGCATATAAGATAAATGCTAGGCAAAATGACATAGAAGACGACCAGCAAGGTCGGAAGAACATTACAAAATGCGGCCATAATGACCGACTTGTTCTGATATTACATAAAGGGGAAACAATTCCCCCGAGAAAACAAAAGGCCCTGGCACACATGTCGATCATCAAATTCAAATGATAAAAAAATTTAACGAAATCTTCAAACATTCTCCTGCACGTTCGCATCCCCGACGGGATGGTCCTCGATAGGGTTCCCTTGAGCGAGATCACCTTCTTCCACGGCCACATGACCCTGCTCCACATGACCAAGGAAATCGGGCATAACAAATTTCTTGTTCACCACCTTGTACAAGCAACTTGTCCCTTCCTCAGTAAATTCATCCCCGGGGTTGACTATCTTCAGTTGGGCCACCGCATTCGCAAAAGCCAAGGCTGCCATCTCCTCAAGGTCCTCCCCCTGGTCGATCTTAGCGATAAGGTCAACTCGTGTTAACAACATTTGTTTATCCTCGGTCTCATCCTCGGAAGGATCCATAACCGCCTTAAGAAAGGCATTTTCCTCTTCCGTAGTCTTCTTCTGAGATTCAACAGTGGCCAAAGACTCCTTCAACTCTTTATTCTTATTAAGTGTGTCTTTTGCCACCTTTGAAGCTTTGTGAGCTTTGTCCTCAGAAACAAACAGTGAGATCTTCAGCCTCTGAATCTCCTGCTCCTGGGTGGCAGTCCCCTCGACGTAGTTTGATGCCATGGCCAAAACCCTCATCAACGAACTTGCGTCATGGGCTAGGGCCATCCGCCTCTCCGGTCGATTTAGTTCCTTCAGGTGCAATGTCTCAGCCCGGTGAACTTGGAGGGTGTGTCAAAAAACTTCGGCTGAAGGAAACACGTTGGAAGCTCGAACTTAGGCTTGGAAGCAGTCCCGGTCAGGTTGACGACGTCATCGGCCCGTGGCCTTTTTCCAAGGATAGAGCCGGTGCCCAAAGACCCCTAGGGAGCTGAGATGGAATTACCCAAACTCGTACCCATCGATACAAAACGATCGGCCAGCCGAGTTTGGTTCAGCTTCTTTGATCCTCTCCTTCGGGCAACATTTGCTATCAACTTGTCTTGGACGTCCGACATGGAATCTGAAAAAGGAAAAAGAAATGAGTTATAACATAAATGTATACGAGCAAAGGACACAAAGCATGCATATGATTCTAAAAACTACCAAGGTAAGTTGAAACTTCCTCGATCGTCACACAAGCGAGGAGCTTCGCCACCTCTATAAACTGAGGAACCATTTTTGCTCCCCCATCCTTATCCAAAACTGGACGGCCTTTCTCGTCCACGTATTCTGTCATGGAGAAGCCGAAGATAAACTTCATCAGGACATCATGACTAGTCTTGTCCTCGACGCTCAAGTCGGGAGTGGTGGTCATGTACTCATTTATGCCATGCAAGAAATGCACACGCGACCATGAAAATTGGAACTTTAGCATCAGACGTGGGACTAGTCTCCCCTGATCGTCGAGCAAAACCCTCCTCTTGTCGTCGATATCCTACCCCCAGAAGTATACATATTCCCTAGCCTGATCGAACACTAGATCCACCAAGTAGTATCTATCTTTGAAATCCATGATCAACTCCAAGTAAGCTTTATAAATTTTCCTCTTCGGCTTAAGAGAGACCCAGCATAACGACCTTGGACAACCTGCCTTTGAAGACGAAATATAAGGAAAAATAGAGGAAGAGTTGCCCCAATCATTAAGTATTCGCAAGTTAGCTCGAAGGATTTCAAAAAAGCGAAGGAATTCGTATGGAGTTGCGAGGGTGCCAACTCCAAATCGGCAAAGACGGACGTTTGAAAGTCCGAGAACGGGAGTCTGAATTTAAACTCCTTAAAGATAAAGTCATACATCATGAACCTGTTGGGCCCGTACGGAGAGCATATGTGTTCCCCGAAATCAGGGTACCTAACACACCATTCCTCGGGATCTCCGACCACAGGATCGAGACCTTCTTGGGGCATACCATAGACTGATTGGATATGCAGAGGCTCCCTAGCAGCCTAGTCTTTGACGGGGACCTCTTGCTCGACGTAATCCTCCTCCGGGGGGTTATCTTCGGCCTGAGCAGAGGTAGTTTCCTTGGAATCAGTTTATTTTGAAGTAGTTTCTTCAGGTGCAGTTCTTTCGGAGTTGCTTGGAGACGAAGTCGTTTAGTTGGAAAGTTCCTCTATGAGCATGTAGTCGGGGGCTTCTGCAAACATCTTTGCACCTGAAAATCAGCAAAAGAAAAGATGAATTCGATTATTTAACTCAAATTCATCCTTCCACTACTAATCAAGTGAAAGGGCGTGCAGAGGAACGGGGACGATGTGCTCGACCTAAGCCCTTATCCAAAGTAACTCATGCATGTATCCCGGAAGTACGCCTACAAGCTCAGACAAGGAGAGAAATTCGCAAGCGAAAAACTCTCAACTCACAAAGAACACAACTTCCCGGTACACAAAACCCAGAACTCCGGTTGGAAGTTCAACCGGAGCGCCGTGAAAAGGCTATGAGAAACACCCTCATAAGCTTTGTTCATCACAACGATGATGAACATAGTTGGCCATCCACCGGACGAAGGCTGAGGCACCATATTGAAAGCCCTAATAGTCCACTAAATAGGTCATTTAAGCCCAAAAACTAGCCCTAATCGCATGCATCTCTAATAAGTCAATATCAGAAGTTATCCTAATGCAAGAAAGTTACGAAACCTACATGTTTTTAGAAGCTGGAGAGATGGTCATTTAGTTATCCTAGGTAATAGCAGCGACGGACGATGGTTCGCGGCGGAGTTTGAGAACTAAGAGATCTGAGTGTTGTCGAGCAGAGGGACGATAAGCTAAAAAGTGTAAAAATAGTTTTCGTCTTCCTATTGATAGCCTCCCTCATCATGTGTGCAAGCACGTATGGCCTAGGATCTATAAACGGTGCACTCATGACCTAGGGACAACCATAGGCTAGCCATCATTACGCATTAAATATGCATGCTTCCTAAGGTGCATGCGTGAGGTGACTCTTTTTTTTACACTCAGTTATTGAGCTCATCGTCTATCGATCACATCTCAATGCCCTGGTACCATCAAGCACACCCCTAGTCGGGTTGGCGACAAAAATTCTTACAAGTCTCAATTTCCATCTCGTATGTAACGAGTCACCCTTAAGTCATCGCTTCTACGACCAGAAGGAACGACTTAAGGGGGCTCCTGCTCCGGACTGGCCCAATGACTAGGCATGGCCTAATCCACTCCTGCTTCCAGGATGACCCATTAGCCCAATGTCAAAGGGATCCACTGGCTTCACGCCCCTCAGACGAGGAGAACTTGTCGACCACAGTTACTCGTGGTCGGATTCCTCTGCTCCTTCAGACTTTTGTCTGACACTCAGAGAAGTCGCCCGAATTTAACCAAAGATAGCCCCTACTCGGATATCTCTCTGCTCGATGCATATCCATTCGACCAGGCTTGCTCGGAGCAAAGGCTAGTTTCTGGCAGTTACCTATTTTCGGGGGATCCACGATCCAGGCCCAAAATAGGGATCAATAGCCAAGCGTTGGGGGCTCTATATAAACCATCTCACTTGGGAGGGCCAGTGATCCAATATTCACTCTCTTAACTCTCTTTAGTCGTACTTGCTCACGCTTCTTATCTGTCTTACCTTGGCATCGGATTGTCTTGCAAGTACATTCCCCTTCTCTCTTCGACGACTGAGCATCATCGTCAACGTTTGTGGTCTGCCTCAGATTCTGATCTCCTAGAACGATCAGTTATCATATTCCATACCCCTATGTCAAAAATGTTGAACCCTCTTTGGCTTTTTGGCTTACAAATCGACTTCCACGCAACTGGGCTCTTTTTAGTCATCTCATGGCTACCACTCCAAATGAAGCTTCTACATATTCCTTCTATCTTTTTTATGATATATTTAGGAATGGGAAGGCACTGCATCCAATATTTGGTGATGGCGTTAATAGTGATTTCACTAACTGAAGCATTCCGGCAAAACTGAGCAGTTTAGATGTCCAATGGCGTATCCTCCTCATGATCATATCAATTAGTGGGGGTAATTGTTAATGTTTAGCGTTTTACAAGTCAAATGGATTCCAAGATAGTGCACTAGGAGTTGGCCCTGTTTATAGACAATGAGCTCTTGAATTAGCCTTCTAGTCTCCTCATCCACACCACCAAAAAAATATTACATTTGCTTGGATTAACAATCAGCCATATTGACATAGAAAATTTTCTAACAGTGATCATCATTAACTCAACTGAACCAAAGTCACCTCTGCAGAACAACACTACATCGTCTACTAAGGAGAGGTGTTTAAGCTCCAATCTCTCACATTTAACATGGTGATTGAAATTAGGATCCAGTTGCATTTTGGCCAGTAATCTGTTTAAGTACTCCATCGTCAAGACAAACTGCAAGGGGCATATGGGATCCCCTTACCTAACTCCTCTTCTTGCATATAAATTATTTGTGGTCTCACCATTCACATTAAAGTTGTAAGTCACAGTAGATACCATTGTCATGATCCAATTAACAATACCACCAGGCATGCCCAATTCCTTGAGTATTGTTTCCAAAACACACCAATCCACCATATCGTACGCTTTTTGAAGGTCTATTTGTAGCATTGTACTTGGGGTGCCTCCTTTTCTATTATAGCCTTTGAGTAGCTCATACGCTAACATTATGTAGATGTGGATTATTTGACCGGGTACAAACACATCGTGAGATAAACTCACCACACTAGGGAGAACCTTGCCAATTCTAGCAGTCATAATCTTTGAGATCATTTTGTAGAATGTGTTGCGCCCTGCAATTGTCCTATAATCTTGTATACCCTTTGCATCAACAGATTTTGGAATTAAAGTAACCATGGTTTGGTTAAATGGTGCATACAGTCTGTTCCGCTGGAAAAAAAATCCAGGACTGCCTCTAACACATCAGTTTTGATGATATGCCAACAGGACTTAAAGAACTTGAAGCCATATCCATCACCACTAGGGGATTTAAGGTCTCCAATTCCTTTTAGAGCCACCTCAATCTCATGTTCAGTGGCATGGCTTATCAAGAACTCCCTTTGGCCCATATTCAACTGGTCCCCCTTTCTAATAAAATCTATATCAACATGAGTTAAGCCATTACCTTCAGTACCCATAAGGTTACTATAAAATTTCAGCACTTCATCAGTTAGTTCTTTTTTAGTAGTAAGGAGACTTCCATCCAACTTTTGGAGCATTCTCATGCTATTATAGTTATGTTTTGCCTTAAGATAAGCATAGAAGAATGCATTGTTGCCATCCACCATCTTAAGCCAATCAATTTTCGTTTTCTGCATCATAGCCCGCTCTTCAATCTCATTCCATCTGATAAGCTCCTTTGATTTCTATTTCACTAACTCAATCATATCAGCATCCATAATGTTGTTTTAAAGGTTCACATAAGCCTGATCCATCTCCTCCCTTACCTTTGTAATTTTCTGCCTGATGTCACCATTATTTTTGTTCAACTTCAGTAGTGCAGGTTGTAATCTCTGTAATTTGAACCAAAGTCTCTGCATAGGTGTGCCTTTGACTAGTTTAGTCTAGTTATGTTCCATAATCTCTTGGTAGCCAGCAATATCAGTCCAGCAATTACAAAATTTAAATTGTTTTTTATGTCTTACCTCTATAGGTCCAATAACATAGAGAAGAGCATGGTCTGGAACTTGTGGAGGTAGAATAGTCAGAGTTGCTGCATACTGATTTTGGAACCAAGCAACATTGGCTAGTACTCGATCATTCTGATAATATACAGGACTCTCAGCTTGCTTGTTAGTCCAAGTAAAAAACTCACCAGTACTATCCATCTCATTTAGTCCTGTGGCGTTCAACATATTCTGAAAATCTACAAACTCTGATTCAGTGACCATTCTCCCTCCCAATCTGTCTTGGCTGGTTGCAATATTGTTGAAGTCACCCATTGCATACCATGGTCCATGATAGGAAGTGTGAAGCCTCTCCATGTCATTCCAAAGGAGTTTTCTTGCCTCAAGCTAATTGTGTGTGTATATAGCAGTGAGTCGATACTTGAAGTGCCATGTAGTATCATAAACTCCACATGTAGAAATTGACTAGAACTCCTCTCAAGTCAAATATATACTTTAGTGTCATCCCACATTAACCACAATTTTCCATTAGCATGATGTTTATAGTTATTAATATATTTCCTAGTCATCCACAATTTTTTCCTTATGTTGTCAGCCTTGTTCTTCTTCACCCTTGTTTCAATCAGTGCCACTATAGTCGGTTGGAGCTTACGGAGATGGGAGTTGATCTCCTTTAACTTGCCAACCTTGTTTAGACCCCCTCACATTCCATGAGGCTAGCATGGTCCCCTGTCAAAGGAGCTGTGTTGGGCATTCAAACCTTCTAAGGCAACAAATCCATTTACACAAGGTACAACAATAGATGATTCAGGGAACAAAGCCTTACCTCTATCTCCGGTTGGCTTGATAACAGTTGTCCATCTCTCAGTTTCTTCCTTTTTTATGATAGGAGGGGTCACTTTAGGTGTTGTAACTTTATTATCAACCTTCTCATCAGTTTTGACACTCTCTTGTTGAGGCTTCTTTACATGTTTCACCCTTGGTTGCTTTGCTTTCCACATTTTCTGTTGAGGCATAGCTCCACACAGATGCCCAA
The DNA here is from genome assembly GCA_963966055.1 of Lathyrus aphaca. NCBI lineage: Eukaryota > Viridiplantae > Streptophyta > Magnoliopsida > Fabales > Fabaceae > Lathyrus > Lathyrus aphaca. Next base: position 68,931,942 of record OZ014525.1, on the reverse strand, counting down.
TTTTTTTGGCATTTGCCACAAAATTTGGGCCGCCATTCATATTCTATAGTTTGCATTTGCAACCTCCCCACATTATTGCTGATTGTAATTTTATCGAGTAGCTTGTGTGTAATGTCAACCTCCACTAGCATTCTTGCATATGACACATGTAACTTGTGCGTAGTGCATTCATCAGTAGCCAGCGCAGAACCGATAGCACTTCAAATTTTATTAAGGCTCTTCTCCCCCCACATGTGTAAGGGAAGTTGTGGAAGCTTTACCCAGATGGGGTTGTCCACGGCAGATCCTTCTTCATGTTAAAATCTTGTTGCCATTCTACCAATATCAGTGGTATGTTTCTGACAGAGTAAGGTCCTTTCATTAGAACAACTTCCATGTTTTCATGTTTCTTGAACTGGAATAGAAAATAACCCACTTCATGATAGTAAATATTCGGTAGATGGACAAAGTTCCATGTTTTCACCATGAAGTTCTTCTCATATGCATATTGATGTCACCTCCTAAGACATAGCCAATCAAAGTGTTTTCCCACAATCGTAGTTCTAAAGCTATACCATCATCTTCAATTTCAACCTCAATCTCGCCATCAACAATCTTAGGCGCAATATATTTCATCGACCTCCCCTTGGTTGGGTTCCGAATGTCACTTATCACACCAACCCATAACTTCCTTGTTTCTAGGGTTTCTTTAGGATGTTCATCATTTAAGATCATCTTTTCATGGTTCGATTGTCAACCTCATAATCTTTTCCATGGGTTTCATTTGCTGCCACCGGCTGAGCCTCCGGTGACGGTGGGTGGGTTGGTTCCTGAGACATCGTAGATTTCGGACGTCCCTGTGACCTCTTTGCACCTCTTCGCACCGGCCATTCTAGTATTATTTTTACACTAAGAATGATAATGTTGTGAATGAAATTGACATGTTTAAGATTTTATGAATGAAATTGAAAATCAATTTTGTAAGAATGAAAGTGAAGTGTTTGGTATGTTTAAGATTTTTATGAATGAAATTGAAAATCAATTTATAAAGAAAATTAAAAGGTTTCATATTGATAGGAAATTTAGTATGTTTTTAATTTATTTAATGAATTTTATAAATATGGAGTTGTACATGAAATCAATGCATCATATTCTCATGAAATGGATGGGAAAGTAGAAAGAAAGAATAAAATTTTTATGAACTAGTTGTTACTATTATGTTGAATTATGGTGCTACATCTCACTCGTGGGAGGAAGTTTTATTGACTATTTGCTATGTCCTAAGAGTTCTCAAGTCTAAATATAAGATCTTTGTGTATGAGATATTGAAGAAAACCAACCATGTTTGTCTTACTTTAGAGCTTCGGGATGTCTGGCCTATGTCATAATTTTGAATTCGAAATGAGTTAAACTAGCCAGTAGACTTTATGAATATGTGTTCATTGGGTATGCAGCAAAAAATAAGACATATAGGTATTATGAGACAAATGATAAAGTGATCATATAATCAAATGATGTTAAATTCGATGAAGACAAATTTTCTTTCAAGTCGAGAAATATTGGGGGCACCGAATCAAACACATTCCTATGATAAGAAGCACTGAAAGCAACATCGAAGTAGAAATATAATTTCGACGAAGTAAAAGAGTAAGAGATGTTAAGGACTATTGGTCTGGTTATGCAGCATATACAGTAGAAGAATATCTAACAAATCTTCAAGAAGTCTTGTCATTTATGGATGCAGATTTGTGGCAAGAAGTTACTACAAGTGGTAGTTTTACCATATTCGATTGTTCTTTGTAGGGGTGTGCAAAATATTCGGTTGTAAGACCTAAATCCATAATCAATTCGTTTTAAATATCCGGATATAATTGAATGGTTATCAACCAGTTTAATTTTTAATGGTTTTGGTTATCCATTCATATAATCCGGATATAATTAAATGATTATTAACCGGTTAAATTTTTTTAGATTTGGTTATTATCTAAAATCCAAATTTTTTAATATATATATATATATATATATATATATATATATATATATATATATATATATATATATATATATATATATATATATATATATATATATATATATATATATATATTCTGAATTTAAAAAAAAAACTTGTTATATAACCATAACCAAATTTATAACTAGTTTTATAATTAGTTTTGATTAAATTGTGGTTTTGGTTAAAAATTCAAACCACTTAAATGGTATGAAAATGATTATGGTTGGTTTCTAAAAATAATCAACCATGCATATCCCTAGTTCTTTGTTCCATCAATTTGTGTATTTCTAGACCGATTATCTATCATACAAATATTAATCGTACAATATAGAACTGAATTGTTTTATCCTAAAGGTGTCAATGTTAAGTGACTGTTTTGCATAATTTTGGACAATGCTGCAAAACATTTTAATGGGAGCGACCTAATACGCGACTCAACCTGATAATTTATTCGGTGACAATTTTTCAAAACCATTGAACAACTAGAAATGTAGACTATTTTGATGCACGAGGCATATTCAAGAAGTTTGGATCAGAGCACGGGGAATAGTATCTTATTTGAGAAGCTCATCCTTCGAAGAGATTTCCATTTGATGAAAATGGATACTATCATTGATGTGCTTCAATGCCTTTTCTTGAAAATCTGTGGTGGGTATGGAGATGCTTATAATGGATTTGGTGGCAGCTTGGGTGTTGGGGGAGGCTACAGCAGGTCTAGCTGTGTCTATGGTGGCAGGGGAGGTCCATATGGTGGTTATGGAAGAGAATTTGCTGGATACTGTGGACCTAATGGAATGGCCCTACAGAGGCGATCCTTCCCTGAACTATGCAGATTTTTATGGTGGAAGCTTTAGCAAAGAGTATGATCTTAGTTGGTATTGTGAAGAATCTGGTGAAAGTTACAAGGCTTATGGTGGAGCTAGTGTCAATGTTGTTGCTGCTGGCGCCGATGTGTATCAAAGTGGATATGACGCCAATATTGGATGGACATGGATGAGGAGCTAGGTGATGGCTCCTCCTATGGAGAGAGATTTGATTTAGGGAAGTATACAGTTATGTTAAATCTACTAACGATCAAGGAGGTCAGATGGATTAGGTGCATATATTCACCACCATAAATCCTAATCAACATTGCAAATAAAAATCTCTAATTCGGTTTTTTATTTTATTTTATTAAAAAGTGAGGGGGTGATGTAAGGATTGACTCACATATTAACTCCCAATCAACAATGTTTACTTGATTCCAAGCAAATATGTAAGGATTTGAATTATAACTATACTGACTGAAAAAAATCTGGGTGGTGAAAGACTGTAACTTTAAAAGATTGAACAATACAGCAAAATTGCCACGCAGTTATTACATGGGAGATTAAAAGATTGATTTTCTCGTCCCCTGTGAAATTGTATATTGTCATCATAAGATGAAGCACATTCCCAGTATTTCGTAGTTCTGGAAAGGGAACTTCGGTATAAGATAAGGAACACTTTTTTTGTCAAGTTCCATAACATGAAAAAAATTAACGAAAAGCTCTTACATTTAATCACTAACATATACATAACTCAACTTAAGTTTAGCACCTTGACCTAGTTGATTGGCTTCGCGAGTAAGAAGAGGACAACACCTGCACATGTCAAAAGAATTTTCTTGTCATCAAAATTTTAACATTTTTCTTCTATATACAGTTGCTGGGAAGGGATAGGCAGGCATTTTAGATTCTTGGTGTAAGAAAGAGATGCATATTAATAAAATGGAAACCATCAAACAAACCACTATAGAGTGAAGAGTAAAAATCTCATCACACCTGGTATGTGTTTCGTCCTTTTTTAAGTAGATAACCAACGCTGTTTAAATTATCGATGAAAGTATCTGTATCGGGTACTTTCAAGAAAATTCTATCTGCCAGAATGTACATTTCCTGAAAAGTAAACAACACATCCGTTTTTTTATCTAGGACATAAGCCATTGACAGAATACAGGGGAAAAAAGAGAAAGCACGTACAGATAATGAAAATATATCTTTCTGTTCCAGCTCCGATTGCTTATTAAGGGCATTTAGAAAACGTTTTGCTTCTTTCTGTTGACTCATCCCTCCACTTCGACCAAAATCCACAACACCGTGTTCGTCAACATATTTATCATACAGGGATTCCTTCATGATTTCAACAGCATCCTGCATGATTAATGACAGTGTCATTACAGGAATGACTCAAGGAATTCATGACAAGAAAAAACATGATTGTTACTTCAAATTTTATTGACAGAAAACAATTTAGAAGTTGACATACTCCACAATCGGTATTCAAAATTCTATAAAACTAGTGTTACATGACTTTAAAGTATTAGTAGAGGCTGAAAATAGTTTTGGCCATGTTCCACTATGTATTAAAACCTTACTTATGAACGAAATACATTGATTTCCTAGTTTTAAAAAAAAGGCTGGAAATATTTTTGACCTACTAAAAGTGTGTTTCTACGTCATCTCTTCGCAAGGTTTATTAATTTTATAAGAGCTTTTCATGTATATATGAATGGCGGCATTATGCTTCAAGTTGGTCTTCACGAGTTTTTTATTGAAGTTGAAGAACCAAAAGATGATTAATGCTGTTAAAATTATTCAGGTCAAACTAAAATGTAATACTAACTAACCGTTGCATCTTGTGTAGTTATTTCTACTCTCAAGTCCAGCCGAGCACGAGCTTCAGCTAGCCTTACTAGACTTTCCAATTGCCTTGCTGTTATAGGAGTACCATCAGCCGAAACGTTATGATCTCTAAGTTTTAGATAAAACTTTTGTATGATGTCTGCTGCTGGCTTGGACATCCTTATTAAGAGAAATCAGAAAAGAGGCAAAAAATAAATACTGTGAAATTTCTTGATGGAAATAGTTAGACCAGAGTCAAAAGGTAGATATGACATTGAACCACCTAGGAAAGACAAAACTTCTTGCATAAGCAATGTATTTGCGAAGAAGTTGACCGGGTAATGGAACAAAATCATTGTCTCTTCGTCTGTCAAGTTTCAACCTTGAAATTAATGAACCAGATCTAGCACCCAAATCTACCCCTTCAGCATTCTGTGATGCGGAAGCTCTCGAATCAGAAGGTGGATCTGGTCAAGATGTATATATTTCATTAGTGAATCATGAATTGCCAAAATGCAGGATGCTCTAGTCTAGCCAATCTAAAATGTAGTATAAGAGGGAGAGATAACCTCCGCGTCGCTTTTTATATGCATGTGAGTCTTGGCCAAACCCAGTATGAAGCTGCAAGAAACATTTGAAACATCAATCTATAATACTGAGTATCAACAGAAGCATATAGAAACATAGGATAGGATCAAATGAAAATTAATAAATCAAGAAGATTGATTTGGTATAAATGTGAAAGCATTCAGCGTTTGTTTACTGCGTATAACATGCAGAAAACACCCAAATATAACATGCAGAAAACACGATATGATTGCATCTAAGGCATTTGGCAAACTTCTTTCCTTTTCAATATTCTTATAGCTCCTCCCGTCTTTTCTGTTGGTCTGTGTGTGTATCATGTGGTATCTTCAATACATCATAAGTTCAAACCTCTTTACCAACTTAAGTTCTTTACTTGAGAAGAAGAGTAACTTCGAGATCAAGTAATCCAAGGAAAAAAAAGAAAGGATTAACCTTAGAATAGTTATGCAGAAATGAAAATTACCAACAGTTAATAATTCATGTCCTTGACACAAGCAGATACATTTTTGGTGTTAACTATTAAAGAGACCAAAGTTTGGAAATAGTCTAATCTAACAACTGAAAAGTTCAAACCAAATGAAAACTCAGTAAGTTGTTATTTATTCAAATGTCAGGATGAGAAGCCAATATGCCATTCCCATCAACCATGAATAAGATATGAATGTCATGTAGTTTATGTACAAAAGTGAACACCAACACGAAGTAAGAAGACAGTAAAACTTACTGACATAATGTGCTCCGAGACTCGTTTGTCCAAAAGTTCATCAGGCTTGTCCAGCAATATGAAAATTAAATCAAAACGGGACAACAGTGCAGCACTCATTTTTAAATTTTCATTTACAGTTTTTGCCCGGCTGCGATTTTCATTTAAAGAAATTGTCAGGAGAGATTATTTGCTTGGTTACATGACTAGCATTATGTGAAGGGTATGTTTGGAGTGGTGGTATAGGATGGAATGGAGTGGAATTGAATAGTCTAGTTATATGTTAAAAAATTGATGTTAGATCACTTTTTCCATTTCACAATAACAATCAATCCTTATCCCACTAAGAGGAGACTCATTCCATTCCATTCCACTCTTTTCTTATACCACCAATTCAAACAAACCTACCTTATTGAAGGAGAAAATTGAAATAAGGGATATAAATGAACTTATAAAACTTACTACAAATATATACATGGATAAATATGAGATAGATTATTAAAAATAAAAACAGAATAGTAAGAAAAATTGAGGGGATAATGAAGATTAAAAATGTTACTTATAATGACCACCAACAGGGTTTGCAGCGGCTAAGACAGAAGTCCGGGATGATAAACTTGCTACCAATCCCGCCTTTGCAATAGAGACACACTGTTGCTCCATTGCCTCTAGTAAAGCCTGTATTGTGATAAATTTGAAATAAGGCTTCAGTTAAGATATATTAAAGTAACCAGAAATTGATCAATGGTTACCAGAGAACAAACCTGATGCTCTGAAGTCATTTTATCAAACTCGTCAATACAGCACAATCCACTGTCAGCCAGCACCATAGCACCTATCAGGAATCGCAACAGTTATTCACAGAAAATAAGAACTAATTTTTGCAAATGATCACAGCAAAATCAGTTAGCCAATCATATCTTATTGATAGCATATAAAAAATAACATTTTCTCCCTCTTCTCCACTTTATCCGAAAGTCATTAAGTCAGACACTATCCAAGATAAACTGAACAAAAATCTGGCAGAGCTTAAGAAAATAGAGTCAAGCACCACGGAACTATGCCATCATTCAGCCCACCTCCAAGGAAGCAACCCATACAACTTGGCCAGAAAATAACTGCAGATAACTTAGCTTCCTGACTTATTAAATATACACTTTAAATTCCACATTTATCACAGAAACAAAGATTTCAACATATGGAACTCAAAAGAACAACTTGAAGAAATAAACGATAAAAGCTAACACACAAAAACACAATTCAAAAGAGTAGTATCAATAATGACCAATGACTCGTAATCCACTAATTCTAGAAATACTGAAGTACACTTTGAATCATGATTTCAAAATTTCAGTGAGTGCAACATAAAAAGAATTTAAAAGCATGTACCTGCCTCAAAAGCATAGTCATTTGTCATAGGATCCTTCACTACAGCTACTGTGAGGCCAGCTTTGGTTGTTGCGTTACCACAGACATAGATACCACGTGGAGAAACAGCTGCTGCTGCTTGTAACAACTGGCTCTTACCTAGACCAGGGTCGCCTGGAAAATTGAAATTGCATCACAAGCAGTTTGTAAATTTTTATCCTGTCTCCATTTTGCAAACTTCTAAATGAAGAAAGCATTTTCGATAAAATAAATCAACTTCTCCATAAGGAAAATCATTTCTGAAGGTTTGATACTATTCAAAATTGCAATGATAACACATAGCATACCTACAATTATGACATGAATATCTCCCCTCACAGGTACCTTATTCTGATCCATAGAATGCTTTCGCACACCACCAAATAATGATAGAGTTATCCCAGCTGTCAAATTAACAGCAAACTATTATTTAATTTTTCCCATCTACTGCCAATTTTGGAACATATGCCCCATATAGTGACATTGAAGTGTCGGGAATGCCCGAGTCACATTCTTAACAAACAATTGCTAGCAATACACATGCCAGCCATGAGATTAATAAGTCATGAAAGTGAACATAATTATGACTGACTAGTGAGATTATAAACTTTTCAATGGAACTAGCAAGGTTATAGTAACAATTACAGAAGACATAAGAAACATGTCACCAAACAAGCAACTAAAGGGTGGACAAGGGCATGAAACTTCTGTCACTGCGGGGTCTAAAAATAATCAAGAGTGCACAATCTTAGCCTGGATGGAGAGGCTATTTCCAGCAACAGAATCAATGAACACCAGCAACAAATCCCAGGACAGCAATGTTGCATTGCGGCATTGCGCTAAGCCCGCCCTATCACTAAACAGGCGACTAAGGTTATTACACATATTTCATCACGAAATGGATATTTACCTTTAACAAGCTCGTGCCCATAGATGGAAGGGCATATAGAGTGAAGGATTTGCCGAAATAAATCTGGACCATGTTCCTCTGCAAATTTCACAACAAATTCTAAATCCTTTGATGAAAATGAAAACAAATCAAACAGCTCAGTTGGTCTAGCTTTGGCATTAGAGTCTTGCGAATCATCAGGTATGGATTGTGACTTTGAATTCATAATGGATACAGCTTCCAGATACAAATAGTAAAATCCTTGGTTTTTGTTCTTTGACTTCCCTGTATAAATACGCACAGGCTGCATCAGCCATCAGGTAAATGGCTCAAAAGAGAATAATGGTTTCCTAAATAACTCATGTTGTACATGAGAATAATATGATGCTAAGACACTTTCATTATCTATATGACGTATTTCAGCTTTAGTAAAATTAATAAGTTTATCACCAAAGTTATTATTTATTTATTGGCCAAAGGATACAGTGACTTTAATGATTTAATATGTAGCCAAATACAAATACAATGGCATTCAAAGAAATAAATAAAGGATATTATGACACTTTAAATATATACCCAGGAACGATTTTAATATAGCTTGGTTATCTTTGTTCGCAAACTTTAATCGGCTTGATTTCACGTCAACATCCAAACAAGTTGTAACTTGTAATACAAGCCAGCTTGTAAGGTGGATAACTAAAACAAGCAGTCAGTTAGAAAATCATACCTCCTCCAATATCCATGTAATTGTTAATTCCTTTGATAATTCCAGTAACCGTCACCACATCTCCAGGAATGCATGAATCAACAAGATCTTGAGTAAGTTCGCATTCCACTGTTCGAGGCACTCGTCCTTCCTCGTGATCTTCATGTTTTAATAATTCTTGAACCCTAGTCCATACATGCATTGTAAACAGATCTCAAAATGAATGAGTAGGGGAGGGGTAGCCAAAATATAATAAAAGAATAGAGATTATGAGTCAAGATCTAGGCTCACCTTATTTTCTGAAAATCAATAGCCTGAGCAGTAGATCGCAATGGATTGAAGATTTTGCTTTTGCATCCATTCAAATTGCAAGTTGATGGTGGTGAGAATTTTCCATCGGGAAATATACGCGTAATACTTTCTTTGCACTTACTACATTCAAAACTCATCTCTACCACAAGAGGCCTGACGGTGCTGGCTTTTACAGCGGTACCACGCACTGAGACAAGCTTGTCTGTCAAATCCCCAAATGATGTTAAAATGCCTATTTTTTTCTATACAACGGAATAACCGCAACTATAGCAAGCAAACATTAGGAAAACAAAAAAACACTACAATGATTCTATGGTATACCTATGTAAGCTGCTTTTAAGTTCTTCAACGCAATCATGTTTTCAGGACAGTTATGAAGACGGATGTCTACTTTGGCAGAAAGCTCCATCTTGTCACTCTTCCATTTAGAAAGCAAAGCCTGTTTCCAGTTTATTATTATTTAATTCGTATAAAACCATGGTCAAGCATAAGATATACACTTTTTTGTGAAATAAAATAAAGGACTTCAAGCATACCTTGTGAACAGCAGCACTCATGCATAAAAGAGCAATTTTAGGTTTGTCCGATAACATTTCATAAAATTCCTCAACACGGCACATATTTTTGAGCTTCTGAAAATCAATTGGCAATACATAGTTTCCATACTCATTTTTCACCTGTCAGCACAATCCAAAAGTTATATGTATACCCCGGATTGATAAAACGCATTAATCATGTCTACACTTTAAAATTAAAATGTATACTTGCATTCAACAGAAAGAAGCTTATAAAACTTTAAAATCCAGAGAAGGGGCAAGATTCGAAGAGATTAGGACATACGAGGGGAGTTCTGAAGAAGTTTATTTGGGCTTATTTTATGATATAAGCACTTGCTAATTGTTTAAAAGAGCTTAAGATATAAGCACTTCATAAACTGTTTTTAGCTCCTATCTCTCAGATATCTTATTTCAAACTGTTTCAGTATAGGTTAACTTCATTATCTCTTCAATTCTAAAAATAGTTCGTACACAAACTCTTGCATAATAAGAGCTTATTATATAAGCACTTAATTAACTCCCTGGGATTGGCCTAGTGGTGAAGGTTTGGAAAAAAAGCACTTAACTAAATTGTGCATCCGGACATAATAAGCACTTATGCTTAGGAGCTCCAAATAATCACAAGAGATTACAGATTCTTTTAGCTATTCTTCTCTCCACTATTCCACAAATTAAATCTACCGGAACCACTCATGCACCGAAACCTCTGAAAAACTGGGTGTCTGTGTTAGTGTCTAAAACCAACACTGATACTTGTGATTAGGTTTAATTTATTATTTTTTTTCAAATTATTATCGGTGTCATTGTGTGAGTGTTGGTGTTTCTGGTGTCCGTGTTTCATGGAGTCGAACCTAATTGAAAACGAACACAAATAAAACTGCACTGTGAAACCAATCCTTGCTCTAGTTCCTCCAACTATAATCGGTAATCTAGTTTTCGCGACTTAGCTTTGGCACAATTACATAGATGCTTCTTTTACTTGAAATTAGAAACCTAATATTGACCTATGATAGATGAAACTTGAAATTCCTAACTATCATGAAAAATCAATTCAACTTTCAACAAGTTTGTAAGGAAATGAAATGGTTGAACCGTTGGAGAGATGAGAGTAACTGCAATACCTGAGAAGCGATGGTTTGGCCTTGGGGAGAAGAAAAGAAAGAAAAAAGAGCAGATGTGAGATTGAACCAGGTTTTTTCGACGGTGAAGAGTTGTTGAGGGAAGTAATAGTCCATTAACCCGAATGAATCCATGGGAAGTGATCCTGATACATGCCGGATCCTCTGCTCCGTCTCTTCTGTAGTCCTGTACATTCCGTTTCCGTCGTAACTCGTTTGCAGTGCTTTTCGCGGGAAATTGTGAAGATATAAAAAATGAGAATTTCTTATATACCCATGAGTTATTTAGTATCTTGTTGCTTACAAAAATACCTTTGGTTTTTGGATGTTCAAATCCCGACACATTTTTCTTTTTCAATTTTTTCGGATGTACACTTCAGAAATAGTTAGCATGTGCAAATCAGGAAGAAAATCAGAAATTTTTTTAACATTTATCACATTCATACCATAAAATCGGATTACATTCAATTCGTCATTACATCGAAAGAAATTTAAATATTATAAAAATATTATAAAGATCAATAGTCTGTAGACGCTTGCACATCTCTAAGATCCGATCGACCATTTTTTGGATGGTCGCCTCAAACTCAAACAGAAATCGTTCTTCGTACCGGAAATAAGTTTTCCATGTCGCTCAAACATCTTCTTGATTCTTGAGCTTAACCATGTTGTAAGAGACGTTCCTTTCGTTGTCAACCGAAGGTGAACGATACAGAAGTTTCGCAATCTTTCACTTGTCTCTGTAAGGTAGGAGAAGTCCGATCTCTTCAATGATTTCACCCATGGATTGGTGTGTCATTAGCTTAGACGTGAGACATTTGTGACACACCAATGGATCTTGATTTCATAAAACTGAGACATATTGTGTTTGTGTGAAAGATATCAAATAAAACCTCTAATTTATAGAAAACCTATGGTGGAGAAAATTTTGGCTAACTTACCGGATTTACAGATCGTCAAACTCTTGCCGACATCAATCGACTTTACGATTATCGCATCAACTTTCGGAGAAATCTTCAAAACTAATTCTTTTGAGATGTTATCGGGGTGCACCATATCTATTTATAAACAATAATATAACAATAAATATATATAACTAGATCCAAAAAATAAATTCTGAAAATTAAAATTAATTGTTTCCAGACATTATTCTGGATGTGCACATCCGGACATGTTCATCAAAATAGCTACCAGATGTGCACATCCGAAAGTCGCGTAACCTCATTTTTAGAAAAAGTAGATTCATAATGTGAGCAATGTAGTGGATGAAGTTTAATATTTACCTAAAATTCAATGATCTCTTGCTCCCTTTGATTTGTTTCACCAAAAAGTTGGAGTTTTTGAGTGATAAATGGCATTGATGAAGTAGTTTTTTTAGGTTGGGGAGGTGAGTGTGAAAGAAGAAAGATTGAGAATGGGGGAGTGATCATACAGTTTCAAATATATCATCTTTTCTTTCGGATCTGCATATCCATAAACCTTCCGCATATGCACATCCGGAAGTTTTTTTTTAAAACGCAATGGTGCGTCCTGATTTGCACATCTGGAATCAGGGGGCATAAATAGAATTTTACGTGGTGCCTAGGTAACTCATGGGGTGTATTAAGAAATCCTCTTTCTTTTTTCAGCCCTTATATATTACACTTCGAGGGAAGTAAAAAAAATATTTTTTGGAAATGCATTTTCAAACGCATTGTTTTTTTACTTTTTTAAAATTTAATCCTTAATTTCAAATCCAAATGAAAATTCGAAGATGCATCTCCGAAAGTATAATGTATATATAACATGTGTTAGACCCTCTATATTCTTCTTCTTCATTTTCTAAAACTATTTTGAGATATCATTGGAGTTCATGAACAACATATATCGAGTCCATTTTCCAAGCTTTTTTTAGGATAAGCACTACTTCTACTTCAAGCATTTCAATTCCAACTAACTCCACTAATTCATCCTCAGCATTTTTTTGAGAAAATTTATCATTTAACGTGTTTTGACTTTTGATTAATCTATTAGGTAAAATAGTTTGTTATATTCACATTAGGTAGCAGTTAAATTTGAAATAGATAATTTTTAGAGATATGCACTATGGAGTCGGTTGTGTTTTTGGTTGTTAGGGCAAGACTGGTATTAGTTTCTGCCATTGTTGCAAGCATGCGCTTTTTCGGAGATGCATCTCTGAATTTCATCCTTAATGGTTTTCGGAGATGCATATCTTAAATTATCATGGATGCTAACTAATGTATTATTCTTGTATTATTGCAGGAAAATGGTTGCAAAGAACGACGACAAACTAAGACTCGAATGTGAGACCCATCACACGTTTGTCGACGTGACAAGGCTCGGCTTCAGAGTGAGCAAGCGAGAGTTTAGCGAGAAATCATCTATAGGGCTCATGAGAGAGAGAGAATCTACTTCTAGGAGCCTCCTGTCACAAGGTCCTCATACCAGGGGCACGTCTTCCCTGATCACATAGACTGGGAGGAAGCTTCTACTGTTGCACTTGATGGTATTCCTCCATGTGCAGATCCTTTTCCAGGAGGGTCCTCTGACACCTCCTTACTAATAACGATGTTACTTATATGTTTTAAACACTTCCTTGCGATTGATATTTTGTTTTTTATAGTTTAACAGAAGCGTGATTGTTTGATGTCTATTAACCACAATAGAAAGATTACAAAATATTATCGGCCTAAGGATCATCGGTTCAAGAATGTCCTCCAGTACTTTGGAGTCATGGCATGCAGAGGGGGCTTTTGCTGAGAGATGACATAAGGAAACGTCATATTTCCACTTCCTCATTGGCGATATGAGGATCACCCTGGACGATGTTGCTTGCCTTTTACACATTCCTATCAGGGGGTTACTTGATCATTTTAGGATCAAACGTGATGAAACCCAAGAGATTATGGTCATTTATTTGGGAACTTACCCAGTGGATGTCATGATGTAGTGTGAGAGCGCTAGATGTGTGTAACGCCCCAATTATTTATTTAATTATTTAATTAGAATTGTTGTATTTTGGTGTGTGGAAGAAGTATTATATTATTTACTATGATATTAATTTAAATGAATTATATTTATTGAATGATTAAAATATTGGAATATAAAGAGAAAATGGTATCTTGGTAATTTGGTGAAGGATAGTGAGAGCATTATAGGAAATCATTAGTTAGGGTCTAAGGGTTAAGTTTGGAAATTAGGAAGAAAAAAAAAAGAAATCAGTCGTGTTTTTGTGATCGTGAAGAGGAAGCATAAACAGAGAAGAAGGAAGGAGAAAGGGCAAGAGCTTGAAGAAGAATTTGGGATAGGAGAAGGAATTTCTCATCAAACTAAGGTAAGGGTGGGATTTCTTCATCTCCTAAGGGTTTAATAACCGGAATTTTAGGCAAAGTGTTGTTGAATAGAGAATAGGAGGTTGGGTGATTTTGGATGAAAAGTGTGTTAGATTGTTAGAAAATTGTTAATTGTATGATAATCGTATGAATTAGGTGGTTGGATATGAAAATTCTGCATTTTCTGGCTGTAAGACTGATTTTTGGGTGAATAATTCGTAGCAGGGTTTTGGTTGTTCGCAGAAGAAGAACTGTTGAAATCGCAGTCCTCGCTTAGCGAGCAAGTGGAAACTTTGGAGCGTTCTTTACAGAGAGTTTCTCGCTTAGCGAGATCTGGAGTGAAAAATAAAATGTTTTTATTCTGAAAAATTCTCTAAAATTCCTTAATTAATATATTAAGGGATGGGGGTCGATGTAGTGTTGTTAGAGGTAGGTAGAGATGAGTTATGAGCTTAATTAGAGGAATAATGAGCATAACTTGAAATGAACATGAATTGATATGTACATTTATTGTTGTTATATGTAGTTGTTGTTGTTGTTACATGACATTGATGTTGATGTAACTGTTGATGTATGTTGTGTTGTTGTTATGTGTTCTCGTTGATGTTGATATACGTCGTGGTATTAAAGATGCATGTAGTTGATATTGATTCCATGAAGTTATTGTTGTAGACATGCATAATTGTCATTGATGGTGCATGGCATGTGCATGGTTGGGAATGGTATACCAAGGTAGAGTATGTCCATTCGAATCCCAAAGGGGATCAGTGTGATGTTGGTGCGGTCATGAAATAGGGATCGTACGTGACCATGAAACAGGGGTCGAGGGTGTGATCATGAAATAGGGATCATATTGGACCATGAAATAGGGGTCGAGAGTTTCGAAGGGAACTGGATCTTGAAATAGAGATCGATATATGGTACCGCATGCATAGAGTTGGTAGAGTCTCATTGCATAAATTGTTGTTGGTGTGCATAATGTTGTTATGTATTTTGGTGTATTTATTTAATTGTTGTTGTAATAAGTGGTGAACTATTCGATGATACTTGCTTTTGTTCTTATTATTTTTCCCTTTTGTTGATGTAAGTATCTCACCCCATCTGTTTGAATGTTACCCCTATGTTGGTAACGTGCAGGTGATCAGAATTAATAGAGTGGTGGTCGGTGAAGTCGGTGTACTTCACATTTAGAGGAGTCGACTCTGATACGTGCTTTGGGCTGTCGAGACGACGATTGTTTTCTTTCTTTATTTATTTATTTTCGAAAGACATGTTGCTTTTAAACATTATTTTGTGTTTCATTTAGAATTTTCCGCTGCAAGTAAAAATCCTTTGTAAAATGTATCACACTGAGTCGTGTGTTTGAAGTGAATGTGACACTCAAAATGAATAATGTGTTTTATTTACTATGATTTTTAATTTAAAATTCATAGGAATATTTTGGGTGTTACAATTTGCACAAACAAAAATTTATTACTTAGAGAAGCTTTATAGATAAATCTTGGAACTGGATGAGAAATGCCGACAACGATGAGATACAAGTTACCTACCGCATGGAGTGTACTTTGAGGGGTTTCCTACTATTCTTGGTTGGCACGTCCATTTTTATAGACAAAAGTGCAACCTACGTCGATGTGGCATACCTTAAGTATTTCATTGACTTGTCGGTCATTCACGAGTGGAACTAGGGGGTGCATGTTTGGTATACGTATACTCCAAGCTGAGCAAATGTTTCTTATGACAAATCAAGTGAAAAATTCCTCTACCCTACCGACGGTAATTTCCATAGCCACTATTAATATTAAAACCATTTTATTATACATGTTACTAATACTTTTCTTTATTCATTTTCAGAGACTGATCCTATCTCATTTTCATCGCATCCATAGGTTTGATCGTGTGATATAGTATATTGAGGATTGGCCACGTGCTTGCATGTATTACTCGCGCAAAAGGAATTGTGTTGTACAACCATTTTATGTGTATATTGACCGGACTCAACACGATGACATTGACTAAACATCATACAACATTCATTGTGACATTGTTCCCTTCAACCTTATTTCATTTTACTCTGAATGGTTGGCACGTGGGGTGAATCTGATGTGCAGGTATATGCTGAAGAGATGCATGTGTCAGTTTGGATATGTGAAAATCATTTCGAGATCCCCCTTCGTGTCTTCTCCTAACAACATAATTCGTAAACATCTTAATGATATACTAACGGACTATGAAAGCCATCTGGTGCTAGAGGAATATCAGAGTATGTCATCCACAAGTCGGTGGTCTTATGCAGACGGTTACATATAACTTAGTTCTATAGTGTCTCACACCATGTCATGACACCGGACGCTCCTGGGCGTCCACCTAGGCCTACTCAAGAGGAAATCTCAGAGAATGAGCAGGCCAAAAAAGACAATGTCATTAACGTGTTACCGACTTGTCAAAATATTATGTCGATTACGTATGAGGGCATAAAGTTTAGGTTGTTTGAGAGAAGTGGTGATTGTGCGATTGCCCTGTCGTGTTTCATTCTTATTAAAGCGCATAATTCCTTGGGTTATTAGTGGCAGAGGAGGAGTTAGGGAGTTAGGATTAGGCATATGCAGTAGGTTATGCTTTTATTTGTATTTTGGAATGTTTTTGTATTTTTTTACCATACTCTGAGAACAATATTCGTAATATGATTGGATTTTTTTTCTTTCAATTAACGCATTATTTTGTTCTACAATATTCGTGTTTATTATTGTTTGAATGAAATAAGGAAAATATTAGTCTAATTAAAATGACTTTGGATTCATAAAAAATACAAACTTAGGATAGTGTTTTTGTCAAGAAAGATGCAGAGAAGATTTCGGAGATGCATCTGCGAATTCACCCCAAAAATCTTTGCAAATGCATCTCCAAACGAAATTTTGGAAAAAAAGATCTTTGATACATTCGGAGATACATCTCTAAAAAAATACAAGGGCATTTTTTCAATTTTCAGATATGTGACCCACACCATAAGTGTGAGAAAAGAAATTGTCTAAGAAAAGTTATATTTCCCTTAAGTTCTTAAAGCCAAAAATATATCTAATTTTATGAATAAAGATCCTCCCAATTTCTTAAAGGAAATTGAGGTGTATATACTATACTCCCTCCCTTCCTTTCTATGTTATAAAAAAAATTCCTTTCTATGTTATAAAAAAAATCAGATTTATTAAATAATTAATGTATCTACTCTATATATAAATTAAATATATCAATTATTCATTAAATTTAAAGAAATATAGTTTGTTTATAATAAATGAGTAGTTTTTAAGAAAAGATATAAATATATTATTTTTAAAAGTGATGACATTAATTACATATTTATAAATCAAAATCATAGTAATAGACACTTTCATTTGTTTTTAGAAATAGAGAAAATCCTTACTCCAATTTTAGATAATCGCTCATTGTAGTGTTACTAATTATCCCAAATCCTATAAAAACTCAATATTATCTTTTTTATTGTTGGAAGATTGAAATCTTTATCAAAAACGCATATAATGCAAGTAGACATTTGTTTAGATTAAAAAATCCAAACACACCATTTGGCAATTGAATTTCTAACACACCCTTTAGAATTCAAATAACCATGATTTTTGCATAACCCCTTACACTCATGATCATAACATTATTTCACTAAACCCTTCCAAAATGTGCTTACATTCTTATTCAAAATGTTCACTAAACCCTTCCAAAATGTGCTTACATTCTTATTCAAAATGTCCGCCAACAAACAAAATTATATTGTATTTCGATATCAAAATGAATAAAATCTTTTGAAATTATAAGTAATATGCATGTCTGTCATTGATGATCATTGAAATAGTTTGTTATTTCGCTTTAGAATTCAAATAATCATTATTTATGCATAACCCCCCTTACACTCATAATTATAACACATATTCCATTAAACCCTTCCAAAAATTTCTACATTCTTATTTAAGATTTTCACTTACAAACACAATTTTATAGTACTTTGACATCAAAAGGAGCAGGATCGTTTGAAATTATAGGTAATGTACATGTATGGCATCGATGATCATTTAAATAATTTGTTTTTATGTAACATGAAATGTAGAAATTGTAATTTGGATCCTTAAGGGATTGGTCAGGAGATTAAATTTTGGATTTTTTGAATGTTGATTGAAATTGTCTTTTTTTATTAGTTGTATGTATGATATACCTTGATATTGTTAACAAAACTAGTGTACTAAAAGATGATGATTTAGAACATCCCTAACAAGATGTTGTACGCGTTGATGTTGGAGAAAATTTACTAATTATCTAGCATACAATATAGGTATGGTGAGTAGATTCATGCAGAAGTTAAAAGTATTACACCTTTCAGCCACAAAGATGATACTAAGGTATCTCAAAGGAACTTTCGACTATGAAATTTTGTTTCTTGCAGCAAATGAAGGAAAAGAATGTAAACTAGTGGGTTACACCGACTCAAATTGGTACGGTGATGCCGATGATAGAAAATCCAAATTGGGTATATGTTTATGTTAGGTGATGCACTGCTTGCTTGGAGCTCAAGAAAAAGAACTGATAGTAGTGTTGTCATCATGTAAGTTTGAGTACATAATTGTTTCTCTCTGTGCATGTCAAACAACATGGATGGTGGCCCTGATTGAGGAGATTTCAGGAGAAGACCATGGGACAATGACTATGAAGATTGACATGTCTGCTATCAATCTGGCAAAGAACCCACACATGGAAAAATCAAACACATCGAGATGGGATTCCATTATCTTTGAGAACAAGTAGCACATGAGAAGATGAACTTGGAACACTGCATAACTGAGAATCATATTACATACATTATGACAAAGACTGCGTAGGTCGAATTGTTCAAGAGATTAAAAATAATTAGGAGTGTTGATGAATAAGACATAATGATTTAGTTGGTGCATTCACTATGTATTTTTTTTGTTAAGCGTGTTGTAAAGTCGACGAATTCGAAGTCGAACGTGTTCAATAGAGTAGTAGTCGAATAATTCTTAAGCAGTTGAAGTATGTAGCTGCCGAATGAGTAAATCTCAACAGAGTTAAACTTAACATTTGTTAGTTGAATTAGTTAGAGATTACTTAGTGTGCAAGTAATATCATCTATTTATGCTATTGTAAAAAGTGGAGCGAGAGAAAATTAGTTAGAATGATCGTAGAGAGAAACTTTGCATAATTTGATCGATCTTCTTTCTTTTCTCCTAAAACCCTAATTTCTCTTTTCTTTTCCAATTCACTTTTACATATTTATTTTCTTCTCAAATCATTGTGCAGAATAATCATCTTACAACCAATATGTGGTTGAATTACTCAAATGAAGAGTGACAAACGAGAAGAACAATCAATTAGAAATATTGATTCTCATTCAATCAAAATTGATTCAGATTATCTCCAAAATTTGATTAATTACAACAATGAAATATGTAGGCTAAGTAATTTTAAATACATATTGAGCATAAATTACAGTACTTATGAAATAAAAATTTTGTTAGAGGGTTATGATAACTCATCATAAATGTAAGTTTCAAGTCTTTTCAGATTGTTATTTAACTTATTTTTTTATTTATTTTGTTTATATTTATTTCAAATAAATAAAGGAACAATATTGTATAAGAAACTGATTCAAAATCTGGCTCAAAAATAAATAAAGGAACAATATTGTATAAGAAACTGATTCAAAAATATGAATTTTTTTTTTCAGTTTGATCACTTTTGAATTTTTTATATCTTAAAAATAATAGTGTTAAGTCTATTGATGTGTAAAAACTTTATATGATACTTCTAGATTTTTGAAATATTTAGATCATCTGCAGCTCTTTTGATTCCACCATCTATCATTTTCTAATCCAACCGTTAATTGACCTAAATTATAATTCAACATAAGAAATTGATAAATAGTTAAGATTGTGCAAATGATCCAAATAATTTTTCGAAATTTAGTTTGATACGATTTGTCAAGATTCTCTTCATATTCTTGCACAATGCCATTATTAGACTAAATACAAAATTCTAAACTTACATTTTCAAAAACAATTTTTTAATTTTAAAAAATTGAAAATTTGAAAACTCATTTGATAAATAGTTTTTAAAAAAGTGATTTTGATAACTGTTTTTGTTTTTTAGTTTTAAAAACTCAAAAATCAAAACTTATAAAAGTTGTTTTGTATTTGAATTTTGCTTTTAAGATTCTAAAACACCTAAATTGAAAACACGCGAAAAACGGTATATTTTCATTAATGGTATCATTGTAATTATATTGATTTGCTAAATAAGAATCTGCAATATAAAATATGTTTTTACTATGTTGATATGATACGAGAATTATTTGTAGAAGAACTTCAGCAAATGAAAAATATTGCTTTTGCATTAGGGAACTCATTTTAATTGATGGAATTTTTTGTTTTTGACATATACATTATATATTTATTTTTATTTTTTAAATAAAATTTAATTTATATTTTTCAATCTACAAGAATATATATATATATATATATATATATATATATATATATATATATATATATATATATATATATATATATATATATATATATATATATATATATATATATATATATATTATGAGCAGTCTAAAATTATATTAAAAATTATTCAACTTATAGAAAATAAATAAATAAATATAAAATTGTAAAATCATAATTTGTAAAATTGATCCCTTTAAAAAAAATTAAAATTAACAAAAACAAAAGTGTTCCAGACTGGGCCTCAAGACTGTATTAGGCTACGACCCAACAGGTCGAGCACAGGTCCATATACTCGAGCAGAAACGCCTAGCAGACGGGCAGAGGCACCTAACAGTCGGGCAAGTTTCTCATATGACGGACATGCACTCAGAACGGGCAAAGAACTAGTCTGCCAGTTCACTTGTCACGTCACCCAACTGTCCCCCATTATCTCCTGAAAGATAGGGGCAGTTGGACCAAGGACCAGACCACTTAGCTAGGTCTTCACGCTTCTCACGCGTTCCTTGGCAGTTCTTCCTTGGGCCTAACTGATCCAGCCCAAAGAAGGACCTTGGCCCAGCGTTGGGGGCTCACTATAAATACCCTTTTTCACTAAAGGGTCAGGTATTCTGATTCACTCTATAACTTACCTACTTCATTGTACCTATACTCACTTAAGCATCGGAGTGTCTTGCAGGTACACCCCCATTTTTCTCCCATTCTTTGGCCGTTACACCAAATTGCTGGAAGGTTCTCCTGATCAGATAAGATCAGTGGCGCCGTCTGTGGGAAACTAGTTTCCCCTTCTTCCATAGCAGAGGATCAAAGCTCAAACACTCCATCCTTTCAGCATGTCCGGAGAACAGCTCAACGAACGCAACCGTCCCCTCGTCGACTACACGATGGAGGACAATCTGCACTACCATGAATCTGACGCCCGAGATGGGCGCCCAGCCACCCCGTCTCCTGAACCCGAGAACAATGGGAACCCACCTCAGGTTCAAGACCAGGCGATTGACACGTTCCAACCCATCCTCGTTCCCGTCGAAGGGGATGCCACCATGATTGCTATGGTGAACGCCCTTAACCAAGTCAGCTCCATGCTCCACCAGCAGCACGAAAGAATCATGGCCCTAGAAGCTGACCGGAAGGAGAGTCGACCTCAGCAGGAAAGAAGGACGCAACAACGTCCAGAAGCGACGAAGAAACGGGGACGACGCTCCCCAGAACCCAGCAAGAGCAAGGCGCATGCCCGCCGGGATCCCGACCGATCAGGGACCTCGCCAAGGCGCAACCGGAGCCCTGATAATAACGAGATCTCCCCACCAAGGAGCGACGAGGAAGACCCACATTGCCCTCTCTCACGGGCGATAATGGAGGCACCACTCCCCAAAGGCATGGAGAAACCCCAAAACTTGGCCATTTACGACGGTACCACCGACCCCGACGATCACGTCGACAACGTCAACGCGATGCTCGACTACCGCAATGACATCACCGGGCACCTTAAGTGCAGGCTGTTTTCGACAACCCTCAGGAAAAGAGCCATGGTCTGGTACAAAAGTTTAGCCCCGAAGTCCATCACATCCTAGAGAGTCATGAGATCCATGTTCACGAGGCATTTTACAGCCCCCCGGCGCCATCCCAAGACAGAGGCGACCCTCGAAGCCATAGTGCAAAGGAAAAATGAGACATTGCGCTCGTATCGAGCGAATCAACCAAGAGGCTGTCGAGGTGGACACCACGGAACACATGAAAAAATACCTCCTCGAGAGGGGACTCTTGCCCGGAAGCGAACTTAGCAGGGCAGTCGGGATAGAGCCTCCTCACACTCTGAATGACCTCCTGCATAAAGCCCAGGCTTACATTAGATACGAGGAAAAATAGGTTACCCACAACGCTCGTAGCATTCGTAACGCTGGGGAAACCGACCATCCCAAGCGTGAAGACTCGAACGTTCCCCGTCGCAACGGGGACAAGCGAAGGGAAGAGAAACCCCGTGAGCCCCGTGAAGGAAGAGGGCCCGCGGGCCGATACAACGGATATACTTTGTTGACAGCTCCCCGCGAGCGCATCCTCGCCGAATGCATCAACTTCGAGTTCAAGCAGGGCAGGGTGAGGTTCCCAAAACCTTCTGCACCCAAGCCCCACACCGACAAATCCAAGTACTGCAGGTTCAACAGAAGCCATGGGCACGTGACTGAAGACTTTGTTCACTTGAAAGACGCAATAGAAATTTTGATCCAAGAGGGACATCTCAAGCAATACACTAGGAAGAACGAAGCCTCCAAACACGAAGAGCAAGAAAAGAAGAGACCCCGGGAGGACACTCCCCCCAACGACTCTTCTTATCAGGTGGCCTTATGTGTATCACGACCAGAAGACTTCATCTTCCCCGATTCGCCACCAGAAGGGCGGATCACTGCTCTCAGCCCCTGGGAAGACTTTCCAACCGCCCTTGTCATATCAGGTGGAGGGATGAACGGCAAAACCGTTGCCCTTTCGGTAAAACGCAAGTTTGACGAACTCCTTCTGACCGCACCTTAGCAAAAGGCAACGCTGACAAAATACTGAGGCAAGTTCAATCCAATATCCTTTTTTCTAGAGGAGCTTCCGGGCGGTTCCCCCAACTCGGGCATCCCGCTGCTGATCAGAGCCAAGATGGCTCACTTCGACGTCCGACGCATTCTGGTCGACTAAGGCAGTTCGGTGGACATCATGTACGTCCACCTTTTCAAAACCCTACAGTTGGACAAAACCAACATATCTCCCTACGTCGGATCCGATCTCCAAGGGTTCAACGGGGCCACAACAAAGCCGTGGGGTAACGTCAAGCTCTTCGTCACCTTCGGAGAGCAAGAGACGGCCAGAGAAATCAAGATCCAGTTTCTGGTCATAGAATGCCCCTCTCTTTACAACTGCATCCTCGGCCTCCCGACTCTGGCTGAGCTGACGGCAGTCCCATCCACCGTCCACCTGAAGATGAAATATTACACCAAACTGGGCAGCGTGGTCACAATCCACGGCGACATCGAAGCCGCCCGAAGGTGTTACATGCCGCAGTAAAAGGACAGGCCACGATCAACACAAAGAATAACAAAAAGCCCAGGGTCGAGGAGCCTCCCCCCAGGGAATCAACGCCATCGACCTCGATTGCCGCATCGGCGAGGACGAAGCTGAAGAGTAGAGACCCACCGAGGGACAGACTCCCACTCACCCGTTCCACCCAGTCCCGGACAGAGAGTTCGAGCTTGTCCCATTGGGCGATGACCCCGACAGGACGGTAAAGATAGGCATGGGGCTGCCCGAGGAAACGAGGAAGCAGCTAGAGATATGCCTCAGGGAGAACGCTGACCTTTTCACATGGAACGCCGCGGAGATGCCCGGCCTAGACCCTGAGGTCGCACGTCACCAATTAGCTTTAGACCGAGCAATCAAGCCTGTAGCACAATGTAGGCGCAAGAAGTCCCCCGAGAAAGCGGAAGCTGCCGAGCGAGCTGTAAAAGACCTCCTTAAGAAAAATAATGGAAAATTTTATTTCTGAAGCCCAGTACACAACCTGGCTCTCTAATGTAGTCCTCGTTAAGAAAAATAATGGAAAATGGCGCATGTGTGTTGATTATACTGATCTTAATAGGGTTTGCCCCAAAGATACTTTTTCTCTCCCTAACATAGATAAACTCGTCGACAATTCTGCAGGTTTCAAACTCTTGTCCTTCATGGACGCATACAGCGGATATAATCAAATCCCTATGTCGGACATGGACAAGAGACACATGGCATTCATGACCCCGACCGACAATTACTATTACAACGTAATGCCTTTCGGACTCAAGAATGTCGGGGCCACGTACCAGCGCATGATGAACAAAGTCTTCCGAGGAGAAATCGGGGATATGCTCGAGGTATACATGGACGACATGATCGTCAAATCACACGATGAAACTGACCATGCACGACACCTCCGCAAGGTCTTCGAGCAGGCGAGACAATGCAAAATGAGGTTTAACCCTGAGAAATGCACGTTCGGCGTTCGGGCAAGAAAATTTCTAGGTTTCTACCTCACCGAGAGGGGAATCGAAGCCAATCCCGATAAATGTCAAGCATTCTAAGAGTTCCCGACCCCGAAATCTAAAAAATCCATTCAATCCCTCAACGGGGTGCTCGCCTCGCTCTCTTGTTTCATTGTCAAATCCGCTCAGCATGCGCTACCTTTCTTTAAACTCCTCCGAAAGGAGGCCACCTTCGAATGGACCGACGAATGCAAACAAGCACTGCTCCATCTGAAGAAGGCACTTTCCGAACCCCCGACCCTATCACGACCATTGGAGAGGGAGACCTTATACCTGTATCTGTCTGTGGCAACCGAGGCCGTCAGCGCCGCTCTTATTAGAGAAACCGACGAGGGACAAAAACTCATCTACTTCATGAGCAAAGCACTCCAAGGCCCCGAACTCAGATACCAACAAATTGAAAAGGTTGCATTAGCTCTCATAAACGCCGCGAGAAGATTACGTCACTACTTCCTCACTCACACGATCAAGGTAAGAACCGATCAACCAATAAAACAACTCTTTGGGCGACCAGACATGGCCGACAGAATGTTAAAATGGTCGCTAGAACTTTCCGAATTCGACATACAATACGAGAATAGGAAAGCTCTGAAGGCTCAAGCCCTGGTCGACTTCGTCGCAGAAATGACGCACAACCCAAAGTCGGCGGATGGTGCCCACAAATGGACAATCTTCGTCGACGGTGCCTCCAGCTCGACAGGAAGCGGGGTCGGGATCATCCTCGAAAACGAAGACGGAATCCTGATTGAGGTCTCACTGGCATTAGCCTTCCCAACTTCCAACAACCAAGCCGGATACAAGGCTTTCATCGCCGGTCTAAGATTGGCCGAAGACCTAGGAGCAAAGGAAGTAAAAATATCGACAGACTCTTAGCTCGTGACATCACAAGTACGGGGAGAGTACCAAACCAAGAACGACAACCTCATCGAATATTTAACATTGGTCAAAGAAAAACTCGAAAAATTCGAAAAGTGGGAGGTCCAACACGTGCCCCGCGAACATAACACGCGAGCAAACATCATATTAAAGCTTGCTAGCACGAGGAGGAAAGGCGGAAAAAAATCAGTAATCCAAGAAATCCTTCCTCGACCCAGCACCGAAAAACCACCTCCTCCGCTCGAGGTTAACATGATCGGGGGCACTCATTGCTGGATGACACCCATCTATAACTATCTCACAAAGGGCGAACTCCCCGCAGACCCTAAAAAGGCGGCCACTACCAAACGGAGGGCATGCTCATACGTCCTCCTTGAAGGGAAACTCTACCGTAGAGGACTCACCATCCAGTTACTCAAATGCGTCGAGGAGGAGAAAGTCCCCGACATATTAGGGAAAATGCACCGAGGAATCAACGCCCAACATCCCGGCGGACGGTCGCTGGCACGCATGGCTCTTCGAGCGGGCTACTATTGGTTGACTATGCAACACGACTCCAAGGAACACGTCCGAAAATGCGACAAATGCCAACGACACGCCAACATGCACCTCGCACCCCCAAACGAGCTAAAAACGCTCTCTTCTCCTTGGCCCTTCGCATGGTGGGGCATGGACATCCTCGGCCCATTCATGACTGGATCGTACCAAAACAAGTACCTCATTGTAGGGGTAGACTACTTCACCAAATGGATCGAAGCAGAAGCACTGGCCAAAATAACGGCACAGAACATTCTTCGATTTTTCAAACGGAATATCCTCGCTCGATTCGGCATATCTCATGTCCTCATCACGGACAACGGAACGTAATTCACGGACGGAGGATTTCAGGACTTCGTGGCTAGCTTAGGCACTAAACAACTCTTCACGTCCGTCGAGCATCCTCAAACCAACGGACAAGCGGAGGCAGCTAACAAGGTAATCATGCGCAGACTAAAGCGCAGACTCGGCGAGGCGAAGATGGCATGGGTCGATGAGCTACACAGCTTCCTATGGGCATACCGCACGACACCACATTCCACGACCGGGGAAACCCCATTCAGACTAACATACGGCACCGAAGCAGTCATCCCGGTGGAAATACGAGAACCGACGAGACGCATAGAGGAGCCCCTCGACAAGGAGATGAACGACGAGACACTTCGAGCCGAGCTGGATCTCGTCGACGAGATCCGCTCCGAAGCAGCCCTTAGGGAAATATCCCTCAAACAAAAAATAGCTTTACGCCACGACGCAAAGGTCATAAAAAGAGAGTTCTAGGTGGGCAGCCTGGTCCTCAGAAGAAACCAAAAAAACCCAAGAGAGGGTAAACTGGCAGCCAACTGGGAAGGCCCCTACCGCGTCCGCGACAAGACGAGCAACGAGGCCTACTATCTGGAAAACCTACAAGGTGAAGAACTCGCTCGACCATGGAACGCAGAAAAACTTAGACAATATTATAGCTAAATATAACCCGGGAAGACATGGAAGGTACGACCATGCTCTTCACCACCAAAACAACAGGGAGAATCTACGCTGCCTGAGGGCGAATACAACCCTCCTAGCAAACACAACCCTCCCCGATGTTGGGCACCTCAAATGAGCCCCAATGTCACAGTACCACGATTGGCAGGGCACCCAGCTCGCGATGGGAAAGCCTAAGCCTCGAGGTCAGAGTTTCCTAATCGCAAACTCTACCTATATTTTAGGCGAGCACAACGCCCGCCACCTCGTCGGTTCCCTAAACCGACGAGACCAGCATTGTCGAGCATAAACAGTTTAAAAATATAAACAGAATCGAGCAAATAAACAACTAAAGCGAATTAAAAACATTCATTCAACACGGCCGCAGCCAAAGGAGATACAAAGTGAGCCCGAAGGCCAATATTCATACAGGCACAAAGGCTGTCATATACAGGCACGCAGGCCATACAAAAGTAAACAAAACAAAATTCAAAGACTCCGCCCGGAGTTACTCTTCATCTTCCAGCTCCTCTTCAGCTTCGAAGGGGCACACGATCTCCCCGTCGGCAACACAGTAATTGTGAGCCGACCCCTCCGTCACCAATCTGGGGTTCAATATTTTCAGCTGATCGACGACATTGTCTAACCCTTCCTTGAACATGGCCACCAGATCCTTGTTGAGAGCACAGATGTGTCCGACCAACTCACCCCGGGTACGAAGGGCAAGCTCATCTTCAGTCTCATCCGCCAGGGGGCGGATTGTACCCTCGAGCAGAGCCATCTGGGCACGGAGCTGTACATTTTCCCCGACCACCTTTTTGTGCCCCGCAACTTAATCCTCCAGGCTCTCTTTCTCCGCCTTCAGCGTATCCCGTTCGAGCTTCACCTCCTCCAGCTCCTTCTTCAGCCCCTCCTGCAGCTGATGATCCTCCTTGTAGTCAGATAGGTCCTTTGACAACATATCCTTCTCAGTACGAGCCTTCAGAAGGGCATCCTCCAAGGAAGCCGTGGAAACAGCAGTGTCGGACAAGACCATTGTCGTCTCCATCACCCGGATAACAGCGGCCAGATCCCCAACCATCTCCCTTCGCCGGACATCCGCTTCCTTGCTCAAGATGGTCTTTGCCTCGGGCGCCGCCACCACGACAGCACCTTCAGCCTTAAAAAACTCCTGCTCTAGATAGCAGGGAGGCAGCAGATAACTCCCAGGTCCACCCGGAGTATTTCCCCCCGCTGCAGCAGACCGGGCAAGAGTCTCATCCAGGCGCTTCCATTTGAGAAGAGGAGAGGTGGAAGGAGGAGGGTTGTCCTGTATCTGGATCGGGGAGGATTGTTGAGCAGGCGGAGGGGAGGTAGACACCGGGCTAGCAGTATTAGAGGTACATGCCCCGGGGTCAGCGGCCACCTCCTGGACTCGGGGTGCCACTTTCTTCTTTTTCTTAGAGACCCTGTCCGGGGCTCCAGCCTGGTTCGCCAACTTCAGCACGCGTTCACGGAGGGCAGGCATGGCTCCTACAAAACAAAAACACGTTAGTTGGAAAGACGCGACCGAGGAAAATAAGCGAACAAAAGAACACCTATGCAGTAACTCCACGGCCTCCTCATCGCTATCACACTCGAGCACAACACTCGTGTTTATAAGACGGGGTTCGCATATAGGCATCCCAGCCTCATCGACATAGGGAACACCTTTCCGATCGACCCAAACTGTCAGGTTGAAACTCTGCACATATTCTACCAGCCTCTTGTAAGCCAGCCGGTCCTCGACCCCCAGGCTCGAGAACTTCACCCAATAGTGACTGGTCGAGAGATCGAAGTGGTCAGGCTACCACCTCAAAGGTATCCTCGACATAAGCTTCTCCTCCCCAGCAACATTCCTCTTGTAATAGTAAAGGGAGTGTAAGGCGGAACGGGTGATCGGTTTCACCGTATACCACCGCCCTTTGAAGTGTCGAGCAGAGTCCACGTAAGTCTTGAATAGCCTCACCGGCTGCTTGAAGGACACCCAACTATGACGCCCCCGGACACCAGACCGTTGTAGGTGGAAAATATGGAAAAAGAGGGGAAGAGTGCACCCAACGCCGAGGAAACAGCAGACTAACTCGAACGCCCACATAAAAGCAATGGCGTTTGGGTGCAGTTGTGACGGCGCCAGCCGGAGCCATTTGAAAACCCCCATCTGAAAGGAGTTGAAAAACAACCTGACCCTCTCTTCTCGGAAGACGAACTCGTACATGGCGAACTGCTTCCCCGGGAAGCGATGACATATTCGGTCCGCCTCTTGAGGAGCAAGACACAGCCAATTCCCAGGCTCCTCGGGACTAAGATCTTCCACCACGGCATATGTGTGGGTCGTCTCATCACAAAAATAAGATTCTTCTTCCAAGGTTTCGTCCGCAACCCAGGATAGGTCATTTTGCCCGAACGAGGAAACGTGCTCAGTATCCTCCCCAACATTTCCCTCCTCGACATTTCGATGCATGACCTCTTCCTCATCAATGGGTCGCGGTTCGGCATCTCCTCCCCCGACCTGCAGATGCCCGGTCATACCTGAAACGCAGACATAAAAAGTGAAATCGACATCGCATCAAATCCACCCTTCCACCGCAAGTCAAGTGAAAGGGCGTAAGACTAAAACGCACGCCCCAAAGCCTGACTACTGGCCTAGACCGGCGAAGGGTCAACCCTCGCGAGCGTATGAGCACGTAAAGTCCCGACCCACGAATTCACACTGACGTAAACTCTACGCCCGCGGCATGCTGGCCTTATCCAGGAGTATTCATACACACATGGATTTCATGCCCGAGACATGCTAAACTTGCCCGGGACATTCATGTATGAATTTTACGCCCGGAACATTCATACACACATGAGTTTTTCACCCGTGACATGCTTAACACGCCCGGCTTATTCAAGCGCATATGAATTTTTTGCTCGGGACATTCTAATCCTACCAGAAAATTTCATACCTAAAACCTAAAAAACTATCCCCAGACTAATTCTACCTACTTTACGCAAACAAATCATGCAAATTTCTAGCTACTAAACGGAAAAGCACATAAAACAGGGAATCTGAAGTAGTACCTGACATATTTGAAGTGGAGAATAAACGGTGGCGCACGGGCAGAGACGTCGGTGCAGACGGCGGAGAAAGATTTTTCTTCAGAGCTTTCGGTCAACGTCAGAGCGAAAAAGTCCAAATGAAGTGGATTATTCCCTTTATATAGTCGTAAGCGCATGGACGGACGTGCCGAGTCATCATTGCCTAGTGCCTACACCGTCGTTTGCACAGGAAACGAAGCGACGCACCATTAATGTTGAGACACGTCAATCCACAAGAATCCTGAACGACGTCGGGCGATTGTACATCTGCCCGACTATAGGAAACATCCTCGACCCTGCTAAACGCCACATGCCCGACGATAAAACGCATCGGTTGACTCTGTTAACACCATGCTCGACACAGCTATACGCCCGCTGCTTTATCCAACGCGCATACGCCCGGCTATATTACAATTCGTCACTCCGACTCGGAGACTCGACTTGGGGGGCTCCTGTTCCGGACTGGGCCTCAAGACTGTATTAGGCTACGACCCAACAGGTCTAGCAGATGCCCATATACTCGAGCAGAGACGCCTAGCAGACGGGCAGAGGCACCTAACAGTCGGGCAAGTTTCTCATACGACGGGCATGCACTCAGAACGAGCAAAGAACTAGTATGCAAGTTCACTTGCCACATCACCCAACTGTCCCCCATTATCTCCTGAAAGATAGGGGCATTTGGACCAAGGACCAGACCACTTAGCTAGGTCATCACGCTTCTCACGCGTTCCTTGGCAGTTTTTCCTTGGGCCTAGCTGATCCAGCCCAAAGAAGGACCTTGGCCAAGCGCTGGGGGCTCATTATAAATACCATTTTTCACTAAAGGGTCAGGTATTCTGATTCACTCTATAACTTACCTACTTCATTGTACCTATACTCACTTAAGCATCGAAGTGCCTTGCAGGTACACCCCCATTTTTTTGCCATTACACCAAATTGCTGGAAGGTCCTCCTGATCAGGTAAGATCAATGGAAATATATTAAGATTCTCACACCAGATAATATATGGTATGAACATGTGCTTATAAATAGGGGCAATCGTCACTTTATAAGTCGATTTTATAGGGCTATGTTAGGTCTAACCACTTCAGATCATATATTGTTCGATGTGAGACTTTTAACACACTCTCTCATGCCTATGACTGGACATCTCGAGCATAAAAATAAATGTTGGGGTAGCCCGATAATAGAAACTTGATAGATGGTGGTCCACCGAATCTGTGAGGATTTCTCCCCATTTATAAGCACATATTTTGGCACTTACACGTTGTGAAAAGATTTGACGAGATATATAATTATTATTGATTAACAGTGTAAAATTTCTTTTTTCAATTATAAAATATAATTGTTTAAAATTTTAAATTAAAAAATAAATTAATTTAATTAATCAAAATAATTTTATAACTTTTTCTAATTAATCTTTATTTCGTAATAATTGTTTTTACTAATTGTGGTAAAAATCATCTTTCACCTCTCTCAGTGTAACTCTCTGTTACACAAGATACCACTCTCTACTACAAATGTAAGGGGTAGGTTGTGATAGACAGTCCATTAAAATGAATGCCCATTTAAAAAAAGCATAAACAGGGGCACAAAAAGCAATCGAGATATCAATATTAGGAATATGAAAAGTGATTATAAGATGACTGCAAAAAAAAAAAAAAAAACACTAGTCATAACTCAAATGTCAACACTGAACTTTAGATTCAAAAACTGGAATTCATCAGACAACAATGCTGAAGATATTCTGTCATGTCCATACAACAAACTATAATAGCAAATAAATTTGAAAAGCAATCATTCATCCTCTTGGCTGCGCAACCTGGCCAATTTGTTTGTGACAACAACATCCAATTGTGCTGCACGTTCAACAATATCCTTTCTTTTCCTGGTTGACACATTGTGTGCTATCTCAGCACAGTATGTTCTGATGTTTTCAAGCAAGTAAACAAAGTCAGAATGTAGTAAAGAAGAATGAAAAATTGTTAATTCAAATGCTAACATGTATAATGGAGTTGCAGACTAAAATTTGTTGTTACCTGTTATGCATCATAAGAAGTTCTAGATCCTTGACATTGTGAACAACAAACTTCTTGAAACCGTTGGGCAGATAGTGGCGGGTCTTCTTGTCTGAACCATAACCAATGTTTGGCATCAAAGTCACTCCTTTGAACTTTCTCCTAACACGTGAGTCAATACCCTTTGGCCTGCGCCAACTTTCCTGCAAACCAAAACAGAAATAATATAAAAATGTTATAACCAAAACAGAAATATGATACACGCCATAACCATGTGTGAAACAATTTGATTGGAAGAATAAAACAGCAATAAAAAAATTGAGTCATAAATAGTAGATGATTTGTTTCGGACAACATGATTTGCATTCCAAAAGAATGGTACACAGACAAAAATCTATCACTACATGGGTTAAATACAAAGCACTCAAAAATGGAAATGACACAATTGTCATTAGAAATAATAGAATATAGAACAGGAATTAGCAAAGTATAGCTTACTCTTATAATTATAAGAGGTGTGGACCTAAAATCTAGCCCCGTCCAAAAATATTGGGTGGGCAGGCATGCGGCCTTAAACCCATAAAGGGATAAATATCTACAAAATTTCTTGTAAATGTTCACGTCAGCAAAAGCGGCAAAAAATGGGGGCAGACGGCAGAGTTATCATAGGGTGCGGGCTCGCACCTAAACTACGGGCAAAACGTGAATGGGAATGGCCAATCCGTTTTGCTACCCCTAATAAAATCTACATTCAAATAACTCGAAAAAAAAAATTTAACAAGTTCCAAATAGTCACAAGGATACACAAAACTAACTTTATTCACTAAAAGTAAACATAATGTTGGCTGAAATATGAGCTAAATGAATATAACAAAATCAAAAGCATATTTGCTTATCCTGAAAGACTTATAATGTTCAATCAAAAAGTATTTAGATTGTATTAAGGAAACTATTTGAGAAAACCCAAACATACATCTGAGGTATCTCCGACTAACTTCCAAACATTCACTAAATCATCATTTGATAAAACAAAAACGCAAAAATTTGAAAACTTACAAAAACAAACAAATAGAGCCTATGAAATTCTGAAACATATAAAAACAAGTAATTTTCAATGACATACCTTGACGCATATTCTCCTGTCACTTTGAGGTCTAATGAACCTCTTGACACGCTTCTTAATAATCTTCTTGGTTAGAAGAGGAACAGCCATCTTGTCTCTACAAAACAAATAAAATATTTTCTTAAAATCATACACAACTAACCAACCTTAAAATTATTTTAAAACTACACATCTAACACCAGAAAGCCTTAAAAATTGCAATGAAATGGCCTATTAGAAGAAGAAAAACACGAATTTACGATAAAATAAATAAATATTCAGAATTGGAAGTATTAAAATTGAAAAATGGTTTGGTTAATCTGGTATTGTAAAAGAAACAGACGATAAAATTGGATTGAAAAAGTAGATCGTTTAACAAGTTGAAAGAACAGCAAACAGAATTCGAAATCGAAAAAGCATGTAGTAATTAGATCGACGCGGCGATACTGAGAAACAACAAAAACAACCGATTGGTAGATACAACGAGAGCAAAAGCGAGGTGAGAGAGCTAGCAAAGGCGGTACCTTGGAGAAGCTTCACTGTGAGGATTCACACAGCGAGAGATGTATACAAAACCCTAGTTTTTTTTTAAAGTTGGGTTGGGTTTCATGGTCCAATAACAATGCCTCCTGATATCCACACTCACAACTTACGCCCTACATATTTCCATCACACCCCACATATTTTCATAAAAAGTTTCGGTAAAAACTCAAAAACTCGGTAGTGTATTAAAATAGTGCATTGGGTATCTTTGAAAAAATATCGGATTTTAAAAAAATTTATTAGTTTATTTTCGATAAACATTCTTTTTCAACATTATCATTTTTTTTTAAATCCATACGGACAGTAGTTTTCCGAGATATTTTTAAAATATTAATAAAAAAATCTTTCTTTTAAAAAAAATTATGATTTTTTAAGAGTCCGATTTTAAAAAATATGATTTTTTTTACCGGAATTTTGAAATCCAATAAAAAAATCATAGATTTTTAGAAAATTATTATGATTTCACACCTGTTTTTTTTTTAATATGTGTAAAAAGTGTGTTTTTTACAATTTTTTTTTTAAATCCAGTAAAAACTCGTATAATTCTCTCCAAAAATCCACTAAAACTTCATAAATTTTTCAAAAAATATAAAATCCGCAAAGGATATCAAAGTAAAAACACTACTAATATAAATGTGTTAGATATAAGTGAAGGGTGTTAGAATAAAATTTCTCTTATCTAAATTGTCATTGGCTATTTTTTTATTATAAAAATAATTTTTAGACATTGCTCAAGCTACTTCTATATGTTCAAATCTTTCATTTCATAAAAATTCTTTTAATAATTTTTTTTAAATGACTGGAAATTTTATAAAATAAATTAAAACTTTTAAAATGTGGGGTTATAACTACATCTCATACAGTACTCTCAAATCAAATCACATAGAAATTTGAAATTATCCTTTTATACAGTATGAAAATTGAAATTTTGACGCACTATAATATAATAAATCTCTGCATAAAAAATCACATCCACCAAATAAAAAATATATACAAATTTCAATATTCGTATATATCATATTCAAATCTGGATTTCAATCTCTGGATGAACTCCATCTAAATACAAAAATACAATGTCTTGTTTGTAGAGATGTTTACGGTGCGGTTTAAGCGATTTTGACGCTCAAAGTCGTCCAAACCGAAAAAGAAAAAAAAGTGTGGTTTGGTTTTATTCGGTTGGCTTTTGAAAACTAAATCAACCCAAACCAATGCGGGTTGGTTCATTTTTTATTTATAAAAATGATACATACACATATAGATGACAATATAACTTTGTATTTAGTCATTCATACACTACCATCTACCAATAACAACAAACCTCATCATATTTGGACAACAACTTTCCATTTAATATGTAAAAATCATGTTAGACAAAGTTGAATAATAAACATAAAATAATAGCATAAAACTGTATCAAAATATTATAATGAAACAAAAAATATAGAGGAGATGAGAGATTAGTGAAGATAAAAAAGAAAGAACGGGAGAAACAGGAGATTGGAGAAGAGAAGGTGTGATAAAAATGAAATTTGAAAAGAGAAGACTAATATAAAAACGAGAAGGTAAAAAGGAAAGAATATAAGATGATAGAGATTAGAAAAAAAGAGCTAAGATGTATCTGACAAAGAAGATGTGTTATTGTTAGGAGATATTTAAGAAAGTTGAAACTGAAACCCTAAAGGAGGAGAAAATCGTCCGTAATCGTAAGGCTAATGCATAATAGATTTAGATTTTGGTTGAATGTGATAAGTGAAATTTGGGTTGTAACTTGTAACATAATGCGGTTTGATTCGGTTTGCAAAATACAAACCGCAAACCAAATTGAACTGCACAGTTTTGTTAAAATATGGTCCAAACACATCCGAACCAAATATGTTTTTTTGCAGTTTTTGGTTTGGTATGGTTTGAGGTTTTCTATTGGGTCGATTCAGTTTTGAACTCTCCTAATAGTTTGTATGTGTGTTTGTGATAACAAATGGGTTAACCCATATTTTAATATTCGGACAAACCCCAATACATAATTTCATGAATTTCCCATTTGTGTATTTCATAACAAATTGGTGAATCTGAATTTCAATATCCTAACAATCCCTTTAGCAGTATTATGTATCCTTAGGAAAAACTATAACCATACTATAATACTTCAAAACTTTGTTTTTGTCCTAAAACACTATGTTGTACCCCAAAATTTGCCCTCCCACATTTAAGATCATATATTTCAAGAGGTCTCTTAATAGTCACAGGATTCTCAATTGGTCAAAAGGATTGAAGGTTTCACCAGACAAAGCCTCCTCCTGAACAATGGATCTTAGAACTAGGGTTTTGAATTTCCCCAAGAAAAATGGACTTCCAAAGCCTCAAGTGGACTTCATAACATCCCACATACCTTAGAGAATCTCCATGACAAGTTTCAAAGTTTTCCAATCAAGTTTGGCCAGTCAGATGCTCAGATACCCAAAAATCAGTTAACTTAGTCAAAAAGTCGACTGAGAACAGAGTGAAACATCACGTCATCGTTTTGGGAGGAAGTTTGATCGGGAGGAGGACAAAGGAATTTGTGTTTGACAGGAGCTATGCACCTGGCGATGAGTTGATCGGTTGTTTGAAGAGTTGTCGTCGAACCATCAAACAAAATATTTACAAACCCTCTATATAAATCTCATTCTCAAGTCTCTGTGAAACTAAATCAGATCCCATTCGTATAAGTTGCTTCCACCAGAAAAGAAAACTTATGAGTGAGATGGTGTGTTGCTGGATTAGAAGGTGATGGCAAAGAAGAAGGAAAAAGAAAGGAAGATGTGAAGAAAAAGTGAAGAACCCTAGATACTGAGTGTAAACCCTGCAGTGGGTGAAATGGGACATCCTTCATTATTGGAAACTAACAGGTCAATTTATGGGTTGTTCCATTTTAAGGTTTATGGGTTGTTCAAATAGGCTGGGTCCATTTTGACAACAAAGATCAAAAGGAAATTTTACCTCATACTCATACCTTTATCTCTATACCCCTACATTTTATATAAAATACCAATTTTAACTTTATATATTTTTAACTATTTTTTTTTTATTTTTTAAATCATTTTAAAATTTTATTTTGTTTACCAAAACTCTTTTGAAAAGTCTTTCGGTACACAAAATAGAAGTTAAAAATATATTTTAAAAAATGGTTACCAGAACTCTTTTGCAAAGTTTTCCGGTACACAAAAATTAACTACCAGAACTCTTTTGCAAAGTCTTTCGGTATACAAAATAAAAGTAAAAAAAAATATTTTAAGAAATGACTACGGGAACTCTTTTACAAAGTGTACACAAAAATTGACTACCGGAATTCTTATGCAAAGTCTTCTGATTTACAAAATAAAAGAAAAAAAATTAGAAATGACTACTGGAACTCTTTTACTTAGTCTTTTGGTACACAAAAATTAACTATCGGAACTCTTTTGCAAAGTCTTCTTCCGATATACAATTTTCTTTTTTAAAATTACTATCGGAACTCTTTTACAAAGTCTTCTGGTATGAAAAATAAAATTTTAAAATTATTTAAAAATAATAATAAATTAGTTAAAAATATATTAAGGCAAAATTAACATTTTTTATAAAATATAGGAGTATATGAATAAAGGTAGGGGGAATGATAAAAGTTAAAATAATAAAATAATAATAATAAAGTCAAAATTGACATTTTGAAAAATTTATTAAGGTGTGGGAATAACTGCAAGGGTATAGGATTAAATCTCATATCAAAATTGTGGTTGAAAATTTTTATGAAAACCATTGTATGAAAGAAACTTTAAAAGAACTATGAAAGCAAAATTTGATATATTTATATGAACCACTAGTTTATTTAATCCTGTAATTAATAATATCCCTATTAATCACATTTTTAAGATGTCCCTAATTTGATCTAGGGTTGTTTTGTGGGCTGGGCCTATGGCCCTTGTAGTATTCAAAAAAAGAAATGACCATAACTTTTCCCTCACTAACAAAAACTTGGCAAATGGCGAATACATTTCAAATTTCCCAACAAAATTACCACAAAGTTAGTCATTCTTGAGGAATAAAGTTTGTACAGGTTCTTGCAAAATCATAGAGAAACTGAGATTATATATTTGCAATATATTTTGATACCATGCTCCCCTTTCTTACTAAAGTCAGCGGGCTGCAATGTACAAGATTGTCACAGCCACAAATGCTACTGGAAAACTACTTGAATTTTGACTACACTATAATATGCAATACAAACACATTCTTCAACCTTATCAATGCCAAGTATGAACAATGGAAGCAAATCAATTCTTCACAAGCCTTTTAGGAAAATAATTTTTTTCTATTAAAATGACACAAAAACTCTTATACAACAAGATTGTCTGTCAACTTCTTATAATTTAATTGAGTAAAAATACTAGTAGGAATATGAAAAGAGCGCATGACTATGTAAATAAACTCAATAATCATAAATAAGTCTGTCAATACTAAGATCTAGATTCAAAAACTGGAACCCTTCAGACAACAATGCTGAGGATAATCTGTCATGCCATACAAACAATAATAGCAAATAAGTTTGAAATATATTGGAAAAACAATCATTCGTCCTCTTGGCTGCGCAACCTGGCCAATTTGTTTGTGACAACAACATCCAATTGTGCTGCACGTTCAACGATATCCTTTCTTTTCCTGGTTGACACATTGTGTGCTATCTCAGCACAGTATGTTCTGATATTTTCATGCAAGTAAACAAAGTCAGAATGTAGTAAAGAAGAATGATAAATTGTTAATCCAAATGTTAACGTCGTTAGTGGATTTGAAGCCTAAAATACGTTACCTGTTATGCATCATGAGGAGTTCTAGGTCCTTGACATTGTGGACAACAAACTTCTTGAAACCGTTAGGCAGATAGTGGCGGGTCTTCTTGTCTGAACCATAACCAATGTTTGGCATTAAAGTAACTCCTTTGAACTTTCTCCTAACACGGGAATCAATACCCTTTGGCCTGCGCCAGCTTTCCTGCAAACCAAAACAGAATAAGTTATAAATGTTACATCCACACGGTTGAACCAATTTGCTCAGAAGATTAAACCAGCATACAGAGAACAGCAAATAGCAAATAAAAAATGAAAGCATGTTTTGTATTCCAAAATCCAAAAGAACAATTGGTAGCATAAACCTAATAGAGCCTACAAAATTCTAAAACATATAAAAACTACCAATTTTCATCCACAACATACCTTGACACATATTCTCCTGTCACTTTGAGGCCTAATGAACCTCTTGACACGCTTCTTGATAATCTTCTTCGTTAGAAGAGGAACAGCCATCTTGTCTCTACAAAACAAATAAAATATTTTCTTCAATTCATACCCAACTAAATAAACCAAAAGGTAGGTAGAAAGTATAAGAACACAACACTAAAAGGAAGAAGAGATCTACACAGAAAACACACTCAGAACATAAATCTGATAACTGATAAAACTATAAAACTTATAATCGACGCAGCAGGTAGCAATTAGATCAACAAAATGACACTAAGAATTAACATAACCAACTGATTACATACAGCGAAAGAAGAAACGGAAAATCAGAGGAGTAGAGTTTACCGAAGGCTGTGTACCTTTGTGAAGCGTCACTGTGATAATGAACCAACAGAGAGAAATGGCTACAAAACTAAACCCTAGTCTTTTTCTCAAACGGGTTGGGTTTGTTGGCCCTATAACAATGCCCATTATCCAAATCGCAATAGGCCCAAGTTCACAAGTCACTCAACTTTTTTCTTCATACATGTTTTTAGTGTTTTAGTCTTTTTAATTTAATTTAATGTTTAACTTCAATTTCTTAATTAAAAAATTTATATACAACCCTTAAATAATCATTAGTCGAATTAGTCATGTTATTTCTTTAATTTTTGTGGAAAAAGTGCTAACTATTACAAATATGACTATTTAGTTGAATGCATTTATCTGACATGGTTTTTATTTATTTATTATTATAATTGATTATTGTTATAACATGTTTGTTCAAAAATGAAGTAACCTTAGTTTTGTTCAAATTTGAGACATGTTATCGGAAGAACAAAGGGAATACGAAAAAGAGAGAGGTATAATAGACAAAGAGGACAACTGAAACTCTCTTTCGCAAAAGACAAATATGTTTGAAGAGAGACAAAAATCCCAAATTTTGTTTGAAAAGTAACAAATAGAGACAGAAACAGGTAGTGAAGACGAAGAGGGGGCGTAAACCCAGACTTTTCAAGAAAACGAAAAATCCCAAAATACTCACCTCCTTGTTCATTTCCATTCTTCAAAAGGTATGTACATTATCGTCTATAGCATGTTAAAAATATTGTCTTTATGTTTTATGCATCTTCTTCACTGATTTTGTATACATTATTTAGGTTGAATAAGTAATGGGCAATATGTTTTAGTGTATTATATATCATGGGGTGAGTTTGTTGAGTTTACAAAATTAGGTTATAAGGTTTATATGAGGTTTGAAAACGTGACCCAAATTACTGGAGTTATTTTGAAGTATTAAGTGGTTTGAAAACTTTGGGTACCCGAAAGTGGAAATACTGTGTTATCATGATGCAGTTGACATAAATGAGATTGTTCTACTAAAAGATGACATGAGTACCAAGAGGATGAAAATCATTGCAATGATTAATATGAATGTACATTTAAACATTCTCCAACCATTGCCACAACCTGATATCATTAAATATCCAATACTTTCACTTGAGTATAATGTTGTAGGACCCAAATGAAAAAAAAAGTTGTATTGGGAAATGACAATTGTGAGGTAGGGACCCAAGTAGGAATTGATTGGTGTTTCTTAAAGGGCTATTATGGAGAACAAATACTAGCAACCATTGAGAAGGATCCGAATGATCAAATGTTGCCAATAATATTTTCTATTATGGAGAGTGAAACCAAGGATTCATGGGGCTTGTTTCTGGAATTGTTGACAACTGATTTTAGAGGTGTCGGGTTATGCAAGACCTACACATTTAAGTGATTAACAAAATGCGTGTTTTCTTTTTTTCATTACTTTTCTATTTGAAGAAATTTTATTTTTTTAATGTGTTTTTTGTTTTAATGATTTCTCTATTTTAACTTAATTCTGAGGACTAGTGTCAGCACCTAGGGAGTTTCTCCCAAGGGATGACAAAAGATTTTGTGTTAGGTAATGTATGCATTGGAGAAATCCCTTAATTTTGTTATAGTATTTAATTCAAACCATTGACTATATTATCGGTTTCACTTTAGTCCCTATGCATAATATGTGTTGCTAAATTTATTGCATTGCGTGTTTCTAGACATTTATACAATAACTTCAGGAAGACGTTTCCAAATTTTAAACTAAAATAACTAATGTGGAAGGCTGTAATGGGTAGCTATGCAAATGCTTGGGAAAAATTCATTCTTGAAATTAAGGCATTTAATGAGGATGCATTCAATCACATACTAAAGATTCCACCAAGGTATTAGAGTAAATAAATGTTCAATACAACTCTAAGATGTGACACTTTGGTGAACAAAATGTCAGAGGCATTCAACTTATTGTTTGTAATTGTAAATCCAAGTTTGGTGTCACTATGATTGAAGAAATAAGAGTTTATCTTATGCTTAGGTAGAAGTCAAATAGGAAAAATATTTCCAAGTATGAAGGTAACATTCTATCAAATATAAAAAAAAGGTTAGGAAAGGAGTCACATAAAAAACCATTAGATTGTTAGGTAAGTGTTGAATCATAAAGCTTTTTAACTTGCGCATTAGTTTGCAATTGGATTGTATTGTGATTTCAACAGGCATTCAGGTGAATATGATTATGAGGTTAGGCATATGTCATACAATAGAGAAAAATATACAATTAATCTGTCAAAAATGAATGTTCTTGTAAAATATTGATGTTAACAAGTTTGTCGTGTTATCATGCAATTTCATGCATGAAGGATCAACACTTAGAAATTGATGATTGTGTCTGGCTGTTATATAAAGGAGTGTTATAAGGCTTGTTATGCATCAGTGATTTATCTAGTCAATGGGCAAACTTTGTGGAATAAAACATAATATTTTGATTTCCAGCCACCACCCATAAAAAGGCAACCTGGTATGCCCAAGAAGAAAAGGAACATGAAGTTGGATAAATGGTGAAAGATGATTTATTACTAAAGCATGCAAGATTTGAAATCAAATGCAGTGGGTGTCATATCAATGGTCACAACAATGTTACATGAAAACT
The DNA here is from genome assembly GCA_963966055.1 of Lathyrus aphaca. Taxonomy (NCBI): domain Eukaryota; kingdom Viridiplantae; phylum Streptophyta; class Magnoliopsida; order Fabales; family Fabaceae; genus Lathyrus; species Lathyrus aphaca. The sequence continues at coordinate 68,889,743 of OZ014525.1, read as the reverse complement.
ACCACTTAATTAACATAAGCACGTCGAAATCAGTCAACACCACTTAATTGTACACCTTCAAGTCAGACAACACCAAGTGACTTTGCACCCCAAAGTTAGCCTCTTCCAAAGAAGAAAATAAAACTTCAAAATGGGATAAAACTAGTTTTAAGCCAACCATAACTATGTTTATTATTTTTGCTTCCAATATTGTTTGTAGCGATGTCTTTGAACAACTTATGCAATGTCATCTTGGTTTATTTTGTAGTGTTTGTTAATGACGCTTTATGTATTTTGGTTTATTTTGTAGTGTCGATTAATAACATCTTATGACAATCTGGTTTAATGCCATGACTATTATTTTCATACCCTAAATTTTGACCCTAAGATATACATCACATCAAAGGAAATCCATTGGCCAAAGGACTGTGTCAGACTGATCAGGACAATATCCCCGCAATGAATCAGGATTCTTGAGTCCCTCAGAGGATTCAGGAAAAGGACCAATCATTAATACATAAGATTTTAAACCTTTCAATCACCTATCAAATGGTTAAAGAATCTCAAATGATGGAAAATATTTCAAGGACCGTCCAAAAGTTTCAGTGATCTAGGGCCCCAACCATCACAATCACCAATTAGGGTTTCAGTCATCTGAGCCTTCCGGATGAAATTTTTCATAGATAAAGGACCCAAGAACTCCATACATCATCAAGAATGTTGACATGTCTTTGACAAGCCATTTATAAGTACAAAAGGTGCGTAGATCATAGACTACAAATTAGGGTTTCACAGTGCCTAGATTAGGGTTTCTGACTAAACGGGGAGCCAAAATTCAAGATTTTCATCTGGACAGGAGCCTATACCATAGGGAATGGTTTAAATAACTCATATACATCATGTAAGTCCATTCATAAGGTAAAAATACCTTAGAAGATGTCCAGTAAAAAAATCAGAAAACCAGGGATATCTAGTGTATTTCCATCTGAACAAAAAAGTTAAAGTTTGACTTTTTTACCCAAAATGATCTTCATGACCTATATTACAAGAATATATGGTCCATGAATGCATTTTATCATAGAAAATCAGAAATTTGAAGATAACTTGTAAAAGGGGCAACCTTTGAAACTTAGAAAAATTTATAAGTTATGGAAAAAAGTATTCAAGTGGCATACTTCCAAGCATCATAACTTGTGATCCAAGCATCAAATTTTGGTGAACCAAAGCTCGAATGAAAGATCTCATCACAAACTATAAATGATTCAACTGCAAAAAAAACTCCAATTCATTATGGATTTTAAGTTGAAGATGGATCAAAATCAAGAAAAATACTGATTTTCAATACTTAGAGGGAATCTGTCTAAGTACAAAATCAACAAAACACCAAAACTTGGAGGAATTTTTCACCTAGTTCCAAGCTGATTTAAATCCTTTTCAAAACTCCAATATTGTTGCAAATGTTGCCAACAATTCAAAGAACCAATTGGTATGAAAATATATTGCTTGTACATGAAGAAATCATGGATCAAAGTGGTCATCTCAAACTATTTTGCAAAAAAAAAATTTTCACAAACTTGTGAAATCTGATTTTTTGAAACAAATGACAATGTCAAGTGGGTTTAAGCATCTAAACAATCATTACAAACCTGCAAATTCATGATTACACCATGGAATTCACCAAAATGACATTCATGAATTTCAACATTGTGCATTTTGATCCAAGGGTCACCAAGCTCCAAAATGGCATATTCTTGTATCTCTTGTTCAACAAGCAATAGGTGGACACAATCCAAGCATAAAACTTATGAGGAATGTGAAATTTACTATTGCATAAATGAACTATTTGAGAAATTCATGATTTCATGTGTAAGATATATTTTCACAAAGCATGACTCATAATTGTGACCTCATCTCTTCAAGACTTAAGGGTTAAGTAATCTCAACATATTTTCCTATAAATAGAGACCTCATTTGATCATAAAAATTACACCAAAGCCTCTGATCTCCAAGCTTTCTCTCCTTTGCTCTAAGACTAAAAACTTGATATTTTGAGCAATCACTATTGGTTTCTGAGTTGCGGCCACTATCAAATCAAACCAATTGTGTACATACATCACATGTGATGTTTATGAGGTGTTCAAACACTTAGATCACCTCTGGAACACTTCCAACCTAGAATCACTCTTCAAAATTTCAAAGAAGCTTTGTTTCTGCAACTTGAAGATCAGAGGTTGATCCAACCATTTGCCATCAAGTCCAAGTGTTCAAACATACTCCATATGGTGTAGGGAAGTTGTCCAGATCATCACAACATCTCTATAACACCTCTAGCTCGAAAGCACAACTCCAGCTGCAAGCTCAAGTTCAGGTAAGCCTTAAACTTGGCCAATTCATAATTTATGCATATTTCCTTGCACTATCTTTTTGCCATATATGCATAATCATATTCTAAGTAATTCCCCTAAATAAATCTCACAAAAATCACCATCATGTAGAATTTTATGAGGCTTAGACCAAATTAAGGTTCTCCGGTGTTCATCACTAATTTTTCACTCTACACTAAAAATAAATGAAATTAATTGGTACCATGGTGTTCGTGAGTTAAAAACGAGCAAAATTGATGTTTATTTCATTTCATTACATATTCAGTGAGATACGAGGGATTTTGCAAAATCACCATTTCTGGACAACCTGAAGAACACGCACGTGTTCTTGCCATGTTCTTGGCGCCATTTTTCAAATTTTCAAATATTTAAATTTTGTGATTTTATTTAATTCAATCCAAAATTAATTTCTCTCTGATTATTTTGAGTTTTAAAATGATTATTTTTTCATTAATTCTCATAAATGTTTAAATAATTTATCCCATGAAAAAATCACCAAAAATATAATTTTTAATATATTTTATATTTTTATAAAGAATTAATTTTATTTGTTTCTTAACATTTAAAAAATCATTTCTTTCACTTGATTCTTCAAACACAAATGATATTCAAGTAATCCCATAGATAAAATATAAATTTTCAAACATATTACAAGGTTTCAACTTGTTTTTCATTTATGTTTGAAATTTATCAAAGTTAAATATTTTCTTAATATTTAAAATATTCAAATTTTAGGGTTTTGATTTAATCACCCTCAAATTGATTTTTATCTCTCGTGGGCCTCTATTAGAGTGTAAGACTCATCCCCTTTTGAAAAAATGAACCATTAGGATTCATCTGATCCATTTTCAAAAATTTGGCGCGATCATCTTTTTTCACCGCATTAAGTTTTCATCTGTGAATCTTTTTTTGTGAGGAATCCTTTGTGTTTAGGACTCATTTCTTCTATTTTAAACTTTCTTCGATCTGTTTTAAAACTCCGGTGAACTACTTTATAGGCTATAGGCAGCTTTTCAGCATCCAAGTCCCACCCTGTGTATGAAATTATTAGATAATTAATTAACAAAACAAATTCCATAGGCATCCTTATGTTTAAGCCCTATTATTGACTTCTGAGCTATCTTTTCTCTTTCTAACGTCTCGCTGTTTTCTTAAATTGTTGTGCTTGCTTAGAATAGAATTGTTTGCCAAAATCATCTTTCTTCACCTTATACTAAAGCAAAGATAATAATAAACTTCTTAATGACAAAAAGAATACAATGTATAAAACACATTTGTAATCTTTCTCCCTCGGGATTTTGGGTCTTTGCTTCCCAGTGTAACTCTCAACTTCATTCTTAATAAAACAAATTAATAATACTCAAACCATAGAAAAGACATATTAAAAGTTGTTAAACACATTCACTGACACTTTTATTTGTCTACATGCATCTTTACTATATATGTGCATCTGCTAGAATCTCTTAGTTGTTAGGTTATCTTCATCCAAACAGATACATCATTCAAAACACTTAGGATCTTTTCAACTTACTAGGGGCTTACAAAGATAAGAAGTTTCCTGGTGAAGTGCTTTTTTGTAAACCATCCTCGGCCTCCTCTTAGGCTTTGTTAATGACCCATGGGCCTCATACAGGTAACCTAGCCTCCTTTTGGACTTTGTACAATTGAATCTCTCCAGGCAAAGAAAAGTCTGACGACCACATTTCTCATAAACTGTCCAACAAACCAAACACTCTTCATACAGAGTTAGTCTATCAACAATTTTCAGCTTCCCATCTCAGGCTTCATAAAAGATACAGATAATCAAGAGTCAGTCTCACAAATAAGCTTCACACCTGGGCTTCTAAATCAGGATACATATAAAACTTTCCCATAGAGTCAATTTTCTTTAGTTAGCTTCAACCTTGGGCTTCAATAAAGGCACATATAAAACAAATCTTCCTTCATTAGAGATGACAAATTCTTTCTACTGAGCATCTTTTAGCTTCAACCTTGGGCTTTAATCAAGGCACATACAGTCAAACACTATATAATCACTCAAAATCAACCATAGTCTTGGACTTTAACTAAGCTAACACCAGTCATAGTCCTGGACTTTAACTAAGCTAACACCAGACATAGTCTTGGACTCTAACTAAGTTAATTTCCCACAGTCATAGTCTTGGACTTTAACTAAGCTAAACATCCATCCTTTCTTGAGCTATGCAAATCAAGATAACCCATTCAGTTTCCCGAGCTATGCAATTTAGGTAAACCATTTAGGCCTCCTTGAGCTATACAATTCAGGGTACCCATTCAGCCTTTCTTGAGCTATGCAAATCAAGATACCATTCATTTTATGCCTTGAGCTATGCAATTCAAGAAACCAACCAACCAACCAGTTACAAACAACTGTTTTTCAACTTCAATCTTGGGCTTTGATAAGGAAACAAAAAGACTTTTCAGCTTCAATCTTGGGCTTTGATCAAGACATAAATAAAAACATTTTAGCATCAAAATCATGTGTTTTAACCATGATACAAATCAACCCTTTCCTCCTAGCTCTAGCCTTTTAGGAGGAACTACGATGCTCTAATCCCTCAATTCTCTTTTTGGGGTACGTAGACAAAATGTCGTAAGATCTTTGCGAGCACACCAAACAAAAAAACAACAATTAGGTTTCTAAACCTAAGAAAAACATCAGAAAATTATGATGATACAAAAACACAAAAACATCAACATCACCCTATCAATCAACACTTATATCATACCCAAACCCATATCAAAGAAACCCCCATCAATATAAAAAAGAACAAATTTTGCATTAATCGAAGAGTTGAAATAAGCTAAAGAAGAACTCAAAACCATGTGGGCATCTGTTAAATAACGGTATGCAAAGCGGGTGCATTTAAGATATCTTTTCCCTTCCATAACCAGCTTCACCAGGAAAAAATAAGAAACCAGAAAGTAGCAAAAATGTGATAGTGATTAAATACGACAAAAATCGAGCTACAGGAAAATGGCGTCGTCTGTAAGAATCGTTTATCTTACTATTTTAAGATAGAATTTTCTTTTTAGCCTTTTTTAGTTGGAAAAAACTCTAGGATTATGAACATGTATATATTGCTTTTATATTGCTTTATGTTTATGTTTCCGCAAAATATTTGTTCAAATGATATCCTTTGGGGTGGTTTCTTAGAAATGGGAATGTGATTAATCCACATTTGGGTGAGCTTGAGTGCACTCTAAGATAAGTAGAGCATAATTGAGATAGCTTGTTGGGAGTCCAATCCCAATCAGGTGAAACCTCAAAGTCCCTGAATCAGTCTAGGTATCCGGTGTGAAATCGATGTTTATAGTATGCTCTGCAAAAACTCGGCTATTTCCAATCGGATACTCATAACGCTGAGGATTTAGTAAACATTTACCCTCGACCTTGACTTACATGATCTACAGGTACAAAAATATTTTATTGTAAAATAAATCTTTGGGAATGGGTAGAGCTTTGGCCTCATGACACTTAACCCTTGAACCCATGTTTTTGTGTGTTGCATCCATGCATTCATCAAAAGAAAACATTTAAAAAAAATCATTATTATTTTCTCCTTTAAAAGAACTGAACAAACATCTGTTTCATATTTTCAGTCTTTTTAAAAAAAATGGACTTTGGCCAATGGAAAACCTATAAGTTTACATTCAAAAGTCTGAGATTGAACGACCTGAAAAGCTAGGAAAACTTGTCACGGATAAAAAATAACTTAGGGAAAATTTTGGAGAACTTTTGTCCCTACTAAAAGTCAGCATCGTAGAAGGTGTTCTTGCTACATCGGTCCAACTCTACGACCCAGTGTACCACTGCTTCACATTTCCCGATTATTAGCTCTGCCCAACATTGAAAGAGTATTCTCAGTTGATAGGAATCCCTATTAATGAGAAAATACCATTCTCAAGATTTTAAGAAATGCCAAGAGAATCAACAATTGCCAAGAATATTGCTTTGGAAGAGTCAGAGGTTAAAGCTCATTGGACTACCAAAGGAGGAGTAGAGGGTCTGACCTCTAAATTTCTAATTGAGAGAGCATTATAGTTTGCCAGTATCGGAAATACCGTTGCATTTGAAGTCATCTTCGTATTGCTCATCTATAGGGTTTTCTTATTCCCCAATGTAAAAAATTGTGTTAACATCAATACAATAAAGATCTTTCTCATCAAAAATCTAGTTCTTACACTGCTTGCGGATGCTTACCACTCAATTCACCTGAGAAATTTACGCGGCGGAGGAATGATTACTTGTTGTGTACCACTTCTTTACAAATGATTCACTTCCCGCTTACCTAAGTCATCATCATTCTAGGAAACTAAAATTTGAATGCACTAGTCACACAAAATCATGTCTTTGACCAATTCAGACATCAGTTGGTCCACTCCAGTCTATGACGAAATCAGGATCATAACCAGTTGTGGTAATTTCCCCAATGTACCTATCATTGGTACCAAGGGAGGGATTAATTATCACCCAAAGTTAGCTCGATGTCAGATGGGATACTCGATGAAAGTTATACCCGTCAACACTCAGAATAAAGGTCTTTTCTTCGAAGAAGGAGAAGAACACAAGACTATCAGAGAAGAGATTGTGCATGCTTGGAAACATGTACACAAGAAAGGAATAAAATCTCTGGAAAAACCAAATTGTATCTCTTTGGATCCTTACATCCAATGGGTACAAGCCAGAGCATTGAAATTGAGGACGTCTTACCCTCGACAAGGGGTGCTTCCACTGAAGGAAATTGTTCTCTACTTCATGAAGATACAAAAAAGCTTCAGATAGCTTTCAACAAAATGCAGAGGGATATAGAGTTCTGGAAAAATAAATATCAGATTCTCAGTCTAGAAAATGTCAAAATTCAGAGTCTCTTGAAAGAAAAGTATGATCTCATTGACGTACTTGAGTACTACATCACAGAGAATGAGGAACAACTACCTATTCAAGGCAACGCCAGAACCTTCTACACCTGGAAAAGAACTGAAGATTTGGAAGAAGTCCTGCTTAAGAGATAAAAAAAGATCATCAAGAAACTGAAGTCCCAACAAAGAGATTTTCTTAGTTTTAAAATTTCTTTCCAGCATTTGAATAATGTATCGTGGATGTAACTTGTTTCAGTTTAATAAAAATTTCTATATGATACTTTGCAACAGTTTGTTCAATCAGTTCTTTCTTTAAATATAGAAGAAAATTAACAAATATTGTTTTAATCATTGCATTATCATTCATTTTTTGCATCATTTTCATTTTTCTTTCATCGAGTCTTATTTTCGTACTTCTCTTAGAAGTCAAACTGTCTCATTCATACAATACTCGGGTCGGCCGCCAGAAAATAATGGAAGACCTCGAGGAAGAGAGCAAAGAGCTGAAAAATGAGCTCTCTAATATGAATTCAACTATGGAAAGGCTCAAAGAAATGGTTGAAGCTCTGACTGTAGTTTAAAATCTTCACCAAAGAACAGTGATCTCCGAAGTCGTGTTTGCACCGATTGAAGAAATACCGTATAAGGATCTGAGGTATGAGATGCCAAAGGATCGTTTGTGGGGCATGCTACCTGGTTTTATTCCGGAAGGATATGATCCCCGACTAGATGAAGAATTAAGGAAAGCCGCAGGACCGTCTCAGTTTGAAGGTTACAAACTTCGAACTCTTCAAGATGCACTAGCAAAGAATACCATACCAGAAGGTTACAAACTCCCGGTATCTGAAGTTCCGACTGTAGTACAAGTTGTACCATCTCCACCAGTACACATTACCTCAGAAAATCAGTGTACTCTCTTGATCCAAGTGAATGGGGGGAATCAACGAAAGGATGGACAAATTCCAGAAACTGTTTGCAGCCATGTAATAGGAATTGTAGTCTCTCAGAGGACAAGAGTTGTTTGGAAGCAACACAACAGATCTCTGCTTTGTCCAAAATGTTCAAATACCGCACAAATTTAAAGTGCCAGATTTTGAGAAATATACGGGTGATTCTTTCCCTCAAAATCATTTGACAATGTACTCCCAAAAGATGTCCACTCAAACGGACAATCCCAAGCTACTGATTCAATACTTTCAGGATTTCTTAACTAGGGCAGCGCTTTGTTGGTACATGAAGCTCAACCGTATAAATATCAATAGCTTCTGAGATCTCAGAAATGCTTTAATTGAATAGTATAAATTCAATTTAGATATGACTCTCGATCGGGACCAACTCAGAGCAATGTCTCATAAGGGTAATGAAACCTTCAAAGAGTACGCACAAAGATGGCGTGGAATTGCTGCTCAAATTTCTCCTCCTCTCGGAGAGAAAGAAATGACAAAAATCTTCCTCAAGACATTGAGTTCATTATACTATGAACGAATGGTTGCAAGCGCACCCAATGATTTCACTGAGATGGTAAACATGAGAGTATGCTTAGAAGAGGCGGCAAGAGAAGGACATTTAGAAAAAGACGTTGAACCTTCAAGTTCGAACAAAAGATATGGAAGTTCCTTTCAAAAGAAAAAGGTACAGGACATCAGTAATAAATCTATGGGAGTATGCTTAGAAGAGGCAGTTAGAGAAGGATGTTTAGCAAAAGATGTTGAACCTTCAAGTTCGAACAAAAGATATGGAAGTTCCTTTCAAAAGAAAAAGGAACAGGACATCAATAACATATCTTTGGGTAAACAGCGACAAAGATTCACACCTCGTCAAGCGACAACGGTATCTCCTGTTATTACCTCAGTTGTAGCTCTGACGTATCAACCTCAAATTGCTCAAAACTCTCCTAATCAACAACAATATCAGCAAAGACAACATCCTCCTCAACAGACTCGTCCACAATTTAAAAACAACGAGTATCCAGGGCTCAACAATTGACCATATACCTATAACATATGTTGATTTGTTTCCACTATTACTAAGTAATGGGCACATTTAGACAAACACTCTTGTTGTTATTCCTGTTGTTCCCTCTCCATGGCATAAAGCTGATCAATCTTGTCCTTATCATCAAGAAGGGAAATGACATAACATTGAAAATTGCCTAGCTTTCAAGCAAGACGTCTAGAGACTCGTCAGGAACAAAGTTTTATCTTTCAGAGATACTAATCCAATTGTTTAAACAAATCTGTTACCGCAACATGAGAAAGCGTCGGTCAATTGGATTCAAGATCAGGAAATTCGAGGAGTCAATATACTCTTTGATCTTCTAAGAATTGTTCAAAACTTTGACATCCGAGCAATGAATGTCAATCTGGTTGCAATGCATTCTAGATAAAGTTTACATCATAATTTTCCACGACACGACAACCAAAGTTGCTTCGTCGGCTTAACAAATGATCAAGGGTGCTCCTTTGTACAGGAAGCCCTTCAACGACAAATGGATTTGGGATGGATTCAAGATTACTGTGAAACAGATGATCCTCATATCAACATGGTTCAAATCTTCGACATTCGCATAATGAATACCAATTTAGTCAAATTGCACTCTAAGCACGTCATACTTGGATTCTTATTTGTGCATGATTATCAGAACTGCAAAGGATGTTCTGAAGACAATCAAGGATGTGAAACAGTGCAAAGAGATCTTCATGCTTTATTGGACCATTAGTGGCTTTCAATTTACATGGACGAAGACACTGGTCAGATTAGTCTCAACAATGGTACTCCGACTAGAAGAAAAACTTTCGACGCCAAAATACAAAACTCAGACAGAGATAAGATGCATCATATACAAGTGGATACGATCTTTTGCCACCTCACAGTTATGAAAATTGCGAGGTCTGATAAACGGATAAACGAGGATGTATCATAGTACGTATGAATCTCCATGATCAAATGCAGCAAGGTGTCACTCATCTCCAAGAGTCACAACTTATCAACATGATACAGGAAGTTCCAGCAATTGAACTTATGGATTATGAAACCGACAAAGAGATTCTCAATATAATCCCTTTGGTCGAAGAAAATAAATGCTTGGAAGTTCCCTTTGACAGCGGAAAAATTCACAAGCCAGCACTGATAGAGGTTACTTTCGACAACCGAAAGGCTCGTCTAATCCCTTTGGTCATCTATTTTTCCAGCTTAGTGCCTTGTGCTTAGGAGAAAGCAATTTCGTACAAGTACAAATTAACAATCATGGAAGGAGGGAAGGAAATACCCCTACTATCTCTTGTCAGCGTCGCTGATATCAGTCGAGTTACTAGAAATGGACGAATATTCAATCGAGGAGTTGAAGAAACTGCTAGGGGAAAGGAACCTCCGGCTGAGGTCATCAATTATATTTTAGTTAAACATTTTTCTTTCTATAAAAGTTTATGAATTTTTTTTATGAAATATGAAGAATTCAACATTTAAAAAATTTAAATTTTTTGAAATGTTTTTAAAGTGATGTTTTTTTATAATTATTTAAAAACTAATGGATATGCACTGTCAATAAAAAAAAGATTCTTTACACCGTCCAATAAAATTATCAATTTACCAAATCGATTTAAAATATAAATATGATTCGACAGCAATGCACGTGAATATTTTTTCATTTTGTAAACTTCAGCCGAGATGTAGTTAATGTTTTAATGGGATTAAACTAGAGACATTGGAGTGTAAAACAATAATATTTAATAAAAGATTACTCTATTTTGTCACCTCACTCTTTATAGTTGGTTTGAGTCATGAAAATCAAAAACTGAACTTTATGTTTCAAGTTTGTGTTTCCACTCTACTAAAATGTTTTCCTATCGTAAATTGAGAATCAATTTTTCAATAAATCAAAATTAAGGTATCTTATGGTTTCCTATCATAAATTGAGAATCAATTTTTCAATAAATCAAAATTAAGGTATCTTATGGTGGTAAAACGGATCCAACCCATCACATATACTCGTTTTATCCGCACTTTTTTACGGGACAAATCAAGGTTTTAGATCCACATCCTCTAATATGTTTGTCCCTTTTCTTTTTTTTCCAAACTTTTACGGACACAAGCTTGAACTTGAAAATCGCAACTTTTAGACTTACAAGAAGCAAAGCCCAGTAGAGAATACTATATTCAGACATTTATTTGTCATCATTGCAGGTGCTGGCTGGTATGTCAAAACTCAATATCATTAAAATTTACAACACAGGCCTATTAAGAAACTTGTAGATGCCACTAATGTAGAATCTGTCTGACACTACCACTCCCACACATAGTACAGTCATACACACCCAGAAAGAGAGCAAGTTTCAGATTTTTCACATTTCAATGTCTTTTCAGCAAATTTAAGCCAAGAATATGATTGGAACATCAGGACAAGGAAGGACTTTCAATCAAAACGTAGTCGAGGCTATGGCCTCGATAAATGAGCTACTTTTCATTGTATTCGTCAGCAACAAAAGCAAACAAGAGATAAATAAACCAGCAAGAAAATAGAAGACTTCTTTCATTGTATTTATTGAATCTTTTGAATACATCAATGCATTTTTGTGTGCCTTCATCCTATTCCTCAGCCAAAAGAAAGAAAAAAAATAACAATAGAAAAAGTAAAACAGTACAAATTATATTATAGAACTGTATCCTACTCACACAAGTCCCTAAGGCTTGAACAAAACAGTTTTGTCATTACCAATAATCCCCACAAGAACAACTCCCATTTTTAAAATGGTGAAACCTACTAGCATCTCTTAACACAATTTCACGTCCTGTGACCTTGGTTATAAGTTTGATCGCATTATGGCAGTCACCGCACGCACGATGGGCCTGTGTAATTTGCAAAGGTGACCAATCTGGAGTGTTGATGATACCAAAAGCTATTGCAAGCTTTTCACTATGATACTTCATAGCACGTTGTTCCTCTTTGTCCACATCAGGTAGCATCATTTCTTTGTCCATAACATAACCATGCCTTGATATCTCCACCATCATGCTGTCCACTTTTTTGTATATTTCTTTCATTTGCTTGTGAGATTTGTCTCCACAAAGGAAAGCATATGGTTTTTTATTAACTTCAATCCAGCTACATCCCTGAAGCAATCTTAAACCTTTTCTCTTTAAGGTTTGCAAGACACCAGCAGCTTCTTTCAATTTGCCAGAAGCGTTGTATATATTCAGAAGCACAACATAATTACAGATCTTTTCAGGTTTCATACCATAAAGCTTTTCGGCTGCAAATTTCCCGAGCTCCCAATTCTTGTGCATTCTGCATGCTGTCAGCAATGCTCCCCACATATTTAGGGTTGGTTTGAAAGGAGCATTTTTTAACAGTGCAACAGCATCGTTTAATAAGCCCTCTCGACCTAATAGTTCAATCATACACGCATAATGCATTGCTCGAGGCTCAACGTTGTGATCTCTACTCATAGAATGAAAAATTTCCCAACCCCTTCCTGATAATCCTGAATAGCTACAAGCAGATAAAACAGCAAGGAAAGTGACATGATTTGGAATCATATTTTTTTGAAGCATTTTCTCAAACATTTCTACTGCCTTTTCTCCCTGGCCGTGATTAGCATATCCATTAATCAATGCATTCCAAGATATGATATTCTTGCGGTGCATCTTGTCAAAAACATGTTGAGCGTCTTTCATCCTTCCCCATTTGCTATAGAAGTCAATGAGCGCTGAGTTTGCCACCAAATCTGTGCCAAAACCCCGGCGAACTAATGCAGCATGAATTTGTTTCGCATGTTCTAATGATGCCAATCTCACACAAATTCTTATTAATATTGAAATAGTGAAATGGTCGATTTTAGCACCACTATCATGCATCTTGCGGTAAATACCAAGAGCTTCCTCACTATAACCCCGAAGTGCATAGCCAGCAATAATGGTATTCCATCCAACAGTCGTCTTCTGCAGCATTCGATCAAAAACACAATGAGCATCTTTAATGCTACCAGACTTGCTGTACATGTCAATCAACGCACAATCTACGAACTGATCTCCTTTCACTCCCCTTTTCAAAATACATGAATGAATTTGCTTTCCAATCTCAATACTTCCCAATCCTGCCGACGCGCGAAGCATAACTGCAAAAGCGCGAGAATTTCCAACATTAAACTCTTCCCACATACACAAAAACATCTCAAAGGCCTCAGAATAATTCCCCGAGTTCACAAGTCCTGCAATCATAATCATCCAAGAACTTGAATCTCTCTCAGGCATATCTTCAAACAGCTTACGTGCATCGTGCATAAGAAAACATTTCACATGCATAGACAAAACCCTGTTCATCATATACAAATCAAGCTCAAACCCACTATTTGTCATATGATTAAACACCCTCTTAACACCTCTAATGAATCTCAAACCAATACAAGCACTGATCAAAGCATCATAAGTACTAGCACCAATAGAAAAATCAGCATATTCAAGCTCCAACATTTCAAACAATTCCATTGCCTCCATATGCTTATTACTCAAAACCAAATTCTCGATCTGACTACATAATCCAGAAGGGGATAAAAGTTTCCTTTTTATCACCCAAGGTTCAACCAAAACTAGCTCCTGTTCATCAGCCCCTTTTATCTTCTTTCGTTTTGGACGTAACACTTGGTCCAATTTGGAACAACAAATCTGAGAAATGGGTTTGCTCCAATTTTTCAACTTTGATGCAAAACAACAGTTTTTTCTCGGATTCAAAGAAGATGAACAACCTAGAAAGGAAAAGGATTGAAACAGATCTAAAGAAAAAATTTCCATGGGTACTATTATTGTTAACAAGAATAAGTGTTGTTTTTGTGGTAAGTGGTTTATGAATGAGAGGGTTTAAATATGAAAGAGGAATAAAAGTTTGCATGATCAGATCAATTTGCATCAATTTCTCCGCCCAAATCTGGTTCGGTATTGACTTTCCAGCAAAATTGGGAATGTAAGTAAAGATATGGTTTTTTGAAGCGGCTACTCATTGTGATTGTCCTATACTTCTGTTTGGTTGGTTGGGTGGTAGTTGGATTTTTGAATGATTCACCCAACAATGAAGCAAATGTTATCTTACACTCCAATGCATTTATTTTTATTTTTATGTGAACCATATCCTACATCATATTATTAGCCTTTTTTTGTTGTTGTTGTAATGAACAGCCATTTATGTTGAGAGAAAATATTAGTATAATTTTGGAATATATTGAAATTGTAAACATGTTTGAACTTGTTTTATGTACTAGTTATATATTTAAAAAGGTTGTGACGATGAAGAAGAATTTTTGATGATTGATGTTGTAGGTTGAATGGTTGCGGGGATGTATCTGTAAATATTTCAATGACTAAGTTAATAGAAAAGAAGACCGTGAGGTTTAAGGTTTTTGAATAGTATGTATTTGGTTTCAAACCTTTCTCAAGGACACTTGTCTTAAAGGACACTCGTTAAAGACATATAAAAGATCTCTCATCCTCCTCACTTAAAAATTTGCGTTCATCTCTCTTTCTCCTCTCACTTTCTTTTCAAATTTCACATTCTCTACAAATCTTTCTTCATTTTTCTCCATTAAAACACCTATTGAAAGCTTCCATATCTAACTCATTTCTCACCCAAATCCAAAATTGTGACCACCTTGCTACTCACCATTCCCTCCATAACAACAATCTACCCCAAAAAAAATCAAACTTTCCCCATTTCCCTCCAAATTTGAATTCAGATTTTCCACCTTTTTTCCCACGAAACACCCAAACCTTCTCCAAAAATACCTCAAAGATATGAGATTGACTACATGGAAATCCAAATCAGAGAGGGCGAAGTAGGAGCAAAACAAAGAAAATGGTTTAAGTACCTTTTCCAATGGGAGCTTACACCCACGAGGTATGCCGACAATTCTTATCTTAGAATACTAGGTTTATATGATATTGTTTATTATATGCAAGACAAAATAGGTTGGAATCATTTTGTATCCCTTAAGCATCCTACCTATGATATACTCACACTTGAATTTCCCAGCTCCTTCAGTTACAAGTCGTGCCCTTTGAGCAGGAATTTTGTTGCCACTATTAGGTTCATAATATTTAACCGTGGTTACGTTTTTAGCCGGTACAAAATAGTCGGTATGTTACACTTTCAATTAGCACTCGACAACCCCTGCAAACTCCCATTAGCACCCGAAAGGGCGATCCACGCAAAAGAGGGATTGAAACGAACAACTGCAATCTGTGAGGTCTGTGATTCGTCATTTACAATCAAGGGTAACCTGAGGGTTAAGAATCAGTCCAATTGTCTTCCTCAAAAGCAAAGTACACGGAAAGTCTTGAGGACATACGGGTCATAGCCGGATTAGAACTTGATGAGATCCAGTTGTCACATTGCTATTAGCATAGTTTATTTTACTTTTGCGCAATTTCCTCTTTCCAGAGATTGCTTCCCGGTGTAATGCCTATTCATGGCCATTTTTCAGTCAATAAAATGTTTTTTTATCCAATTAGCTCATTTGTTTTGTTTTCATCTACCATTGAGTGATTGCAAAAACGTCCGACAAATTGTGATAAATATTGCATTGCGAATACATTGATACTTTTATAATGCATGCTTAAGGGTAAGACACTTGACACATCTTAATGTTGAGTAACAGGGATGATCGATTCAGATCGTGAACCTGGGGCATGCATGCTCGTCTAACTTTCTCTTTTGTAGGAATTATCTGTTGTGTTCAATGATATGCAGGTATAGAGAAACAAAGCCATTACCAGCACAAGGCATCATGAAGTTTTTCCTCGGCGAGATTCACATGAGATGCCTCATATTTCTCATCCCCAGAATGAGACGCCTCACAACCCTTATTCCCAGCAAGGGACATCTTCCGCAGGAAGCAGCTCATTAGCGTTCTCTATCATCCCCAGTGGAGTCAAAGGTGAAGCCTTCCCCAGCTAAGTCTGAGCAAGATGGTTGAACAGGTGGAAGTCCCCAAGCGAATCTATTTCCCCTGCAGTGAAGTATTCCTAGCGGGCAACAAAATACCTTGTTTCCCTATAAAGTCAGAGTTGTGAGAGCTCACCCCAGTAGATTCGGAGGTTGAATTCTCCCCGCGGAACACCAGAAGGCTAATGGCGTTCCCCCAAAGAAGAGATTGTATTCCTTCAATAAATGAGATATTCCCCACCAGAGTCTCCTTATCCTCAGCAGTACATGAAGATTCATTATTCCCTAGCAATGGTGAAGATGGTGAGAAGTCAAATGGTTTTATTTCTTATATTGTATTGGTTGAGATCTTCCCCAGCGAGATCACCAATCAAAGTCCAATCTTCATTGGCATATATTCCCCAGATAGAGGACTCTCCACCAGAGGAAATCCCAAGCAGAGTTTGCTTCCTCAACATATTGTTTCCTCAGCAGAGTATTAACCAATCCTTTTCTCAGTCAGATCAGAAGGTTATTACTTCCCCAACAGAGTTTTACGGGTGGCGTACCTCCTAATCAAGATCATGGCTGTCAAGATCCTCCCTAGCAAGGTCTTCATTATTCAACTATCTCAAAGTCCAATTTATTTTTGGCAACTGTTGCAGTTCAGAGCCAGTGTATCAAACATTATCCCCTACATAGTTGCTATTCCCCAGGGGTTCACCAACAATGCAGTGATTATTTCTTCCCCAGTAAAGTGGTTGGGTAGACATGTAATCTCCTCATTAGGGGATCCTTTTGCATTTGCATTTAGTAATCATCATTACATTTTCATTCTCTAAAGCGTAGCATTTCCATTGTTATGGAGCATTACACCATGAATTCAAACATATGCATACGAAGCATAAGCTATCTTTGGTATCTTGAAGCAAAAGCCCGAAGCATGGTTTCTTCAATCAGACTGAAGGTGTGTCTGCGGAGAACACTTGTTACCCAACTGAGTTATCATCTAAGTACGATGATCCCGTTTTTATTGAGTTGTCATCTAAGTACGATGAGCTTCTTCCTTTCGATTCTGTCTGAGGTCAATTTCGTATTTTGAGTTATCATATGAGGATGGTTGTCTCTCACGTTTCCATTTAATGATGGTTTCGTGTTAGATCTAAGGATCTTTTGTGAGTTGTCATTCGAGGACGACATTCTCTTCTTCAAGTCCTTTTGAGGTTGGTCTTGTTGTTCTGGCTATCATTCGAGGATGTTATACCACTTTGAGCCTATTGATTGAGGTCAATTTGCTTCCCCGCGAAGTTCTTTCTAATGTTAGTATTTGCATTTCTGGTTATCTTTCTGAGGCCGGTACCCCATTTCGATCCCATTCGAGGATGGTTTCGTATTAGATCTGAGGATCTTATTTTGAGTTATCATTTGAGGATGGAATTCTCTTTTTCTTCAAGTCCTTTTGAGGTTTGTCTTGTTGTCATGATTATCATTCGAGGATGGTAATCCACTTTGAGCTTATTGATTGAGGTCAATATGTCTCTCTTATAAAGTCTTTCTTTGGTAAAACTGTTTAGAATTTATTGATCGAGATCAACATTTCCCCTATGCAGATTCCTTCCGAGGTTGTTCTTGTTGTTATGGTTACCATTTGAGAGTATTGATTGTGGTTAATACGCTTCCCCATAGAGTCATTCTGAGGTTGGTCTTGTTTGGTGCAGCTATCATTTGAGGATGGTAGGTTACGTAGATTATCATTCGAGGATGGAATTCTTTTCCAATCGTCTGAGGTCAATTTGTACGCGGTTTGTTCACCCCACAGAGTACAAATTTTCCGGTTTATTCAGGTATTCAATCTCTCCATACCATGAATGTTTGAAAGTCATTGCTATCATCCATTTAGGTCTACAATGATTGAATAGGGGCAACTGTAACACCCCAAAATTTGCCCTCTTATTTATCACTGATTCCAAGTAGCTTATGCTTCGTTTCCGTGTCATCCTGCATATCCGTCCATACATTGCATAAAAGATAATAATAAAAAAATAAATCATGCATCATTGATTAGCACATAAGGCATGTGATCGAGGTTTATTCAGTGGTAAAATCAGCCATCAGAGCTCAAGGTTAAAATAGGCTCAGAACGAACGACGGAGGTGTATTTTGGGGGTTTCCCACCTTTTGGAGGGAAAATTCAAATTTTTCTTCCATTAACCGGTTAACACCCAGGGGTTAACCGGTTAACGCATGAGAATTTTGAAAGAAATTTCAAAATTGAGCTTGCTTGTTCTTCCACTCTTCCACTTTACATTTGCCTTTCAATTCTAGAACATTCCACACTCTTCCAAAGGAATATTCCCAGAATATGCCAAGGAATATTCCAAGAATATGCCAATGGAATATTCTAGGAATATTCCCAACCAACCCTTAGTTTAGGATCCAAGCCTAATGTCCACACCTCATATCTAACCTAAGCCAAGCTCCAAACCTAACATCTATATAAATCTTGATCACCAAGCCAAATTTTTTTAGCCATTTTTCACAAAGTTCACCATTTTCACAATCTCAATTCTCTCATTTCTCTCCATTTTCCAAATTCACCAAAGCTTCATCATCATTAAGATTCTTCAAGTTTTGCATTGAAACTTGAAGAATCGTAAGCTAAGCCTCCACCATTTTCATCAATTCAGTGGATTATCGAAGAATTTGCTACGGTTGCGGTGTTTATTTCACCATTCGCAAGCATTTTCAAATAATTTTCACCAATCGCATTTATTTTGCACATTCGCGAATCGAAGTTTCGGATCTCCGGTTTTCTCTTCTTTCGAGTATTGCTCGACGTTGCAACAATTACCAAAGCAAGCCTCCGCTTTGTAGGTTTGTGAATATTTAATCACTTCTCGTTTAATTTATTCCTCTTCATCTCGCCTCGCGCATTCTTCGCTTCTTCTTGCTTTTGTGATACTTTGGTTAGTTTGATCATTAGAAACTAGATTGTAGTGTGATTGTAGCGTTAATAGGTGTTAGAATGTTGCCTTTAGGTGTCAGTTTCGTGCTAACTTGGTATTAGTTGAATTAGGAACCTGAGGAATAAGTTGGTAGGTAGAAGTGCTTTTTTCCAGCATTTAAAACTGATTCTGGTTTAGTGTTAACCGGTTAACACCCAGGGGTTAACCGGTTAACACAGTTCAAAATTGGGGAATTCTGCAGAATTCAGTTGCGTTAACCGATTAACACCCGTCCGTTAACCGGTTAACAATGAGAAGTTTTTGGATTTTTGTGCCTTTTGATGTATGTTTGAATTATATTCCATCTTTAATCATCATGGATCTTTAAATTATGATTTTAGGGAATTTTTAGGAGCTGATTCAGTGCAGGTGTGTGTAGTTTCGATAACTTTCGACATGCTTTTTGTTAGGTTATGATTTTTGGCATAAATGTTGCATATGTGTTCATAGCTTGTTGTGATTGTTGTTTTCATGATTTAACATCATCAATAACATGATAATAAATGTCTATGATTCTGTTTTGCATTGCATTTGTGATTCGTTCATGTTTCGGTCTATTGTGCGCGAAATTGGAAAAATTGCATATTGATTAAAACCACACAATTCATATAGTGTGCATCCATTGATTGTGTGTTGGTATGTTGCATTACATTGTTAATGATTCATTTCATGTTGTTGCATTAACTTTCATGATCATTGCATCCCATTGTTTGCATTAAAACTCCATTTTTGCATTTTGAAAAACAATGGAAAGTTTGCCATGTTTCATTGTTGCATTTTGAAAAAGGAGTTGTAAAAAACATGTTGCATTATTCTGTTTTGGTCTTTTTACACCTATTTTCATGTTGTTTGGTAGCTGTAATAGGCTGTTTGCATTGTTCATTGCATTTAGTGGCTGATTATGCAATAGAGGGTTGTAGTAGCTGTTGACTTTAGGATTTGCTTAGTTTTTTAGTATCCTTAGACTTATGATTGAGTCTAGTTTAGGCCATAGTTGTAATAGGACATGTTTGGTACTTGTTTACCACTTTCCTTATATACATTTGGATTTATACTGATCTTTTTTTTGTAGGGGGATTATGGTAAGTCAAGTGTGTGGGAGGGCATCCTACATACACCTTCTTCCTTATCCTTTTACATTTCAACTTGTGTTTGCGATAAACACTGTTTGCTTCTTCGACATTTCACTTTGTTCATCCCCTTTGAGTTAAGTTGATCTTCAATTCATTGAAGTGAGTTGTAACTTGCTCCGTTTTCTCTCTCTAGGAACAGAAAACCACACTAACCATAGGACATCCCTTGAATAAACAACTTAGGGTTAGTCTTAGTTTCCCCTATTTTTGTCCTCTTAGCGATTTGAGTCACTCTTTCTCATCTCAAAAGGAAAATAAAACACCTAATAAAGGTCGAGCTTTCTCGTGCGCCATGAGACTTTGCCATGGGGTATTTGCACGCATTCCATCTCGGGATGAGGTGTAGGATATTTATCATGATGAACAAGTCTTAGCATGAGGATGTCTCACAAACAAACAAAATCAAAACACTTCTTCTAAAAGACAGTGAACAAAAAAAATCGTCTTTCCTGCGGGAATTCTCTTCTCATCTCATTCACTCATAACGTGAACTCGCTATGACTTGCCTCTTTGCAAGACGGTAACGCACTAGTTGAGGCGAGCCTACAACACCTGAGCATAGGCATAAGCAGTTCAGTTCATAAAAAATACAAACAAAGTTTATGCCTTAGTTAGGTGAACTACGTCGACTCTGATTCTCATTTCCCATGAGATACGTAGGCAGTGGGGTAGGGCCCATTCGATCACACTATTTATTTTCCCTACATTTTCCCCATTCTTTCTTTTCGTTCTCTTTTTCTAGTTCCCTTTCTTATTCCAGTTGCATTAGCAATTCTTTTGTTTAGTAGCATCTTATTTCTCACCCTTTGAAACAGCAAAATAAGCGTGGATCCCGTCGGGTACGGTGGATGGTCTGGGGTGCTAATACCTTCCCAATTCGTAATCGACTCCCGAACCCAGTTCTTTGACTCGCAGGACCTTGTCCTTTCCTTTTCCTTTTTTCTTCGGTTTGTGCAGCATTACCTTTCCCATTCATTCGGGATACAAATGTCTGGTTGGCGACACTACCTTTTCCGCGCCACTTTCACATTTGTACTAGGATAAAAATCCCGAGAGAAACAGGCCTGTGACTAGTAGACTTATGGGTTGGGCCTCAATTTGGTGTAGGGGACGTGCTAGTCCAGTCCAGAACAGGAGCCCCCCAAGTCGCTGTGCCCGAAGGGGATAGTGACTTCAAGGTGCTGAAGACATGTTCGACATGGCTTTAGTGCAAACGTGATACAAAACTCCTTTGCTTTTTTGCATCGAGCATCTGCTCACAAAAGGAATTCAGACAGATTTCAAAAGATTCTCTTTTTGGGAAGATAAAACACCTAAGGTTTTAATGACAAACACAATAAAGTGCTGTAATCCATTTATGACACCTGGGGGCTAGCCCTAGGTAATAATTGTTTTGGCTTTTGCAATTCTCCATGTGAGCTTTGTTACACTATAAAAGGGGGGGAAGACAAGTTCATTTACTCATTTCTTACGAACTCTTCCTTTCACCATAAAACCTTGTCTGCAACTTTCTTGTCGGAGTCTCGTCATCGCCACCGTTCAAACCCTAGAAAGCACCATGGATCAAGGTGAATCTTCATCTTCTAGCTCTGTTTTTTGGATTTTCCTGACGAACATTCATCCATATCCTATGAACTTCATAAAATCTTCATTGTTTTCTGGAGATTCCTATGAAGTTCTGGAAATTATGATGAATGTTCTTCAGAAGCGTATGAATGCTCATGAATCTCTAGGGTTAGCAAGTAGATTAGTGATAGATCCAAGATAGGTCTTAGTAGTGATAACTTAGTGTTAGCAGACCAAGCGTAGGGTCATGGGGGAACTTATCCCCACTGATTTTAAGTTAAGGACAGAAAAGATGAGCTCGGTGTGTCGATTTCTCCCTCGTGTTTTTCTTGACTAAAGGACTGACCTCAGGTACGTCCTCGATTTTTATTGAAGCCCTTTCACTTGATTTGCAGTGGAGGGGTGGATTTGAATTTGTCGAATTCACTATGTTTCCTCTATTTTTCAGGTGAAAGTAGTCAATAGAATACTCGCGGGGTCGAGGAGGTCCCTACTTTTGATGGTGCAGTTGTCCCCGCTCAGGACCTGATGGGCTAAAGACGTGTCTAATTATGTGTCTAGCGGTATCTTAACTGCAAGTGCATAGCCTATCAAAGTAATATTTAAGATTATCGATCCACAGGGATTCTATGGTTACTTAGTGCTAGATGAACTTCTAGTTTAGCTAAGGCGAATGGTTGTCACGATTTTTTGTTGATTTTAAGATATTAAAGGCGAAATTAAATTTAAGTAATAATAAAATGATACTAAGGCGGTCGGTATGTAATTATACTAACTTAGGTGGGTAAATCTAACCTAGGCTTATAAAGGTGTTTACTTAATCTATTCGGTAGAGGTTACCAGTTTAAATACCCTCAACTCACACTCTCGTGGTCTTATCTCAGATCTTACCCCTAAAGCCCTATGCCTGCTCTCGCTAGCCCATAAGTGTTTAGAGATAATTTTTGGAAACTTAGTAATTCTAATTTATTTTAAAGCGCTCTCGCTGTGTTTAATTTAAATGCTTAACTTTAGCTATCTGGTTAAAATCTCACACTCTCGTGGTCTTGACCTAACCTAATACTCTTTTCTTACTCTCGTAACGAAAAGGTCGAATTTAATTAAAAAGTATCAGCCAGAATGTTAAGTTACTAATTATTTTAAGCCTATGATTAAATTTTACCGATTAAGTTTGTTTTAACTACATACCGCCCTAAGGTAATTAGCTACTCATTGATGTTGAACCAGACAGAGACAGAAAATTAAATAATAAAATATTCATGGCAGAAAAATAAATAAACATTATAAATATTAAAATTGTAATATAATAAAAAACCTGGTTAACAAATATTATAGCAGACTCCTTCTTCCACAGACCGGAAAGCTTGGAGTTGGCGGAAATCGAAATTAACTAAATTCTGAAGGTTTAGAAACAAGTAATTGTATAACAATTTCCTGATGTTGGAAATTGTTATATAGCTGGTTTGGATACAATAAAATTGAAAAGCTGAAAAATAATGCAGAAATAGAAACAGGGTCGTAAAACAATTCGGCAGAGCTTCCGCAGAAATTCGAATAAAAAATGCTCTGTAGTTTCTTCATAAAACTAATGCTATTTATAGGAGAGTAATTGGGCTTATGGCTGAATGTGTTGCATGGGCCTCGTAGGAGAAGTTGAGGAAATCTAGGAACGTGGCATACAGGGTCAATCTGGAAAGTAGCAGCTTCACATGCACGTAGCCCTGTGACCAAGTCTGGTCAAATAACCTACTTTTACCCTTGTCACGATCGTGACAAGGTCTTCACGCTCGTGTCCTGTGGTTTTAAGTGTCACGGTCGTGACAATGTTGTGACAGTCGTGATGGCCTCTTTTAGGGTGTCACGGTCGTGACACCTTGGTGACGACCGTGACTGCAACAAATTATGCAGTTTTGCAGGCTTCTTCATTTCTTCATCTTTTTATGGTTTCTTTTGTTCCTTTTGCTCTTACTTTATGATTTAGCTCCATATAATGATGTACCTGCAAAATGGTGAGAAAAACTCGAGAAATCGAGTGTTAAAACGGTGATTATGCGATAAAACGTCAATGAAATCTAGCAATATAATCGATACATTTTCTCGTTATCAAACTTCCCCAAACTTAAACCTTTGCTTGTCCTCAAGCAAATAGTCGGTTGAAAATCGGCGGACAAGCTTTTATTGACGCATACTCATAACAAACCGTACGAGGGATCGTTTTGTCGGATAGACCGGTACTTTGATATTACACTACCGATACACTAATGACACAAGCAACAAGCTATGTCGTCGACTTCCCGTTAAACGAAACGATCGGTAATTACTTTACGATTTCACCTAGAGTTTTTCGATCTTATTTCGCCCGGTTTCATTCTAGCGCAATCACATTAAGCCCTTTGCCTTAGCACGCACGTAGTGGAGTAGCCAATTAGCGACTTTGATCCTTTTTAAGCACGGGGTCTGGTACACGAGTGCGGTAACCCTACATATTTTATCCGATTTGGAGGTTGTGGGGGATCGAGCCGTAGCACGCCCTACCGAGTTCAGAACCAGTACCTCTGAACCAACCCGCAATGGACTCCTTCTCATATTTCTCGTTTTTTATATGCGACCGTGTACTTTGGTGCAATTTCTTTTCATTTTGCATCGAGATATGAAGGATCATTATTGATTAGGCATCAAATGCTTATATTCATCGGCTCCCCACGTGGTTTGTGTTCAGACGGTGCTGACTGCTAGTATAAACTACTAGGGGTTACTTTTGAACTAAAACTTAAAGTGTACTCGTAATGATAATCAGAATGGAATCGCTTAAGTGGGAAGTCAAAGGTGTCAAGATTGTATTGGTCTTGTTTAATCGTTCTCGGCTTCCTAATTACGATTCCGTAGGTAAGTTGGGTAATGCGAATAATTAAAGATTTTTTCTGGTATGGCTAAATAAACGGGGAAAATTCGAAACTAAAGAAAATAGCATAAAGATTTGCTCGTTTCATTAACTTGCGAAAAGAAATACAACGGAATTGAAAATACAACGAAATGGAAAAGTGCGAAAAAGGGAAAATGCGGAAATGAAAGGTACCTCTCCCACACAATATCAGACATTGTCCTCAATGTTGTGATATAGATGCGGTAAAAGTACAGTACAAACGACAAAAACGAAAAACAAACATAAGCAAAACTAAAACTATGGCTGCTGAGGACCGCGGGCTCGGCTTCTGGTGCGGGAGCGGCGTCTGGAAGGAGTCGCTTCAGGGTCAGAACCGGTGCCGGTGGCAGCAGTGATGTCAATGCGTAAGGCTTCTAGCTCGCTGAAGATTTCGTCGAGCTTCTCATTAGTAGATGTCTGGTTGCTTGCAATAGTGCGGAGTAAAACATCATACTGCTCCTTCTGCACTCGCTCCAGTGCGGCGTTCATCTGATTCTACTGATGAATCGCACGGAGGACATCCTCAAGAGTGAATTCCTGTGCAGGAGGCTGTCGGGTAGATGACTCTGGTATATCTTGGACAGGCTCAGCTGCATCCATAGCGTCCTGCATCTCATCCGCTGGAGGATCTGCCTGATCATCATGAATAGGGGCGTGGTCGGCAGCATCTGGTAAAATAAAGAGCCAGTTGGCTCGGCTGGATGGGTCGATGCGGTCGCGGGACGGCAGAATGATATGGTGGAAAATGGTGCCATGGACAACAGGGCTATACCTGCCATCCTCTCGCTGCGCAATCAGGTGAGCGGACCTGCAATAACTCTTGGTGAGGAATTCTGCTTCTCTGAAAGGCTGATTTACGACCAAGTCACCAAGCCCCAACTGAATGGCGAGGGAGGTGACAATGCCGCCTATGAAAAATGGGGTTGATCCTCTATGCGCAATAGCCTGGATGTGATAAAGCATGAACGGGGCAGCGTTGATCGGCTCGTCATTTAGAGCGCAGTGCAAGAATAGAAGCTCCTTGGAGTTGAGCTTATGGTTGCTTTCTCGAGCGAATATGGTGTTGCAAATGACTCGGTGGAAATAACGGATTGCCGGGTTGTGAATGTGTGTAGCATTGAGGCTTTGGAAGGCTGAGGCACGGGTATTGGTTATGTCGTGCCATAAAGTGAAAGCGGGTTCACTAAAATTATCGGGCACGCGGAGATGAGCTTCAGTCCCGTAATCGAAGCCTAGCAACTCGGCTATCCTGTTTTGCGAAAGGTTAAACTCCTGGCCATGCAATCTGAATTTTGCGAAACCGGTGAGTTGACTCTGAGAACCGGCAGGAGTGACGTACTGGAATGAGCTAAGGAACTCCAATGTCAAAAGCTCGAATGTGGGCTGAGGTTGACTGCAAAGATCCCACAGACCGACTTTTTGAAGCAGGTTCTGGACACTGGTAAGCATTCCGAGTTCCCTCAAACAGACAATGTCGATATAACGTGTAGGTTGCACACCGCGGTTCTGGAATCGGATAAATCGTTCTCTCTGGGTTTCTCCAGCATCACCTTCTCTGAATTGAATGGTATCCATTGCATGCAAGAGGTAGAGTGAAAGATGAAGATTTTTGATGTTTTGTGAAAAAAATGATAAAATGAGAGAAATAATGAATCGGAATAAATATTGGAAGGTGAGAATGTGATATGTGTGGTGATAATGTGGGGTTAATGAGTTTAAAGTTGGTAATGGGAGGTTACGGAAGTTATGGAGAAGATGGGTGGTTTTTGGAAGTTATGGAGGAAGAAGAAGAAGAGGTCACGAAGAGAAACAGTTCTGTTTCTCACGAATCCTGTAATTAGGGTTGTCACGGTCGTGACAGGGAGGTGACGGTCGTGACACGCTAAATTAGCACGTCACAATCGTTAGGGGGTTGTGATGACCGTGAGGGCTTGCTTCGTTGAATAATTTCCAGAAAACACTATCTCATATATTTCACATACTTGATAATAATTTATTTTCTTCACTTCTCACTCAATATTATATTAAAACACCATATAATAATTAATTTCAACATAGTACTTGACTAACTTGCATGGCATGAGAGATTTTTATATAATAGGAGTAAATGCAAGCATAACAGTACATAGAACTAAAAATATATAAATTGATTAAAATGGAGAAATTTTGGAATTAGAAGTGCATTGCATAAGGTAATTGAAAATGAAATTACATTAATAAAAATACGGTACGAAATTGTTTGCGAAAAATAAATCTAACTAGAAACGAAAACAATGAGAAAAATAAACTAAATCACTTATAGCATTTTCAAAAGCGTTTCTTCAAATCTTCGATTGCGGAGTTCAAGTGATAGAATTGTTCGCAGGTTATGTCAGTCAAACCTATAATATCCAATCACATGCTTTTAATGTCTTCCTTAAATGAATTAATGTCATTTTGGTAAGCTTCAAGAGTGTTCATAATATTCTGTAAGTTGTTAGTATAATCTCCTTGATTCACTTCAGGGGTTTCATTTACTTCTTCAGTGTTGTCAATGTCATGGTAACCAGGAGGTGTCTCAGGGTCAGTTTCGACATCGGTCATTATATCATCTTTTATCTTGTAAGACTGAGGTGTTTCAGGAGTAGATGGATAATCAGGTGGGGTTAACTCATAAAGCCAGTTATCCTTATTGTGAACACTTACTCTAGCATGGTTTGGCAATGTGAACAGGGTTACTACTTCATTCCGGATTAGGTACTCAAAAGGTGGATGTCCTAAATTCCTTATGATATGTCTATTAAAGCAGAAGTTAAGATTCATAGGACGGATTGTACCTAAACGGTTGCACCTGTGCAGTTGGTACCTAAGTCCTATGGCATCAACAATCATGGTTACAAGACCTCATACTAATATAGGTAATTCAGGTTCTTCTTGGATACGGGTGAAGGTTTGCATCATGAAAGGTACACCATTAACAGGCTATCCATTAGTGAAACATGACATAATAAATATCTCATCTTTAGAAACTCCGGTAATATTTTCTTCTTTTCCAAAGAAGGTGTGGGCAAGGATTTTATGGAAGTAACGGAGAGCAGGGTTATGGATCTCATCATTATTCATGCTATTTGGTTCAGGGTGGTAGTTTCCGGTTAAAGTTCCCCAAAAGAAATCTAGCTCAATATCCATCAATTCTACCTGTGTGGTAGTAAAAGCAAATGGTCCACTGGGGAATCCTAATAAGTCAGCTAGTTCTTTATGGTTAAAGTCATATTCTATTCCAAATAGGCGGAAACTGATAAATCCTTTCCTAAATCCAAAACCGCGCTCGGGTAGGTAAACTAAAGAGCTAAGGAACTCAAGGGTGAGCTCGCGGTAAGTCACAAACTTATGTTGGATCAATGCATTCTCCCATCCAAGTCGGTTAAACAAGTACAGGATGCTATCATGTATACCTAGGGTTTCCATAGTCTGATCATCCAGGTACAGGGTCAAATCCATTTGCCTCTGTGATAACTCTTCAAACTTCATTCTTTGGTTCCTACCTCTAAATTTGGTTTCCATATGGTTTATGGGTTGGTTAGCCATGGTCAGTGCAAATATGGAGGAAACAAATCAGGGGGAGAAGGAAAGTGGAAAAGACTTTTAGAAAATCTGTAAAAAGTGATTTAAGATAAAAATAAGAAAATGAAATGCATAAAACAATACTAGTAACATGAAATAAACTATAAAATGACAAAACAATTAAATAAATAATAAAATGATAAATAACAATATGAAATAGTTTAAATAATTAAATGAGTAAATAGGTTGCCTCCCACTAAGCGCTGTTTTTATCGTCAAAAGCCTGATGTAATGCTTAAGTTTAGATTAATCAGGGGAATCAGTGGACAACTCTAAAAGCCTTAGATTATTTGCATAATCTCTATTTTCAACTGTATGATAATGTTTTAAACGTTGTCCGTTTACTATGAATGGTTCACTATTCCTACCCTTAATTTCTATTGCTCCACTCGGGAATACTTTAGTTATTTCAAAGGGTCCTGACCATCTAGATTTTAGTTTTCCAGGAAAGAGCCTAAGTCTTGAATTAAAGAGGAGTACAACGTCTCCCACACTAAATTCTTTCCTAGATAGGCGTTTATCATGCCATCGCTTAGTTCTTTCTTTATATATCTTAGCATTCTCATAAGCATCTAACCTTAATTCTTCTAATTCGTTAATGTCTAGGATTCGCTTTTCTCCTGTAGCATTATAGTTTATATTGAGAGTTCTAATCGCCCAATAAGCTTTGTGTTCTAGTTCTACTGGGAGGTGACAAGATTTTCCATAAACTAGTTTGAAAGGTGTAGTACCTATGGGTGTCTTGTAAGCGGTCTTATAAGCCCATAAATCTTCATTAAGTTTAGATGACCAATCTTTCCGAGATATGGCGACAGTCTTTTCTAAGATTTGTTTAATTTCTCTGTTTGAGACTTCGACTTGTCCACCTGTTTGTGGGTGATATGGTGTAGCCACACGGTGTCTTACTCCATACTTAGATAGTAATTTGTCAAAGATTTTTGAAATGAAGTGCGAGCCACCGTCACTTATGACGAGTCTAGGCACACCAAATCTGGGAAAGATTATATTTTTGAAAAGCTTTATTACTACTCGTGTATCGTTTGTAGGAGAAGCTATGGCTTCAATCCATTTTGAAACATAATCAACAGCTACGAGTATGTAATTATTACCGAAAGATGATGGGAATGGTCCCATGAAATCTATTCCCCAGACGTCAAAGATTTCTACTTCTAATATTCCTTTTTGAGGCATTTCATCTCTTCTTGAAATATTGCCAGTGCGTTGACACCGATCGCAATTTATAACAGCGATGTGGGCATCCTTCCATAGATTAGGCCAGAATAAATCGGCTTGCAAGATTTTTGCACAAGTTTTGGAAGTGCTTGCATGTCCACCATAAGGAGATGAATGGAATTGAGCAATGACATCTTCTATTTCTTCTTCGGGAATACATCGACGAAAAATTCCATCGGGTCCTCTTTTGAACAATAATGGTTCATCCCAATAGTAATGTTTTAGATTATGAAAGAATTTCTTTTTCTGCTGATAGGTTAGATCGGGTGGAAGAGCTCCTGCGGCTAGGTAGTTGACAATGTCAACGTACTATGGCAGTCCTACAGTTGTCTGGATTGTTTCCACGGGTTCTGATTCATTTAAGTCTAACTGAGCTAGGTCGCTTCCTATTTGTGCTATCAGCTGTTCATACGGAAAATCATCGTTAATCGGCACTTGTTCGGGTTTAATACCTTCTATTCTAGATAAATGGTCCGCTACGACGTTCTCAGTACCTTTCTTATCTTTTATTTCGAGATCAAACTCTTGTAAGAGTAAAATCCATCTCAAGAGTCTTGGTTTAGCATCTTTCTTAGTTAATAAATATCGGATAGCAGCATGGTCTGTGTAAATGATTATTTTCGCTCCTACTAGGTAAGAACGGAATTTGTCAAGCGCAAAGACAACTGCTAACAATTCTTTTTCGGTAGTGGCGTAGTTCATCTGGGCAGAATCTAAGGTTCTACTGGCGTAGTAAATCGCATGAAGTTTCTTTTCCTTCCTCTGGCCTAGAACTGCGCCTACAGCATAGTCACTCGCATCGCACATGATTTCGAAAGGTAATCTCCAGTCAGGGGGTTGCATGATTGGTGCGGTGATGAGGGTTGTTTTTAGAGTTTCGAATGCTTTAAGACAATCTTCATTGAATATGAACTCAGCGTCTTTCATTAATAAACCAGTAAGAGGTTTAGTGATTTTCGAGAAATCTTTGATGAATCGTCGGTAAAAACCGGCGTGTCCTAAAAAGCTTCGTATTTCTCGAACGGTTTTAGGGGGTTGAAGATCTTTTATGACTTCAATCTTAGCTTTATCAACTTCAATTCCCTTGTCGGATATTACATGACCTAATATGATTCCTTCTTTGACCATAAAATGACATTTCTCCCAGTTAAGCACGAGGTTTACTTTTACACATCTTTCTAACACCATTTCTAAGTTTGATAAGCATCCTTCAAAACTTTGCCCGCATACAGAGAAGTCGTCCATGAACACTTCCATGATGTTGTCTATAAAATCTGCGAAGATTGACATCATACATCTTTGAAAGGTTGCAGGAGCGTTGCATAATCCAAAGGGCATTCGTCTATAAGCGAACGTTCCATATGGGCATGTGAATGTAGTCTTCTCTTGATCATCAGGATGGATAGGGATTTGGAAAAATCCTGAGTAACCGTCAAGATAACAGAAGTATGAATGTTTGGCTAATCGTTCTAACATTTGATCTATAAAGGGTAGCGGGAAATGATCTTTTCGAGTGGCTTTGTTTAGTTTACGATAATCTATGCACACTCTATGTCCTGTCACTACTCTTTGCGATATTGATTCGCCTTGAGCGTTTTTCACAACAGTGATACCTCCTTTCTTTGGCACTACATGTATTGGACTAACCCATTCACTATCAGAGATTGGATATATTATTCCGGCATCTAGTAATTTTTTTACTTCTTCTTTTACTACAGTGCTAAGGATTGGGTTAATTATTCTTTGAGATTCTCTGGAGGTTCTGCAATCTTCTTCTAGCAGAATACGATGCATACAGATTGAAGGACATATTCCTTTGAGATCAGATATGTTATATCCTAATGCAGTTGGATATTTCTTCAAGACATCTAAAAGTTTCTTCGTTTCTATAGTTCCTAAACTGGAATTTATTATAACTGGTCTTTTGCATTCAACGTCTAAGAATTCGTATCTTAGGTTATGAGGTAAAGTTTTTAATCCTAATGTAGGTTTATCTTTACTTGGCATGGGATCCGGTGTAAGTTCTAAACTTTCGCTTAGACTATCGTCTTGATACGGGGCACGCCAATTATCATCTTCGAAAATCGGAGGGATTTGAATTTTCATTATTTCAGAATAAGTGGTCTCTTTCAGTTCCATTTCTCTTACACATTCGTCAATTACGTCCAATAGATAACATGTATCCTCTATAGCTGGTGATTGTAAGAATTGTGTTAAAATAAATTCAACTTTTTCTTCACCTACTTCAAAGGTTAGCTTTCCTCATTTTACGTCTATTATAGCTCCGGCGGTAGCTAAGAATGGTCTTCCTAGTATGATAGGTGTAGTGGAGTCTTCAGAGATGTCCATGATTATAAAATCAGTAGGGATGTAGAATTGTCCTATACGTACTGGGACGTTTTCTAGTATGCCTACAGGATATTTAACTGAGCGATCGGCTAGTTGAACAGACATTTTAGTTGGTCTTAGGTCTCCCATGTCTAGCCTTTTGCAAATCGTTAAGGGCATAACACTGATACTGGCTCCTAAATCGCATAGAGCTTTGTCAATGACGAATTTTCCTATTACACAGGGTATAGAGAAACTTCCTGGATCTTTTAGCTTAGGAGGTATTTTATTCTGAATTATGGCGCTACACTCGGCAGTAAGTGTAACTGTTCCGTTATCCTCTATCTTTTTCTTATTGGATAAGATTTCTTTTAAAAACTTAGCATACGAGGGTATTTGGGTGATTGCTTCTGTAAACGGAATAGTAATATTCAACTGTTTTAGAAGTTCAACAAATTTCTTAAATTGACCCGTCGTCTTGGAATTTGTTAATCTTTGAGGGTACGGAATTGGTGGTATATAGGGTGGTGGAGGCACATAAGGTTGTTCTTTCTCCACTACCTCTTGATTATCATCTTCCTTTTCTTTTGGATCATTCACCACTTCAGTCGGTTTATCCGGTTTTTGGTACATGGCTGGATTGTCAAGTCTTGGATCGGTAGGTCCGTCAAGTTCCTTGCCACTTCTTAATATTACGGCATTGGCATGTCCTTTCGGATTAGGTTGAAGTTGTCCAGGGAATACTCCAGCTGGTGCAGCAGTAGGTGCTTGTTGTTGAGCTACTTGTGAAATCTGAGTTTCAAGCATTTTGTTATGTGTAGCTAATGCATCTACCTTGCTCACTAATTATTTAATCTGCTCACTAGTCTGAATGTTTTGGTTTAAGAAGTCCTTGTTTGTTTGAGATTGGTTAGCTATAAAGTTCTCCATCATCAACTCAAGGTTCGATTTTCTAGGGACATTAGGAGCAGTCTTTTGATATCCTGGTGATGTAGCTGGTGTTTGACCTGGTGCGTACAAAGCATTGTTATTCTTATAGGAGAAGTTCGGATGATTTTTCCAACCTGGGTTGTATGTGTTTGAGTATGGGTTTCCTTGAGCATAATTCACTTGATCAGTGGGAGTACCTGTCAATAGTTGACAATCAGAAACTTCGTGTCCTGAGACTCCACATAACTCACAGTTAGGTGTTACTGCAGCCACGGTGGCTGTTGGTGTTATGGCCAAGTTGTCGATCTTTTGGCTTAGTTGGTCAAACTTCGCATTGACTTGGTCCATACTACTCACTTCGTACATACCTCCTTTTGTTGGTTTCTCAGTTGCGACTCTCTCGCTTCCCCAAAGGCATCATTATATTCTTTGTCCATCAATGCACCGCCTGCGGCAGCGTCAATCGTCATTCTTGTATTATACAAGAGTCCATTATAGAAGGTATGGATGACCATCCATTCTACTAATCCGTGATGTGGACAAAGTCTCAGCAGATCCTTATAGCGTTCCCAAGCTTTGAATAGTGATTCGCTTTCCCTTTGCTTAAATCCGTTGATCTGAGCTCTCAGCATAGCTGTCTTGCTAGGCGGAAAATATCTGTTCAAGAAAACTCTCTTTAGTTCCTCCCACGTAGTTACTGAGTTCGAAGGCAGAGATTGAAGCCAAGCTCTTGCTCTGTCTCGAAGTGAAAAAGGAAATAAACGTAGTCTAATAGCTTCTTGGGTAACTCCATTGGCTTTTACGGTATCTGCGTATTGCACAAAGATCGAAAGATGAAGGTTCGGATCCTCGGTAGGATTTCCGGCGAATTGATTTTGTTGCACGGCTGAT
Organism: Lathyrus aphaca; assembly: GCA_963966055.1. NCBI lineage: Eukaryota > Viridiplantae > Streptophyta > Magnoliopsida > Fabales > Fabaceae > Lathyrus > Lathyrus aphaca. The sequence goes on along the minus strand of OZ014525.1, from coordinate 68,855,976 downwards.
ATCAACGAAGGTTTTAGTTCGAAATCATTTCGGTTGATAGCCGGTGCTGCAATGCTTGAATGCGGTTCAGCTTGCGAAGGACTGGCGTAATACTTGAGTGGATGATTCTGTTCTTCAGCCATCTCTGCGTATTTTGATGTTACGACTGGTTTAGGCGGATCTAATTGAAGATCTGGAATACTGTAACTTTTTTTGTAATCGAATATACGTCTTCTTACGTGTAAGAAGCGTTCCGATTCAGGGATTAGAGGTTGCAAGTCTTCGCTTTTAGAGCGAGTACTTGGCATACACTCGGAGATTAAATTAAATTAAATAGTTGATACCTTAGTCTAGACAATGCTACCTAAATGCACTAGTAACTAAATTAAGGAATCCCCGGCAACGGCGCCAAAAACTTGATGGGCTAAAGACGTGTCTAATTATGTGTCTAGCGGTATCTTAACTGCAAGTGCACAGCCTATCGAAGTAATATTTAAGATTATCGATCCACAGGGATTCTATGGTTACTTAGTGCTAGATGAACTTCTAGTTTAGCTAAGGCGAATGGTTGTCACGATTTTTTGTTGATTTTAAGATATTAAAGGCGGAATTAAATTTAAGTTTTAATAAAATGATACTAAGGCGGTCGGTATGTAATTATACTAACTTAGGTGGGTAAATCTAACCTAGGCTTATAAAGGTGTTTACTTAATCTATTCGGTAGAGGTTACCAGTTTAAATACCCTCAACTCACACTCTCGTGGTCTTATCTCAGATCTTACCCCTAAAGCCCTATGCCTGCTCTCGCTAGCCCATAAGTGTTTAGAGATAATTTTTGGAAACTTAGTAATTCTAATTTATTTTAAAGCGCTCTCGCTGTGTTTAATTTAAATGCCTAGCTTTAGCTATCTGGTTAAAATCTCACACTCTCGTGGTCTTGACCTAACCTAATACTCTTTTCTTACTCTCGTAACGAAAAGGTCGAATTTAATTAAAAAGTATCAGCCAGAATGTTAAGTTACTAATTATTTTAAGCCTATGATTAAATTTTACCGATTAAGTTTGTTTTAACTACATACCGCCCTAAGGTAATTAGCTACTCATTGATGTTGAACCAGACAGAGACAGAAAATTAAATAATAAAATACTCATGGCAGAAAAATAAATAAACATTATAAATATTAAAATTGCAATATAATAAAAAACCTGGTTAACAAATATTATAGCAGACTCCTTCTTCCACAGACCGGAAAGCTTGGAGTTGGCGGAAATCGAAATTAACTAAATTCTGAAGGTTTAGAAACAAGTAATTGTATAACAATTTCCTGATGTTGGAAATTGTTATATAGCTGGTTTGGATACAATAAAATTGAAAAGCTGAAAAATAATGCAGAAATAGAAACAGGGTCGTAAAACAATTCGGCAGAGCTTCCGCAGAAATTCGAATAAAAAATGCTCTGTAGTTTCTTCATAAAACTAATGCTATTTATAGGAGAGTAATTGGGCTTGTGGCTGAATGTGTTGCATGGGCCTCGTAGGAGAAGTTGAGGAAATCTAGGAACGTGGCATACAGGGTCAATCTGGAAAGTAGCAGCTTCACATGCACGTAGCCCTGTGACCAAGTCTGGTCAAATAACCTACTTTTACCCTTGTCACGGTCGTGACAAGGTCTTCACGCTCGTGTCCTGTGGTTTTAAGTGTCACGGTCGTGACAATGTTGTGACGGTCGTGATGGCCTCTTTTAGGGTGTCACGGTCGTGACACCTTGGTGACGACCGTGACTGCAACAAATTATGCAGTTTTGCAGGCTTCTTCATTTCTTCATCTTTTTATGGTTTCTTTTGTTCCTTTTTCTCTTACTTTATGATTTAGCTCCATATAATGATGTACCTGCAAAATGGTGAGAAAAACTCGAGAAATCGAGTGTTAAAACGGTGATTATGCGATAAAACGTCAATGAAATCTAGCAATATAATCGATACGTTTTCTCGTTATCAGGACCGTTTATGGATAATGGGCGAGCCGCTCGAAAAAACGTCTCAATTTGTGGTGGACGCTTCAGACGCGTGGGCTAGGATTGAGAAGAAGATGAATGGGGAGGCCTCTAACTAGCGAGCCTTACCTCCGAAACCTACCTAGAGGATTTGTTCACGCTTTCCTGCTCTCTGGTTTCCGATGTACGAATTCGCGTTTCACAAGGCTGGGTATCGTCTGCCATTTACTGATTTTCAACAGGAGGTTTTTAATCACCCTGATCTCGTGCCTTCCCAACTACATCCCAACGCTCTGGCCTTCATAAGGGCTTTCGAGCTGGTATGTCTCTTCTTGGAGATAGGGGCGACGATCAATTTATTCTTCAGGATCTTCCATCTACAGAGGAAGTCCCAAGATGATCGACACAACTGGGTGTCATTGAAGCAAGCGAGTAGACTTTTCAAGGCATATCTGGATTCAGTTTGGGATTTCAAATATCGTTTCTACGTTATCCAACCATGCTCACAAGCTTCCAAAGATTCGCTGTTCGACAGGGAGATGGTTGGCGAGGAGGAGAAAATGGTGGCCCATTTTCTGTTGGAGTGGGTGAACATGCATTTTTGCCATTCCAGCGAGCACTACATTACCAAGCCCGAAGACTTGAGCGCCGATGATATCGCAACTTACAATACGATGTTCAACTTCATTGCTAGTTTTCGTCCCAATGAGCATGTTGACTCTGACGGGAACGCACTTCTTCGTCCTAATGGGACGCCGACCACTCTGACCAGGCTAATAAATGTGAAGTCGTTGCTAAGTTGCCCGAACAACGAGGCAGTGGTGCAACTCTTAGGTAGTGTTGTTTTTAAGTTTTGATTTGTGGATATGATCGACAACTAACTGGTTTTCCTATTATTTTGCAGCGCAAATGGCCGAGATCTGAGATCGTCTGGTGAAGGCGAACAGAGGGAACTTAAATAAGGGTGTGAAGGGTCGGGTCGAAGTTGTTAAGGATCAGACCACCCTGATTGGCTTCGTTGCTTCAGGCAGTTCTACCCCGGGGACCACTCCGTTGAGTGGGTCTCCATTGGGCAAGAGGCAACTGACTGAAGAGCCATATCCTCCTCCGAAAAATAACACAGCGTCGACGGGCCCATTTGACTTGCCCGCTTGTGTTACTCAGAGGTCTTTGTTCAACGGAGGATCATCTATCCGAGTTCCTGATCTTGATGTTGCTGCCTGTAACGCCCCAAATTATATTTTAATTATTTTAATTGAATTATAATATTTGTGTGTGAAAGAATAACATGTGATTGATTATATTATTAATTTAAGGGATTATATTATGATGGATAATGTTATTATTGCTAGTAAATTAAATAATTGGAATAATAAAAGGTTAAGGGGTAAGATGGCCATTTGGTGAAATTGATGAGGGTAAAGGAGAAAGTTAATAGGTTGGGTATTGAGGGTTAAGTGGGAATAAGGAAAAAGGGAGAAAAGGGGAATCGTGAAAAGAGAACAAAGAACGATTGAGAGAAGTTGAAAGAAGAAGAAGGTAAAGGCTAGAGCGTGAAGGAGAACTCGCGAGGAAGAAAATTATTCGTCAATTCCAAGGTAATGGTGGGATTTCTTCCGTCTTTAAGAGTTTTATAATGGGGTTTGGGTAGATTGATGATTAAAGATTGAAGAATGAGATAATAATCATATACAGTGAATTAGAATAGATAAAGTGAGGAATTAGAATGACTATAATGATTATGTGTTGAAATATGGATGTTATTTGATCATTTTGATGCAAGTTTTCCTTTTGAATAACCGAATTATGGGTTTTGAACACAAAATCGCAGCAGGAAGTGGTAGAAAGAAAATGGGTTTTTGGTCGTAGTCTGACACAAGCCGTCTCCTGGGACACGGGTGGCCGCGTCATCTCCCTGGATGAAGGAAAACATTTTTTGGCTACAGTGGGCCTGACACGGGCCGTGTCAGGCGACACCGGCGGCCGTGTCAGATCACTGTGGGTGGCTTTTTAGTTGGGTTTAAGGACCCTTGTGCGTGTGTCCATGACACGGGTCGTGTCCTGTGACACGGGAGCCCGTGTCAGCCCTTTGTTTTTGTGGACTTTGATGATTTTGACGATCCGTAATGATTTTATAATCGATGTTATTAATAGAGAAGCTGTATATATAATGTAAGGGGTCGATAATATAACTTGAATCTAAACATGAGGATTATGCTAATAGCTTGGTTGTTGATGTGATGAGGTATATGTATGCAGATATATAATTGTTGACAACTTAAGTTCACATATGATATGTTGTTGCGTGTGATGGTTAAAGTGGATTGATGTTGTTATATGCTAAGACATGCATGATGTTGATAATAGCTAGTGATATTGTGGTGTGAGATGTAGTTGTTGTGTGTATTAATGTATGTATGTCATTAGTGTTGAGTGACATGTTGCATGATGATTAACATACTACGGTGGAGTATGTCGTAGATGTGATGTTAGTACGATCATGAAATAGGGATCATACATGGTCATGAAATAGGGGCCGAGGGCGTGACCCTGAAATAGGGGTCATACTGGACCATGAAAGAGGGGTCGAGATTTCCGACGGGAACTGGATCTTAAAATAGAGATCGGAATCGGTACCATATGCATAAAGTCGTTTCTGATTTCATAATGTTTGTTGTTGCGAGAATGTTGTTGATAAGTATGTATTAGATTGTTGTGTATATGCTGAAGTAGTATCGTTGTTGTTGGGTGATGTTTTATTGTTTGATGCTTCTCAATCCTTATTATATTATCCCTTGTGATATAAGTTATCTCACCCCTGCTATTTAAATGTTACCCCTTTGTGGGTAATGTGCAGGTGAGCAGGACGAGTCGAGTGGTGGTCAGTGAAGTCGGTGTGATTCACGTCGTTAGGATGTCAGCTCTGATACGTAACTTTGGGGGTGTCGAGGCGATCTTGTTTCATCTATTTTATTTAAGCAAACATTGTGTACAGTCTTATGAGACTAGAATTTCAATTATGTTATCTTCCGCTGCAAGTTAAACGGTTTCATTTAAAAACGTATCATTGAGCTTATTATAATGTTTAGTTGAATTGTGACACTCAAACATTTTTATTGAAAATCATACTATGATTTTAGGATTATTACCGTGGGTGTTACAAAGTGGGTATCAGAGCAGGTCGGTCCGTCCGGCCAAGTAGTTGAGTCGTTGAGTAGTGAATTGTGATGTCGTTGTGAGTGTGAACATTGTGATTTTTGCTATTGATTTCTAAACCATTGTTAGATTGTTGTTGTATGACAGGTTTAGAATGGCTCGGAGAAACGATGTTGCACTTGCCGCTGCTATGCAAGCGATGGCACAAACTGTGCAAAATCCAAGGAATGTTGGGGATCGTGAAAATGATGAGTTCAGGAAGAATGATCCGCCAACATTCAAGGGAAAGTATGATTCTGATGGAGCACAGGATTGGCTCAAGGAGATTGAGAGAATCTTTAGAGTCATGGAGTGTTCAGAGGGAAGCAAGGTGCGGCTGGGTGCACACAAACTGGTAGCTGAGGCCGACGATTGGTGGGTTGGCATTCGTCAACGATTGGACGCGGTTGGTGAAGCAGTCACCTGGGCGGTGTTTAAGAGGGAATTTCTGAGGAAGTATTTTCCTGAAGATGTTCGAGGAAAGAAGGAAATCGAGTTTTTAAAGCTGAAGCAAGGCAGTATGTCAGTGATAGAGTATGCTGCTAAGTTTACTGATCTGGTGAAGTTCTATCCTTATTACAGCGAGGCGACTGCGGAGTTCTCGAAATGTGTCAAGTTCGAGAATGGTTTGAGGCATGAGATTAAACAGGCAATTGGTTATCAAAGGATCCGAAGGTTTCCAGATTTGGTGGATTGCTGTAGAATCTTTGAGGAAGACAGTAAGGCTCGGTCTGAGAATTTCAGAGGCCTAGCTGAGAGGAAAGGGAAACAACTAATGCATCGTGGAAAACCTTATGTAGCTCCTGCTGATAAGGGTAAACAGAAACAAAAGGAAGGTAAAATGCCAAGTGGGGGAGGTACCCCTGTTTCACTTAAGTGCTATAGGTGTGGTGAGGTGGGTCATCATGTTAATGAGTGCATGAGCGGCGTGAAGAAATGTTTCAAGTGTGGCCATCCTGGACAATTGATTGTTGAATGCAAGACAAATGTGGTTACTTGCTACAACTATGGAGAGCAAGGTCACATCAGTACACATTGTCAGAAGCCCAAAAAATCTGCAACTGGAGGAAAGGTGTTCGCTCTAACAGGGACACAGACTTCCAACGAAGATCGTTTGATCAGAGGTATTTGTCATATTAATAATGTTCCTTTGATTTCTATGATTGACACTGGTGCAATGCACTGTTTCATTTCAATTGATTGTGTGAGGCGACTAGGACTTGTTGTTTCTCCAATGAACGGAGAGATGATTATTGAGACTCCTGCTGATGGGTCGTTAACTACTTCCCTCGTATGTCTGAACTGTCCGTTATCTATTTATGGTAAGGACTTTGGTGTGGACTTGGTTTGTTTGTTGTTGAAGGGAATGAATGTGATTTTAGGTATGAATTGGTTAGAGTACAACCATGTTCATATTAACTGCTTCAGTAAGTCGGTTTGGTTTCTTAATCCTGGTGAAGAGGAAGAAGAAGCTGGTTATTTGTCTGCACAAGAACTGAAAGAGCTTATGGATGATGAGGCGCAAGTTCTGGCATTATTTGCTTCGTTGTTGATGGAGAATAGTATAGCAATAAGTGAAATGAAAGTGGTGAGAGATTTTCCGGAAGTGTTTCCAGATGATGTTATGGATGTGCCGCCAGAAAGAGGTGGAATTCAGTATCGACCTTGTGCCAGGAACGAGACCTATTTCAATTGCACCTTACCGTATGTCGGCTTCTGAATTATCTGAATTGAAGAAACAGTTAGAGGAAATGTTAGAAAAGAAATTTGTGAGACCGAGTGTATCACCGTGAGGAGCACCGATATTATTGGTAAAGAAGAAGGATGGTAGTATGTGACTGTGTATTGACTATAGACAATTGAATAAGTTTACGATCAAGAATAAGTATCCGCTTCCAAGAATAGATGATCTGATGGATCAGTTGGTGGGTGCTCGTGTATTTAGTAAAATCAATTTGAGACCGGGTTATCATCAAATAAGAGTGAAAGATGAAGATATTCAGAAGACTGCCTTTAGGACTCGGTATGGACACTATGAATATGTAGTGATGCCATTTGGAGTTACTAATGCACCTGGTGTATTCATGGAGTATATGAATCGGATCTTCCACGAATATCTAGACCATTTTGTTGTTGTTTTTAAAGATGACATCCTGATTTACTCTAAGTCAGAAGAAGAGCACGCGGAACATATGCAACTAGTGTTGCAGGTATTGAAAGAGAAGAAATTGTATGCTAAATTATCAAAGTGTGAATTCTGGTTAAAAGAGGTGAGTTTCCTTGGTCATGTAATTTCGGAAAGAGGGATTTATGTGGATCCATCCAAAGTAGATGCAGTGCTTCAATGGGAGACTCCGAAGTCAGTGACGAAAATTAGAAGTTTCCTGGGATTAGCAGGTTATTACCGAATATTTATTGAGGGGTTTTCAAAATTGGCACTTCCATTGACCCAATTGACTTGTAAGAATAAAGCGTTTGTGTGGGATTCTCAATGCGAGAAGAGTTTTATTGAGCTGAAGAAGAAGTTGACTACTGCGTCGATTTTGATTTTGCCAAAAATAGATGAAATGTTTGTAGTCTATTGTGATGCTTCTTTGATGATCTTAGGTGGGGTATTGATGCAAAATGGTTAGGTTGTGGCGTATGCTTCACGCCAGTTGAGGATTCATGAGTGGAATTATCCTACGTATGATTTTGAGTTGGCAGCCGTCGTTTTTGTGTTAAAGAGTTGGAGAAACTATTTGTATGGTTTGAGGTTCGAAGTATATAGTGATCATAAGAGTTTAAAATATTTATTTGATAAAAAAGAGTTGAATATGAGACAGAGACGTTGGTTGGAATTTATGAAGGATTATGATTTTAGTTTGAATTACCACCCAGGTAAGGCTAATGTGGTAGCTGATGCCTTGAGTCGAAAGACATTGCATATGTCAGTTATGATGGCGAGAAATTTAGATTTGATTGAACAATTTCGAGATATGAGTTAGGTTTGTGAACAAACACCTCATAGTGTGATGTTGGGTATGTTGAAGGTCAACAATGATTTTCTTGATCGTGTCCGAGAGGGCCAGAAGTCAGATGTGAAATTGGTAGATCTAATGATTAGTGATGAGCGAGTTGGAAATAACGAGTTCCGAGTTGATGAACATGGAGTACTTAGATTTCGAGATCGTATTTGTATCCCTGATGACCTTGACATAAAGCGAATGATTCTAGAAGAAGGGCATAGGAGTGGTTTGAGCATTCATCCAGGAGCGAAGAAAATGTATCATGATTTAAAGAAGATATTTTGGTGGCCTGGTATGAAGCGCGATGTGGCTCAGTTTGTGTATGCGTGCTTGACTTGTCAGAAGTCAAAAGTGGAACATCAAAAACCTGTTGGTTTAATGCAACCGTTAAATATTCCCGAGTGGAAATGGAATAGTATTTCAATGGATTTTGTTACGGGGTTTCCTACTACTCCAAGAGGACATGATGTTATTTGGGTGATTGTTGACAGGTTGACAAAGTCAGTGCACTTTATACCGACTCCTGACATAAGATCTCAGATGCAACTTAGGACATGACACACCATCATACACCACAAAAGTAGGAACTTTGAAACCAATAGGGATGGAGACCCCAAAAATTAAGCTCAAATCTTCAAAGTCAAACCCAGAAGTCTTTTGTAGTTCTATAGCATTCACCCGGTTCTCCAGTATCTTATATTTCTCATCACCAGTTGAATCATGGTAATAATTCTCCTCATAATCAGAATCTTCAGTAGTACCATGGAGATTGCCTTCTTCTCTCTCAGAATTTTCATCCCCAGGATTTTCAACTTCCTCATTTGTCTTGACTGGACCTATGAACCTTCTACCCATGTTGATGAAGCCAACTGATTTCCTGGTCTTCTTCTTTTTTTGGTCAGAAGTGCCTTCAGCTAATCTTGTCCCCTGGACAAATTAAGAATCATCTCTTGAAATTGGGCATTCTGAGTCTGGAGTTCCTTGACAGTTTGTTCGAGAGCCATTTCTGCTGAAATAAATAGCGAGAAGATAATATACCTGTTGTAAGAAACCTGTGATGTAATGATATGGTATGTAGATGCATATGCAATGTTTTAAAGGACCGCAGGATTTAAATTTGTTTTAAAGAAAAACAAAAACAAAACTTTTATTAGTAAATGTTTAATATAATTGTCCCTTGGGCTTATAGTGAAAGAAAGTAGGAATAAAGTACAAAAAATAAATATATGGGGTTTTAAGTCTCCCATGGATGCTTCCACTTTATGTTGAGGTATGCGTTGAGGTTCTGCTCCTCGTGAAGTTGCCTTGTCAGCTCTAGCACTCTTTCTTGACTAGCTCTGAACTGAGTCTCAAAGGTATTCCTTTGCTCCTTCAATTGAATCTAGGACTTATGCAACTCTTCCAAATCAGTGGGCATATCTGGATAAGGAACGTCTCCTTCAACGACAGGCTCCATAGTAACCGGTAGAACAACAGGATATGGCATCATAAGAGTCTGAGCACGAGACCACACCCATCTGAGGTAAGGTTCCATAGGAATGGAGTACTTTGGTTCCAAAGTCTTGCTCTCAAATTTATTCACCTTGCTCCAAGCTCGTATAAACCTTTAACGGTAACCTTGAAGATCGTTGTCGTAGTCAAACACAATACCCTGAATAAGCATGTCATGAGGACCATTACTCTGAGCATAACCAAACTGACGTAGAGCTAAATAAGGGTTATAAGTAATGCCCCCTCTAATACTAAGGAGTGGCACATTAGGGAACTCTCCACAACGGTCAATGACAGTAACATTTTCCATAGATCGAGAACACCAATGAATATCTGAATGAGAAAATGACATGATCCTCTTAGACCACATTAACCCTTGTTCATTCTTCATTACTGATCGAGGAAGGTGAGAAATAAACCACTTAGCCAGTAAAGGTATGCAACACATCAGAGTTCCTCTCGCCTTCGCAGTACGAGTATGAAGAAAGTGCAAGATGTCTCCAAGTAATGTAGGCACTGGATTGTGAGTCAGAAATATGTTGATGGCGTGTACGTCTATGAAATGGTCTAGATTAGGGGACAACACCAAACCATAGATCAACAAAGCTAAGATCTCCTTAAAATCATCATAGCTCATAGCATCCAAGAACACCTGAGCTTTCTCCATCAATACCTTAGCAAGAATACCCTTAACTTCGTTTCTCGTTTCTAGGACAATGTCTGATTTCTTCAAATGTAGGGCTGCATCAATGAATTCAGGTTTAGGCTCTTTCTCTAAGCTTGTGAAAGGTCTTTGATCAAGGATAGGTATACCCAGTATTTTGGAGAACTCCTCCATTGTAGGAACCAGCTGATAGTCGGGGAACATGAAACAATGATGTTTAGGATCAAAGAACTGGAATAGGACACTCATCATGTCTTCATTGAACCCTGAAGTAACTAGATCCAGCAGGTAACCATGCTTCTTGATGAATTGGGAGCTTTCAGAAACTTTAGAGACCAATTCCTTAAGCTTAGAAGGTATCCCTACAAAGTTGATCCAGATAGTGTTCCTACGAGCAAAAGCCATGACCTGCAACAAAGAACAAAGATAAATCCTTTGGTCCTTGAAATGGTTAGTGAAAATTCTATGCTTATGATGTCATGATGTCATGATGTTATGCTCAATCACAAACACGTGGCACACACAAACAAGTCACACAATAGCCCTAGGTTTAGAGACTTGCATGAGGTTTAAAGGTGAGTACCCTCCCCTGAAGTTTAATTGGTTCATCATGTCCTACAAAAGTAACCAGGTTCTAAGGGATCTCAATGTCACTGATCCTTCCCAAGGGTTGTTGTTCAGTAGGCAACTTACTTGCCAACCAAAACCCCCCAAGTTTAGGATCTCAATGAGCGTAGCATCGAGTATCAACCAACTTCAGTCTTCACCAAAGTCGACTATCTCATTACTTTCTAAAGGCCGAGATGGGTTAACTAGGGTTCTAAAGGGTAGTTAGTGTTAATGACAACATATGGCAGGACCATATTATCCTCAACTTACTTAAGGAACATAAGAACCAACCAAGATATCACACTAACTATAGCCACCAGATCAGCCATATCGGTATACGCCGTACAGTTTCCTTGGTCTATTGCCATTTACCTAGGGTACACTAGATCCAGGTTAAGATCTTTCACACAAAATCCCAACAGATAATATAAATCAAACAAAGCAAACAATTAAGTGATCTAATTCCTAAGGGTACCCCTCTTTTACTTAGTAACTCCCCAGCAGAGTCGCCAGTTCTGTAACACGGTGAGAGAACTGACTTTCTATAAATGTTGCGGATAGCAAGAGTCGCCACCGACTTTTATTTTATCCATAAGGAAGGGACATAAAAGAACAGGAAAAACCGTTTTTTAAACAACTTGAGTTCGGGGGGTAGGTTATATAAAGGGAAGGTGTTAGCACCCTTTATATCCATGGTTATCCATGGGCTCTTAGTTACTAAGCTCACTTAATTATTTTGAAAAAGGAAAGTGTAGTGTGTGTTTAGAAAATTTTCTAAGTACTTTGTAATAATCCTCGTATGGATGTATACAAAGCCTTTGTTTTGAAAATATTCAAAAATAGTGAGGTGTGAAAAGTACTTTTAAAATGTGAGCAAGTAACTATGATGTACCTACCATAGACTAAGTCATTCATGTTCTTTTATATTCTTTCAAGGGTGAGACTATCCATATTATGAAGGAATAGGTAGTCATTACCTTGGATTTGTTTAAGGGACGGGCGTAAGGTCATCGTACGGTCAACGAAGGCAACTAGAGGGTGTCTTTAGCAATTGGGAGGGACTATCATCTTTTAAACTGAAGGGACAAGATCATTCTAGGAAACACCATAGGCAACATCACAAGGACTTGATCTTTTAACCGGGGGGAGGGACAAGATGATTTCATTTATAGGGTTTTGCATAAGACACCCCACTTTCGAGAGACTTGACCGTTTAAAAGACAACCTAAGAGAAGTAACCCTAGGAGGTGCAGACAGCGATCATAGATCGACTTACGTGTGTGAGTGTTTATTTTCAGATATTTATTCTTTTTTTTATTTAATTTTCTAAGTCCTTTTTTAGTCATTTAATCTTTTCACTCTTTATTTACTAACCAAGCAATTAAATAAATAAATTAATCAAATGCGAAAAATATAAGACATACGCTATTACATGGCTTTGGGCAGTTACATAATAATATGAGCGGAAAATAAATAAATTACATAAATTGCGACCTGTACAATTTTTATAATAATTAACACAAAGAAAAATAAATAAATAAAGATTAAATAGGTTTAGAATTTTTTTAAGGTTTATGAAGTTTTTGAGAAAAAAATAGGGTTTAATTAAAACTAGGGTTAGAATTTAAAATTAAAGTTGATTAAAGAAAATTAGGTTTAATTATGGTAATTAAAAATCAAATTATGATAAAAGAAAAATAATTACATAAAAGGTTATAGTTAAATTATTTATTATTTTATTTTTTAGGAAAAAAAGATTAGTAATTGTTATTCTAATTAAATTAAATTAATTATAATTTATAACCTAAATAACCTAATTAACCTAATTATAATAATTAATAATTAAAATAGAAAATAAAAATGGAAAATCAAATAAAACCAACGCACAAAATTAACATAGGGAGGCCTAGTTTTGATCCCAGGACCTCCCCTTTACCAGAATGGGGACTCTCCACCGGGCCGCGCGCGCCTATTGATGATACCATGACTAAAACGTATTATATATGAAACCTACACAAATAGGGCAAAATTTTAAAAAAAATAATGAAGGACCTGGAAATCGAACCCAGGTCCAGGAGTCCACAAGCGCATACCTCCACCAACTGAGCCACCAACATATATGTGTCAACATACCACATCAATTAAATAAAAAATAAAAGGTAAATTTGAATTTGAGATTCGCACGCGGATGACTTCAACTTCCTCCTCCGTCGCTGCGAAAATACCTGCGAATTTTGCTAGGGTTTTTGCTGCGAATTTTTCCTCCTAGGAAAACCTGCGATTCTTAAACATCATACAACAAGTGCAATTGAATCAAATTAACAACATAATACGACTTCCCATGACCTATACAGTCAAACCATGTCATTAGAATCCATTTAAATCATTTAAATTGCAAAACCCCAATTTTGGAGTTCAAACTATAGTAATTGCGAATCGCGTATTAAGCCATGGAGCTTCAAGGTTCTTGCCCAGAAATGGTCTATGGATCATTACAAACAACAATACAAAGTCAAAAATCATTAATAATTCATAAACAAACGGAATCGAAAAAATAAAAACACAAGATTATGAGGATTCAGTTTAGTCATATGAGGGCGTTTTTGATGATGCAAATGATCGATACATGCTCAATGATCATCATAGAATGGATTGCCACCTTTGAAACACCTTGAAATTGCCTCTAAATTTGAAACCAAATTTGACTTGGTGTGGATATTTTTGGAGTTTGAACAAGGTATCCTCAGGCTGCAATTCGTGTCCTCTTGTGTAGGTTTATGTTTGTATATATGTGAGGAGTAAAATTAGGTCAAAAGTTGAGCTTTGGATCAAGGATATTGGTTGCTTCATTGTGAAGAAACAATCACCATAAATATGAAAAAAATCAAATGAACTCTTACCTCTTTGAGTGTACACGAATTTGGCTTTTTCCAATCAGCTTTAAATGTTATAAGATTCATTCCCAAACCAAAATTTGATCTATTATTTGATGTTTTATATTTTATTTTTATTTAAATTGAATTTTAAGAAATAAAAATCCAAAATAATAGAAAATAAATTATAAAAAATCAGAATAAATGACTAATGGGTCGTGCATGATTTTGTTTTTGAGATTGGGTTGCAATTTGATGGGCCCATTTGGAACATTTTGAAGTTTAGGCCTTATTTGCTTCATACACCCCTTGAAAATTTCTCAACTTTGACTAGGCACAAATCCCTCAATTTTAAGGCTATGAAGGTTTTATTTAACTTTTTAGAAAGCTTAGAGAGTCCTCTAACCAACACTTTTGGTCCCATGTCCATATCGTTTACCATTTTCAAATTATGAGCTTTGGAAGAAGTTGACTTTTTGTTGACTTTTAAAAGGACCTATAATGTCTTAGGTCATACATTCCAAATGAAGCATTTTTAGGCTTGGCTTGTGAGACACAACGTTGTAGATAATTCAATTTCCTTAAAAATGAGCTTTGGATGGAAATTTTTTGAAGAAGCATGTGAAAGTTATGGCTGGTCAAAGTTCAGTTGACTTTTCCTGTGAAAACCCTAATTTAGAAACTCCTGATTCTTGATGATCTGAAATTTACTTGATGAATCATGATCAAAGCTTGATCAAATGATTAATATTACTTCATAATCTTGATGTTGGCAAAAAATCTTGAAGTTTGACTTTAATTTGACCATAGTTGACCTCAATTTTACTTTTTAACCAACTTGACTGATTTTTGAATATCTGATCATCTGACTGGTCAAACTTATTGGGAAAGTTCTGAAACTTGACATGGGGATTCTTGAAGGCATGTGGGATTTTATAAAGCTTACTTGAAGTCTTGGAAGTCCATTTAGCTTGGAGAAACTCAAAACCCTAGTTTTGGATCCATTATTTTGGAGGAGACTTTGTCTGATGAAACCCTCAAACTCTTTGACCAATTGGGGACCTTGTGAACCTTGTGAACCTTGTGAACCTTGTGAATTCTTGAGAAACATTGCTTTGATTGTGGGAGGGCAAAATTTGGGGTACAACAATGGTCATTTGGTGAAATTGGTGAGGGTAAAGGGGAAAGTTAATAGGTTGGGTATTGAGGGTTAAGTGGTAATAAGGAAAAAGGGAGAAAAAGGGAATCGTGAAAAGAGAAAAAAGAATGATCGAGAGAAGTTGAGAGAAGAAGAAGGTAAAGACTAGAGCATGAAGGAGAACTCGCGAGGAAGAAGATTATTCGTCAATTCCAAGGTAAGGGTGGGATTTCTTCCGTCTTTAAGGGTTTCACAATGGGGTTTGGGTAGATTGATGATTAGAGATTAAAGAATGAGATAATAATCATATATAGTGAATTAGAATAGATAAAGTGAGGAATTAGAATGACTATAATGATTATGTGTTGAAATATGGATGTTATTTGATCATTTTGATTTAAGTTTCCTTTTGAATGACCGAATTATGGGTTTTGAACACAAAATCGCAGCAGGAAGTGGTAGAAAGAAAAGGGGTTTTTGGTCGTAGTCTGACACGGGCCGTGTCAGCTCCCTGGATGAAGGAAAACTTTTTTTTTGCTACAGTGGTCCTGACACGGGCCGTGTCAGGCGACACGGACGGCCGTGTCAGATCACTGTGGGTGGCTTTTTAGTTTGGTTTAAAGACCCTTGGGCATGTGTCCATGACACGGGTCGTGTCCTATGACACGGGAGCCCGTGTCAGCCCTCTGTTTTTGTGGATTTTGATGATTTTGACGATCCGTAATGATTTTATAATCGATGTTATTAATAGAGAAGTTGTATATATAATGTAAGGGGTCGATAATATAACTTGAATCTAAACTAGAGGATTATGCTAATAGATTGGTTGTTGATGTGATGAGGTATATGTATATAGATATATAATTATTGATTGCTTATATTCACATATGATATGTTGTTACGTGTGATGATTAAAGTGGATTGATGTTGTTATATGCTAAGACATGCATGATATTAATAATAGCTACTGATGTTGTGGTGTGAGATGTAGTTGTTGTGTGTATTAATGTATGTATGTCATTAGTGTTGAATGACATATTACATGATGATTAACATACTACAGTGGAGTATGTCGTTGCTGTGATGTTGGTACGGTCATGAAATAGGGATCGTACGTAGTCATGAAATAGGGGCCGAGGGTGTGACCCTGAAATAGGGGTCATACTGGACCACGAAAGAGGGGTCGAGAGTTCCGACGGGAACTGGATCTTGAAATAGAGATCGGAGTCGGTACCGCATGCATAAAGTCGTTTTTGATTGCATAATGTTTGTTGTTGCGAGAATGTTGTTGATAAGTATGTATTAGATTGTTGTGTATATGTTGAAGTAGTATCGTTGTTGTTGGGTGATGTTTTATTGTTTCATGCTTCTCAATCCTTATTATATTATCCGTTGTGATGTAAGTTATCTCACCCCTTCTGTTTAAATGCTACCCCTTTGTGGGTAATGTGCAGGTGAGCAGGACGAGTCGAGTGGTGGTCAGTGAAGTATGTGTGCTTCGCGTCATTAGGATGTCAGCTTTGATACATAACTTTTGGGGTGTCGGGCGATCTTGTTTCGTCTATTTTATTTAAGAAAACAATGTGTACTGTCTTACGAGAATAGAATTTCAATTATGTTATCTTCCGCTGCAAGTTAAACGGTTTCATTTAAAAACGTATCATTGAGCTTATTATGATGTTTAGTTGAATTGTGACACTTAAACATTTTTATTGAAAATTTTACTCTGATTTTAGGATTATTACCGTGGGTGTATTTGGGTGTTACGCTGCCATCCTCCCCGTGGATTCACAGAGTTTGAGAGCCGAGATCTATCAAGACGCTGCGGGGATGATCCGTATTCTGGAAGCTGCCCTCGTTTTAATGATGTTGACCTCGTCTCTCGCAAGGATCTCCAAGATGCCAAGGATAGAATTGCCGAATTGGAGGCTGAAAATGCGAAGCTGGAAAACAACGTGCTCTAGGCTAATGGGCACTATGAGAGAAAGCTCGTGCTCATGAGGGAGGTTACTGAGATTCGGAACAAGATGACGAAGCTTACCATTGACAACGAGCGTCTGAAGAAGCGAGCTAAGGAGGCGGAAGGCAAGGTAGCGGTCGGGGAGGAGGAGACCGAGGAAGAAGCCGCCATGACAACCAGGGCTGAACTGATTTCTCAGATTCGACTGTTGGCGCATGATAACTTGAGTCTGGCTTTGTTTGGTTTTTACAACACTGTGGAACAGCTCAAGGTGACTAATCCTAGTGTGGATCTAGTCATTGAAGATACCGGTCCCCTGCACCGTGTGGAGGACGGGGTCGTTATGCCTCCAGACAAATAGTTGTCTGGCCTGCGTGCCAATGTTGACTTTGGCCTGCGTGCCATTAATATTTTCTTTTGATAAAATTTTGTTTTGGGCTTGGTCCCCTTTTCTTTTATGTAATGACACTGCCGACCGTATGGTCGATGCTTTTTGTTAATTTAATGTCATTTTATACCTTGTTTATGCCTTGTTATCCAAATCTTATGTGTGCTTTTATATTTTTCTAAGTTTGAAGAACTAGTGAATGTCCGACTAAATATGTTAAACTCGATAGTGTATGGAACTGGTCGAGGGGCGAGATTTGTTCTCGCTAGAGGGGTTTGGGGACCCGATTATGTCCATGTTCCCTAAGACTTAGACATTTACCATCACGAGTTGGGGGTTTGCCACACTGGTATGTCAACGGCGAAGCTCGTTTGAGTTGTCCCCGTTGGGAAATTCAGTTGTCCGACTAATGGGAAAGTGATCGCGCATGTTTGTGTCGAGGGTTGTACTTATACCACGATACATCCCTGTTGTCGGGCACGTCCTCCCCTATTGGAAAGGTCTAATGGTCGAAAGCTATTCCGCGCTTTGGCTGGATTTTAGATGTAATATTGTTTAAGTTTTTCAACGTTCCATGGTCGAGCAAATGGTTCTCCATTCAGTTCTTCAAGGTAGTATGCGCCTGTTCCCGTTTTTGATTTTACGTGATATTGGCCTTCCCAATTGCCTGTGAGTTTTCCTTCACACGAATCTTTCTAATTGTGTCCATGTTCCCTAAGACTTAGACATTTACCATCACAAGTTAGGGGTCTGCCACACTGGTATGTCAACGGCGAAGCTCGTTTGAGTTGTCCCCGTTGGGAAATTCAGTTTTCCGACTAATGGGAAAGTGATCGCGCATCTTTGTGTCGAGGGTTGTACTTATACCACGATACATCCCTGTGGTCGGGCAGGTCCTCCCCTATTGGAGAGGTCTAATGGTCGGAAGCTATTCCGCGCTTTGGCTGGATTTTAGATGTAATATTGTTTAAGTTTTTCAATGTTCCATGGTCGAGCAAATGGTTCTCCATTCAATTCTTCGAGGTAGTATGCACCTGTTCCCGTTTTTTATTTTACGCGATATGGGCCTTCCCAATTGGCTGTGAGTTTTCCTTCACACGAATCTTTCTAATTTCTATGCAGGACAATGCTTCTCACCTGGAATTCTCTTTTGACGATTTTGTTGTCGTATTGTAACGAGATTTTTTGTTTTAGGGATTCTTCGCGGAGAGCTGCCCTTGAACAAACCTCTTCAACCAAGTCGAGTTCCTCTCTTAAAGCCTCGTCGTTGAGTTCTTATTTTAAAGGGGACTTTGTTCGGCGAGAAGGTTCTCTGATTTCCACAAGGATGACCGCCCTAGTCCCGTATGTCATTCGAAATGGAGTCTCCCCGGTAGTCGAGTGTGGGGTGGTTTGGTAGGCCCACAATAGGCTGTGGAGTTCTTCGATCCACCTATTCTTTGCTTCTCCCAATCTTCGTCTAAGGCCCCGCAGGATAACTCTGTTAGCAGGCTCGGCCTGCCCATTCGTCTGGGGATGCTCGATGGATGCGAAATGTTGTTTGGTTCCTGTTTTGGCGACGAAGTCTTGAAAATTTCTATTAGTGAATTCGGTGACGTTGTCTGTTATAAGGGACTGTGGTACGCCAAATCTAGCCAAGATGTTTCTCTTATAAAACCGCAGGATATTGAACATGGTGATTCTGGCAAGGGCCTCGACCTCTATCCATTTTGTAAAGTAATCAATTGCCATTATCGGGTATTTATTTTGTAAAGAACTTGTCGTGAAGGGACAGAGGATGTCCATGCCCCATTGTGCGAATGGCCATAATGATGACGTTGTCTTCAAAGCGTTGGGGGTGCAACCTGCATATCCCCGTGGCATTGGCACTTCTCGCATCTTTTTACGTGTTCACAGGCGTCATATTACATAGTTGGCCAGTAATAACCAGCTCTTAATGCTTTTCGGCCTAGATATCTACCTCCCAGGTGCTGAGTATTGATTCCCCATGTATCTCATGCAGGAAGTCAGATACGCTCCCCTTTTCGACGCACCTCAGGAGTGGCATGGAAAGTCCTCGGCGGTACATTCTGCCGTCTACCAAGACGTAGGAGGAAACACAATGTTTTGTTGCACTGGCTTCCTTCTTGTCTCAAGGTAGCTCCTCGGTCGTCAAGTATCGGAACACAAGAAGCATCCAATGGTCGTTGTCTCCTATGACGTTGATATCAACGACGAAGCCAAACTTTTCAATGCTGGGACGAGGGAGTGTTTCCTGGATAACAAATTTGTTCTTGTCTTTCTTCCGTGTACTAGCTAGATTTGTTAGTACGTCTGCCCGCGAGTTGCGCTCACGTGAGATATGTTTGATGTCTCAGGTTCTGAATTGCGCGAGCATTTGTTGCACCAGAGCCAAGTACTCGATCAAGTTGTCATTCTTTTCCTGATACTCTCCCTTTATTTGCCAGGCAACCAACTATGAATTGGTGAAAATTGTGACTTCCTGGGCGTCGATGTCCTTTGCAAGGCGGATTCCATCCAGGAAGGCTTCATACTCAGCCTGGTTGTTAGATGTTAGAAAGGAGAGAACTAATGATACCTCGACCACGAGGCCTTCATCGTTTTCAAGGATGATTCCTGCCCCACTACCAGAAAGACCAGACGCCCCGTCGACATAGATGATCCAATTGCAGGCACCTTCCGAAGTGGTTTCCGTTGGGGTCATTTCAGAGAAAAAGTCATCCAGGGCTTGAGCCTTTAAAGCTTTACTGCCCTTGTAGTGTACGTCAAATTCTGACAACTCTAAGGACAACTTTAAAATTACCGGCCATATTTGGTCGAGCCAAAAGTTGTTTGATAGGCTGGTCGGTTCTCACGACTATAGTATGTGCCAGAAAATAGTGTTGTATTCTCTTGGCAGCATTTACGAGCATGATGGCGACTCTCTCGATTTGCTGATACCTTAGCTCTGGTCCTTGTAACACTTTACTTGTGAAGTATAATGCTTATGGCTGTCGGAATCCTCTCTTATCAGATCCGCACTGATGGCCTCGGTATTGACAACCAAATAAAGGTAGAGTACCTGCCCGGTCAGTGGTCTGGATAAGACCAGGGGTTCTGACAAGACTTGCTTGAGATGTTGGAGGGTTTTCTCGCATTCTTTCGTCCATTCGGACGCGGCTTCCTTGCGCAGCAGCTTGAAGAAGGGGGAGGCGTGTTGGGCAGATTTTGCAGCAAACCGAGATAAGGAAGCAAACATTCCGTTCAAGGACTTAATTGACTTTTTAGAGCTAGGAGTAGGGATTTCTGAGAAGACATGACATTTATCGGGGTTAGCCTCGATTCCTCTTTCTGTCAGATAGAAACCGAGAAATTTTCCCGCCCTTACACCGAAGGTGCACTTGTCAGGGTTGAAACGCATCCTACATTTCCTAGCTTGGCCGAACACACTTTGAAGATGAAAGGCATGGTCGTACTCTTGAATGGACTTGACGACCATGTCGTCTATGTAAACTTCTAGCACGTCCCCGTGTGATTGGAAGACGTTGTTCATCATGCGTTGATATATGGCTCCTGCATTTTTTAATCCGATGGGAATTACGTTGTAGTAATTGTTTTCTGTCGGGGTCATGAACGTGATGTGCCTTTTATCTTTGTCGGCCATGGGTATTTGGTTATTATCGCTCCCGGGATTTTCATCCTAGTACAAACGCGAAAGTGGCGCAGAAAAGGTAAAGTCGCCAGCCAAGAATTTTTATCCCGAATGGATGTAAAAGGTACTGTTGCACAAACCTAAGAGAAGGAAAGAACAAGGTCTTGCGAACCAAAGAGACTGGGTTCGGGAGTCGGTTACGAATTGGGAAGATATTAGCACCCCAGATCTTTCGTCGTACCCAACGGGATCCACGCTTGTTATTCTGTTTCAAAGGGTAAGGAATAAGATGCTGCTGAACAAAAGAACTGCTACTGGAACTATAAAAGAAAGAAAAGGGGATGGAAAAATATAGAGAAAATAAAAAGTGTGATCGAATGGGCCCTACTCCACTGCCTACATATCTCATGGGAAATGAGAATCAGAGTCGACGTAGTTCGCCTAACTAGGGATGATATTTGTTTGTGTTTTTAGGATCGAACTGCTTGTGCCTATGCTCAGGTGTTGCAGGCTCGTCTGGTACGAATGCCTTACCGTCTTGCAAAGATAAAAGTCGTAGCAAGTTAGCATTTAGAGCGAATGAGGTGAGAAAATAATTCATGCATGAAATACGTGTGTTTGTTGGTTTATTGTCTTTTAAAAGAAGTGTTTTAATTTTGTGTTTATCGTGTGTACAACACTAAAGACTATGATACATGAGCGAATACTTTCCAAGTTCGCCCCCAATGGTACGTTTGTAAAGCATTATAGAAGAGTGGAGAAAACCTCCACTAATCATTTCACATATAGCTTAAGGCTCGTGGCGTTCTTTGCACACTTCCATTATTAAGCATTTTTGCTTTTCTTTGAAGATGAGAGGAATGACTCAAGTTGTAAAGAAAAACTATGGGGAGACTAAGACTCGAACCCTAATGTTAGCATGCAGTTATTGATCCTAAGTTTGAGGAGTAAAGGGAAAAATCTACCTAAGTTAGCATACACGGATGACTATCCTAAAGTCTATCACCTCGTGGCTTTAACTGATAATTAAGTCAAAGTTGTGAAACCTAAGGGAGCATGTGAAGCAAACATAAATAGGTGGAAATTAAGTATGAACTTTGAATATTAAAATGAAATAATGAACATGGTCCTCCTATGTTATGGTTGGTGAGAACATATGATGAGTCGCGAAAGGAATGAAATGATGGATCGGGTGAGTCGATTGCGCGATGCTGGGACACACGACTTATGGTTCGTATCATACAAGGTTGTGCTTTGGTTTATTGGAGTGGAGAAAAGGTATAATCATGGAAACCCTAACATCATATGGAACTTGTTCATTTATTTTTGTTTGAAATTAATTCGATGTTGGATCGAATATTTCTTTTCTTATCCCTTTTTTAAAACTTTGTTTTCTAAGCGCTTCAGTTTTATCTTCTTTTTCTTTCTATTTTTATTCCTAAGTACCATACAAGCATGAAAGGTATTCTAGTGTTACATCACAAAAGCACAAGAACCATAAAAAATATCAAATCGAAAATCCAAATCCTTAAGTAGAGAGTCCTCGAATAATACCTCCTACAACAAAAGAACTTGTTAGTAAGTGAAATTTAATACGAGTATGCAAAAATATGGACAAATGAATTAACATATGAAAATGAAAAATATTTAAAGGCATATAAAAGAAATAATCAAAATAAAATGCGAAAAAAAACAAGAATTAAAATTTGTCACAAATTTATTTACATCCTAAACTATTATTTTTAATTTTCTGGAAATTTTTATTAAGGAAAGAACTATTTTTCTAAAACTGATTATTAAAAGAAAAGAAAATTAAAGAAATAATAAGAACAGTGGGTGAATGGAAAGCAAATTTCTAGTTAAAATGGTATATGGGCCTGCACTAGGGTGTGCGAATATGAATCTGGGACTAAGCCCAAAAGCGCATCAACCTAGAAGTTTACACTAGGTTATGGTATCTCTCAGTCAACCTTGTTGACTCATTCTGGTTCGTTGGATTATCATGTTTGTGGTGATGATGAATCGTACGGCTTAATGATGAAGGATGCACGATTATTACGGTGGATTAGCGCGTGTATGAACAAAATCCGATGGTCCTAACGGACGGTGACAAGTGTCACCACCAGAGTGGACCACCCAAACCACAATCTTATCCCTTTATCGAACTTTCAAAGGTAATAATTAACTTTTATGAGATCTTCTTTTTTCCATAATTTAAACGAACAAAACGTTCTTTATCTCTCAATCAATGCTATGTCCTTTGTCTTTCTCTTCTACCCCGCCGAAACCCTATCTTGGACGGAGAAGCGGCGGCCGGCGGCGGCGCCACCGTCTTCTCTGGTGGTTCATCATCCCCAAAATTGAAAACCCTAAGCACTAACCCCCTCCATTTTTTATGCTCTTTTCAAGTCCGTGATCAAAATCCCCAAAAACTCAACACCCGCTCGAGATCCAATCTCTCAGAATGAAGTTCATAAAGCAAAATCAAAACTCGTCACCACAACAATTTTGTAGCGCATCCAATTCTGTAGTCAAAAGGCTCAAAATGAGATATTTGTACCTATAACCCGACAAAGTCGAATGAGCATTTGGAGGTAAAACTAAGTTTCTCTTCTTCCTCTGTGTGAGTTGTTATTGATAAATCATCGTTGATGGATTATAGTGTGTTGTGTGTTGCGGATTCTTGATGTGAGTCTTGAATGGTTTTGCAGGTTTCTCCAGGTGATTCAATGAAGATTGGTGACAGATTATAAAGGTTGCTAAAGTTTCAAGAAGGTAAGGAGAAAATAATCCGAAGCTTTGTTGAGAAAAATCGAAGAAGAGTTTTCCTCTTGTTGTTGATTTTCCATTGATATTCGTTAGTGATTTGTGTTGATCTTTTTGCAGAGACAAATGAAGATGATCATCATCAATTAAGATGCCAATTAGAGAGACTTGAAGTTGTTTGGAGATTGATGAAGATGGTGCAGAGAGGTTGGATTGAAGGTGTGGAGAATTGATGATGAAGATGAAGATGCAGAATGATGAAGATGAGGACGAGAAAGATGAACGAAGAAGAAGCTGATTGAAGATTTTGGATGCAGAATGATGCAGATGTGAAGAAGTGATGATGAAGATGAAGAATGCATGAGAGAGATGAAGAATGGTTCTGAAATGAAAATGGAGGGAATGAAGGAGATATACCCAAAATCTACAGTAACTGTGTTTTTATAGAAGATCAGAGGGATGGTTTGGATATTTCCTAGGTTAAATTCTGTTATGTATTCAGTTATGAATCTGTTAAAGTTTGTTAGTTTTTTGCAACTGATTTTGTAACTGAAATCTCTTTTTTGGTTTTTGAGTTTTCACTGATAACAGACTTCTCCTCAAATTCTGTTATGGTTGTTGTAACTATTTTTGCTATCTCATTTTTTCCTGATATCGAATTTTGTTACCCTTTTCTTGGCATCAAAATCCATAGGATGAACTGAGTTATATTGAATTTTTGAATTGGAAATGTGATTGTATTTGGTCTTTGTTTGATGCAGGGTTGCTTTAAGATGGGAGAGGGATTTGGAGATGGTGGAGTGATTTGAGGTCTCAGAGAGGGAGAATGGCTCGAAGAGAGTGGGCGTATGAAGGTGAAGCCTCGATTGAAGAAAACTTCTTGGAGATTATTTTTGCAATCTGCTCTGAGTTCAGACCCCTTCCCCTTTATGATTTTTTTCTTTCTATTAAACTCTCCCCCATTCTCTGAATTTTTGGTTCTTTGTTGAAGCCTTTGTAACTAACTTTCTGTGATCATTTTTATATAACTGTCAATCTGTTATCCCTCTTTTATGGACTTATTATGGATTTTATGTTATTGAAACCTTTAGTCATTTTTTATGGTGTAACTGTTACTTTTCTACTCATTTTCTGTTATGAGTATTTGAAAAAAAACCTTTAAAAAACATCACTCCTGGTTAGCATTATAGATAAATATTATTGCTTCATGAAACTCACATGTTATGTCTTGATGCTTATAGTTTGTGTAGCACTTTCATGGATTTATTTTGTAAAATGATAACTGGACAAAATGATTTAAAATACATATGGTAATTGTAATGGGAAAAATGGAGTTGAACATGAACAAAATGGACATGATATTAAAAATGGATAACTTGGATATGGTTAGAAATTTGGATTTAGGTGAAACAAAAAGATTTGGTTTAATGGACATTAGGGAATTTAATAATGATATGAAATTGGGACATGGTTTGTAAATGAGTGAAAAGATGGTTAAAAGAATGGGCATGGCTTAATGAATTAATGGATTAACAAATTAATTTTCTTTTGGAAATTTAGTTTAAATTTGGTAAAACCGAATTTAAATGCGGTTTACAGATATTTTTCAAAGTGGATATATGTGGACTTTGACTTAGATTTGAAAATATGGAATGACTAGAAAAGATGGACTCGTAACTTAGCAATCTACACTCCCTAAACTTAGCATATTCAACCCGCATCAAATTTCACATCCATTGCACACTTGTGCTCCATCAATCCTTTCAATCTCAAATTTCTTTATCTTGTAAGCAGTGAACAATTGATAGGACCACAATGTCCTGACTAACACAAGGGTTCACACCTAGATCTCTTATACCATGAACTTCTTACACGAATTCATATTGATCTTCAATACCCCACATCTCATGTGATGATAAAATCTTTGGAAAAATAAGATTCACTGATGACAAGCTTCGCACTAAAGCTCTCTTGAGTGTCACATGAGTAGGGAAATAAACCTTAGCTCCCTGATGAGAAGAATAGGCTTGAGATATAGAAGATCACTAAAATCCTTGTATCGAAAACAACTTATATGAAGCCCCGATGAAACCCTAAGAGCTTGACGTCCTTGGGAAATCTTGGAGAAAAAAAACTTGATACTTTGATAAGAGAATATTCATGATGTTGGGGCTCAACCTTTAGTCCCATTCTAAATATGATGGCCAAATAAGTCACCTTTGGACAGGAGAATTCTAATCACAAGAAAATTCTTTGATCCCATGCCTTAGGAGTTCAATGCAAATGCGTGATTACGAATATTATGACCTAATGGGATAATGCAGATGAATGTGAAGCATAAACCAATTTGGGTAATAAATAAGAGGACAAATTTTAGGGTATTACAACTGCCCTATTCAATCAACTGTAGACCTGAATGGATGATAGCAATGGCTTTCAGACGTTCGAGGTATGAAGGGATTGAATACCTGAATAAACCGAAAAATTTGCACTTTGTGGTAAATAAAATAAGTTGGGGAAGAATTTCATTCTTGGATGACTACTCCAAGGAACGAGACCGGACTTGGGCATAATCAAAAAGAAGCTATCCGACTTGGGAGATAAAGCGAACAAGACACACCGTGAGTGAGTATGACAAAATATCATCGTACTTAGATGACAACTCAATTAGGGATAACAAGTATTGCAGAATGAAACCATAATATCATTCGACTTGCGACTCTAACGAGGAAAAGAGGTAACATCGATCGATATACACTCAACGAAGATCAACCGATCTGACCAGGAAATGGTATCAATCGATCCATAACCAGGGGTGTGAGAACATAATATCATTCAATTTATGGCTCAAAGAGAGAGAATTAATATCAACCGGTTTACAACTCAAATGAGATCAACCGATCTAACATGGAAATGATATCAACCGATCCATAACCAGGGAAGCGAGTAATATCAACCGATTTACAACTCAAACACGATCAAGCGATCTAACAAGGAAATGGTATCGAATGATCCATAACCAGGAACATGAGAATGTAATATCATAGGATTTACGACTCAAACAAAAAGGAGTAACATCAAGTGATTTACAACTCAAACAAGATCAAGCGATCTGACAAGGAAATGGTATCGAGCGATCCATAACCAGGAACATGAGAACGTAATATCATAGGATTTACGACTCAAAAAAATATGAGTAACATCAATCGATTTACAACTCAAACAAGATCAATCGATCTAACAAGTAAATGGTATCTAGTGATCCATAACCAGGAACATGAGAACGTAATATCATAGGATTTAGGACTCAAACAAAGAGGAGTAACATCAAGCAATTTACAAATCAAACAAGATCAAGCAATCTGACAAGGAAATGATATCGAGCAATCCATAACCAAGAACATGAGAACATAATATCATAGGATTTACGAATCAAACAAAGTGGAATAACATCAAGCGATTTACAACGAAAACAAGATCAAGCGATCTGACAAGGAAATGGTATCGAGCGTGTCATACCCCAAATTTGTCCTATCTTCTCAACTTCTCATGATGCTTGGTTGATAAGTGAGAATGTTGATTTGAATAATCTCTTGGCCTTTGACCATGAGATTCAAGTCATGAAGTTCTTGTTCGGTTGAATATGTGTGAAAGCTGATCATACATGGTTATTGACATGAAAATGGGCATTGTAACTTTTAAAAATTTAGAATGATTAAGATGGTATGAAGTTTAAGAAAGATGATAGAAAAAATTAAACTCATTGGATCATTTATAATCAAATGGCATGGTTTTAAGGTCGTGGATTCATCAATTCGTTTTGAAGTATTTAACTTAACCCTATCATCCTTCTTTGTTAGAGTTAGTTGATGAGGTGGTATATTTCTAATTAATCAATTGAGTACTGATTGAGATAAGTGATGCATTTAAGAGGTAACATATTTGAAAAGACCTAGTGGTACATAATTACAATATGCAAAAGGCCCTGAATTCAACAGGAAGCTACATACACAAGTACTAAATTGTCATTCATTAAACAAGGTTTAAATAGCAAATTCCCTTGTTGACAAGGTTAAATTTAGGAGCAACATCCAAGAATTGGAATGGATGGAAAGCCAATCACGAGTCACTCGCAACCGATTTTCATCATTACTGCAATCACTACAAGATGTTTTATTCCAAAAGAATTACAATTTCCGCAAATGTATTATTTCAAAGGAATTGCAATTGCTACGGGCATAATCAATACAATGATAACATAATATGAATTCCAAAAAACACATGTTTACACCAAAGGAAGGTTCATTGGATTGATACATCATGAAAAAACTTACGTACACAAAAAAAAAAGAGTTCAAACTGAGTCAAACATAGGAGAATTCATACAATTGAAATGCAAACGGTAGTTATAAGAATCAAATGGCAATCTCACATATGAGTTTCATGTTACCAAATGAACTACAAACGTAGATTGTAATAGCCATAGTCTACTGCTGAGTTAATAGGCTGTGTCAATCCTAGGTATAAATCACTTTTCCTTTGATTCCAAAAGAGTGTAGAGGTCACATTTCCAAATGAAATATATGTTGCCGTGATCCACCCGTTCAAGCCCTTTCAATGCGGACAGTGTAGCAGACTGCTTGCTCTCATTACTGTTTCATTTCTTTTCATGCTTGAAGAATGTTAGGATGATGGACTCAAGTCCTCTGCGAGCTATCGAAAAAAAGAAGAAGAAAGAAATAGAGAACAATCCATCTTGAAGAGTCACATGGAGTTTGAACCTGCAAGTTCCCAAGACAAAGATTCAGGAATACACGACAAACATGGAATAAAACCTTATCAATAGTGAAGGGTGCCACACCATTAGACAAGGATACAAATCCACCAAAGGAAAAAGAAGATGAAGAACATAGCAGCTTATCACCTTTAATTGACTAGCCAAGATACGAATGTGCACCTACAAAGAAATGTACCGGGAGTTACAATGCAACAAAGGATAGTTCAAAGAAGAGCATAATCATTTTTTTTAGATTCAAACTAAGAAGCTTCAGCTGCTATTAAAATGGTTTCCCTAGACATAAGTTTTTCCCTCAAACTCATGACAGTCCTATGCTTGCTCTCATTACTTTGGGAATCTGATGAATTTTGGAACAAAATGTTTAGCATCAGACATAATACAATCAATAAGATCTTTGAAGTCAGAAACAATTGAAGTACCTCATGGTCAGCCAAGAAACAATTGAAGTACCCCACAAAGAATGTCTACAACAGAGGAATATTGTACAAATCACAACGACATGAAATTTTCACAGCTCACGTACCAACAAATTCCTCATGACCTTCACTCCCTCTCACACGATTCTCATTCTCCTCACACGTATCAGACAATCTCAATATTCCTCTATATAAGCCAATCATTGGCACAGACACAGGACACCTGAAAAACCCTAGCATACGAAAAAAAATCACCTACTATTACTCTGCAAAAATCCCCAGAAACCCTAAATCACTCTAAAGCTCAAGAAAAATCTTCTCATAATTTTACATTAAAATTTTGAACAAGATAAGCTGAACCCTGTCCATTCACCGCATTCAACCTCAAACAGACAACAACGCTCAAAAGAAGGAAACAAAAATCGGAAGAAGAAGATTGGAACCGAAAAGAGGCGAAAATTTACCTTAAAGCTGATCTGAAACCGCGTTGAGGTAGCTTCATTCTCCTTCATTTTATTGCTTCTGAAACTTTATCTTGAATGATGTGAATCAATTGGAATTGGGGTCGTTTGGGATTAGGGTTTCTTTATTGTTTATGTGTTTGATGCTTGAATGTGTGCGGAATGACATTTGAGGATGAATTATGAAGGTTAACATTGCCTCTTGAGAAGAGGATGAACCGAGTTCGGACGAATGACTGTTGTTGATTTGTTCTTATTTGTTTTTGTGTTTGAGAGAATAGTTTTGAGGGAGAAGGACGATTTCGGAAAAGGAATAACAATAAGATTTTGTTTTTGTTTTTTTTACTGATTGATATAAAGGATTATTGGTCTCACATGTTGTTTTTAGAGAAGAATCTTCAACATTTCTTTTGTCACTCTTTTCCAATCTGATTATCCACGACCCAAGACATGCAGTCATTTAATGGGATCCCTTCACATTTTCACTTTACCGATGATGCTGAGACGGCTAGGTTGTTGTTGATTCTGAACCTTTTTTCACATGGGCCTATGATTTAAATCGGATTCTATTGATCCGTACCCAAATGGCATCATGGGGCGTCATTTTGATAGGGCCTTACAGATTCATTTATCATACCCCTCTATTTACTGATTTCAACACAAGCCCATTTTCCTTATTGTTTATTTTATTTGATCTTTGTTTAATTTTCTTTTATAAAACACCCAAAAAAAAACATTTTATTAGATAATATCCTCATTTAATCTAACTAATTAATTAATTAATTTTATTAAATAAATTTTATTTAATTTAGTTAATTAATTAATCTCTTTTTTCATTAAAACACCAAAAATATTTTCATAGATTAACTAAATGGTTTTGTTTAATTAGATTAATTAATTTGATAGTTAATCTAACTAAATATTTCTATTTAATTAATTAACTTTTTTTCTTTTCTCTTTAATCAGTTTTTTTATGCGTGTGTGTGAATGTATGCGTATGCTCGACCCTCTTTGCTTGTGACTTGATATAATGCTTACTTGTGTGATTAATTTTGCATTTTGACGATAAATTGCTAAGTAAAATACGAACGCACACTAAGATTAATCATTTTCAAAGATAAACGAAATCTTTGGTCCAACGCCAAATGAATATCCATACACACTTCACTTCATACACACACGTAAGTCGATCATTCCTTGATCGCCATCTGCACCACTTTGCACCTTACACCTTTCTCAACATTTTCCAACTTAACGAATCAACACATCACGTTTGTTTTCCATAGCTAGTCATTAGCTTAGTTCCTCCACCTTGCAAGCTGAGCGTATTGTGCCTCGCTAACCAACCAGGTAAATAAAATTCCATTTGCATTCACCTCAAACTCAAAAAAAACCAAAATGTTACTTTTAGACCCAAACCCTTGATCCAACATCAAGCGGTCTTAGGAAATAAAACACATTAATAATACGAGAAGATTTGTACGCCACGAGCCTTAAGTGGTAGAAAGGAGGATAACGAGCTCTCATTACTCGCTCCGATTATTTCGACGCAAGATGCTCGTCTTGTTCGACGCAATAAGCTACCCATAGTCTTTAGTGCAATTCAACTCCTAAATCCTTTATTGAAATAAAGGTAATAAAACGAACAACCAATCACCCATATCAGACCGAACTACGAAGCTCTGACTTTCCTATTGCACAAGGGAATACGTAGGCACAAGGATCTCAATCCTTGCCGAGCCCCTAGGATCAATAAACCAATTAGTTTAGCAAGTAATTCTTAAGCATAGACATCCCTTCGCGCGTGACAACTTAGATGGTTCCCATCGAGTACGATGGATGTAGGGGGCGCTAATACCTCCCCCCTACATAACCGACTTCCGAACCCCGACAACGGTTTGCGATGACCATGTTTTATCCCTTCTTGGTGGTTTTATCTATATTTACCATTTCCCTCTTTAGGAATAAATAAAATTAGGTGGCGACTATCATGTCAGCCCAGCCGCGACCGTGCTCGCGAGGATCGTATTTTTCGAGGTACGACAACTGGCGACTCTGCTGGGGATAGGTTCACCCCTATGCAAGTCGAGCCTAGTCTAGGTTTCCACGCTTGTTTGGATGTTTGCTTATGTGTTACTTGTTTATCGCTTTCTTTATCGCTTTACATTTTATATCCTTATTGTGGATCTTTGGTACTGGAATGATACTTTGATCAAAACAACTTGAGGGAAAGGCTCTATACCCGGGTCTATGAGTGTAAACATAAGTTAGCGAGGTTGTGTAGTATGGGCTCCCGAGGGAACCTCTCTCGTGGGTTGTCGATACGAAAACCTCACTCGGAGTAGATTTTAATGAGAATACTGACAACCGTCAAGCTCTTGGCGTGTGTGCTCAGTTGTTTTCATTAGAGTCATTGACTCTGAGGACCTTTAGAACCATTTTGGTTAAAACATCGGTTGATGGTTGCGTAGTATGGGGCACCAGGGTTCTCCCTTGCGTGGCTCGATACGAAGACCTCACCTGGAATTGACTTACTCAATGGAGTTGATTGACTGTCAAGAATATATAAAATTGACACGTGCATCAAATAATTGAGGAGGTTCCATAACTCCAGGACTTTGTTTTAAACCTCGTGTCGATGATCGCGTAGTATGGGGCACCAAGAGATTTCCCTCTCGCGTGGCTCGATACGAAGATCTCACCCAAACGAGATTCATATGGTGGAGTCAATTAACCGTCATGTTGATGGCGTGTGTGATGAACATCCATATAAATTATTAACTTTGGGGTCCCTAAAACTGTAGAGGTCACCCAGTGAGGTCCTTGTGAGGAGAGTAATCAAAGTATCTTCCATCCGTACCATTTGCTTCCGGAACATTTCATTTTGGATTTACCCATTCATTATTGCATACATTCATTCATAAAAGTGATACAGAGCTCTCAGTTTCTCATATTTATTGCAGATTTGAAATATTTGTCAAAGAAATCAAGATGAATCAAATTCCCAAGAAAAGCACGTAAAATTTCAAGTTCTTGGAACCGAAGATTGACACACTACTGGCCTTGAGAGCTAAGATCACGCCTATCAAACACAACAACTTTCAGGCTCGCTTCGGAAAAATCCTGAGTATACTAGACGAGACAACTAATTCTGATGCTCTTAGTGCTCTCGCCCAATATTACGACATTCAACTTCGATGCTTCACTTTCCCGGATTTCCAGATTGCTCCTACTTTGGAGGAGTTCGAGTTGCTTGTGGGCCTTCGTATTAGGGACCGCAATCCTTTCCCAAAGCTGGAAGAAGAAATCACTATGACTAAGTTGGCTGCTGTGTTGGGACTTCCTGCAAGTTTGTTAGTGGATAACAAGTCAGACAAAGAAGGATTCACGAGACTGTTCTTAGAAAAGCAAGCCTGGAAATGTGCTGAAAAAGGAAACTGGTCCTCCTGCGGAGCCATCCTAGCTCTTCTTGTATATGGGATCGTGTTGTTCCCGAAGTCAGATAAGTTTGTCGACCGTTCTGCCATAGAGATTTTCATGACAGGAAACCCATTTTCGTTCTTATTGGTAGATTTCTATCATACTTTCCATACCCGACATACAAAGAGGGGAGGTGTGTTTCTTTGTTGCGCTCCGCTGTTGCACATGTGGATGAAAATGCACATGCCTAAGGAGGGTTACTTTGTATCCAGGCATTTGTCGTGGCCTCACAGATTTGCTTCGCTTAGGGCTAACGACATCACATGGTACTTAAGAGACTGGAAGATTGGGGGTGTCGTGCTTAGATGTGGAAATTTCCTTAATGTCCCTCTGATAGGAAATCATGGTTGCATAAACTACAACCCGGTGTTGCTCAAGAGACAACTTGGGCTCCCTATGGAGGTTCCTCCCGAGGAAAAGCATTTGATACCTTTTGTTGTTGATAACCCATCTAAGGAGGAGTTAAGGAAACTCAAGGCGACTTGGAAGAAGATCGTTACGAGTGACCCTAGTGTCCGCAAGAATATCGCTGTGAAAGAACCTTATGTCTTGTGGGTAAAAGAAAGAGCTTGTATTGTTAAGATCCCTTTCTTCCTCGATCCAATAGCTTTACCACCTCTTCCTGATAAAGCACCATTATTACCTGAAGATATAAATGAGCTCAGCGAAAGGATCAAAGGGTTAGAATTGGAGAATGAACGCCTGCGGGTCGAACTCCTTCGAAATAAAGGAAAACAAGAGGTCTGGGAGGAGAAAAGTAAAAAGATGACAGAAAGAGTGGAAAGCAGCAACAAAAGATTCAGAATAGAAGAAGATAAGAGAGAGCATTGCCTGGGTGCTCTTTATGGAGCTAGCATGGATCTAGATTATCGTAACGAGCAATTAAGAAGGGCTGAAGATCGAATTATCAGTTTACAGAAAGACATGGAAGTGTGTCTTAAGAACAAGAAGGAGGATAGAATCACCTTGGAAGCAAAAATCAAGAGTTTAGAGGATTCTCTCAAGAAAGAAGAAGACAAACTAGCAGTAGAAAAGTTGGAAAAGGAGAGTTAAGCGAAAGTACGACCGTGAGAAATTCCAGCATGAGCAAGATGTGGAACAAATTGATTACCTGAGGTCTCAGAAGGCTTATCAAGACCTGGAGGATACTTGCATCCAATGGATGAACAAGTGTCAAGATACTGAAGCGGCCATAGGCGAAAGAGATATTGCAATTGCAAATCTCCAAGCTTTGTACGAAGATTGGAAGCAGAAGTTTGTAAACATGGCTAGCATGCTGAACCTAGCAAGTCAAGACCTCCCAGAGAAGCTTGAAGATGCAGATCAAGTTATGTGCCCAGAAAACACACCTGAAGAAGTCTACAGGTGTGTGAAGGTTTGCAAAAGAACCATCAAGGAGCTTACCACAAATTTAGTAGCAATCCGCAAAGCTCAAGGGGTCATTTTCATGGTTGCACCGTAGTTTATGTTCAAGAAAGTTGTTGTTATCTTTTACGTTGTAATATGAAAACTTGTGGAATCTCTAGTGTACTTGTTTGAATCAAATGAATGAAAATTGGTGTTTTTGATTTTAAATCTTGTCTTCTTTACAATGATAAATACATTAAATATCTTTAGTAATAAATTGATAAGACAACTGAGAGGTTTGTAATCAAACATATGCATTCATACGCTCATTTTCATAACAAAAAAAAACAACAAAAAACTCACATAGTCTTCCTTCCACAGAAAAACTGACTTTCCGGATTTTCCGACGGAGGTACGAGACTAGAAAGACCTACAAAATGACTTTGGAGCAAATCCAAGAGGAGCAGAATGCTATGAGGTCTGATATTGATTCGCTCAAAGGAAAGCTAGACCAAATCCTCGAGGTCATCACTATGTCCAAGAGAGAAGAAGAAGCTGAGAAACTCGCTAGGCAAACCGGCACTTCGGGGACTGCCAAAGAGAACTTTCATCTTATTGGGGTGAATCCACCCAACTTACCATCTTTAGCAGCTCACCATGGGTAATTTAAGGACATGGATGAGCAGTCTGATGTCTTTTATGCGCACCCACCGGTTCACCATACTGAATCTCTTCTCGAGCCAGTAGCAGAGAGGTTGCGCTCGATGGAGGAAAAGCTTAAGGAAATGGATATTAAGACCATTCCGGGTCTAGATACTGAGGAGATGTGTCTTGTGCCAGGATTAGTAATCCCGCATAAGTTCAAGGCTCCAGACTTTCCCGATAAGTATAAAGGGAACAGTTGTCCTCACACTCATCTTCGGGCTTACTGCAGAAAGATGGCTTTGTATGCTAGGAACGACCAACTCCTAATTCATTACTTCCAGGATAGCCTATCTGGGGCATCATTGGAGTGGTACGTCCATTTGGAAAGAGGCCGAGTCAAAACATGGAATGACCTCTCTCGTGCATTCCTTGAACATTACCAGTATAATGTGGATCTTGCACCCAATCACACTCAACTGCAAGACATGACGCAATGTAACAACGAGTCGTTCAAAGAATACGCACAAAGATGGAGAGAACTTGCTGCACGGGTTCAGCCACCATTGCTTCCTAAAGAGTTAACAGACATGTTTTTAAATACACTGGAGGACAAATATATGGACCGAATGATGGGAGCTAGTTTTCCTAGTTTCTCCGAAATCGTGTCTGTAGGAGAAAGGATTGAGAGCCAGCTGAAGAAGGGCAAAGGAGCAGCCACTTCCTCAAATGTTGGCAAGAAACCTTACCCTAATTTCCAAAAGAAGAGGGAAGGAGAAACCAATGCTATTATGAGAGGAAGAGCCAGCTTTCCGTATAACATGTCTTATGGGCACGTGGCTAATGTTGCACCAGCTCCATATCAACCACAGGCTCAACAACACCAACAATATCAGCAGGCTCCCGTACAACAGTCCAATCAGCAATACAGACGAAATGGTCCAGCGCAGAGGCAGCCTAGACCAAGAAGGCACATTGATCCAGTCCCCATGCCTTACAGAGATATCTTTAATGAGCTGAACCAACGCGGACAACTGACTTTGAGGGATTTAAGACCAGCCACCTTCCCTTATCCTCCAAAATACGATGCTAACGCCACCTGCGAGTTCCACAAAGGTGCGCCTGGACACACTATAGACAAATGTTATGCATTTCAAATTCATGTGCAGGATTTGGTGGAGTCAAAGGATCTAACTTTTACTCCAAGAGGCCCAAATGTCAAAACCAACCCCATGCCACCTCATGGAGGAGCGACTGTTAATGCCGTGGAAGAGGAAGACGAGTGTGAGTTAATCCTAAAGGAAGAAGACGTTCAAACTCCAATGGCTAATATTGGGGAACAATTGGAGAAATCAGGTTTGATGTTGGTGAAAGATGAAGGTGTTGATCATTCTGAGGAAGATATCAGGGAGTGTCTGCAAGGACTCCTCGATCAAGGTTTGATACAGATCGAAAGATGAGGAAAGAAGAAGAGTAGGATGGTGGCTGCAACCGAGGTGTATTATGATGCACCTCAGACTCCAAACAATGTCACTCCTATAGTTCTGGAATATTCAGTTCCCTACACTGGGGAGAATAACCAAGTTGTACCTTGGAGTTATGAGCCTGTGAACCTTAGACAAGGATAGAGGAGGCAGCCCATCAATATTGAATTTCCCATTGTAACATCCATTGCCGGACCAAGTGGGATGACTCGTAGTGGACGAGTGTTTGCACCAAGACCAATAGAGCCGTCATCCAATCAAAAACAAAAGACAACTGCTGCACCGGTTGTCACTCCTGTTCCTCAAGGGTCACCAGTAGATCCGTCATCGCCAAAAGCTGCATTCACTCAGAAGGAGGCAGAAGAGTTCTTAAGGATTATCAAGAAAAGCGACTACAAGGTAGTCAATCAGCTGAATCAGACTCCCGCTAAAATATCTATGCTAGCTTTATTACTCAGTTCTGAAGCACATAGATCATCTTTGCTGAAAGTACTAAGTGCAACCCACATTATGGTAGCCCAATTCGATGACGTAATAGCCAGTGTTACCACCGGTAACTTCCTTGGCTTTAATGATGAAGAGCTCATTGCTGATAATAAAAACCATAATAAGGCCTTGCACATCTCCATAAGGTGTGAGGATACATTGCTGTCGAGGGTGTTGGTGGATACTGGTTCCTCCTTAAATGTGATGCCAAAGACGATGTTGGAAAGAATGCCCGTGCAAGGAGTGGTGATGAAGCCGAGCGCATTGATAGTAAAAGCCTTCGATGGTTCCAGGCGTGTGGTTATAGGAGAGGTGGATCTCCCGATCAAGATAGGACCGACATTTTTTCACCATTACTTTCCAAGTAATGGATATCCATCCTGGGTATAGTTGTCTCTTGGGAAGACCATGGATTCATAACGCAGGGGCCGTCACGTCTACTCTTCATCAGAAACTGAAATCCCTATGCAGACTCGAATAGTGGTAATTGGAGGCGAGGAGGATATACTGGTGAGTCATTTGACCTCATTCCGGTATATTGATGTTGAAGGCGAAACCGTTGAGACACTGTTTCAATCTTTTGAAATAGTGAGTATGCTGGCAGTACAACGAGAGTCTGAGCGCCAACAACCATCAATGTCAATGGCATCCCAGAAAGAAGCTTTGGCTGTCTTGGAAACGGGAAACACACAGGGCTGGGGCAAAGTTGTCGAGGTGCAAGATAAAAGATACATGTATGGCATTGGCTATCAGCCATCTTCCAGCGCAACAATGGCCTCTGCATATGAAGAGCATGGTCAATTTCCTCGGGTGAGTGATACATTTACAAGTGCCAGATACATCTTTGAAGATCACGCTGCAATGATCTCGGACGAAGACTATCATGAAGTGACTTGTAATTGGATTCGTCAAGCCAATCCAGGGGAGGATTTAGAGAATTGGATGACTGTCGAGATTCCTCAGTTTATTTACCCTAAAGAGTAATTATGCTTCTTTTTCAAAACCATATGCTCTTCCCAAGGCATATTGGAATGTTGTCGGGCCACCAATGTTTTAAAACTTTGATTATCAATATAATAAATCAACAATTTGCATTCAATATTTGTTCTCTTTCTTTCGTTTTTTTCTTTCACAGTAAAATGGCAATGTTTTAATGCACACACTTTCTAAAATAAATGCATAAATCATAAACATGCAGAAACACCACCGAGGTCCTTGATGACGACGCTGCTATGGTCCTATATGACTTCGATTGTCCGATCAACCAAGCGGAGGAAGAAGGCGAGGAAGATTGTGAACTCCCTGAGGAGTTAGCCCGACTACTCAAACAGGAAGAGAAGGTCATCCAGCCGCACCAAGAGGACATTGAAGTTATCAACCTGGGATCTGAGGAGGATAAACGGGAAGTGAAGATCGGTGCCTCTCTGCAAGCTGAAGTGAAGGCAAAATTGATAGAGCTCCTTCATGAGTATGCCGACGTGTTTGCATGGTCATATCAGGATATGCCTGGCCTAAATACTGATATTATCGTACACAAGTTGCCACTCAAGGGAGAATGTCAGGCAGTCAAGCAGAAGTTGAGAAGAACTCGTCCAGACATGGCCCTCAAGATTCGAAAGGAAGTAAGAAAGCAATTTGATGCTGGATTTCTGGAAGTAGCTAAATACCCACAGTGGATCGCCAACATCGTACCAGTTCCAAAGAAAGATGGAAAGGTCCGCATGTGTGTCGATTACAGAGACCTGAACAGAGCTAGTCCTAAAGACGATTTCCCACTACCTCACATCGATGTATTGGTGGATAATACAGCTCAATTTTCAGTGTTCTCTTTTATGGACGGCTTCTCCGGATACAACCTGATCAAAATGGATCCAGAAGACATGGAGAAGACCACGTTCATCACACCGTGGGGAACCTTTTGCTACAAGGTAATGCCATTCGGACTCAAAAATGCTGGAGCAACATATCAACGTGCCATGGTAACGCTCTTTCATGATATGATTCATAAAGAGATTGAAGTTTATGTTGACGATATGATTGCTAAATCCCAAACAGAGGAGGATCGCATTGTTAATCTGCAAAAGTTGTTCGTGCGACTAAGAGAGTTCAAGCTCAGACTTAACCCGAATAAGTGCACATTTGGGGTTCGATCCGGAAAGTTTCTAGGATTCATTGTGATTCAGAAGGGGATTGAGGTTGATCCTGACAAAGTCAGAGCCATTCAGAACATGCCTGCACCAAGAACTGAAAAGGAAGTCAGAGGTTTCCTTGGAAGATTGAACTACATTGCCAGATTTATTTCGCATCTCACTGCTACTTGCAAACCGATCTTCAAGCTCTTAAGAAAGGATCAAGCAATTGAATAGGATAACGAATGTCAAATAGCCTTCGATAGAGTTAAGGAATATTTGCAAGAACCACCAATCTTGATACCTCCCGTTCCTGGAAGACCTTTAATAATGTACATGACAGTTCTTGATGAGTCCATGGGCTGTATGCTGGGGCAATAAGACGAGACTGGCAAGAAGGAGCATGCCATCTACTACTTAAGCAAGAAGTTTGATGATTGTGAAATAAGGTATTCAGCGCTTGAAAACACTTGTTGTGCTCTTGCATGGGCCGCCAAACGTCTCAGACAATATATGTTGACCCATACGACATATTTGATTTCCAAGATGGATCCTCTTAAATATATATTTGAGAAACCAGCTCTCACTGGCAGGATTGCCCGATGGCAAATGCTTTTGTCAGAGTATGACATTCAATATGTCACTCAAAAGGCTATCAAAGGCAGTGTTCTAGCAGATCATCTCGCCCACCAGCCTGTGGAAGACTACCAACCCTTGAAGTTTGACTTTCCGGACGAGGATATCATGTTGATTAAAGATTATGAAGAACCTGGACCTGACGAAGGGCCTGAACCAGGGGAGCGATGGACTCTCATGTTCGATGGTGCTGCTAATGATCGTGGTTGTGAAATTGGGGCAGGATTGACATCTCCTAAGGATTTTCATGTACCTTTTACAACTAAGCTTTGTTTTTCGTGCACGAACAATGTAGCTGAATATGATGCATGCATTATGGGACTAGAAGAAGCCATTAATCTGAGGATTAAAACACTCGATGTATATGGTGACTCAGCTCTGGTGATATATCAAAATACAGGAGATTGGGAAGTAAGATGTGATCATCTGATTCCATATCGGGATTATGTGTTGAAATTACTCCCCAGGTTTAATGATATTACTTTCACCCATGTGCCTCGTAGTGAAAACCAAATGGCTGACGCTCTGGAAACTTTGGCATCTATGTACCAACTGATTTGGCCTAATCATCAGCCTTCCATTGATCTCAAGCGTTTTGAAGAACATGTTCATTGTCTGACTGTTGAAGAAGGATCAAGTGTCAAGTCGTGGTTCTATGATATCAAGCGCTACTTAGAGAAGAAAGAATACCCAGAATGTGCTTTGAGTATGGATAAAAGAACACTAAGAAGATTGGCTTCAAATTTCTTACTAAATGGGGAGGTCTTGTACAAGAGAAATCATGACATGATCCTACTCCGATGTGTAGATGAACAGGAGGCAGAGCAAATCATAAAGGAGATGCATGAAGGATTGTTTGGTACCCATATGAGTGGGCATACCATGGCAAAGAAAATCCTTAGAGCAGGATACTATTGGCTAACGATGGAGGCTGATTGTTATGCTCATGTCCGAACATGTCACAAATGCCAAATTTATGCTGACAAGGTGCACGTACCCCCACTCCATTGAATGTCTTGACTTCGCCATGGCCTTTCTCCATGTGGGGAATAGATATGATTGGGATGATTGAACCAAAGGCCTCAAACAGGCATAGGTTTATACTTGTTGCCATAGACTATTTCACTAAGTGGGTCGAAGTCGCCTCTTACGCTAATGTTACCAAGCAAGTGGTTTCTCGCTTCTTGAAGAATAACATCATATGTAGATACGGGGTTCCTCACCGGATCATTACTGACAACGGGTCAAATATCAATAACAAGACAATAGAAGAGTTATGTGCCAGTTTCAAAATTGAGCATCATAATTCAACACCATACATACCCAAGATGAACGGAGTTGTCGAAGCTGCAAACAAGAATATCAAGAAGATCATTCAGAAAATGGTGGTCACGTATAAGGATTGGCATGAGATGCTACCTTTCGTGCTGCACGGTTACCGTACTTCAGTACGTACTTCGACAGGGGCAACCCCTTTTTCTTTGGTATATGGCATGGAAGATGTCCTCCCAATAGAAGTTGAAATTCCTTCAATGTGAGTTCTAATGGAAGCTAAATTAGACGAAGCAGAATGGGTCCGAACAAGGTTTGATGAGCTCAATCTTATTGAAGAAAAGCGTATGACGGCACTATGCCATGGACAACTTTACCAGAGGCGTATGAAGAAAGCTTTTGACAAGAAAGTGCGTCCTCAAATCTACCAGGAAGGTGACTTGGTGCTCAAACAAATCACTACCATGCACAGAGAACCCAGGGGCAAGTAGGTGCCAAATTATGAAGGACCATTTGTGGTGGTGAGAGCTTTCTCCGGAGGTGCCTTGATTCTTGCAAGAATGGACGGCGAAGAACTATCTACCCCCGTGAACGCAGATGCAGTCAAGAGATATTATGCCTAAAAAAGTGGAATAAAAAGCCGCTAAGTCGAAAACCTGAAAGGGTGACTTAGGCAAAAAAATGGCTATCCCGATGGACTGAAAACCCGAAAGGGCGGTCCAGGCAAAAATTAGGGATAAAAATAAAAATCTAGCCCGCTGAGTTGAAAACCCGAAAGGGCGGCTCAGGCAAAAAGGGGCGTCTCGGTGGATTGAAAACCCGAAAGGGCGATCCAGGCAAAAG
This sequence comes from Lathyrus aphaca, assembly GCA_963966055.1. Classification (NCBI taxonomy): domain Eukaryota; kingdom Viridiplantae; phylum Streptophyta; class Magnoliopsida; order Fabales; family Fabaceae; genus Lathyrus; species Lathyrus aphaca. The sequence continues at coordinate 68,814,287 of OZ014525.1, read as the reverse complement.
TTAGGGACTAATTCCAAGGAAAATATTGTATTCTGTACACCCACTTGACTATGGGGAGCTACGAAAGAGAAAGATCAATCCAATCGTCTTCCTACAAAGTTTAACTTATGAGATTTTCAGAGTTATATGGACCATAGCAGTGTCGAAACTCAATGGAACCTCATTTATTTTTGTTGCCATTGTACTTTCTTTGCACAACAATTACCTCATTAAGGGATTGCATCTGTATGTACATTCATACCCTTCATGGGTTTTAGCAATGAAAAAGAGAAATTTCTCATCAAAAATTATGCTCAATCATTTTTACTTTATCTGTTTGTTTGCAAAATGTTTTTATCATTGATAAACTATGTTTTGAAATTTTGGTAAAAAATGATAACATTGTTTGGAAAGTAGTACAATTATCTTTTGGTTGACAGGAGGAATTCGACAGTTTTCCCATTGATTAACATCAATATCATTGCCAGTCACCATGATTGTTTCAGCACCGACAGCATAACCCATTGACGGATGTTAAACTTCAGTCGAAATTTTGCCAGGGGCACTCATGTCTCTCTTTTTGTTGCTTACAGCTCTATCAAGGTCTTGTGTACCAAGTGTTGGAAAGTCTAATACCCTCCACCACCTCCCAAAGTCCAATATTCGTTGGCAACCACAAAAAGCTTAAAGTCCACCATGTTGGCATCCCTCATAAAACCTAAAGTCCAATTTTATTGGCAACTACTAAAAAGCAAAAGTCCAATTTTATTGGCGCTCTCTTGTTTCCAAAAGTCCACTATGGTGGCAACTACCAGAAATCCAAAAGCCCAACCATGTTTGGCACACCTCTCCAAAGTCCACTTTGTTGGCAACCACAAAAAGCTAAAAGTCCACCACGTTGGCATTCATCCCTCCAAAGTCCAATACTCTTGGCGATTACCGAAAACTTATCTCCAGCATATACAACCATTGACATTGTCACAAGCATGGCATGCATAACATTCTTGTCCGAAAACAAGAATGTCATCAAACACAATCATATTAATCATTAGCATATAACAAAAAATTTGCATTAGAATCATTAATAATTGCATTCTCATAGCAATCATTGTGCATCATGCAATGTACGACGTCATATAAAGCAGGGAATAGCAGGATCTAGGACATGCATCCAGGGCCTTTCTCTCTCAAAGTTGGCGGTATTCCTCTAAAAGGAGCTAATATCCCGCATGTGCTTGCGGATCTTTATATTCCCCAGCAAGTAATTCTTCAACTTTATAGTTGATATTAATTATGCCCATCATCTCCTTTTTGGTTGCTCTCCAAGCAGAGAGTATCCTGAAAGTATGTTCGAGATACTGCTTTGGAATCCTCCGAAGAACCTTAATCGAAAAGGTACTGCTTCACAAGACCCGAAGAATTTCATGTTATAGTTAAGATACTGTTCTAGTATCACCGAAGAGCCTTGACTTAAAGGAACTGCTTCGCATGATCTAGAAAGTCTTGCACTATTTATTCGAGATACTGCTCTGAGTATCCCCCAAAGATCCTTTATGGTTAAGGTACTGCTTTGCTTGGAGTAGAGAATCTCATCGTTCGAGACACTGCTTTGGAATTCTCCGAAGAACCTTAAATCGAAAAGGTACTGCTTCACAAGACCCGAAGAATCTCATGTTATGGTAGAGATACTGTTCTAGTATCACCGAAGAGCCTTGACTGAAAGGAACTGCTTCGCATGATCTAGAAAATCTTGCACCATTTATTCGAGATACTGCTCTAAGTATCCCCAAAGAGCCTTCATTGGTAAGGTACTACTTTGCTTGGATTAAAGAATCTCATGGATCAAGATACTACTTTGGCATTCTCCGAAGAACCTTAATTGAAAAGGTACTGCTTCGCAAGACCCAAAGAATCTCATGTTTGTTAAGACATTGTTCTAGTATCACCGAAGAGCCCTGACTGAAAGGAACTGCTTCGCATGATCTAGAAAATATCATGCCATGGTTTGAGATGTTTCTCTAAGTATCACCGGAGAGCCTTGAGTGTGAGGAGCTTCTTTGTTGGATTAGAGAGCATCATTGATTAAGATACCGATTTGGGCATTCTCCGAAGAGCCTTTATTGTTAAGGAACTACTTCGCACGACCCAAAGAATCACACGTTTTGATAGATTCCTATCCCCGAAGAAGCCTTAATTCATAAGGGGCTGCTTCATACGACTTAAAAAAATTTATTCATCAAGTTGGGATACTGCTTTGTTAGTACAAAGAATCTCAGATATTTTGTACAATTTGCCAATCTTATCCTCATATCCCTTTCAGTGGTGTCGCATTTTCTCTCTTGTCGGACAAATTTCAGGGTCTTTTTATATCTAATCGACTTCTACCCTAAAAAGATTAAACTCCATGCAACAGTTCAATCCTTCGGGCTCAAGGCAATTAGATAGGGGCATCTATCATACCCCAAATTTGTCCTATCTTCTCAACTTCTCATGATGCTTGGTTGATTAGTGAGAATGTTGATTTGAATAATCTTTTGGCCTTTGACCATAAGATTCAAGTCATGAAGTTCTTGTTCGGTTGAAATTGTGTGAAAGCTGATCATACATGGTTATTGACTGAAAATGGGCATTGTAACTTTGAAAAATTTAGAATGATTAAGATGGTATGAAGTTTAAGAAAGATGATAGAAAAAATTAAACTCATTGGATCATTTATAATCAAATGGCATGGTTTTAAGGTCGTGGATTCATCAATTCGTTTTGAAGTATTTAACTTAACCCTATCATCCTTCTTGGTTGCCATCTCACTTGAAATTACAACTGCCTTGGGTTGGTTTTGTTGGTTTTGTTGTTAAAGCTTTGTTAGAGTTAGTTGATGAGGTGGTATATTTCTAATTAATCAATTGAGTACTGATTGAGATAAGTGATGCATTGAAGAGGTAACATATTTGAAAAGACCTAGTGGTACATAATTACAATATGCAAAAGGCCCTGAATTCAACAGGAAGCTACATACACAAGTACTAAATTGTAATTCATTAAACAAGGTTTAAATAACAAATTCCCTTGTTGACAAGGTTACATTTAGGAGCAACATCCAAGAATTGGAATGGATGGAAAGCCAATCACGAGTCACTCGCAACCTATTTTCATCATTACTGCAATCACTACAAGATTTTTTATTCCAAAAGAATTACAATTTCCGCAAATGTATTATTTCAAAGGAATTGCAATTGCTACGGGCGCAATCAATACAATGATAGCATAATATGAATTCCAAAAAACACATGTTTACACCAAAGGAAGGTTCATTGGATTGATACATCATGAAAAAACTTACGTACACAAAAAAAAAGAGTTCAAACTGAGTCAAACATAGGAGAATTCATACAATTGAAATGCAAACGGTAGTTATAAGAATCAAATGGCAATCTCACATATGAGTTTCATGTTACCAAATGAACTACAAACGTAGATTGTTTCAGCCATAGTCTACTGCTGAGTTAATAGGTTGTGTCAATCCTAGGTATAAATCACTTTTCCTTTGATTCCAAAAGAGTGTAGAGGTCACATTTCCGAATGACATATATGTTGCCATGATCCACCCGTTCAAGCCCTTTCAATGCGGACAGTGTAGCAGACTGCTTGCTCTCATTACTGTTTCATTTCTTTTCATGCTTGAAGAATGTTAGGATGATGGACTCAAGTCCTCTGCGAGCTATCGAAAAAAAGAAGAAGAAAGAAATAGAGAACAATCCATCTTGAAGAGTCACATGGAGTTTGAACCTGCAAGTTCCCAAGACAAAGATTCAGGAATACACGACAAACAAGGAATAAAACCTTATCAATAGTGAAGGGTGCCACACCATTAGACAAGGATACAAATCCACCAAAGGAAAACGAAGATGAAGAACATAGCAGCTTATCACCTTTAATTGACCAGCCAAGATACGAATGTGCACCTACAAAGAAATGTACCGGGAGTTACAATGCAAAAAAGGATAGTTCAAAGAAGAGCATAATCATTTTTTTTTTAGATTCAAACTAAGAAGCTTCAGCTGCTATTAAAATGGTTGCCCTAGACATAAGTTTTTCCCTCAAACTCATGACAGTCCTATGCTTGCTCTCATTACTTTGGGAATCTGATGAATTTTGGAACAAAATGTTTAGCATCAAACTTAATGCAATCAATAAGATCTTTGAAGTCAGAAACAATTGAAGTACCTCATGTTCAGCCAAGAAGCCATATTCAGTGCTCATGTTCATCTATTTCTAGTACGCTCAATTTGCTACAATTCCCTTGGTTTGCCACCAGCTGCTGTGATTGTCAATCACTTATTCCATCTTCAGAAAAATCACCATCTTACACATGAGTCCTTAGCTTGCTTTGAAAAAAAAAACAAGAAAGAAACAGTTCAGAAAATTCACAAGGGTATTCAGAATAAAGTCCAAAAAAATTTCCAAAGAAAATTCATCAATACAAATGTTCGGTCATGGAATATAATTTGAATTGACATAATGAAAGGATAAAGTTCTAGTTCATAGCAAATTACAGTGAATATTCAAAGTTTACCACATGATAAATCATGTTTGTAATGATAGGAAAAATGAATCACCAAGACAAATAAAGCCTAAGTTGAAACTCCAAGTAACACCAGGTCTTCACACCATAATATCATGACAAGGTTTCTTCATGCTTCAAAAATCTGACTTCAGCACCCAAAGTCCAGAGCCAATCTCCATTTTCTCCCATTGTAATCGGCTTACCAACGCATTCTTCGGTGTTCAAAAAACTGACAGCCTAAGGGAGATACACATAATGCCAAGTCAGTCCCAATTTTGAATCAACTCCTCACCAATGCACCATTCATAGCATTCAAACAATGCCGCACAAGTTTGGTCATTCATCAGTGCACCGGTCAAAACAATATGAATCTGCAGGGTAAAACATCAATGGCACACAAGAGTTAAAACATTGATGAACATATTCAAGCAGTCAAAAGTTGCATTTTTGTAGCAGATAAAATCCCAACGTTACATCAGTGAAAACAAATGATTCACAAGCTCATAGCAGTAAAACCAGAGGACTACCAAATTTTCACTGTGGTAAAATCAATTCATTCACAGGACCACAAGCATTCTAGAAGACTCACTACAGACAAAAATGAAAACAATGACACACTCTTTTGGTCCCCACAAAGAATGTCTACAACAGAGGAATATTGTACAAATCACAACGACCTGAAATTTTCACAGCTCACGTACCAACAAATTCCTCATGACCTTCACTCCCTCTCACACGATTCTCATTCTCCTCACACGTATCAGACAATCTCAATATTCCTCTATATAAGCCAATCATTGGCACAGACACAGGACATCTAAAAAACCCTAGCATACGAAAAAAATCACCTACTATTACTTTGCAAAAATCCCCAGAAACCCTAAATCACTCTAAAGCTCAAGAAAAATCTTCTCATAATTTTACATTAAAATTATGAACAAGATGAGCTGAACCCTATCCATTCACCGCATTCAACCTCAAACAGATAACAACGCTCAAAAGAAGGAAACAAAAATCGGAAGAAGAAGATTGGAACCGAAAAGAGGCGAAAATTTACCTTAAAGCCGATCTGAAACCGCGTTGAGGTAGCTTCATTCTCCTTCATTTTATTGCTTCTGAAACTTTATCTTGAATGATGTGAATCAATTGGAATTGGGGTCGTTTGGGATTAGGGTTTCGTTATTGATTATGTGTTTGATGCTTGAATGTGTGCGGAATGACATTTGAGGATGAACTATGAAGGTTAACATTGCCTCTTGAGAAGAGGATGAACCGAGTTCAGAAGAATGACTGTTGTTGATTTGTTCTTATTTTTTTTGTGTTTGAGAGAATAGTTTTGAGGGAGAAGGACGATTTCGGAAAAGGAATAACAATAAGACTTTGTTTTTGTTTTTTTTTACTGATTGATATAAAGGATTATTGGTCTCACATGTTGTTTTTAGAGAAGAATCTTTAACATTTCTTTTGTCACGCTTTTCCAATATGATTATCCACTGCCCAAGACATGCAGTCATTTAATGGGATCCCTTCACATTTTCACTTTACCGATGATGCTGAGACGGCTAGGTTGTTGTTGATTCTGAACCTTTTTTCACATGGGCATATGATTTAAATCAGATTCTATTGATCCGTACCCAGATGGCATCATGGGGCGTCATTTTGATAGGGCCTTACAGATTCATTTATCATACCCCTCTATTTACTGATTTCAACACAAGCCCATTTTCCTTATTGTTTATTTTATTTGATCTTTGTTTAATTTTCTTTTATAAAACACCCAAAAACAAAAAAAAAACAAAAAAAAACATTTTATTAGATAATATCCTCATTTAATCTAACTAATTAATTAATTAATTAATTTTATTAAATAAATTTTATTTAATTTAGTTAATTAATTAATCTCTTTTTTCATTAAAACACCAAAAATATTTTCATAGATTAACTAAATGGTTTTGTTTAATTAGATTAATTAATTTGATAGTTAATCTAACTAAATATTTCTATTTAATTTATTAACTTTTTTTCTTTTCTCTTTAATCGGTTTTTTTATGCGTGTGTGTGAATGTATGCGTATGCTCGATCCTCTTTGCTTGTGACTTGATATAATGCTTACTTGTGTGATTACTTTTGTATTTTGACGATAAATTGCTAAGTAAAATACGAACGGACACTAAGATTAAAGACCTCCCCCCTACATAACCGACTTCTGAACCCCGACAACGGTTTGCGATGACCTTGTTTTATCCCTTCTTGGTGGTTTTATCTATATTTACCATTTACCTCTTTGGGAATAAATAAAATTAGGTGGCGACTCTGATGTCAGCCCAGCCGCGACCGCGTTTGCGAGGATCGTATTTTTCGAGGTACGATAGAGCGATCCATAACCAAGAACATGAGAACGTAATATCATAGGATTTACGACTCAAACAAAGAGGAGTAACATCATGCGATTTACAACTCAAACAAAGAGGAGTAATATCAAGCGATTTACAACTCAAACAGGATCAAGCGATCTGACAAGGAAATGGTATCGAGCGATCCATAACCAAGAACATGAGAATGTAATATCATATGATTTACGACTCAAACAAAGAGGAGTAACATCAAGCAATTTACAACTCAAACAAGATCAAGCGATCTGACAAGGAAATGGTATCGAGTGATCCATAACCAAGAACATGAGAACGTAATATTATAGGATTTACGACTCAAACAAAGAGGAGTAACATCAAGTGATTTATAACTCAAACAAAGAGGAGTAACATCAAGCGATTTACAACTCAAACAAGATCAAGAAATCTGACAAGGAAATGGTATCGAGCAATCCATAACCAAGAACATGAGAAAATAATATCATAGGATTTATGACTCAAACAAAGAGGAGTAACATCAAGCGATTTACAACTCAAATAAGATCAAGCGATCTGACAAGGAAATGGTATCATCGAGTGATCCATAACCAAGAAAACGAGAACTTAATATCATAGGATTTTCGACTCAAACAAAGAGCATTAACATCAAGCGATTTAAAACTCAAATAAGATCAAGCAATCTGACAAGGAAATGGTATCGAACGATCCAAAACCAGGAACATGAGACCATCGTACTGAGACAGAATCAACAAGGATGAAATCATCGTACTGATATGAAATCAAACAACACGAGACTGTTGTACTTAAAAGGAGTCGAGTGGGGATGATAAGTGTTGACTAGCAAGAGTAACAATGCTGAGGAATGAACTTAGAATTCTTTGTGAGGATACTTCGGCCTGATTGAAGAAATGATGTTTCAGGCTTTTGTGCAAGGTACAAAAACTAGCTTATGCTTCATATGCATATGTTTGAATTTTTCCATGGCGTAATGCTCCATAATGATGGAAATGCTACACCTTTTGAGGATTCAAATGTAATGATGATTACTAAATGAAAATGAAAAGGGATCTCCTGATGAGGAGATGACATGTCTACCCAGCCACTTTACCGGGGAAGAAATAATCACTGCATTGATGTAATGAATCCCTATGGAGAAAAGCAACTCTGTGGGGGATATTGTTAATGATACTGGCTCTGAGCTGCCACCATTGCCAAAAATAAATTGGACTTTGAGAAGTTGAAGAATGACGATCCTGTTGGGGAGAGTCTCAACTGGAAATAATCTGATTGGGAGGTATGCCACCCGTAGGACTCTGTCGGGGAAGTAATAATCTTCTAACCTGGATGAGGAGAGGATTTGTTGATATTATGCTGAGGAAAAATTCTACTGGGGAATACCTCAGGTACAAAGCCCTTTGTTGGAGGAGAGATGCCAATGAAGATTGGACTTTATTTGGACTTCACTTGGTAAAATTGCGAACAACGTTGTGCAAGAAGGAAAACCATCTATCTTCTCGCTATCCTCACCACTGCTAGGGAATAATGAATCTTCATGTACTGCTAGGGATAAGAAGACTCTGGTGGGGGATACTCTTTTGTTGAAGTAAAACTCTCTGCTTGGAGAGAACATCATCAGCCTTTTGTTGTTATGCTGGGGAAGCTTTCAATCTCCAACTCTACTAGGGATGATGAAGAATGTTAATGAGAAGACTTCCTGCTGAAGACAAGGGTTTTAAGTCGCCTCTTGCTGGGGGATGAGAGATATAAAGTGTCTCATGCTAGGGATGAGAGAATATAAAGTATCTCTTAATAATGACACCTTCTTCCAAGGAAGTACCAACCTTTTCTTTTTTCCATGTTGGAGAAAATATGGTCTGATGAGACTTGCTGAGCAATCCTGATCAATGAAGCCCGATGAAGAAACAACTCCTTGATGTCTCATGCTGGCAATGGCTTTGTTTCCAGCCTTTGGGCTGATCGAACACCTATTGATCATGAGTGAACAATGGTTCTTTGCAATTTTCAACTCGCCTCATACTAGGGTCTATCGAAAGAAATTGTCTCAAGAGGATTTTACAGAAAACCTGGCATCCGAGATGCCTCACTGTCTTCAAACTCTTGGAGAGATTCATCGGATCTCAAAATAATTACCCCAGACTTCCTGGTCTATGAACGAATTTGCCTCGCGGGGATTCATGAAAAACCTCATATCATCGTGAGATATTATGCCCCAGTATTTTGACCCCTGGGTAGGTGCTTTTGATTGACCATCTTCGGGAGAGAGTAAATTTTAGTGCTATTGGGGTGGACTTCCCCAATACGAGCCTTAGAGTAATTTCCCCTGAATAAATGGTCTTTGAGTGAATAAATGCTCTTGGATAGATTTGAATCTCGAAGTGGTTGCCCCGGTTTGGCTGAAATTTGAAGAGATTACTCGACGTGATTGCCTCAGACTGGCTACACCTGAACATAACGGGTCGGGAAAGCTCCAACCCAATGGAGTTTCTGGACTTTCAGACTTCTCAATTTGGCAAGATTAAGCTTCTGGAGTGAAATTTCGTATGTGAACTTCTTTGATGTCAGTAGTATGTGTAACGCCCCGAAAATCTAAATTTAATTATTTAGTCATTTATTTAATTAATTTAGAAAAATTGGAGAATTTGGATTAATTAGAGAATTTTGGAGAAAACGAGTATTTTTATATAATAAGGATAAATAGTGTTTTATTATACTATTTTATTATTATTATTAAAAATATATTAAAGAAAAGGGTAAGGTGGTCCTTTTGTGAAAATTATGAGGGTAAAGTGGGAAAAAGACTTAACTGGGATAATGTATCCAAAGAGGAGAATACGATTAGTTTTCTAACATTATCGTGTTTTTGGGAAAAGAGGTGCTCTGAAGGAAAAAGGGAGAGGAAGAGGAAGCTCAGAGTCAGGAGGCTATGGAGAACCCTAGAGAAGAGTGTAAAGCGGCGAAATTCTCTAAGGTATGGGGAGTTGTTATAATCTATCGTAAATGTGTAGGAATTAGACTATGAATAGATTAGGATTGTATGAGTTTATGAGTTTTAGGGGTTTTTGATTTAGGTGGAGTTTATGAGAGAAATCTTGATGAATTAGAGTGATAAAAATGTGTTGAATCATATAATTGTTTGTATAACTTGTTGTCTCGATGTTGTTGATGTTTGATTGATGTTTTTGAATGGTTTTTGAGTGTTTTGAGGTGAAACCCGTAATGGGATTTGGGGGATTTTGGTGTTGATGCAGTCTGCAATTGTATAGCAGAGAACTGCTGGAAAACGTGCGTTAACCGGTTAACGCTATGGGTTAACCGGTTAACCATTGTAAGTTTGGTGAATTTCTGGAAATTTCGTAGGCGTTAACCGGTTAACGCTATGGGTTAACTGGTTAACACTGTTTGGATGACAAATTTTAATTCTTGAAAAATCCGTAACTTTCAAACCGTAAATCCGATTCGCATTCCGTTTGAAGCGTCGGAAAGAGCATAAACTGAAATTTATTTTAATGAATAAAAATGAGAAAAATGCAATAGTTTTTATAAATGAATTTATGAAATAACCTTGTAATTGACTCATAATTTACCGGGTACGGGTTAATTCTTGATGTGTCGGAGTGGTTATAGGACCAGTGTTCTGGGTGTAATGTCATGATGATATATACGATTATTTGATGGTTGTTTTGCTGATTGAAATGAATGATGCGAATTATTTTGATGAAATTACGATGTAACGCATCATTGCATTTCATAACATTCACGATGGGGCTTCGGCCTATTTTTTTACTTCAATCCCATTGTGTGGATTGAGGTGTCTCGATGATTTCACGAAGTGCTCCTTTGTAGAGGGTTGATGGTCATGTATCCATCTCACGATGAAAATGGTACCACATGCATATTGCATATCATGATGTTAGAATTGCATATTCTAGATGAAGTTTCATGACTGTGTTGGTGTTGTTAATTTCATGATCGTGTTGTTGTTGTTGCTGAATTTTATAGTTGATGATGTCATGATATGTTGCACTAATTTATTTATGTTCTATATTCTTGTATGTTTATGATATATTATGATTACTCACCCTGCCTGCTTGGAAATGTTGCCTCCTTCGTGGGTAACTTGCAGATGTCGAAGAATAGTCTTGCAGTGCAATAGGAGTTTTTCATGAGTTTCGAAGTGTGCTTTAGTGTTCCTTAGAAGTGGTTCTGGTTAATGTGTCCTGCTCTGTGTCATGTAACACTGGGATGGGTTTTCTTTTACTAAACTGTTTTCAGTTATGTGATTATTTGGATAAATGTTTTCCTATTTTATGATGTTAAATTCAGGATGGTGAAAATTATGTTTATGAAGTAAACTAATGAAGTTTTGAATTATGAAGTTTAAATTCTGCTGCGAAATGATTTATGATATTCTTGATGTTGATTAACCCGTGTTACGGGACAGGACACTGTTTGTGTTGAATTATGATGATATGTGATACCCTTTTTAGATGATTACTCTGATATTAGATAAATATTTTGTTTTGGGGTAGAAGGGTGTTACATTAGTGGTATCAGAGCAGGTCGGTCTGTCCAGCCAAGTCTTGTTGTTGTCAGTCTGTTGTCAAGTCGTTATTTACTTAACGATTACTCTCTTCTGATGTGGTAAGTGTTGTGCATAATGGTTGGAAACAACACGCGTGCTCTCGCTGATGCAATTGTAGCTCTTGCTCAGACTACTGCTCGTAACAATGCGCATGATGAGTTTCGTGCCTTGGAAAAATTCCAGAGGAATAATCCACCTGTGTTTGAAGGAACTCATGACCCGGCGAGTGCAGAGAAGTGGCTCAAGGCAATTGAGAAGATTTTTAGAGTGATGGCGTGTGCTGACGCGCAGAAAGTTCAATTCGGGACTCATATGTTGTCTGAGGAAGCTGAAGACTGGTGGGATAATACCCGTCAGCGTCTAGAGGATGAGGCTGTTGTGGTGACTTGGACTGTGTTTAAGGCGGAGTTCCTTGAGAAGTATTTTCCGGAAGATGCTCGTGGTAAGTTGGAGGTAGAATTCCTTGAACTGAAGGAAGGAAACATGACAGTGGCAGAGTATGCTGCCAAATTTGAAAGGCTGGTGAAGTTTTGTCCTCACTACAACAGGGCAGATGCTGAACTTTCCAAGTGCCTTAAATTTGAGAATGGGCTGAGACCTGGAATTAAGCAGGGAATTGGGTGCCAACAAATTCGCAAGTATGCAGAGTTGGTGTAACACGGTGGGAGAACTGACTCTAGTTATGTTGCGGATAGCAAGAGTCGCCACCGACTTTTATTTTATCCAAAGGAAAGGCATAAAAGAACAGGAAAGACCTTTTAAAAGATTTTTGGGTCCGGGGGGTAGGTTATGCAAAGGGAAGGTGTTAGCACCCTTTACATCCATGGTTATCCATGGGCTCTTAGTTACTTAGCTCACTTTAAATTGTTTTTGAAAAGTGTAGTGTGTGAATAGAAAAATTTTCATAATAGTTGATAATGATCCATGTACGGATGCGTAAAAACTTGTTTTCTGAAAATTTGTTTGAAATTTGTTAAGTGTTTGAAAATTTGGAATGAAGTGAGCAAGCAACTAGGAGGTACCTACCCTAAAGTTTAAGTCTTTTCTGTTCTTTATCCTTTAAATGGTAAGACTATCCCTATTATTAAGGAATAGGTAGTCATTACCTTGGATGTGAGGGACATCTGTTTATGAAGGCAACTGTGGGGTGTATTAAGCATTTAGGAGGGACTATCATCATTATTCGAAAAGGGACTTGATCTTTAAAGGCAACCATTAGGGACTTGATGATTTTTCTTTTAAGGGACTTGCTTTATACACCCCACTTGACCTTATGATTAGGCAACATTGAGGGATAGCCTTAGAAAGTGTAGGATGGCGATTAAAAATCGACTTACGTGTGTGAGTGTTCAATATTATTTATCTTTAATTAAAGTGATCTAAATTAATTTTTAAATAGAATACATATTTACACTCCCTAAATTACTAACCATAGCATAAAAATTAAATATTACAAAATATTACAAAATTTACACCAAGGAGCAATTACATAATTATAATAATAAGCAAATTAAAAATAAATAGCAAAATATAAAAGCAAAATATAAATAATAAGCAAAAATAAATAAATAAGCAATAATAAATAAATAGGGGTTAGTAATAATAATAATTAAAAATTAAATAATATTAGTGAAATAATAATAAGCAAAAGTTAGTAATAATAATAATAAAAATAATTAAGTAAGGTTAGTAAATAATAAAAAATAAATAAAGTTAGTGAAATAATAATAATGGATTAGTGAACAAAATAAAATAGCAAATAAGAATTAGACATTATTAAGAAAATATAAACAATTTAATTATAAAACTTTAAAAATTACATGCAATTTATTAATTCTAAATATAAAAAATTGTAATTATAATATTAGCATAAATTTAATTATTTTTAAACATATATTAACAATTATTTATTAAAAGATATTTACACATTATATGAAGAAAATAAGTTTTAAATATCATATTTACAAAAATTATATTACATAATAATTATATTAAGAATTAGAAAATAAAAATTATTTAGAAAATAAAATTAGGTTTTTACAAAATTAAAGTTTATTTAGAAAATATTTTTCTAGGGTTTATAATATAATGATACAAAATTATTTAATTAACATGCATATATTATATTTACATAATAAAAGAAATAATAATTTTTTAAATTAAGAAAATAAGATTTTAGAATATTATAAACATTGAATAACATTTTAAAGAATTATGTTTATTAATAAATCAATTAAATGAAATTAAACAAAGCAAAAAATAAAATAAGGAAAAATGTCAAAACAAACCTGGCTGGGATTTGAACCCAGGAGGCTTTGTTTACCAGCAACCAAACACACCACCAGACCACCACATGCGCAGGTGAAAGGAAAGGGAGAGGAATTGTTTTTATGTATTGCCTGGAAAAATCAGGAAAAAATCAAGAAGCAAAAAGGCCTGGGGTGGTGTTGAACCCAGGACCTCATAGATACACACGCGCGCGCATTACCACCTGGCTGGGAGAGCCTACCTGATATTTTAATGGTAATATAACATAATATATTATGTATGCTTCACCTGGAAAAATAAGGAAAAAAAATGTTCAAGGCCTAGATTCGAACACAGGCCATTCATCTGAACGCGCAGTAGTCCTACCACCAGGACAAGCATTGCCTTGTGAAACATAAACAGAAAGAACTCATAATATTTTAAACAGACTTTTCAAATTATGAAACGCGCGCGCTGGACCTTCTTCTACCTCCAGACCTGCGTTGTTTGCTGCGAAAATTACTAGGAGATTACCTGCGAAAACAGAATGGTAGCAAAACCTACAAAATTCATATATTGACCAAACAGCAAGATTTCATGAAATTGACTATGCCATTAAGTTCCTAACAAGATTTCCAATCCTTCTACGTCCTTATAATCCATTTATATTGGCTAGATTATAAAACCCTAATTGAAGCCGTAAACCCTAAACATGGTGGATCATGCTTCAGGCTATGAAACTTCACCAAACGATCCAGAATCCATCTATAGTCATCAACAAACAAGATTATGTAAGCAAAATTCATTGAAAAGCAACACATTAATGGAATCGAAAAAACTATTTCCAAGCATAAGCAAGCCACGGGTTAGACATTATGGCAAGGTATTGATGCGTATGAGTGATGATAATGCTTCAGTGAGGTCCAAGGAACATGTCTATGTTCTTATTTTACCTTCTAATACCCTGTAAATGCAAAACCGAATGTGAGCTTTTGAAGGAATTTTTGATCAATGGAACTTACTCTTTGGCTGCTGGAATTCGTCCTCCTTTGATTGCATTATGTTTAGTATATATAAGGGATTGAATTTAGGTCAAAATATTGATTGGTTGTATGAAAATTTTGATTCAAAAAGATTGAAATTGATCATGTCTTAAAAGTCAAATATTTGTGCATGAAGGCTTGCTATTTTTGGATCAATCTCATGATTTCCTTCCCTTTCAATTCCAATCAATATTGAAGACCTTCTAGAAACCAAATCTCCATTAAATAATATATTTTCATATTTTATATTTATTTAAAATGATTTTTTATGAATTAAATCAAAATAAATAAAAATAAAATAATAAAAATTCTGATTTTTAATCATTTGGGTCGTGCATGATGATAATGTATGGATTGGATCACAATTTGGCCAGCCCATTTGGAAAGAATTGGTTTTAAACCTCCATTTTCATCATAAACCATCACAAAATTTCCCAACTTTGCAAGGGCACATCTCCCTCAATTTTAATGCTATTAGGGTGTTCTTGGACATTTTGGAAAGCTTGAAGAGTCCTTTAAACAACCCCATTGGTTTCATGTCCATATCATTTACCAATCTCAAGTTATGCCCTTTTGAAGTTGTTGACTTTTTGTTGACTTTTGAAATGACCTATAATGTCTTAGCTCATACCTTACAAATGAAGCATTTTTGGGCTTGGCTTATGAGACACAAAGTTGTAGAGAATTCAATTTCCTTCAAAATGAGATTTGAGTGGAGACTTGGTGATGAAGCATGTGAAAGTTATGGCTGGTCAAAGTTCAGTTGACTTTTACTGAGGAAACCCTAATTTAGAAACTCCTGATTCTTGATGATCTGGAATCTCCTTGATGAATCATGATCAACCCTTGATCAAATGATGAATTTTACTTCATATACTTGATGTTGGCAAAAAATCATGAAGTTTGACTTTGGTTTGACCACAGTTGACCTCAGTTTGACTTTCTAACTGCATTGACTGATTTTGACTTATCTGATCATCTGGCTGAGCAAACTTCTGAGAAAAGTCTTGAAACTTGTCATGGGGGTTCTTATACACATATAAGATGTTATGAAGCTCACTTGAAGTCTTGGAAGTCCATTTAGTCTGATTAAAGTCAAAACCCTAGTTTTGGATGCACTGCTTAGGAGGTGCATTGTCTGAGGGAATTGTCAACTCTTCTGACCAATTGTGAACCTTGTGAACCTTGTGAACCATCATAAAATGTCTTGTGAACCTCATGGGAGGTATTGTGAAGCTTGTGAACCTTGTGAAACTCATAAAGTGGCTTTGTAGACCTCATGAACCTCAGGAGAGCTTTGTAATCATTGTGAATCTTGTGAACCTTGTGAACCTTCATGAAGTAACTTGTAGACTTCATGAACCTCATGAAAGGTATTGAAAGCATTGGGAAACTTGTGAACCTTGTGAACCTTCAAGAAGTAACTTGTAGACTTCATGAACCTCATGAAAGGTTATATAATCATTGTGAATCTTGTGAACCTTGTGAACCTTCAAGAAGTAACTTGTAGACTTCATGAATCTCATGAAAGGTTATATAAACATTGAGAAACTTGTGAACCTTGTGAACCTTCTTAGCACACAAAGTCTTGTATTGTGGGGGCAAATTTTGGGGTGCAACAGCTGCCCCTGTTCAATTTTCTGAAACCCGAGGGGTTAGATTGGTATATTTGCCAGTCGTGACCTGGAAGGTTGAAGGGGATTGAACACAAAAGCCCAAAAATTTGCACTCACCAGTGCATGGCTAGTTGAATATGATTGAGTGGGCTTAAAGATGCCACTTGGAAGAACTGGGGATGGGCTTATAGATGCCATCTAAAGTATCAGAATATGATGATGTCTTTATGTTGATACTGGATATCAGTACTAGGTCTTTGTATAGGCCGTCTCTGAATCATTTATGCAACATGATTTGAATTGTTGGATGGACCAGTAGAAATAAATCTTGTGATGATTATCTCTTCTGGAAATATTTTGGATTAGGGAATGGATCTTTGTACAGACTGTTTGCCTATTCTCCAAGAGCCAAAAGAACGTCAGGATTTGTTCTTAAGGATCAAAAGAACGTCAGGATTTGTTCTTCTGAGTAAAATGTCTTGAACAAGTAGCCAAAAGAGCGTCAGGATTTGCTCTTAAGGATCAAAAGAACGTCAGGATTAGTTCCTCTGAAAAATGTCTTGAACAAGTAGCCAAAAGAGCGTCAGGATTTGCTCTTAAGGATCAAAAGAACGTCAGGATTTGTTCTTCTGAAAAATGTCTTGAACAAGTAGCCAAAAGAGCGTCAGGATTTGCTCTTAAGGGTCAAAAGAACGTCAGGATTTGTTCTTCTGAAAAATGTCTTGAACCAGGGAATGGATCTTTTTACAGACCGTTTGCCTGCTATTCGAGGACATCTTGAGTGGTGTATGGATCATTTCTGACCTGTTGTGAATTATTGATGCTGTTTTATCTGCATGTAACTATCCTGCAAGGAGAGTGTTAGTTTATGTTATATGTATGCATGCATAGTATAATGCACCTAAGTAAATGTATTATGTATTTATGGATATGCATGTTATGGTATGATGTAAATGATGTATGTATGATATGATACTGCCGGAAGAGTTTGGATGCCTTCGTATAACAACTGCTGGCCTGGGAAAATAAATCCCGATTCGTTGTTGACGAATATATTGTACATAACCTTCCGTCTGCTGGGGATAGCTAGGTATATATAACCTCCCGGATGCTGGGGATAGTAAGGTATACATAACCTTCGTCTTCGTTTGATGGTAGGGCAGATATAACCTCCCGTCTTCGTTCGTCGTACCCTCATTGGAAAGTAAATTCCCGAATATCCGTATGAGGATAAAAGAGATGGATATAAATTCCAGGGGAGATAAGACTTTATGAAGATGGATTCGTCCTACTGAGGGTTTTGTAGTTTTCTTGTAAAGATAAACCGGCGAAGCTTCGTTGAAATCCTTCCCTCGTTCGTCCTTAGTAAATACTATTACTGCATTTTCATGCATTTCTGGTAAACATCAATCATATTAAGCGATACATGCATTTCTTGTAAACATCAATCATATTCAAAAGCATACATACATTCAAACACAACCAATGGACGTTTCGCTTATGTAAATAGGGTAAAAGTAAATCTGGATTCAAAAGATGGAATTTATTTATATCAAAAGTGACCCATACACGGGTAAGTTTGTACAAGGAGACATAAACCCTAGTAAGAGGATTTTGTCATAAAGTTTTTACAAAACAGGAAGAATCAGCTATGTGGGAAACAATCCTATTGAGTTTCAATTCTACTATTGCCATTATCTTCAAGTATCTCATCTTCTGCTGTTGAGACGAAAACAATTGGATTGAGCTTTATCTGTTCGAGCTTGAGTAAGTAGTACAACTGGTTGCAGTTTCATGGGTGATCCAAACGAGACACAGTCATACGCTTTTATCCCTAACTTTTGCCTGGATTGCCCTTTCAGGTTTTCAATCCACCGGGATACCCTTTTTTGCCCAAGCCGCCTTTTCAGGTTTTCGACTTGCCGGGTGTACATCTTTTTATATATATCCCTAATTTTTGCCCAAACCCTTTTGGTTTGCCGGGATGCCCTTATGCCTAGGCCTGTCAACCTAGCGGGTCTCTTTTCATGCGTAGTATTTTTTAACTATGTCTGCGTTCACAGGCTGTGGGAAATCTTCACCATCCATAGTAGTGAGTATCATGGCACCTCCCGAGAACACTGTCTTGACTACAAATGGTCCTTCATATGTTGGAGTCCACTTGCCCCTAGGATCACCCTGTGGTAATATAATACGCTTGATTACCAAGTCACCAGCCTGATATACCTTTGGCTTAACCTTCTTATTAAAAGCTTTGATCATTCGTTTCTGGTACATCTGGCCATGACAAACTGCTGCTAACCTTTTCTCATCAATCAAATTTATCTGGTCAAGTCGGGTCTGAATCCACTCATCTTCATCTAAGCCTGCATCCTTCATAATTCTTAAGGAGGGGATCTGAACTTCAATGGGCAGAACTGCTTCCATACCATAGACTAAGGAGAATGGGGTTGCCCCTGTTGAAGTACGTATCGTGGTACGATAACCATGAAGAGCAAATGGTAACATCTCATGCCAATCTTTGTAAGTAACAATCATCTTCTGTACAATCTTCTTAATGTTCTTATTAGCAGCTTCAACTGCCCCATTCATCTTTGGACGATACGGAGAAGAGTTGTGATGCTTAATCTTGAACTGTGTGCAGAGATCAGTAATCATAGTGTTGTTCAGATTAGATCCATTGTCAGTGATAATCCTTTCAGGGATGCCATATCTACATATGAGATTATTCTTAATGAACCGAGCCACAATATTCTTAGTAACAGATGCAAATGAAGCTTCCTCCACCCACTTCGTGAAGTAATCAATAGCAACCAGGATGAATCGATGTCCATTAGAAGCAGTAGGCTTGATCTCACCAATCATATCAATGCCCCACATGGCAAATGGCCAAGGAGCAGTCAACACATTCAAAGGTGATGGAGGTACATGGACTTTATCAGCATAAATTTGACACTTGTGACAAGTTCTGGAGTGTTGATAGCAATCAGCTTCCATGGTAGACCAATAGTAACCTGCTCTCAATATCTTCTTTGCCATAGTATGACCACTAGAATGAGTGCCAAAGATCCCATCATGTGTATCCTCCATGATCTCAATTGCTTCCTTCTTATCCACACAACGAAGCAAAGTTGAATCATGATTGCGCTTGTACAGAATCCCATTACTCAAGAAGAACTTAGCAGAAAACCTTCTCAGAAACTTCTTATCTTTGACAGATGCCCCTTCAGGGAACTCCTGAGCTTCAAGATATCTTTTCACTTCATAAAACCAAGGCTTCTCCTCTGCCCCTTCAGTGTCAATCTCATTGCAGTATGCAGGCTTCTCAAATCTATCAATAGTAATCTTGGGAGCTTCATCATCCCAACTGATCTCAAACATAGATGCCATGGTGGCTAAAGCATCTGCCAACTGATTCTCTCTCCGTGGGATATGTCCAAAGGTAATTTCTTTGAAATGTGGGATCAAAGACAAAACATGCTCTCTGTAAGGAATGAGGTTATCATGCTTGGTATCCCAATCTCCTTTGATCTGACTAACTACCAAGGCTGAATCTCCATACACGTCAAGGAACTGAATCTTCATATCAATAGCAACTTTAATACCCAGGATACATGCCTCATACTCAGCCATGTTATTGGTATAATAGAAACAAAGTCTGGCAGTAATCGGGGTATGACAACCTTCAGGGGAACTAATCACAACACCAACACCATTACCAAGTGCATTAGAGGCACCATCAAAAACCATAGTCCATCGGGATCCTTGTTCAAGTCCGTCATATTGTCCAGGTTCTTTGGTAATAATCATAATGTCTTCATCAGGGAACTCAAAATTCATTGACTGATAATCATCCACTGCTTGATGAGCCAAATGATCAGCAACAACACTTCCTTTAATGGCCTTCTGAGTAGTATACTGTATATCATACTCTGTCAAGATCATTTGCCATCTTGCAATTCTTCCGGAGAGAGCAGGTTTCTCAAATATGTACTTGATTGGATCCATCTTCGAAATCAATAAGGTAGTATGAGTCAACATATACTGTCTTAGTCGGCGAGCAGCCCATGCCAAAGCGCAGCAAGTTTTCTCGAGTAGTGAGTATCTTGTTTCACAGTCGGTAAACTTTTTGCTAAGGTAGTATATTGCCTGCTCTTTTCGACCAGACTCGTCATGTTGCCCCAATACACACCCCATTGAATTGTCTAACACTGTTAAGTACATAATCAAGGGCCTTCCATCAACTGGTGGCATCAAAATTGGAGGTTCTAGCAGATATCTCTTGATTTCATCAAAGGCAGTCTGGCACTCATCATTCCATTCCATCACCTGATCTTTCTTCAACAACTTGAAGATTGGCTCACAGATGGTAGTTAATTGGGAGATAAATCTTGCAATGTAGTTCAATCGTCCCAAGAAACCTCTAACCTCCTTCTCAGTACGGGGAGCTGGCATCTCTCGTATAGCTTTCACTTTTGCAGGATCCACTTCAATACCTTTTCCACTGACAATGAAACCCAGGAGTTTACCAGATCTAACTCCAAAAGTACACTTGTTTGGGTTCAATCTCAACTTGTATTTCTTCAACCTCTCAAACAATTTATGCAAATGATCAAGATGTTGTTCTTCATTCTGAGACCTGGCTATCATATCATCCACATATACCTCTATCTCATGATGAATCATATCATGAAACAAAGCCACCATAGCACGCTGATATGTTGCCCCTGCATTCTTCAAACCAAATGGCATTACCTTATAGCAAAAGGTGCCCCACTGTGTCACAAATGTTGTCTTCTCCATATCTTCAGGTGCCATCTTAATTTGATTGTAACCAGAGAAACCATCCATAAAAGAGAATACCTTGTGCTGAGCAGTGTTGTCTACCAGAATATCAATATGAGGAAGTGGAAAGTCATCTTTAGGGCTAGCCTTGTTCAAATCTCTGTAGTCCACACACATACGTACCTTACCATCTTTTTTAGGAACTGGTACCACATTTGCAACCCACTGAGGATAAGAAGTCACTGCTAAGAACCCTGCATTGAACCGTTTCATTACCTCTGCCTTGATCTTTTCTGACATTTCAGGACGCATACGACGAACCTTCTGCTTCTTTGGACGACAATCTTCTTTTACTGGTAAACGGTGAACCACAATGTCTGTATCCAACCCTGGCATATCTTCATAAGACCAAGCAAAGATCTCCACATAGTCACGTAACATCTGAATCAACCTGTTCTTGACACTATCCTCTAAATCAGCCCCTATCTTGACCTCTTTTCTGTTTTCTTCAGTTCCCAAATTCACAACTTCGACTGGCTCTTCATGTGGCTGTATAGCTTTCTCTTCTTGTTGTAACAACCTAGCAAGCTCTACAGGTATTTCACAATCGTCCTCATTTCCGTCTTCAGTTTGATAGATCGGATTCTCGAAATTATAATTGGCAATAGTAGAACTGTTATCAACAGGATCCAGAGTGGATAAGGATCTGCATTTTAGTGATGTGGGTGTGTGTAAGAACACATAGCTGATAAAACAGGAATAAAAGAAAAGAAAGACAGGGAACACAATATTTACGAAAACGAAACGTCCACTGATTTTATTGAATGAAGTATGCAAATGAAATGACATCCCGTAACAAGCACACCATTGTGCCCCGGGTAAGGCACATGGCTTGAAAGTTTTATTGTTCAAGAAATTACAAATTTAAAATATAGCAACACAGTAATAGTATTTACTCCTGACTAAAGGAGATAGGGATAACATCTTCAACTTTCCAATTATTGAGTCCAGCACCCACAGTAGGAAAAATCCATGCATCCAAGTTGTAGTCTTCATCTTGATCTCCCACAGCATTGATCTGATTCTTCACAACCCCTTGATTAGTGATACGAGCAGCACGAGCACGACGAACAGCTTTCTGGGACTCTGCAGTGAAACCCAAACCAAACTTGTCAGACTTGTATGGAATATCAGGAAGTTGACCCCAAATAGTACAACCACCTTCATCCACCACAGCTCTAGCATCATTGAGGGAAGCCATTGCCATTGTTGGAGGCTTTCTGGTGACCACAGGAACTTTCTTCACAACAGGAGGAGCTACATAATCATTAACAACCCAGGGAACAACTTCAAACGTCTGACACGGAGTCTCAATGTATTCACCTTCCATTTCCAGATACTTGAAAGTGTTTACATGGCTGACAAAATATTCTTCTTCTCCATAGACAGTAACAACCTTTCCATCCACCGGATATCTCAACTTTTGGTGCAATGTAGAGGTTACAGCACCTGCCCCATGGATCCAGGGACGACCAAGTATACAAGAGTACGAAGGACGAATATCCATCACAAAAAATGTAGCAGTAAACACCTGGGAGCCAACTTTGATTGGAAGATCAATTTCCCCATGCACTACTCTTCTAGAACCATCAAAAGCCTTCACCACAATGTTACTAGGCTTCAGCACAGCATCTTCAGGACTTAACTTGTTCAGGACTTCCTTAGGCAACACATTCAAAGAGGAACCATTGTCTATCAACACATGTGACAAGGTAGTGCCCCTGCATTCAATTGAAATATGCAAGGCCCTGTTATGATCCCTCTTGGCAGGGGTCAAGTCAGCATCAGAAAACCCTAACCCATTGTCATAGGTCAGGTGGGCAACACAGTTCTCAAATTGGTCAACAGAAATTGCACTGGTGTCGCTCCCACCAAATGAAGCCGGGTCAAATGGGGTACAGACGCGAACGGTCGGCGAGAGGGACAATGAGAACACACAGCCGTGAACTCACTGGAGAATGAATAGAGTCGCCAGCTAGGCATTTTTATCCCGGAGGAAAGGCAATGCTGCATAGACCTAGAAAAAGATGGATAAGACGGTTGCGAACCAGAGAGACTGAGAAAGGGGGTTGGTTACAACCTGGGAAGGTATTAGCACCCAGATTGTCCGCCGTACTCGACGGGATCCACGCTTAAAAGATTTGTGTTTTAAAGGGGTAGTGTCAGTGCAATTTATGTGTAAAATAGCTGGAAAAGGATGTACAGGTGTCAGTGTAAAAGAAGTGTAAAGTGTGATATATACAGTGTCAGTGTAAGAATAAGAATAAGATGCTCAAGATCATGAGGCTGAGAAAATAAAGCTGGAAAGAGGGGGAATATACAGATACTTTTGTTCGATAACAATTAAGTTATGCCTACGTATCCTCTCGTGCAATGAGGAAGTCAGAACACCGTAGTTCGACTCACAGAGACTGGAAGATGAATTGACTTGTGAACTGCTTGCTTGTCAATGCTCAAATGTATGATCTGTCTGGCACAGATGCAAACTGTCTTGCATTAGACGGAAGAAGCGAGTTCTCGTTTATGAGTGAAGGTGATGAGAAAAGAATCCCGAAGGAGACGATTATTATTTGTTTTTGAGTTTTCAGTCTTTTATTGCTTTTGAAAGTTTGTCATAAGTTAATGAGCTTGAGCCTAAACCAATGGGTTTAGTAAACTCATCACATCTTCCCTCTGATTAGGGGTAATGAGAATACCTTAAGTGTGAAGTCAAATTCTCACACTTAATCACCTTTGGTGTAGGATTAAGATCATTAACCTACTTGTGATTATTTAGATGTTTTTGGTGTTTTTGTTTAGTGTTAAGTAATGAGTTTAAGCCATAATCAAAGATTAAACAGACTCGTTACACCATCCTAATAGAAGGATAATAGATGAGAATGTTTAAGCTGAGGAAAGCTCCTCAACTTAATCCATGATTAGGGATTAAACTCATGACAAAACAAGCCTTTATTAGATGGATTTTATTTAATGGTATGATGATGAAGTGATTTTTAGGGTTTGTAAGACAACTTGAGGGGGACTTGTCCATTAACACTAGGGTTAGTCCTTCTTAACCAATTAAGGAAGAATTAGAACCCTAATGCAAGGCCCAAGTTACAAGTGTGTTGTCTTGATGATTATTAAGTGAATTGATTAAAGGAGTTAAACACATTAAGGGTTTAACACTTAGGATTAAAGTTATACACTCCATCCTAATAGAAGGATGCAGGCATAAACTTAATCACAAAGCCTTAAAGCCTTTAGGGTTTAGTCCCTGATTATGAGGTGAGAGGAGGAGACTCAAAAGAGACACAAAGGCAAACTAAGAGGGGAGACTAATCAAAACCCTAATCATTGTCATGCTTGGTTGTTCCTAAGTTTTGTGAGGTTTGCAAAAACAAGTCTTCAATGGAACCACCAGGAAGCAGATGAAAGGATCAAGAGAAGCAAAGCAACTTGCTTCATTCAAGAAGTCAAGTCACTTGAAGAAAGAAGGTGGGAAGAAGAAGAATGAGCAAGCTCAATCTCAAACACAAACAAAAATGCAGCAAAGGATGCAAGAGAGATGAAAAGAAAAGTTATGAGAAGTGAAGGCAAATTCACTTCTCAAAATTACTTACCACCTGAAAGGTTAGGAAAGAAATGCAATGCAATGCAAAATGGGATGAGATGACATGGTGAGAAACAAAACCAGAAGCATTAACATGATGCTAATGATGCTATGAGATGCTACAAACATGAGGCAGCACATGGAAATGATCATACAAGTTCATGAATGCAAATGAAGCAAGCTAAGGAACATGAACAAACATGGAAAGTTATGAAGTGCACATGACATACAACATGGCAAATACATGGTGCAATGATCAAACATGCTTTCAATACGTCTTATGATGTCAAATGAATCAAATGGATGCTTGAAATGTCATGGCAAATCATGTTATGCAAGAGAATGCAAGATGGATGCAAATGGAAGCCCAAAATTAGGGTTTATGAACCAAACATCAAACAAAAATCAAAAGCAAAAGCAAAACCTAAGATAAATAATTGAAAATGCCACACAAAGGATCCCTAATCCCATACTAAACCAATGTCCAAAGGAGAGGTCTCAACTCTTAACCAATTTCAAGTTATGATTTTTACAAGTTTTCTAGGGTTTTAGGGTTCCTAAACAAGAAAATTACCAAACAAATGGAAAATGAAAGATCAAATCAAGGCCATTTAATCTCACAAACTACATGCTAAACACAATGTAATGCAAAAAGAATCAATGTCCAACTCCTCATGAATAGGCAGAAATGATTTTTTTAACTATGGATCAAATTAATGCACAAAAATGATTTTAATTCAATGAAAAATTCTCAAAATGCATCAAGATCAAAAAATAAATTTGGTTTGAAGGTTGGACAATGTTTCTAAATGTCTTAAAACATTTCATGAATTTTTTGGTGATTTTTAAATACCTAAAAGTATTTTTAATAAATTAATTTTCATTAATCAATTAAAAATAATCTTTTAAATATTTAAAAATACTTTTTTAATGATAAAAATAAAAATAAAAATATTTTTGTGCTTTAAAAATTAATGAAACTCTTGAGAAAAAGTTTCATAATTTTTAAAACATTTTTGCTATTTTAAATAAATTGGACAAATTAAATGGAAGAAAATGAAATAAAAATGAATTTAAAATGAAGTCAACAGAAAGAGTGGCTGAGATTCATTCCAAGTTTGAAAGTGTTGACTGGCGCGCAGATCCAAGGGCTGTGGTTGGCTCAGATTAAATTAATTTAATTAAGTTTAATTAAACTAACTAAAAGGATTAGGGCTAATTGAGTGCATCTGGGCCTTTCATTCGCGCGGCAAGTCAATGGGTCAAGGCAATCCTACGCTCCACATTCAAATGGCACTAATGACCTGAGATTAGGGCAAAACAAATTCAGGTGACCGGAGGGGAGCTCCGGTCATCTTCCCCGGCGACCCCAAAACCCTAGAATACGATTCAGGCCACCCCAAGCTAAATTAAACGCCCAGAAACAATCCTCACACTTCTAGCAACTCAAATCACCCATCAATCATCATTTATCCAGCAAGAACAGGTTGAATCGAAACAAAACAAAAATGGGGCCAAACTTTCAGACACTCATGAAATGCTCATTTTTTCACCATTTTCGATTCTAAACACATCACAATGATCCTTAAAGCATGTACTTTCAGTTTATAACAAAAAATCAAAGCTTTAAGAGAATGTGTTCTTGGCCATACCTGAGATGGAGGTTCTTGTTTCTGGACTTTCAAAGCTGTTCTTTGGTGCAAGCTTGCTCCACTGACTCCCCTGGTGCTAATGGCAGGCTTGGAATGAGCTTAAGCAAGCTATTTTGAGAGGTTCCAATCTGATATAGCAGAAAATGAGCTCTGTGTATAGGCTGTTTCAGATCAATGTGAAGGGTGGTTTTGATTCCTTTTGATGTGCTTGATTTGTTGGTGAAAAGAGTTTGGATGTTTTGTGGCTGTGGAAGGTGATTCGAATGAAAATGCAGATTGGAGTGTTTTTGTGAATGTGATGCTATGGTGTGTTTCAGGCTGGTTTCTTTGTTGGTTTAGGTTCAGTGAGGTAAGGTGAGATGAGCAGTGGAACTTGTTTGAATGTTTGTGAGCTATGGAGGCCGATTCGAAGAGAAATGAAAAATGGGGTGAGTTTTTGTATGTGATGTTGGGGTGTGTTTCAGCTTGGCTTGGTGTTATGTTTAGCTTGCAAATGGATGGCATAAACAATCCCAATTGGCCAGATGATGTGACCTGGCCTGCTGTGATTGGGATGTTTGCTTTTGCCAAAAGTCAACTTTTTTGTAAGAGAGGTATGGCTTGAGTTCTAGCTTGGTACAATGGCTAGGGCTGGCGCAACATGGTGTGTATGGGAGGCTAGCATGGTTCAGCATCCAATGTAACAAGTGGGGGAAAGTGTGATGATGATTTTGCAAGTTGTTTTAACTTTGGTTCACATGTGATTTTCTCATTCCATAAGCCATGAAACATGAGAATTTTTGGTTCAATTCTGACTTTTAGGACTTATGTGATGTTTGTACATTGGTTTGTGTTGCACCCCAAAATTTGCCCTCACAATACAAGACTTTGTGTGCTAAGAAGGTTCACAAGGTTCACAAGTTTCTCAATGCTTATATAACCTTTCATGAGGTTCATGAAGTCTACAAGTCACTTCTTGAAGGTTCACAAGGTTCACAAGCTTCTCAACATTTACAAGACCTTTCATGAGGTTCATAAAGTCCACAAGTTACTTTATGAAGGTTCACAAGGTTCACAAGTTTCTCAATGCTTATATAACCTTTCATGAGGTTCATGAAGTCTACAAGTCACTTCTTGAAGGTTCACAAGGTTCACAAGCTTCTCAACATTTACAAGACCTTTCATGAGGTTCATGAAGTCTACAAGTCACTTCTTGAAGGATCACAAGGTTCACAGGATTCACAATGATTACAAAGCTTTCCTAAGGTTCATAAGGTCTACAAGTCACTTTATGGAGGTTCACAAGGTTCACAAGCTTCCCAATGCTTACAAGACCTTTCATGAGGTTCATGAAGTCTACAAGTCACTTCATGAAGGTTCACAAGGTTCACAAGATTCCCAATGATTTCAAGACCTTCCATGAGGTTCATGAAGTCTACAAGTCACTTCATGAAGGTTCACAAGGTTTACAAGACCTTTCTTGAAGTTCATGAAGTCTACAAGATACTTTATGAGGTTCACAAGGTTTACAAGGTTCACAAGGTTCACAATACCTCCCATGAGGTTCACAAGACATTTTATGATGGTTCACAAGGTTCACAATTGGTCAGAATAGTTGACAATTCCCTCAGACAATGCACCTCCTAAGCAGTGCATCCAAAACTAGGGTTTTGACTTTAATCAGGCTAAATGGATTTCCAAGACTTCAAGTGAGCTTCATAACATCTTATATGTGTGTAAGAACCCCCATGACAAGTTTCAAGACTTTTCTCAAAAGTTTGCTCAGTCAGATGATCAGATAAGTCAAAATCAGTCAGTGCAGTTAAAAAGTCAAACTGAGGTCAACTGTGGTCAAACCAAAGTCAAACTTCATGATTTTTTACCAACATCAAGTATATGAAGTAAAATTCATCATTTGATCAAGGGTTGATCATGATTCATCAAGGAGATTCCAGATCATCAATAATCAGGAGTTTCTAAATTAGGGTTTCCTCAGTAAAAGTCAACTGAACTTTGACCAGCCATAACTTTCACATACTTCATCACCAAATCTCCATCCAAAGCTCATTTTGAAGGAAATTGAATTCTCTACAACTTTGATGTTTAAAGTTAAGCCCAAAAATTCTTCATTTGAAAGATATGATCTAAGACATTATAGGTCATTTCAAAAGTCAACAAAAAGTCAACAACTTCAAAAGGGCATAACTTGAGATTGGTAAATGATATGGACCTGAAACCAATGGGGTTGTTTATAGGACTCTTCAAGCTTTCCAAAAAGTCCAAGAACACCCTCATACCTTTAAAATTGAGGGAGATGTGCCCTTGCAAAGTTGGGAAATTTTGTGATGGTTTATGTTGAAAATGGAGGCCTAAAAGTAATTCTTTCCAAATGGGCTTGCTAAGTTGTGATCCAATCCATCTCATATCATTATGCACGACCCAATTGACCAAAATTCAGCATTTTTATTATTTTTATTTTATTTATTATTGATTTAATTCATAAAAATCATTTTAAATAAATATAAAATGTGAAAATCTATTTTTGGGTGAAGATTGAGGTTCTAAAAATTCTTAATTAGTGATTGAAGCTTAAAGAGAAGGAAATCATGTGACTAATTCAAAGATAGCAAGTCTTCATGAGCAAATATTTGACTTTTACAACATGATCTTTTTCAATATTTTTTGGATCAAATTTTCACACAACCAATTCATATTTCTGACCTAATTCATTCTCATATATATACTAAAGATAACCCTAGCCTAAGAGGACGGATTCCAGAGCCTCCAGTGTAAGTTTGCAAATTCAAAAAATCTCTCTAAACTCAATTTTCGGATTCATCATCAAGGAGTGTTCAAAGGTATTTTACAGACATAGGAGGTTGCTTTGGACCTTACTAAACCTATCTCAATCATCAAAAACATCTGGACATCACTTACATACCATGGCCGAATGCATCTTCTCCTCCATAATATTTTTTTCGATTTCATATATTCAGGCATTATGAATTAAAATTGTTCATTGATTTGTGTTTGTTGCGAGCTATTGAAGCTTTCTGGGCGATTAACTCTGAGTTTCATGGACCTAGCGCCGTTTCACCATTATTAGGGTTTGGTCTTCAAAATTGGGGTCTCATGATTTAGACCATATAAATGCTTGTTATGGATGTAATAATACTGTATGAACTGTAAGGATTGTGTAGGTACGATCAATTTGGTGAAATTGCAGGTATATCTTGATATATGAAATTCACAGGTTGAAGGTGGCAGGAAAATTCGTAGCAAAGCTCGTATCAAAAATCGCAGGAAAACCTGCGAATTCGCAGGTTGAAGATGAGCTTTTGGCGCTCAGTTATAAATTCAAATTAATTGTTATTTTATAATACGTTTGCATTGTAGTTATGACAGAAGCGCGTTTGTGGCCCAGTGGAAAGTGGTGTTTACTGATACCTTGGTGGCTTGTGTTCGATACCTGGCTGCGCCATCCCTTTTTTTCTTATTTTTCCACTCAAGTAGAAGTTATATTATATTATTGTTTGTGGTTGATTTAACATCAGGTAGGCTCTTCCAGCCGGGTGGTGAGGTGCGTGCTTGTGAATGTAAAGGTCCTGGGATCAAATCCCACCCCAGGCCTTTTTATTTCTTCATTTTTCTGGATTTCTCAAACAAGACACAAAACAAATTCTTGCCCCTTTCTTGTTGCCTGCGTGTGGGCTAGCCTGGTGGTTATTGTTGTTGCTGGTAAACATGAGGACATGGGATCAAATCCTGGTCAGGTAAGTTCCTTTCTTTTTTGCAATTTTTTCCTATTTTTCTATTTTTTGTTTAATTATTAAAAGTATATGTATATAAATATAATTAAAATAATGTTAAATATAATTTAAACTCTGTATATCTTTTTCTTGTGAAAATTATTTTTATAATTATGTAAATAAATTATAGTATGTATATTAATTAAAATAACTTGATTCTAAAATATTTTCTAAAACAAAACCTAATCTTATATTTTTCTAAATAATTTTATTTTAATTATTTATGTACATTTGTTTAGTATAATTCTTGTAAATTTGTTTGTAAATATGAATATAATATTTTAAGCTTATTTTCTCCTTATAATATGTAAATATTGTTTTAATAAATAAATGTTAATATATGTTTAAAATAATTTGTAAATAGGATAATTAATAAAAATTAAAATTTTATAAATATGTTTAATTTTGTAAATGTGATAGTTAAAATTTATTTTCCTTAAATAATGTGTAAATATTTTTTTAATATAATTGTTGATATATTTAGAAATAATTAAAATTTTGTAATAATTAAAACTTATAATTATATTATATTCAAAATTTTTATTCTTATTATATATTAAAATTAAAATTTGTGTTTATCATGTCATTATAATATTTTTCTATTTATTTTATTTTAATCATTGTTATTTATTATTATCTTATATTTTTATTATTTCTCTAACCTTGTTTACTTTTCTAATTATTATTATTATTATTTTATTATCACTAACCCGTTTATATTATGTTTATTATCATTATTTTGCTAACCTTACTTATTATTATTTACTAACCCCTATTTATTATTTATTTATTATTTTAGCTTGTTTATTTATATTTTGCTAATTAATTATTTTTGCTATTTATTTATTTATTTATTTTTGCTTATTATAATTATGTTGTAATTGCTTCCTGGATGTAAATTTTATAATTATTAAATTATTGTTGCTATGGTTAGTAATTAGGGAGTGAAAAACATGTATGTTATATAAAAATTAACTTAGATAATTTTAATCATAAGATAATTAAAGTAAACACTCACACACACGTAAGCCGATTTTTAATCGCCGTCTCACATCTCTAAGGTTATCCCTCAAGTTGCCTACGAATAAGGTCAAGTGGGGTGTATAAAGCAAGTCCCTGTAAAAAGAAAAATCATCAAGTCCCTCATGGTTGCCTTTACGAATCGAGTCCCTTCGAAAAATGATGATAGTCCCTCATATGTGCTAAATACACCCCACAGTTGCCTTCATAAAACAGAATGTCCCTCTCATGTCCCTAACATCCAAGGTAATGACTACCTACTCCTTAATAGTAGGGATAGTCTTACCAAGGAAAAGATAAAGAATAAGAAAGACTTTAAACTTTAGGGTAGGTTCCTCTTATGTACTTGCTCACTTCAAAAACTTTTCACACTTAACAATCTCAAACAAATTTTCAAAAACAAGTTTTTACACATCCATACATGGATTATTATTAACTCTACTGAAAATTTTTCCTATTCACATACACTTTCAAAAACAATTCAAAAGTGAGCTAAGTACCTAAGAGCCCATGGATAACCATGGATGTAAAGGGTGCTAACACCTTCCCTTTACATAACCTACCCCCCGGACCCAAAATATTCTCTTAAGGTCTTTCCTGTTCTTTTATAACCTTTCCTTTTGGATAAAATAAAAGTCGGTGGCGACTCTTGCTATCCGCAACATTACTTAAAGTCAGTTCTCCCACCGTGTTACAGAACTGGCGACTCTGCTGGGGATTTAATATAAAAGAGGGGTACCCTTAGAAATTAGATCACTTTAATATTGTTTGCCTTGTTTGCTTTACTTTACATTGTTGGGATGCTCTTATGTGTGAAAGGTCCTAACCCGGATCTAGTGTACCTTAGGTAAATGGCAATAGACCAAGGAAACTGTACGACGTATATCGATACGGTTGATCTGGTGGCCATAGTTAGTGCGACTTCTTGGTTGGTGCTTATGTTCCTTAAGTCAAGTTGAGGATAATATGAGGCTGCCATATGTTGTCAATGCACTAACTAACTTTTAGAACCCTAGTTAACTCATCTTGGCCTTTAGAAAGTAGTGAGGTAACCGGCTTTGGTGCAGACTGAAGTTGGTTGACACTCGATACTACGCTCATTGAGATCTTAAACTTGGAGGGTTTTGGTTGGCAAGTAAGTTGCCTTCTGAACAACCACCCTTGTGAAGGATCAATGATATTGAGATTCTTTAGAACCTGGTTACTTTTGTAGGACAGGATGAACCATCTAACTTCAGGGGAGGGTACTTACCTTTGAACCTCATGCAAGCCTTTAAACCTAGGGCTATGGCGTGACTTGTTTGTGTGTGCCACATGTTTGTGATTGAACATAACATCATGACATCATCATGCATCATAAGCATAGCATTTTCACTAACCATTTCAAGGACCAAAGGATTTATCTTTGTTCTTTGTTGCAGGTCATGGCTTCTACTCGTAGGAATACCATAAGGATCAACTTTGTGGGGATACCTCCCAAACTTAAAGAGTTGGTTTCTCAAGTGTCTGATCATTCCCAGTTCATCAAGAGACATGGTCACCTATTGGATCTAGTCACTTCCGGGTTCAATGAAGACATGATGAGTGTTCTGTTTCAGTTCTTTGACCCTAAGCACCACTGCTTTACATTCCCCGACTATCAGCTAGTTCCTACCATGGAGGAGTTCTCTAAGCTTCTGGGTATACCTGTTCTTGATCAAAGACCCTTCACAGGCTTAGAGAAGGAGCTTAAACCAGAAGTTATTGCTGCAGCTCTACATCTGAAGAAGTCTGACATTGTTCTAGAAACGAGAAGTGGAGTCAAGGGTATTCTTGCTAAGGTATTAATGGATAAAGCTCAAATGTTCTTGAAGGCCATGAGCTATGATGCTTTTGAGGAGGTCTTAGCCTTGCTGATATATGGCTTAGTATTGTTCCCCAATCCAGATCAGTTCATAGACGTTCATGCCATCAACATATTCCTGAGTCACAATCCAGTGCCTACATTGCTTGGAGACATCTTGCATTCTCTTCACACCCGTACTACAAGGGCAAGAGGAACTTTGATGTGCTGCATACCTTTACTTTCTAGGTGGTTTATTTCTCACCTTCCTCGCTCAGTAATGAAGAATAAGCAAGGGTTCAGATGGTCCAAGAGGATCATGTCACTTTCTCACTCAGACATCCATTGGTGCTCCAGATCTATGGAGAATGTCACCATCATTGACCGTTGTGGGGAGTTTCCTAATGTGCCACTTCTAGGCATAAGAGGAGGCATCACCTACAACCCTTCTCTAGCTTTACGACAGTTTGGTTACGCCCGAAGTGATGGTCCACATGATATGTTGATCCAGGGCATTGTATTTGACTACGACAACGATCTTCAGGGTTACCGTCAGAGATTCATACGAGCTTGGGAAAAGGTAAACAGGGTTGATAGCAAGACACTAGAGCCTAAGTACACTATTCCTATGGAGGCTTATCTCAGATGGGTACGATCTCGTGCTCAGACTCTCATGATGCCATATCCTGCCGTCCTACCAGTTACCATGGAACCTGTTGCTGAAGGAGACACAGCTTATACCATCCTTCACCCAGACATGCCTACTGATAAGGAAGACTTGCAGAGATCATGGATCCAACTGAAAGAGCAAAGGGATACTTTCGAGGCTCATTACAAAGCAAGCCAAGAAAAGATCCTGGAGCTAACAAAGCTACTTCACGAAGAACGAAATCTCAACTCATACCTCAATACAAAGAGGAAACGTCCATGGGAGACTTAAAACCCCATCTTTTGTACTTATTTTACTTTCATTTTTTGTAAGCCTAAAAGGCAAAACAAGTTATTACTAATAAAAAGTTACTTTCTTGTTTGTTTAAGCAAATTTAAATCCTGCGGTCCTTGAAAACATTGCATATGCATTCCCATATCATTTCATTGCATCACAGGTTTATAATTGTGCACAGGTTTCTCATCTTCTCGCTGTTTATTTCAGCAATGGCTCTCGAACAATCAATTAAGAATCTCCAGGCACAAAATGCCCGGTTCCAAGAGCTGATCCTGAACCTATCCAAGGGGCAGGATGAATTGAAGACACTGCTGACTAAGAAGAAGAATCCTGAGGACAACAAGGATGATCAACTGACACAACTACAAGCTGAGATGACAGGAATGAGGGCCCAGATGAATGACCAGGCGGCTTTTATTCAAAGATTAGCCCAGAGGCAAGAAGAGCTAAGAACCTTTGTCCATAAACTTCAAAGTGATGGAGTCAGGGATCTAAAACAAGCTGGTTTGGTTGAAAGAAGGATGAGGATAAAAGAGGGTAAGAGACAGGTTGCCATTGATCGTTCTTCAGTTGAAGAAGAAAGACCTGATAAGGTTAATCCACCTCAACACAAGGGATATAGAAGACAGTTTATCAAGTTCAGCACTCCAATGTCACAAGTTCTGCAATGCTTGTTGGAGATGAAACTAATTTCCTTGAAAAAATCTCCTCAAAATCCTAAAACTTTCTCTCCTCGCTATAATCCCAAGGCAAGGTGTGAGTATCACTCCAACAGTCCTGGACATGATACTAATAACTGCTGGATGTTGAAGAATAAGGTTCAAGACCTAATTGACGAAGGAATACTCGAGGTTATGCCAGAAGGCCAGGTTGAGTTCTTCTATCGTCCATCAAGCATCAAAGCTTCCAGAATATTGAAGTAACAAGTTTAGAGGAAGAGACTTTAAGAACACTTGAATTTTCATTTGTAATTTCTCTTATTTGTTTGAACACTTACTATTATGTTAAACTTTTGTTTTCATTAATGCATTGCATATGTTTGTCTTGAATTAATCCATTCGTTCCACTATATTTTGAATTATGCTTCTTATTTCTATCTTGTGATATTTAACTCCTGATAAAGCTATAAGCCTGTAGAGGGAGGATGACGAAAACAATACCATAATCTTATGCAGTATGCTTTTGAACAGACTATGCTGACGATGTACAGGCATTGTTTCATTTCCTAAACAGTGGAGATATAAGGAAGTTAATCCCTAGTCAACCCTTTTGAGCCTATGAAGTAGGAGTTTTTATTCTCACAAATTAAAACCCTTATTCATAACCTGGGGCAGGGTAGTTACTCAGTTAACTCAAAATATGCCAATTATATGTGTTGTACACAACTAATGATGGTTCTCTGTAATCATGAAACCTGACAGTCAATATCCAACAAAAAAAAAGCTCACTAAGTCAAAACCTATGAAGGAGACTTAATATAAAAATTAAGACATCCCGCTGACTGTAACCTTGAAATAAACAGTTCAGGCAAAAAGAAGGGATAACAAAGTCAAAAGAAAAAAGAGGTCACTGTGAATCCTCAACAAAGAAAGATGACTGAATGTTCAAATAAATTTTTGGTTTCTGAACCATCACAAATATCAGTGTTACAATACCAAAACTCTTTGGAACTTCAATGCATAAGTTAACTGAGCATAGGACTGAAGAACATCATGGAGATTGGGTTGGGGACAAATAAAATTTGAGCCTATATCCTTTGTTTCTTAAACCATGAACCAGGCCACGTTACAACCCTTTAAAAGTCCTAACTGAAGCATGGTTAGTTCGAAAGCGTACTGCTGCAAAAAGGTATCCTGACTCCTTTAGGGCTTGTCATAGAATTTGAGTTAATATCACAGTATTCCCAAAAAAAAAAAAAAAAAAAAAAAAACAGTTTTTCTAAAATAACTTGTTTCAAAACTTCAAGACAGACATAAGCATTGCATTTTTGAATATATTTGTTTATACCTGAGTGTTTGACAAATGGAGAAGTTTACAGGATGAATGTTCAGTGAATCAAAGTCCTCCCGATAAACAAAGTTGCTTCCTGGATCAAAGTCCATGTATACAAAGGGGCATAGTCATTATCTCCCAATCAAGGGGGCAGGCCATGATACTTCCTAACTCGTTTGGGGCAATTGGGTCCAGACTCAACTATGCTTAATAGCCAGGGGCATTTTCCCTCATACAGCTGAATTACCAAAGGTGACACTACAGAGTTCATAAGGCCAGGGGCATGGTCATTGTTTCCTAATCGAGGGGGCATACCAAGTTACTGTTCAAATCATTCAGGGCAACCAGTTCCAGATCCAACAGTGCTCAATAGCCAGAGGCAACTTTTCTCATTACCAAGGGTAACACTGCAAAGTTCACAATGCCAGGGGCATATGCTTATGGGGCATTCTACTTGTGTCTCTTGAGGTGGCTCATTACAGATACTTCCATTATGGGATAATTCATCCTCAATCAAGGGGCAATGCTTTCTCTTCAAATCTAATATCTGGAGCGTATATGGTCCATCACAATTTAAAGACACGTTCCTCTCATTGTATTACCTTGATATTGGATTCTCAGCTAAAACCATGATGGAAATTAATTATGCCAGTAGTATCAGATGGTGTCAGTATCATGTCTTCGGAAGGTATCTAGGAAAGTTATGGATTTCAGGAGCTCTAAATCCAATTGGTTATACACTCTCGAAGTTGAAACGATTCTGTTTTCAAGTTCAGCTTTACTTTTCCCTCTGAATCCAGATTTACTTTTGCCCTAAGCGAAACGTCCATTGGTTATGTTTGAATGTATCATGCTTTTGAATATGATTGATGTTTACCAGAAATGCATGTATGCTTTTAATATGATTAATGTTTACCAGAAATGCATGAAAATGCAGTAATGGTATTTACTAAAGACGAACGAAGGAAGGATCTCAACGAAGCTTCGCCGGTTCATCTTTACAATACAGTTACAAAGCCCTCAGTAAGGCAAGTTCATCTTCATAAAGTCTCATCTCCCCTGGAATTTATATCCATCTCTTTTATCCTCATACGGATGTACGGGAAATTACTTTCCAATAAGGGTACGACGAACGAAGACGAAGGTTATATATACCCTACTATCCCCAACAACGGGAGGTTATATATACCCTACTATCCCCAACAACGGGAGGTTATATCTATACCTTACTATTCCCAGCATACAGAAGGTTATCTATACCCTGTTATCCCCAGCATACAGAAGGTTATCTATACCTTGTTATCCCCAGCAGACAGAGGGTTATATATTCTTCAACAACGAATCGGGATTTATTTTCCCTGGCCAGCAGTTGTTATATGAAGATATCCAGACGCTTCCGGCAGTATCATATCATACATACATCATTTACATTATACCATAGCATATATATCCATAGACATATAGTACATTACCTAAGTGCATCATATCATACATGCATACATAAAGCATAAACTAATATTATTATACAGAATGCTACCTTGTTTTCAGGTTAATTACCCAACAAACAAACTTATGATCTTTGGGACTGCTTTATCGTAACCTCAGGGTTACTTTATCCTCCTGATGAGCTTCTTATTACTTTGGGACTGCTTTATCGTAACCTCAGGGTTACTTTATCCTCCTGATGAGCTTCTTATTACTTTGGGACTGCTTTATCGTAACCTCAGGGTTACTTTATCCTCCTGATGAGCTTCTTATTACTTTGGGACTGCTTTATCGTAACCTCAGGGTTACTTTATCCTCCTGATAAGCTTCTTATTACTTTGGGACTGCTTTATCGTAACCTCAGGGTTACTTTATCCTCCTGATAAGCTTCTTATTACGTTGGGACTGCTTTATTGTCACCTCAGGGTTACTTTATCCTCCTGATAATTTCTCATGACTTCAAGACTGCTTTAGGGTTATCATTATTGATGGCTCTATCCTCCTGAAATCACATTATTATTTCAAGACTGCTTTAGAGTTATCATTATTGATGGCTCTATCCTCCTGAAATCATTACTTCAAGACTGCTTTAGAGTTATCACTATTGATTGCTCTATCCTCCTGAAGACAAATCACATTATTATTTCAAGACTGCTTTAGAGTTATCATTATTGATGGCTCTATCCTCCTGAAATCATTACTTCAAGACTGCTTTAGAGTTATCATTATTGATGGCTCTATCCTCCTGAAATCATTACTTCAAGACTGCTTTAGAGTTATCATTATTGATGGCTCTATCCTCCTGAAATCATTACTTCAAGACTGCTTTAGAGTTATCACTATTGATTGCTCTATCCTCCTGAAGACAAATCACATTATTATTTCAAGACTGCTTTAGAGTTATCATTATTGATGGCTCTATCCTCCTGAAATCATTACTTCAAGACTGGTTTAGAGTTATCATTATTGATGGCTCTATCCTCCTGAAATCATTACTTCAAGACTGCTTTAGAGTTATCACTATTGATTGCTCTATCCTCCTGAAGACATATCACATTATTATTTCGAGACTGCTTTAGAGTTGTCATTATTGATTGCTCTATCCTCCTGAATCATATTATTATTTCGAGACTGCTTCAGAGTTGTCATTATTGATTGCTCTATCCTCCTGAATCATATTATTATTTCAAGACTGCTTTAGAGTTATCATTATTGCTCTATCCTCCTGAAATCATATTGTTTCTTCAAGACTGCTTTAGGGTTATCATTATTGATTGCTCTATCCTCATGAAGACATGTTATTACATCAGTATTACTCCAGACTCCTGACAGCTTTCATTATACCTCCATATTTTGGACTGCTTTATCTTCCAAGAAATATATCTGAAGAACTTTCCTCTAGTGGCATCTTTAAGCCCACTCAATCATATTCAACCAACCATTAATATCACTATATGCACTGGTGAGTGCAAATTTTTGGGCTTTTGTGTTCAATCCCCTTCAACCTTCCAGGTCACGACTGGCAAATATACCAATCTAACCCCTCAGGTTTCAGAAAATTGAACAGGGGCAGCTGTTGCACCCCAAAATTTGCCCTCACAATACAAGACTTTGTGTGCTAAGAAGGTTCACAAGGTTCACAAGTTTCTCAATGCTTATATAACCTTTCATGAGGTTCATGAAGTCTACAAGTCACTTCTTGAAGGTTCACAAGGTTCACAAGCTTCTCAACATTTACAAGACCTTTCATGAGGTTCATAAAGTCCACAAGTTACTTTATGAAGGTTCACAAGGTTCACAAGTTTCTCAATGCTTATATAACCTTTCATGAGGTTCATGAAGTCTACAAGTCACTTCTTGAAGGTTCACAAGGTTCACAAGCTTCTCAACATTTACAAGACCTTTCATGAGGTTCATGAAGTCTACAAGTCACTTCTTGAAGGATCACAAGGTTCACAGGATTCACAATGATTACAAAGCTTTCCTAAGGTTCATAAGGTCTACAAGTCACTTTATGGAGGTTCACAAGGTTCACAAGCTTCCCAATGCTTACAAGACCTTTCATGAGGTTCATGAAGTCTACAAGTCACTTCATGAAGGTTCACAAGATTCCCAATGATTTCAAGACCTTCCATGAGGTTCATGAAGTCTACAAGTCACTTCATGAAGGTTCACAAGGTTTACAAGACCTTTCTTGAAGTTCATGAAGTCTACAAGATACTTTATGAGGTTCACAAGGTTTACAAGGTTCACAAGGTTCACAATACCTCCCATGAGGTTCACAAGACATTTTATGATGGTTCACAAGGTTCACAATTGGTCAGAATAGTTGACAATTCCCTCAGACAATGCACCTCCTAAGCAGTGCATCCAAAACTAGGGTTTTGACTTTAATCAGGCTAAATGGATTTCCAAGACTTCAAGTGAGCTTCATAACATCTTATATGTGTGTAAGAACCCCCATGACAAGTTTCAAGACTTTTCTCAAAAGTTTGCTCAGTCAGATGATCAGATAAGTCAAAATCAGTCAGTGCAGTTAAAAAGTCAAACTGAGGTCAACTGTGGTCAAACCAAAGTCAAACTTCATGATTTTTTACCAACATCAAGTATATGAAGTAAAATTCATCATTTGATCAAGGGTTGATCATGATTCATCAAGGAGATTCCAGATCATCAATAATCAGGAGTTTCTAAATTAGGGTTTCCTTAGTAAAAGTCAACTGAACTTTGACCAGCCATAACTTTCACATACTTCATCACCAAATCTCCATCCAAAGCTCATTTTGAAGGAAATTGAATTCTCTACAACTTTGATGTTGAAAGTTAAGCCCAAAAATGCTTCATTTGAAAGATATGATCTAAGACATTATAGGTCATTTCAAAAGTCAACAAAAAGTCAACAACTTCAAAAGGGCATAACTTGAGATTGGTAAATGATATGGACCTGAAACCAATGGGGTTGTTTAGAGGACTCTTCAAGCTTTCCAAAAAGTCCAAGAACACCCTCATACCTTTAAAATTGAGGGAGATGTGCCCTTGCAAAGTTGGGAAATTTTGTGATGGTTTATGTTGAAAATGGAGGCCTAAAAGTAATTCTTTCCAAATGGGCTTGCTAAGTTGTGATCCAATCCATCTCATATCATTATGCACGACCCAATTGACCAAAATTCAGCATTTTTATTATTTTTATTTTATTTATTATTGATTTAATTCATAAAAATCATTTTAAATAAATATAAAATGTGAAAATCTATTTTTGGGTGAAGATTGAGGTTCTAGAAATTCTTAATTAGTGATTGAAGCTTAAAGAGAAGGAAATCATGTGACTAATTCAAAGATAGCAAGTCTTCATGAGCAAATATTTGACTTTTACAACATGATCTT
Organism: Lathyrus aphaca; assembly: GCA_963966055.1. Lineage (NCBI taxonomy): Eukaryota > Viridiplantae > Streptophyta > Magnoliopsida > Fabales > Fabaceae > Lathyrus > Lathyrus aphaca. The sequence goes on along the minus strand of OZ014525.1, from coordinate 68,773,337 downwards.
TTTCAATATTTTTTGGATCAAATTTTCACACAACCAATTCATATTTCTGACCTAATTCATTCTCATATATATACTAAAGATAACCCTAGCCTAAGAGGACGGATTCCAGAGCCTCCAGTGTAAGTTTGCAAATTCAAAAAATCTCTCTAAACTCAATTTTCGGATTCATCATCAAGGAGTGTTCAAAGGTATTTTACAGACATAGGAGGTTGCTTTGGACCTTAATAAACCTATCTCAATCATCAAAAACATCTGGACATCACTTACATACCATGGCCGAATGCATCTTCTCCTCCATAATATTTTTTTTCGATTTCATATATTCAGGCATTATGAATTAAAATTGTTCATTGATTTGTGTTTGTTGCGAGCTATTGAAGCTTTCTGGGCGATTAACTCTGAGTTTCATGGACCTAGCGCCGTTTCACCATTATTAGGGTTTGGTCTTCAAAATTGGGGTCTCATGATTTAGACCATATAAATGCTTGTTATGGATGTAATAATACTGTATGAACTGTAAGGATTGTGTAGGTACGATCAATTTGGTGAAATTGCAGGTATATCTTGATATATGAAATTCACAGGTTGAAGGTGGCAGGAAAATTCGTAGCAAAGCTCGTATCAAAAATCGCAGGAAAACCTGCGAATTCGCAGGTTGAAGATGAGCTTTTGGCGCTCAGTTATAAATTCAAATTAATTGTTATTTTATAATACGTTTGCATTGTAGTTATGACAAAAGCGCGTTTGTGGCCCAGTGGAAAGTGGTGTTTACTGATACCTTGGTGGCTTGTGTTCGATACCTGGCTGCGCCATCCCTTTTTTTCTTATTTTTCCACTCAAGTAGAAGTTATATTATATTATTGTTTGTGGTTGATTTAACATCAGGTAGGCTCTTCCAGCCGGGTGGTGAGGTGCGTGCTTGTGAATGTAAAGGTCCTGGGATCAAATCCCACCCCAGGCCTTTTTATTTCTTCATTTTTCTGGATTTCTCAAACAAGACACAAAACAAATTCTTGCCCCTTTCTTGTTGCCTGCGTGTGGGCTAGCCTGGTGGTTATTGTTGTTGCTGGTAAACATGAGGACATGGGATCAAATCCTGGTCAGGTAAGTTCCTTTCTTTTTTGCAATTTTTTCCTATTTTTCTATTTTTTGTTTAATTATTAAAAGTATATGTATATAAATATAATTAAAATAATGTTAAATATAATTTAAACTCTGTATATCTTTTTCTTGTGAAAATTATTTTTATAATTATGTAAATAAATTATAGTATGTATATTAATTAAAATAACTTGATTCTAAAATATTTTCTAAAACAAAACCTAATCTTATATTTTTCTAAATAATTTTATTTTAATTATTTATGTACATTTGTTTAGTATAATTCTTGTAAATTTGTTTGTAAATATGAATATAATATTTTAAGCTTATTTTCTCCTTATAATATGTAAATATTGTTTTAATAAATAAATGTTAATATATGTTTAAAATAATTTGTAAATAGGATAATTAATAAAAATTAAAATTTTATAAATATGTTTAATTTTGTAAATGTGATAGTTAAAATTTATTTTCCTTAAATAATGTGTAAATATTTTTTTAATATAATTGTTGATATATTTAGAAATAATTAAAATTTTGTAATAATTAAAACTTATAATTATATTATATTCAAAATTTTTATTCTTATTATATATTAAAATTAAAATTTGTGTTTATCATGTCCTTATAATATTTTTCTATTTATTTTATTTTAATCATTGTTATTTATTATTATCTTATATTTTTATTATTTCTCTAACCTTGTTTACTTTTCTAATTATTATTATTATTATTTTATTATCACTAACCCGTTTATATTATGTTTATTATCATTATTTTGCTAACCTTACTTATTATTATTTACTAACCCCTATTTATTATTTATTTATTATTTTAGCTTGTTTATTTATATTTTGCTAATTAATTATTTTTGCTATTTATTTATTTATTTATTTTTGCTTATTATAATTATGTTGTAATTGCTTCCTGGATGTAAATTTTATAATTATTAAATTATTGTTGCTATGGTTAGTAATTAGGGAGTGAAAAACATGTATGTTATATAAAAATTAACTTAGATAATTTTAATCATAAGATAATTAAAGTAAACACTCACACACACGTAAGTCGATTTTTAATCGCCGTCTCACATCTCTAAGGTTATCCCTCAAGTTGCCTACGAATAAGGTCAAGTGGGGTGTATAAAGCAAGTCCCTGTAAAAAGAAAAATCATCAAGTCCCTCATGGTTGCCTTTACGAATCGAGTCCCTTCGAAAAATGATGATAGTCCCTCATATGTGCTAAATACACCCCACAGTTGCCTTCATAAAACAGAATGTCCCTCTCATGTCCCTAACATCCAAGGTAATGACTACCTACTCCTTAATAGTAGGGATAGTCTTACCAAGGAAAGGATAAAGAATAAGAAAGACTTTAAACTTTAGGGTAGGTTCCTCTTATGTACTTGCTCACTTCAAAAACTTTTCACACTTAACAATCTCAAACAAATTTTCAAAAACAAGTTTTTACACATCCATACATGGATTATTATTAACTCTACTGAAAATTTTTCCTATTCACACACTACACTTTCAAAAACAATTCAAAAGTGAGCTAAGTACCTAAGAGCCCATGGATAACCATGGATGTAAAGGGTGCTAACACCTTCCCTTTACATAACCTACCCCCCGGACCCAAAATATTCTCTTAAGGTCTTTCCTGTTCTTTTATAACCTTTCCTTTTGGATAAAATAAAAGTCGGTGGCGACTCTTGCTATCCGCAACATTACTTAAAGTCAGTTCTCCCACCGTGTTACAGTTTGATGTCAACTAGAAGTTACAAACAGCCTTGGTTCATGATCTTGCAAATTTCTCATTTGGTGCACATCTTGAAAATAAGTGATTTTTGGCAACTTTGTCACACCATAACTTTTGATCCAAGAAGAATTAGATCATGTTCTTGTACTTTTTGAAAAGGGAAAAATGTATTCTACAACTTTCATGACCAAAGTTTTTCCATTTGAAGCTTTTTTGGATCAAAAATCAAGGCTTGAAAAATGACCTAAAATGACATATTCTTGAAAAGTCAACCATGCCCTAAAAAGTCAACTTTGCAAAAAACTTCAACTTCTTGATTTTTGTGAACTTCAACCCTCTTCCATGATCAAATAAAGATCATATACACTCAAAATGATGAAGATCACCCCTTGGTTGGGTCATTGGGGGCCTCAGATGCCCTGATTTTGCACTGACTTGTCCAGAAAGTCAACCCTTGATCAGATGACTTCCCCATGGAATTTCTTCATGAAAATTGATATGCACACTCCCTATACCATATAGAGACCAATAGAAACAAGAATGACCAAAAAATTTGGGGTTATGGCCTCTGAAACCAAAACCCTAATTTTAGGTCAACTGTGCAGTCAAACTTGGCTCTGCATCCACACCAATCCCAGTTCTTGTGATTCTTTTGCAATTTTGACTTTGAGAGGATGTAATATGATATAAGAACACACATGGACCCCTTTGAAGTGATTGATGACCCTTGGAGTGGCTCAAGAAGCTCTTGGATTGCTCAGATCACAAACCCTAGGTGCAGATGACTTTGAATCTATGCAGTGAATCAAAAGATGTAATATGAGGTGATATGATTGTGTTTATGCATATGAGATGATCACAAGCCATGGTGTGAATGGGTGAGGGCAAATTTGGGGTGCTTACAGCTGCCCCTATTCAAACATGAGTTAGCTGTGTAGGATGTAAGCAATGGCTTAACAGGCGAACAAGATAACTTGTGGTTGAATACCAAAGACAATCCAAAATTTGCGCTCACAAAATGAAGAAGAAAAGGGATATAAATTGTAAAAGAAAAAATAAATTATATTGTAAAGTGCGGGCGACGGAGGACGACCGTCGAGCAGAGGACGACTGCTGGGTAAATAGCAATGACGGGGACGACCGACATGCTGGGGATTAAAAGGTAAAGCTAAGACGGGGACGACCGACTAGCTGGAAATAAAATTATGATGGGGACGGCCATCAAGATGAAGCTGTAAGATTCTCTGGGTATCGAATGAAACATGACGGGGACGGCCATCAAGTTCATAAAGCAAAGTAACCGACGATGGGGACGGCCATCGGGCTAAAAAAGAAAAGGGACCACGACGGGGACGGCCATCGGGTTAAAGAATAAATGAAATAAACAGATGATGGGGTACGGCCATCAAAGGTGAAGGACGATCACCTAGCAGGGGACGGCTGCTCTGTTGGGGGTAAGATGAGGTACGGTCATCTAAGGTGGAGGACGACCACCTGGCAGGGTACGGCTGCCGAAAATATCGCGACATAGGACGAATGCCGGATAAAAGGTCAATGATGGGGACGGCCATCGGACGAGCATGATGGAGGACGACCATCAAGAGGTGGAGGACGACCACCTAGCAGGGGACGGCTGCTCTCGAGGTTTCTCATGACACCGGACGAGTGCCAGATAACCAAAAATCAACAATGGGGACGACCATTGGATAAAATGATGAAGGACGATCATCAGAAAGTGGAGGACGACCACCTAGCAGGGGACGACTGCTAAAATATCAACGATGGGGACGGCCATCGGATGAGCATGATAGAGGACGACCATCAAGAGGTGGAGGACGACCACCTAGCAGGGTACGGCTGCTCTCAGGGTTTATCATGACACAGGACGAGTGTCAGATAAAAGAAAATTTGTTTTGTTGGCGATCTACTGGGGAATAGTACACACGGACGAGTGTTTACATCCAAGAAACAAAAGGTATAAGTGTTTAGATGTTTGTGTATAGACTAAAGATGCGGACGAGCATCCATAGGACCACGATACGGACGAGTATCGGGTAGAAACAAAAAACTGACACATGTTCAGAGATGATGATACGGACGAGTATCAACTGGTTAACAAAGAACACAGACGAGTGTTGTATCTGAAGGGATTCTTCTGGGAATAGTAGACACAGACGAGTATCTATATTCAAGAAGACAAGCATACTTGACACAGTGTATGGATTAAAGATGCGGACGAGCATCCTTAAGACTATGATACGGACGAGTATCAGGTAGAAACAAACACTTGACGCATATTCTGAGATGATGGTACGGACGAGTACCAACTGGTTAACAAAGAACATGGACCAATGCCGAATCTGTGGGGATATAAATGGTGTATACAAGATACGGACGAGTATCTGTATAAGTATGAGTAGTATGAGTATATATAGATGAGTGTTTATCTGCCGGGGAGAGTGACACGGATGAGTGTCAAGAGAGAAAAGTGTAGTATCAACAAGTATATGGGTTGTAAAAGTGTAAGCGACTGCGCTGGGGAAATGACACGGACGGGTGTCAAGAAAATGTATGTATAGGTATATGTGAGTGCAAAGAGGATGTCTTTGGCTTTCTGCTGAGGTATGACACGGACGGGCGTCAAAATGAGTATATACTGGCGTTGGTGAATTGTGAGGCAGCTGCTTTTGCTGGGGATCCTGGTGGGGATTTTTCTGTATGTTGATGAACTGTCATTATTCACAAGTGTTGGTTCATAACATGGCTTATGATTATGCTATGAGTTGGATTTTTGCCGTAATGCTCCGTGTTAAAACGGAATGCTACGCTTTGTGGGTGAATATGATGCGAATGCTATGATTGTGCAAAGATACCAAACCGGGATCCGAGTCCCGTTACTGCGAAGACCCTCGGTCGATCCATTTGAAACAAACATCCCAGCTGGGGATGAGATCATTGGTAGATCTGATGAGATGTATCCGCTTGGGGATCTAGGTCACTGATTGACATATCCTTATAAATGAGAGACCCAGCTGGGGTTTGTAGAAGCTTTCTTCACTCTGTCGTGATCTTCCATGCGTTGCTCTTCTGGACGGAGGCTGGAACTCTGTGGGGAGATGATTCCCTGACTTTTGTACTCGGCTGAGGGCGAGATGGCAACTCGGCTGGGGAGGAAGAGAGATCCTTGACTCAGCCGGGGATATAGGTGCCTTCCGTGATGCCTGGTCCTTCTGATGGGGATGAGTAATAAGTGTCAACTCAGCGGGGAGAAGTCACGAGGCAACTCAGCTGGGGAGAGAGCACTTCGGGTGCCAAAATTGAGTGTTGATTTTCCAGCTTGCTGGGATGAGGCTTTCATGCCCCAGGTTGCGCTCTGGACACCTGCAATCCTGAAAAAGATAGAGAAAACGCACAAAATAATCCCGAGGTATCCCTCACTGGATCCCGCCATAGGAGTTTAAATACTTCTGAGGGTAAGCATATTTCCTGCAAGCATGTTTTTAGTTGAAGATAAACATCTGTATTCTTATGCAATCAGTGTTTCTTTAAGATATCAGACATTTTTTGCAAAATAAAAATGTACAAGACGAGACGTGACTGAAAATCTGGTTTTATTAATTCATATGCCCTGAATTGGCGAGATACAATCAAAGAAACAAAACCCCTGAAATGAGGAGATTGTTACAAATTGAGAAACAAAATGCTGGCAATGTTGATGACGCTTTGAGGAGCTTCCTCTCTTGCCATGACTCGTATGACCTTTGACGTTCTTCTCATCTGGCTTTCTGAAGAATGTTGATTCTGATTGAAGCTTGATCCTTTCGAAGCTTACCAAGTTGTAGGCGATACAGACGAATTCAGAATGCAGTTGTTCGCTTATTCCCTTATTTTGCATGGATCGCCCTTTCGGGTTTTCGATCCATCGGGATACCCATTTTTGCCTGAGCTGTCCAATGCGGCTTTTCAACTCAGCGGGTGTACATTTTTTATTTATTTTCCCTTATTTTTGCCCGAGTCTTTATTCTGTTTTTGACTCGCCGGGATGCCCTATTTTTGCCTGGACTTACATTCTGTTTTTATGTCCAGCGGGTCATTTTTATGCGAAGTATTTTTTAACTGCATCTGAATTCACTGGGGACGGGAAATCCTCACCATCCATGGTGCTGAGCATCAGTGCTCCGCCAGAGAAAACTTTCTTTACCACAAATGGTCCTTCATAATTCGGAGTCCATTTGCCCCTGTGGTCTGTATGAGGAGGGAGGATTCTTTTCAGTACAAGATCTCCCACTTGGTACTCTCGGTGCCTAACTTTCTGATCGAAGGCCTTCTTCATTCTCTTCTGATACAACTGCCCATGACAGATTGCAGCCAATCTCTTCTCTTCAATCAGACTCAGTTGCTCGTATCGGGCCCGAACCCATTCTGCTTCACTCAGTTTGACATCCATCAGTACCCGTAGAGAGGGTAATTCAACTTCAACTGGTAGGACTGCTTCCATACCATACACAAGCTGATACGGTGTTGCCCCAGTGGATGTTCTGATTGACGTGCGGTACCCATGCAAGGCAAACGGTAGCATTTCATGCCAGTCTTTATAAGTGACTACCATCTTCTGCACAATCTTCTTGATATTCTTATTAGCTGCCTCAACAGCGCCATTCATCTTTGGCCTGTAAGGAGAAGAATTGTGATGTTGGATCTTGAAGTCCCGGCACAGCTCTGCCATCATTTTGTTGTTTAGATTGGAACCATTATCAGTAATGATTCGCTCGGGAACTCCATATCGACAGATGATATCTCTCTTCAGAAATCTGGCTACCACTTGTCTTGTAACGTTGGCATAGGAAGCTGCTTCGACCCACTTGGTGAAATAATCAATGGCAACCAGGATGAATCTGTGGCCGTTCGAAGCAGTTGGCTCAATCTTGCCAATCATATCAATGCCCCACATGGCAAAGGGCCATGGTGAAGACATGATGTTCAAAGGATTGGGAGGCACATGCACCTTATCTGCGTAGATCTGGCATTTGTGGCATTTTATGGCGTAGGCACAACAGTCAGCATCCATTGTGATCCAGTAATAGCCTGATCTCAACAACTTCTTAGCCATGGCATGCCCTCCAGCATGGGTACCAAAGGATCCTTCGTGCACCTCGTGCATCAACAAGTCTGCTTCTGTCTTATCAACACATCTGAGGAGTACCATATCAAAGTTCCTTTTGTATAAAGACCCATCAGTGTTCAGAAAGAAACTACCAGCAAGCCTTCTCAAAGTCTTCTTATCATTGGAAGATGCCCCAGGTGGGTATGATTGATCCTCCAAGAAGCACTTAATGTCATGGAACCAAGGCTTATTATCTTTGACAACATCTGCTGCGAATACATATGCTGGTCTGTCAAGTCTGGACACTGAGATCTGAGGTACGAAATTGGCAGCTTGAACTTTGATCATGGATGAAATGGTAGCCAAGGCATCTGCAAACTGATTCTCGTCCCGAGGGATATACTCAAGCTTGACTGCTGTAAAGAAAGTCAATAACCTCCTTGTATAATCCCTGTAAGGTATCAGATGATCCTGGTGTGTGTACCATTTCCCATTGGTTTGATTGATTACCAGAGCTGAATCTCCGAATACAGTTAACGTCTTGATCCTGAGGTCAATGGCTTCCTCAAGACCCATAATGCAAGCTTCGTATTCAGCTTCGTTGTTGGTGCAGTTGAAAGTGAGTTTTGCCGAGAAAGGCATGTGAACTCCTTTAGGTGTAATGAGTACTGCACTAACACCACGACCGTTCATGTTAACGGCCCCGTCGAACATCATAGTCCATTCTTCCTCCGGGTCAGGCCCTTCAGTGTGAATGGGCTCCTCGTGATCTTTCGCTCTTATGAACATGATGTCTTCATCAGGGAAGTCAAATCTCATAGGCTGGTAGTCATCAATGGGTTGCTCAGCAAGATATTCAGACAATACACTGCCCTTGATGGCTTTCTGAGAAGTGTACTGAATGTCGTATTCTGTAAGAATCATTTGCCATCTTGCAACCCGTCCGGTAAGAGCTGGCTTCTCAAATATGTACTTAACCGGGTCCATTTTTGAGATCAACAAAGTAGTGTGGGTCAACATATACTGTCTCAGTCGGCGAGCAGCCCACGCTAAAGCACATCAAGTTTTCTCGAGCAGTGAATAACGTTGTTCACAGTCGGTAAACTTTTTGCTTAGGTAGTATATTGCATACTCTTTTCGACCAGACTCGTCATGCTGGCCCAGCACACACCCCATTGACTCTTCTAATACTGTCAAGTACATTATTAGAGGTCTTCCTTCAACTGGAGGCATAAGGATTGGAGGCTCTTGTAAGTATTCCTTGATCTTGTCGAAAGCCCTTTGGCAGTCTTCGTTCCACCTGACCGTCTGTTCCTTTCTCAACAACTTAAACAAAGGCTCACAGGTCGCTGTAAGGTGAGATATGAACCTTGAGATGTAGTTCAATCGACCTAAGAACCCTCAAACTTCTTTCTCTGTTTTCGGTGCAGGCATCTCTTGAATGGCTTTGACTTTATCAGGGTCAACTTCAATCCCTTTCTCGCTTACAATAAAACCCAACAGCTTACTAGATCTCACCCCGAATGTGCATTTGTTGGGGTTCAACTTCAGTTGGTACTTCCTCAGACGCTTGAACAGCTTCAGCAGGTTCACCAGGTGATCTTCTTCAGTAAGGGACTTAGCAATCATGTCATCCACATAACACTCGATTTCCTTATGGATCATATCGTGGAATAATGTTACCATAGCCCGTTGATATGTTGCACCGGCATTCTTGAGCCCAAATGGCATTACCTTGTAGCAGAACGTGCCCCAGGGTGTGATGAAGGTTGTCTTCTCCATGTCTTCAGGTGACATTTTAATCTGATTGTATCCTGAAAATCCATCCATGAAGGAGAATACCGAGAACTGAGCCGTATTATCCACCAATACATCAATGTGAGGTAAAGGGAAATCATCTTTTGGGCTGGCTCTGTTCAGATCCCGGTAGTCCACACACATTCTTACTTTGCCGTCCTTCTTAGGCACAGGTACTATGTTAGCAACCCACGGTGGATAGCTAGTCACGGCAAGGAACCCGGCGTCCCATTGCTTTTGTACCTCTTCCTTGATTTTCATTGCCATGTCCGGGCGAGTACGGCGCAGTTTCTGTTTAACCGGTGGGCATTCTTCTCTCAAAGGCAGCTTGTGCATAACAATGTCGGTATCCAACCCTGGCATATCTTGGTAAGACCAAGCAAACACATCCACATACTCTTGAAGCAGGTCAATCAGTTGTCTCTTCACTGAGTTCTGTAGGCAAGCCCCGATTTTAACTTCTTTCACGTCTTCGGCTGTACCAAGATTAATCGTTTCAACCTCCTCCTGATGAGGAGTGATAACCTTTTCCTCTTGTCTCAACAACCTGGCTAGCTCTTCAGGAAGCTCATACTCTTCTTCAACCCCTTCATCAGCTTGATTGATTGGATTGTCAAAGTCATACGAAGTCATAGCCGTGCTGTTGTCGGTGCTGTCTGGAAGGCACTTTCTGCAAGGGTTTAGTTTGTTCATTTTAGTGATTGATTTTAATCTTGCTTAGAAAAGTGAAATAAAGTTGTCATTTTGAAAACACTGCCATTTATTTTTTGTACAAAAAGAAAAATGGAAAACAGTGAGCGGAAAAGAAAAAAAAGGACTCGTTTGCAAAAAGATGTCTGATATTTCATTGATTAATCTTGTTTGCACAAAAAGTACAGATGGCCCGATTACAAAATGAGTCTTGTCATCTTGGGCAAGACGCAAGACTTTGATGCATGCTATAAAAATACAGGAAATAATAATTACTCTGCATGAGTAACTCTTATAATTTCCTGGGAAGACCAGTTTGAGACACTGCTCCCCGGGATCTTTGGACGAATCCAGCTTTCCAGGTTGCGTTCCTCTTCCAGCTCGTCTTCCAGACAGTTGACAGCATCAGGGGTGAGCATCCCCCCACTCACAAAGTTGGGCTCTTTCGCAGCCGCTGCTTGATCTTGTTGAGTTGGTTTGTAACCCAACCCAAATCTGTCCTCTTTCTTCTCCACCGGTAGTAGCTTGCCCCAGCCTTGGGCAGTTCCTTCCTCAACAACCTTTCGGGCTTGTTGGTATGATGATATTGAAGTACCAGGTACAGCAGATGTTTCATTGACATTCAAAGCTTCGAACCCCTGGCTCATTGTTTCATGGATCTCCCCGTCCATCTCAATGTACTTATAAGTAGCCAGGTGGCTGACAAAAATGTCCTCCTCTCCACAGATTGTAACGTTTTGACCCTCCCACTCGTATTTTAACTTCTGGTGAAGGGTAGAGGTCACGGCACCAGCGGCGTGAATCCATGGCCTACCCAATAGACAGCTGTAGGCAGGCTGTATATCCATCACGTAGAAGGTCGTTTTGAAGGTCTGCGGGCCAATCGTTATGGGCAACTCAATTTCTCCCAGAACCGATCTTTTTGAACCATCAAAGGCTCTTACCACCAGGTTGCTGGGTCTCAATGCCAATCCGTCATATTCTAGCTTCACCAGGGCCTTTTTAGGTAAGACGTTGAGGGATGACCCCGTGTCTACCAGCACATGGGAAAGGACAGCACCTTTGCATTCCATGGTTATGTGCAAGGCTTTGTTATGGTTGCGGCCTTCCGTTGTCAAATCAGTGTTGGTGAACCCTAGTCCGTGACTAGCATTAACATTTCCAACTACAGCTTCTAGCTGATTGACAGTGATCTCTTCGGGCACGTAAGCTGCGTGCAAGACTTTGAGTAGTGCATTCCGATGGGCTTCGGAGCACATAAGCAATGATAGGATTGAGATCTTGGAAGGCGTCTGATGAAGCTGATCCACTATTTTATAATCACTCTTTTTGATGATTCGCATGAACTCATCAACCTCTTGATCGAACGGTGTCTTCAAAGCTTCTTTAACAGCTTGATCTTCCTGCACAGGGCTCTTCCCTTTTGCCTTGGCAGCAGCTTCTGCTTCGGCAGTGGGTCTCTGAATTTGTGGGGCGAAAAGACGTCCGCTTCTAGTGAAGCCTCCGCCTCCTCCCACATTGTCTACTTGTGGTGCAGGGGTTGATGATTCAAGGGTGATTCTTCGTCCTTCACAGTACAGGTCAGAGCCGTAATGCCATGGGATGGCATTGCTGCTTTCATAGGGTACCGGTCCAGGCACCGTGATAGTGACTGGACTGACTGCAGCTGTTGAAGGAACTATAATAGTCTGTGGATCATAATAAATTGTAACTGGTGCTCTGATGGGAGCAGCACCTTCTGAGTTGTAGACAGAGTTGTTTTCAGGATCATAGAATATTGTGACAGTAGAGACATCTTCATGATTTGTTGCTGGTGTTGTAGGAGACATTGTTGGAAGGGTGGATGTTGTTGTTGTAGGAGTTTCAAAATGGAGTGGTGCTGGAGTTGTAGAAGGAACACTTGTTGATATCTGGTCAGTTGAAATGACAGATGAAGTACTTGTTGATGAAGCCGAAGAATTGTCAGGAACAATAGTTGTTGCAGTTGTAGGAGGTTCTGGAGTTGTTGCTGATGAGATTGCTGGATTTGCTGGAAATGATGTGGTGATCTGAAGCTGGCCACTCTGTATGAGACCATCTATGCCATTCCTCAAATTATCGCACCCATTTACCGAGATATTGCAGTAAGCACACCCCAACTCACACCCCGGGAACATTTGACATTCGAGGAGTTGAGCCTTGATTTCTACCAACGGTGTCCGGATCTGACCCACACTGGTTATTAAATAAGACGGCTTGTCTTCTTCAATAGCGTTAATTCTGGGACCACCGTGGTTTGGCATCGGGTTCTTATTGACATTGGGTGGTGGTGCGAAATTCAGAGCTTTTGAGTCTACCAGGTCTTGTACCTTCATATGCAGAGCTCTGCACTTTTCTGTACTGTGGCCAGGTGCATTTGAATGGAAGGCACATCTGGCGTTGGAGTCATAATTCCTGGGTAGACTGTTGGGATCTGGAGGTGCCAACGTCCTTAGCTCAACTAGGTTGAGTTTCAGGAGTTGTGGCAGCAGTGTAGCATATGGCATAGGGATTGGATCGATCACCCTATTAGCTTGAGATGGCCTCTGCTGAAATGGCCTTTGCTGACTGTTGTTGTTGGTGTTGTTATAATTCCTTGGAGGATACTGAGCTTGTTGATGGTACTGGGGTTGTTGCTGATAGTTTTGTTGCGGAGGTTGATAGACTGGTTGAGGATGAGCTGGAGCGGGAATAGTGACTGCTGCCACTGACCTGTGAACATATTGGGGCCTGCCCCTGTTGGAGTGGATGGCATTGGTCTCGCCAGTTCTTCTCGGGCCTGCAAAAGGCTTCCTTGTATTGCTGGACGAGCTGGCACCATTGTCAGAAATCTTGCCCATTTTTAACAGGCTCTCAATTCTCTCCCCAGCTATGACAACATCTGCAAAGCTAGTGGAAGAGAAAGCAGCCAGCCTGTCAATATATGTCCCCTGGAGGGTGTTCATAAACATATCTGCCATTTCCCTCTCAGACATAGGTGGCTGAACAGCAGCAGCCAATTGTCTCCATCTCTGGGCATATTCTCGGAAACTTTCCCTTGACGACTGTGACATTCCCATTAGGAGGGTCCTGTTGGGTGCCATGTCTAAATTGTACTGATACTGTCTGATAAAGGCCTCTGCCAGGTCCTTCCAACACCTGATAGTTGCCCTTGTTAGGTGAGAGTACCATTCTCTTGACGCTCCAGTTAAGCTATCCTCGAAATAGAACATCCAGAGCTTCTCATCCATAGTATAGGCCTTCAGCCTCCCCAGAAATGATTGTAAATGAGTCCGGGGGCATGAAGTCCCGTTGTATTTTTCAAAACAAGGAGGCTTAAACTTATGGGGAATCCTGACCCCGTCTACCAAGCCCATGTCCATGACGTCGAAACCCAAAGAATTTTGAGATTCTAAGGACCTCAATTTTTCAGCTATCTCATCCAGCCTTCTGTCATAAGCTTCTTCCCCAGCACCCATTACTGTGAATTGATCCTCTTGGGGGTCTTCTTGAAGTACCCTGGCTGCAGTGGCAGTCCCTTGAACATTTGCAGGAATATTGACCTCTGGATGAAGATGGGGACCAAATACAGGGGGGTTAACATGAGGTTGGACCCTTTCATTGTTGCTGGTGCCGGCAGTCCCTATATGTGGATCTTCTTGGTTTTGCCTTTCCACCATGGCCCTCAATCTTTCCTGGCTCTGAGCCATGTTGTTCATCACTTCCATAAACTGAGTCATCTGCGTTCTCATTTCCAATCTTTCGTTTGCCATTTGATTTCTAACCTCTGCAAGGTCCTGCTGTACCTGATCCATTTGGATGCCCGGAAGATTGTTACGGGTTGGATAACGGTGCGGACGGTTGAGGGGAAAAACTCGGCGTCGAGCAATAGTTCCTGAACATCACAACAGAGTTAGCAACAATAAAACAAAACCCTACAAAATAAACAAAAGGGTTAGCATGCAATGCAGTATGCTTATTTGTTTTCAAAGTATCCGGCTTGGCATTCAGTTTTGACCCTTCCAGACCCTTGAAGATGCTGTTGATGTTGCTTTCGAAATAAACCCGGATGGAACAAACTAACACATATATTACAAAAGACAAATGGTACATAGTTCGTTTACGAATACAAGCCCTCTGAGGGGTCAAAATATATTACAGGAAAACAAAAGTACATGGAATGAAAGCAACAACAAACAAATGGTCAAACACCAAGACCAAACTCATCCTCCCGAACTTCCTTGAGAAGTGCTTCGGTCACAGGATCAGCTGGACGCTCCGTGAGATTCCTGATGAGGAGATTCCGGGTAGTAACAGCTGCTGCTAGCTTCTTGTGCTGACTTTGGTCTTTTGACCTCTTCACCCCTGCTTTGATCTTCAGTTCTGATATCTCCCTCTGGGCTGCTGCCAGGGCTTCTTGCTGCTCTTTTGCACTAGCTTCCAGTTGCTCCATCTTGTCTTGGACCCTCTTGTGCTCCAGAGTACGGGCTTCGGTGATCCTGACCCACCTAGCCTGACTCTCCTTCAGATACAAGTCTGTCCTTGCTCTCTGGAACTGGGCTTCCTTGCAAGCATTCTTCAGAATTTGTTCTCCAGCCTTAGACTTTTTGATATAATCCCCAGACTTCTCAATCTTAGCCAGATGCTCCACTCTCAACTTCTCTAACCTCTCAATCTCCCTCATACCATCACTCCTCTCCCGGAGGGTCTTCTGCAAAGCCTGGGTTAACTTCTCATTTCTTTCTTTCAAGCTCTCAAACTCCTCCAAACTGACAGTGGCAGGTGGTGCTGAAGATGATTCAGGCATATCTTCTATGGTAAAGGGCATTCCAGAGAATTGAGCCCTGGCACGGGACCACTCATAGTATTGTGCTGATGCCACATTATTGCACTTCCCCAGAATGGTTACTCCCTTGGTTTGAACATTATCCCAGGCCCAGGCAGCCTGCCTAACAATAGTCAAATTAAGCTTGTTCTCACAATAGAGAGTCTCAACCAAGTCCTGTGCCTTAGGAGTATGGACCAGTGCATAGCCCAGTTGCCTTCTGAACAGCAGAGGATTGTAATTAATGCTACCCTTAACTCCTATTAGGGGCACATTGGGAAAATGCCCACAGCTGGTGATGATATCCCTGCCCTTGGTGCTTTGAGTACACCATATGATATCTGTTGAAGTTAGAGCAGTGAGTCTTTTTGCCCAGTTACTCTGCTGATGAGGATTCAAAAATGCATCTGTCCTGGGTAGATGCCTGAGAAGCCAAGTATGGAACAATGGAGCACAACACCTCACTAATCTTCCCCTCTGCTTTTCATTCCTCTGATGCACTGAATAGTAGAGATCCCCCAACAAGGTGGGCACTGGGTTCTTCAGGATGAATAGATGGATTGCATTCTTGCTAATGAATCGAGGCTCATCTGCAAACAATACAATTCCATATATGCTCAAAGCCAACAAGGCACAGACAGCTTTCCACTCTCCTAAAGAAGCTTTCAGGGTAGCTTGAGAGATCAAGAAATCCAGATGGAAACCAGGGATTCCAGCTTTAGAAGTCATATGCTGCTCAATCAGGACAGGTTCCAGATGCAAAGCCTTTGCTACTTCTCCATTACCAGGAAAGACCATCTCAGGGTTGAAAGGGATTCCACCCCTGATAGGCAAACCAACCAATGATGAGTATTCTTCTAATAGAGGGCCCAACTGAAAGTCTTGGAAAGTGAAACATCTTAGTGGGGGATCATAAAACTGAATGCAAGTGTGGATCAGGCTTCTCTGTGAAGGGTCCAGATCCATAACCATATCAAGTATATCTCCATAATGTTCCCTGAACAATGGTATGTGATCTGGAGTGATCAGGGTCTGAATCCTCCTGATGTCAGATAGCTCTGGCTGGAAGAAATGGTAGGTGATATTGCTCTTTTTAGGTGCCATGATGTTGAGACTGAGTAGAGACAAGTGCTGATGATGATGCTGAAAGAATGAGCCACTGATTGGCTGGTGCTGGTGATAGCTGAAGCAGATGCTGGTGAAGATGGGCCAATACTGAAGATGGGGTCAAAACCAAAACCAAATGAAGATGGATACCCTGAAACACAAATAAGCAAATGTCAATATGATGCAATGATTATGTATGCAAATGAAATGCAAGGGTCTGTGACTGAGCTGGATCTGATCAAATGCTCTGATATAGGTCCAAGTATGCTCAAGAATTCTAGATGGAGGTCTAAAAAATCCAGTAACCAAGGTGGGGGGCTCAAATAAAGAGCCACATGTCCAGGGTTTTAGAATCACAAGAACTGTCCCAAAATGGAGTACTCTTAAACAAACAAAATCAATAGGGTATTCTGAGGCCAAGGTACCTGCAAACCTGTAAGCAGCCCAACCCCTCACAGGTGGTGTTCTAGAACAAGGATCCTCAGACTTGGATCAGTTATGAGAAGTGTAAACACTTCTAACCCGGAGGTGCAGTGTTTACAATAACCATAAAAGTTCCTCCTCTAATTCACCTCAGCTTCTGAAGGTCAATACTAAAAGGTCATCCAGACTTAGCAGGCTTCCCAGATAGCCCTAGCATTGCAAGAAATCTGCAACACAGAGTTCTCAAGAAGAAACCCATATCTGAACCGTGTTTCATATTCCCGCACCATACCGAGATGGAATGGGAAAGAATATGATCCACTCTAGCCTAGGTGTCACTCAGGTCCCAGGTATAGGACCTTAACTCTCAATGGAACACCCACCCACCAAAACAACAACCAGATCCAGCCAGCAGCATGACAATATGATATATGTAAAGCAGTAAAGAAAGCAGTAAAGTAACTGTACATAAAGCAAAAATAAAACATATACAAACACAAATAAACACAAAACACCCCAGTAAACACAAATCAATCAAGCGCTAGGAGGAACCCACAAAAAGAACCAGAAGCCCTGGTTGCAATAAAAGGGTCCCCAGCAGAGTCGCCAAGCTGTCGCTCCCACCAAATGAAGCCGGGTCAAATGGGGTACAGACGCGAACGGTCGGCGAGAGGGACAATGAGAACACACAGCCGTGAACTCACTGGAGAATGAATAGAGTCGCCAGCTAGGCATTTTTATCCCGGAGGAAAGGCAATGCTGCATAGACCTAGAAAAAGATGGATAAGACGGTTGCGAACCAGAGAGACTGAGAAAGGGGGTTGGTTACAACCTGGGAAGGTATTAGCACCCAGATTGTCCGCCGTACTCGACGGGATCCACGCTTAAAAGATTTGTGTTTTAAAGGGGTAGTGTCAGTGCAATTTATGTGTAAAATAGCTGGAAAAGGATGTACAGGTGTCAGTGTAAAAGAAGTGTAAAGTGTGATATATACAGTGTCAGTGTAAGAATAAGAATAAGATGCTCAAGATCATGAGGCTGAGAAAATAAAGCTGGAAAGAGGGGGAATATACAGAGACTTTTGTTCGATAACAATTAAGTTATGCCTACGTATCCTCTCGTGCAATGAGGAAGTCAGAACACCGTAGTTCGACTCACAGAGACTGGAAGATGAATTGACTTGTGAACTGCTTGCTTGTCAATGCTCAAGTGTATGATCTGTCTGGCACAGATGCAAACTGTCTTGCATTAGACGGAAGAAGCGAGTTCTCGTTTATGAGTGAAGGTGATGAGAAAAGAATCCCGAAGGAGACGATTATTATTTGTTTTTGAGTTTTCAGTCTTTTATTGCTTTTGAAAGTTTGTCATAAGTTAATGGGCTTGAGCCTAAACCAATGGGTTTAGTAAACTCATCACATCTTCCCTCTGATTAGGGGTAATGAGAATACCTTAAGTGTGAAGTCAAATTCTCACACTTAATCACCTTTGGTGTAGGATTAAGATCATTAACCTACTTGTGATTATTTAGATGTTTTTGGTGTTTTTGTTTAGTGTTAAGTAATGAGTTTAAGCCATAATCAAAGATTAAACAGACTCGTTACACCATCCTAATAGAAGGATAATAGATGAGAATGTTTAAGCTGAGGAAAGCTCCTCAACTTAATCCATGATTAGGGATTAAACTCATGACAAAACAAGCCTTTATTAGATGGATTTTATTTAATGGTATGATGATGAAGTGATTTTTAGGGTTTGTAAGACAACTTGAGGGGGACTTGTCCATTAACACTAGGGTTAGTCCTTCTTAACCAATTAAGGAAGAATTAGAACTCTAATGCAAGGCCCAAGTTACAAGTGTGATGTCTTGATGATTATTAAGTGAATTGATTAAAGGAGTTAAACACATTAAGGGTTTAACACTTAGGATTAAAGTTATACACTCCATCCTAATAGAAGGATGCAGGCATAAACTTAATCACAAAGCCTTAAAGCCTTTAGGGTTTAGTCCCTGATTATGAGGTGAGAGGAGGAGACTCAAAAGAGACACAAAGGCAAACTAAGAGGGGAGACTAATCAAAACCCTAATCATTGTCATTCTTGGTTGTTCCTAAGTTTTGTGAGGTTTGCAAAAACAAGTCTTCAATGGAACCACCAGGAAGCAGATGAAAGGATCAAGAGAAGCAAAGCAACTTGCTTCATTCAAGAAGTCAAGTCACTTGAAGAAAGAAGGTGGGAAGAAGAAGAATGAGCAAGCTCAATCTCAAACACAAACAAAAATGCAGCAAAGGATGCAAGAGAGATGAAAAGAAAAGTTATGAGAAGTGAAGGCAAATTCACTTCTCAAAATTACTTACCACCTGAAAGGTTAGGAAAGAAATGCAATGCAATGCAAAATGGGATGAGATGACATGGTGAGAAACAAAACCAGAAGCATTAACATGATGCTAATGATGCTATGAGATGCTACAAACATGAGGCAGCACATGGAAATGATCATACAAGTTCATGAATGCAAATGAAGCAAGCTAAGGAACATGAACAAACATGGAAAGTTATGAAGTGCACATGACATACAACATGGCAAATACATGGTGCAATGATCAAACATGCTTTCAATACGTCTTATGATGTCAAATGAATCAAATGGATGCTTGAAATGTCATGGCAAATCATGTTATGCAAGAGAATGCAAGATGGATGCAAATGGAAGCCCAAAATTAGGATTTATGAACCAAACATCAAACAAAAATCAAAATCAAAAGCAAAACCTAAGATAAAAAATTGAAAATTCCACACAAAGGATCCCTAATCCCATACTAAACCAATGTCCAAAGGAGAGGTCTCAACTCTTAACCAATTTCAAGTTATGATTTTTACAAGTTTTCTAGGGTTTTAGGGTTCCTAAACAAGAAAATTACCAAACAAATGGAAAATGAAAGATCAAATCAAGGCCATTTAATCTCACAAACTACATGCTAAACACAATGCAATGCAAAAAGAATCAATGTCCAACTCCTCATGAATAGGCAGAAATGATTTTTTTAACTATGGATCAAATTAATGCACAAAAATGATTTTAATTCAATGAAAAATTCTCAAAATGCATCAAGATCAAAAAAGAAATTTGGTTTGAAGGTTGGACAATGTTTCTAAATGTCTTAGAACATTTCATGAATTTTTTGGTGATTTTTAAATACCTAAAAGTATTTTTAATAAATTAATTTTCATTAATCAATTAAAAATAATATTTTAAATATTTAAAAATACTTTTTTAATGATAAAAATAAAAATAAAAATATTTTTGTGTTTTAAAAATTAATGAAACTCTTGAGAAAAAGTTTCATAATTTTTAAAACATTTTTGCTATTTTAAATAAATTGGACAAATTAAATGGAAGAAAATGAAATAAAAATGAATTTAAAATGAAGTCAACAGAAAGAGTGGCTGAGATTCATTCCAAGTTTGAAAGTGTTGACTGGCGCGCAGATCCAAGGGCTGTGGTTGGCTCAGATTAAATTAATTTAATTAAGTTTAATTAAACTAACTAAAAGGATTAGGGCTAATTGAGTGCATCTGGGCCTTTCATTCGCGCGGCAAGTCAATGGGTCAAGGCAATCCTACGCTCCACATTCAAATGGCACTAATGACCTGAGATTAGGGCAAAACAAATTCAGGTGACCGGAGGGGAGCTCCGGTCATCTTCCCCGGCGACCCCAAAACCCTAGAATACGATTCAGGCCACCCCAAGCTAAATTAAACGCCCAGAAACAATCCTCACACTTCTAGCAACTCAAATCACCCATCAATCATCATTTATCCAGCAAGAACAGGTTGAATCGAAACAAAACAAAAATGGGGCCAAACTTTCAGACACTCATGAAATGCTCATTTTTTCACCATTTTCGATTCTAAACACATCACAATGATCCTTAAAGCATGTACTTTCAGTTTATAACAAAAAATCAAAGCTTTAAGAGAATGTGTTCTTGGCCATACCTGAGATGGAGGTTCTTGTTTCTGGACTTTCAAAGCTGTTCTTTGGTGCAAGCTTGCTCCACTGACTCCCCTGGTGCTAATGGCAGGCTTGGAATGAGCTTAAGCAAGCTATTTTGAGAGGTTCCAATCTGATATAGCAGAAAATGAGCTCTGTGTATAGGCTGTTTCAGATCAATGTGAAGGGTGGTTTTGATTCCTTTTGATGTGCTTGATTTGTTGGTGAAAAGAGTTTGGATGTTTTGTGGCTGTGGAAGGTGATTCGAATGAAAATGCAGATTGGAGTGTTTTTGTGAATGTGATGCTATGGTGTGTTTCAGGCTGGTTTCTTTGTTGGTTTAGGTTCAGTGAGGTAAGGTGAGATGAGCAGTGGAACTTGTTTGAATGTTTGTGAGCTATGGAGGCCGATTCGAAGAGAAATGCAAAATGGGGTGAGTTTTTGTATGTGATGTTGGGGTGTGTTTCAGCTTGGCTTGGTGTTATGTTTAGCTTGCAAATGGATGGCATAAACAATCCCAATTGGCCAGATGATGTGACCTGGCCTGCTGTGATTGGGATGTTTGCTTTTGCCAAAAGTCAACTTTTTTGTAAGAGAGGTATGGCTTGAGTTCTAGCTTGGTACAATGGCTAGGGCTGGCGCAACATGGTGTGTATGGGAGGCTAGCATGGTTCAGCATCCAATGTAACAAGTGGGGGAAAGTGTGATGATGATTTTGCAAGTTGTTTCAACTTTGGTTCACATGTGATTTTCTCATTCCATAAGCCATGAAACATGAGAATTTTTGGTTCAATTCTGACTTTTAGGACTTATGTGATGTTTGTACATTGGTTTGATGTCAACTAGAAGTTACAAACAGCCTTGGTTCATGATCTTGCAAATTTCTCATTTGGTGCACATCTTGAAAATAAGTGATTTTTGGCAACTTTGTCACACCATAACTTTTGATCCAAGAAGAATTAGATCATGTTCTTGTACTTTTTGAAAAGGGAAAAATGTATTCTACAACTTTCATGACCAAAGTTTTTCCATTTGAAGCTTTTTTGGATCAAAAATCAAGGCTTGAAAAATGACCTAAAATGACATATTCTTGAAAAGTCAACCATGCCCTAAAAAGTCAACTTTGCAAAAAACTTCAACTTCTTGATTTTTGTGAACTTCAACCCTCTTCCATGATCAAATAAAGATCATATACACTCAAAATGATGAAGATCACCCCTTGGTTGGGTCATTAGGGGCCTCAGATGCCCTGATTTTGCACTGACTTGTCCAGAAAGTCAACCCTTGATCAGATGACTTCCCCATGGAATTTCTTCATGAAAATTGATATGCACACTCCCTATACCATATAGAGACCAATAGAAACAATAATGACCAAAAAATTTGGGGTTATGGCCTCTGAAACCAAAACCCTAATTTTAGGTCAACTGTGCAGTCAAACTTGGCTCTGCATCCACACCAATCCCAGTTCTTGTGATTCTTTTGCAATTTTGACTTTGAGAGGATGTAATATGATATAAGAACACACATGGACCCCTTTGAAGTGATTGATGACCCTTGGAGTGGCTCAAGAAGCTCTTGGATTGCTCAGATCACAAACCCTAGGTGCAGATGACTTTGAATCTATGCAGTGAATCAAAAGATGTAATATGAGGTGATATGATTGTGTTTATGCATATGAGATGATCACAAGCCATGGTGTGAATGGGTGAGGGAAAATTTGGGGTGCTTACAACTGGGTACATGAGCAGTCTTCAAAAACTTGATCAAGGACTTGGCATGAGCCTCAGAACATAACAACAAGGACAGCATAGAAATCTTTGAGGGAGTATGCCCTAGTTGATCAACAATGTCATAATCACTCTTGCGAATGATTTTCAATACTTCTTCCATCTGCTTAGAGAGATCATCAGCAGCCGACACATCATTAGATACAGGTTCAATAACAGGGCCTTTGCCCCTAGCATCAGTGGTGGAAGTAGCAGCAGGAGTAACTGCATCCTTGGAAGTAACTGGGGGAGAGAAGACTCTTCCACTACGTGTGACCTTGCTAGATCCAGCAATATTGTCAACATCAACAGGCACATCAGCTACAGGCTCTTGCTTAACACCATGGATGTAAACATCAGATCCATAATGCCAAGGCACAGCTTTATCAGACGTATATGGGATAGGACCAGGAGTAGTAATGACCACCGGAGCTACTCTGGCTTCAGCAACAACTTTCACGGGACCTTCAACAATAATTTTGATTGGACCCTGATGAGTGATTTTAATGGGCCCTTTTGAAGTGATCCTTATTGGTACTTTGTCAACCATGTCAACCTCTTCAATCTTCTTACCCCTGGTAATATGCTCCACCATACTCTCCACAGAAGACGGTCTTCTTTCAAACACTATGGTGTAATTATCCATGAGACGCTGAATTCCATCTTTCAATCTGAAGCACTTCTCTGGATTATACTCACAATAAACACAATCTTCACGATAACCCGGAAAGAACCCTGCTTGTACCAACTTCTTTCTGATGACAGACAATGGTGTGGTTAATTCATCAACTGAATGGATATGCAGATCTTCCTCAATGGCATTGATAGTCTTCTCGTGGTTTGGCATTGGAGCAGTAATCACATTGGGAGTACCCGGAGGGTCAAACTCAATTTCTCCAGCATCAATCATATCTTGAATTTTATTCTTCAAGATCCATCAGTTATTAGTATCATGGCCCTGACAGTTTGAATGATATGCACATCGTGCATTGGGATTGTACCTGGGAGAGGTAACATTAGGATTCTGAGGAGCTTCTTTCAAAGTAATAAGTTCAGCCTTCAACAAGTGTTGCAATGCCTGAGCCATTGACATGTTGATCTTCGTGAACTGCCTTCTAGCCCTCTGTTGGTTGCCCTGTGGCTGCTCTGTTGTTGCAGGAGTTGGATTTGAAATATGAACTGCACTAACAGACTGATGCCTTCTGTTACGATCAGGCTGACCATAAACAGCATTGGATTCTTTCTTCCCAGTGGGAGGCTTCTTTGCAGCACCTGATGAGGAAGTACCCACTTGGATCTTACCATTCTTTATACCATTCTCTACTCGCTCTCCTGTCATGATCAACTCAGTGAAGCCAGATGATGAGCTTCCAATGAGATGACTGTAGAACGGACCATTCAGCGTACACATGAACATATTAACCAGCTCCCTATCAGTCAAAGGGGGTTGAACTCTTCCGGCTAAATCTCTCCACTTCTGAGCATACTCTTTAAAACTTTCCTTGGCACCCATAGACATACTCTGAAGCTGCATGCGAGTGGGGGCTAAGTCAGCATTGTATTGATACTGCTTATAGAAAGCTTCAGCAAGATCATTCCAGTCTC
Organism: Lathyrus aphaca; assembly: GCA_963966055.1. Taxonomy (NCBI): domain Eukaryota; kingdom Viridiplantae; phylum Streptophyta; class Magnoliopsida; order Fabales; family Fabaceae; genus Lathyrus; species Lathyrus aphaca. Next base: position 68,749,170 of record OZ014525.1, on the reverse strand, counting down.
TGATGTTGACACTCTCCAACTGATAATACCACTCCAACTGAGCTCCAGATAAACTCTCTTGAAAGAAATGGATCCACAATTTCTTATCAGCAGTGTGGGGTTGAATTCTTCTGACATATGACCTCAGATGCAGTTTGGGACAAGAGACCCCATCATAGACAACAAATGTAGGAACCTTGAACCCAATGGGTATGACTACCCCAGATATCAGACTCAAATCCTCAAAATCCAGCCCAGATGACTTCTGCAACTCCATGGCATCCATCCTATCCACCAGCATCTTGAATTTGTCTTCATTAGGCTCATGGTAGTAATTAGCCTCAGAATCAGAGTCCCCCATAGTGTTGTGGAGACTGCCTCCCTCTTTTTCAGATTCCTCAGATTCATAGTCTTCAGCTGGTTCTTTGGTCTTGGCCAGACCTTTGAACCTTCTTCCCATGTTGATCAAACCAGCAGACCTTCTAGTCTTCTTAGTCTTCTTGGCCAGCAATGCCTTCAATTCATCCTGCCCTTTGGACAGGTTCAAGATCAGCTCTTGGAACTGTGCATTTTGTGCCTGGAGATCCTTAACTGATTGTTCAAGAGCCATTGCTGAAATAAACAGCGAGAAGATGAGAAACCTGTGCACAATTATAAACCTGTGATGCAATGAAATGATATGGGAATGCATATGCGATGTTTTCAAGGACCGCAAGATTTAAATTTGCTTAAACAAACAAGAAAGGTAAATTTTTATTAGTAATAAATTTGTTTTGCCTTTTAGGCTTACAAAAAGTGAAATGAAATAAGTACAAAAGATGGGGTTTTAAGTCTCCCATGGGCGTTTCCTCTTTGTGTTGAGGTATGAGTTGAGGTTCCGTTCCTCATGAAGTTGCTTTGTTAGTTCTAGGATTCTTGCTTGGCTTGCTTTGTAATGAGCCTCGAAAGTATCCCTTTGCTCCTTCAGTTGGATCCATGATCTCTGCAAGTCTTCCATATCAGTAGGCATGTCTGGGTGAAGGATGGTATAAGCTGTGTCTCCTTCAGCAACAGGTTCCATGGTAACTGGTAGGACGGCAGGATATGGCATCATGAGAGTCTGAGCACGAGATCGTACCCATCTGAGATAAGCCTCCATAGGAATAGTGTACTTAGGCTCCAGTGTTTTGCTGTCAATCCTGTTTACTTTCCCCCAAGCTCGTATGAATCTCTGACGGTAACCCTGAAGATCGTTGTCGTAATCAAACACAATGCCCTGAATCAACATGTCATGTGGACCATCACTCCGGGCGTAACCAAACTGTCGTAAAGCTAGAGAGGGGTTGTAGGTGATGCCTCCTCTTATGCCTAGAAGTGGCACATTAGGGAACTCCCCACAACGGTCAATGATGGTGACGTTCTCCATAGATCTGGAGCACCAATGGATGTCTGAGTGAGAAAGTGACATGATCCTCTTGGACCATCTGAACCCTTGCTCATTCTTCATTACTGAGCGAGGAAGGTGAGAAATAAACCACCTAGAAAGTAAAGGTATGCAGCACATCAAAGTTCCTCTTGCCCTTGTAGTACGGGTGTGAAGAGAATGCAGGATGTCTCCAAGCAATGTAGGCACTGGATTGTGACTCAGGAAAATGTTGATGGCATGAACATCTATGAACTGATCTGGATTGGGGAACAATACTAAGCCATATATCAGCAAGGCTAAGACCTCCTCAAAAGCATCATAGCTCATGGCCTTCAAGAACATTTGAGCCTTATCCATTAGCACCTTGGCAAGAATACCCTTGACTCCGCTTCTCGTTTCTAGAACAATGTCAGACTTCTTCAGATGTAGAGCTGTAGCAATAACTTCTGGTTTAAGCTCCTTCTCCAAGCCTGTGAAGGGTCTTTGATCAAGAACAGGTATACCCAGAAGCTTAGAGAACTCTTCCATGGTTGGAACCAGCTGATAGTCAGGGAATGTAAAGCAATGGTGCTTAGGGTCAAAGAACTGAAACAGGACACTCATCATGTCTTCATTGAACCCTGAAGTGACTAGATCCAATAGGTGACCATGTCTCTTGATGAACTGGGAGTGATCAGACACTTGAGAAACCAACTCTTTGAGCTTGGGAGGTATCCCCACAAAGTTGATCCTGATGGTGTTCCTACGAGCAGAAGCCATGACCTGCAACAAAGAACAAAGATAAATCCTTTGGTCCTTGAAATGGTTAGTGAAAATGCTATGCTCATGATGCATGATGATGTCATGATGTTATGCTCAATCACAAACATGTGGCACACACAAACAAGTCACACCATAGCCCTAGGTTTAAAGGCTTGCATGAGGTTTAAGGTAAGTACCCTCCCCTGAAGTTAGATGGTTCATCCTGTCCTACAAAAGTAACCAGGTTCTAAGGGATCTCAATATCATTGATCCTTCACAAGGGTGGTTGATCAGAAGGCAACTTACTTGCCAACCAAAACCCTCCAAGTTTAAGATCTCAATGAGCGTAGTATCGAGTATCAACCAACATCAGTCTGCACCAAAGCCGGTTATCTCACTACTTTCTAAAGGCCAAGATGAGTTAACTAGGGTTCTAAAAGTTAGTTAGTGCATTGACAACATATGGCAGCCTCATATTATCCTCAACTTGACTTAAGGAACATAAGCACCAACCAAGAAGTCGCACTAACTATGGCCACCAGATCAACCGTATCGATATACGTCGTACAGTTTCCTTGGTCTATTGCCATTTACCTAAGGTACACTAGATCCGGGTTAGGACCTTTCACACATAAGAGCACCCCAACAATATAATAATAAAGCAAACAAATCAAACAATATTAAAGTGATCTTAATTCCTAAGGGTACCCCTCTTAAATTAAGTCCCCAGCAGAGTCGCCAGTTCTGTAACACGGTGGGAGAACTGACTCTAGTTATGTTGCGGATAGCAAGAGTCGCCACCGACTTTTATTTTATCCAAAGGAAAGGCATAAAAGAACAGGAAAGACCTTTTAAAAGATTTTTGGGTCCGGGGGGTAGGTTATGCAAAGGGAAGGTGTTAGCACCCTTTACATCCATGGTTATCCATGGGCTCTTAGTTACTTAGCTCACTTTAAATTGTTTTTGAAAAGTGTAGTGTGTGAATAGAAAATTTTTCATAATAGTTGATAATGATCCATGTACGGATGCGTAAAAACTTGTTTTCTGAAAATTTGTTTGAAATTTGTTAAGTGTTTGAAAATTTGGAATGAAGTGAGCAAGCAACTAGGAGGTACCTACCCTAAAGTTTAAGTCTTTTCTGTTCTTTATCCTTTAAATGGTAAGACTATCCCTATTATTAAGGAATAGGTAGTCATTACCTTGGATGTGAGGGACATGTGAGGGACATCTGTTTATGAAGGCAACTGTGGGGTGTATTAAGCATTTAGGAGGGACTATCATCATTATTCGAAAAGGGACTTGATCTTTAAAGGCAACCATTAGGGACTTGATGATTTTTCTTTTAAGGGACTTGCTTTATACACCCCACTTGACCTTATGATTAGGCAACATTGAGGGATAACCTTAGAAAGTGTAGGATGGCGATTAAAAATCGACTTACGTGTGTGAGTGTTCAATATTATTTATCTTTAATTAAAGTGATCTAAATTAATTTTTAAATAGAATACATATTTACACTCCCTAAATTACTAACCATAGCATAAAAATTAAATATTACAAAATATTACAAAATTTACACCAAGGAGCAATTACATAATTATAATAATAAGCAAATTAAAAATAAATAGCAAAATATAAAAGCAAAATATAAATAATAAGCAAAAATAAATAAATAAGCAATAATAAATAAATAGGGGTTAGTAATAATAATAATTAAAAATTAAATAATATTAGTGAAATAATAATAAGCAAAAGTTAGTAATAATAATAATAATAAAAATAATTAAGTAAGGTTAGTAAATAATAAAAAATAAATAAAGTTAGTGAAATAATAATAATGGATTAGTGAACAAAATAAAATAGCAAATAAGAATTAGACATTATTAAGAAAATATAAACAATTTAATTATAAAACTTTAAAAATTACATGCAATTTATTAATTCTAAATATAAAAAATTGTAATTATAATATTAGCATAAATTTAATTATTTTTAAACATATATTAACAATTATTTATTAAAAGATATTTACACATTATATGAAGAAAATAAGTTTTAAATATCATATTTACAAAAATTATATTACATAATAATTATATTAAGAATTAGAAAATAAAAATTATTTAGAAAATAAAATTAGGTTTTTACAAAATTAAAGTTTATTTAGAAAATATTTTTCTAGGGTTTATAATATAATGATACAAAATTATTTAATTAATATGCATATATTATATTTACATAATAAAAGAAATAATAATTTTTTAAATTAAGAAAATAAGATTTTAGAATATTATAAACATTGAATAACATTTTAAAGAATTATGTTTATTAATAAATCAATTAAATGAAATTAAACAAAGCAAAAAATAAAATAAGGAAAAATGTCAAAACAAACCTGGCTGGGATTTGAACCCAGGAGGCTTTGTTTACCAGCAACCAAACACACCACCAGACCACCACATGCGCAGGTGAAAGGAAAGGGAGAGGAATTGTTTTTATGTATTGCCTGGAAAAATCAGGAAAAAATCAAGAAGCAAAAAGGCCTGGGGTGGTGTTGAACCCAGGACCTCATAGATACACACGCGCGCGCATTACCACCTGGCTGGGAGAGCCTACCTGATATTTTAATGGTAATATAACATAATATATTATGTATGCTTCACCTGGAAAAATAAGGAAAAAAAATGTTCAAGGCCTAGATTCGAACACAGGCCATTCATCTGAACGCGCAGTAGTCCTACCACCAGGACAAGCATTGCCTTGTGAAACATAAACAGAAAGAACTCATAATATTTTAAACAGACTTTTCAAATTATGAAACGCGCGCGCTGGACCTTCTTCTACCTCCAGACCTGTGTTGTTTGCTGCGAAAATTACTAGGAGATTACCTGCGAAAACAGAATGGTAGCAAAACCTACAAAATTCATATATTGACCAAACAGCAAGATTTCATGAAATTGACTATGCCATTAAGTTCCTAACAAGATTTCCAATCCTTCTACGTCCTTATAATCCATTTATATTGGCTAGATTATAAAACCCTAATTGAAGCCGTAAACCCTAAACATGGTGGATCATGCTTCAGGCTATGAAACTTCACCAAACGATCCAGAATCCATCTATAGTCATCAACAAACAAGATTATGTAAGCAAAATTCATTGAAAAGCAACACATTAATGGAATCGAAAAAATTATTTCCAAGCATAAGCAAGCCACGGGTTAGACATTATGGCAAGGTATTGATGCGTATGAGTGATGATAATGCTTCAGTGAGGTCCAAGGAACATGTCTATGTTCTTATTTTACCTTCTAATACCCTGTAAATGCAAAACCGAATGTGAGCTTTTGAAGGAATTTTTGATCAATGGAACTTACTCTTTGGCTGCTGGAATTCGTCCTCCTTTGATTGCATTATGTTTAGTATATATAAGGGATTGAATTTAGGTCAAAATATTGATTGGTTGTATGAAAATTTTGATTCAAAAAGATTGAAATTGATCATGTCTTAAAAGTCAAATATTTGTGCATGAAGGCTTGCTATTTTTGGATCAATCTCATGATTTCCTTCCCTTTCAATTGAAGACCTTCTAGAAACCAAATCTCCATTAAATAATATATTTTCATATTTTATATTTATTTAAAATGATTTTTTTATGAATTAAATCAAAATAAATAAAAATAAAATAATAAAAATTCTGATTTTTAATCATTTGGGTCGTGCATGATGATAATGTATGGATTGGATCACAATTTGGCCAGCCCATTTGGAAAGAATTGGTTTTAAACCTCCATTTTCATCATAAACCATCACAAAATTTCCCAACTTTGCAAGGGCACATCTCCCTCAATTTTAATGCTATGAGGGTGTTCATGGACATTTTGGAAATCTTGAAGAGTCCTCTAAACAACCCCATTGGTTTCATGTCCATATCATTTACCAATCTCAAGTTATGCCCTTTTGAAGTTGTTGACTTTTTGTTGACTTTTGAAATGACCTATAATGTCTTAGCTCATACCTTCCAAATGAAGCATTTTTGGGATTGGCTTGTGAGACACAAAGTTGTAGAGAATTCAATTTCCTTAAAAATGAGCTTTGAGTGGAGACTTGGTGATGAAGCATGTGAAAGTTATGGCTGGTCAAAGTTCAGTTGACTTTTACTGAGGAAACCCTAATTTAGAAACTCCTGATTCTTAATGATCTGGAATCTCCTTGATGAATCATGATCAACCCTTGATCAAATGATGAATTTTACTTCATATACTTGATGTTGGCAAAAAATAATGAAGTTTGACTTTGGTTTGACCACAGTTGACCTCAGTTTGACTTTCTAACTGCATTGACTGATTTTGACTTATCTGATCATCTGACTGAGCAAACTTCTGAGAAAAGTCTTGAAACTTGTCATGGGGGTTCTTATACACATATAAGATGTTATGAAGCTCACTTGAAGTCTTGGAAGTCCATTTAGTCTGATTAAAGTCAAAACCCTAGTTTTGGATGCACTGCTTAGGAGGTGCATTGTCTGAGGGAATTGTCAACTCTTCTGACCAATTGTGAACCTTGTGAACCATCATAAAATGTCTTGTGAACCTCATGGGAGGTATTGTGAAGCTTGTGAACCTTTTGAACCTCATAAAGTGGCTTTGTAGACCTCATGAACCTCAGGAGAGCTTTGTAATCATTGTGAATCTTGTGAACCTTGTGAACCTTCATGAAGTAACTTGTAGACTTCATGAACCTCATGAAAGGTATTGAAAGCATTGGGAAACTTGTGAACCTTGTGAACCTTCAAGAAGTAACTTGTAGACTTCATGAACCTCATGAAAGGTTATATAAGCATTGTGAATCTTGTGAACCTTGTGAACCTTCAAGAAGTAACTTGTAGACTTCATGAACCTCATGAAAGGTTATATAAACATTGAGAAACTTGTGAACCTTCTTAGCACACAAAGTCTTGTATTGTGGGGGAAAATTTTGGGGTGCAACAGTTGGTCGATAAGAGCCGTATTTATGACGATGACAGCCGAGCTCAGTCAACTCACTATAAACAGCTGAGCGAGAAGAAAGACAAGGGTCAGTATAGAGGGAAACCTTATGTGACTACTGGTGATAAAGGGAAGCAGAAGGCATCTGATGAGAAGAAGCAAAGTAGGGGAGCTGCTAATGTACCTGTTAAGTGTTACAAGTGTAGAGAGGCAGGTCATAAGGCCGATGCGTGTACCACCAGAGTTATGAAATGTTACCGTTGTGGCAAGCTTGGGCATAAGATGAGTGATTGTCCTAATGAGGGACCAACCTGTTACAATTGTGGTGAGCAGGGGCATATCAGCGCCCAATGCCAGAAACCAAAGAAGAATGCTGCTACTTCTCAGAATGCTGGGAGAGTTTTTGCGTTAGCTGGTTCAGAAGCTCCAAAGAAGGACAACTTGATCAGAGGTACCTGTTTTATTAATAATACTAAGTTGATTGCTATTATTGACACTGGAGCTACACATTCATTTATTTCTCTTGAGTGTGCTAATAGATTGAGTTTAAAGTTGTCTAATATGAACAGTAATATGATAATAGAGACTCCTGCTAATGGTTTTGTGACTACCATGCTTGTTTGTTTGAAGTGTCCTTTGACAATTTTTGAGAAGAATTTTGTGATGGATTTGGTGTGCCTACCATTACACCAAATCGATGTTATTCTTGGTATGAACTGGTTTGAATTCAATTATGTTCATATTAACTGTTATAGTAAGACAGTGAAGTTCCCTGAATTGAGCGAGAATGGTGAGTTGATGTTTTTATCTGCTAAGCAAGTGAATGAACTTGTATTTGATGAAGCTTTGACGTTTGCAGTGTCTGCATCATTGCAAGTTGATGACAAGACTGTCAGTGCAGAGTTGCCTGTGGTTTGTGAATTTCATGATGTGTTTCCTGGTGATATAAGTGATTTACCATCGGAACGTGAAATTGATTTTTCTATGGACTTAGTACCGGGTAAGAGTCCTGTCTCGATGTCTCCTTATATAATGTCGGCTTCAGAGTTGAATGAGTTGAAGAAACAATTAGAAGAATTGTTAGAGAAGAGGTTCATTAGACCCAGTGTTTCTCCTTGGGGTGCTCCGGTGTTGCTCGTTAAGAAGAAGGATGGTAGTATGAGTTTGTGTGTCGATTACCGACAGTTGAATAAAGTGACTATCAAGAATAAGTACCCACTTCTGAGGATCGATGATTTGATGAATCAGCTAGTAGGTGCCTGTGTCTTTAGTAAAATTGATCTGAGGTCTGGGTATCATCAGATTCGAGTTAAAGTTGATGATATTCCGAAGACAGCTTTCAGGACGAGATATGGGCATTACGAGTATACGGTGATGCCGTTTGGGGTTTCTAATGCGCCTGGTGTGTTTATGGAATATATGAATAGGATATTTCATGAGTATCTTGATAAATTCGTGGTGGTTTTCATAGATGATATCTCGGTATATTCTAAATCAGAAGAAGAACATGCCGAGCATTTGAGGGTTGTGTTGCAAGTGTTGAAAGAAAAGAAATTGTTTGCTAAATTATCTAAGTGTGAGTTCTGGTTAAAGGAAGTGAGTTTCCTCGGCCATGTAATTTAAAGTGGTGGAATTTCGGTGGATCCTTCAAAGATTGATGCAGTATTACAGTGGGAGACTCCGAAGTCAACTATAGAAATTTGTAGTTTTCTTGGGTTGGCTGGTTACTATCGTAAGTTCATTGAAGGTTTTTATAAGATAGCTTTACCGTTGACGCAATTGACTAGGAATGGTCAAGCGTATGTGTGGGATGTTGCTTGTGAAGAGAGTTTCATAGAACTGAAGAAAAGATTAACGACCGCGCCAGTGTTGGTCTTACCGAATCCAGATGAGTCCTTTGTGGTTTATTGTGATGCTTCCAAGATGGGTCTTGGTGGAGTTTTGATGCAAGATAATAAGGTGGTTGCTTATGCTTCTAGACAGTTAAGAGTTTATGAGAGGAACTATCCTACTCACGACTTAGAGTTAGCAGATGTAGTGTTTGTGCTTAAGATTTGGAGGCACTACTTGTTTGGTTCGAAATTTGAAGTATTCAGTGATCACAAAAGTTTAAGGTACTTGTTTGATCAGAAAGAGTTAAATATGAGACAGAGGAGGTGGCTTGAATTATTGAAAGATTTTGATTTTGATTTGAATTACCATCCGGGTAAGGCAAATGTTGTGGTTGATGCTTAGAGTAGGAAGTCGTTGCATATTTCAATGCTTATGGTGAAAGAATTGGAAATGATCGAGCAATTAAGAGACATGAGCTTGTTGTGTGAAACTACTACTGATAGTGTGAAATTGGGAATGCTAAAGCTGACCAGTGAAATTTTGGAAGAGATTCGTAAGGGTCAGAAATCTGATTTGAAATTAGTTGATCGATTGATGTTGGTTGATCAAGGTAATGCAGGTGACTTTCGAGTTGATGAAGATGGAGTTTTGAGATTCCGAGATAGAGTATGTGTTCCGGATATTATAGGAATTAAAAAGAGTATTTTAGAAGAGGGGCACAAGAGTCGACTGAGTATTCATCCTGGTGCTACGAAGATGTATCAGGATTTATGCATGTTGTTTTGGTGGCCAGGTATGAAAAGAGACATTGCTGAATTTGTATATGCTTATTTGATATGTCAGAAGTCAAAGATAGAACATCAGAGACCTTCAGGTATGATACAACCATTGAATGTTCCTGAGTGGAAATGGGATAGTATTTCCATGCATTTCGTGACTGGGTTACCTAAGACTGCTAGAGGTAATGATTCGATTTGGGTAATCATTGACCGGTTAACTAAGTCGGCACACTTCTTGCCAATGAAGATTAACCATTCCATGCAAAGGTTAGCTGAGATTTATATTGAGGAAATTGTGAAGTTGCATGGTGTACCTTCAAGTATTGTATCGGATAGAGATTCGCGGTTTACGTCGAGGTTTTGGAAGAGTTTGCAGGATGCCTTGGGTACTAAGTTGAGGATGAGTTCTGCTTATCACCCGCAAACGGATGGTCAGACGGAAAGAACAATCTAATCTTTAGAAGATTTGCTGAGAGCTTGTGTATTAGATCAAGGAGGGTCTTGGGATAGTCATTTGTCGTTGGTCGAGTTTACGTACAATAACAGTTTTCATGCTAGTATCGGGATGGCTCCATATGAGGCGTTGTATGGTAGACGTTGTCGTACTCTATTATATTGGTATGAGTCAGGAGAGAGTTTAGTGCTTGGGCCAGAGATTGTCCAAGAAACAACTGAAAAGATAAAAATGATTCAAGAAAGGATGAAAACGTCGCAGAGTCGTCAAAAGAGTTATCACGATAAGAGGAGGAAAGCACTTGAGTTCCAAGAGGGAGATCACGTGTTCTTAAGAGTTACTCCTATGACTGGTGTGGGAAGAGCTTTGAAGTCTAGAAAGCTCACTCCACGTTTTGTCGGTCTGTATCAGATTATGCAGAGGATAGGGGAAGTGGCCTATCGAGTGGCTTTACCTCCCTCTCTTGCGAATTTACATGATGTATTCCATGTATCACAGTTGAGGAAGTACATTCCGGACCCGTCGCATGTAATTCAGATAGATGATGTTCAGGTGAGGGATAATCTGACGATTGAAGCTTTACCAGTGAGGATTGATGGTAGAGAATTGAAGCAACTTCGAGGCAAGGAAATTGCTTTAGTGAAGGTATTGTGGGGAGGACCAGCTGGAGAAAGTTGGACTTGGGAACGGGAAGATCAGATAAGGGAGTCGTATCCGACTCTATTTACTTCAGGTAATTTTCGAGGACGAAAATTCTTTAAGTAGGGGAGAGTTGTAACGCCCCGAAAATCTAAATTTAATTATTTAGTCATTTATTTAATTAATTTAGAAAAATTGGAGAATTTGGATTAATTAGAGAATTTTGGAGAAAAAGAGTATTTTTATATTATAAGGATAAATAGTGTTTTATTATACTATTTTATTATTATTATTAAAAATATATTAAAGAAAAGGGTAAGGTGGTCCTATTGTGAAAAATATGAGGGTAAAGTGGGAAAAATACTTAACTGGGATAATGTATCCAAAGAGGGGAATACAATTAGTTTTCTAACATTATCGTGTTTTTGGGAAAATAGGTGCTCTGAAGGAAAAAGGGAGAGGAAGAGGAAGCTCAGAGTCAGGAGGCTGTGGAGAACCCCAGAGAAGAGTGTAAAGCGGCGAAATTCTCTAAGGTATGGGGAGTTGTTATAATCTATCGTAAATGTGTAGGAATTAGACTATGAATAGATTAGGATTGTATGAGTTTATGAGTTTTAGGGGTTTTTGATTTAGGTGGAGTTTATGAGAGAAATCTTGATGAATTAGAGTGATAAAAATGTGTTGAATCATATAATTGTTTGTATAACTTGTTGTCTCGATGTTGTTGATGTTTGATTGATGTTTTTGAATGGTTTTTGAGTGTTTTGAGGTGAAACCCATAATGGGATTTGGGGGATTTTGGTGTTGATGCAGTCTGCAATTGTATAGCAGAGAACTGCTGGAAAACGTGCGTTAACCGGTTAACGCTATGGGTTAACCGGTTAACCATTGTAAGTTTGGTGAATTTCTGGAAATTTCGTAGGCGTTAACCGGTTAACGCTATGGGTTAACCAGTTAACACTGTTTGGATGATAAATTTTAATTCTTGAAAAATCCGTGACTTTCAAATCGTAAATCCGATTCGCATTCCGTTTGAAGCGTCGGAAAGAGCATAAACTGAACTTTATTTTGATAAATAAAAATGATAAAAATGCAATAGTTTTTATAAATGAATTTATGAAATAACCTTGTAATTGACTCATAATTTACCGGGTACGGGTTAATTCTTGATGTGTCGGAGTGGTTATAGGACCAGTGTTCTGGGTGTAATGTCATGATGATATATATGATTATTTGATGGTTGTTTTGCTGATTGAAATGAATGATGCGAATTATTTTGATGAAATTACGATGTAACACATCATTGCATTTCATAACATTCACGATGGGGCTTCGGCCTATTTTTTTTACTTCAATCCCATTGTGTGGATTGAGGTGTCTCGATGATTTCACGATGTGCTCCTTTGTGGAGGGTTGATGGTCATGTATCCATCTCACGATGAACATGCATATTGCATATCAGGAAGTTAGAATTGCATATTCTAGATGAATTTTCATGACTGTGTTGGTGTTGTTAATTTCATGATCATGTTGTTGTTGTTGCTGAAATTTATAGTTAATGATGTCATGATATGTTGCACTAATTTATTTATATTCTATATTCTTGTACGTTTATGATATATTATGATTACTCACCCTGCCTGCTTGGAAATGTTGCCTCCTTTGTGGGTAACTTGCAGATGTCGAAGAATAGTCTTGCAGTGCAATAGGAGTTTTTCATGAGTCTCGGAGCGTGCTTTAGTGTTCCTTAGAAGTGGTTCTGGTTAATGTGTCCTGCTTTGTGTCATGTAACACTGGGATGGGTTTTCTTTTACTAAACTGTTTTCAGTTATGTGATTATTTGGATAAATGTTTTCCTATTTTATGATGTTAAATTCAGGATGGTGAAAATTATGTTTATGAAGTAAACTAATGAAGTTTTGAATTATGAAGTTTAAATTCCACTGCGAAATGATTTATGATATTCTTGATGTTGATTAACCCGTGTTACGGGACAAGACACTGTTTGTGTTGAATTATGATGATATGTGATACCCTTTTTAGATGATTACTCTGATATTACTTAAATATTTTGTTTTGGGGTAGAAGGGTGTTACAGTATGCACCTTGACGACTTATTTATTGAATCCGTCGATGTAATACCTTAGGGGTTCTTCCTTTCCCTATATAATCCCTTCGAGGGTGATTTCGGATTTTGGATGACGTCTAGATGTTGTGAAGTGCCTAGTGAATTGGTTTTTTAAGACCTTCCATGAAGTGATGGATCCTACGGGGAGGTGCTTGTACCACAACATCGTGCCTTTACGTAAGGTGATGGGAAACAACTGCATTTGATCACATCCTCTATGTTGTGGTAGTGGAGCATGGCTTCGAGATTCTCAATATGGTCGTCAGGATCGGTGGTCCCATCATAGGTGGCCAGAGGAGTAGGTTTCTCGAGCCCGCGTGGGATGCGCCTCTCCATGATCTCGTGGCTGAGTGGCCCGCGATGATCCTCGTCGTCACTGCTTCCAGACTCGGGATGAGGGGATCTTCTCCTTCGAAGATAATCTTCATCGTATCCGGACTTCTTTCCATGATCCTGATCTTTCGATGAGTGCCTGCTGTCGTACCCCGAAAAATACGACCTCACGCGATCCGAAAGGACGGGAGCTGCGCGCTGGACAGACTAAAGAGTCGCCACCTAATTCTATTTATTCCCGAAGAGGGAAAGGGAAGATATAGATACAACCCGGGAAGTCGGTTATGCAGGGGGAAGGTATTAGCACCCCCTACATCCATCGTACTCGATGGGAACCATCTAAGTTATCACGCGCGAAAGGATGTCTATGCTTAAATGAATTACTTGATAGAGGGAAATGAGTTGAAATCATAAGTTAGATTGATCCTAGGTGCTCGGCAAGGATTGAGATCCTCGTGCCTACGTACTCCCGTGTGCAATGGGAAAGTCAGAGCCTCGTAGTTCGGCCTACTACGGTTGATGATTGTTTGATTTTATTACCTTTCTTCGACGAAAGGGTTTAGGAGTTGAAATGCACTAAAGACTATGGATAGTTTATCTCGTCCAATAAGACGAGCGTCTTGCGTCGAAATAATCGGAGCGAGTAACGAGAACTCGTTATCCCCCTTTCTACCGCTTAAGGCTCGTGGCGTACAAATCTTCTCGTTTTTATTTAAAGTGTTTTATTTCCTAAGACCGCTTGACGTTGGATCAAGGGTTTAGATCTAATCGAAACATTTTGGTTTTTTTGAGGTTAGAGGGTAAAAGCAAATGGGGGTTTATTTTGTGGTTTGTTAGCGAGGCACAATGCGCTCGGCTCGCAAAGTAAGGTGGATCCTAATAAACGAAACGATAACTGGAAAATAAAGTGCAAGTGTGCGAGTGAAATCGCTTGGCGTTGGACCAAGGATTCAGAATTATATAAATTACAGAAAATAAAATGCGTACAAAGTAATGGGAGGGGGATACAAAATAAATACAGGGGATTGCGAGAAATAAAGGGGTCTCGTTGTAATTCGCCCAAGAGAAAGCGTGTGTTCAGTGTTTTTGAACTGTTCTAAGGCGTTCGGCCTTTTTATTCGAAGACAACTATTCGAAGGCGTTGGACCTTTTTGGGACGCGTCGAAATTTGGTTCATTTACTTCCTTAGAATCGATTCAAAGTTAGAATCATTCTATGAGGAGTTGAACATTATTTTGAAATGCGAAAATAAATAAAAATAAATTGAATTGCAAATATTAAAATAGAATAATAAATATAAATAATAAATAAATTGAGAATAATGAATAAAATAAATTAAATTACAAATTTTTGTTCAAAATAAAATAATAAGATAAAATAGATAAAGAGGGCCTCATATTGACCGAGTATCACCGATTTAATGAAATCGGGCAAAACATCGACTTTTTATTTTGTCATTGGCCCAAAAAAAAAATTAATAAAAATAAAAGAAATATAAAGAAGTAAAAAAAATTGAAGAACTTATAATATGACTTAACCCTATACTAATGGAAATAAACTATGAAACACATAAATAATAATAATTAATAAAAAAGGATAGCAAAAGGGGAGGGGGAGCTGATCTGTTGGGTGTGCAGTGAGCACAGTGGATTCAGATGGACTTTCAAGCCCAATTATGTACTCAAACCCTTGGATTATTTGAAACTAAACAAAACCCAAAGAAACTCAGCAGATGAACGGTTCTCCTCAAACAACACACTAAACATAAATAATAGTCAATGAAAATAAAAAAAAATAAAAAATAAAATAAAAAAAAACTCATAGTTATTTAAAAAAAAACACGATGCCTCAACTCATTTTTTCAGAAAAAACATGTTCCTCTTCAAAACTCAGATTTCGAATAGGAGCAAAGACCCACCCTTTTGGAAACAGTTCAAAACCGCCGGCCTCAACCTCTCTATCTCTCTCGATTCGCGCAACTGGTTTTACACGGTGGTGATTTCGACTCTGAATCGGTTTTGTTTTCGATTTACGGCGGATTTACGACGGTGATTCGGTTTGTTTCAGTGAGTTTGGTTCGGATTTTGAGCGGTGGTTCTGCAAGCAATTCGTGAAGGTGGATGGCTTACGGTTTACGATTGTGCTTTGCGCTTTGGTTTTGTTTCGATGGAGGGCTAGCAATGTGCGGCTGAGTTTCGGCTTAAAAAGGTTCAGTGAAGAGTTGGTTTGGTTCTGCGTTTTTGAAGTGATATGGGTTGTTTTGCAAAGTCGGTGAGGATGATTTGCTGAAGGTGATTTTGTGCGATGAGGGTGTTTATGATTTTTTCTTGTAGATGATTTGAAGGTTGTATTTATGGAATGAATGGAATAGGTCCGAATTCGTGTGGAAAAAAAGTATATTCTCTCGCATGCTTGAGCTCTCCCTGTTTGGATAAGGATTTCAAAAGATTTTGTAGGGGAGCCCTTAGAAAAAAATCCGGATTTTGTGGGTGTTTAGTGGAGTTGGAGCGAGGTTGTTGTGCTAGCTGGATGTTGCAAGCTGGACTTTGCAGAATTATTTTATTATTTGTTTTATACTTTTCTCAATCATATTTTTGCTGTTGTGTGGGAACCTATCTTGGATATTTTGCTGTAAAAAAAATTGACAAGTGATTATTTGTGAATCTCACGTGATACTGGTAGTTGGTAATGACTAAGTGGCTTGTGGAGGAAAATGAGGTAGAAAGCAAGATGAAACTTGTTTAATAATAATACTAATAAAGTTAATAAAATAATAAAATAAAAGAAAAAGGAACAAAATAATAATAATAGCAGTAATAATAATAATAATAAAATAATATTAAATAAAAACCATAATTTAATATTTTGACATTTTTTGGATAAAGTGATATGAATATATATATATATATATATATATATATATATATATATATGTATATATATATATATATATATATATATATATATATATATATATGTATATGTATATATATGTATATATATATATATGTATATATATATGTATATGTATATATATGTATATATATATATATATATATATATATATGTATATGTATATATGTATATATATATATATGTATATGTATATATATGTATATATATATATATATATATATATATATATATATATATATATATATATATATATATATATATATATATATAATACAAATATTTTTTGATATATTTTCTTTTTGAAATAAAGTGGTATATAAAAGAAAATAATAATGAAAACATATTTTTTGATATTTTTGTAATAATAAAAAATATAAACATAAATGAATGGTAACTATATGAATTACGAATAAGAAGTGAATAAAAATGAAATGGATGAAAGCAAAATAGAAATTAGAAATTGTGAAAATGGGATTTTTTTATAGAATTTGTGATAAAATGATTAATAATAATATAAAGAAAAAAGGTGATAAACAACTAAAGACCTTCACACAACACACTTCCCGCACACGCACACGCACTCGACAACCTCAAAATAAATACTGATTTTCGCACCAACCTTGAGAAAAGAAACGACATATTTTTCGGATTTTTGAAATAATGGTTAGACAGTAAAATAAAATGGTGCGGGTAGGACAAATTTGGGGTATGACTGTTGCCCCTATCTGTAACACCCTAATTTTTGCCCTAAGATTTCTTCGAATTTCATCTGCATTTTTGCATACAAACAAGATCACACTGGTTTCTAGTTTCTTCTTAGATAAAGGGTTTAGGCTTCGCAGGGGATCACCATTGTTTTACTTCTTTATATTTGTTTATATTTACTGACTTCTAACCAAAATACCAAAAATATGTGGCAATCTTCTTCTTCTTCTTGTTGTCTGTGTTGCAGGATTTCAAAGATAAGACAGTGGTTTCAATTCAGATGCGTTTGTTCAGTCACAATTCAATTTCAGATGGATGTTTGACCTAATATTGGTCAAACTATCAAAAGATTGTTTCGACTGCAAATTATGTGTGTCAGGGGTTTACTCCTCAGATAGTGGGTTTTCAAAAGTTCAGGTTGTGTTGTGTGTGAAAGGCATCAGTTATCAGACAGTGTTCTGTGTGAAGTTTGGTTTGAATCTTCAATGTGCATCAGATCACAAGTTTATCAGCAATTCATTTGAGGATTTATTTTTCTCAGCATGGATTCAAATAATCGAGGCAGATTTCAGATGATGGTTGTGGTATATGAGTCGTGGATTGTTCAGTGATTTCGTGATGGCTGTGTTCATTCAATCAGGTGGCTTGTGAAATAAATCAAGATTTGTTGTGGGCTTGAAGACCAAATTCCATCCATTATCCATTTCTTAATTAAACCATTTTATCCAAATCTTCAATGACCATTTTTCTAGTTCAATTACCCAATTATCCATTTTTTTAATTTTATTTTACAAAAATTCCAAATTCTAAATTTTTCGGTTCCCTTTTCAAATAACTATTTCCAGGTAGTCATTAAATCCAATTCCCGATTATTTCATTTCATTTTTTTTTATTATCTCAATTTCTATTATTTTTTTTAATCCATCTTCAATAACCTTTTTCCCAAATATCATTAATAATCCAATTCATTTTATTTTCTCAAATGGCCACATTTTTTCAAATAAATATAAATCCAATTATTTTTCTTTAAGCCCATATATTTTTTTAGAATCCAATTATTAAATAAATAAAAATAAAATTTAAATAAAACCATTGACCAAGTTATTTGTTTTTTATTTTATTTGTTTTCTTTTTTTCCCAAAAGTCCTCCATGTCATTATTCAAGCCAACAATCAAGTTTTTTTCATTAAGTCACAAGCTGATTATAACTCCACACGTGACTTGCAGCTTTTTTCCATCACACTTCAAACGACAGCCTCACATCACCTCAGCCAAGTGCAAAAACGCAGCCCACCAGTTTCAAGCAACTCCCAGCTTATCCGCACGCCGTACCAAGCAAGCCTTTTCCAAACTTCAGCCAGCATCACACAAAGCCAAGCAAAACTTCTAAGCCACCACGCACGTTTTTCCAGCCGCAAGCCTAAAATACATTCAATCCGTACGCACAGCCACAACTACAAGCAACAACAACAAGCTGCACAAGCCAAAGCCTTCCGCATCAAAACGCGAAGCCTTAACATCACGCATGTTGCCCTACAAAAAATAAAACAACACAGCAATCATCGGCCAAGCCACACCACAAGCCAAAGCCGTAAAACACGAGGACAACACGCAACGCAGGCCCCAAGCAGCAAAACAAAAGCAACAAAACGCAACACCCAACACACGAAATGCAGCACGCAACTGAGCAATCAAAACGCAAGGCTGAGCAAGATTAAACGCACACGCGGAAAGCTTCGAAAACTCAGCAAAGTCACGCGAAAATCACTCAACAAAACGCAGATTACAATCTTCAAAACGGCATCAATCATTCCTCACCTTCCTTCTATTTAAGGAACCCTTTCCCTCTCCAAACTCCAAGCTTCAAGAGCCACTGAAAACTCTGCCCAAATCAAAAGCAAAACCTCAATCATAGATCAATTCACTTTCAATATTTCTGAATCGTTTAAAACCCTCACCTTCCATTCAAATCGATTTTTTTGTCTTAAAATTCCCAAATTGAATTGAATCCGTGAAGAAGAAGAGATCGATTGAGAGAGAGACACGTGAAGCAGAAGCTGAGATCGATTGAGAGTGGAGTCCGTGATTTAGAGGCCGCTACACTTTTTCTTCTTCTTTGAAGGTAGTGCGGCTGCGTTTGGGAAAAGAGAAGAAGCTTCATATCGCTTCTGTGTTTTTTTCATTTTTTTTAAAATTTAATTGCATCTTCTTTATGCTGATCTTTTTTATTCCAATGTGGTTTGGGCCTTAGGCTTAGGGCTAGTTGCTATCCACCATCCCTGCGCTGACCATTCCCCTTTCCATTCCTTTTTTGTTCTTTTTTTTCGATTCTTTATTGTTCTTTTTTCTTTTTCATTAATGATATTGCTTCACTTTATTTTGAATATAATAAGTTTAGAAACTGATATTTTAAAAGAGTTTTAGAAAATATATTTTAGAAAAGAGATTTAGAAAAAACATTTTTTAGAAGTATTTAGAAACTATATTTTAAGAAAAGGATTTAAAAAATATTTCAATTTCTTTATGGATTTATTTTAGATCCATTTTTCTTTTTTTCATCTCTTATTTTTATTTTTTTTGGTCGATGACAATCTCCGATTCATAGATTGTTGTTTTTTCGAAGAGGTTTAATCTTCATTATTTCAAATCTATGGATGAATTATCATTTGGATCATTCTCCATACTTTGAGATCGTGATAGGTTGCCTTCGATAAATTCAACGAAAATCTCGATTAAGATTAGACCGTTCTTTTTCTTTTAGTGCGACATGTTTTCGGAGAATGATTAATAATATCATTTCTCTAACATGTATTAGCACGAATATTTTCCACTTTAATTAGTGGTGCCCGACCACATTTGTAGGGTAATTACTTCGTAAATTACTCGGCGATTGCTTAACATAGACCTAAATTTGTCCCGATTCGGATTAAGATCCACTTGGATCCGGTTGCCTCGATATTTTTATTATCTTTCGTGGTTGTGCTTGATTAAGTTCATCATACCACTTATATGTAAATATTATAATAATGTGAATATAATCCATTTAAATTCAATCTCTCGCACCTTATCCTCTTTATTTCAATTTCTCGCTCCTTATCTTTTTATTATGCTATTATCATATTATATCATATATCATATTGTTTATGTTTATATTGTTGCTTGTGGTTTTTCTTTTGTCCATTTGGACACCAAAACATTAATAAAGGATTAAACATAAAAAATATTGGTGACTTTAATTTCGTATGGTTACTATCCTTAGCATTGGAGTTTGGACTTAGATTTTAGGGTCTCTCCCTTTGCTCAAGTTGCGATCGATTGAAGACCTTGGCCTCGAATTAACTTCATTTGTCTTTGAAGATGGAATTCCGTTTACTTTGAAGAAATGTTCATAATATGGTTTGATTGCTCTTCTCTTAACTTTTAATTCAAGTATTAGGATAGTCCCTTCATCTCCTCCCACTTTTTAAATTTTCAAATCTTCTCCCTATTTCAAAAATCTTCTTTGTTTTTCAACTTCAAATGCTTTCGCAATCAAACTTTGACTTAGGTCAAGCGATTTTATCTTTTCACTTTATTTTCTTAATAAATGTTAATCCATGTAAATATATCGAAATTCTTTTCTTACATACTTTAAAAAATCCAAAACTCACTCAATTGTTTTTGTGCCTTTGTGCACCTTTTCTTTTCATATGTTTAGATATGATTCATTCTTTCTAGCGGAATTATTCGCTAAAGAATGACGACTTATCTCTACATTTTTAAATTAATGCAACTCATTGTTTCTTTTCGAATTTTGTACCACGAACTACGAGGTTTTGATCTCGCATTGCACTTTGTGGGTACGTAGGCATGAGGCGTTAAAACCTCTTCAAACACAAAATCATTAAAAAACATTCTTCTCCTCATCTCTTCAATCATTTTCAAGCAAACCAATTTCAAACCAAAAAAAGGCAATAAATATTTCAAAAGGCTCCCGTGGAGTACCACGGACAAATCGGGTGCGTAAAATCTTCCCGATTTGTAACCAATCCCCTTACCCGTTCTCTGTTTGTTTCTTTTAGCTTTTGCTTTTAGATTCCTTAGGTTTTTATTCGTTCTTTTACCTTTTTCCTTTTGGAAATAAATAAAAGCGCGGTGGCGACTCTGTGTACCTTGAGTTAAGTTAATCAATAGCTTACACTCATGATTTTACCGCTACAGAAAAGTGGCGACTCTGCTGGGGAGTAATCTATAAGCAGATTCAGCCTACTTTGATTTATTTATTGCTTTGGTTTGATTTGTTTGTTATTTGGTTGTTCTGTTTTGGTTTTGGTGATCCTCTGTGTGAGATAGATTCTAACCCGGATCTGAGTGGAACTTATGATAGGACGGCGATATTCGAAGCGATAAGCGATGGAGTAGTCCAAAGCTATATCAATTTGATAATCTCCACTCGGTTAGGCTCTCTTGGACTATCAATGTCATGACGAGTAATCGTACGTGGCATTATTTTCCGACCTTGAGTTGATCATACTGAGGACCGTAGAACCCTTAACCCATCCAAGCCAATTTAGGAACGTAGTGCGGAAACTGTCTGGGTGTAAACCTAAGGCGGTTATCACGCGATACTACACTCGGACGAGGTCTATTTTAAGAATGTTATCGGTTGGGGAGTAATCCAACGTACCGATGATATTCTAAAGATGGCTGTTAACTCCGGGCACCTCTGTTAGCACCCTTTTGGTTTTCTGCAGGTACAATGAAGATAAAACCTTAGTACTTACCTGTGTGGGTTGGTGTTCTGTTACCTTGACTTCATGCTCGTGACTTGGAACCTAAGCCCGTGTGCCTTGTGCAATCTTGTTTGTGGTTGTAGCATACATGCCATCATACATTCATGAGCATTGTCTTTAAGATTTCAAAGGAATTATAAGGAACTTTTGCAAAATTTCAGATGTCCATGGCTATGACTTTTGAAAGGAGGAACACAAAGAAGTACACCTTCAAGAATCCTAATGTAGTAGAGTTGAGAAAGCTAGGAGCTTTGGTTGTTGATACCCAGGAGTTCCGGAGATGTCATGGGAAGCTTTTGTATATGTTGGATACCGATGTACCTGAGGGGATTCTCCCTACTTTGGCTCAGTTTTATGATCCGTTGCATCACTGTTTCACCTTTCCTGATTATCAGCTTGTGCCGACTTTGGAGGAATATTCTCATTGGATAGGTTTGCCTATTTTGGACAAGGAATTTCTCTTCACTGGGTTAGAGAAGGAGCTTACTATCAAGGTCATCGCCAAAGCACTTTTTCTTAAGGAGTCCGATCTTAATGGGAAGTTTCTTCCAAAGGGGAGTGTTTGTGGTATTAATGCTAAGTTCTTGATGGGAAAGGCTTCTACTTCACTTACTTTGGGTCATAAGGATGCATTTGAGGCTATTCTTGCTTTGCTTATTTATGGGATTGTCTTGTTTCCGAACTTGGATGGTATTGTGGATGAGAATGCTATTCAGATCTTCTTGAAGAAGAATCCAGTGCCTACTTTGCTTGGAGATATGTATCATGCTTTTCACTATAGGACCTCCAAAGGTGACGGAGAGATTGTATGTTGTGCGCCTCTTCTTTATAGGTGGTTTATTTTGCACCTACCCAAGTCGGATGTCTTCAAGGACAATAGAGAGAATCGAAGATGGTCTCAAAGGTTGATGTCACATTCTCATAAGGACATGACATGGTATAGTTCTCATTATGACACTGGAGTTCTTATTGATAGTTGTGGAGAATTTCCTAATGTACCTCTTCTTGGTACACGTGGGGGAATTAGCTACAACCCCATTCTTGCTAGACGACAGTTCAGATATTGTTTGAAGGACATACCGAACAATCTTTCCTTATCCCGTTTCTTCTTTCTTAATGGTGCTGATCATGTGGAAATGAAGAAAAGGATTGCTCATTCTTGGCATACTGTTCATCGGAAAGAGAAAGGTCAATTGGGAAGACAACACCTTGCTCCTTCTGAATGTTATATCCAGTGGGTTCGATCTAGGGCTTCCAAGCTCAAGATGCCTTATCCACCTGAGGAGCCTTTGTTTCCCATATTACCATTGTCTGCTTTTCTACCTCCCATTGATGAGAATGTGGCTCTTCAAGAAGAGTTAGACAAGATGAAGAGAGAGAAAGAAGAATGGCTACTTGAGAAGACTACGATGCAAGAGCAACTGAAGGAGAAGGATGATCTCATTGAGCTACTTGAGCGGCGTGTCACGAAGAGGCCAAGAGAGGATTTATCTTCCTCTAGTACTCCATCTACTATTCCTCCTACTTCCGGTGCTTGGAAGGCCATTGTTGACAAGTTGGTGAAGGATAAGGAAAATATGGAAGATCGGTACAAGAAAGAGATCAAGAGGATTCGCATGAAGTATCAGCCAGGATTCAGAGCTTCTTCGGATATGATTCCCTAGGCCTAGTTTACTTTTACTCTCATGTATTAGGGTTATTGATGTTTGTACTTCACTTGTAATCCTTACTTTGATTTTAATGAGAATGAGTTTTTTAAGTACTTCAAAAAAAAGTCTCTTTATGAATATTGCAAGTTATCTTATAATCCTTTGAAATCTTTGCATTTGCATATGCATACCATGCATCATACCCATTGTAACACCCCAAATTTGCCCCCTCATTTTCATAACATTTAGCATATCATTTTCATATTTCGCACATCATCGTTAGCATAGAAAGATGAAGCATAACATCCATAGCATAGCATGGAGCTGGCAGTGATTTCACTTCAAACGCGGTTGTTCAGGTCGCGATCTGATCAGATGGACGTTTGACCTAATCTCAGTCAAACTATCAAGAGGTTGCCTTAGTTGCAAGTCATTTGTGCTTGTGGTTATTTTTCAGACGACGGGCCTCAAAGTCTGGTGTGTGCGAAAGTCATCAGTTCACCAGGCAGTGGCTCATGTGGTGGTTTTGGATTCAAGGATTCAGGCTGATCATGATGACACTTAGATGGTGATTTATCTAGAAGGTTGGTAGTTTTGTAGAATCAATGCGAGATGGGTTTTGGGTTGAATGAAGTGATGAATCGAGATTTTGTGACTATGTGCATGTTGGTGGTGATTGGTCCGTTCCACAAAATACCAAGTTTTGTATCAATTTCTAAACCATCATCCATTAAACCAATTCTTTTCTGTACATTTATTTCTAACCATATCCATTTTTTCTAGTTTATTATTTTTAATCCATATTTTCATTTTTTCTCCCATACAATTTCATTAATCCATTTTAATCCCCATTTTTTGATAAAACCAACAAAAGGCCCACTTCATTAGGCCCACTTCTTATTATTATGCCAAATAAAAAATTTGGAAAGAAAAGAATTGGCTTGTATCGTCAGCTGAGAAATGAAGAAGCCGTAGGTGCAGCATCACCAGCCACCCGCGTGAATAACTCACCCAATGACCAAAACGCGTGGTGTTGGAAAAAAGGCCACAATTTATCAATCACGGAAAAAAGGCAATGAAAAAAAGGAAGTAACAGAATTGGAAGAAAAAAGAAAGTTTCGTTAACAGAATAAGAAAAGATGATTCGAAAGAATCTGGTGACTCCTTCATTATACAGAACATCATAACAGCATTGAATAAAAAATAAATATAAATATGAGAAGAGAAAAAGAGACCGAAGAGAGGTGAGGTTCTTCATACAGTAATCTCATGAGCGTCATTGAAAGGAGGGAGGATTCAGTTACAACAAAAAAACAATAATAACAGAATGGAAAAAGGGAGAATAACAAACTCAGAAGAAAAAAAGCTATAACCGATTTCATCATTCCTTCATCAGATAACAGAAATAACGAAAAGAAAAACTCTCCCTGACTCTCTCCAAATCCCGCAAGAATTCTCATTCACCAGCTTTATCAAATTCCTCACAATCTTCATCAAATGCTTCACAATCTTCATTCACTCTCTTGAATCTTCATCACCAACACACATAACCGATTCCAATCTTCATCGATTTCCTTGAATTTTCATCAATTCTCTTCACAAAAGCAAAAGCTCTTCACAGCATTGCAGATTCGGGTTCATTAACTCTTGTCACATCGCCGGTTTCGCATAATCGTCATCAAGCAGCATCTTTATCAGTGTAGTGAATCAGGATTCAGTCTTGAATTTACGCTTCGATATTCATCGATCCGCTTCAGCCTCTTCAATTGACCGAAGTCTTCGCAGCATCGTTAACATACCTGCAAGCGGATTCAACACGCGGATTCTGAAGAAATAGAAGCAAACCGGATTCGAAAAAAGAGGAAAAGATTCAAATCAGAAGCAAAAGCGGAAGAGGAAGCATTACCGAATCTAACCTGCGTATTGTTCGCTGCATCGTCGCATTACAGGTACGTTTTTCGATCCGTTTGCTTGATGCAATTGCTAGCTGTGTGATGAACTGTTTGTGTTCTAATGTGATTTTGATTGTTATGCTATGTTCTGGATTATCTGAGTTTGAGCTGGTAAAAGACATGTTAGTGTTAGGTTAGATTCGTTCGTAGTGAGTCCGATTTGAGAATGAATGCTTAGGTTAGGTTATAGATGTTTGAGGTGAAACCGAGGAGAATGAAGTTTATGTTAGGGTTGGTGATGGTGGCGGCTAGGTTAAGCTAAGGCGTGGAAGGAGGTTTCACCGGCAGAATGGAAAGGTTGAGGGGCGGAGAAGGAGGTTCGATGGCGTTCGAATGTTATGGAGGTGGTGGTATCGACGGCGAGACTTGAGGGATTGAGGTGATGGCCGAAGGAGGAAGTAGAGAGAGGTTTAGGGTTAGGTGGATTAGGGTGTTCGCCGGCGAGAAGAGAGTGGAGGTGCGGTGAATGGAAGACGGAGGAAGAGGATGAGCCATGGAGGCGGTGGCTAGGTCATCCAGGGATGAAGAAGAAGCAGGATGCGCTTGGGAGAGAGAATAAGCTATTTTCGTTTCTTGATATGCTGGGTTTTATGTGTTTATAGTTGATTTTTGTTTTATCAATTAAGAATATTAAGATAATAAATAACATTATTATTTGTTAAGAAAAAGAATTGGATGAGAAGTTGAGAGGATCGAGAGGAAGAGATAAGAAAATATGTTGCTGTTGATTTGGCCCCTACCGGCGGTGACACTTGTCACCGTCCGGTAGGCTTTCCCCTCCAATCGTGTCTACACAGCAAACAGCCCAGCTAGTGTAAATTCCCGGGCTTAAGGAATTGATTTTCTCACCTTACCTCCATTGGGCCCATCTCATTTCAGCTCAAAGGGTATGCTTACAGCACCCCATCCCTTTTCCTTTCTTAATTTCTATTTCTTTATTTTTTTTGTTTTTACCCAGCTCCATTTTAATTCGCATAAAATATAAAAACTCATCCAAAAATTCTCAAATAAATCAGGGATCTTCCTTTATGTTTCTAGTTTTTTATCACATTTTTTTTTCATTGATTGATGTGCCAGAAATAATTCACCAAGATGCATAGCTTCTTTTGCTTCATTTCTTGACTAGTCTGTCTTGTTTATTTTCTATAGCTTTCAATATTTGGAGTTTTGATCCCATTCTTTCTGAATTGTGTTCCTGAGATCTTGTAGTTTTCATATGATTTTTCTCTGAATTTTTAGGGAATTATTTCTTGAGTTTTGGTATGATATCTTGTGATGTAAGTTTTCTGTCCCAACTTGTGTTTGTACCTCCATTTGACCTAGTTCCTTTCTGAATTTTTGCAAATCCTTTTGACAAGTTGATATAATATGTTTGAAGACCCTTTGGTTTCAGTTGTAGATTTTTTAGATGGCTGGTTGATTATTTTTGGATTTTTGTTCTCGCCTTGTCCCATTTTGCTTCTTTTGGTTCATTAGATCTCTTATAGGCTTAGAAGGGCACTTGTGCCAACTTCTTCTTCTCATTTGGGGTTCCTTTGGGGTGTGGATACCTTCCTGGTCCTAGGATAGGTCTTGTTTCTTCTGAATTTTTGAGTTTGCTTCTTATTCAAGTCATTTGTTTCTTTAAGTGTTTAAATTCCATCTTTTGGTTCCGTTGCTTCTATTTTGATATTGTTTGGTCTTGTGTGACCTCTCTCCTCATCTTGCTGGCCTCCTAAGCCATTCTTCATATCATTTTGATTCTGGTTTTGAACTTTGTGCTTTTATTTTGTGCGTTTTGCATTACATCTTTCATAAGTGCGCATTTGTTTCCATATGTATTCATGTTGCCTCATTTTAAGTCATAAGTCTCTCATTTTCATTTCTTTGAGTTGAATTGGCATTATGAATTTGTTAATTCCATTTCACTTATGATTGTTGGATGATGTCATGTTAATTTGCTCATTTTTGTTTCACTTGTGCATACTAACCTTGCAGGGGCTATGGTAAGTGTGAGATGTGGGAATTGAGTTCCACATCTCCAATTCCCATCTCTTTCTCTCATGTTTATGTGAAATAACCCTCTTTTGTTGGGCCTAGGCCTTTCTCATCCCTTCTTCTCTCTTCTTCTTCCTTATTCATTAGGATAGAAACCTCACTAACCCTTAGGATATCCATGCATGTTAACACTTAGGATTATTTTAGTCCCCTTTAGAATTTTTCCTTTGAGATCCTTTGGCGCTCTCTCTCTTCTCATCTTCAAACTTAATTCTAATTCACTTAATAAAGGTTGAGTACTTTCATGTGACATGAGACTTTGCTATGAGATGCTTGCACGCGTTCCATTTCGGGGCGAGGTGTGAGTCATCACTCGTGGTGGATAGGTCTTAGCATGAGTACCTCACAAAGAAAAGCTAAAAAACACTTCTTAACAAAAAAAAAACCACAAAAAATACTTAATAATGGTAATAGGCCCGTGTGCTTAAGCCTTCACTTGTGGGACTAGCTTTGGGGATTTCCTCCATAGATAGGTGTGCCTCTTGCGCATTCCATTTCGGGATGATGTGAGACGTACACATCCCATTGAGTAAGACTTAGGTACACTTACCTATGCGAACTTTCACTCATAAAAGCTTCTAAAAAACACCAAACAAACAACAAGCGTCTTTCCTTCGGGAATTCTTTTCTCATCTCCTTCGCTCCATACGCGAACTTGCTCCTGCTTGTCTCATATGCAAGACGGTAAACGCACTCGTACCAGACGAGCCTGCAACACCTGAGCATAGACATACGCAGTTCCAGCATAAAAAACACAAATAAATAGTTCCCGCCTTAGTTAGGCGAACTACGTCGACTCTGATCCTCATTATCCCGATGAGGTACGTAGGCAGCGGGGTAGGGCCCGTTCGAGCACATTCTTTATTTTCCCTACATTTTCCCCCTTCTGTTCTTTCTCTTTTCCAATTCCCTTTCTCATTGCAGTTCCAGTTTCCAGTTAGCAGTTATTATTCAGCAGTATCTTATTTCTCACCCTTTGAAACAAAACAAGCAAGCGTGGATCCCGTCGGGTACGACGGACGATCTGGGGTGCTAATACCTTCCCAGGTCGTAACCGACTCCCGAACTCAGATCATTGGTTCGCAAGGCCTTGTCCTTTCCTTTTTCCTCAGGTTTGTGCAACATTACCTTTCCCATTCATTCGGGATAAAAATGTCTGGCTGGCGACTCTAACCTTTTCCGCGCCACTTTCGCGTTTGTATTAGGATGAAAATCCCGGGAGCGACAACTGGCGACTCTGCTGGGGACTGCCCACCAGATGATCTCTGGTTCCCCTGTGAGTCTCTCCTAGCGCTTGTTTGTTTCTGTTTCATTGGGTGATGTTTGTTTGTTGTGGCTTGTTGTATTGTTGTTTTTTTACAGCTTTATTTACAGCTTTATTTACAGTTTTCAGTATTTATTTTCTGCATCATGTATATCATACTGGACTGTTTGGACTGGTTTTCTGTTTGGTGGGCTCGGGTGATATTGTTTCTGAGAGATAAGCCAAGTACCCGGCTTGAGTGCACCCTAGGATTAGAGTGGACATATTGTACTCGCATGTGACATGATGAGTGGCGATGTGTTTCACGCCCAGATTGCGACTGTCTTGGAAATATCTTGTGTGTGGATTTCCTCCACTTCGGGATAAGACCTTGATAGTTATGTGCATCTGGGGACCGATCATTGAGAACCTTTGTGGAAACAACCCTCTCCAGTGGTGGCAGTGGTAAACCACATTTTGTGGCAAACCCATTCGCACCCGAGGGTCCACTGGGGACTCGCATAGGATGACCTGGTTCTATTATAGGAACTCAGTCAAAGCATCTGGTCGTATGACATTAGTACTGTATCCTATGGGCTGAATGTACTATTGTTTCTCGATTTCAGCGCTTGAAGCTGGGGACTTATAAGGGATGCTTGTTTTTCCTGGACTCAGCTGAGGCCTCCCTGCGTAGTATATAATGCCTAACCGATTCCCTAATTTGGTCATGATCCATTTCTCAGAAATGGTGAAAGTATTGTTGCTATTCGGCTTTGAGAGTCTGTGATGTTTGACCCGGAGCACACCTGTGAGATTGGGAATGGGTTTACAGGTTTGCAGGAACCCTTGACCTCATCATACCCTTGTTACTAGTACAGTTCATATTATGATACAGTTCCGGAGATCTGGTTTTATTGTTCTGGTATTCTTGGTACTGTGGTCCTGAGATCTTCTTCAGAGAGTTGTGATTATCAGAGAATGTGACTCAGTGGACTCTTAGTTTGTCAAGTTATTCAGAGGGGCCCTTGTCAGTGTCCAGATTCCAGAAAGTCTTAGATGACCATATATCTTTGCATTTGCATCTGCATTGCATCATTGCATCATTAATCATTGTTTTTGTTTTCATTCACAGGTTCATATCTCTGCTTCCGGTTCCGGTATCCTCTTCAAAGATGGAAGATCCTCGCAAGCAAAATATTCATTTCAAGTTCTTTGATATCAAGGTTGGCTTGTTGAAAAAGATGGTAAAGCTGATTACACCCAACCAGGTAGAGAGATTCAGAAAAGCTTACGGGAATATTCTTGATGTTGTGATAGAGCTGGATCCTTCCGAGAGGAGTGCCATTCATACATTGTTTTAGTATTATGACCCTCAGTTCTGTTGCTTCACCTTTCCTGATTTTCAGTTGGGCCCTATGCTGGAGGAGTATGCTCTGATCCTGGGTGTGCCGGTTCGAGACCAGGTTCCTTTCAATTCTGAGATGAGTAGACCTGCACCTGAGGCTATTGCTAAGGCTCTTTATTTGAGCCCTTCTGCTGTGAAGTCTTTGACCATTATTAAAGGAGGTGTGTCTGGGTTTTCTTTGGAGGCTCTAGTGAAGAAGGCGGAAGAATTGGCTGTTGAAGGAGAATGGGATGCTGTCTGTGCTATCTTGGCTCTTTCTATCTATGGCATTATATTGTTTGCTGATATGGAGAAGTTCATAGATATAAACGCCATACATCTCTTTTTGCTGAAGAATCCTGTGCCTACCTTACTCGGGGATTTGTATTACTCAGTTCATTACAAAACTGAGAAGAAGAGAGGAGGTTTGGTCCGTTGCTGAGCTCCGTTATTTCACATGTGGTTCATGAGGCATTTGCCTAGTACGGGCGTGTTTAGTGACCACAGCTTGGTATGGGCTCAGAAGTTGGAAAAGTTGCTTGCCAAGGATGTTAGATGGTTCACTCAAAGGCTGCAAGGTGCACGTTTCATCACCAGCTGCGGGAGTTATCATAGTGTGCCTTTATTGGGAATAACTGGAGGGATTAATTACAATCCAATCCTGTTAAGAAGATAATTAGGATACGCTTTGAGAGATGTGCCTGAAGATTTGAAGCTGACCTCTATTTTCTACTTCTCAGTGAAAGATAATATGCCTTTAGTGAGGAAGGTTGCGGGAGCTTGGAAGTGCGTTAAAGGAGAAGGAATAGCTAGCTTTGGGAAGTGCAACAACCAGACATTCCCAGAGTACGAAGCTTGGTTGAAAGACAGAGCCAGAAGAGTTTTGTTACCATTTTCAACACCAGTTCCCCCAGTTACTGAGTCCATTGATACTGTGCCTCTAGAGGAATTCAAGAAGTTGGAAGCCCAACTACATGCAGTTAGAGTTGAAAATACTGAGATGGTAAGCCTGTATCACCAAGCCAACATGGCCAAGATTGAAGCTGAAGAGAAGTTGCTGAAGATGCAGATGACTTTGGAGGCTAAGGAGAAGGACTTTGCAGGTAGAGAAGCACATTTTCGCAGATTAGGGATGATGGAAGCCCAAAGAGAAGCTGAGCGCAAAAAGAAGTCAAAGACCCTCAGAGATGCTCGTCAGTCTATTGTCTGGTTGAAGGGACAGAGAGAGCAAGATCTGAAGCAATATAAGGAAAAATAAGAGTTCTTTGAAGTTCAGATGGCTTACAAAAAAGAAGAGGTGGAGCAGGCCCACAAGATTCGCAGAGAGAAGACCCAACAGCTCGCAGACAGTCAACAAGCCCTCGAAGCAGCACTTAAAGAGATTGAAGACCTCAAGGTGATGGCGGGAGTTAAGAAGGTCAGGTCTGATGATGGAGTTTCAGGATCCTCAGGCGGTGGTTGTGCTTCTTAGTTTGTTTTCTTTGTATCGGGATTTCCTGCAGGCATGTTGTAGGAGTCCTAGCTGTTTGTTTCTCCTCTGTAAGAACTTGTACCCTATGGGGAATTCTGTTTTATTGTGCCTAATGGGCTGATCTATGCTATGACTGTTTTTCACCATTTCTTGGTTTGCTTGCTGTTATGGTTTGAATGTGGTTTCCCGCAAAGGTTTCTGAAAGTCGAGGATCAGTGCCCATCTGGTTTTCTTTGATAAATACCGGAACAGGGGCATAAATGACCTGTGATTGGAAACATAAACAACTGCATTGCATCCATATAACCTGTTTGTTGTTTTGCAGGTAGTGTCTCAGTTACTAACGTGTTTTGTGTAACAGGCACTATAGCTCCCCGTAAAGTCCGAGAACAACCAGCAGTGCACAGATATCCAACCAAGATTAACAGAGAACGAGCCATGGACCAGATGCAAGCGGACTTGGCAGATCTGA
The DNA here is from genome assembly GCA_963966055.1 of Lathyrus aphaca. NCBI lineage: Eukaryota > Viridiplantae > Streptophyta > Magnoliopsida > Fabales > Fabaceae > Lathyrus > Lathyrus aphaca. Next base: position 68,717,291 of record OZ014525.1, on the reverse strand, counting down.
GACAGAGAATGAATAACTTCATGACATTAATGGCCGGCATGGGGCAGAACCAAGAGCGTCTGCGGGAGATGGTTGAGAATCAGAACAGGAACACTGCTGTTGCTGCTACTGTTGACAATCGTACCGGTGCAGGCGCACGTCAGGTTGAACCTCCTGTTGCACAGCCAGGAGTGACAATAATCAACGATGGGTTGCATAACCTTCATATGGACAATCATGATGACCAGTTCACTCTACTTGATGAAGCTGAAGGTCAAGGAGCAGAGATGAACAAGAGGTTTGAAGAGATGGCTGAGCAAATCAAAGCTATTCAGTCCCAGAGCTCTTTGGGATTTGACATAACCGACTTGGGCTTGGTTCCTAGGGTCAGGATTCCGTATAAGTTCAAAGTGCCAACCTTCGAGAAGTATAATGGCACTGCTTGCCCGAAGACCCATCTGCAATCATTTGTTGGGAGAATTGCCGCTCACACAAATGATGAGAAACTGTGGATGTATTATTTTCAAGACAGCTTGGTAGGAGGTTCTCTTGAATGGTACATGAAGCTCAGTAGGGTCCATGTCAAGAGCTGGAAGGATCTAGCTGAAGCCTTTGTGAGGCAGTATCAATATAACATGGACATGGCTCCGAACCACACGCAGTTGCAGATATGGCTCAGACAGCAAAAGAAGGCTTCAAAGAATATGCCCAAAGGTGGCGCCAGCTAGCTGCCAGGGTACAACCACCGCTGTTAGAGAATGAAATGGCCGACATGTTTATGGGCACCCTCCAGGGGGTATTTCTTGAAAGACTGGCGTCGAGTTCGGCTACTAAGTTCAACGATATTGTTATTGCGGGAGAAAAAGTTGAAACATTGCTGAAAATGGGGAAGATACAAGACCTAAGTGCTAGTAGCTCAAATGGAGCAAGGAAAGCTTTTAGTGGACCTCTTAGAAGGCGAGAAGGCGAGACGAATGCTGTATTCGGCCGAAGCCAGGGTCGTGGTTACAGAAGACCCTATGAACATATGGCTGCTGTCACCATTCCTGCAGCTCCCGTACAACAGATGCTACCTCCACCACAGCAACATCAACATCAACAACAACCTCGAACCAACTACCAGCAGAGACCATATCAGCCGAGGCAGGCTCGCCCGGCTAACAGGGTGATTGAAGCTATCCCAATGACTTATGCTGCCTTATTGCCAAGACTACTAGATTTGAACCTCATTCAACTGAGGACTTTGGCACCACCACCTCCTGGAGAGCTTCCAGTCGGTTATGATGTCAACGCACGATGCGCTTTTCACTCTGGAGCACCCGGGCACTCGACCGAGAAGTGCAGGGCTTTGCATCACAAGGTTCAGGATCTTGTAGATTCTAAGGCAATCAACTTTGCGCCGCCGCCGAATGTTAACTGATCACACTAAAATTCACCGTATTTCGACTCCGATTTCGCATGCATTCTTAGCTTTTATTGTTGTTTTGCTTTGTTATTGCTTTGTTTTCTTATGTTTTCAGGTTTTTATAATAATCGGAGCTTGAATCAGGAAAAGGAGCGAAAAAGGAGTGAAAACGGACGAAAACCTAGAAATTCAGCGTTTTGCACTTACGACACCCACCGTGGCGGGCGCCATGGGGTTAGTCATGACGTGGCCACGTCTCAAGACCACTCCTCAACCTCCAAGACCCACGTTCCCCACTCCATCATCCCCTGTAGGGACCATGGCGGGCGCCATGACCTTGTGGCGGGCGCCACAAGGCAAAATTTCATAACCTCCACTTTTTAGTGGAGGGGCGTCCCGGTCATTTCATGCTTTCAGTTTCTCCTATAAATAGGACCTTAGATTTTCGTTTTTCTTCATCCAGAATTAGAATTCTATAGGCATATATCAGTTATAAAGCAGTTGCCATTCCACATCGGGGTGCCTCTGCAATCGAGTGATCGAGTCTGTAATCTGTCTGTGGTTCGAGTTTTGGAGCACTCTGGAGGAAGTTAATCCTGCCGCCATTTTAATTCAAGTTCGTACTTTACTTTTATTTATTTCTCACACATATACTTTGTTTATTTCCCGCACTTGCACATTTACTTTGTTTATTTCCCGCACTCGCACATTTACTTTGTTTATTTCCCGCACTCGCACATTTACTTTGTTTATTTCCCGCACTCGCACATTTACTTTGTTTATTTCCCGCACTCGCACATTTACTTTGTTTATTTCCCGCACTCGCTTTAAATTACTTTTATGAAAAATTATAAAAAGAATCTTTACTTTATCATGTCTAACTAATTCCATAAAGGTTAGAATGTAAGGATCGTAATTAAACCAGTAATCAGTATAATTGTTCGTGGAAACACCTAAGGGCTATTTTATCTTTCAATTCAAGTAATTGTTTTTAACTATTTCAAAAACAGCCAAAAGCGCTTTGTCTAGTTTATTAGGAGTTTTTAGATTAAAAAGAAAGGAGATTTTAAAACGACTTTTGAACGCGTTAAAGAAGTTTAGAGTCTGGTTCGTGAGAACCTCTTTTTGCTAAGAAATCCAGGTTAAAGTACTTTTCAACTTAGTTAAGATACTATATTTCTTAAAAATAGGTTTACTACTCTAACGCAGTACGCACCTTTTTATCCGTGACAATAGGAGGGGTTGATTAGAGAGTACAACTCGGTTCTGAATACGCGAAAGCGACAGTTCCCGTTAAATTAGTTCTTTTCAAAGGAGAAAACATTGCCCATAAGTAGTTCCATTAACAAGTACTGGATTATCATTGATTACGTGAATTACATTCGAGCCTGTCTTTATTTATTATTTAAAATTATAATTTTATTTACCATTGCACCCTTATTAAAACCCTTAAAAATAGTTGCCTTAGATACACACCATAACAACAGGTACGATAGATTGACACTTGGTCTCTGTGGATTCGATAATCTTTTATATTACTTTGACGTGATTTGTACACTTGCGAAAAACACGCATCAAGTTTTTGGCGCCGTTGCCGGGGACCAATATCGTCAAATTTCATTACCTTGTAGTTATACCGTTTAGACTAAGGTTGTTACCCACCGGTCAATGCGAAAGACTCGCAGTGCCGGAAGTTTAGTAGACCCTCTAGCTGAACCTGAACGTTACGCTCGCGCACGTTTATTTTTCCATAGGAATAGGATAGCTATGGCCGAAGATCAAAACCGAAGACCTCTTAAGGGCTTCGCCCAACCATCAAACGAGGAACCTAGTTCCAGTATAGTAAACCCCGCTATCCCAGCCAATAATTTTGAACTTAAACCGTCCCTGCTGCAATTAGTGCAACAGAGACAATTCGCAGGTCTCGCTACTGATAACCCAAACCAACATTTAAAAAACTTTATTCAGTTAGCAGACACCTTTAAAATCAATGGAGCTTCTCCTGAGGCAATACGCTTAAGATTATTTCCCTTTTCCCTCATAGATAAAGCTCTATCATGGTTAGATTCCCTTCCACCCAATTCAATAACAACTTGGGATGACCTTAGGAAAGTTTTCCTTGCTAGATATTTTCCCCCGAGCAAGACCGCTCTTCTTCGAAACCTAATAACTAGATTTACCCAACACCAAGGAGAGTCATTGTTCGAAGCCTGGGAGAGATATAAAGAACTATTAAGAGCATGCCCACACCATGGCTTAGAGAATTGGCTAATCATCCAAACCTTCTATAATGGACTTCTTTATAACACTAAAATGACCATCGACGCTGCCGCTGGTGGCGCACTGATGAACAAACCTTACCCTGAAGCTAGTGCCCTTATCGAGGATATGGCCCAAAACCATCAATCATGGGGAGTAGAACGAGCGACAGTGGAAAAAAAAGAAGCCCAAGGAGGAATACATGACCTAAGCTCTATAGACATGATGCAGGCTAAAATGGACGCGTTGGCCCTTAGAGTCGAACATATGTGTACAACTCCGAATACTGTAGCCGCAGTTTCGCCGAATTGTGAGATATGTGGAACGCAAGGACACCAATCCGCCGAATGCAATCTGTTGAGCGAAACCAACACTGAGCAAGTGAACTATACCCAAGGGAACCCATTTTCAAGCACATATAACCCTGGATGGAGGAATCACCCAAACTTCTCCTACAAAAATAATAACCCTATCCAAAATACCGCACCTCCGAGACAACAAGGTTACCAAGCCCCTAGAACAAATCAACCTATGCAACCGGTTCCACCTAACCCGAGCTTTGAGGAAGTTGTAAAAGATTTTATCGTTGCTCAAAAACAACAAAACAAAGAGTTCATGAACCATAACGTCCATGTTAACGAACTAATTACCAAGTTAGGAACCAAGGTTGATCAAATTATTACTCATAATAAGATGCTTGAAACCCAGATCTCTCAGGTAGCGTTAAACCAAGCCCCACAGACTACACCTGGAGGACAGTTCCCTGGACAACCTCAACAAAACCCGAAAGGGCAAGCAAATTCCATTACTCTACGAAATGGAACCGCTTATAAGGAACCTTTAAACCCTAGATTGAGTGAGCCGGAAACTTCTGAGAGGAATGAGGAAAAGGAACCAGAGAAGCCTGAAACCCCGGAAAGTCAAGAAAAAAGAGAAGAACCTAAAAATAAAACCTATGTACCACCACCGCCATATAAACCACCAATACCTTACCCTCAAAGATTAAAGAAAACCCAAATCGATAATCAATATCAAAAATTCGTTAAGGTTATAGAAAAACTTCACGTAGAAATCCCCTTTACAGAAGCCATCACCCAAATACCTTCTTATGCTAAGTTTCTCAAAGACATACTTACAAATAAACGTAGACTTGAAGATCCGAAACCCGTGGAATGTAATTCTATTTCCGAAAATAGGTTAGCAAAGAAAGATAAAGATCCCGGAAATTTTTCCATTCCTTGTATTTTGGGGAATCATGTCATCGAAAAAGCTTTTCTAGACTTAGGAGCTAGTGTGAGCTTAATGCCTTTAGCAGTTTGTGAGAGATTAAACTTAGGAGAATTACAACCTACTAAGATGTCACTTCAATTAGCCGATAGATCCGTTAAATACCCTATAGGCATACTTGAAGACGTCCCTGTTAGGATAGGTCAGTTGTTTATACCTACTGATTTTGTTGTCATGGACATTAAAGAAGATGACGACATACCAATCCTCCTAGGTAGACCGTTCTTATCGACTGCTGGAGCCGTAATAGATGTTAAAAAGGGAAAACTAACTTTTGAGGTAGGTGGCCAGAAGATAGAATTTATATTGTCAAAATTTCTTATGGCACCTGTGATAGGAGATTCTTGTTATGCCTTAGATATCATCGAAGAATGCATTAGGGAATTAGAACAAGAAGAAGAAACTGAATCTATAAAATTGCCATCAACCCTTATTTTGGAAGATGACAATTATAAAACTCCCTACATTGATGATAACCTTCACGAATGTTTATCTCTTACCCCAGATCCTATGCCTTGCCCTATAAAACCGACCGTAAAACTTAAGGAACTGCCTAAAAACCTGAGATATGAATTTCTTGATGAAGATATGAACCGTCCAGTTATAGTCAGTGCTACCTTAAACCAAGAAGAAACCGATCAATTATTAGAAGTTTTACGTAGGTACCCCTCAGCCTTAGGATATAAGATCTCTGATCTAAAAGGAATAAGCCCATCCGTATGCATGCATCGGATTTTGCTTGAAGAAGATTCAAAACCTTCCAGAGAACACCAACGTAGAATAAATCCTATAATGAGTACTGTAGTTAAGACTGAAGTTCTTAAGTTACTAGAGGCAGGTATAATATATCAGATCTCGGACAGTAAATGGGTGAGTCCTGTGCATGTAGTACCTAAAAAGGGAGGCATCACAGTCGTGCAAAACGAGAAGGGCGAACCTGTAGCAAAAAGAACCGATGGAGGTTGGCGTATGTGCATAGATTATAGAAAATTAAATAAAGCAACTAGGAAGGACCATTTCCCATTACCATTCATAGACCAAATGTTGGAGCGCCTAGCCAGACACTCTTACTTTTGTTACTTAGATGGATATTCCGGATTCTTCCAAATACCTATTCACCCCGAAGATCAAGAAAAAACTACCTTTACATGCCCAGTTGGAACCTTTGCCTATAGAAGAATGCCTTTTGGACTTTGTAATGCTCCTGCCACTTTCCAACGCTGCATGATGTCTATCTTTGCTGATTATTTAGATGGAATTATGGAAGTATTTATGGACGATTTCTCAGTTTGTGGATCGGATTTCAAAAACTGTCTTATCAACCTTGAGAAAATCCTGGAGAGATGTGTGGAGGTAAACCTTGTGCTAAATTGGGAAAAATGTCATTTCATGGTCACCGAAGGGATTGTTTTAGGACATATAGTTTCCGAAAAAGGTATAGAGGTAGATAAAGCAAAAATAGAAGTCATAGAGAATCTAAAACCGCCGAAGACTATCAGGGAGATAAGAAGTTTTCTTGGACATGCCGGATTTTACCGACGTTTTATCAAGGATTTCTCCAAAATAACAAAGCCCTTAACTGGTCTTTTGATGAAAGATGTTGAATTCATCTTCGATGAAAAATGTACTGAAGCATTTAATCTTCTGAAGCAAGCTCTGATTTCAGCACCTATAATGAAACCCCCTGATTGGTCAGAACCGTTTGAGATAATGTGTAACGCTAGTGATTATGCTGTTGGAGCCGTTCTAGGTCAGAGAAAAGATAAGAAGTTACATGTCATTTATTATGCCAGTAGAACCTTAGACGCTGCACAGCTCAACTACGCAACAACCGAAAAAGAGCTCCTAGCTGTAGTTTTTGCAATAGACAAATTTAGATCTTATCTAGTAGGAGCCAAGATTATAGTTTACACCGACCATGCTGCCATTCGTTACTTACTAAGCAAAAAGGATGCCAAGCCTAGGTTACTTCGATGGATTCTATTACTGCAAGAGTTTGATTTGGATATCCGTGATAAGAAAGGCACTGATAATGTGGTAGCTGATCACCTATCTAGGCTAGAATACCTGAAACCTGATCCAGTACCCATAAATGACGATTTTGCCTATGATAGACTGATAGCCCAACTAGAAACTATTGAAGATGATAACCCAGACCCACATGAGCAGTTTCATAAATCCTTAGCTATAAGCAACGTACCTTGGTATGCAGACTTTGTTAATTATCTACCCGCTGACATCATACCCCCTGATCTAAACTACCACCGGAAGAAGAAGTTCTATAGTGATGTGAGAAACTTCTATTGGGACGATCCATTTCTTTTCAAGAGAGGTAAAGATGGCATTTTCCGCCGTTGTGTTCCAGAAGAAGAGGTAAATAATATAATTGAGCATTGTCATTCTGCACCCTATGGTGGACATGCAAGCACATCTAAGACCTACGCCAAGATTCTTCAAGCTGGCCTATTCTGGCCTACTATGTGGCGTGATGTCCATGCTTTCATTGTCAAGTGTGACAGATGCCAACGCACAGGAAATATTTCAAGACGTAATGAAATGCCGTTAAGAAATATCCAAGAAGTAGAATTCTTCGACGTATGGGGTATAGACTTTATGGGACCGTTCCCACCATCTTTTGGAAATCAGTACATATTAGTAGCTGTTGACTACGTGTCTAAATGGATTGAAGCTATCGCCGCACCCACAAACGACACCAGAGTAGTCATCAAATTATTCAAAAATTATATATTTCCCAGGTTTGGAACCCCCCGTTTAGTCATAAGTGATGGAGGATCACACTTCATATCGAGAATATTTGATAAACTTTTAAGCAAGTATGGAGTTAAGCATAGAGTAGCAACACCATACCACCCACAGACCAATGGACAAGTGGAAGTATCTAATAGGGAGATCAAACAGATCCTCGAGAAGACTGTCTCTATATCTAGAAAGGATTGGTCGCAGAAACTTCAAGAAGCATTATGGGCCTATAGAACCGCTTTCAAAACTCCTATAGGAACAACCCCTTATCAACTGGTCTATGCTGGTGAGAAACGTATCCTTGACATCCACAAGTTAGAAGAGCTCAGACAATCTGCCTACGAAAATGCCATCATATACAAAGAAAGAACAAAAGCTTGGCATGATAAAAGAATCATAAGAAGAGACTTCAAAATAGGCGATCCTGTTCTCCTGTTCGATTCTAGGTTACGACTATTTCCAGGTAAACTCCGTTCGAGATGGACTGGCCCTTTCGAAGTATCTAAGATCCTAAGATCCGGTGCTATTGAAATCAAGAACCAGACATGTAAACCGTTCATCGTTAATGGACAGAGGTTGAAGCCCTACGAAGGAGGTGACATTCCAACAACATACACCTGCCATACTCTGAGTGATCCACCATATCCTTCCAATGATGTTTAAAAATCGGTCGTCGAGCTAATGACGTTAAACAAGCGCTGCATGGGAGGCAACCCATGATTTTTCTTATTTATGTACTTTTTATTTATTTTTACTTTATTTCAATTTGTTTATATTATTATTATGTCAGGACTAACGATTGAATGTTTTATGTGCTTTCAGGACTTGTTTGCTAACCTTGTACAGAATGCAGAACCCTGATGACATGCACGTGGCCTTTAGAGATGATGCACAGAGAGAGCGTTACTATGTTCACATGAGACGCCCTATGGCTCCTACCAGGTACCCTGACCATGACTGCATGGATGCCTTGGGGATAGAGCCAAGCGTCAGATTTTTATGCCATCAACTCCAGTGGGACCAGTTTGACGACAGGAACAACACTTATAGGAACTTGACTCTTGAGTTCCTCAGCTCATTTCATCATGACCCTTGGGCTGGACCCGATGGACTCGCTGTTTTCAGGTTGTTCGGGATTGACTACTCATTCTCTCACAAAGAGTTTGGTGATTTACTAGGTTTCCAGACTACTCTAGATGCTATTCCAGAGACTCCGATGGGGTATTTTATGAGAAGAGAAGTGGAAAAGTTTTGGACTAAAATATCAGGTGGAGGAAGCCAAGATCCTTCTACCCAGTTTTCTCAGGTAATCCACAACCCTGCATTGAGGTACTTCCAGATGATTCTAGCACATTCTTTCTTAGGTTTGCCAGATACAGAGACACTGCTAAGTGAAGAGGAAATTTTCCTACTGTTTTGTGCGACTCAGTCTCGCCCTGTTGCTTGTGGCAACTTTCTGCTGAAGGGCCTTGCTAGTGTTGCCAAATCATCCGTAGGCATCATCCATGTCGGTGGGATTGTTACACAGATTGCTACTGCATTGGGTTTGTCTCGCAAATTATTGCACCTCAGGACCTTCTGCTGCTACACCACCCTGGATGTTGATTTTTGTCTTGATAGAGGACTGATGAGGAGGGCTTCTTTTGAGCCCAACATGTTTAAATTGTTGATCGACGGCGAAGCGATACACTACTTTACATTACCAGATCCGCTGATGACCAGTGTCCATGATCCTGCCAATTGGAGTTATGCTCTAGAGGGTTATGGAGAGACTGTCGAAGAGCCGAAATCGCCTCCCGCCGCTGAGTACACTCCTACACCTCTTACTCCCCGAATCACTGTTATGTCTAACAATATGTCTCTGCAGCCACCTGACCTACAAACACAGATTTATGAGCTCCGTAAGGAGACTGCCCTGCTCAAGCAGGAAGTGGCAGACTTAGAGTTACAGATGCAGGTTTCCGATCTCACTCATGCCTCAGAGGCCGATGCTCTACATCAGGCGATTGACGAGCTTCAGAGGGAGATAGCTGAGATTCGTGGATCAAGCCAGGATAAGAAACCTACCACATGACTCATTCTACACTGACAGCACTACCCTAGTATTTAATTTCCTTTTACTTATCGCATTTCCAGACATATTTTACTTTATTGCAGCTTTTATATTTTCATGCACTTTGAATTCCTTATATATATATACATATTATGCACTAATGTTAACTTTTTCTTTTTCTTTTTTTGATTTTTAAGTATTTTATTTTTTTGTCGTGCAAAGGAAAAAAATAAGACAAAAATATTTTCATTTTTGTCTTCACAAAAAAAATATATGCAAGCCTCATGCCTTGAAAAGAAGAAGAAAACGCTATTGTTTTTGGAGGGCTTGTTACGTCTATTGCTCGGGCTCTTGGCCTGAATGATGAGATAGCTACGCTTGAACCACTACCTCCTCGCACAATTAATTTAAAATTTCTGAAAGACATGAAATTATGCCGAACGAGGAGAGAAGGTGGTTATGAGTTGATGGTTCATGGGGTAGCTATCCCATCTGTTGCTTTACCATGCAGTAGACGTACTGATGTACGTGATGAAAGGAACTGGACCTATGATCTTAATGCTCCACGTGTTTTGGGTCCACTTCCTCCTAATATTCCCGATGGGGAGGCACATGACACTGATGATGAGTATGATCGGAGAGAGCAGTCTCCCATCCCTCACATGTCCCCCCATCGTCCTTCACAGTCACACACCGCACCATCTTCCTCTAACCCTGTTGCAGGTACTGCTCCTGGATTCTTTGTCACCGAGGAGATGTGGCGTGATATGACAGCTAGAGAAGAAAGGCGTGATGGCCTTCTCTCTACTATTTCACAGCAGCTGACGGACAACATGAGCTTCATGCATCAATCGCGATTGGTTTCGGATCGTGCTTATAGCAACGTTTGTCGTACCTTGAACGATATCTCATTAGATCAGAACCGTCAGAGAGAGTTCAACAGCCGACACTACCAGCTTGTAGAGGCTACTCAGGGTTCCATCTTGGGTAACCTTCGAGAGGTCCGGAGTGCTCAGGCTGCTTTATCAGCACGACTCGACCGGAGGGACCAGCATCGTAGTAGATCCCGTCGTTCCAGACCATCACATCAGGACGGCGAAGGCACCAGTGCCCCTCCTCAGTAGTCTTTTCCAGGTTACCCCCTTATCTTATTTCGAAACATTGGGGACAATGTTCGATTTAAGTGTGGGAGGGGATTTTATTGCTTTCTGTTATTTCCCTTCTTAGTTTATTTCCTTTCAGTTATTTCCCTTTCAGTAATTTATTTTTCCTAGATAATGCATGAGTCTGACGAGTCACCAGTATAGTGTCTTTTTAGTTCATCTTCATTTTTTCCCATTTCCTTAGCCTTACCAAAAAAATTTTAAAAAGAAAAAATGTTGTTTCACATGTTTTTTTTGGGCTTTGAGACAGGTTTAGATTAGGATGTGGTGACTTAGGTCAACTTTTTGAAACATCAGAACCATTTTAGCACCATAGACCTCTTGAATATAGGAATCACTCTTAAACCCCACCACCTTGGCCTTTACTATCATTTAAAAAATTGTCCTAAGTAGTTTATTTTAGCAGTCAGCTCCGGCCTAAGCATGCTCTACGTAGGGGGCCGATGAATATAAGTGAATGATCCAGTGCTAATAAAAAAAGAAAAAAAAAGGCAAACTCTGGTATAGGTGACCCTCGCAAAGTCATTTAAACCGAAAAAAGAGAAGAAAAAAATTTTGCCACAAAAAGAAAAAATAAAATTGCAAGTCACCTATTGTTAGTTGGTTCAGAGGTATCTGGCACTGAACTTGGTAGGGCGGATTACGATCCGATCCCCCGCAGCTACATTTAGGCGAAATAAAAACAGGTTTACACATGCTTATGTGCCAGAAACCTTATGTTATGGATCAGAATCACTAACCGGTCACTCTACTATGAAGCATGTACGGATAACGGGCTTAATGTGATTGCGCCTGAATGAAAAGGACACAAAAAGATGAGAAGATAGGCCTAGGTATCGTGGGATGATATGGAGTGGTTAATATAGGATTGAAGTTTGTGTTTGTGTTACTATGGTACCCTTGGTTCACTTAGTTAGTATCTGTCACTGCATCCTAACTTGAACTTAGAATCCCTTTAGCCCAAAGACAAGTGTTGACACCATATTTTCTTAAGCTTTAATGTTTGCTTGAGGACAAGCAAAGGTTTAAGTGTGGGAGAATTTGATCACACTAAAATTCACCGTATTTCTGACTCCGATTTCGCATGCATTCTTAGCTTTTATTGTTGTTTTGCTTTGTTATTGCTTTGTTTTCTTATGTTTTCAGGTTTTTATAATAATCGGAGCTTGAATCGGGAAAAGGAGCGAAAAAGGAGTGAAAACGGACGAAAACCTAGAAATTCAGCGTTTTGCACTTACGGCACCCACCGTGGCGGGCGCCATGGGGTTAGTCATGACGTGGCCACGTCTCAAGACCACTCCTCAACCTCCAAGACCCACGTTCCCCACTCCATCATCCCCTGTAGGGACCATGGCGGGCGCTATGACCTTGTGGCGGGCGCCACAAGGCAAAATTTCATAACCTCCACTTTTTAGTGGAGGGGCGTCCCGGTCATTTCATGCTTTCAGTTTCTCCTATAAATAGGACCTTAGATTTTCGTTTTTCTTCATCCAGAATTAGAATTCTCTAGGCATATATCAGTTATAAAGCAGTTGCCATTCCACATCGGGGTGCCTCTGCAATCGAGTGATCGAGTCTGTAATCTGTCTGTGGTTCGAGTTTTGGAGCACTCTGGAGGAAGTTAATCCTGCCGCCATTTTAATTCAAGTTCGTACTTTACTTTTATTTATTTCTCGCACATTTACTTTGTTTATTTCCCGCACTCGCACATTTACTTTGTTTATTTCCCGCACTCGCACATTTACTTTGTTTATTTCCCGCACTCGCACATTTACTTTGTTTATTTCCCGCACTCGCACATTTACTTTGTTTATTTCCCGCACTCGCACATTTACTTTGTTTATTTCCCGCACTCGCTTTAAATTACTTTTATGAAAAATTATAAAAAGAATTTTTACTTTATCATGTCTAACTAATTCCATAAAGGTTAGAATGTAAGGATCGTAATTAAACCAGTAATCAGTATAATTGTTCGTGGAAACACCTAAGGGCTATTTTATCTTTCAATTCAAGTAATTGTTTTTAACTATTTCAAAAACAGCCAAAAGCGCTTTGTCTAGTTTATTAGGAGTTTTTAGATTAAAAAGAAAGGAGATTTTAAAACGACTTTTGAACGCGTTAAAGAAGTTTAGAGTCTGGTTCGTGAGAACCTCTTTTTGCTAAGAAATCCAGGTTAAAGTACTTTTCAACTTAGTTAAGATACTATATTTCTTAAAAATAGGTTTACTACTCTAACGCAGTACGCACCTTTTTATCCGTGACAATAGGAGGGGTTGATTAGAGAGTACAACTCGGTTCTGAATACGCGAAAGCGACAGTTCCCGTTAAATTAGTTCTTTTCAAAGGAGAAAACATTGCCCATAAGTAGTTCCATTAACAAGTATTGGATTATCATTGATTATGTGAATTACATTCGAGCCTGTCTTTATTTATTATTTAAAATTATAATTTTATTTACCATTGCACCCTTATTAAAACCCTTAAAAATAGTTGCCTTAGATACACACCATAACAACAGGTACGATAGATTGACACTTGGTCTCTGTGGATTCGATAATCTTTTATATTACTTTGACGTGATTCGTACACTTGCGAAAAACACGCATCATTAACTCGAACCCTATGCCTAATCATGGAGGGGCAAGAGTCAATGCTGTTGAGGGTGATGACAAGTTGAGTTTGGTGCTGAGTATCGATGAGGTCAAGACACCTTTGAGGGTAGTGAAGGAGAGACTGTTGAAGGGTTTAGTATTTCCTGGTTGCTGTCTTGGTTGTGAAGACTGTCTGAATGTGGTGAACGGTTGCGAGAAATTGAAGATGGGTTTGCAGGGTTTGATCGATGCAGGATCCTTGCAGTTCAGTAAAGTTAGTAATGAAGAGGCTGATGATGTGTCAACTATTACTATCTTTTACGATGAAGCTGATATGCCCGTCAGACGAGAGCCGGTTACAATCTATGCTCCTCAGATTAGTCCCGTAACTATTACTGTACCTGGGCCAGTGCCGTACACCGATGATAGAGCCATTCCTTGGCATTATGGTTCCGATGTTTATGTAGCTGGACAGAAGATGGAAAGCAGACCTGTTGTTGATCCGACTGTGGAGAACGTCGGAGGAGCAGGGGGTTTCACTCGAAGTGGTAGGTTATTCGCTCCCCCTGCGCTGAGAAGGGATCCCGAGGCCGAGGCTTCGTCCAAAGACTAAGGAAAGCAGGCTGCGAATGACGAGTCAAATACTCCTGTGGCTGGGCAGGGGACGTTTGAAAAAGAGGTAGAGGAACTCATGAGGATCATCAAAAGGAGTGACTACAAGGTGGTTGATCAACTAAACCAGACACCTTCAAAGATTTCTATCTTGTCACTGCTGATGTGCTCTCCCGCGCACCGAGAAGCCTTACTGAAAGTACTTCAAATGGCCTATGTTCCTCAGGAGATTACTGTCAACCAACTTGAGGCCGTTGTTGGAAGTGTCAATGCTAGCCATGGCCTAGGTTTCACTGACCGAGACCTCACTTCGGAGGGCAGAAACCACAACAAAGCACTACACATCACGATGGAGTGCAAGGGCGATGTGCTGTCTCATGTCATTGTAGACACAGGCTCTTCCTTGAATGTGCTTCCGAAGAAGGCGTTGATGAAGCTTAACATTGATGGGATTGTCCTAACACCGAGTGATCTGGTTGTTAAAGCTTTCGATGGTTCAAGAAGATCAGTTTTCGGAGAGGTTGAGCTGCCCGTCAAGATAGGCTCTCAAGTCTTCAAAAGTGTTTTCTATGTTATGGACATCCAGCCGGCATATAGCTGTTTGTTGGGAAGGCCGTGGATACATGCTGCTGGAGCCGTCACCTCAACCCTGCATCAGAAGCTTAAATACGTGGTGGACGGCCAGGTCATCACAGTTTGTGGGGAAGAGGATATATTCGTCAGCCATCTGTCGACATTTAAATATGTAGAAATGGACGGAGAAATCCATGAGACTTTATGCCAAGCTTTTGAAGCAGATGTCAGTATCTTGACTCCTGTGAAGAAAACCAATGAGGGCACGTCCATTCATTCCTACCAGGAAGCAAAATAGGTTGTTCAATCAGGTAGTGCTCAGGGTTGGGGCAAGCTGTTGGAGCTGGAAAGGAAGGATGATAAATTCGGCTTAGGGTATCAGCCTGGGGGGTCTACTCAGAGTAGTAAAGCCATCACATTCACAAGCGCTGGGTTGCTCAACCGCGATCAAATCTGTACAGCAAGCCAAGAGGGGGATAATGACAGAGACTGGGACAACAATTGGATCCGCCCGTGTGCGCCCGGCGAGGAGCTAGGAAATTGGTCTGCTGAAGACATTATTCAAGTCACCTGGCTCTCAGAGTAATGGTTTTGTTTCTTTTTATTAGCATACTGCATTGTCAAATCTATCATTCTGCCCAAGATGCTTGGATCCATTGTATTGGGCCACCATGTTTTGTATCGCATCGTTATTTTGCTATGAAATAGAAGGACATTTTCAGACAAATTGTGTTCCTTGTCTTTGTTTTAAACTTTTTCACAAAAAATATAAAAATGGCAATGTGTTTTCCTTTTGTTTTGTGTTAGCGTCTCTTTTTCGAAATAAACAGATTCTGAATAAGCACGTCATCTGTGCAGTGTTGATCATCCGGATTCCACGGATAACGTTCCTGTTATGACTATGCATGACTTTGATAATCCAGTCTACCAAGCTGATGAAGGGGTTGAGGAAGACTGTGACTTCCCTGAAGAGTTGGTCAGATTGTTGAAACAAGAGAAACGAGTTATTTAGCCTTATCAAGAGGAGATTGAGACCATCAACATTGGCAGTGAAGATGCAAAGAAGGAAATCAAGATAGGGGCCAGTCTGCAGGCCGACATCAAGAAAGAGTTGATCAGTATACTGAGAGAGTATGTGGATATCTTTGCTTGGTCATATCAAGATATGTCGGGTTTAGATACCGACATCGTGATGCATAAACTACCCCTGAGAGAAGATTGTCCTCCTGTAAAGCAAAAATTGAGAAGAACTCGCCCGGATATGGCGATGAAGATTAAAGAGGAGGTTCAGAAGCAGTGGGATGTCGGGTTCCTTGCCGTGACTAGTTACCCACCTTGGGTAGCTAACATTGTTCCTGTACCTAAGAAGGACGGCAAGGTCCGGATGTGCGTTGACTATCGGGATTTGAACAGAGCAAGCCCAAAGGACGATTTTCCGTTGCCACACATTGACGTGTTGGTCGACAATACTACTCAATTCTCGGTGTTCTCCTTCATGGATGGATTCTCCGGTTATAATCAGATAAAAATGGCGTCGGAGGACATGGAGAAGACAACGTTCATTACCCCGTGGGGGACATTCTGCTATAAGGTCATGCCGTTTGGTCTGAAGAACGTCGGGGCAACTTATCAACGGGCGATGGTCACATTGTTCCATGACATGATCCACAAGGAGATCGAATGTTATGTGGACGATATGATTGCAAAGTCTAGAGACGAAAAGCATCATTTGGTTAACCTGAAGAAGCTATTTGATAGACTGATCAAGTACAAGCTGAGGTTGAATCCGAACAAGTGCACTTTCGGATTGCGTTCCGGAAAATTGTTGGGTTTCATTGTAAGTCAAAGAGGAATTGAGGTAGATCCTGCTAAAGTGAAATCTATTCAAGATATGCCTGCACCGAGGACAGAAAAGGAAGTGCGCGGGTTTTTAGGGAGGTTGAACTACATTTCTCGGTTCATATCTCATCTAACTGCCACGTGCGAACCGATACTCAAACTGTTAAGAAAAGAGCAAACGGTCAGGTGGAACGATGATTGCCAGAGAGCTTTCGACAAAATAAAGGAATATTTACAGGAACCTCCAATTCTAATGCCTCCAGTGGAAGGAAGACCGTTAATCATGTACTTGACCGTGTTAGAAGGGTCAATGGGGTGCGTGCTCGGCCAACATGACGAGTCTGGTCGAAAAGAGTATGCCATCTATTACCTTAGCAAAAAGTTTACCGACTGTGAATCCCGATACTCACTGCTCGAGAAAACTTGTTGCGCTTTGGTATGGGCTGCTCGCCGACTGAGGCAGTACATGTTGACTCATACCACACTTCTCATTTCCAAGATGGATCCTGTCAAGTACATCTTTGAAAAACCAGCATTGACCGGAAGGGTTGCTAGGTGGCAGATGATTTTAACTGAATACGACATCCAGTATACTTCTCAGAAAGCCATCAAGGGAAGTGTATTGTCGGATTACCTTGCACAACAACCTCTGGAGGATGACTATCAGCCAATGAGGTTTGATTTCCCTGATGAGGACATCATGTACCTCAAAACAAACGATTATGAGGAACCACTTCCGGAGGAGGGGCCTGACCCTGAATCCAAATGGAAGTTGATGTTTGATGGGGCTGTCAATATCAATGGTCGTGGAGTTGGTGCCGTACTCATTACTCCTGAAGGTGTCCACTTACCCTTTGCTGCCAGAATTACTTTTGGCTGCACCAACAATGAAGCAGAATATGAGGCATGTATAATGGGGATAAAGGAGGCAATTGATCTTAGGATTAAGAACCTCGATATATTCGGAGATTCAGCCCTCGTCATTAACCAAATTACCGGCAAGTGGTATACGCATCAAGAGCATCTAGTTCCGTACAGGGATTATGCTAGGAAACTATTGACATTCTTCACGACAGTTGAGCTCAAATACATACCACGTGACGAAAATCAGTTTGCCGACGCACTGGCCACTCTCTCTTCGTCGATTAAAGTCCTGTGTTGGAATTTTGTGCCCAGAATTGACATATCCAGGCTTGACTCTCCAGCTTATGCTTTCTCTGTAGACGCCGTGTCTGACGAGAAACCTTGGTATTTTGATATCAAGTTATTCCTGGAAAAGCAGGAATACCTAACCGGGGCATCTTCCAACGACAAAAAGACCTTGAGACGACTTGCTCCTAATTTCTTCTTGAACACAGACGGGGTTTTGTACAAGAGAAACTTCGATATGGTCTTGCTCAGATGCGTGGATAGACACGAAGCAAGCCTGTTGATGCAGGAAGTCCACGAAGGATCTTTCGGTACCCATGCAGGAGGGCATGCCATGGCAAAGAAATTGCTGAGATCAGGGTATTACTGGATGACAATGGATGCAGACTGTTGTTCATTCGCTCGTAAGTGCCACAAGTGCCAAATATATGCAGATAAAGTGCATGTTCCTCCTAACCCGCTCAACGTCATGTCATCTCCTTGACCTTTCTCTATGTGGGGCATTGACATGATCGGGAAGATCGAGCCAACCGCTTCGAACGGTCATTGCTTCATCCTGGTCGCGAATGATTACTTTACCAAGTGGGTAGAAGCAGCGTCTTATGCCAACTTCACTCGTCAAGTGGTGGCAAGATTTCTGAAAAGAGATATCATATGCAGATATGGAGTGCCCGAAAGGATCATTACTGATAATGGTTCTAATCTCAACAACAAGATGATGGCAGACTTATGTCGGGACTTCAAAATACAACATCACAATTCTTCTCCTTACTGACCAAAGATGAATGGTGCGGTAGAGGCAGCTAATAAGAATATGAAGAAGATTGTGCAGAAAATGGTTGTCACCTACAAAGATTGGCATGAGATGTTACCGTTTGCTTTGCATGGGTACCGAACGTCAGTCAGGACGTCAACAGGGGCAACTCCCTTCTCTCTGGTGTATGGTATGGAGGCAGTCCTGCCTGTTGAAGTAGAGATTCCTTCACTGCGCGTGATGATGGATGTCAAGCTGGATGAGGCTGAATGGGTGCGTGCTCGTTACAATCAGCTGTGTCTAATTGAGGAAAAAAGATTAGCGGCTATCTGTCATGGTCAGCTTTATCAGAGGAGAATGAAGCGTGCATTCGATCAACGAGTACGTACTCGAGAGTATCGAGTGGGAGAGCTTGTGTTGAAGAGGATCGTTCCTCCAGGTTCAAATAACAGGGGCAAGTGGACCCCAAACTACGAAGGACCATTCATAGTGAAGAAAGTCTTCTCAGGAGGAGCACTGATGCTCACCACTATGGATGGAGATGACTTCCCATCCCCTGTTAACTCGGATGCAGTTAAAAAATACTTCGCATAAAGAGACCCGCTGGACACAAAAACAGAATAAAAGTCCAGGCAAGAAAAGGACATCCCGGCGAGCTAAAAACAGAATAAAAAGCTCGGGCAAAAGTTAGGGAAATAAATAAATAAAATGTGTACACCCGCTGAGTTGAAAAGCCACATTGGACAGCTCAGGTAAAAAAGGGTATCCCGGTGGATTGAAAACCCGAAAAGGGCGATCCACGCAAAACAAGAGAATAAGCAAACAACTGTGATCCAAGTTATCTGAACCACATCATCGTTTCGTACAGCTTGACAATGTCAGAAGGATAGGAAACGGTCCCCTCGTCCTCTCAGAAAGCCAAAGCAGAATGGAGAGTCTTGAAGACATGCAGGTCATAGCAGAAATGGAACTCCTTGGAATGCCGTGTACATTGCCATTAGGATAGTTTCTTTTTTCTCAATTTTATAGTGGCCACCTCTTTCCAGGTGGTTGCTTCCTGATGTAAATCTTTGCCTATTCAGAGGCCATTCAATAAAAAGAATATTCAGTCAAACAGTTGTGTGCGTTTTCTTTTGTCTGCAAAATGTCCTGAATTTTCGGCAAAAGTAGCATTGCATCTAAATATGGTGATAATTTTGAAAAGAAAACTGACATGCAGGGAAACGGTAACCCTCTTTGAGTGTCGGGTGACGATGGATGAACAGATCATTCCATGCAAGTCCCCGGGGCACACTTGTGTTTTCTTTTGTTGCAGGTTGAAGGATGGCGTCACACTTCCCTAATAGAGTATTTCCCCAAGCATAGATTTCTTCCTCCAGCAGGTATCTGACAGCCTGGCATCTCGAACAAAGATTTTCTCCAACTAAGCCTTGGCAGCAGCCCAAGCAGTTTCTCCTTCCCCAAATGAAGTAGCAGGCCATATTTCCCCAACGGAGTATGCCCAGCAGGTATCTGAAAGCCTAACGTTATCAGTATTCTATTCTCAGCAAGAGTCCTCTCAGAGTCTTGAATCAGCATATGCTCTCCCCAGCCAGAGTATTGTCCAAACAGCCTCCCTATCCAAGTCTGAAGATGATCATGTCCCCACAGAGTTCATATTTGATCTTCACCTCCGTCCGTGAAATGTTTCCCACCAAAGTTGCCATACTTTTGGGTATTTGATGATACAGCCAGGTATTCATCACCTCAATCGGAGTTGAATGTTTCGACCTCTTGACTTGTCTTCCCCAATAGAGTTATATCTCTTGCTGCCGATCATGCATTTGGTTGCCGCTCGTCTGCAATTGTCAACACTCGTTTGTGTTATCCCTAAACGGAGTTCTCCCCAGCATTGGTACCACTGCTTTATTGCTGCTCGTCTGCGTCTTTCAACACTCGTCCGAGTTGGCTCAGTGGTATTGCTCGACTGCTTTCCCCAGCATTGGTTTATGATTACCTTGTTATTGCTCGTCTGCAATTTTCCAGCACTCGTCTGTGTTTGGTTATATCTTTATTGGTGCTCGTCTGCAACTCCTCAACACTCGTCTGTGTTGTGATATCACAGTTGCAGTTGCTCGTCTGCAACTTTCCAGCACTCGTCTGTGTTTGGTTATAATCTTTGTTGTTGCTTGTCTGCCATTTTCAACACTCGTCTGTGTTTTGATATCTCATATGTTGTTGCTCGTCTGCAACTCCCAACACTCGTCTGTGTTTAGTATTGGATCCTTTGTTGCACTCGTCTGTGCTTTGATGCGTATCTTCAGCTGTTGCTCATCTGCAACTTTCCAGCGCTCGTCTGTGTTTGGTATGCCTGATATTTGTGGATACTTGCCTGTATCATTTCCAACACGTGGCTGTGTTGTTTATCTGTTTTAAGCTCGTCTGCTTTGCTTGGATATTCGCATGTATCACCCCCGGCATTCGTCTGTGCTAGCTTATGTCTGTATTTCGGTATTGCTACTTCAAATGGTCGTCTGTGTTTGAATTTCTGGTATTCGTCTATACCAGTGGCTGATACTCGTCTGTATCATTTCCTGAAACGCTCGTCTGTGTTTCTCAGGTCATCGTCTGATACTCGTCTGTATCATTGACTTATGCCACTCGTCTGTGTTATCTTGATGATCATCCAATACTCGTCCGTATTGAAGAGGTTTCGAATCCTGATAGTGGGAATTGAATGTCGAAATGGTTACCGGTCCTGGCGTAACAGGTAAATCCGAAGGAGGCTCGTCTGTCTCAAGCACCAATTATTGTTATTGCTGCACCTGGCGTAACAGGTTTGCTCAGAAGACTCGTCTGTCTTATACCATATATCCGCGGATAATATATGAAGAAGGTTCGTCTACCTTGATTGCATGTCTATCCCACAGACTTAAGTGCATTACCGGTCCTGGCGTAATAGGTAAATCCGAAGGAGACTCGTCTGTCTCATGTTATATGCAGTGTTTGAGGACTCGTATGTCCAACTCCTGGTGTAATAGGATTGTTTGAAGACTCGTCTGTCTCAGATGGTTGCATGGCAGTGTTTTGAGGACTCGTATGTCCAGCTCCTGGCGTCACATGATTGTTTGAAGACTCGTTTGTCAACTTGTTCTTATACCAGTTTCAACTTGGAAGAAGCTCACCTGCTTCTTTTCTCCCCTGCAGTCCCCAGAGCGTCATCTGGTGGGGTTTATTTCCCAGGGTGCATTCTGTTGCACCCCAAAATTTGCCCTCACAAGACAAGACTTTGTGTGCTCAGAAGGTTCACAAAGTTCACAAGACCTTTCATGAGGTTCATGAAGTTTACAAGACACTTTATGAGGTTCACAAGACCTTTCATGAGGTTCATGAAGTTTACAAGATACTTTATGAGGTTCACAAGACCTCCCATGAGGTTCACAAGGTTCACAAGACATCTTATGAAGTTCACAAAGTTCACAAATAGTCAGAAAGTTTGACAATTCCCTCAGACAATGCATCCTCCTAAGTAGTGCATCCAAAACTAGGGTTTTGACTTTAATCAGGCTAAATGGACTTCCAAGACTTCAAGTGAGCTTCATAACATCTTATATGTGTCTAAAATCCCCATGACAAGTTTCAAGACTTTTCTCAAAGGTTTGCTCGTCAGATGATCAGATAAGTCAAAATCAGTCAAAGCAGTTAAAAAGTCAAACTGAGGTCAACTGTGGTCAAACCAAAGTCAAACTTCATGATTTTTTGCTAACATCAAGTATATGAAGTAAAATTCATCATTTGATCAAGGGTTGATCATGATTCATCAAGGAGATTTCAGAACATCAAGAATCAAAGGTTTCTAAATTAGGGTTTCTTCAGGAAAAGTCAACTGAACTTTGACCAGTCATAACTTTCACATGCTTCATCACCAATTTTCCATCCAAAGCTCATTTTGAAGGAAATTGAATTCTCTACAACTTTGTGTCTCACAAGCCAATCCCAAAAATGCTTCATTTGGAAGGTATGAGCTAAGACATTATAGGTCCTTTTGAAAGTCAACAAAAAGTCAACAAGTTCAAAAGGGCATAACTTGAGAATGGTAAATGATATGGACATGAAACCAGTGAGGTTGGTTAAAGGAATCTTCAAGCTTTCCAAAATGTCCAAGAACACCCTCATAGCATTAAAATTGAAGGATGTGTGCCCTTGCAAAGTTGGGAAATATTTGGTTGGTTTATGAAGGAAATGGAGGTTTAAAATCAATTTTTTCTAAATGGGCTTGCCATATGATGATCCAATCCATACCAATACTTCATGCACGACCCAACCCTCAAATATTCAGATTTTTTATTATTTTATTTTATTTATTTTGATTTTATTCATTTAAAATCATTTTAAATTAAAATAAAATAGAAAAATCAAATATTTAAATGAGATTGTGCTTCTAGAAAGTCATAAAGATTGCTTGGATCAAATTGATACAAAAATTATGGTGATTGGCTTGAAATAGAAAGGTCTAATTCACAAATATTTGAAGTTTAAGACTTAATCTTTTTCAATCTTTTTCAATCAAATAATCCACACAATGATCCATTCTTTTGACCTAAATTCATTGTACTATAAGTAGAGAACACAACCCTAATGCAAAGACACGAAATTCTGGCCTCCAAGAGTAAGTTGCAATTTTCAAAATTCATCCCAAAACTCAAATTCGGATTCCAAGTTACAACCACTTTCAAGACAATTTGAAGGTTGCAATGTGTTCCTGGATGTTTATAGAATGATTTTGGATCATAAACAACATCTAAAACCTCTCCATTTGCATAATCCGATTCATAATGTTCATCATATTTTGATTTTTCGATTCTGGTTATTGAATGGTTTTTAATGAATTTTGATTGATTAATCTTGTTTGTGTGATGGTGTAGAAGCTTTCTGGACAGTTTAATTCAAGTTTCATGGACTAGAATGAGATTCACCATGGCTAGGGTTCTTCGGCCATTTTAGGGTTTTACAATTTATCCATTATAAATAAATTCTGGAAACATGGCTGTGTTGTATGGACTTCATAGAATACTTTGCACCCTTTAATTTCATGAAACGATGTTGTTTGCTTGATGTTTGAAAAATGCAGGTTGTCCTGGGAAAATCCATTCGTAGCAAAAACCCTAGCAAAATTCGCAGGAAATTTTGCAGGTCTGGAGGTAGAAGAAGACCTGCGCGCGTTTTTCAAATTTGAATTGTTGTTATATATTATAATGTATTTGTTCTGTTTATGTATCACACACAAGCGTGTGTCCCAGTGGTGAGGTGTGCGTGTATATTGCTTGCAGGCCTGTGTTCGAATCCTGGCTTCCACAATTTTTCTTATTTTTCCAGTTCAATTATGAAACTTAATATATTATGTATTGTTGTGGATTAATTAACAGATGCGCCCTCCCGGCTGGAATGGTAAGAGCGTTTGTGTGTTGCGTAAAGGTCCTGGGTTCGAATCCCCCCCAGGCCTTTTGTGTATTTGTTTTGCATTATTTTTCATGATGTTTTTCAGGTCAAGAACAAAAGGGATTAGTCCCTTGCTTCTAACACCAGCGCGCGCATGGCCCAGTGGATGGAAGGCAAGGTCTTGGAGTCTGCAAGCTTAGGGACTGGGTTCAAATCCCAGCCCAAGCAGGTTTTTATTTTTTCATTCTTTTCCTTAATTTCTTGATGATTTAATTAATTTTCTATTTTGAACAAATTCAAATAATAAATAGGATATTCATATTATCTTAGAATTTATTCTTTTTAATTTTAATCCTATAAGAAAAACTTATTTATTTTTTTGTAAATTCTTAATATTGTTAAATTATATATAGTAATTTTATTATTCTAAAAATATGTATATAAATCCTAAAAAAAAAAAAAAAACTAAAATATTTTGTAAAAACCCTAATTAGTCCTAATAATTTTCACAAACCCTAATTTTCTTCTATTTAACATTTAATTTTGTTATACTTTTTTAATTTTTTTTTTAATCATGTATATGTATTATATAATTTGTTTATAATTTAATTCTTACATATAAATATGTTTAAAATAATTAAAATTTTGTAAATATAATTATAATTAATCCTATTTTCATAATATGTAAATATTCTATAAATTGTTTATAATTTAATTTTGTATGTAAATAATTTTTAGTATATGTTTAAAAATAATTAAAATTTGTAAATATAATCTATTTATAATTAACCTAATTTCTATAACTTATGCATAATTTAAAATTTCATAATAATTAGTATATAATTGTTTATATTTTATTCTTAATCTTAAAAAATAATTGTTCATTGATCTTCTAATATTTTTTGCTTATATTATTAACTATGTTTATTTTTATATTTATTTCATTATTACTAACCCCATTGTGATTTATTATTATTATTATTATTTCACTAACCCAATTATATTATTATTATTATTTATGCTTATTTATTTAATTTGCTTTTATTATTATCATGTAATTGTTCCTTTGATGTAATATTTAGTAGTAATGTTTAAATATTTATTTTAAATGCTATGGTTAGTAAAAATAGGGAGTGCAACATGTTTGTATATTTAAAATTAATTTAGCTCATTAAATTTAAAGATAAATATTAAAATTGTACACTCACACACGTAAGTCGATCTTTGATCGTCATCTCATTTCCATAAGGGTACCTCTCATGTTGCCTAAACAAAAAGGTCAAGTAGGGTGTATAAAGCAAAAGTCCCTCATCTCACATCATCTAGTCCCTTAACAGATAAAAGATCAAGTCCCTTTCGAATGTTTCCTTCGTAATGATCTTGTCCCTTTCGAATAAAGATGATAAGTCCCTTCGAATTGCTTATACACCCCACAGTTGCCTAAATAAAAATGTCCCTTCACTTGTCCCTCACATCCAAGGTAATGACTACCTATTCCTTAATAATAGGGATAGTCTTACCATTTAAAGGATTCAAGAACAGAAAAGACTTAAACTTAGGGTAGGTTCCTCTTAGATACTTGCTCACTCTTCAAAAACATTTCAAACACTTCACATTTTCAAACAATTTTCAAAACAAAGGTTTTATACGCATCCGCACATGGATCATTATAAAACACTCAAGAAAATTTTTATTCACACACTTCACATTTCAAAAACATTTTAAAGTGAGCTAAGTAACTAAGAGCCCATGGATAACCATGGATGCAAAGGGTGCTAACACCTTCCCTTTACATAACTTACCCCCCGGACCCAAAAATCTTTTAAAAAGGTCTTTCCTGTTCTTTTATGCCTTTCCTTTGGATAAAATAAAAGTCGGTGGCGACTCTTGCTATCCGCAACATAACTAAAGTCAGTTCTCCCACCGTGTTACACATTCTTCGTCAGAGTGCAAATTTCTGGTCTTCTTGGTATTCAATCACAGTTTATCTTGAATGCTCGATAGCTCGTGTTATCGTCCTTTCAGATTAACTGATGATTGAATAGGGGCAGCTGTAACACCCCAAATTTGCCCCCTCATTTTCATAACATTTAGCATATCATTTTCATATTTCGCACATCATCGTTAGCATAGAAAGATGAAGCATAGCATGGAGTTGGCAGTGATTTCACTTCAAACGCGGTTGTTCAGGTCGCGATCTGATCAGATGGACGTTTGACCTAATCTCAGTCAAACTATCAAGAGGTTGCCTTAGTTGCAAGTCATTTGTGCTTGTGGTTATTTTTCAGACGACGGGCCTCAAAGTCTGGTGTGTGCGAAAGTCATCAGTTCACCAGGCAGTGGCTCATGTGGTGGTTTTGGATTCAAGGATTCAGGCTGATCATGATGACACTTAGATGGTGATTTATCTAGAAGGTTGGTAGTTTTGTAGAATCAATGCGAGATGGGTTTTGGGTTGAATGAAGTGATGAATCAAAATTTTGTGACTATGTGCATGTTGGTGGTGATTGGTCCGTTCCACAAAATACCAAGTTTTGTATCAATTTCTAAACCATCATCCATTAAACCAATTCTTTTTTGTACATTTATTCCTAACCATATCCATTTTTTCTAGTTTATTATTTTTAATCCATATTTTCATTTTTTTTCTCCCATACAATTTCATTAATCCATTTTAATCCCCATTTTTTGATAAAACCAACAAAAGGCCCACTTCATTAGGCCCACTTCTTATTATTATGCCAAATAAAAAATTTGGAAAGAAAAGAATTGGCTTGTATCGTCAGCTGAGAAATGAAGAAGCCGTAGGTGCAGCATCACCAGCCACCCGCGTGAATAACTCACCCAATGACCAAAACGCGTGGTGTTGGAAAAAAGGCCACAATTTATCAATCACGGAAAAAAGGCAATGAAAAAAAAAAGGAAGTAACAGAATTGGAAGAAAAAAGAAAGTTTCGTTAACAGAATAAGAAAAGATGATTCGAAAGAATCTGGTGACTCCTTCATTATACAGAACATCATAACAGCATTGAATAAAAAATAAATATAAATATGAGAAGAGAAAAAGAGACCGAAGAGAGGTGAGGTTCTTCATACAGTAATCTCATGAGCGTCATTGAAAGGAGGGAGGATTCAGTTACAACAAAAAAACAATAATAACAGAATGGAAAAAGGGA
This sequence comes from Lathyrus aphaca, assembly GCA_963966055.1. Lineage (NCBI taxonomy): Eukaryota > Viridiplantae > Streptophyta > Magnoliopsida > Fabales > Fabaceae > Lathyrus > Lathyrus aphaca. Next base: position 68,690,273 of record OZ014525.1, on the reverse strand, counting down.
GAATAACAAACTCAGAAAAAAAAGCTATAACCGATTTCATCACTCCTTCATCAGATAACAGAAATAACGAAAAGAAAAACTCTCCCTGACTCTCTCCAAATCCCGCAAGAATTCTCATTCACCAGCTTTATCAAATTCCTCACAATCTTCATCAAATGCTTCACAATCTTCATTCACTCTCTTGAATCTTCATCACCAACACACATAACCGATTCCAATCTTCATCGATTTCCTTGAATTTTCATCAATTCTCTTCACAGAAGCAAAAGCTCTTCACAGCATTGCATATTCGGGTTCATTAACTCTTGTCACATTGCCGGTTTCGCATAATCATCATCAAGCAGCATCTTCATCAGTGTAGTGAATCAGGATTCAGTCTTGAATTTACGCTTCGATATTCATCGATCTGCTTCAGCCTCTTCAATTGACCGAAGTCTTCGCAGCATCGTCAACATACCTGCAAGCGGATTCAACACGCGGATTCTGAAGAAATAGAAGCAAACCGGATTCGAAAAAAGAGGAAAAGATTCAAATCAGAAGTAAAAGCGGAAGAGGAAGCATTACCGAATCTAACCTGCGTATTGTTCGCTGCATCGTCGCATTACAGGTACGTTTTTCGATCCGTTTGCTTGATGCAATTGCTAGCTGTGTGATGAACTATTTGTGTTCTAATGTGATTTTGATTGCTATGCTATGTTCTGGTTTATCTGAGTTTGAGCTGGTAAAAGACATGTTAGTGTTAGGTTAGATTCGTTCGTAGTGAGTCCGATTTGAGAATGAATGTTTAGGTTAGGTTATAGATGTTTGAGGTGAAACCGAGGAGAATGAAGTTTATGTTAGGGTTGGTGATGGTGGCGGCTAGGTTAATCTAAGGCGTGGAAGGAGGTTTCACCGGCAGAATGGAAAGGTTGAGGGGCGGAGAAGGAGGTTCGATGGCGTTCGAATGTTATGGAGGTGGTGGTATCGGCGGCGAGACTTGAGGGATTAAGGTGATGGCCGAAGGAGGAAGTAGAGAGAGGTTTAGGGTTAGGTGGCTTAGGGTGTTCGCCGGCAAGAAGAGAGTGGAGGTGCGGTGAATGGAAGACGGAGGAAGAGGATGAGCCATGGAGGCGGCGGCTAGGTCATCCAGGGAAGAAGAAGAAGCAGGATGCGCTTGGGAAAGAGAAGAGGCTATTTTCGTTTCTTGATATGTTGGGTTTTATGTGTTTATAGTTGATTTTTGTTTTATCAATTAAGAATATTAAGATAATAAAGAACATTAATATTTGTTAAGAAAAAGAATTGGATGAGAAGTTGAGAGGATCGAGAGGAAGAGATAAGGAAATCTGTTGCTGTTGATTTGGCCCCTACCGGCGGTGACACTTGTCACCGTCCGGTAGGCTTTCCCCTCCAATCGTGTCTACACAGCAAACAGCCCGGCTAGTGTAAATTCCCGGGCTTAAGGAATTTATTTTCGCACCCTACCTCCATTGGGCCCATCTCATTTCAGCTCAAAGGGCCTGCTTACAGCACCACATCCCTTTTCCTTTCTTAATTTCTATTTCTTTATTTTTTTTGTTTTTACCCAGCTCCATTTTAATTCGCATAAAATATAAAAACTCATCCAAAAATTCTCAAATAAATCAGGGATCTTCCTTTATGTTTCTAGTTTTTTATCAAATTTTTATTTTATTTTTTTTCATTGATTGATGTGCCAGAAATAATTCACCAAGATGCATAGCTTCTTTTGCTTCATTTCTTGACCAGTCTGTCTTGTTTATTTTCTATAGCTTTCAATATTTGGAGTTTTGATCCCATTCTTTCTGCATTGTGTTCCTGAGATCTTTTAGTTTTCATATTATTTTTCTCTGAATTTTTAGAGAATTATTTCTTGAGTTTTGGTCTGATATCTTGTGATGTAAGTTTTCTGTCCCAACTTGTGTTTGTACCTCCATTTGACCTAGTTCCTTTCTGAATTTTTGCAAATCCTTTTGACAAGTTGATATAATATGTTTGAAGACCCTTTGGTTTCAGTTGTAGATTTTTTAGATGGCTGGTTGATTATTTGTGGATTTTTGTTCTCGCCTTGTCCCATTTTGCTTCTTTTGGTTCATTAGATCTCTTATAGGCTTAGAAGGGCACTTGTGCCAACTTCTTCTTCTCATTTGGGGTTCCTTTGGGGTGTGGATACCTTCCTGGTCCTAGGATAGGTATTGTTTCTTCTGAATTTTTGAGTTTGCTTCTTATTCAAGTCATTTGTTTCTTTAAGTGTTTAAATTCCATCTTTTGGTTCCGTTGCTTCTATTTTGAAATTGTTTGGTCTTGTGTGACCTCTCTCCTCATCTTGCTGGCCTCCTAAGCCATTCTTCATATCATTTTGATTCTGGTTTTGAACTTTGTGCTTTTATTTTGTGCGTTTTGCATTACATCTTTCATAAGTGCGCATTTGTTTCCATATGTATTCATGTTGCCTCATTTTAAGTCATAAGTCTCTCATTTTCATTTCTTTGAGTTGAATTGGCATTATGAATTTGTTCATTCCACTTCACTTCTGATTGTTGGATGATTTCATGTTAATTTGCTCATTTTTGTTTCACTTGTGCATACTAACCTTGCAGGGGCTATGGTAAGTGTGAGATGTGGGAATTGAGTTCCACATCTCTAATTCCCATCTCTTTCTCTCATGTTTATGTGAAATAACCCTCTTTTGTTGGTCCTAGGTCTTTCTCATCCCTTCTTCTCTCTTCTTCTTCCTTCTTCATTAGGATAGAAACCTCACTAACCCTTAGGATATCCATGCATGTTAACACTTAGGATTATTTTAGTCCCCTTTAGAATTTTTCCTTTGAGATCCTTTGGCGCTCTCTCTCTTCTCATCTTCAAACTTAATTCTAATTAACTTAATAAAGGTTGAGTACTTTCATGTGACATGAGACTTTGCTATGAGATGCTTGCACGTGTTCCATTTCGGGGCGAGGTGTGAGTCATCACTCGTGGTGGATAGGTCTTAGCATGAGTACCTCACAAAGAAAAGCTAAAAAACACTTCTTAACAAAAAAAAACCACAAAAAATACTTAATAATGGTAATAGGCTTGTGTGCTTAAGCCTTCACTTGTGGGACTAGCTTTGGGGATTTCCTCCATAGATAGGTGTGCCTCTTGCGCATTCCATTTCGGGATGATGTGAGACGTACACATCCCATTGAGTAAGACTTAGGTACACTTACCTATGCGAACTTTCACTCATAAAAGCTTCTAAAAAACACCAAACAAACAACAAGCGTTTTTCCTTCGGGAATTCTTTTCTCATCTCCTTCGCTCCATACGCGAACTTGCTCCTGCTTGTCTCATATGCAAGACGGTAAACGCACTCGTACCAGACGAGCCTGCAACACCTGAGCATAGACATACGCAGTTCCAGCATAAAAACACAAACAAATAGTTCCCGCCTTAGTTAGGCGAACTACGTCGACTCTGATCCTCATTATCCCGATGAGGTACGTAGGCAGCGGGGTAGGGCCCGTTCGAGCACATTCTTTATTTTCCCTACATTTTCCCCCTTCTGTTCTTTCTCTTTTCCAATTCCCTTTCTCATTGCAGTTCCAGTTTCCAGTTAGCAGTTATTATTCAGCAGTATCTTATTTCTCACCCTTTGAAACAAAACAAGCAAGCGTGGATCCCGTCGGGTACGACGGACGATCTGGGGTGCTAATACCTTCCCAGGTCTTAACCAACTCCCGAACTCAGATCTTTGGTTTGCAAGGACTTGTCCTTTCCTTTTTCCTCAGGTTTGTGCAACATTACCTTTCCCATTCATCTGGGATAAAAATGTCTGGCTGGCAACTCTAACCTTTTCCGCGCCAATTTCGCGTTTGTATTAGGATGAAAATCCCGGGAGCGACACCCGCATTTGTCTTGCTTTTTGAGTGTTCTCCAGGGATCTTATGTTGTTTCTTGGTCTTCATTCAGTTCTCCTGTCAAGCTGACTCACCGATTTGATACTCGAGCTAATCGGAGAAGGGTGATGGAAACTTTACAATAAGAGAATCGCGAGCTGCGCGAAGAGGTTACATTTCTGAGGGAAAGCTTGGAAAGAGTTTCTGCTATGATGGAAAGTTTGGTGGCTGCTCAGAATTAGCCACCTCTTAATTCTCCTGTTCAGAATACTGTCATCTCCGAGATTGTTACCGCATCAATCCCTGTTGAGATTGTAATTTCTCCTCGCTATCATATGCCTGCTAGCACACCTTGGGGCATGCCAGTTGATTTTATTCCTGCTGGTTATCGTCCTCATCATCATCCTGAGACTGCTGCATTTAATACTCTCCCACCAGTGTGGACTACTCTTCCTCCAGTTGTGACTACTGCACCGCCTGTGGTGCACACTATTCCGCACCATGATGAGATGATTTACCATGTTGAGCCTAGTGAAGGTGCTGGAGTGGCTGAAAGACTTGATGACTTCCAGGGACGCTTTGTTGAGATACAAAGGGAGATGAGAGCCTTGAAGCATAAGGATTTGTTCGGAAAAGATGCTTATGACCTTTGTCTGGTCCCTAATGTTAAAGTTCCGTACAAATTCAAGTTGCCTGAGTTTGAGAAGTACAAAGGCAACACTTGTCCGTTGAGTCATCTGACTATGTATGCTAGGAAGATGTCTGCTCAGACAGATAATGATAAGTTGTTGATTCACTATTTCCAGGATAGTTTGACCGGTGCACCCATGAGGTGGTATATGAGTTTGGATAATAGCCAAATCAAGACCTTCAATGATTTGGGAGAAGCTTTTGTGAGGCAGTACAAGTATAACGTTGACATGGCACCAGATAGAGATCAACTTCGTGCTATGTCCCAGAAGGATAAAGAGACTTTTAAGGAATATGCGTAGAGATGGCGCGAGTTGGCAGCCCAGATTGTTCCTCCGCTGGAAGAAAAAGAAATGACGAAGATCTTCTTGAAGACTTTGGGTTCTTTTTATTATGAGAGGATGATAGCAAGCGCTCCTTCTGATTTCACTGAAATGGTGAGCATGGGGATGCGTTTAGAAGAAGGTGTCCGTGAGGGACGGTTAAGTCAAGAGAATAGTAATGGTTCAAGATCTAGAAGGTTCAACTTTGGAAAAAAAAAAAGAAAATGAGACTAATGCAGTATCTCGTGAAAGTTATAGAAGACCTCACAGTCGTGGGAATCATCATTCGCAGCATGTAGCTTCTCTAACTCCGATGATTAACGTGTCTCCAACTATGCCAGCAGTTCAAAAGTACCAACCTCGTTATCAACAACCTTTTGTGCAACAAGGTGGTAATCAACAGGTTCGGGCTAAGCCGAGTTTTGATCCTATTCCGATGTCGTATGCAGACTTGCTTCCATCTTTGATTGCAAAGAATCTTGTGCAAACCCGTCCTCCACCTCCAGTTCCAGAGACTATTCCATGGTGGTATAAGCCAGAGGCTCGCTGTGCTTTTCATCAAGGTGCCCCGGGGCACGATGTCGAGAATTGTTATCCATTGAAGTTTGAAGTACAGAAGTTGATGAGGAACAATGTTCTGTATTTTAATGATGTTAATCCAAATGTGCAGAAAAATCCGTTGCCGAAGCATGGTAATGCGTCTGTGAATATGGTTGATGGTTGTCCTGGTTTGTTCAAAATCTATGAGGTCCTTCATATTCAAAGATCTTTGGTTGAGATGCATGCTTTCTTAAGTGAATATCACGATATTGATCACGATTATGCTGAATGTTGTATTTGCTCGGTGAATCCTCGTGGTTGCGTGATCGTTAAGAGAGACATTCAAAAGATGATGGATGATAAGTTGATTGAAGTGACAGCAAAAAGAGATGAATATGAAAATGAAGTGAATGTTATTATGCCTCAATTCAATCTTCCTGAGAGGGCTGTTCCTGAGAGGGTGATTATTTCTTTTGATAGTCGCAAAAATGTTGTTACTCCATTGGTGATTAATTTTCCTGGTCCAGTTCCATATGAGTCTGATAAAGCTGTTCCGTACCGGTATAATGCTACGATGATAGAAAATGGTAAGGAAGTTCCTATTCCTACTCCAAAGTCTGTAGTTAGCATTGCTGGTGTGACAAAGGTTACTCGAAGTGGTAGAGTGTATGCTTCAGATCCTCCGAAGAGAGCTGAAGATACAAGTGTGAATAAGCAGATTATGGATGTTGTTGCCCAATCAGGCCAATCTGGTAATAGTGAAGATGAGGTGCTAAAATTGATAAAGAAGAGTGAGTACAACATTACTGAGCAGTTGTTGCATACTCCGTCGAAGATATCAGTCTTATCACTCTTGATGTGTTCTGAGGCTCATAGGCAGTCTTTGCAGAAGATTCTCGATCAAGCTTATGTTGACCATGATGTGACTGTTGATCAGTTTGATAGTATTGTGGCTAATATCACATCATGCAGCAATTTAAGCTTCTGTGATGATGATTTGCCTGAAGAAGGAAGGAATCATAACTTGGCTTTGCATATTTCAGTCAACTGTCAGGAAGATGCTATGTCCAAGGTGCTAGTTGATACCAGATCTTCTCTGAACGTAATTCCAAAATCGACTTTGTCAAAGCTTGCGTATCAAGGTGCTCCCATGAGACATAGTGGGATTATTGTGAAAGCGTTTGACGGGTCGAAGAAGACAGTGATTGGTGAAGTGGATCTTCCTATTCTTATTGGACCATTTATATTCAAAATTACTTTTCAAGTAATGGATATACGTCCCGCTTACAGTTGTCTCCTCGGAAGACCCTGGATCCACGAGGCAGGAGCTGTGACATCCACTCTTCATCAGAAGTTGAAGTTTGTGAAAGAGGGGAAATTGGTGACCGTTGAAGGTGAAAGGGCGATGCTTGTGAGCAATTTGTCTTCTTTCTCCTATATTGATGCTGAAGAAGAGGTGGGAACTTCATTTCAAGCCCTTTCTATTGTGGATAATGTTGCTAAGAAGAATGTTATACCCATGTCTTCTTTCAAGGATGCTCTGCGAGTGCTTGAAGCTGGCCAGTCTGATGGTTGGGGACGAGTTATTGATGTTGTCGATAACAAAGAAGGTTTTGGTATCGGCTTTGCACCAGGTGCAGTTCTCAATGACCCAAAGACTATTCAAGAAGGCTTCCGAAGTGCTGGATTTATCAACGATCATTCCGCTGCTGCCATCAGTGAAGATGATGAAGATGAAGAAATGCCTGACTTCGTTACGCATGGAAAGATTTTCTAGAACTGGATTGCTGTTGATGTTCCTTTTATTGTTCATTCTTCAAAGTAATTTGTTTTATTTTCTTTCAAAAATCCTTTCACTCTGCCCAAGGTGAAAGTGATGTTTGTCGGGCTTTGTTTCAAATTTTATCATCATCAATAAAATGTTATTTTATGATTTCCATATGTGGTTTTCCTTTTTGCTTTATTCTGAAAAATGGTAACATAAAAAACCCAAAAATATAATAATTGTTTATCTGCATAATGTTTGCACTTTTGTTCATACTCTAAAATAAAAATAAAATCATTGTGCAGATTGATTGATAAACCCATTGAAAACAATGATCCTATGCCCTCTCCCAACTTTGAATTCCCTGTGTTTGAAGCTGAGGAAGAGGATGTTGAAGAGATTCCTGATGAGATTTCTCGGTTGCTTGAGCACGAGGAGAAGGTTATTCAGCCTCATGGAGAGTCTATAGAGATGGTCAACTTGGGTTCTGAAGATGAAAAGAAAGAAGTCAAAGTTGGAGCATTGCTTGGTCCTGATGTTAAGAAGAGGATTGTAGAGCTTCTCAAAGAGTATGTTGACGTATTCGCTTGGTCTTATCAAGACATGCCAGGTCTTGATACTGATATTGTGGAGCATAGATTGCCGTTGAAGCCTGAATGTCCACCTGTAAAGCAGAAGTTGAGAAGAACTCATCCCGATATGGCAGTGAAGATCAAAGAGGAGGTTCAAAAGCAAATTGATGCAGGTTTTCTTGTGACGTCAACTTATCCTGAATGGGTGGCCAATATTGTTCCTGTTCCGAAGAAAGACGGAAAAGTCCGAATGTGCGTTGATTACAGAGATTTGAACAAAGCCAGTCCGAAAGATGATTTCCCTTTGCCACACATTGATATGTTGGTAGATAATACGGCTAAGTTTGATGTGTTCTCTTTTATGGACGGATTTTCCGGTTATAATCAAATAAAGATGGCACCCGAGGACATGGAAAAGACCACATTTATTACACCATGGGGAACATTCTGCTACAAAGTGATGCCCTTTGGATTGAAGAATGCTGGTGCGACGTACCAAAGAGCTATGACTACACTTTTCCATGATATGATGCATAAAGAAATCGAGGTATATGTTGATGATATGATCGCCAAGTCGAAAACTGAAGAGGATCATGTTGAACATTTGCTGAAGTTGTTTCATAGATTAAGGAAGTATAAGCTTCGTTTGAATCCGAACAAGTGCACCTTTGGTGTACGTTCTGGAAAGTTGTTAGGTTTCATTGTCAGCCAAAGAGGCATTGAAGTTGATCCTGATAAAGTAAAAGCTATTCAGGAAATGCCTGCTCCAAGAACTGAAAAACAAGTAAGAGGATTCTTGGGCCGTTTGAATTATATTTCGAGGTTTATCTCTCACATGACTGCCACATGTGCTCCGATTTTCAAGTTGCTTCGGAAAGACAAAGGTTGTGTCTGGACAGATGATTGTCAGAAAGCGTTTGAAAGTATCAAAGAATATCTGCTTGAACCTCCTATCTTGTCTCCTCCTGTGGAAGGTAGACCAATGATCATGTACTTGACTGTGTTGGAAGATTCCATGGGTTGTGTGCTTGGTCAGCAAGATGAATCTGGAAGAAAAGAATATGCAATTTACTACTTGAGTAAGAAATTCACCGATTGTGAGTCTCGATACTCCATGCTTGAAAAAAATTGTTGTGCCTTAGCTTGGGCTGCAAAGCGTCTTCGCCAGTATATGCTGAATCATACAACTTGGTTGATCTCTAAAATGGATCCAATCAAGTATATCTTTGAAAAGCCTGCTTTGACTGGGAGGATTGCTCGTTGGCAAATGTTGTTATCAGAATATGATATCGAGTACCGAGCTCAGAAAGCTATAAAAGGTAGTATCTTGGCTGACCATTTGGCACATCAACCGATTGATGATTACCAACCTATCAAGTTTGATTTTCCATATGAGGATGTGATGTTTTTGAAAGTGAAAGATTGTGATGAACCTTTGATTGAGGAAGGGCCGAAGCCTAGATCTCGATGGGGTTTAGTTTTTGATGGTGCTATGAATGCATGCGGAAGAGGAATTGGGGCAATGATCATTACTCCCCATGGTTCACATATTCCTTTTGCCGCAAGGTTGACTTTTCCTTGTACCAATAATGAAGCTGAGTATGAAGCCTATATTATGGGTCTTGAGGAAGCTATTGATCTGAGGATTAAGCATCTTGATGTGTATGGAGATTCTGCCTTAGTAATCAATCAGATCTAGGGTACGTGGGTAACTCATCAACCCCACTTGATCCCTTATAGAGATTATGCCAGGAAGATATCAACTTTCTTCACTAAAGTTGAGTTTCATTATGTTCCTCGTGATGAGAATCAGATGGCAGATGCTTTAGCAACTATAGCTTCTATGATAAAGGTGCACCAGTGGAATGATGTTCCCATGATCAGTGTGATGCGACTTGAAAGACCAGCTCATGTGTCTGCAGTTGAAGAGGTCCATGATGACAAGCCTTGGTATCATGATATTAAATGTTTTCTCCAGAGTCAAGAATACCCACTTGGGGAATCCGATAAAGATAAGAGAACTTTGAGGAGATTGGCAGGCAATTTCTTCCTGAATGGAAATGTGTTTTATAAGAGAAATTTTGACATGGACTTTCTCAGATGCGTGGATAGACACGAAGCAGACATGTTAATGAAAGAAATTCATGAAGGATCTTTTGGCATTCATGCTAATGGGCATGCAATGGCTAAAAAGATGTTGAGAGTAGGTTACTATTTGTTGACAATGGAATCTGATTGTTGCAAGTATGTGAAAAAGTGCCATAAGTGTCAAGTGTATGCTGATAAGATTCACGTGCCACCAGCTTATCTCAATGTGATTTCTTCCCCATGGCCTTTCTCCATGTGGGGAATTGATATGATTGGTATGATTGAACTCAAAGCTTTGAATGGACATCGTTTTATTCTTGTGGCAATTGATTACTTCACCAAGTGGGTGGAAGCGGCATCGTATGTTAATGTGACCAAGCAAGTTGTGGTTCGGTTTATCAAGAATAATATTATCTGCAGATATGGTGTTCCGAATAGAATCATTACTGATAATGGTTCGAACTTTAACAATAAGATGATGAAAGAGATTTGTGAAGAATTTCATAACGAGAAAACATATCGATTATATTGCTAAGTTTCATTGACGTTTTATCGCATAATCATCGTTTTAACACTCGATTTCTCGAGTTTTCCTTACCGTTTTGCAGGTACATCATATATGGAGCTAAATCATGAATTAAGAGCAAAAGGAACAAAAGCAACCATAAAAAGATGAAGAAATGAAGAAGCCTGCAGAACTGCATAATTTGTTGCAGTCACGGTCGTCACCAAGGTGTCACGACCGTGACACCCCAAAAGAAGCCATCACGACCGTGAGCACATTGTCACGACCGTGACACTTAAAATGCAAGGGACACGAGCGTGAAGACCTTGTCACGACCGTGACAAGTGTAAAAATAGGTTTTTGACTGAGACCACGTCAAAACCTTACGTGAAGAAGGTTTTGCCTATTTTTTAGCCACGTTCCTATATTTCCTCCACCACTTCAGCAAGGCCCAATGCAACAAGTCCAAAATTGAAGCCCATTAATTGTTCTATAAATACCACAAGTTTTATGAAGAAACTACAGAGCATTTTTTTATTCATTTTTCTGCGGAAGCTCTGCCGATTTATTTTACGACCCTGTTTTTATTTCTGCATTATTTTCAGTTTTTCATTCTTATTATATCCCAGCCCAACATATAACAATTTCCAACATCAGGAAATTGTTATACATTTACTTGTTTCTAAACCTTCAAAATTTGTTTATTTTCGATTTCCGCCAATTACTCCAAGCTTTCCGGTCTGTGGAAGAAGGAGTCTGCTATAATATTTGTTAACCAGGTTTTTATTATATTGCAAATTTAATATTTATAATGTTTATTTATTTTTCTGCCATGAGTATTCTATTATTTGTTTTTCTGTCTCTGTCTGGTGTCGCTCCCAAAGATTTGCATCCAGGTACAAGCGCGAACGGTCGGCGAGAGGGACAATGAGAACACACAGCCGTGAACTCACTGGAGATGAATAGAGTCGCCAGCTAGGCATTTTTATCCCGGAGGAAAGGTAATGCTGCATAGACCTAGAAAAAGATGGATAAGACGGTTTGCGAACCAGAGAGACTGAGAAAGGGGGTTGGTTACAACCTGGGAAGGTATTAGCACCCAGATTGTCCGCCGTACTCGACGGGATCCACGCTTAAGAGATTTGTGTTTTAAAGGGGTAGTGTCAGTGCAATTTGTGTATAAAAGAGCTGGAAAAGGATGTACAGGTGTCAGTGTAAGTGAAGTGTATAGGTGAAGTGTCAGTGTAAGGACAGGAGTGAAATGCTCATGATCATGAGGCTAAAGAATAAGGCTAGAAAGAGGGGGAATATACAGAGACTTTTGTTCGATAACTGTTAAGTTATGCCTATGTATCCTCTCGTGCAATGAGGAAGTCAGAACACCGTAGTTCGACCCAAAGAGACTGAAAGATGAATTGACTTGTGAACTGCTTACTTGCCTATGCTCAAGTGTATGATCTGTCTGGCACAGATGCAAACTGTCTTGCATTAGACAGAAGAAGCGAGTTCTCGTTTGTGAGTGAAGATGATAAGAAAAGAATCCCGAAGGAGACGATTATTGTTTGTTTTTGAGTTTTCAGTCTTTTATTGCTTTTGGATTTTGTCATAAGTTAATGAGCTTAAGTCTAAACCAATGGATTTAGTAAACTCATCACATCTTCCCTCTGATTAGGGGTAATGAGAGTACCTTAAGTGTGAAGTCAGATTCTCACACTTAAACACCTTTGGTGTAGGATTAAGATCATTAACCTACTTGTGATTAATTAGATGTTTTTTGTGGTTTTTGTTTAGTGTTAAGTAATGAGGTTAAGCCATAATCAAGGATTAAACAGACTCATTACACCATCCTAATAGAAGGATAATAGATGAGAATGTTTAAGCTGAGGAAAGCTCCTCAACTTAATCCATGATTAGGGATTAAACTCATGACAAAACAAGCCTTTGATTAAGTGGATTTTATTTAATGATATGATGATGAAGTGATTTTTAGGGTTTGTAAGACAACTTGAGGGGGACTTGTCCATTAACACTAGGGTTAGTCCTTCTTAACCACTTAAGGAAGAATTAGAACCCTAATGCAAGGCCCAAGTTACAAGTGTGATGTCTTAATATTTATTAAGTGAATTGGTTAAGAGATTTAAACACATTAAGGGTTTAACACTTAGGATTAAAGTTATACACTCCATCCTAAAAGAAGGATGCAGGCATAAGCTTAATCACAAAGTCTTAAAGCCTTTAGGGTTTAGTCCCTGATTATGAGGTGAGAAGAGAGGACTCAAAGAGAGACACAAAGGTAAAACTATGAGGGGAGACTAATCAAAACCCTAATCATTGTCATGCTTGGTTGTCCCTAAGGTTTGTGAGGTTTGCAAGAACAATCTTCAGAAGAACCACCAGGAAGCAGATGAACAAGATCAAGAGAAGCAAAGTGGCTTGCTTCATTCAAGAAGTCAAGTCACTTGAAGAAAGAAAGTGGGAGAAACAAGAATGAGCAAGCTCAATCTTAAACACATATAGAAATGCAGCAATGGATGCAAGGGAGATGCAAAGAAAGGTTATGAGAAGTGAAGGCAAATTCACTTCTCAAAGTCACTTACCACCTGAAATGTTAGAAAGAAATACAATGCAATGCTAGATGGGATGAAATGGTATGATGCTAGACCAAACCAGAAGCATGTTGATGATGATTATGATGTTATGAGGTGCTGCAAACATGAGGCAAGGCATGGGGATGATCATATGAACATGTTGATGCAAGAGAAGCATGCTTAGAACCATGAACATACATGAAAAGTTATGAAGCATACAAGACAAATGGCATGGCAAATGTGCAATGCAATGATCAAACATGTTTTCTATATGTCTTGAGATGCCAAATGAATCACAAGAATGCACAAAATGCAAAGACAAGTCATGTTATGCAAGGGAATGTAAGAAGGATGCAAGAGAAAGCCCAAATTAGGGTTCATGGATCAAACATCAAACAAAAAACCAAAACAGAAGCAAACCCTAAGATAAAAAATGGAAAATGCTACCCAAAGAAACCCTAAACCTATAATGAACCACTGCCCAAAGGGGAACTCTCAACTCTTAACCAAACTCAAGATATGAATTTTCCAAGTTATTAGGGTTTTTTAGGGTTCTTAACAAAAGAAATGCCAAACAAAAGGAAAATGCAAGATCAAATCATGGCCATTTTACCCTAGAAACTACATGCCAAACACAAAACAATGCAAGAAGAATCAATGTCTCAACCTTCTCCAATAGGCAGAAATGAATTTTTGAACTTAGGATCAAATTAATGCATAAAAAATGATTTAATTCAATGAAAAATTCTTAAAATGCATTAAGATCAAAAAAGAAATTTGGTTTGAAGGTTGGACAATGTTTCTAAATGTCTTAGAACATTTCATGAATTTTTTTGTGATTTTTAAATACTTAAAAGTATTTTTAATTAATTAATTCCCATTAATCAATTAAAAATAATCTTTTAAATATTTAAAAATACTTTTTTAATGATAAAAAATAAAATAAAAATGTTTTTGGGTCTTAAAAATTAATAAAACTTTTAAGAAAAAGTTTCATAATTTTTAAGACATTTTTGCTATTTTAAAATAATTATACAAGTTAATTGAAATAAAATGAAATAAAAACAAATAAAAATAAAAGTAAACAGAATGAGAGGCTGAGATGCAATCTGGGGAGGAGACAGTTGACCACGCGCCAAATCCAGTGGTTCAGATTCAAACTTCTTAAATCCAATTAATTAAACTAATTAAACCTAATTAGGGTTAATGACCACATCTGGACCCTTCATGCGCGCGGCAAGTCAACGGGTCAGAGCAATCCTACGGGTGAAATTCAAACTAACATTAATGACCTGAGATTAGGGCTTAATGACTCAGGCTGCCGGAGAAGACTTCCGGTCGTCTTCTCCGGCCAGCTCCCTCCCTGAGAAACTTCAAACTTCCTAAAAACGTATCAAAAATGAAAAATAAGAACTGGGAAGTGTTCCCCACCTCCTCACGAATCAAACCCCTATCCTAAAACAAATTTATTCTTCCTAAACAAACTGAATCGAAGAGAACAAGTTCTAGGGCACGCAGGTTTCAGAGACAAATTAAACTCTCAAATCAAAGCCATTTTTAAAACCAATGATACCAGGATGATCAGTGAAGCACATAGAACAAGTTTGTAACAAGAAAAACAATTTCTGGAAAAATAAATTTCAGGCTACCTGAGATTCGAAGCTTTCAGTTTGAGGACTTTCTGGCCACTTCCTTCAGTGCAAACTACTCCACTTGGTCCCCAGAAGATGTTTGAATGCTCAAAGAGAATTTAAGTTGGCTGGATAGTGAGTTTCGAAAGCTCCTGCTTCAGCTCAGTCAGAAATGGCAATGGAGTTTCTGGAGGTTTCAGGCCATGGTGAGGGGTTGTTTGTGATCCTGAGGGTGAATGGAGAAGGTCTGGAGTGTTTGTTTGGATGTTTGCAAACTGTGGTGAGAGTTTCGAAGAGAAATGCAGCTTGGGGTGAGAAATGGCTATGGAGTATTCTGGTTGTTTCAGGCTTGGGTTCTTGGTGCTTTGTGGTCTATGGAGCAAGGTGAGTTGAATGGTGAAGTTGGCTTGGGTGTTTTGTGGCTGTGGAGGCAGATTCGAAGGAAGTTGCAACTTGGTAGGTTTTTGTGAATGTGATCAATGAGGATGTTTCAGCCTTGCCTAGTACTTGGAATGGCTTGCAAAATGATATGTTATTTTAATCCTATAGGTCAGATGATGTGACCTGGCCTATAGTGATTGGTAAGTTTACTTTTGCATAAAGTCCAACTTTGTGTAAGGCAAGTATGGTGAGGTGCTAGGCAAGTACAATGGGCATGGGCTGCGCAGCATGATGAGTGTGTGAGGCTAGCTTGATTCAAGGACCAATGCAGCAAGTTGGTGAAGAGAAATGAGTGGTTTTGCAACTTGTTATAACTTTGGTTCACATGTGATTTTCTTGTTCCAAAAGTCATGAAACATGAGCAATGCCTAGTTCATTCTGAATTTTAGGACTTATATGATGTTTGTGTGCTGGTTTGTAGTGAATTAGAAGTCACATAATGCATTGGTTCATGACTTTGCAAAATTTCCAAATGAGGCATGCCTTGAAAATCAATGATTTTTGCCAACTTTGCATTGCCATAACTTTTGATCCAAGAAGCATTTGATCATGTTCTTGTATTTTTTGAAAAGGGAAAGATGAGATCTACAACTTTCATGACCAAAGTTTTTCCATTTGAAGCTTTTTTGGATCAAGAATCAAAGCTTGAAAAATGACCTAAAATGAGGCATTCTTGAAAAGTCAACTATGCCCAAAAAGTCAACATTTGCAAAAAACCCTAAATTCTTGATTTCTATGAACTTCAACCTTCTTCCATGATCAAATAAAGATCATATACACTCAAAATGATGAAGATCACCCATTGGTTGGGTCATTGGGGGCCTCAGATGCCCTGATTTTACACTGACTTGTCTGAAAAGTCAACCCTTGATCAAATGACTTCCCCATGGAATTTCTTCATGAAAATTGATATGCATACTCCCTATACCATATAGAGACCAATGGAAACAAGAATGACCAAAAAATTTGGAGTTATGGCCTCTGAAACCAAAACCCTAATTTTAGGTCAACTGTGCAGTTCATCCTGGCTCTGCATCCACTCAAACCCTAGTCCTTGTGATTCCTCTGCATTTTTGACTTTGAGGAGATGGAATATGACATAATAACACACATGGACCACTTTGAAATGATTGGTGGCCTTTGGGGTGGCTCAGGATGCCCTGAGGTTGCTCAGATCACAAACCCTAGGTGCAGATGCCTTAGAAACTATGCAGTGAATCAAAAAATGAGATGTGAGATGATAATATTGTGTTTATGCATATGAGGATGATCACAAGCCATGGTGTGAATGGGTGAGGGAAAATTTGGGGTGTTTACAGCTGCCCCTATTCAAACATGAGTTAGCTGTGCAGGTTGTGAGCTATGGCTTAACAGGCAAACAGGATAACTTGTGGTTGAATACCAAAGACAGTCCAAAATTTGCACTCACAGAATGAAGAAGAAAAGGGATATAGATTTCAAAAGGAAAATAAAGTATATTGTAAAGGTGCGGAAAACAAAGCGATGACGGGGACGGCCGACATGCTGGGGATAGAAGGTAAAGCCAAGACGGGGACGGCCGACTAGCTGGGGAAATAAAATCATGATGGGGACGACCATCAAGATAAAGCTGTAAAATTCTCTGAGGATTTAATGAAACATGACGGGGACGGCCGTCAGGTTCATAAAGGTAAAGCAAACAACGACGAGGACGGCCATCGGGCTAAAAAGGAAAAGGGACCACGACGGGGACGGCCATCGGGTTAAAGAATAAATGAAATAAACAGATGATGGGGTACGGCCATCAAAGGTGAAGGACGATCACCTAGCAGGGGACGGCTGCTCTGTTGGGGATAAAAGGAATATGATGGGGACGGCCATCAAAGGTGGAGGACGACCACCTGGCAGGGTACGGCTGCCGAAAATAACAACGATGGGGACGGCCATCGGATAGAAAAGGTCAACGATGGGGACGGCCATCGGACGAGCATGATGGAGGACGACCATCAAGAAGTGGAGGACGACCACTCAGCAGGGTACGGCTGCTCTCGGGGCTTATCATAACACAGGACGAGTGTTAGATAACCAAAATCAACAATGGGGACGGCCATTGGATAAAATGATGAAGGACGATCATCAAAAGGTGGAGGACGACCACCTAGCAGGGGGCGGCTACTAAATATCAACGATGGGGACGACCATCGGATGAGCATGATGGAGGACGACCATCAAGAAGTGGAGGACGACCACCTAGCAGGGTACGGCTGCTCTCAAAGTTATCATAACACAGGATGAGTGTTAGATAAAAAGGAAATTTGCTTTGTTGGCGATCTACTGGGGAATAGTAAACACGGACGAGCGTTTACATCCAAGAAACAAAAGGTATAAGTGTTTGGTATTGCGTATAGATTAGAGATGCGGACGAGCATCCTTAGACTATGATACGAACGAGTATCATGTAGAAACAAACTGACACATGTTCAGAGATGATGATACGGACGAGTATCAACGGGTTAACAAAGAACACGGACGAGTGTTGAATTTGACGGGACTCTTCTGGGGAGAGCAGATACAGACGAGTATCTATATCCAAGAAGACATAAGTGTTTGACGCGGTATATGGATTGAAGATGCGGACGAGCATCCTTAAGACTATGATACGGACGAGTATCACGTAGAAACAAACACTCGACGCAATGTTCTGAGATGATGGTACGGACGAGTACCAACTGGTTAACAAAGAACAAGGACTAAATGTCGAATCTGTGGGGATATAAGTGATATACACAAGATACGGACGAGTATCTGTATGAGTGTAACATGAGTAGTGAGCCTGAGTATTGTATAGATGAGTGTTTTATCTGCTGGGGAGACTGACACGGACGGGCGCCAAGAGAGAAAAGTGCAATATGAGCAAGTATCTGCTATACAAAGTCTAAGCGACTGCGCTGGAGATATGACACGGACGGGTGTCAGGAAAGCGTATATATAAGTATAAGTGAGTGCAAAGAGGATGTCTTTGGCTTTCTGCTGGTGATGTGACACGGACGGGTGTCCAAAGGTGTATATACTGGTGTTTGTGATTTGTGAGGCAACTGCTTTTGCTGGGACCCTGGTGGGGGATTTCTGTATAATGATGATGAACGGCTTATTATTCACAGGTGTTCTATTCACAACATGACTTATGATTATGCTATGCATTTGATTTTTGCCGTAATGCTCCGTATTAGACGGAATGCTACGCTCTGAGGGGATAATATGATGCGGATGCTATGATTCTGCAAAGAGGCAAAGACCCGGGATTCGGATCCCGTTGCTGCGAAGATCTCTGGTTGATCTGCTTGAAGTGAACATCCCAGCTGGGGATGAGATTATTGGTAGATCTAATGATGTATCTGCTTGGGGACATAGGTCACTGATTGACATATCCTTATAATGGGACCCAGCTGGGGTTTGTAGAAGCTTTCTCCCTCTCTGTTGTGATCTTCTATGTGCTGCTCTTCTGGATAGAGGCTGGAACTCTGTGGGGAGATGGTTCCCTGACTCCTGTACTCAACTGAGGATGAAATGGCAACTCGGCTGGGGAATTGTGAGAGGCAACTCAGCTGGGGATAGCAACAAGAGGCAACTCAGCTGGGGATAGAGCATTTCAGATGCTGAGATTGAGTGCATGTTGATTTGGCAACTTCGCTGGGGAAGTGGGCCCCTTCCAGTGCCATGTGGAAGATAGACCGAGTTGATAATGATTCGCCTGCCTGCTGAGACGTAACTTGCATGCCCCAGGTTGCGTTCTGGATACCTGCAATCCTGCAAAGATAAAGAGACGCCCAAAAGGTCCCGAGGTATCCTTTACTGGATTCCGTCATAGGAGTTAAGCACTTTTGAGAGTAAGTATATTCCCTGTAAGCATGTGTTTTTTATTATTTTTTAGAGAAAAACATCTGTACTTATGCAACTAGTTTTTTTTGAGACATCAGACATTCTTCACAAATAAAAATGTACAAAACGAGACATGACTGAAAATCTGATTTTATTAATTCATGTGCCCTGAATTGGCAAGATACAGTCAAGGAAACATATCTCCTAAAATGAAGAGACTGTTACAAATTGAGAAATAAAGTGCTGGCGATGCTGACGACGCTTTCAAGGAGCTTCCTCTTCTGCTATGACTCGTATGACAATGACGTTCTTCTCGTCTTGCTTTCCGGAGAGAGTTGATTCTGATTGAAGCTTGATCCTTTGGAGCTTACCAAGTTGTAGGTGATACAGACGAATTCAGAATGCAGTTGTTCGCTTATTCCCTTATTTTGCATGGATCGCCCTTTCGGGTTTTCAATCCATCGGGATACCCATTTTTGCCTGAGTTGTCCAATGCGGCTTTTCAACTCAGCGGGTGTACATTTTTTTGTTTATTTCCCTTATTTTTGCCCGAGTCTTTTATTCTGTTTTTGACTCGCCGGGATGCCCTATTTTTGCCTGGACTCACGTTCTGTTTTTATGTCCAGCGGGTCATTTTATGCGAAGTATTTTTTAACTGCATCTGAATTCACAGGGGATGGGAAATCTTCACCATCCATGGTGCTGAGCATCAGTGCTCCACCGGAGAAAACTTTCTTTACAACAAATGGTCCTTCATAATTTGGAGTCCATTTGCCCCTGTGGTCTGTATGAGGAGGGAGGATTCTTTTCAGCACAAGATCTCCCACTTGGTACTCTCGGTGCCTGACTTTCTGATCGAAGGCTTTCTTCATTCTCTTCTGATACAACTGTCCATGACAGATAGCAGCCAATCTCTTCTCTTCAATCAGACTCAGTTGTTCGTATCGGGACCTAACCCATTCTGCTTCACTCAGTTTAACATCCATTAGTACCCGTAGAGAGGGTAGTTCAACTTCAACAGGTAGGACTGCCTCCATACCATACACAAGTTGATACGGTGTTGCCCCAGTGGATGTCCTGATTGACGTGCGGTACCCATGCAAGGCAAACGGTAGCATTTCGTGCCAGTCTTTGTAGGTGACTACCATCTTCTGCACAATCTTCTTAATATTTTTATTTGCTGCCTCGACAGCGCCGTTCATCTTCGGCCTGTAAGGAGAAGAATTGTGATGTTGGATCTTGAAGTCCCGGCACAGCTCTGCCATCATTTTGTTGTTTAAATTGGAACCATTATCAGTAATGATTCGCTCGGGCACTCCATACCGACAGATGATATCTCTCTTCAGAAATCGGGCTACCACTTGTCTTGTAACATTTGCATATGAGGCTGCTTCAACCCACTTGGTGAAATAATCAATGGCGACCAGGATGAATCTGTGACCATTCGAAGCAGTTGGCTCAATCTTGCCAATCATATCAATGCCCCACATGGCAAAGGGCCACGGTGAAGACATTATGTTTAAAGGATTCGGAGGCACATGCACTTTGTCTGCGTAGATCTGGCATTTGTGGCATTTTCTGGCGTAGGCACAACAGTCTGCATCCATTGTGATCCAATAATAGCCTGATCTTAACAACTTCTTAGCCATTGCATGTCCTCCAGCATGGGTACCAAAAGAGCCTTCATGCACTTCATACATCAACAAATCTGCTTCCGTCTTGTCAACACATCTGAGGAGTACCATGTCAAAGTTCCTTTTGTATAAAGACCCGTCAGTGTTCAGAAGGAAACTACCAGCAAGCCTTCTCAAAGTCTTCTTATCATTGGAAGATGCCCCAGGTGGGTATGTTTGATCCTCCAAGAAGCACTTAATGTCATGGAACCAAGGCTTATCATCTTTGACAACCTCTGCTGCAAATACATATGCTGGTCTATCAAGTCTAGACACTGAAATCTGAGGTACAAAGTTAGCAGCTTGAACTTTGATCATGGACGAAATGGTAGCAAGAGCATCTGCAAACTGATTCTCGTCCCGAGGGATATACTCAAGCTTGACTGTTGTGAAGAAAGTCAATAACCTTCTTGTATAATCCCTGTAAGGTATCAGATGATCCTGGTGTGTATACCATTTCCCGTTGGTCTGATTGACTACCAAAGCTGAATCTCCGAATACGGTCAATGTCTTGATCCTGAGGTCAATAGCTTCCTCAAGACCCATAATGCAAGCTTCGTATTCAGCTTCGTTGTTAGTGCAGTTGAAAGTGAGTTTTGCCGAGAAAGGCATGTGAACTCCTTTAGGTGTAATGAGTACTGCACCAACACCACGGCCATTCATGTTAACAGCCCCATCAAACATCATAGTCCATTCTTCCTCCGGGTCAGGCCCTTCAGTGTGAACAGGCTCTTCGTGATCTTTTGCTTTAATGAACATGATGTCTTCATCAGGGAAGTCAAACCTCATAGACTGGTAGTCATCAATGGGTTGCTCAGCAAGATATTCAGATAGTACACTGCCCTTGATGGCTTTCTGAGATGTGTACTGTATGTCGTATTCTGTGAGAATCATCTGCCATCTTGCAACCCGTCCGGTAAGAGCTGGCTTCTCGAAAATGTACTTAACTGGATCCATTTTTGAGATTAATAAGGTAGTGTGGGTCAACATATACTGCCTCAGTCGGCGAGCAGCCCACGCTAAAGCACAGCAAGTTTTCTCGAGCAGTGAATAATGTTGTTCACAGTCGGTAAACTTTTTGCTTAGGTAGTATATTGCATACTCTTTTCGACCAGACTCGTCATGCTGACCTAGTACACACCCCATCGACTCTTCTAACACTGTCAAGTACATAATCAGAGGTCTTCCTTCTACTGGAGGCATGAGGATTGGAGGTTCTTGTAAGTACTCTTTGATCTTGTCAAAAGCCTTCTGGCAATCTTCGTTCCACCTGACCGTCTGTTCTTTTCTTAACAGCTTGAACAAGGGTTCACAGGTCGCTGTGAGGTGAGATATGAACCTTGAAATGTAGTTCAATCGACCTAAGAACCCTCGAACTTCTTTCTCAGTTTTCGGTGCAGGCATCTCTTGGATGGCTTTGACTTTATCAGGGTCCACTTCAATCCCTTTCTCGCTTACAATAAAACCTAGCAGCTTACCAGATCTCACCCCGAATGTGCATTTGTTGGGGTTCAGCTTTAGTTGGTACTTCCTCAATCGCTTGAACAACTTCAGCAGATTCACCAGGTGATCTTCCTCTGTAAGGGACTTGGCAATCATGTCATCCACATAACACTCTATTTCTTTATGGATCATATCGTGGAATAATGTCACCATAGCCCGTTGATATGTTGCACCAGCATTCTTTAGTCCGAATGGCATCACCTTGTAACAGAACGTGCCCCAAGGTGTGATAAATGTTGTCTTCTCCATGTCTTCAGGTGACATCTTGATCTGATTATATCCTGAAAATCCATCCATGAAGGAGAATACCGAGAACTGAGCCGTGTTATCCACCAATACATCAATGTGAGGTAATGGGAAGTCATCTTTCGGGCTGGCTCTATTCAGATCCCGATAGTCAACACACATTCTTACTTTGCCATCTTTCTTAGGCACAGGCACTATATTAGCAACCCACGGCGGATAGCTAGTTACAGCAAGGAACCCGGCGTCCCATTGCTTTTGTACCTCTTCCTTGATTTTCATAGCCATGTCTGGGCGAGTTCGGCGCAGCTTCTGTTTGACCGGTGGGCATTCTTCCCTCAAAGGCAGCTTATGCACAACAATGTCGGTATCCAATCCTGGCATATCTTGATACGACCAAGCAAACACATCAACATACTCTTGAAGCAGATCTATCAGTTGTCTCTTCACTGAGTCTTGCAGGCAGGCCCCGATTCTAACTTCTTTCACGTCTTCATCTGTACCAAGATTGATCACTTCAACCTCCTCCTGATGAGGGGTAATAACCTTTTCCTCTTGCCTTAACAACCTGGCTAGCTCTTCAGGAAGCTCATATTCTTCATCAACCCCTTCATCAGCTTGATTGATTGGATTGTCAAAGTCATACGATGTCATAGCCGTGCTGTTGTCGGTGCTGTCAGGAAGGCACTCTCTGCAAGGGTTAAGTTTGTTCATTTTAGTGATTGATTTTAATCTTGCTTTAGAAAAAAGAGTGAAATGAAGTTATCATTTTGAAAACACCGCCATTTATTTTTGTACAAAAAGAAAAATGGAAAAACAGTGAGCAGAAAAGAAAAAGACTCGTTTGCAAAAAGATGTCTGATATTTCATTAATTTAATCTTGTTTGCACAAAAGTACAGATGGCCCTGATTACAAAATGAGTCTTGTCATCTTGGGCAAGATGCAAGACTTTGATGCATGCTATAAAAATACAGGAAATAATAATTACTCTGCATGAGTAACTCTTATAATTTCCTGGGAAGACCAGTTCGAGACACTGCTCCCCGGGATCTTTGGACGAATCCAATTCTCCAGATTGCGCTCCTCTTCCAGCTCATCTTCCAAACAGTTGATAGCATCGGGGGTGAGCATCCCCCCACTGACAAAACCAGGCTCTTCAGCAGCCTTTGCTTGATGTTGAGTTGGTCTGTAACCCAACCCAAACTTGTCTTCTTTTTTCTCCACCGATAGCAGTTTGCCCCAGCCTTGGGCAGTTCCTTCCTCAACAACCCTCCGGGCTTGTTGGTATGATGACATTGGAGTACCAGATACAGCAGATGCCTCATTCACATTCAAAGCTTCAAACCCCTGGCTCATTGTTTCATGGATCTCCCCATCCATTTCAATGTACTTATAGGTTGCCAGGTGGCTGACAAAAATGTCCTCCTCTCCACAGATTGTGACAACTTGGCCTTCCCACTCAAATTTTAACTTTTGGTGAAGGGTAGACGTTATTGCGCCGGCGGCGTGAATCCAGGGTCTACCCAACAAACAGCTGTAGGCGGGCTGAATGTCCATCACATAAAAGATAGTTTTAAAGGTCTGTGGGCCAATTGTCACGGGCAGCTCAATCTCTCCCAGCACCGATCTCTTAGAACCATCAAAGGCTCTTACTACCAGGTTGCTGGGTCTCAATGCCAAACCATCATATTCTAACTTCACCAGAGCCTTCTTTGGTAAGACATTAAGGGACGACCCTGTGTCTACCAGCACATGAGAAAGGACAACTCCTTTGCATTCCATGGTTATGTGCAAGGCTTTGTTGTGATTGCGGCCATCCGCTGTCAAGTCAGAATTGGTAAACCCTAGCCCATTGCTAGCAGTAACATTTCCAACCACGGTTTCCAATTGGTTGACAGTAATCTCTTCGGGCACGTAAGCTGCGTGCAAGACTTTAAGTAGTGCATTCCGATGGGCTTCGGAGCACATAAGCAGTGAGAGGATAGAGATTTTGGATGGCGTCTGGTGAAGTTGATCCACAATTTTGTAATCACTCTTTTTGATGATCCGCATAAACTCATCAACTTCCTGATCGAATGGAGTCTTCAGGGCTTCCTTAACAGCTTGATCTTCCTGCACCGGGCTCTTCCCTTTTGCCTTGGCAGCAGCTTCTGCTTCGGCTGTAGGTCTTTGGACTGGTGGAGCGAAGAGACGTCCGCTTCGGGTGAAGCCTCCGCCTCCCCCCACATTATCTACTTGTGGTGCAGGTGCTGATGTTTCAAGAGTGATTCTTTTTCCTTCGCAGTATACGTCAGAGCCATAGTGCCAAGGGATGGCCCTATTGCTTTCATATGGTACTGGTCCAGGCACCGTGACAGTGACTGGACTGATTGCTGCTGCTGAAGGGACTGTAATTGTTTGTGGATCATAAAAGATTGTAACTGGTGCTCTGATGGGAGCAGCACCCTCTGAATGGTAGGCGGAATTATTTTCAGGATCGTAGAATATGGTAACAGTAGAGACATCTTCATGATTGATTGCTGGTGTTGTAGGAGGTGTTGTTGGAAGGACTGATGTTGTTGTTGATGGAGATTCGAAATGGAATGAAGCTGAAGTTGTAGCAGGAGAAACTGTTGAAAACTGATCATTTGGAAGGACAGGTGAAGCACTTGTTGATGTTGCTGGTGAGTTGTTGGGAACGATAGTTGCTGCGGTTGTAGGAGGTTCTGAAACCGTTGTTGATGAAGTTGCCGGATTTGTCGGGAATGATGTGGTGATCTGGAGCAGGCCACTTTGAATAAGGTTGTCAATGCCATTCCTCAGGTCCTCACACCCATTCCATGAAATATTGCAGTAGGGGCACCCTAGTTCACACCCCGGAAATATCTGGTTTTCACGGAGTTGAGCTTTGATTTCCACCAATGGTGTCCGGATCTGATCCACACTGGTTATTAAATAAGACGGTTGGTCTTCTTCAATAGCGTTAATTCGAGGACCACCATGGTTTGGCATAGGGTTGTTATTGACATTGGGCGGAGGTGCAAAATTCAGAGCCTTGGAGTCTACCAAGTCTTGTACCTTCATATGCAGAGCCCTGCATTTTTCTGTACTGTGACCAGGTGCGTTTGAATGAAAAGCACACCTAGCGTTGGAGTCATAGTTTCTTGGTAGACTGTTGGGATCCGGAGGTGCCAACGTTCTTAGCTCAACTAGGTTGAGTTTCAGAAGCTGTGGCAGCAAGGCAGCATACGGCATTGGGATCGGGTCGATCACTCTATTAGCTTGGGATGGCCTCTGTTGGAATGGCCTTTGTTGATTGTTGTTGGTGTTGTTGTTGTTGAAGTTCCTTGGAGGATACTGATCCTGGTGATACTGAGGTTGTTGTTGGAAGTTTTGTTGCGGAGGTTGATAGACTGGCTGTGGATGAGCTGGAGCAGGAATGGTGACTGCTGCTATTGTTCTCTGAGCATATTGGGGCCTACCCCTGTTTGAATGGATGGCATTGGCCTCGCCAGTTCTTCTCGGGCCTGCAAAAGGCTTCCTTGTACTACTGGACGAGCTTGCACCGTTGTCTGAGATCTTTCCCATTTTTAACAAGCTTTCAATTCTCTCCCCAGCTATGACAACATCTGCGAAGCTAGTGGAGGAGAAAGCAGCCAACCTGTCAATATACGTTCCCTGGAGAGTGTTCATAAACATGTTTGCCATTTCCCGCTCAGACATAGGTGGTTGAACAGCAGCAGCCAGCTGCCTCCACCTTTGGGCGTATTCTCGGAAACTCTCCCTCGAAGACTGTGACATTCCCATCAGGAGAGTCCTGTTGGGTGCCATGTCTAGATTATACTGATACTGTCTGATGAAGGCCTCTGCCAGGTCCTTCCAGCATCTAATTGTTGCCCTTGTCAAGTGAGAGTACCATTCTCTTGACGCTCCAGTCAAGCTATCCTCAAAATAGAACATCCACAATTTCTCATCCATTGTATAGGCCTTCAGCCTTCCCAGAAATGATTGTAGATGAGTCCGGGGGCATGAAGTCCCGTTATACTTTTCGAAACAAGGAGGCTTGAACTTATGGGGGATCCTGACCCCATCTACCAAACCCATGTCCATAACGTCGAAGCCCAAAGAGTTTTGAGATTCTAAGGACCTCAACTTCTCAGCTATTTCTTCCAACCGTCTATCATAAGCCTCTTCTCCAGCACCCATTACTGTGAACTGGTCTTCTTGAGGGTCTTCCTGTAGTACCCTCCCTGCTGTGGCAGTCCCTTGTATATTGACAGGGATGTTGGCCTCTGGATGGAGATGGGGTCCAAAAACTGGGGGATTGACATGAGGTTGGACCCTCTCGTTGTTACTTGTGCCAGCAGTCCCCACATGGGGTTCCTCTTGATTCCTCCCTTCTACCAAAGCTCTGAGCCTCTCCTGGCTTTGAGCTAAGTTGTTCATCACTTCCATGAATTGTGTTATCTGCGTTCTCATCTCCAACCTTTCGTTGGCCATCTGGTTTCTGACCTCCGTAAGGTCCTGCTGCATCTGATCCATCTGAATTCCCGGAAGGTTGTTTCTAGTTGGGTACCTGTGTGGCCTGTTGAGGGGAAATACCCGGCGGCGAGCAATAATTCCTGAGATTCACAACATAGGTTAGTAACAATAAAACAAAACCTACAAAACAAACAGAAGGGTTAGTATGCAATGCAGTTATGCTTATTTGCTCTCAAGGTATCCGGTTTGGCCTTCAGTTTTGACCCTTCCAGACCCTTGAAGATGATGCTGTTGAAGTTGCTTTCGAAATAAACCCAGATGGAAACTAACACAAATATATTACAGAAGGTGACATAATACATCTTGTTCATTTTACAACACCAGCCCTCTAAGGGGTCAAAATACATCACAAAAACAAAAGTACATGGAATAGGAATAACAACAAGCAAATGGTCAAACTCCAAGGCCAAACTCATCCTCACGAACTTCCTTAAGAAGTGCTTCGGTCACAGGATCAGCCGGACGCTCCGTGAGACCTCTGATGAGAAGGTTTCTTGCTGCAACAGCTGCAGTCAACTTCTTGCTCTGACTTTGGTCCTTAGACCTCTTCACTCCAGCTCTGATTTCTAACTCTGATATTTCCTTCTGGGCTGCTGCCAAGGCTTTTTCTATCTGCTCCATCTTGTCCTGAACTCTCTTGTCTTCCAGGGTACGAGCCTCGGTGATCCTGACCCACCGGGCTTGACTCTCCTTCAAATACAAGTCTGTCCTTGCTCTTTGGAACTGGGCTTCTTTACAAGCATTCTTCAGAATTTGTTCACCAGCTCTAGACTTGTTGATATAATCCCCAGACTTTTCAATCTTAGCCAGATGCTCTACTCTCAACTTCTCCAATCTCTCAATCTCCCTCATACCTTCACTCCTTTCCCGGAGGGTCTTCTGCAAAGCCTGGGTTAACTTCTCATTTCTTTCCTTCAAGCTTTCAAACTCCTCCAGACTGATAGTGGCAGGGGGTGGTGCTGAAGATGACTCAGGCATGTCTTCTATGGTGAAGGGCATTCCAAAGAATTGGGCCCTGGCGTGGGACCACTCATAATATTGGACTGATGCCACATTATTGCATTTCCCCAGAGTGGTGATTCCCTTGGTTTGAACATGATCCCAGGCCCAGGAAGCCTGCCTAACAGTTGCCAGACTAATCTTGTTCTCACAGTAGAGGGTCTCAACCAAGTCTTGCTCCCTGGGAGTATGGACCAGTGCATAGCCTAATTGCCTCCTGAATAGCAGAGGGTTGTAATTGATACTTCCCTTGACCCCTATTAAAGGCACATTAGGAAAGTGCCCACAGCTTGTAATGATATCTCTGCCCTTGGTGCTTTGAGTACACCATCTGATGTCTGCTGAAGTGAGAGTAGTGAGCCTCTTAGCCCAGTTGCTTTGCTGATGAGGATTTAGGAATGCATCTGTCCTGGGTAGATGCTTAAGAAGCCAAGCATGGAATAATGGAGCACAACACCTCACTAGCCTTCCCCTCTGCTTCTCATTCTTCTGGTGTACTGAGTAATAGAGATCTCCTAGCAAAGTTGGCACTGGGTTCTTCAGGATGAACAAATGGATTGCATTCTTGCTGATGAATCGAGGCTCATCTGCAAACAACACAATTCCATATACACTTAAGGCCAACAGAGCACAAACAGCTCTCCATTCCCCCTGGGAAGCCTTCAGACTAGCTTGAGAAATCAGGAAGTCAAGATGAAAACCAGGGATCCCAGCTTTAGAGGTCATATGCTGCTCAATCAAAGCAGGTTCCAGGTGCAAAGCTTTTGCTATCCTTCCATTGCTGGGAAAGACCATTTCAGGGTTGAAAGGGATTTCCCTCTTGATAGGCAAACCAATCAAAGATGAGTATTCTTCTAAAAGAGGCCCCAACTGAAAGTCTTGAAAGGTGAAACATCTCAATGGAGGATCATAAAACTGAATGCAGGTGTGGACGAGGCTCCTCTGTGAAGGGTCCAGATCCATAACCATGTCCAGTATATCTCCATAACTCTCCCTGAACAAGGGTATGTGATCTGGAGTGATCAGGGTTTGGATCCTCCTGATGTCTGATAAGTCTGGCTGGAAGAAATGATAGGTGATGTTGCTTTTCTTTGGAGCCATGATGCTGAAGACTGAGTAGAGTGCTGATGAAGATGCTGAGGAGTGGGCCACTGGCTGGCTAGTGCTGGTGATAGCTGAAGCAGGTGCTGGTGAAGACAGGTCAGTACTGCAGATAGGGTCAAAACCAAAACCAAATGAAGATGGATACCCTGAAACAAATAAGCAAATGTCAATATGATGCAATGATTATGTATGCAAATGATATGCAAGGGGTTTGTGACTGAGCTGGATCTGATCAAAATGCTCTGATATAGGTCCAAGTGTGTTCAAGAATTCCAGTTGGAGGTCTAAAAATCCAGTAACCAGGGTGGGGGGCTCAAATAAAGAGCCACATGTCCAGGGTTTAGAATCACAAGAACTGTCCAACATGGAGTATTCTTAACAAAGTCAAAGTAACAGGGTATTCTGAGGTCAAGGTACCTGCAAACCTGTAAACAGCCCAACCCCCTCACAGGTGGTGATCTAGAACAAGGATCCTCAGACTTGGATCAGTTATGAGAAGTGTAAACACTTCTAACCCGGAGGTACAGTGTTTACAATAACCATAACAATTCCTCATCTAATTCACCTCAGTTTCTGAAGGTCAATACTAAAAGGTCATCCAGACTTAGCAGGCTTCCCAGATAGCCCTAGCATTGCAGGAAATCTGCAACACAGAGTTCTCAAGAAGAAACCCATATCTGAACCGTGTTTCATATTCCCGCACCAGACCGAAATGGAATGGGAAAGAATATGATTCACTCTAGCCTAGGTGTCACTCAAGTCCCAGGTATAGGACCTTAACTCTCAATGAATCACCCACCCACCAAGGCAAACAACAGATCCAGCCAGCAACAATGACAGTATGATATAAATAAATGCAATAAAGAAAGCAGTAAAGTAACTGTACATAAAGCAATAAACAAAAATAAATACAAGCACATAACACCCCAGTAAACACAAATCAAACAAGCGCTAGGAGGAACCCACAAAAAAGAACCAGAAGCCCTGGTTACAGTATAAGGATCCCCAGCAGAGTCGCCAAGCTGTCGCTCCCAAAGATTTGCATCCAGGTACAAGCGCGAACGGTCGGCGAGAGGGACAATGAGAACACACAGCCGTGAACTCACTGGAGATGAATAGAGTCGCCAGCTAGGCATTTTTATCCCGGAGGAAAGGTAATGCTGCATAGACCTAGAAAAAGATGGATAAGACGGTTTGCGAACCAGAGAGACTGAGAAAGGGGGTTGGTTACAACCTGGGAAGGTATTAGCACCCAGATTGTCCGCCGTACTCGACGGGATCCACGCTTAAGAGATTTGTGTTTTAAAGGGGTAGTGTCAGTGCAATTTGTGTATAAAAGAGCTGGAAAAGGATGTACAGGTGTCAGTGTAAGTGAAGTGTATAGGTGAAGTGTCAGTGTAAGGACAGGAGTGAAATGCTCATGATCATGAGGCTAAAGAATAAGGCTAGAAAGAGGGGGAATATACAGAGACTTTTGTTCGATAACTGTTAAGTTATGCCTACGTATCCTCTCGTGCAATGAGGAAGTCAGAACACCGTAGTTCGACCCAAAGAGACTGAAAGATGAATTGACTTGTGAACTGCTTACTTGCCTATGCTCAAGTGTATGATCTGTCTGGCACAGATGCAAACTGTCTTGCATTAGACAGAAGAAGCGAGTTCTCGTTTGTGAGTGAAGATGATAAGAAAAGAATCCCGAAGGAGACGATTATTGTTTGTTTTTGAGTTTTCAGTCTTTTATTGCTTTTGGATTTTGTCATAAGTTAATGAGCTTAAGTCTAAACCAATGGATTTAGTAAACTCATCACATCTTCCCTCTGATTAGGGGTAATGAGAGTACCTTAAGTGTGAAGTCAGATTCTCACACTTAAACACCTTTGGTGTAGGATTAAGATCATTAACCTACTTGTGATTAATTAGATGTTTTTTGTGGTTTTTGTTTAGTGTTAAGTAATGAGGTTAAGCCATAATCAAGGATTAAACAGACTCATTACACCATCCTAATAGAAGGATAATAGATGAGAATGTTTAAGCTGAGGAAAGCTCCTCAACTTAATCCATGATTAGGGATTAAACTCATGACAAAACAAGCCTTTGATTAAGTGGATTTTATTTAATGATATGATGATGAAGTGATTTTTAGGGTTTGTAAGACAACTTGAGGGGGACTTGTCCATTAACACTAGGGTTAGTCCTTCTTAACCACTTAAGGAAGAATTAGAACCCTAATGCAAGGCCCAAGTTACAAGTGTGATGTCTTGATATTTATTAAGTGAATTGGTTAAGAGATTTAAACACATTAAGGGTTTAACACTTAGGATTAAAGTTATACACTCCATCCTAAAAGAAGGATGCAGGCATAAGCTTAATCACAAAGTCTTAAAGCCTTTAGGGTTTAGTCCCTGATTATGAGGTGAGAAGAGAGGACTCAAAGAGAGACACAAAGGTAAAACTATGAGGGGAGACTAATCAAAACCCTAATCATTGTCATGCTTGGTTGTCCCTAAGGTTTGTGAGGTTTGCAAGAACAATCTTCAGAAGAACCACCAGGAAGCAGATGAACAAGATCAAGAGAAGCAAAGTGGCTTGCTTCATTCAAGAAGTCAAGTCACTTGAAGAAAGAAAGTGGGAGAAACAAGAATGAGCAAGCTCAATCTTAAACACATATAGAAATGCAGCAATGGATGCAAGGGAGATGCAAAGAAAGGTTATGAGAAGTGAAAGCAAATTCACTTCTCAAAGTCACTTACCACCTGAAATGTTAGAAAGAAATACAATGCAATGCTAGATGGGATGAAATGGTATGATGCTAGACCAAACCAGAAGCATGTTGATGATGATTATGATGTTATGAGGTGCTGCAAACATGAGGCAAGGCATGGGGATGATCATATGAACATGTTGATGCAAGAGAAGCATGCTTAGAACCATGAACATACATGAAAAGTTATGAAGCATACAAGACAAATGGCATGGCAAATGTGCAATGCAATGATCAAACATGTTTTCTATATGTCTTGAGATGCCAAATGAATCACAAGAATGCACAAAATGCAAAGACAAGTCATGTTATGCAAGGGAATGTAAGAAGGATGCAAGAGAAAGCCCAAATTAGGGTTCATGGATCAAACATCAAACAAAAAACCAAAACAGAAGCAAACCCTAAGATAAAAAATGGAAAATGCTACCCAAAGAAACCCTAAACCTATAATGAACCACTGCCCAAAGGGGAACTCTCAACTCTTAACCAAACTCAAGATATGAATTTTCCAAGTTATTAGGGTTTTTTAGGGTTCTTAACAAAAGAAATGCCAAACAAAAGGAAAATGCAAGATCAAATCATGGCCATTTTACCCTAGAAACTACATGCCAAACACAAAACAATGCAAGAAGAATCAATGTCTCAACCTTCTCCAATAGGCAGAAATGAATTTTTGAACTTAGGATCAAATTAATGCATAAAAAATGATTTAATTCAATGAAAAATTCTTAAAATGCATTAAGATCAAAAAAGAAATTTGGTTTGAAGGTTGGACAATGTTTCTAAATGTCTTAGAACATTTCATGAATTTTTTTGTGATTTTTAAATACTTAAAAGTATTTTTAATTAATTAATTCCCATTAATCAATTAAAAATAATCTTTTAAATATTTAAAAATACTTTTTTAATGATAAAAAATAAAATAAAAATGTTTTTGGGTCTTAAAAATTAATAAAACTTTTAAGAAAAAGTTTCATAATTTTTAAGACATTTTTGCTATTTTAAAATAATTATACAAGTTAATTGAAATAAAATGAAATAAAAACAAATAAAAATAAAAGTAAACAGAATGAGAGGCTGAGATGCAATCTGGGGAGGAGACAGTTGACCACGCGCCAAATCCAGTGGTTCAGATTCAAACTTCTTAAATCCAATTAATTAAACTAATTAAACCTAATTAGGGTTAATGACCACATCTGGACCCTTCATGCGCGCGGCAAGTCAACGGGTCAGAGCAATCCTACGGGTGAAATTCAAACTAACATTAATGACCTGAGATTAGGGCTTAATGACTCAGGCTGCCGGAGAAGACTTCCGGTCGTCTTCTCCGGCCAGCTCCCTCCCTGAGAAACTTCAAACTTCCTAAAAACGTATCAAAAATGAAAAATAAGAACTGGGAAGTGTTCCCCACCTCCTCACGAATCAAACCCCTATCCTAAAACAAATTTAT
This sequence comes from Lathyrus aphaca, assembly GCA_963966055.1. Taxonomy (NCBI): domain Eukaryota; kingdom Viridiplantae; phylum Streptophyta; class Magnoliopsida; order Fabales; family Fabaceae; genus Lathyrus; species Lathyrus aphaca. The sequence goes on along the minus strand of OZ014525.1, from coordinate 68,657,142 downwards.
TCTTCCTAAACAAACTGAATCGAAGAGAACAAGTTCTAGGGCACGCAGGTTTCAGAGACAAATTAAACTCTCAAATCAAAGCCATTTTTAAAACCAATGATACCAGGATGATCAGTGAAGCACATAGAACAAGTTTGTAACAAGAAAAACAATTTCTGGAAAAATAAATTTCAGGCTACCTGAGATTCGAAGCTTTCAGTTTGAGGACTTTCTGGCCACTTCCTTCAGTGCAAACTACTCCACTTGGTCCCCAGAAGATGTTTGAATGCTCAAAGAGAATTTAAGTTGGCTGGATAGTGAGTTTCGAAAGCTCCTGCTTCAGCTCAGTCAGAAATGGCAATGGAGTTTCTGGAGGTTTCAGGCCATGGTGAGGGGTTGTTTGTGATCCTGAGGGTGAATGGAGAAGGTCTGGAGTGTTTGTTTGGATGTTTGCAAACTGTGGTGAGAGTTTCGAAGAGAAATGCAGCTTGGGGTGAGAAATGGCTATGGAGTATTCTGGTTGTTTCAGGCTTGGGTTCTTGGTGCTTTGTGGTCTATGGAGCAAGGTGAGTTGAATGGTGAAGTTGGCTTGGGTGTTTTGTGGCTGTGGAGGCAGATTCGAAGGAAGTTGCAACTTGGTAGGTTTTTGTGAATGTGATCAATGAGGATGTTTCAGCCTTGCCTAGTACTTGGAATGGCTTGCAAAATGATATGTTATTTTAATCCTATAGGTCAGATGATGTGACCTGGCCTATAGTGATTGGTAAGTTTACTTTTGCATAAAGTCCAACTTTGTGTAAGGCAAGTATGGTGAGGTGCTAGGCAAGTACAATGGGCATGGGCTGCGCAGCATGATGAGTGTGTGAGGCTAGCTTGATTCAAGGACCAATGCAGCAAGTTGGTGAAGAGAAATGAGTGGTTTTGCAACTTGTTATAACTTTGGTTCACATGTGATTTTCTTGTTCCAAAAGTCATGAAACATGAGCAATGCCTAGTTCATTCTGAATTTTAGGACTTATATGATGTTTGTGTGCTGGTTTGTAGTGAATTAGAAGTCACATAATGCATTGGTTCATGACTTTGCAAAATTTCCAAATGAGGCATGCCTTGAAAATCAATGATTTTTGCCAACTTTGCATTGCCATAACTTTTGATCCAAGAAGCATTTGATCATGTTCTTGTATTTTTTGAAAAGGGAAAGATGAGATCTACAACTTTCATGACCAAAGTTTTTCCATTTGAAGCTTTTTTGGATCAAGAATCAAAGCTTGAAAAATGACCTAAAATGAGGCATTCTTGAAAAGTCAACTATGCCCAAAAAGTCAACATTTGCAAAAAACCCTAAATTCTTGATTTCTATGAACTTCAACCTTCTTCCATGATCAAATAAAGATCATATACACTCAAAATGATGAAGATCACCCATTGGTTGGGTCATTGGGGGCCTCAGATGCCCTGATTTTACACTGACTTGTCTGAAAAGTCAACCCTTGATCAAATGACTTCCCCATGGAATTTCTTCATGAAAATTGATATGCATACTCCCTATACCATATAGAGACCAATGGAAACAAGAATGACCAAAAAATTTGGAGTTATGGCCTCTAAAACCAAAACCCTAATTTTAGGTCAACTGTGCAGTTCATCCTGGCTCTGCATCCACTCAAACCCTAGTCCTTGTGATTCCTCTGCATTTTTGACTTTGAGGAGATGGAATATGACATAAGAACACACATGGACCACTTTGAAATGATTGGTGGCCTTTGGGGTGGCTCAGGATGCCCTGAGGTTGCTCAGATCACAAACCCTAGGTGCAGATGCCTTAGAAACTATGCAGTGAATCAAAAAATGAGATGTGAGATGATAATATTGTGTTTATGCATATGAGGATGATCACAAGCCATGGTGTGAATGGGTGAGGGCAAATTTGGGGTGTTTACATCTGGTTCAACATCAATGAGTAGCTAATTACCTTAGGGCGGTATGTAGTTAAAACAAACTTAATCGGTAAAATTTAATCATAGGCTTAAAATAATTAATAACTTAACATTCTGGCTGATACTTTTTAATTAAAATCGACCTTTTCGTTACGAGAGTAAGGAAAGAGTATTAGGTTAGGTCAAGACCACGAGAGTGTGAGATTTTAATCAGATAGCTAAAGTTAGGCATTTAAATTAAACACAGCGAGAGCGCTTTAAAATAAATTAGAATTACTAAGTTTCCAAAAATTATCTCTAAACACTTATGGGCTAGCGAGAGCAGGCATAGGGCTTTAGGGGTAAGATCTGAGATAAGACCACGAGAGTGTGAGTTGAGGGTATTTAAACTGGTAACCTCTACCGAATAGATTAAGTAAACACCTTTATAAGCCTAGGTTAGATTGACCCACCTAAGTTAGTATAATTACATACCGACCGCCTTAGTATTATTTTATTAAAACTTAAATTTAATTCCGCCTTTAATATTTTAAAATCAACAAAAAATCGTGACAACCCTTCACCTTAGCTAAACTAGAAGTCCATCTAGCACTAAGTAACCATAGAGTCCCTGTGGATCGATAATCTTAAATATTACTTCGATAGGCTGTGCACTTGCAGTTCAGATACCGCTAGACACATAATTAGACACGTCTTTAGCCCATCAAGTTTTTGGCGCCGTTGCCGGGGACCTTAATTTAGTTACTAGTGCACTTTAGGTAGCATTGTCTAGACTAAGGTATCAACTATTTAATTTATTTAATTTAATTTCCGAGTGTATGCCAAGTACTCGCTCTAAAAGCGAAGACTTACAACCTCTAATCCCTGAATCGGAACGCTTCTTACACGTAAGAAGACGGATATTCGATTACGAAAAAAATTACAATATTCCAGATCTTCAATTAGATTCACCTAAACCAGTCGTTACATCAAAGGACACAGAGATGGCTGAAGAACAGAATCACCCACTCAAGTATTACGCTAGTCCTTCGCAAGCTGAACCGCATTCAAGCATTGCAGCACCAACTATCAACCGAAATGATTTCGAACTAAAACCTTCGTTGATATCAGTCGTGCAGCAAAATCAATTCGCCGGAAATCCTACCGAGGATCCGAACCTTCATCTTTCGATCTTTGTGCAATACGCAGATACCGTAAAAGCCAATGGAGTTACCCAAGAAGCTTTAGACTACGTTTATTTCCTTTTTCACTTCGAGACAGAGCAAGAGCTTGGCTCAATCTCTGCCTTCGAACTCAGTAACTACGTGGGAGGAACTTAAGAGAGTTTTCTTGAATAGATGTTTTCCACCTAGAAAGACAGCTATGCTGAGAGCTCAGATCAACGGATTTAAGCAAAGGGAAAGCGAATCACTATTCGAAGCTTGGGAACGCTATAAGGATTTGCTGAGACTTTGTCCACATCACGGATTAATAGAATGGATGGTCATCCATACCTTCTATAATGGACTCTTGTACAATACAAGAATGACAATTGACGTTGCCGCAGGCGGTGCATTGATGGACAAAGAATATAATGATGCTTATGCACTCATCGAAAGTATGGCTCAAAACCATTACCTTTGGGGAAGCGAGAGAATCGCAACCGAGAAACCAACAAAAGGAGGTATGTACGAAGTGAGTAGTATGGACCAAGTCAATGCAAAGTTTGACTAACTAAGCCAAAAGATCGACAACTTGGCCATAACACCAACAACCACCGTGGCTGCAGTAACACCTAACTGTGAGTTATGTGGAGTTCCAGGACACGAAGTTTCTGATTGTCAACTATTGACAGGAACTCCCACTGATCAAGTGAATTATGCTCAAGGAAACCCATACTCAAACACATACAACCTAGGTTGGAAGAATCATCTGAACTTCTCCTATAAGAATAACAATGCTTTATACGCACCAGGTCAAGCACCAGCTACATCACCAGGATATCAAAAGACTGCTCCTAATGTCCCTAGAAAATCGAACCTTGAGTTGATGATGGAGAACTTTATAGCTAACCAATCTCAAACAAACAAGGACTTCTTAAACCAAAACATTCACACTAGTGAGCAGATTAAACAATTAGTGAGCAAAGTAGATGCATTAGCTACACATAACAAAATGCTTGAAACTCAGATTTCACAAGTAGCTCAACAACAAGCACCTACTGCTGCACCAGCTAGAGTATTACCTGGACAACCTCAACCTAATCCGAAAGGACATGCCAATGCCGTAATATTAAGAAGTGGCAAGGAACTTGACGGACCTACCGATCCAAGACTTGACAATCCAGCCATGTACCAAAAACCGGATAAATCGACTGAAGTGGTGAATGATCCAGAAGAAAAGGAAGATGATAATCAAGAGGTAGTGGAGAAAGAACAACCTTATGTGCCTCCACCACCCTATAAACCACCAATTCCGTACCCTCAGAGATTAACAAATTCCAAGACGACGGGTCAATTTAAGAAATTTGTAGAACTTCTGAAACAGTTGAATATTACTATTCCGTTTACAGAAGCTATCACCCAAATACCCTCGTATGCTAAGTTTTTAAAAGAAATCTTATCCAATAAGAAAAAGATAGAGGATAACGGAACAATTACACTTACTGCCGAGTGTAGCGCCATAATTCAGAATAATATGCCTCCTAAGCTAAAAGATCCAGGAAGTTTCTCTATACCCTGTGTAATAGGAAAATTCGTCATTGACAAAGCTCTATGCAATTTAGGAGCCAGTATCAGTGTTATACCCTTAACGATTTGCAAAAGGCTAGACATGGGAGACCTTAGACCAACTAAAATGTCTGTTCAACTAGCTGATCGCTCTGTTAAATATCCTGTAGGCATACTAGAAAACGTCCCAGTACGTATAGGACAATTCTACATCCCTACTGATTTTATAATCATGGACATCTCTGAAGACTCCACTACACCTATCATACTAGGAAGACCATTCTTAGCTACCGCCGGAGCTATAATAGACGTAAAAAGAGGAAAGCTGACCTTTGAAGTAGGTGAAGAGAAAGTTGAATTTATTTTAACACAATTCTTACAATCACCGGCTATAGAGGATACATGCTATCTATTGGACGTAATTGACGAATGTGTAAGAGAAATGGAAATGAAAGAAACTACCTATTCTGAAATTATGAAAATTCAAATCCCTTCGATTTTCGAAGATGATAATTAGCGTAAACCATATCAGGATGATAGTCTAAGAGAAAGTTTAGCACTTACACCAGATCCCATGCCAAGTAAAAATAAACCTACATTAGGGTTAAAAACTTTACCTAAGAACCTAAGATACGAATTCTTGGACACTGAATGTACAAGACCAGTTATAATCAATTCCAGTTTAGGAACTATAGAAACAAAGAAACTTTTAGATGTCTTGAAGAAATATCCAACTACATTAGGATATAACATATCTGATCTCAAAGGAATATGCCCTTCAGTCTGTATGCATTGTATTCTGCTAGAAGAAGATTGCAGAACCTCCAGAGAATCTCAAAGAAGAATTAACCCAATCCTTAGCACCGTAGTAAAAGAAGAAGTTAAGAAACTACTAGATGCCAGAATAATATATCCAATCTCTGATAGTGAATGGGTTAGTCCAATACATGTAGTGCCAAAGAAAGGAGGTATCACTGTTGTGAAAAACTCTCAAGGCGAATCGATATCCCAAAGAGTAGTGACGGGACATAGAGTATGCATAGATTATCGTAAACTAAACAAAGCCACTCGAAAAGATCATTTCCCACTACCCTTTATAGATCAAATGTTAGAACGATTAGCCAAGCATTCATACTTCTGTTATCTTGACGGTTACTCAAGATTTTTCCAAATCCCTATCCATCCAGGTGATCAAGAGAAGACTACATTCACATGCCCATATGGAACGTTCGCTTATAGACGAATGCCCTTTGGATTATGCAACGCTCCTGCAACCTTTCAAAGATGTATAATGTCAATCTTCGCAGATTTTATAGACAACATCATGGAAGTGTTCATGGACGACTTCTCTGTATGCGGGCAAAGTTTTGAAGGATGTCTATCAAACTTAGAAATGGTGTTAGAAAGATGTGTAAAAGTAAACCTCGTGCTTAACTGGGAGAAATGTCATTTTATGGTCAAAGAAGGAATCGTATTAGGTCACGTAATATCCGACAAGGGAATTGAAGTTGATAAAGCTAAGATTGAAGTCATAAAAGATCTTCAACCCCCTAAAACCGTTCGAGAAATACGAAGCTTTTTAGGACACGCCGGTTTCTACCGACGATTCATCAAAGATTTCTCGAAAATCACTAAACCCCTTACTGGTTTATTAATGAAAGACGCTGAGTTCATATTCAATGAAGATTGTCTTAAAGCATTCGAAACTCTAAAAACAACCCTCATCACCGCACCAATCATGCAACCCCCTGACTGGAGATTACCTTTCGAAATCATGTGCGATGCGAGTGACTATGCTGTAGGCGCAGTTCTAGGCCAGAGGAAGGAAAAGAAACTTCATGCGATTTACTATGCCAGTAGAACCTTAGATTCTGCCCAGATGAACTACGCCACTACTGAAAAAGAATTGTTAGCAGTTGTCTTTGCGCTTGACAAATTCCGTTCTTACCTAGTAGGAGCGAAAATAATCGTTTACACAGACCATGCTGCTATCCGATATTTATTAACTAAGAAAGATGCTAAACCGAGACTCTTGAGATGGATTTTACTCTTACAAGAATTTGATCTCGAAATAAAAGATAAGAAAGGTACTGAGAACGTCGTAGCGGACCATTTATCTAGAATAGAAGGTATTAAACCCGAACAAGTGTCGATTAATGATGATTTTCCGTATGAACAGCTGATAGCACAAATAGGAAGCGACCTAGTTCAGCTAGACATAAATGAACCAGAACCCGTGGAAACAATCCAGACAACTGTAGGACTGCCATGGTACGCTGACATTGTCAACTACCTAGCCGCAGGAGCTCTTCCACCCGATCTAACCTATCAGCAGAAAAAGAAATTCTTTCACAATCTAAAACATTACTATTGGGATGAACCATTATTGTTCAAAAGAGGACCCGATGGAATCTTTCGCCGATGTATTCCCGAAGAAGAAATAGAAGATGTCATTGCTCAATGTCATTCATCTCCTTATAGTGGACATGCAAGCACTTACAAGACTTGTGCAAAAATCTTGCAAGCCGGTTTATTCTGGCCTAATCTATGGAAAGATGTCCACATTGCTGTTATAAATTGCGATCGGTGTCAACACACCGGCAATATTTCAAGAAGAGATGAAATTCCTCAGAAAGGAATATTAGAAGTAGAAATCTTTGACGTCTGGGGAATAGATTTCATGGGACCATTCCCATCATCTTTCGGTAATAATTACATACTCGTAGCTGTTGATTATGTTTCGAAATGGATTGAAGCTATAGCTTCTCCTACAAACGATACACGAGTAGTAATAAAGCTTTTCAAAAATATAATCTTTCCCAGATTTGGTGTGCCTAGACTCGTCATAAGTGACGGTGGCTCGCACTTCATTTCAAAAATCTTTGACAAATTACTATCTAAGTATGGAGTAAGACACCGTGTGGCAACACCATATCACCCACAAACAAGTGGACAAGTCGAAGTCTCAAACAGAGAAATTAAACAAATCTTAGAAAAGACTGTCGCCATATCTCGGAAAGATTGGTCATCTAAACTTAATGAAGCTTTATGGGCTTATAGGACCGCTTACAAGACACCCATAGGTACTACACCTTTCAAATTAGTTTATGGAAAATCTTGTCACCTCCCGGTAGAACTAGAACACAAAGCTTATTGGGCGATTAGAACTCTCAATATAAACTATAATGCTGCAGGAGAAAAGCGAATCCTAGACATTAACGAATTAGAGGAATTAAGGCTAGATGCTTATGAGAATGCTAAGATATATAAAGAAAGAACTAAGCGATGGCACGATAAACGCCTATCTAGGAAAGAATTTAATGTGGGAGAAGTTGTACTCCTCTTTAATTCAAGACTTAGGCTCTTTCCTGGAAAATTAAAATCTAGATGGTCAGGACCCTTCGAAATAACTAAAGTATTCCCGAGTGGAGCAATAGAAATTAAGGGTAGGAATAGTGAACCATTCATAGTAAACGGACAACGTTTAAAACATTATCATAAAGTTGAAAATAGAGATTATGCAAATAATCTAAGGCTTTTAGAGTTATCCACTAATTCCCCTGATTAATCTAAACCTAAGCATTACGTCAGGCTTTTGACGATAAAAACAGCGCTTAGTGGGAGGCAACCCATTTACTCATTTAATTATTTAAACTATTCTCTTTATCATATTGTTATTTATCGTTTTAATATTTATTTATTTGTTTTTTTTTTCATTTTTTCATTTTATTTTATATTACTATTATTGCCTTTAAATTATGCATTTCATTTTCTTATTTTTATCTTAAATCACTTTTTACAGATTTTCTAAAAGTCTTTTCCACTTTCCTTCTCCCCCTGATTTGTTTCCTCCATATTTGCACTAACCATGGCTAACCAACCCATAAACCATATGGAAACCAAATTTAGAGGTAGAAACCAAAGAATGAAGTTTGAAGAGTTATCACAAAGGCAAATGGATTTGACCCTGTACCCGGATGAACAGACTATGGAAACCCTAGGTATACATGATAGCATCCTGTACTTGTTTAACCGACTTGGATGGGAGAATGCATTGATCCAACATAAGTTTGTGACTTACCGCGAGCTCACCCTTGAGTTCCTTAGCTCCTTAGTTTACCTACCTGAGCGCGGTTTTGGATTTAGGAAAGGATTTATCAGTTTTCGCCTATTTGGAATAGAATATGACTTTAACCATAAAGAACTAGCTGACTTATTAGGATTCCCTAGTGGACCCTTTTCTTTTACTACCACACAGGTAGAATTGATGGATATTGAGCTAGATTTCTTTTGGGGAACTTTAACCGGAAACTACCACCCTGAACCAAATAGCATGAACAATGATGAGATCCATAACCCTGCTCTCTGTTACTTCCATAAAATCCTAGCCCACACCTTCGTTGGAAAAGAAGAAAACATTACCGGAGTCTCTAAAGATGAGATATTCATTATGTCATGTTTCACTAATGGACAGCCTGTTAATGGTGTACCTTTCATGATGCAAACCTTCACCCGTATCCAAGAAGAACCTGAATTACCTATATTAGTAGAAGGTCTTGTAACCATGATTGCTGATGCCATAGGACTTAGGTACCAATTGCACAGATGCAACCGTTTAGGTACCATCCGTCCTATGAATCTTAACTTCTGCTTTAATCGCCATATCATAAGGAATTTAGGACATCCACCTTTCGAGTACCTAATCCGGAATGAGGTAGTAACCCTGTTCACACTGCCAAACCATGCTAGAGAAAGTGTTCACAATAAGGATAACTGGCTTTATGAGTTAACCCCACCTGATTATCCATCCACTCCTGAAACACCTCAGTCTTACAAGATAAAAGATGATATAATGACCGATGTCGAAACTGACCCTGAGACACCTCCTGGTTACCATGATATTGACCACACTGACGAAGTTATTGAAACCCCTGAAGTGAATCAAGGAGATTATGCTAACAACTTACAGAACATCATGAACACTCTTGAAGCTTACCAAACTGATATAAATTCATTTAAGGAAGACATTAAGAGCATGCGATTGGACATTATAGGTTTGACTGACATAACCTGCGAACAATTCTATCACTTGAACTCCGCAATCGAAGATTTGAAGAAACGCTTTTGAAAATGCTATAAGTGATTTAGTTTATTTTTTCTCATTGTTTTCGTTTCTAGTTAGATTTATTTTTCGCAAACAATTTCGTACCGTATTTTCATTTATGTAATTTCAATTTCAATTATTATATGCAATGCACTTCTAGTTCCAAAATTTCTCCATTTTAATCAATTTATATATTTTTAATTCTATGTACTGTTATGCTTGCATTTACTCCTATTATATAAAAATCTCTCATGCCATGCAAGTTAGCAAAGTATTATGTTGAAATAAATTATTATATGGTGTTTAAAAGTATTATTGAGTGAGAAGTGAAGAAAATAAATTATTATTAAGTATGTGAAATATATGAGATAGTGCTTTCTGGAAATTATTCAACGAAGCAAGCCCTCACGGTCGTCACGTCCCCCTAACGATCGTGACGTGCTCATTTAGCGTGTCACGACCGTCACCTCCCTGTCACGACCGTGACAACCCTAATTATAGGATTCGTGAGAAACAGAACTGTTTCTTTTCGTGACCTCTTCTTCTTCTTCCTCCATAACTTCCAAAAACCACCCATTTTCTCCATAACTTCCGTAACCTCCCATTACCAACTTTAAACTCATTAACCCCCCATTATCACCACACCTATCACATTCTCACCTTCCAATATTTACCCGAATCATCATTTCTCTCATTTTATCACTTTTTCACAAATATCAAAAATCTTCATCTTTCACTCTAGCTCTTGCATGCAATGGATACCATTCAATTTAGAGAAGGTGATGCTGGAGAAACCCAGAGAGAAAGATTTATCCGATTCCAGAACCGCGGTTTGCAACCTACGCGTTATATCGACACTGAATGCTTGAGAGAGCTCGGAATGCTCAACAGTGTCAAGAACCTGCTTAAGAAGGTTAATCTATGGGTTCTATGCAGTCAGCCTCAACCAACATTCGAGTTGCTGACACTGGAGTTCTTAAGCTCGTTTTGTTACATCACCGGTTCCGGTTCTCAGAGTCAGCTCACCGGCGTTGCTAAATTCAGATTGTTTGGCCGGGAGTTTGAACTTTCACAAACAAGGATAGCCGAGTTGCTAGGCTTCGCTCACGGAAATGAAGCTCACCTCCGCGTGCCGAATAATTTTAGTGAAACCGCTTTCACTTTATGGCACGACATAACCAATACCCGTGCCTCAGCCTTCCAAAGCCTCAATGCTACACACATCCACAACCCGGCAATCCGTTATTTCCACCGAGTCATTTGCAACACCATATTCGCTCGAGAAAGTAACCATAAGCTCAACTCCAAGGAGCTTCTATTCTTGCACTGCGCTCTAAATGACGAGCCGATCAACGCTGCCCCGTTCATGCTTTCTCACATCCAGGCTATTGCGCACAGAGGCTCCACCCCATTTTTCATTGGCGGCATTGTCACCACCCTCGCCTTTCAGTTAGGGCTCAGTGACTTGCTCGACAATTTGCCTGGCATAGCCGCATAATTCCTCACCAAGAGCTATTGCAGGTCCGCTCACTTGATTGCGCAGCGAGAGGATGGCAGGTATAGCCCTGTTGTCCATGGCACCATTTTTCACCATATCATTCTGCCGTCCCGTGACCGCATCGACCCATCCAGCCGAGCCAACTGGCTCTTTATTTCACCAGATGCTGCCGAACACGCCCCTATTCATGATGATCAGGCAGATCCTCCAGCGGATGAGATGCAGGACGCTATGGATGCAGCTGAGCCTGTCCAGGATATACCAGAGTCATCTACCCGACAGCCTCCTGCACCGGAAATCACACTTGAGGAAGTCCTCCGTGCGATTCATCAGCAGAACCAGATGAACGCCGCACTGGAGCGAAGGCAGAAGGAGCAGTATGATGCTTTACTCAGCACTATTGCAAGCAACCAGACATCTACTAATGAGAAGCTCGACGAAATTTTCAGCGAGCTAGAAGCCTTACGCATTGACATCACTGCTGCCACCGGCACCGGTTCTGATCCTGAAGCGACTCCTTTCAGACGCTCCCGCACCAGAAGCCGACCCCGCGGTCCTCAGCAGCCTTAGTTCTAGTTTTGCTTATGTTTGTTTTTCGTTTGTCGTTTGTACTGTACTTTTACCGCATTTATATCACAACATTGAGGACAATGTCTGATATAGTGTGGGAGAGGTACCTTTCATTTCCGCATTTTTCCCTTTTCGCATTTTCCCATTCTGTTGTATTTCTTTTCGCAAGTTAATGAAACGAGCAAATCTTTGTGCTATTTTCTTTTGTTTCGAACTTTCCCCGTTTATTTAGCCATACCAGAAAAAAATCATTAATTATTCTCATTACCCGACTTACCTACGGAATCGCAATTAGGAAGCTGAGAACGATTAAACAAGACCAATTCAATCTTGACACCTTTGACTTCCCACTTAAGCGATTCCATTTCGATTATCATTACGAGTACACTTTAAGTTTCAGTTCAAAAGTAACCCCTAGTAGTTTATACTAGCAGTCAGCACCGTCTGAACACAAACCACGTGGGGAGCCGATGAATATAAGCGTTTGATGCCTAATCAATAATGATCCTTCATATCTCGATGCAAATGAAAAGAAATTGCACCAAAGTACACGGTCACATATAAGAAACGAGAAATATGAGAAGGAGTCCATTGCGGGTTGGTTCAGAGGTACTGATTCTGAACTTGGTAGGGCGTGCTACGGCTCGATCCCCCACAACCTCCAAATCGGATAATATATGTAGGGTTACCATACTCGTGTACCAGACCCCGTGCTTAAAAAGGATCAAAGTCGCTAACCGGCTACTCCACTACGTGCGTGCTAAGGCAAAGGGCTTAATGTGATTGCGCTAGAATGAAACCGGGCGAAATAAGATCGAAAAACTCTAGGTGAAATCGTAAAGAAATTACCGATTGTTTCGTTTAACGGGAAGTCAACGAAATAGCTTGTTGCTTGTGTCATTAGTGTATCGGTAGTGTTCTATCAAAGTACCGGATTATCCGACAAAACGATCCCTCGTACGGTTTGTTATGTGTATGCGTCGATAAAAACTTGTCCGCCTATTTTCAACCGACTATTTGCTTGAGGACAAGCAAAGGTTTAAGTTTGGGGAAGTTTGATAACGAGAAAACATATCGATTATATTGCTAAGTTTCATTGACGTTTTATCGCATAATCATCATTTTAACACTCGATTTCTCGAGTTTTCCTTACCGTTTTGCAGGTACATCATATATGGAGCTAAATCATGAATTAAGAGCAAAAGGAACAAAAGCAACCATAAAAAGATGAAGAAATGAAGAAGCCTGCAGAACTGCATAATTTGTTGCAGTCACGGTCGTCACCAAGGTGTCACGACCGTGACACCCCAAAAGAAGCCATCACGACCGTGAGCACATTGTCACGACCGTGACACTTAAAATGCAAGGGACACTAGCGTGAAGACCTTGTCACGACCGTGACAAGTGTAAAAATAGGTTTTTGACTGAGACCACGTCAAAACCTTACATGAAGAAGGTTTTGCCTATTTTTTAGCCACGTTCCTATATTTCCTCCACCACTTCAGCAAGGCCCAATGCAACAAGTCCAAAATTGAAGCCCATTAATTGTTCTATAAATACCACAAGTTTTATGAAGAAACTACAGAGCATTTTTTTATTCATTTTTCTGCGGAAGCTCTGCCGATTTATTTTACGACCCTGTTTTTATTTCTGCATTATTTTCAGTTTTTCATTCTTATTATATCCCAACCCAACATATAACAATTTCCAACATCAGGAAATTGTTATACATTTACTTGTTTCTAAACCTTCAGAATTTGTTTATTTTCGATTTCCGCCAATTACTCCAAGCTTTCCGGTCTGTGGAAGAAGGAGTCTGCTATAATATTTGTTAACCAGGTTTTTATTATATTGCAAATTTAATATTTATAATGTTTATTTATTTTTCTGCCATGAGTATTCTATTATTTGTTTTTCTGTCTCTGTCTGGTTCAACATCAATGAGTAGCTAATTACCTTAGGGCGGTATGTAGTTAAAACAAACTTAATCGGTAAAATTTAATCATAGGCTTAAAATAATTAATAACTTAACATTCTGGCTGATACTTTTTAATTAAAATCGACCTTTTCGTTACGAGAGTAAGGAAAGAGTATTAGGTTAGGTCAAGACCACGAGAGTATGAGATTTTAATCAGATAGCTAAAGTTAGGCATTTAAATTAAACACAACGAGAGCGCTTTAAAATAAATTAGAATTACTAAGTTTCCAAAAATTATCTCTAAACACTTATGGGCTAGCGAGAGCAGGCATAGGGCTTTAGGGGTAAGATCTGAGATAAGACCACGAGAGTGTGAGTTGAGGGTATTTAAACTGGTAACCTCTACCGAATAGATTAAGTAAACACCTTTATAAGCCTAGGTTAGATTGACCCACCTAAGTTAGTATAATTACATATCGACCGCCTTAGTATTATTTTATTAAAACTTAAATTTAATTCCGCCTTTAATATTTTAAAATCAACAAAAAATTGTGACAACCCTTCACCTTAGCTAAACTAGAAGTCCATCTAGCACTAAGTAACCATAGAGTCCCTGTGGATCGATAATCTTAAATATTACTTCGATAGGCTGTGCACTTGCAGTTCAGATACCGCTAGACACATAATTAGACATGTCTTTAGCCCATCAGAATTCAAGATTCAACACCATAATTCCTCTCCTTATAGACCGAAGATGAATGGGGCTGTTGAAGCTGCGAACAAGAACATTAAGAAGATCATTCAGAAGATGGTTGTGGCGTACAAAGACTGGCATGAGATGCTCCCTTTTGCTTTGCATGGGTATCGTACATCTGTCCGCACTTCAACAGGGGCAACCCCTTTCTCACTTGTTTATGGTACAGAAGCAGTGCTCCCTGTCGAAGTTGAGATCCCATCAATGAGAGTTCTGATGGAAGCCAAGTTGACTGAGGCTGAATGGTGTCAGAGTAGATTTGATCAGTTGAATTTGATTGAGGAAAAGAGAATAATAACTTTGTGTCATGGTCGGTTGTACCAGCAAAGAATGAAGAAAGCTTTTGACAAGAAGGTCAAACCTCGTGTATTCAGAGAAGGCGACCTCGTGCTCAAAAAGATTCAGTCTTTCCTTAAAGATTCTCGGGGCAAGTGGACTCCGAACTATGATGGCCCATATGTTGTTAAGAAAGCCTTCTCTGGAGGTTCATTAATTCTTGCAACTATGGATGGTGAGGAGATCACTCGCCCTGTGAATGCGGATGCAGTCAAGAAATACTTCGCCTAAAAAATAAAAGAACAACTCGCTAAGTTGAAAACCCGAAAGGGCGACTTAGGCAAAAATGAGCGTCTCGGTGGATTGAAAACCCGAAAGGGCGGTCCAGGCAAAAATTAGAGACATAAACAAAAATAATTATCCCGGTAGATTGAAAACCCGAAAGGGCAATCTAGGCAAAAGTTAGGGATAATGGCAAGTAACTGCGTCGACAGACTGGATCACTTGTAGCAACCGAGGATTTCAGATTCTATCCCTCAGAAGAATTTCCCATCAAAGATTCTTATTCACTCATCCTTGACTGAAGTTTCGGACACAGTGGAGTTCAAAGTTGATAGGGAGAATAGTGATCATTGTATCTCAATGTAGCCCTTTTCCATGTATTTACCATTTTTCAAACTTGTAATGATCCATGGAGTCATGCCATTTGCTGACTACCATTCTATCAATGAATTTGAGCTTTTATCCAATTGTTTGCAATTCTTTATATTGTTTCTGTTTACAAAATTTCAATTTATTGTTGATGATGATTTTTTGAAACAAATTTAATAAATTTAATCTTTGAAGATTTTAAAAACATTTTTCTTTTGATATATGAACAAAGAAAGGATATCAATAGTGATTCCGAGGATGGTAAAGTCTGGATGTGTGAAACTTGTCTTTCCCAAAGCAGGGTTTGATTCGGTTGTGTCCATGTGAAGTCCCTGGATAGTCTTGACAGGTTGATGTTAATGATGTTTTGTTCCCCAACAATAAGCATGAGCGGGAATTGTATGATTGTTTTGAGTTCCCATGTATTCCCCAGAAGAGATGTTGGAAGGGATATTCTTAAGAATCCCTAGATGAGTTTTGATCTCCTCCTCAGCAAGTTATCTTTAAATTAAGAAGCATTGGGAATCCCCAGCTGAGCTCTTGTTCCTCAGCTTGAGTTGTTTGTATCCTTGAATAGAAGTATTGATATATCAGCCAGTTTAGAGGTTTTCTTTTACCCGATGGTGGGTATTGATTTAAAATCCCGCGTACCTGTGTTTTGGCTATGATGTTAACTTATGATATCCTCATATGGATCCCCAGTAGGTCTGCATGTGTTGATTTCCAGCAGGTTCCTATGTGATTTTTAGCAGGTCTTGCACTCTATCCCCAAGTGGAGCAGGAGTGGTACGACAGTTATCAAGAATATTTTCATCCTCAGCAGATTATTACCTTTCCTCAGCAGGATGATATCCCTAGCAGATGCTATCTTATCATGATTTAAGCCTTGTAGTAGGATTTTATTCCTTTGATGGCTTATGATATTCCCCTGCAGGATTTAGAGTTGAATCTCCAGCATAATTCCCTGCATTGTTGCCTTGGGATTAGCCGAGTATCTGATTGTTGTGGTGTTCATGTCACCCGCTTCTTATCTTTATGTCTGTTTTGTCAGCATATTCATAAGCATATTCATATACATAAGCATAGCATTGTTTGCTTGCATTCTTGCGTTTATCATTATTATCTGCTCTTTGGTGTGGAGTTTCCCCACAGAGTGTGTGTGTTGTCTTCCTCTCAAGTTTAGAGTGTCGACCATTAAGCAGAAAGTGTTAATCCTTTCTAATTCCCCACTGAGTTTGTTTCTCGTGGATGATTTTGATTCGGTTTCCTCCCCAGTTTATTATCTGGATGGAATTTTCCCCAGTTGAGATATTTCCTCCTCGGGATGAGTCTTGCTTGACCGTTTCTCTCCAATTTGTTCTTGGATTGAACTTTGGTCCCCTTTTGTGAGTAATTGTTGCTTTGGAATTAAGCTATCATTGTTTGATAGTGGGCAACATTTTCTCCAGCTTGAGTATATTACTTTGGAATTAAGCTATCAGTAATCGATAGTGGGTAATATTACCAAATTGATCAAGTTCTTTTACTTGTACTCATGCCCAGTAAATCCGGTAGTTGAGATTTCTTCTTCTTACCCAGTAAAAAGGTAATAGAGGTTGTTTTCCTTTGCTTAAGCTCGTACCCAGTAAATCAGGTAGTTGAGAATTTTTCTACCCAGTAAATCCGGTAGGTGAGATTTCTTCTTACCCAGTAAAAAGGTAATAGAAGCTGTTTCCCTTTGATTGAGTTTCTACCCAGTAAATCAGGTAGTTGATCATGTTCCTACCCAGTAAATTAGGTAGCTGAGAATATTTCTTACCCAGTAAAAAGGTAATTGAGGTTATCCCTCTGTATTTTGCTCTTATCCAGTAAATCGATAGTCGAGTCCTTTATATTTCCTACCCAGTAAATCAGGTAGTTGATGATTCTTTTCCAACTCAGTATTTCTCCATTTCTGGACTCGAATACTTTGTTTGATTGATATTCCTGGCAGGGTGTTTATTTTCCCTGGTTGAATCTTGTACCTTGATTATATCATATCTTTTCCCAAGTGGAGTCAGCTATCCAGTGATTTATTTTCCTGGTGACTCTTTTGTTGTCTGTTGTTTTTCCCCAGCGGGATTTTCTTCTGTGTCCCCAAGTTTTTGCTTTCCTCTGGTGGTCATATTTTCCCCCACAGAGATCTTGGGCTTGCATATCATATTCATCTCATATCATTGTTCTCTTAGGAAAAAAATTGGGTTTTCTGTATTAAGTCTCTCCCATCTTGTAGAGACGAAGATGTCAATCTTCATATCTCCGGATTGAAGAAACTTAAATAGGGGCAGCTGTAACACCCTAATTTTTGCCCTAAGATTTCTTCGCATTTCATATGCATTTTTGCATACAAACAAGATTGCACTGGTTTCTAGTTTCTTCTCAGATGAAGGGTTTAGGCTTCGCAGGGGATCACTATTGTTTTACTTCTTTATATTTGTTTATATTTACTGACTTCTAACCAAAATACCAAAAATATGTGGCAATCTGCTTCTTCTTCTTGTTGTCTGTGTTGCAGGATTTCAAAGATAAGACAATGGTTTCAATTCAGATGCGTTTGTTCAATCACAATTCGATTTCAGATGGATGTTTGACCTAATATTGGTCAAACTATCAAAAGATTGTTTCGACTGCAAATTATGTGTGCCAGGGGTTTACTCCTCAGATAATGGGTTTTCAAAAGTTCAGGTTGTGTTGTGTGTGAAAGGCATCAGTTATCAGACAGTGTTCTGTGTGAAGTTTGGTTTGAATCTTCAGTGTGCATCAGATCACCAGTTTATCAGCAATTCATTTGAGGATTTATTTTTCTCAGCATGGATTCAAATAATCGAGGAAGATTTCAGATGATGGTTGTGGTATATGAGTTGTGGATTGTTCAGTGATTTCGTGATGGCTGTGTTCATTCAATCAGGTGGCTTGTGAAAAAAATCAAGATTTGTTGTGGGCTTGAAGACCAAATTCCATCCATTATCCATTTCTTGATTAAACCATTTTATCCAAATCTCCAATAACCATTTTTCTAGTTCAATTACCCGATTATCCATTTTTTTAATTTTATTTTACAAAAATTCCAAATTCTAAATTTTTCGGTTCCCTTTTCAAATAACTATTTCCAGGTAGTCATTAAATCCAATTCCCGATTATTTCATTTCATTTTTTTTATTATCTCAATTTCCATTATTTTTTTTAATCCATCTTCAATAACCTTTTTCCCAAATATCATTAATAATCCAATTCATTTTATTTTCTCAAATGCCCACATTTTTTCAAATAAATATAAATCCAATTATTTTTCTTTAAGCCCATATATTTTTTTAGAATCCAATTATTAAATAAATAAATAAAAAATTTAAATAAAACCATTGACCAAGTTATTTGTTTTTTATTTTATTTGTTTTCTTTTTTTCCCAAAAGTCCTCCACGTCATTATTCAAGCCAACAATCAAGTTTTTTTCATTAAGTCACAAGCTGATTATAACTCCACACGTGACTTGCAGCTTTTTTCCATCACACTTCAAACGACAGCCTCACATCACCTCAGCCAAGTGCAAAAACGCAGCCCACCAGCTTCAAGCAACTCCCAGCTTATCCGCACGCCGTACCAAGCAAGCCTTTTCCAAACTTCAGCCAGCATCACACAAAGCCAAGCAAAACTTCTAAGCCACCACGCACGTTTTTCCAACCGCAAGCCTAAAATACATTCAATCCGTACGCACAGCCACAACTACAAGCAACAACAACAAGCTGCACAAGCCGAAGCCTTCCGCATCAAAACGCGAAGCCTTAACATCACGCACGTTGCCCTGCAAAAAATAAAACAACACGACAATCATCGGCCAAGCCACACCACAAGCTAAAGCCGTAAAACACGAGGACAACACGCAACGCAGGCCCCAAGCAGCAAAACAAAAGCAACAAAACGCAACACCCAACACACGAAACGCAGCATGCAACTGAGCAATCAAAACGCAAGGCTGAGCAAGATTAAACGCACCCGCGGAAAGCTTCGAAAACTCAGCAAAGTCACGCGAAAATCACTCAACAAAACGCAGATTACAATCTTCAAAACAGCATCAATCATTCCTCACCTTCTTTCTATTTAAGGAGCCCTTTCCCTCTCCAAACTCCAAGCTTCAAGAGCCACTGAAAACTCTGCCCAAATCAAAAGCAAAACCTCAATCATAGATCAATTCACTTTCAATATTTCCGAATCGTTTAAAACCCTCACCTTCCATTCAAATCGATTTTTTTGTCTTAAAATTCCCAAATTGAATTGAATCCGTGAAGAAGAAGAGATCGATTGAGAGAGAGAGACGCGTGAAGCAGAAGCTGAGATCGATTGAGAGTCGAGTCCGCGATTTAGAGGCTGCTACACTTTTTCTTCTTCTTTGAAGGTAGTGCGGCTGCGTTTGGGAAAAGAGAAGAAGCTTCATATTGCTTCTGTGTTTTTTTCATTTTTTTTAAAATTTAATTGCATCTTCTTTATGCTAATCTTTTTTATTCCAATGTGGTTTGGGCCTTAGGCTTAGGGCTAGTTGCTATCCACCATCCCTGCGCTGACCATTCCCCTTTCCATTCCTTTTTTTTTCTTTTTTTTCGATTCTTTATTGTTCTTTTTTCTTTTTCATTAATGATATTGCTTCACTTTAGTTTGAATATAATAAGTTTAGAAATTGATATTTTAAAAGAGTTTTAGAAAATATATTTTAGAAAAGAGATTTAGAAAAAACATTTTTTAGAAGTATTTAGAAAATATATTTTAAGAAAAGGATTTAAAAAATATTTCAATTTCTTTATGGATTTATTTTAGATCCATTTTTCTTTTTTTCATCTCTTATTTTTATTTTTTTTGGTCGATGACAATCTCCGATTCGTAGATTGTTTTTTTCCGAAGAGGTTTAATCTTCATTATTTCAAATCTATGGATGAATGATCATTTGGATCATTCTCCATACTTTGAGACCGTGATAGGTTGCCTTCGATAAATTCAACGAAAATCTCGATTAAGATTAGACCGTTCTTTTTCTTTTAGTGCGACATGTTTTCGGAGAATGATTAATAATATCATTTCTCTAACATGTATTAACACGAATATTTTCCACTTTAATTAGTGGTGGCCGGCCTCATTTGTAGGGTAATTACTTCGTAAATTACTCGGCGATTGCTTAACATAGACCTAAATTTGTCCCGATTCGGATTAAGATCCACTTGGAGCCGGTTGCCTCGATATTTTTGTTATCTTTCGTGGTTGTGCTTGATTAAGTTCATCATACCACTTATATGTAAATATTATAATAATGTGAATATAATCCATTTAAATTCAATCTCTCGCACCTTATCCTCTTTATTTCAATTTCTCGCTCCTTATCTTTTTATTATGCTATTATCATATTATATCATATATCATATTGTTTATGTTTATATTATTGCTTGTGATTTTTCTTTTGTCCATTTGGACACCAAAACATTAATAAAGGATTAAACATAAAAAATATTGGTGACTTTAATTTCGGACTATGGTTACTATCCTTAGCATTGGAGTTTGGACTTAGATTTTAGGGTCTCTCCCTTTGCTCAAGTTGCGATCAATTGAAGACCTTGACCTCGAATTAACTTCATTTGTCTTTGAAGATGGAATTCCGTTTACTTTGAAGAAATGTTCATAATATGGTTTGATTGCTCTTCTCTTAACTTTTAATTCAAGTATTAGGATAGTCCCTTCATCTCCTCCCACTTTTTAAATTTTCAAATCTTCTCCCTATTTCAAAAATCTTCTTTGTTTTTCAACTTCAAATGCTTTCGCAATCAAACTTTGACTTAGGTCAAGCGATTTTATCTTTTCATTTTATTTTCTTAATAAATGTTAATCCATGTAAATATATCGAAATTCTTTTCTTACATACTTTAAAAAATCCAAAACTAACTCAATTGTTTTTGTGTCTTTGTGCAACTTTTCTTTTCATATGTTTAGATATGATTCATTCTTTCTAGCGGAATTATTCGCTAAAGAATGACGACTTATCTCTACATTTTAAAATTAATGCAACTCATTGTTTCTTTTCGAATTTTGTACCACGAACTACGAGGTTTTGATCTCGCATTGCACTTTGTGGGTACGTAGGCATGAGGCGTTAAAACCTCTTCAAACACAAAATCATTAAAAAACATTCTTCTCCTCATCTCTTCAATCATTTTCAAGCAAACCAATTTTAAACCAAAAAAGGCAATAAATATTTCAAAAGGCTCCCGTGGAGTACCAGGGACAAATCGGGTGCGTAAAACCTTCCCGATTTGTAACCAATCCCCTTACCCGTTCTCTGTTTGTTTCTTTTAGCTTTTGCTTTTAGATTCCTTAGGTTTTTATTCGTTCTTTTACATTTTTCCTTTTGGAAATAAATAAAAGCGCGGTGGCGACTCTGTGTACCTTGAGTTAAGTTAATCAATAGCTTACACTCATGATTTTACCGCTACACTATCGAATTGTCTTAGACCGAGTAAGATGAACTGGCTCGCATTCACACTTTCAAGGTATAAGGTAATTAGATACGAACAGACTCCAAATTTGTCCGACAACGAAAGAAATTTCAAAAAATAGATGATTAATATCGGAAATGATGGGGGACACAACAAGAAACAAGTTGCCCCAAAATAAGTCACTTATCATCAGAAGATGATCGGCGGAAGACAGAAAAATAAAGAATCACTATCAACAGAGGATGATAGGCGAAAGACAGAAAAATAAAGAATCACTATCAACGGTGGATGATAGGCGAAAGACAGAAAAAATAAAGATCACTATCAACAGAGAATGATAGGTGAAGGACAGAAAAATAAAGAATCACTATCAATAGAGGATGATAGGCGAAAGACAGAAAAATAAAGAATCACTATCAACAGAGGATAATAGGCGAAAGACAAAAAAATAAAGAATCACTATCAACAGAGGATGATAGGCGAAAAATAGAAAAATAAAGAATCACTATCAATAGAGGATGATAGGCGAAAAACAGAAAAATAAAAAATCACTATAAACAGAGGATGATAGGCGAAAAACAGAAAAATAAAGAATCACTATCAACAGAGGATGATAGGCGAAAAACAGAAAAATAAAGAATCACTATCAACAGAGGATGATAGGCGAAAAACAGAAAAATAAAGAATCACTATCAACAGAGGATGATAGGCGAAAAACAGAAAAATAAAGAATCATTATCAACAGAGGATGATAGGTGAAAAACAGAAAAATAAAGAATCACTATCAACAGAGGATGATAGGCGTAAGATTAAAAATAAAATCACTTATCACCAGAGGATGATAAGGCGACATGATTGAAAGTAAAATCACTTATCACCAGAGGATGATAAGGCGAACGAAATTTAAATACGGCCATTGAATCCGCCGAGGAGATGCCTGGAATCTTCGATTGATATGATCCTGACTTCCGCTGGGGACAGGACTGGAAACCCGGATCCTGGATCCTGAATTATGCAACTATGTCTGACTGTTTTTAAAATGGTATTCCATAACGATGGAGATACGATGCAAATGTTTATGCACTGAGATATAAGTTGAAAATGTTGGGGATATGAAAAGCTGATTTATTTAGGTATGCATATGATGCACATGTTGTAAATGATCGATATAAATGATGCTTATGACGTTGATGATGCACAATGATGCATATGAGCGATTGAAAGGTGCCAGCTTGGTGGTCTTTTGGTTTGGTAGTTGCCAATAATGATTGGACTTTGGGTGGGTGGAGGGCTTGATTCCCCGACACTCGATCTTCGACGATGTATGATCAGAAGATGGATATGAAAGCTCCAAGTTTTGGTTACTTGCTGATGAGCGAAGCGACTTGGTTGACACATGAAGACTGATTTGCTTTGAATGATTGCTAATGTCTAGCAAAATCTGCTTGTTTAGCTGGGGAGAAGAGATAGGAATATTTGCTCCTTGTTTGGTTGCCCTTGTCTGTAGGGTATTGGAGAGAATTCTGGTGGGGAAACTTTGAGAGTGATCATGACATGATCTGCCCCTGTATCTGGATTTGGCAGGCATCTGCCCATGGTTGAGTTGTTTGAAGATAATTTGCCCCTGATTGGGCCATTGAAGAAGATTTGCCCCTTGTTGGGATTGCACTGATGTCTAGCACTGATTTGCGATTATTCATACACAAATGGTCGTGTTAATGCGAAGTTCATGTAAGTTTTGAAAAAGTCAATTTATTTGAATGATTGTGATAGTGTGACGAATAGGCCATTAGTCCAAACGAGGTGCTGATTTAGAAAGTGCGTGAAATATGCAACAAGAATAATGTGCAATCGAGTTTGAAGATTAGCAAATATATGGGAGTCAATTTACGCAACCTTGTTGGTAGCATGCTTTCAGAATAAATCGCGCCTCAATTAGGACTTTTGAGGGTCGTAACGTGGTCTGGTTAATGGTTTGAGAAACAAAGGATATAAGGCTCAAAGTTTGATTTGTACCCACCCCTTCTTCAAAATGTTCTCCAGTCCTACGTTCAATTAACTTTACACATGCATTTGTTTTGAATTTGCAAGAGTGAAGATTAAGCTTTAAGGTTCGCTTGAGAATGGCAGTCATATTATTTTGCTAGTGACCATTTGATTCTTGATTTGGTGGTCACTGATATTTGTTTTGTTTTTGCTGAGGATTTGAATTCCTCTTTTGATTTCTCTTTTTTTCGACTAAGTCTCCCTTCGGGTGCTCAACTTAGTGTTTTTTTCTATTTCTATATATTTTTTTTATATTTTGTTGAACATTGTGACTGCAGAGTCATTTGTTGATGGTCCTCCGACGGGATGTCTCATCTTGCGATTCGAAAGTGTAGTCGGGTTAACTGAACAACTACCCTGCCCCGGGTTAAATGTAAGGGTTGTATCCGAAAGAAACTCCTACTTCTAGGCTCGAAGTGGTTGACTAGGGATTAACTCCTTATATCTCCAGTGTTTGGGGATTTGAAAGAATGTTTGTACATCATTGACGAGATTTTATCTGAAAGCATACCGCAACAGTTATGGGTATTTTGTTTTCATCATCCTCCCTCAAATATTTGCTAAAGTGAAGTGAGGGAATATTTTTGTGATTTTTGCGATAAATGATAAATAATGAGCAAATGCGAATAGATTGATTCGAAATATGCATAAACATAACATTAACAAAACCAAGTACAAATGACAATGTTCAAAGTAAATAGTACTTAAACAAACATTACAAAATAACAGGAGTGCGAAAATCATAAATGGCACTGGCTGCCTTGATTTGAGGAATGAACTTCTCTTGATTGAATGCTTCAAAGTTGGAGACTACTCAGCTTGGTCTTCAACAACCCCTTCAAATGTCTTTACTTGTTGGCACCGTGTGGCGGCATTGGATCGTTCTGGACATTTGCAATTCTCGGAGTGAGAGTGAGATCCTTAGAGTTGATCATATCCTGAACCATGTGCTTGAAGGCATGGCAATTCTCGATTGTGTGACCTGGAGCGCCTTTGTGATACTCACAACGGGCATTGGCATCATAGTTCCGGGCATTACCAGTCTGAGGTGGCATATCTCTCAAAGTAAGAGATCCTTTTTCCATCAGCTGATTAAAGATCTCAGAATATGTCATAGGCAAGGGATCAATGTGTCTATCATATCCTCTTTGTTGATATGGTGGACGTTGTGGAGGAGCGCGTTGTTATTGTTGACCAGGCCGTTGTGGATAAGCCGGTTGCTGGTACGGATTGGGCGCATACTACGCAGCTGCAACCATAGGACGTGGACGTGGTTGATGAGCCATATGAGGCGGAAATAGAGCGTGAAAGGCCTGCTGATAAGGCATTGGAGGAATTGGCTGATATGGCACGGGAGCATATTGCGCAGCAGCAACATAGGGATACTGGTAGTAAGGAACTGGCGCAGGTGCACTCTGTTGAAAATTCCCACTTGCAGCAGAAACGACATTTGTTTCACCCTTTTTGTACCCGTTGAAAGGTTTCTTGACATTGGTCTGGCTGCTAGAACCTCCTTAGATTTTTCCACTCTTCAAACCTTCTTCGATTCTTTCTCCTACCATCACCATGTCTGAAAATCCAGAAGATACGCTGCTGACCAGCTTCTCGTAGTATTGCCCCTGTAGGGTACTCATGAAGATATCGATCAATTCACGGTCTACCAATGGAGGATAAACTCTGGCAGCTAACTCCCTCCAGCGTTGGGCGTACTCCTTAAAGGATTCGCTCTCCTTTTGAGACATACTCTGAAGCTGAGTACGATTAGGAGCAAGGTCAGTGTTGTACTTGTACTGCCTTTTGAATGCATCAGATAGATCAATCCAAGTACGCACATTGTTGCGCTCAAGTTGCATGTACCATTCTAGAGACGCTCCAGACAGGCTGTCTTGGAAGCAATGGATCATGAGCTTATCATCTTTGGCATGAGCAGCCATTTTTCTGCAATACATTCTCAAATGGAGCTCAGGACAGCTGAGGCCTTTGTATTTCTCGAATTCTGGCAATTTGAACTTAGCAGGGATCACAACATCTGGAACTAAGCACATGTCTGAGGCACTCATAGAGGTTGAGTTGTGTCCTTCCATGATTCGGAGTTTTTCAGCTAATTCACGACACATCTTCATAGCTTCAGATTCTTGAACAACATGAGGATTGGTGATTGGAACATCAATATGCATCTCATACTCAACTTGATGATTCTCTTCAGCTTGAGGAGACTGGACTTGAGTTGGAATAGGTTGAGCTTGAGGCATAACACCAACAGTAACACTAGAAGCAGGTATTAGTTGAGAAGTGACCTCTTCAACAGCAGGAGTGAAGCCTGGAGGCAAACCGTAGACCAAAGGATTTGGAACTGGAACTGAAGGCATTGCGCGTGATGTAGATCCTTGCACTTGAGCATTGTTCATTGCGGCAGCAGCTTCACGACGTTTTTCCATTCTTGCCAAAGCTTGCAAAGTCTCATAAATCTGATCAATCTTGTTCTTGACCGAGTCAATCTCTTCCCTCATGACAGCTTGTTCTTCTTGAATCACGTCCATCAGTCTTCTAGTGTTGGCTCTAGTTAGATACGGTCGTCTAGCTCGATACGGGCGTCGGGAAACCAACTTGATTTACTGAAGATTGAGGAACATGAAATGAGTTATTGGCTTTGGAATGAAATGCAATATGAATAAATAATGCAAATGAGATGATATGCAATATCAGAATCCAGGATCACAAGATCAGGGTCTCATGAGCCCAAGGTACAGATGGAGGATACTCTGATCAGGAACTCACTGGGTAGACTCTAAAGTTTTAGGGATCTCAAAGTTTTCAATTCATATGGCTATTCATCACACACGCCATAAGCATGACGGTTGATTGACTCCCCCATATGAATATATTTTGGGTGAGATCTTCGTATCGACAACCTACGAGAGCAAATTTTCTCGGGAGCCTATACTACGCAATCATCGACACAAGGTTTAAACATGGACTTTGCTCAAATGTTTGATGCACATGTCAGCTCTTGACAGTCGATCAACTCCATTGAGAATGTCTATTCTGAGTGAGGTCTTCGTATCGACAACCCATGAGAGCAAATTTCTCGGGAGCCAATACTACGCGACCGTCAATCGATGTTTTAACCAAAAGGTTCTAAAGGTCCTCAGAGTTGATGACCCTAATGAAAGCAACTGAGCACACACGCCAAGGACTTGACGGTTGTCAGTATTCTCATTAGAATATACTCCAAGTGAGGTTTTCGTATCGACAACCCACGAGAGAGGTTCTCTCGGGAGCCCATACTACACAACCTCGCTAACTTATGTTTGTACTCGTAAGCCCGGGTATATAGCCTTTCCCTCAAGTTTCTTTTGCAAAGTATCGATCCAAATTATAGTACCAAGGAGCCACAAGATATATAAGATGGAATGCGATAAAGGAAACAATAAACAAATGCAGCATAAAAGCAAACATCCAAACAAGCGTGGAAACCTAGACTAGGCTTGACTCGCATAGGGGTGAACCAGTCCCCAGCAGAGTCGCCAGCTGTCGTACCCCGAAAAATACGACCTCATGTGATCCGAAAAGACGGGAGCAGCGCGCTGGACAGACTG
Organism: Lathyrus aphaca; assembly: GCA_963966055.1. Taxonomy (NCBI): domain Eukaryota; kingdom Viridiplantae; phylum Streptophyta; class Magnoliopsida; order Fabales; family Fabaceae; genus Lathyrus; species Lathyrus aphaca. The sequence goes on along the minus strand of OZ014525.1, from coordinate 68,629,613 downwards.
AAGATTCGCCACCTAATTCTATTTATTCCCGAAGAGGGAAAAGGAAGATATAGATACAACCCGGGAAGAGAAGGGATGAGGACAAAGGTCAACGGAACCATTGCCCGGGTTCGGAAGTCGGTTATGTAGGGGGAAGGTATTAGCACCCCCTACATCCATCGTACTCGATGGGAACCATCTAAGTTATCACGCGCGAAAGGATGTCTATGCTTAAATGAATTACTTGCTAGAGGGAAATGAGTTGAAATCATAAGTTAGATTGATCCTAGGTACTCGGCAAGGATTGAGATCCTCGTGCCTACGTACTCCCGTGTGCAATAGGAAAGTCAGAGCCTCGTAGTTCGGCCTACTACGATTGATGGTTGTTTGATTTTATTACCTTTCTTCGACGAAAGGGTTTAGGAGTTGAAATGCACTAAAGACTATGGATAGTTTATCTCGTCCAACAAGACGAGCGTCTTGCGTCGAAATAATCGGAGCGAGTAACGAGAACTTGTTATCCCCCTTTCTACCGCTTAAGGCTCGTGGCGTACAAATCTTCTCGTTTTTATTTAAAGTGTTTTATTTCCTAAGACCGCTTGACGTTGGATCAAGGGTTTGGAACTAATCGAAACATTTTGGTTTTTTTGAGGTTAGAGGGTAAAAGCAAATGGGGGTTTATTTTTTGGTTTGTTAGAGAGACACAATGCGCTCGGCTTGCAAAGTAAGGTGGATCCTAATAAACGAAACGATAACTGGAAAATAAAGTGCAAGTGTGCGAGTGAAATCGCTTGGCGTTGGACCAAGGATTCAGAATTAAATAAAATACGGAAAATAGAATGCGTACAAAGTAATGGGAGAGGGATACAAAATAAATACAGGGGATTGCGAGAAATAAAGGGGTCTCGTTGTAATTCGCCCAAGAGAAAGTGTGTGTGCAGTGTTTTTGAACTGTTCGAAGCCGTTAGGCCTTTTTATTCGAAGACAACTATTCGAAGGCGTTGGACCTTTTTGGGACGCGTCGAAATTTGGTTCATTTACTTCCTTAGAATCGATTCAAAGTTAGAATCATTCTATGAGGAGTTGAACATTATTTTGAAATGCGGAAATAAATAAAAATAAATTGAATTACAAATATTAAAATAGAATAATAAATATAAATAATAAATAAATTGAGAATAATGAATAAAATAAATTAAATTACAATTTTTTGTTCAAAATAAAATAATAAGATAAAATAGAAAAAAAGGGCCTCATATTGACCGAGTATCACCGATTTAATGAAATCGGGCAAAACATCGGCTTTTTATTATGTCATTGGCCCAAAAAATAAAAATTAATAAAAATAAAAGAAATATAAAGAAGTAAAAAAAATTGAAGAACTTATAATATGACTTAACCCTATACTAATGGAAATAAACTATGAAACAAATAAATAATAATAATTAATAAAAAAGGATAGCAAAAGGGGAGGGGGAGCTGATCTCTTGGGTGTGCAGTGAGCACAGTGGATTCAGATGGACTTTCAAGCCCAATTATGTACTCAAACCCTTGGATTATTTGAAACTAAACAAAACCCAAAGAAACTCAGCAGATGAACGGTTCTCCTCAAACAACACACTAAACATAAATAATAGTCAATGAAAATAAAAAAAAGAAAATAAACAATTAAAAAAAACTCATAGTTATTAAAAAAAACACGATGCCTCAACTCATTTTTTCAGAAAAAACATGTTCCTCTTCAAAACTCAGATTTCAAATAGGAGCAAAGACCCACCCTTTTGGAAACAGTTCAAAACCGCCGGCCTCAACCTCTCTATCTCTCTCGATTCGCGCAACTGGTTTTACACGGTGGTGATTTCGACTCTGAATCGGTTTTGTTTTCGATTTACGGCGGATTTACGACGGTGATTCGGTTTGTTTCAGTGAGTTTGGTTCGGATTTTGAGCGGTGGTTCTGCAAGCGGTTCGTGAAGGTGGATGGCTTACGGTTTACGATTGTGCTTTGCGCTTTGGTTTTGTTTCGATGATGGGCTAGCGATGTGCGGCCGAGTTTCGGCTTAAAAAGGTTCAGTGAAGAGTTGTTTTGCAAAGTCGGTGAGGATAATTTGCTGAAGGTGATTTTGTACGATGAGGGTGTTTATGATTTTTTCTTGTAGATGATTTGAAGGTTGTATTTATGGAATGAATGGAATAGGTCCGAATTCGTGTGGAAAAAAAGTATATTCTCTCGCATGCTTGAGCTCTCCCTGTTTGGATAAGGAATATTTCAAAGATTTTGTAGGGGAGCCCTTAGAAAAAATCCGGATTTTGTGGGTGTTTAGTGGAGTTGGAGCGAGGTTGTTGTGCTAGCTGGATGTTACAAGCTGGACTTTGCAGAATTATTATATTATTAGTTTTATACTTTTCTCAATCATATTTTTGCTGTTGTGTGGGAACCTATCTTGGATATTTTGCTGTAAAAAAAATTGACAAGTGATTATTTGTGAATCTCACGTGATACTGGTAGTTGGTAATGACTAAGTGGCTTGTGGAGAAAAATGAGGTAGAAAGCAAGATGAAACTTGTTTAATAATAATACTAATAAAGTTAATAAAATAATAAAATAAAAGAAAAAGGAACAAAATAATAATAATAGCAGTAATAATAATAATAATAAAATAATATTAAATAAAAACCATAATTTAATATTTTGACATTTTTTGGATAAAGTGATATGAATATATATATATATATATATATATATATATATATATATATATATATATATATATATATATATATATATATATATATATATATATATATATATATATATATATATATATATATATATATATATATATAAAATACAAATATTTTTTGATATCTTTTCTTTTTGAAATAAAGTGGTATATAAAAGAAAATAATAATGAAAACATATTTTTTGATATTTTTGTAATAATAAAAAATATAAACATAAATGAATGGTAACTATATGAATTACGAATAAGAAGTGAAAAAAATGAAATGGATGAAAGCAAAATAGAAATTAGAAATTGTGAAAATGGGATATTTTTATAGAATTTGTGATAAAATGTTTAATAATAAAATAAAGAAAAAAGGTGATAAACAACTAAAGACCTTCACACAACACACTGCCCGCACACGCACTCGACAACCTCAAAATAAATACTGATTTTCGCACCAACCTTGAGAAAAGAAATGACATATTTTTCGGATTTTTGAAATAATGGTTAGACAGTAAAATAAAATGGTGCGGGTAGGACAAATTTGGGGTATGACACCTGCTACTACGGGGAAGAGATCAAATACACTTTCTTGCTCTTTCCGGTCGCGAACCCTCGGGCGGATCCTGATCTCTGGAAGGAGAATGGTGTCTGGGATCTTTTCCTTTCCGACCTCATGGAATAGGAGATCGAGAGCGACGAGGAGAACCTCTGTATCGTCGTCTCCAAGATGTAGAAAGGGAACAATGGTTGCGTTCGAGCATTTACATGCGTTCGCTTTTCTGAAAGAGGGCATTGTTTTCCCTGTTAAGGGCGGTAATGAGAGCCTGAGTGCCAACATCTACGTCCGAAGGGATGGGAATCAGTTCGAACACATGATCCACAAGAGTAACGGGCGGTTGTTTCAGGTTATTTGAAGCTGGGGAAGAAGGATGTCCTTCGTTATAACCGGCGACGAGTTGGGACGCCGTGTGGCTGCCGGTGTTGTCTATGTCACTGACGATGATGGAAGAGGTATCTTTCACAACCTCTTTCATATGGTTAGCCATGAAGACAAAAAGATAAGCTTTGGTATTGCGTTGAAAGGAGGAATATTGATCACGAAAGACATGGGGGGCTGTTAGTTTCCCACAGACGACGCCATTGTACATAAAGAATCCTGATAGGTCTTCATGGCCTCTGACTAGGATTGCGATGTGTTCGTTGAAGAAGGGGTGAGGTACTTGCAAGTTACTTCGACGCTCAAGTAAGTTTCAGTGTGAGACAAACCAAAGCGTAAGGAAAAGATGGTTAGAATTGAATACCTAACCCTCCAAAATGAAGGGTTTTTATAAGGGCAATTTCCCGTATAAAGAGGGCGCGTAGCCTTTGAACAAACACAACTGCCTCCTGTAAATCCGGAGGGCAGTTGGCCGCGTGGAAGGCGTTATGGCGTATGAGGGGAGGTACCCCAACAACTATATGTCAACGGGTCTTTTTCTGCAACGGTCATATCCTCGCTAATCCTTAATGGGCTTGTGCCTAGTCGACTTCTAGGTTGGGCCTCAATTTGGTGTAGGGGACGTGCTAGTCCAGTCCAAAACAAAATCCATGTTGCAAGTCCATCTACTCTTACTCCTATAGAAAAAGTATGGTACCAAATTATGGGAACCAATCTAAGGCCTAGAGAAAAGGGATTAAGATGGCATTCTCTTGAGGATAAACATTTCATTATGTTCCTAGTCCCAAGAATCAAAATCAATCTGCCTCAAACCATGTTCAATTATCTGAAAGTAGCTTCTCGTGAGGAATTATATTTTCTCATTCCTTATTGTAGGCTTCTTTCTATGATTCTTGTTCAACAAGGTGTTTTGCTCATATTCAACAAACTGGGTTGATAGACAAACTTGTTCCTGACTGGTGTTCAATAATGAATTCTTCAGAAACCATTATTAATCACTAAAAGTCTACTTGTCCATTTCTATGTTTTATTATCTTTTTATTGATGACAAAAGGGGAGAAATGGATTAAGTAATCTACAAGATTAATCTTGGAGTGGATATAATTATTCTATATAGGGGGGCTTTTAAACCTCACCTCTTAGAATTCAAAGATAGGAGCCAATGGGAGCTTACAAACCTCACCTTTAAGATGTTTGACATATGGGGAACTTACAAACCTCAGACCCTAGAAGTTGTTGAGTAACTAATCTACAACTAATTGTTTTAAAATCTTAAGGTTGTCATCATCAGAAAGGGGGAGATTTTTGAAACAAATTTGGTTCATACCATGTATCCTCTAAGGTTTTGATGATAGTAAAGTATTTGAAGAGAAATTAGGATTTCTAACTAGCTTGTTCACATGTAGAAAATTTAATTTACTTGATAAAACATGTTCTATCACAGAAGAAGCTATAGTTCGGTTCTGATCAGGTTCTTATGAGAGAGTCTGACTAGAAAAATATCTTTTGCATATTTCAGAAACAAAAGTGTGCTAACCATGCCTCTGAAACTGATGAATGTCAACTCAACCTCAGAAATCACAGGACTCGAGAGTAGTTGACATTATCTTCAAAAGACCGTGTTGTACTTGTTTCATAGAAAATTTCTTTGGACAAAGGCCTTGTTCAGTAGGTAATTGATTGACTACGAGTTCTAACACATGCTTTATTAGAAAAGACGATATACAAAAAAAAGGATATGAATATAGTCATTAGGCTGCTTCAATGTCTCTATTTCTTCAGCTATAAAGAAGCAAAAGAATTGATGATTAACTAAGAGAATAACACTGCAACTACAACTAAAATATACACGCACTTCACATCATTTGTATCAACTCAAGAGAAGCCAATCTTTTAAGAGTGCTTATTCTTGTATAACTTAAGAATCTTTATTGTTAAAGTGTGTTGTATTATATTTGGATTCTAGCTTAGCTTGTAGAGGTCATTAGGGCCAAGGTGTGGACTTTCGAGATGACAATGGTGAACCTTTTGTAATAAGAATTCACAACAACAATGAAAATGACGATGTGACCCTTGCGGAAGAAGTTGCTATACTAAAAGCCATGTAAATAAATGCTAATTGCTGCTTCAGAAGTGTGGAGTTTGAGATGGAAAATAGATCAATTGTAGAATCCCTTAATGGTTACAAAAACCCAGAACTTAATGGGCTATGATATGTAGAGCAATAAAGAAGGAAAGGAAAAATTTCAAAAAAATCAAAACTCACCCATACAAAAAAGGAAGATAACAAAGCGACACACATATATAAGATAACAAAGTGGTGCACATATATAATTGCAAAAGAAGCTGTAAAAATTGAATCTAGGGTTTGGTTAGAAAGAGTTCCTAATTTTGTTAAGGCCCAAATGGACTTAGATAAAGAGAATTTCTTAATGCACTTTATGATTTACTATGACATCTCGTGAAAAGTAAAAAATACCTTTAGAATCCGGAGATGCATCTCTGAAAGCACCTGCGCACACACATCTTATTCGTTTTTTAACCACATCCCAATTTATGACTAAATTTAATTCAGAAATGCATCTTTGGAGTGTCTTTGGAAATGTATTTCCAGGCTGGCTCAGGAAATAAAGTGATGATTTCTACATGGTATTTGTGATTTCTGGATTTTCAACATCTTGCTTATTCTTCCTTCATGTCTTTGCAGTTTGTTTATTTTGTGTCTTTGGATCATCATTATCCATATTGTCGTATGATATGTTGTTATATGCCCTTTTGTTTATTTTCGATTTTGGCTAAGTTTCCAACTTTGTAATATTTAGTCTTTTTTAGTATTAAATAAATTCAAAAAACACATTGCAAGACATATACATTTGACAAATTTGCAGGAGAACTCAAGAAGTGTTTAAATTATTTTGGACATAAACAACCGCTCCTTTGACAAATTTCTTCACACATTGCAACAATTGATGCATGGGGGTACATACATTTCTCAAAAGTAGTACATGTTCCGGAAATACATTTCTGAAAACATTATGAAAATATATTTCCAAACTAAAGTTAGTCAAAAAAACTGGAGCTTGTGGAGCGTGATAGAAAAACGATTGACTTGTGTGTGCATGAGAAGCGTCCAGAGATGCATCTCTGAATTTTGAAGAATATTTTTAATTTTTTATAAAATGTTATTCCACCGCTGGGATAAAAAATCTCTTAGATAAATCCTCAGTCGGTACTACAACTGAATCATATCTCTAAATTATGGAATTTTGTATGAATAAAATTTTTATCTGTTGAAAAATAATTGTTGATTGTGTTTTAAGTTTAAAAAAATAAATCTTAGAGGATTTATAATTAAATAATTTGTCTAGTTAATTATATATATAATTATATAAATATATATATATATATATATATATATATATATATATATATATATATATTATTTTTAAATATTTTTCCAATATATTTCTTGTGCACTTTAATTTTTTAAATATTGATTTAATTACATGATTAAGAAAAGGAAAAATAAAACAATAGCAATATTATTTAATTTATAAAATACGTATCTTAGTCATTTAAGTTATTTAATAATATCATTAGGTCCTTTAAGTGTTTTTTAACGATCAGGTCCTTTATGTTATTTTAAATTAACAAGTTAGTCCCTTAAGTTTGCATTGTAACGATTTTGTCCCTTTTTTTAGAAATCTCAATTACAAACTCATATATCATTTGAACTAGTTTTTCGCGTTGATCATGAATATATAATCAAATTTATTAAACAAGTTACGGGTCATGAAAATCATGTAAAAAGGGACGAAATACATAATGAAAAATCGTTGATCCGACCAAAATACACAATCAAATGCAAAAAAAAATACATATTCGTGATCAGCGAGAAAAACAAATTCATATGGTATATGAGTTCGCAATTTATTATAACAAAAATTTAAAAAAAGAAGGACCAAATCGTTACAAAACAAACTTAATGGACTAACTTATTAATTTAAAATAACTTAAAGTATCTTATCGTTAATTTTTTTTTTAAAACTTAACTTTGATACTTTAAAATAACTTAAAGGACTTCTAGTACTATTTTACCTATTTAATTTTATTAAAAAAAAAAATAGTATTCAAATGTATGTCAATATAAAAGAGAATTAAAAAGAGAACGTATGAAAAATGAGAAAAACATTAATTTTTGAGAAATAAAATGAGAAAAACATTGAAAATAATAACAAATACTTTCTCTTTGTTTTTGGATCAAGCGACAACAGTTCTCATTAATTCAATGTTTATTCTATAAGTGCATATCAATTAAATACTATTTTTAATTTTTAAAATACAATAATAAATTGAATCTTAAACTGATTCCTATAGAATATTCCATTATATAAATTTTGAAATAATTAGTAAGACCTAGTCAATAGATTAATTTGTTTTAAGTGGAAGCATGACTTTGTATAAGTTGGAGTAGTATATTAAGACCAAACCCTATAGCTTATTTGAAATCAAACCAAACCCTAGTTTCATTAATATTTCAACGCCAATACAACCTTCCCTCTTATTTTCTGTCCGTTTCTTCTTGCCGTCACTGCCTGAAAGAGAGATGACGAACCATGATGATGATGATGATCTTTCATTAACACTCTCACTACCATCTTCTTCACCTCCATCAACCCATGATGTTCCTCCTGCTGCTGCATCATCATGGCTTACACTTTCACAACCACCACGACCTCAACCTAATGCTATCACTAGTAGCAATAGCGAGGTGCTCGAAAGTCCTCAAAGTATTCCACCACCATTCCCATGGGCAACTTTAAAACCCGCCACCGTTCACACTATCAATCACTTGTTGCATGATTTGAATATAAACACTATTTCAGGTACTCTTGAATGCAAAACCTGTAAATTAAAACATGACTTTCCTTTTGATTTGCATGAAAAGTTTGAGAAAGTGGCAAATTTCATCAACGAGAAAAAGTCTGAGATGTTTGAACGTGCACCGGATGCATGGATGAAACCCGTGTTGCCAAACTGTACGAGATGCGGGCCAAAAAGAAAAATGAGGCCATTGATTGGAAAGGAGGAAGAGGTCAATTGGCTGTTTTTGTTTTTGGGTGAGATGATAGGGTGTTGCACTCTTGTGCATTTAAAGTATTTTTGTAAACATGCTAATATTCACAGAACAGGTGCCAAAGATAGATTGTTATATCAAACATATTTGGGTTTATACAAACAACTCCAACCACATGGACCCTTTCATCCATAGACTGCAAACTCAATTATTTTAGTTTGATATATTCTTTTTGGTTTGATCTTGAACAATGTCTCTGGGATCTTAGCAGTGACAGTTATTTTTTCTTCATTATTTTATGTTTTTAGCGCGGTATTTTCTTATGAGTTTTCAATTTTTTCATTTGTGTCGGTTTATATTTTTATTAGCATGGTATTTTGAAATTGCAGACTAATTGTTTTTGTTTTTTTTGTGAATATTTGTTACCATGAATACATAGTAATACTTAGTTTAACGTTTGGTTTAATCCTTCCTTAACTGATGATTCTGTAAAATCTTTAATGAACGTCATATATTCCTATGGATGGACGTGGAATTGGCTAAAGATTTCTTTTATCGGTAGATGCAACTCATTTACAACTTTGTGACATGTTAGAAGTTGTTGTTAAAGTCAAAATAAGTGAAGTGAATAAATTGAGTCAAGTAAGCTCTTGACTAAGCACATTAAACAAATCATTCCCAAAACAATAAAAAATATAGTTACATGAATGAGTAGGGTTGTTCACGGTTCACTTCAGGGAGAAAATCGAATCGAACTAAATCATAGTAAAAATTTATTTGAATTGAACCGAATCGAACCGTTTGAATTTACTTTGAACTGAACTGAACCAAAATAATTGGTTTGGTATACCATTTAGAAATTCCGAACCGTACTGAACCGTTAGAAGACAAATTTTACCGAACTGAACCATTTATTAAAGAACCAAATCATTAAACTATTTTTTCAATTTTTTTTATAACAAAAATTCATTAAAATGAGATTAAGGAAATCTCAAACCAACGAACTACAACCGGCAACCTGAAGGTCAATTACAAGAAATCATAGGGAGACTTGTACCATTCGTACAAACTACAATACTTCCTAGAGGGACTACCTAAAATCAAACCATTCCTAGATGAGACGATAGTATCGAAAACTATGTCATCTACATTACATATACCATCATTAAACAGAATATTGTTTCTAGCCTTCCAAATGTTCCAACACATATAAAACAAAATAGAGTTGATTTTTCCCTCCTTACATATTCTCGTGAACATTTTCAATAACTTTCCTTTTCACCAAGTTCATTCTAGTAGGAAGCCTATCGAGAACAAACCTCCAAGCAAAGACTTGGATTTTCAGAGGGATACAAGTGTTCCAAACCATATATAACGTTACTGCAGAATTTCGTCGACCGAGTTTGATCCTACACGAGTATGGCTCTTCACGGTTCACTTCAGTGAAAAAACCGAACCGAACTGAACTGAACCATAGTAAAAGTTTACTTGAACTGAACCGAATCGAATCATTTGAATTTACTTAGAACCAAATTGAATCCAAATAATTGGTTTCGTATACCATTTAGAAATTCCGAACTGTACCGAACCGTCAGAAGACAAATTTTACCGAAACGAACCATTTATTAAAGAACCGAACCATTAAATTATTTTTCAACTTGGATTTACTTGGATTTGTTAAGGGACGGGCGTAGGGTCATCGTATGGTCATAGAAAGCAACTTGTAGGGGTGTTTTTAGCAATTTGTAGGGACAATCATCATTTTTTTCATAGGGACAATATCATTATTTTGTAGGCAACTTCGAAGGGACGTATGATCTTTTGATTTTGAAGATCATTATTTCGTAGGCAACTTCGAAAGAACTTATGATCTTTTGATTTTGAAGGGACTATGATGATTTTTGTTTTAAGGGACTTTTTCTTAAGACATCCCCACGTTCGAGGGACTTGACCATTTGTTAAAGGCAACCAAGAGGGAAAATCCTAGGAGGTGCAGATGACGATCGTAGAATGATAGACTTACGTGTGTGAATATCAGTTTCAAATTTTGATCTTGTGATTAGTGATCTAAGTCCAAATTAATTCACTTATTCTTTGCACTCCCTAGATTACTAACCACCCAATTATATTTGAAGAAATTTAAAGACGGAATTTAAAAGGTTCTACGCTATTACATGGCTTCCGGGCAGTTACATAATAATAGATGCGGAAAAATAAAAGTAGAAATTTAAACCTATGATATTACAAGATAGGAGCAATTACATAATAATCGAGCGAACGAAAAATAAATTACATAAAAAAATGCAACCTATAAATTTTCTAAATAAATAAAGCAACTTAAATTAAAAAAGAAAAGAAGTTATGGTTTTATGAAAAATAAATTAGGTTTAAGGTTTTAGAAAATTAGGTTTGAAAAATTAGGTTTGAAATTTAGGGTTTTGGGTTTAATGAAAAAAAATTAGGGTTTGATTAAAAAATAGAGTTAAGAGCAAAAATTAGGGCATGGTTAAGAAAATCTAAATTTAATTAATTCAATAATTAATTAAAATAAAACCTAGTAAATTAATAGAAGAAAATAAATTAAGTAAATAAAGGGTTATGGAATTTATTTAAAAGAAGAAGGTTAGTTGAAAATGATTTAGGTTAATTTTAGGTTAACTATGGTTAAAGGAAAAAACAAGTTAATTAAGAAGAGTTAAAATAAGAGAATAAACCAGGTTTTCAAAAAGATTGGAGGCTGGAGTTGAACCCACGCCCTATGCCTAAATGTCTTGCCTCCATCAACTAGGCCAGGCACACGCTGGTGATAACATCCTGAAACAAATAATATATAAAATAAAACAAAAAAAAAACTAAAACAAGTTATAAAAAAATGTTGCTGGAGGCTGGGTTTAAACTCACGCCCCTTCACATGTATGACTCTTCAACCACCGGACCAGTGCACACCTGGTGTTAATGAAACGCAACCAAATAATAATATATTAAAACTAAATTTGAATCCTGAATTTTGTGCACGTTGGCTTCATCTTCAACCTCCAGACCTGCGAAATTTTCTACGACTTTTGCTGCGACTTTTTATTTGTAGCTAAACCTGCGTTTTCTCAAGCACTCAAAGTATACAAAATTAGTCCACAATAATTATATCAATCAAACGCTCATGACATGCACAGTCCAAATATATCATCCAAAGGTTTTTAAATGGCCAAAATAAAAAAGCCTCAAACTCAAGGTCGAAACCCTAACAATGGTGGAACTCAAATCCTGCAATGAAACTCCAATATAGTTGTCCAGAAATCATTCTTACATCACAAAAAACGCACATCAATCATTAAATTCAATTTATATTAAATGTATGCATGAAATAAAAAAAAATATATAAAAACAAGAAAGAGGACGATTCGGTTAGGGCAAAATAGCATGAAATCAATGATGAGGATGAATGAAATAGGTTTAGGGAACCTCAAAGATTCATTTGCAACCATTAAATCACTTGGAAAAAGCTTGAAACTTAGAAACCGAATTTCAAGTTTTCTTGAAAAACTTGAGTTTTGTAGGTGCACTTTTTGTCTCTGAAAATCGTCCCCAATCCTTGTGGTCTTGTTGTGAATGTATAGTAATGTAATCTAGGGTAAAAAATTGGGCCTTGGTGAAGGATTTGCGGGTTACTTGAATGTGAAGAAATCCAAATTTCCAAAATTGTCAAAATTACATAAATCCATAACATTTGAGTCTTGCACAAATTTGGAAGGGATCAATCAATATAATCATCAAATATTTGATCCCAAAATAATTTTGGAATCAAATATTTGATTTTTTATGATTTATTTCAATTAAAATTGATTTTAAATGATTAAAATCAAATATAATATAAAATAAATAATAAAAATCAGAAAATATTGTCATTGGGTCGTGAATGACTTTATCTTTAAGTTTGGTTTGAAAAATTTTAGGCTCATTTGGAGAAATATTGAGTTTTAGTCATTTTTGCTTCATACACCTCCTCAAAAATGTCCAACTTCAACAAAGCATAACTCCCTCAATTTTTATTCCATGAAGGTGTTCTATGACTTTTTAGAAAGCTTAGAGATTCCTACAACTTCTCCTTTTGGTCCCATGTCCATATAATTTTCCATTTTTAAATTATGAGCTTTTGAAAAAGTTGACTTTTTGTTGACTTTCAAAAGGACCTATAATGTCTTGGCTCATTTCTTTCAAATGAAGCATTTTTGGACTTGGCTTGTGAGACACAAAGTTGTATAGAATTGAAATTCCTTCAAAAATAGCTTTGGATGGGAAATTTTTGATGAAGTATGTGAAAGTTATGACTGGTCAAAGTTCAGTTGACTTTTCCTACACAAAACCCTAATCTAGCAACTTCTGATTCTTGATGATTCTGAGGTTGCCTTGATGAACTATGATCAACCCTTTATCAAATGATGAATTTAACCTCATAATATTGATGTTGACCAAAAATCTTGAAGTTTGACTTTGCGTTGACCACAGTTGACCTTTTGACCAAGTTAACTGATTTTTGGGTATCTGAGCATCTGACTGACCAAACTTGTATGGAAAGCCTTGAAACTTGACATGAGGATTATTTTAAGTGTGTGGGATATCATGAAGTCCATTTGAGGCTTTAGAAGTACTTTTTTCTTGGAGAAATTCAAAACCCTAGTTTGAGATTCATTGCTTAGAAGGAGGTTTTGTCTGATGAAACCTGAAATCTCCTTTTGAGCAATTGTGACTCTTGTGACTATTAGGAGACCTCTTGAGACACATTTTCTTGAATATGGGAGGGCAAATTTTGGGGTACAACACGTAGTATGCCACAATGCAACCATTGCAAGAATTTTGGGCACATAGAGAAAATTTGTCGCAGCAAAATAGGCATCAAACTAATATCACAGAGGAGCATGATCAAGAACAATGTATGTTATATGCCAATAAATACTCAATCAAAGAAAAAGGAGGAAGTTGGTACTTGGATATTGGATGTAGCAATCATATGGCCAAGGATGAAACTATTTTCAAAAGCATTGACGAGTCCGTCAAAGTCAAAGTTTGACTTAGAAATGGAAGTGTGGTTGAATCAAAAGGCAAATGCATTGTCATGGTGAAGACAAATAAACGTACACAACTCATCCATGATGTCTTACTAGTTCCCAGCCTAAAAGAAAATGTTTTAAGCATTGGCTAAATGATGGAGAGAGAGGCTACACATTTCACTTTAAAGGAGGTGTATGCAAAATCTTAGACAACAAAAATAAAAGGTCTGAGATAGCCCAAGTGAAGATGAATAAGAGTAATAGAAGCTTCCCACTAAATTTAAAATATGCAACTAAAATTGCCATGAAGGTACAAGTTGATGATTCATGGCCCTGACATCAAAGATTTGGCCACTTCAACACACATGCCTTGAAGTTGTTACATGAGAAGAACATGATTAGAGATCTTCCAAGCATAATGGAGAATACAGAAGTGTGTGAAGGATGTCTCCTTGGAAAGAAACATCGATTTCCATTTTCAACAAGCGAAGCATGGAGAGTGAAAGATCGTTGGAGCTTAAACATACTGACATCTGTGGACCAATGAGGACGCCATCACACGAGAACAATAGGTATTTCATACTTTTCATTGATGACTTCTCTAGAATGACATGGCTCTATTTCCTAAAAGAAAAATCAGAAGTTTTTGGAGTATTCAAAAAGTTCAAGGCCCTTGTTGAAAATCAAAGTGGAAAACGTATAAAAGTACTAAGAAGCGATCGCAACAAAGAGTACACCTCCCACGAGTTTGACAGATTTTGTGAGGATAAAGGCATTGAGCGACAAATTACTGTTGCATATTCTCCTCAACAAAATGGTGTGTCAGAGAGAAGGAATCACACAATTATGGAAATGGATATATCGATGCTTAAGGAGAAGGGACTTCCTAACACATTTTGGGATGAAGCAGTATACATTGTTTTTTACATACTCAATAAATGTCCAACTAAGGTTGTACAAGATAAGACTCCAGTTGAATCTTGGAACGGAAAGAAGCCATAAGCAAAGCACCTTAGGGTATTTGGATCTATATGCTACATTCATATTCTAGACATGAAGATGCACAAGCTTGAAGACAAGACTATACGAGGTATCTTCCTGGGATATAACACAATCTCTAAAGGCTACCGTGTCTACAACATTCAAACAAAAAAACTCATCATCATTCGATATGTTGAAGTTGATGAGAATGCTTCTTGTAATTGGGATGAAGAAAAAGTAGAGAAAAACATCCTAATACCATCTCAACTACCTCAAGAAGAAGTTGAGGAAAAAGAACCAGGTGAATCCCCTTCACCTCCACCACATCAACAAGATCAAGAACTATCATCATCAGAGTCTACTCCAAGACGAGTAAGATCTTTGGTGGACATATATGAAGCATGTAACTTGGCAATACTTGAACCTGAAAGCTTTGAAGAAGCGTCAAAGCAAGAAGTCTGGGTCAAGGAAATGGAAGAAGAGATAAGGATGACCGAGAAAAACAATATGTGGGAGTTAGTAAATTGTCCCCTTGGAAAAGATAACATTGGGGTTAAATGGGTCTATAATACAAAGCTCAACCCTGATGGCACCATACAGAAACACAAGGTGAGACTAGTTACTCACAACAACCTGAAATTGACTACAATGAGACCTTTACACCAGTAGCTCGTCTTGATACCATTAGAGCTCTAATAGCTCTTGCAACACAAAAAGGATGGAGTATCCATCAACTATATCAAATTTTCCTTCCTCAACGGTGTACTTGAAGAAGAGATGAATGTGGAGCAGCCACAAGGATTCATTTCTGAAGGAGAAGAAAGCAAATTGTTAAGACTAAAAAAAGCACTCTACGGTTTGAAGCAAGCAGCTCAAGCATGGTATAGCAGAATCGATCAGTATTTCATGGATTGTTGATTCAGGAGGAGCAAGAGTGGGCCTACACTTTACATAAAGTCTCAATGTCAGTACACTTTCTTACTTTCCCTATATGTAAATGATCTTATCTACACGGGAAACAATATTAAGATGATGACAATGAAGTTTAAAGAAGACATGATAAAGACCTTTGAAATGACCGACCTTGGTTTGATGAGTTACTTCCTCGGTATAAAGGTAAGACAAAGAAATGAAGGGATATTCATCTCGCAAAAGAAATACACAGAAGGCTTACTTAAGAAATTCAAGATGTATGGTTGCAAACCTGTCTCTACTCCACTCATAACAAATGAGAAGCTACAGAAGAATGATGGAGCACCAGAAGTTGATGCTTCCATATACAGAAGTCTAGTTGGAAGCCTCATATATTTGACAGCTACACTGCCAGACATAATGTATGCTACAAGTCTTCTATCAATATTCATGCAAAGCCCAAGTCAAATACACTTTGGAGCAGGAAAAAGAATTTTGACGTATCTATAAGGAACAAAAATATTAGGTATATGGTACACTACCAAAACCAACTCAGGATTATTTGGCTACACTGATAGTGACTGGGCAGGTTCGGTAGATGACATAAAGAGCACCTTTAGCTATGCATTCTCACTAGGATCAGGAATTTTCTCTTGGGCATCAAGGAAGCAAGCTACAGTTGCACAATCCATAGTAGAAGCAAAATATGTGGCAACTGCTGAAGTAACGAGTCAAGCTATATGGCTTCGCATGGTACTTGAAGACATGGGAGAAAAACAGGATGAGCCTACTAAAATCAATTACGATAATAAATCAGCAATTGTAATGGCGAAAATCCAGTGCATCATAGTAGAACAAACACATAGCAATCAAGTATCACTTTATCAGAGAAGATGAAGCAACTAAAGAGATCAAACTCGACTACTGCAGAATAGAAGATCAAATTGCAAACATATTTACAAAGGCGTTGTCGAGACCAAGATTTAAAGAGCTATGAGCTATACTTGGAGTCACAGAAACTTGCATCAAGGAGGAGTGTTGAAATTGCTACAAATTTCTAGAATATTCTTATGGATAATATGTAAGAAAATGGTAGAATATCCTAGAATTATAATATTTATGAATATGGTAGAACAACCTAGAACTATAAGTATATGAAAATAGTAGAAGAATCTACATATTTCATGATACTAATTTATCATGAAATATCTAGAAAGAACTAAAATGATGTAGAAACAATCATCTTCATTGAGATGTTGGTGACTTGAGCCTATTAATAGGTCATTGGTACTTTGTAATGGATCATCCAAGAAATCAATGACATAACCTTCTTTCTAAACAACTCTCTAAAACTTTCTCTTATTAAATATCAATTAATCAACTACCAACACAAACTAGATAAAAAAGATCATTATAAACCTAGATGATTTCAATACAACTCTAATTTTCAATATCATAGATCGCATATGGATTTCTAAAAATTAACTAATATATGAGAACAAGATCATCATAACAACTTTTGAAGTCATCGAGCAGGCAAGTCAAAGAGTATAAAACTATTATATGTTTCTGTTTATTTGAAAAATTGGTAAACAAGACAAATTTTTATTAATACTTAAGGGACTAAACTCGAAAATATTGTGGAACATATTTGTGTGTATTTTAACCTTAAAACAACATCTTATCGTTGAAATCGAAGGATAATATTTGGGAAGTAACAATGTAACTTTGAACAAGACTAGGAAAAATAAGGCTTTGAAATGAAATTGACTGAAATTGAAGTGCAGGACGAAGTAAAATGACAAGAAAAGTAATGTAAAATTGAAATGTAACTTAACGTAGAAAAAATACTTGAAATTTATACATTGTGGAACGCATACGTACATTTTCTTCACTTATTTCTCAAATACGCTGATACTTTGAGTTTACAGAAATATGAGTACAATTACGAACCCTTTACAATATGGACATGAGCCCCTTTATATACTATTCTAAAATAACTACCTTAGAATAGTCGACTAACCCTATCACAACACGTTTCAGTCTCATGCAACCATTTTCTCCAACGAGTTTTCACGTGTCTTCGAGTAACTGTTTGTGTTAAATCAATTCCCACTCTTTCAATATCATTCAAATATCTTTAGGCGTGAAAGTTTTTCAAGTTGGGTGTTCATAATCTTCACCCTCCAACTTGAGGGGAAGTATTAGAGATAAATTTAATAATTTGTTAGAATTTGTTAAAATTGATCCTATTTAAATTTGTTTTTAGTTTGTTAGAGTTTAGTAGGATTGATTCTATTTTCAAGTTTTAAATATAGATCATTAGTTTATATATAAAAAAATGTCATATGTCATTAAGAAAAAAAAAACAATAAGAATACAGTATAATTTTCAAGTTAATTTTTTGTACACATTTTTACAATAGTCTAAACATTTATAAATCTACCTCTATATTATCATAAATTTCCAAAATGCATTGCGAAGAGTTTTTTTTTTTTTTTGAAGTTTATGATAATATACCTCTATTCTTTAAAATATCTTTCAAGTGACTAATGAAGAACAGATTGAAAAATTCTCATAATTCAACCCAATCTACTTTGACGACTTTAACTAACAACAACATAATTTTTTACAAGGGTAAAAAATGGAGTATGTGTTGAAGATGTTTTATATGAGAAAACTTTAATATAATTCCATTTGGATACAAATATATTTGTACAATTATGTGATAAGTCATGTTGCCTGTTTCCCGTATGTCATTTGGTTAGAAATCATTTCCTCAATCTTATGAAACACGGTTCGAGACTTGGCAAATGATGAAGAAGAGTGATGAAAATGAAATGAAAATAAGTCAATATATGAGGTATTTCAAAATACCTCTCTTTTTACTTCTTTTTTTTTTATATATATATTTATTATTTCCATTGTTACTCAATTTTCATTTTTTATTTTTAGACAGTTATTATATCCTATTTATTTATTATGCAATTTTTTTATATGACTATTCAATCAAACCACTTCACTGAATCACTTTTTTCAAAATAATTTTTAGAATTTCTTTACAAATACCTACTTGGCATGATTTGATAGAGTGCATTTATAAACCATCTTATTTTTATTTGCAATAGTTACCTATTTAGATTTATTAAAATAATTTTTCTAAACATACAGTAAATAACAAAATCTTTTGTTTTTCCGTTTCAATTTAAGGTCCCTATTATATATAATTAATCACAAGATCCCTTAGCTTAATTTAAGGTTTCACTTTAGTTTCTTATCTAATAAATGTTATATATTAGTCTTTTAAAAACCATTATGTTAGTCAAGTTGGTCCTTTGTGTTAAATTTGTGAGAGAAAAAAAAATTATATATTAT
This sequence comes from Lathyrus aphaca, assembly GCA_963966055.1. Classification (NCBI taxonomy): domain Eukaryota; kingdom Viridiplantae; phylum Streptophyta; class Magnoliopsida; order Fabales; family Fabaceae; genus Lathyrus; species Lathyrus aphaca. The sequence goes on along the minus strand of OZ014525.1, from coordinate 68,610,576 downwards.
ATGTATGTGGCATGACATCATGACCAAAGTTAAAATGTTGAGCCAACAAATGTCTTATAAACACATACTAGGGTTTCTTCTTCCAGTGTTTCCATCATCTTCTTTAAAATTAAAAAACTCACCATGTTCAACAATCATCTTCCCGTATTTCTTGCGTTTTCTAGGATTTCTTCTTGTTAGGATGATTTGGGGGGGTCAACGAGCGAGCATTTCTACTTGGGAGACATTTGTGAAAGACACACCACATATTCACCTAAAACCTTAAGGTCATAGGTGTGTGGGTTCTCTCACTTATATAGTGTTCAATCTTTCATTTTCTAATTAATGTGGGACTTCTTCCTCGCACTCGATTCTCAACACTCCCCCTCAAGTGTGAGTCTATACACAATGTTCCCCTCAAGAGGAAGCTCTCCCATCCACATACACTTGTATCACACTCGATTCTTTAATTGAAGACATTCTATCCACACCTGCGGGAAGTGTTTCGATACAAGTAAGTCGGTCCCTTCACTCAAAACCAAAGGCTCGTGATACCATTGTTAGGGCGATTCGGGGGGTCAACGACGAAGCATTTCTACTTGGGACACACCTTTATGAAAGACACACCACATATCCACCTAAAACCTTAAGGTGATAGGTGTGTGGGTTCTCTCACTTATATAGTGTTCAATCTTCCATTTTCTAATCAATGTGGGACTTTTTCTTCACACTTTATTCTCAACACTTCTTCATCTTCTTCAACATTCATCTTCTTCAAAATTTCTCTTCAATGTCAAACAACTAAAGTTTTGGGACAATTAGATTTGTACTTTGAAGAAACAATAGGATGAAGTGTTTTTGCAAAGAGGAGTATGCTCGGTGTAGTATGACTGATATGAACTATGTGAACTTTTGGGGTTGTAGAAATTACATAAATCACATGGAAAGGGGTTGCGATTTCTTCAAGTGGTTAGGTGATGAAATTGTTTATGAAAAGGATTTAAAGATTTAAAGACAAAAGAAGAAAATTTCAAATTGAAGAATGAGATTGTCTACATAAGAGGATGGATGAAAATGTCAATGGTGGTTAGGATTTTGAGTTTAGTGTTGAATCTTGTGATTTTAACAATGTATTTCAAATAGGGTTAGTTCATTGGTTGTGTGGGGTTAATGGTATGATCTTTTTATGTAAAAGATGTGATTGTTTTATTATCATGAAAAATCTATGTAATAGTTGTGTTGGTTTAATGAAACTTGTTGATCAAAATAATTTGTGTTCGATAATTCTCTACTATAATAAAAAAAAATTATAACAAAATAATCTGTGTACATTAATGCTCTGGTATAACAATTTGTGTTAAGTAAAACTCTGGTATAAGACTTTGTTATAAAACACTGCTATAACACAATAGTATATGGACTAAATTGAAACTTTAATACAGTTAATAGTATAAATTGAAATAAAAAAATATAGTTAAAAGATGATAACACACAATTTTCACTATTATTTTGCTCGATTGTTACATGTTTTAGTGTCATATGTGTCGCTTTTTCTTTGTTATTCTGGTATTGTTCATTATATTCAGGTACTCATCACTTAGTAACCTCTGCAAGGAAAAATGGAGAAAAAATGGCAAAAAGGGCAGAAAAATGCTAAGTTCGAACTGTCATGATGGGTACACTCAGGCAATGATGCATGTCATGGCACTTTTTTGTTTGACTGTCAGCAAGGTGAAGTACTAAGGTGGCCGGAAGAGTACTAAGGTGGTCTTTGGAGTTGATTGAATTCGACATACATTACGAGGACATGAAAGCTCTAAAAGCTCAAACCCTGGCCGACTTCGTCGCAGAGATGACCCCAACAGAAACCACTTCAGAAAGCGCCCACAAATGGATCATCTACGTCGATGGGGCATCTGGTCCTTCTAGGAGCGGGGCAGGGATCATTCTTGAAAACGAAAAGGGTCTTGTGGTTGAGGTGTTTTTGGTTCTCTCTTTCCCAACATCCAACAACCAGGATGAGTATGAGGCCTTCTTGGCAGGAATCCGCCTCGCAAGGGACATGGGTGCTCAAGAAGTCACGATCTTCACCGACTCACAACTGGTTGTGTCGCAAGTAAAAGGAGCATATCAAGCAAAGAACGATAACCTGATCGAATACTTGACTCTAGTGCGGAAAATGCTCGTGCAATTCAGGTCCTGGGACGTCCAACATATCCCGCACGAGAGTAACTCGCGAGCAGATGTACTGTCAAAGTTAGCAAGTACATGAAAGAAGGGCGGGAACAAATCGGTTATCTAGGAAATGCTCCCTCACCCCAGCATTGAAAAGGTTGGTATCACCGTTGATATCAACGTCATAGGAGACAATGGATGTTGGATGACTCCTGTGTTCCGGTTTTTGACGATCGAGGAAGGAAGTCAATGCCACAAAACGCCGCTTTTCCTCCTACGTCCTGGTGGACAGTAAAATGTATCGTCGTAGATTTTCCATCCCACTCCTGAGATGCGTCGAGGAAGGAAGCATATTTGACATCCTGCACGAGATACATGGGGGAATTAATGCTTAACACCTGGGTGGCAGATCTTTGGCCCGCAAAGCATTGCGAGCTGGTTATTATTGGCCGACCATGCAGAATGAGGCCAGAGAACATGTAAAATGGTGTGAAAAATGCCAATGCTACGAGAATATGCACATTGCGCCCCCGACATTCTGAAGATAGTGTCATCGCCATGGCCATTCGCACAGTGGGGCTTGGACATCCTCAGACCTTTCACGACAGGTTCTTCCAAAATAAATACCTGATCATGGTCGTTGACTACTTTACAAAATGGATAGAGGACGAGCCCCTGGCCAAAATCACCACGTTTAACATCCTGTGATTTTATAAGAGAAATGTCTTGGCTAGATTCGGCGTACCACAATCGCTTATAACGGACAACGACACCCAATTCACGGATAGAAATTTTCAAGACTTTGTCTCCAAGACAGGAACCAAACAATACTTCACATTCGTCAAGCGCCCCCAGACGAATGGGCAGGTCGAGGCCACTAATAGAGTCATCCTACGGGGCCTCAAACGAAGATTAGGCGAGGCAAAAAACAGGTGGGTCGAGGAACTCCACAACATATTGTGGGTCTACCAAACCACCCCACACTCGACTACTGGGGAGACTCCATTTCGGATGGCATACAGGACAGAGGCGGTCATCCCCATGGAAATCAGAGAACCTTATCGTCGCACATAGTCCCCTTTAGAAGAAAAGCTCAACGATGAGGCTTTAAGAGAGGAACTCGACCTAGTAGAAGGGGTTCGTTTAGGAGAAACTCTCCATGTGGAATCCCTAAAACAAAAAATCTCATTACGCTACGACAACAAAATCGTCAAAAGAGAATTCCAGATGGGTAGCCTTGTCATATGCAGAAATCAGAAAGACTCGCGTGAAGGAAAGCTCACAACCAACTGGGAAGGCCCATATCACGTGAAATCAAAAATGGGAACAACTGCATACTTCCTCGAAGAACTGAATGGGGAACCATTTGCTCGACCATGGAACGCTGAAAAGCTTAAACAATATTACAACTAAAATCCAGCCTAAGTGCGAAATAATTTCCGACCAATAAACCCCACAAAAAGGAGTAGAAGTGCATGCCACATGGATGTATCATGGTATAAATACAACCCTCAACAAAAACACACGCGACCATTTTCCTATCATTCGGGCAACTGAATCGCCCAACGGGGATACCTCGAACGAGCCTCACCATTGTCATACCAGTGTGGCAGATCCCCAGCTCGTAATTGGAAAAATGTAAGCCTTAGGGGACCGAGACACGACCGTGTCCCCAAACCCCTCTAGACAAAATAGATTTCGCCCCTTGGCCAGTTCCATACACTGCCAATTTTAACATTATTACGTTGAGCATTCGCCCAGTTCTTACCAGTTTTACAATTATGAAAGCATGCATACGATTTAAGTAACAATGCACAAAATATAAAAATTAACAATAAATTAACAGAAAAGTATCGACCATACGGTCGACATTATCATTACATAAAAAGAAAGGGGACTAGGCCCCAAGCAAAAAACTTATCAAAAATGGAACGCATGCCAAAGTCAATATCGGCACGCAGGCCAGACAACTATTCATCATCGGGAGGCATGCCTACCCCTTTCTCCACATGGTGCAAGGATCTGGTACCATCAACGACCAAATCCACACCAGCATTAGTCACCTTAAGTTGTTCCACGACATTCTAAAAGTCGAACGAAGCCATACTTAAGTTATCCCATGCTAACAGTCGAATCTGGGCAATCAGTACAGCCCTAGTCGTCATGGAAGCTTCTTCCTCGGTCTCATCCTCCCCGACAGCCACCTTGCTCTCCGCCTCCACAACACGTTTCTTTAGACGCTCATTGTCGCTGGCAAGTTCCTCCATCTTGTTCCGAATCTCGGTAACCTCCCTCATAAGCTCGAGCTTGCTCTCATAGTGCCCATTAGCCTGAAGAAGGTCATTTTCCAACTTTGCATTTTCAAGCTCCACTTCAGCAAATCTATCCTTTGCAACTTAAAGGTCCTTAAAGGACACAAAGTCAGTGTCATTAAAAGCGAGGGTAGCCTCCAGAATTCAGATCGTCCCCGTAACATATTGACAGAGTTTGGCTCTCTGAGTCTTATGATCTGCGGAGAGGATAATGGTGGCATCAAGATCGGGCATAAGAACAGATGACCATTCGTCGAACAAAGACCTCTGAATTACGCACGGAGGCAAGTTGAATGGTCTTATCGATGTTGTGTCATTTTTCGGAGAAGGAGAGGGATCCCCAGTCCTTTGCCTCTTACCTAGTGGAGACCCACCCAGCGGAGTGGTCCCGGGAGTAGGGCTGTCGGAAGCAACGATGTTGTCCAAGGTGGTCTAATCCTTAACAGTGTCGACCCGACTCTTCGCACCCTTCTTTATATTTCCTTTATTCGTCTTTACCAGGCGGCCTCGAATCTCGTCCATTTGTGCTGCAAAAACAACAGAAACCCAGTTAGTTGTCGATCATATCCACAAATTAAAAACTGAAAAAACTACAAATCCACCTAAGAGTCGCATCACTGCCTCTTCGTTCGGGTAATTGAGCAACGACTTCACATTTATTAGTCTGGCCAGAATAGTCGGCGTCCCATCAGACTGAAGGAGGGCTTGCCCGTCAGAATCCACAAGTTCTGTGGGACGGAAACTTGCGACATAGATGAATATCATATTGTAAGTCGTTGTGTCGTCAATGCTCAGGTCCTCAGGCTTGGTGATGTAGTGCTTGCTGGAGTGGCGGAAATGTACGTTCACCCATTCCAATGGAAAGTGGGCCACCATCTTCTCCTCCTCGCCAACCATCTCCATATCGAACAGCAAATCCTTGGCAGCCTGCGAGCATGGTTGGATCACATAGAAACGATATTTGAAATCTCGAACAGAATCCATGTAAGCCTTGAAGAGTCTGCTCGCTTGTTTCAACGACACCCAGTTATGTCGACCATCCTGGGACTTCCTCTGTATATGGAAGATTCTGAAGAATAAATTGATCGTCGCCCCTATCTCCAAGTAGCGACATACCAGTTCGAAGGCCCTTATGAAGGCCAAGGAGTTGGAATGCAGTTGGGAGGGCGCGAGCTCAAGATGGATAGAGACCGCCAGTTGAAAATCGGTAAAAGTCAGATGTTACCCAACCTCACGAAACGCAAATTCGTACATTGGAAATCAGAGGGTTGGAAAGCGCGAGCAAATCCTCTGGGTAAGTTTCAGAGGTAAGGCCCACTAGTTAGTAGATTTCCCTTTCTTCTTCTTCTTAATCCTGGCCCACGTGTCTGAAGCTTCCACCGCGAATTGAGATGTCGTTTCAAGCGGCTCATCCATTATCCATAAATGGTCACATGCGAGGATATTCGCACCATCAGTAGCAGGGATCTCCTCGACTTCGTGAGTGGTCTTTTGACTCCTTTCGCCTGAAAAGCAGAGGAAACACAGTGAATTCGACGAACTCAAATCCACCCTTCCACTGCAAATCAAGTGAAAGGGCTTCGATAAAGACTGGGGATGTGCCCCGCATCAACCCTTTAGTCAAGGAAAACACTACGAGGGGGAAATCGACACACCGAACTCACTTACGTTGTTCTTAACTTAAAATCGGCGGGGATAAGCCCCCCATGACCCTATGCTCGGTCAACTAACATTAAGTTATCACTACTAAGATCTAGCCTGGATCTAACACTAATCTACTTACTAACCCTACAGATTCATGAACATTCATACGCTTCTGAAGAACATTCATCAGACTTTCCAGAACTTCATAGGAATTTCCAGAAACTATGAAGATCATATGAAGTTCATAGGAAATTGATGAATGTTCATCAGTCAAATGCAGAAAACAGAGGTAGAAGATGAAGATTTACCTTGACCCATGAAGGTTTCTGGGATTTGTACGGTGGCGACGACGAGAATCTGGCGAGAAAGTTGCAGACAAAATTTCACGGTGAGAGGAAGAGTTCGTGCGAAATGAACAAATGAACTTTTTCCCCCATTTTATAGTGTCTTGAGCTCGCATGAAGAATCATAAAAACCAAAGTAATTATTGCCTAGGGCCAGCCCCCTGGTGTCATAAATGGATTACGGCGCGTTATTACACGTGTCATTAAAACCTTAAGCGTTTTGTCTTCTCAAAAAGAGAATCTTTGAGAATCTGATTAAGTTTCCATGGCGGACAAATGCCCGACATAAAAAGCAAAGGAATTTTACATCATAACGTTTGCACTAAAGCCACGTCGGTCACGACATTAGCACCTTAAGTCATTATTCCCTTCGGGCACAACGACTTGGGGGACTCTTGTTCTTGACTGGCCTACCATATGCCCTACGCCAGATTGAGGCCCAATCCAGAGTTCAGCTGGGCATATGCCCATTAAGGAATCACCGAGGACATGACCGTTGCAGGAAAAGAGTCGTTAGCTTATTGTCGTCGGGGATCTCCCTCTCACACACCACAACGCCTATCACACGACCAACTATCCTCCAGATTCATAGGAAGCAATTACGCTTAGTTAAAAGCTACGTGTCCGCTTTATACTAACATATGCCCTTATAAAAACCCTTCATTTCTGGAGGGTCAGATATTCAATTCTAACCCCCATTTTGCTTACGTTTTGGTTTGTCTCGCATTGAAACTTACTTGAGCGTCGGAGTACCTTGCAGGTACCTCACCATCTCTCCTACAAACATCATCACAATCTCAGTTGAAGACCACAAATACCACCTGTTCGGATCTTTTCTTGTAGAATTATCTATATATTTTAATTTAAAGCTATAAAGTTTTACATATAGAACTACATATTTGTTGAAACTAATAACATTAAAATATAATTCAAAATTGATTTGGCCTATGTTTATACCAACTTTTTACTATGGGTGTGAGTGTGATAAAGTGGTTATTTAAAAAATGTTGTAAACGAAAATGAAATAAAAATTTGACGATAAAAAAAATTAACACATCACTCTATTGTTTAAAATTTTCAAATTGAGTTTTTTTCACACTAGCCGCTACTCCAAAGTTCAAAATTCTGTAACAGAAAACGCTCTCACTCTTTCGTCAAACCCCCTTTCACGGCGGAATCAGCAACGTTCACCGTCGATTAACCTCGATGAACTCCGATTCAGATTCTTCTCTGAGAAACAACGATGTCAATGATCGACGACTCAGCATCATCGACTTTCTATCCGCCGATGATTCGCTTCTCGATCCCGTATCTTCCAATCACCAAAATTCAGGTCACATTTCCCTAATTTTTTACTTCCTATTTTGAGATCAGATGAATCTTGTGCAAATTGAAACTCGAAGTTTTGTTCTCTTTGTTGTTTTTCAGAAAACGAAGCTTGGTACACTCCGAATTCAAAAAAGTTCGAAGACGCTGCTACCAAAATTGAACAGTGGGGAGACGAACCTCAAACTTCTGAGAAAAAGTCCATGCGAAACCCTAAATGCAATTTGCGTAAGAGCTTAGCTTGGGACAGTGCTTTTTTCACTAGTGCTGGTATATTTTTATTTAAATTTAAGCTCTCTCATTTTTTTTCTTTCCTTTTTATAATTAAATTTATTGAATTAGGATTTTGAATATTGTGGTTTGTATTTGAATTTTAAATGGTGTTTATGTTTAGGGGTTCTGGACCCTGATGAGTTGTCTAGTATAATTGAGGGTGTTGAGAAAGAAACATTACCAAAGATTGAAGAGGATGTATACAAATCATGTGACTCCGTTTCGACATTAGGGAGTGATAGTTTGACCTTTGAAAGTGTTGATTTGGAGGGTGATTTGTTTGAGGATGTTAGAGCTTCGATTCAGAAATCTAGCCGTAAGTCCAAACTTGCAACTGCACCAACTAGAATGTCCTCTGCCTCTGGGCTACCAGGGTTACAAACTCGTGAGTCTTTGTTTTCACTCTCCGTGTTTAAAATAGATTGCATGCTGATTTATCCTTAAATAGTTCAATTGATGGTTATTTAATGTTTTGTTTTTCAGCATCCAGAAAAGTTGGCGTGGTTACTCGCAACAAGGTAACTTACATTAATGATATAGAACGTTTCTGTCGCATTCCCGTGTGCGCATACATTTTCTTCTTATTGCAACAACAATATTTTCTATTACTGAGTGAAATTGGTTACATTGATCAAAATATGACAATATATCCTATGATCCTACCCTAGTTAGCTGGTTAAACTGTGGTTCAGCTGGGGATAGTTTCCTTCTTTCAAAACTTAGTCTATAATTCCACCTTTGGAACTTTGACTTGGAGTAATATATAGTTATTGGTCATAGATTGAAATTGTGTAGCTTAATTGGCTTCCATTTTGCTAAAAATAAAATTATGTCGGCAATAATTTTCTGTTGATTTTAGATAAAAGCCCCGCCAACTCCTAGGAATCCAACAACACCAGTTGTGAGAGGAATTGGGAAGGCTTCAAACAAGAATACTTTTACACACATTCCACAGGTATGCAACTAAATTAAACTGCTGAAGAGAACTAGTGTCATTTCTAATTGTACTAAACCACAATTTTCTTATTTTGAAAAAGCCTCTTGCTGCAAGGAGGGAATCATCTATTTCAAAACTATCAAAGTTACCAGCAAAGCCTATTGCAAGTTCCACAATTTCAGCCAAGAGAGCATCACTTAGTGGTGTGCATGCCAAAGGTGAAAAGGACAGAGCAAAACACATAATTGGTGGTTAGAACTTGCATTAGCATGTTTACTTTTATTTTTCTTCTCATTTTGGCATAACCTTTTTTGAGTTATAGTAAATGTAAACTCATTTTTATTTGACGTCTACAGATAGAGTTAGCTCAATGTCAAAAGCATCTGTCATTGGAGGTTCACGGGGTACAGAGCCTAAGCCCACAATATTATCCAAATTAACTTCTGGTCAGTCAGTATCAACCAAGGCAAAATCAGTATCTTCCACATCTTCTAGTAGCAATTTGTCTGCTAATATTGCGAAATCTCCATTTAATTCTGCAAGAAGAAAAGTTATTGCGGGAAATTCAAAGCCTCCCTCATCTCGCCCTCCAGTCAGAACACCGTCAGGTTTTGCTTCAAGAAATAAAATTGAATCTGTGAATTCTAGTCTCTCAAGCTTGATATCTGCCAACAAGCTTTCTTCTAGTATTTCCCCAGCTAGCTCTGTTAGTGACTGGTCTTCAGAGGCATCCGTATCAGCTTCAGTGCCTAAACACATGTATGATAGTTCAAGGTCCAGCATTGATAGTTGTTCTAGCAGTTATTCTCAAATTCTTCCGAGTGATTTCAGCTTAGAAGGGCGGGAGGCTCAGCGCTCTGGAATTATCAGTCCAAGTGCACGGTCTGCTTCTGTGGCAGCAGTTATTCCCTCAGCTCTTGCAAAACCTTCAGGCCTTCGACTGCCTTCGCCGAAGATTGGTTTCTTTGATGGGGTGAGTTTTTTCGCCTTCTTTATATTTGATATAATCATAAACATAGTTTGAGAGCGCATCTCTTTTGAGAAATTGCATCATTATGACTTTGGTCACACATCTTGAAAGTCATGTATTGGTTTTTTTTTTTGTGTAATACTTGTTTCTGTAGGCCAGAACTTTTTGATTTTACAATTTATATCTTCATCTCTTTATTACACATTGCATTGCATTGCATTTGTTGAAACAGTCTCATAATGTTAAGCAGGTGAAGTCCTCAGTGCGCACTCCACGAGGGGGAGCGCAACCACACTCTTCTGCTGTGATTCAAGGCTTGCTAAATCATGGAGGAAGAAGTCCAAGTGAAGGGCAAAACAAAGCCAAGCTTGGAAACCTGCAAGCAGTGAGATCTATCACACCAATTGGAAACAAAAAAGTTGATAACCAGAAAAATCCTCATCCAAGTCATTTTGAGGAATCATTGGATATTGCAATTAAGGCATGTAGTGCAGAGCAAAATATCAAAACCTCTACTGAAATGCTCAAGGGTGCTTTTAAAAATGTTGAATATACATCACTTTCACATGAAATGGAGAACACTAATCATGATTTGCGTTCACTCACTCGTGTCAATCACCAGGAAAATGTTTATCATGATAATCAAATTGATTGTTTGATCAAAAAAGTTGGACTCATGGATATAAGTTCCACGACACAGGAAAAGATCAATGGAAATTCTCTTTCTTTTTGTGAGACTGATGTCAGCTTCCAAGATAAATCCAATGGTATGGAGTTATCAAAGCACAGAGAGTTTTCTAATCATCCTAAAAACCAGGAATTATTGAAGGGTTCGTCTACTCCAGGTCTATGTGTCGTTCCAACCAGCGTTGATCTGACAACTTCAGCAAGGAGACCCTTTGCAGCAAAAGATTCATTTTTCAACATGGATTACCCAGTTTTCACAGAACCATCAATTTCAGAGGTAAAACTGACCAACATACTTGTGCCCGAAAGCCACATTACGAAAGATAGCATCTGAGATGCTATGATTGAGTTGAAATACTTAATTTTAAAGTTTGCTGCTTTGTGCTAAAAGTGAAACTGCAGAAGTCTTGATCTTGATGTAGTATGTCGGACGGATTACGAATACCAAGTCTTCAAGTACTTGCTCTACCGGTTATTTCTATTTGACAGCATCTCTTTTTCAATGGTTCATTGTCATGAATCGTTTTTAGACTAAATATTTTGAACAAGAAAGGTGTCTTGCATCTTACTTCATTTTCTTACTATTTGAGAATTTAAATGCATGATATGGTATTATTTTCTTTAGCATTTTGATTAATCATTGTTATGCAACTTATTTAACTTCAAATGGTGCCTTGATTTTGGCTTTACATAGTGTTCATAGATTGATCTTGTGTTTGATTGTATTCTTTTTAATTTTTTTTTGGAAGAAGAAAATATATTACTACCAAAAAAGTTATACACGAGGGCGATCCGAAGATCAGCCACCAACCAAAACAAACTAAGGTAATGATGTGATCAATTACCTGAAATCTATTACTATCCCCTCCAAAGGTTACCTTATTCCTGTGGTTCCAGATGTGATAAACAGCTTCAGCAGAAGCACACTTCAACACCATTGCTTTTCATCCTTTTCCATTACACTTCCTGCTCAACCATTTAACTTCATCATCCCAAATTTGAATAGAATGGTTAATCTGCAGCCAGTCCAGAATTGCTTTCCAAATGTATTTTGTTTCATGACATTGTAATATTTTTAATGGACTATTCATATCATTTCGTCAAAAAGTTTATCAAATATTAACGTTGGAACTAAATGATCAAAAGCGTAGAATACAATTTAAGTTTTAGAATTTGTTTGTTACAGTTTTTTTAATTGAAAAATAATTTTTTTCTAAAAATTAAATAATCACTTTTACAAGTTATAATTCAATTGTTATAGATTTTAAACGAGATTGTTTTGCATATGCCGTCCAAAACATGATTTTTGATATCCATTTTTTAAAATAAAATTTTCATTATCTATAGTAAAATATAAAAGCAAATTATTATTTCAGTGTAATCAATTTTTATATTTATTATGTTAGTTAAATGTATCCGCATAAAAAAAAGTTCATTGTTAATTTAAAAAACAGATAAAAATTATTATATGTATTACCGATTCTTAATTATAATGTGAATAGTTTGTAACAAAGAATTGCATTCATTTTGAAGTAGTTGTTTAAAATAAACAAACATGATCAAATATGAAAATAATCCGATGATCCAATGTAAATATAAAAAAAATGTCTTCATATAACTTTCACATGACTTTCAAGGAGAACTTTATAGTTGATAACATACTATGTTGGCAAAATAAAATCACCATCCTAAGACAATTATTAAAGAAGAAACCATTGGTGGTAAAGAAACCATTGGTGGTAGTTAATGTGCATTGATATGAAGATTTCAATGTTGACTAAGAAAAGTTCACCACGGCATAAGGCACAAGAACAAACCCAAACCCCAATTATATGTGTTGGGTGAGAATATAAACAAATCCAGATATTTTAATAAGCATGAAAGCAAAACATAAAACTAAGAGAACTTGAAAGCATCTCAATAAATTACACCAAATGAAATAATATAAAATGTTACGCTTGATTGCTTCTAATGCAACTCGATCACAAGATAACTAAAATCGCTTTAAACAAAGCAATTTAAGAACTTTTCACATATATATTATGTCAAGCCATAATTAGATTCATGATAATTCTATAAGATTGATACACCATAGACCAAAACTTATACCTAAAATCTCTATAAGCAAAGTCTAACTTATGTGGTATACAATCAATGGAATTATGTAATAGTGATATTAATGGATGCTAGTAAAATACAGGTGATAAGACAAGAAGAAAAGATACGCAGAGATATATAGTGGCTTGACGTTTGTCCTCTATAAGATTCATGGTGATGGATATAAAACTGCATCTTTTGTCTCTATTGGTTTTACCCATATGTTTCACACACTTGTTACTTTCACCAAAGAAACAACTATTTAATCAAGGATAGAAAATGAATCTTGTTAAGCTTTTATTTGAATAAAAAAATAAATCTTGATTCAAATCAATTTGAGCAGAGCCCAGATATGGCTTCATGAAGACAGTTGATATGAATCAGGATTTTAACTTGATTCGGATCACGTGAAGCTGTGATTCAAATCATGCTCATTTTGTGATTCGGATTACGTGAAGTTGTGATTCGAATCATGTTCATTTTGTGTTTTGAATCAATTTGTCTAGAGGAAATTCCCAATGTTCACAAAGCTTCTGATTCAAATCATGATTAACACGTTATTCGAATTAAATTCGAATTAAGTGCCTTAATATCTAGATTTAAAAGCTCTGACTAGTGATTCAAGTCACGCCTAATGAAACGACAAAGTAGAAATTTGTTAGGCTGAAAAAACAAATAATATCATGGATTAAAAGATTCTTATTTAATTGAGAAAAGAGGGTTCTTAGTGGTATAAGGCTATTTTTCGTATGAAAGGGTCATCATCTCCGGAACAGGATGGGCTCCCAACTTGCTTCTACCACAACTATTTGGACACACTAGGTAACGACATTATAAACTAAACTCTTGACATCCTCAAAAACAATGGTAGTGTTTCTCATCTCAACCTAACTCATATATGTCTTGTTCCTAAAAAATCTAACCTCTTACTTTATTCGGACTATCGCCCCATCTCTATATTTAATGTTATTCTTAAGATATAAATTTCCAGTTCATTCGCAGGACAAATTTTAGACAAATGTTATTCTATCTACAATGTCATTTTCAATTCATCACCCAAAACCCCTTCTTTCAACAACATCAATGGTTTCTCATCTCTCTCGTGAGAGTTTCTCTGACAAGCAACAAGGTAAGAGACCAATGTCTTCATCAAATCATTCTCCTCCTCAATTTCAAAAGAAACCAAGGATAAAAATTCGAGCAAGCAAGGATTCTTTTGATGCAAGGGTCCCAAAGAAGAATCTTCAAAAAGCCAAACCGATAGTGATTTGTGTCATAAGCTAAATCATCTTCTTCCTGATGACAATCAGTAATTGTACCAAGAGAAATTTATGAATAAGCTGATTGATTTTGTGTATTATGTTGATGCATCTGCTGAAGTTGAATTAAGAGCTTAAGTTTCTAAAACCTTTAGCTAATTATAATTTGTTGAATTTTCTTGGGTTGAACAATCTTGACTATGTCAAAGTGTTCTATTGTAATCTTGTGTGAACCCTTTGTGGCTTTAAAAATAGCTTTCAGGACAAGATAGTTAGGTTTAATCTCTCTGACTTCTCTAAATATCTTGATAAGTGTAAAGGTCATATCATGTCTGTTGCGAGATCTCCCGATTATGCTAGGATCTCCTTTGTTCTACCTTATGTGGGCTCTTTTGTCTGATATCAGAGTTAATTTGGGAAAATCTGAAGAGATCTCTATTTTTCTCTTCTTTTATGTAGTTGATCCTTGAGGTTAATAGAATTGTTTCCAAAGAATTGATTTTTGATTGTATTTTAAGAAATGTATCATGTGACAAGTCCTTTAGTCACGTATATATGGTATCTCTGTGAGTCTCCGCTATTCTTTTTCTTGATATATTTCTTAAATAGCGTATTTACAATAATTTTTGTATTTTTCCCCTTTGGCTAACTATCTACTCTTGGCCCTTTGACTCCAATAGGTCTCTTCAATCTTTAGAGCTTCATTCAGCTCTAACTCAACTGAATTAATACCCAAGATGTTGTTGCTTTTCCTCGCATAATTCAACCTCATTTGAGCCAAATAAACCTTGTTAGTAAGGTTTCTAAAGTAATTATAGACTATTAATTCTACTTTAGATTTTGGGTTAGAAAAGAAGAGAACATAAAACTGACATTTTTATTCTATTTTTATATATATTTCAAACTTTAGACAGAACTTAAATACTTCGATTTTCTAACATAATAGTCCTAAGCCACATTTGGAAAAACAAACTGCAATTCAATAATAAAATAATCATAACAGTCTATAAACAACATGAACGGTTGGACTTGAATATTGGTCTTCAAACATTAACCCTCTTCTAAGTGATAGTTAATATTTGTATGGTTGATATAACAAAGTGAATATAACTATACATTTGATTACTCAAATAGATCAGGCTGCTATAGCAAGATAAATTCACACGTACGTGTAAAAAAAGTACAATGATCAAGTGAAAAGAGAGTAACTATAAAATATATAATCATTTGAATCAACTCAAAATCAAAAAGATTACTACTAAGGATACAAAATTGTGGATAGAATTCAATTAGTTTCATGAAGCAAAATTCATATAATTTTTTTTTGTAGAAATAAATAAAAAAAAGTGAAGAGATCCATTCAATAACTTTAAGACCTAGGCTTTTCCTTCTTCTCCTTGAAGAGAGCAAGAAGAGAGACACCAGAAACTTTCACAACCTTGAATCTGACTCCAGGAATATCACCAACGGCATGACCTTTACGTCCAAATCCAGCTATCAAAACTTCATCCTACAACCATCATAAACAAACAATATCATCAAAAGATTTCAACACAATAAAACAACAACAAAATCAACACAATAAAAACAGAAAACAATGGTTGCTTACATTTTCTTCGATGTAATTTAAGCAACCGTCATTTGGCACGAATGCAGCTATCTTCTTCCCGTTTTTGATGAGTTGAACTCTGGCACACTTTCTAATGGCGGAGTTAGGCTGCTTAGCCTCAATACCTCTGTAGATAAGTGTCATACAAATTCTTAACATCAGATACTCACTAATAAACAAAATATCCAATTAAACTAAAAGTCAAATAAAATTTACATTTTTTCAAGGACAATTCCCTTGGCGTGCGATGAACCAGCAAAAGGCTTCTTCCATTCATTCCCAAGATGAGATTTTTTAAATTGCTTGTCCGCCCATCTTTGCTTAATACGGAGTTTCCTCAGCTTGCGGGCAGCTCCCATTCCTCTTGTCTTCCTGCACGAGATCGAAAAATAGTAAATCTCTATCTCTAGTATTCTCAAGTGGATTAAAATAAACTTGCAATTGCTTTGCTTAAAGGAGTGGCAAAGATCAAATAATTCATTCATTTCACAATAAAGAACTAAAAAGTATCATATTCATCTCAAACAAAAACTGTAGTACACTAATCTTAAAGTTAATAACAATCAAATTCAATCAAAACTACAGAACAAAATGTAATAGTGAAGTTAAAACATGATTTTTTATGAAGCAAAATACACCAATACTGGAAAAACATAAATTTTCTTATCGACGACACGCAGCAACAAATTCATAAAAAATGTCACAGATTAATTACCCTAATCAACAACTTCATATTTGAGTTCCAAAACGTATCAACAAAAACCACAGAAATTCGAGTTTAGAATCAAACATGATAATTTGAAAAACGTAACAAAAGAAGATGAAATAAGTATGCATGAAGATAATGAATTTAAGGAATGTAAGGTTGAATTACCCCATGGTGATCGAGAATTATGAACACTGAGTTGAGATTTGGAGGAGTATGGTGAAGCCGCAGTGTAAAATTTAAACCCTAATATTGATGGAGTTTTGTGGTTGAACTATGAGAATTAAGTAAACGTTTGGTTTGGACACGGGCTTGGGCTTATTTTGAGTTTTACAACAAAAGACGACATTTCCATAATACTCCTATAAAAAATATCTCTCTCAATTATAATTAAAATTTGGTAATCTAATATCTAAAACTATTAAAAATGATCTTTGTTGATTATCAATAATGCTCAGGTTGTCCATACTTGAAGCACTTCTTCCCGTCATTCGTGTACTCACTGACACAACTCATTACATTTATAACACTTCAGAGGAACAAAAGTCCCTCCCCCACTTGGCTTCTTGCCATCAGTAATTCTTTATTTACCTTTATCAGTCGGAGCTGCATAAGGCTTCCCACGGTGCATCTGTTACTTTCCTCTCCTTTCAGCCCAACCTTTGAAATGCTCTGATCGAGTCTAGCTATCTTCCTCAAAGATCATACAGCAGCCAACCAAATCTGAAAATCTTCTGATCCTTTGATAGTCAATCACCTGTTTGATCTCAGGCCTCAAACCACTCTCGAATTTCACACACTTCGAGAACTCAACATTCACATCACTGTAATGCGGATAGAACTTGACCAAATCTAAAAACTTAGCAGCATACTCTACCACTGACATGCTACCCTGTTTCAATTCCAGAAACCTATTTGTCTTCCCTCGAACATCTTCAGGAAAATATTTCCTCAAAAACTCTCTCTTAAACACAGCCCAAGTTATCACCACACCTGACACTTCTAATTGTTGCTGAGTACCAACCTACCAATCATCAGCTTCTCCTATCAGCTTATGAGAACCAAACTGCACCTTTTGTGCCTCAGAACATTCCATCACCTGAAAGATCCTCTCGATCTCTTTGATCCACTTTTTCTCCCCATCTGGATCATGCTTTCCCTTGAAAGTAGGTGGATTATTCTTCCTTGATCAACTACACATACATAACTAACCATACATCATGCATTCACAAGTTTCACATAATAACTTTCAACTTTAACAAAATGCACATAAAACCTCTATAAATCTGCTCACACTGCATAAACAACATACCAACCCTCTTAAAATATAAAACACAAATTTTCATGAATTTTAATGAATTAAAACATTTTCTCACTCTCAGGTCTCGCTAAGAGACCTCCTCTCCTTGCTCGCTAAGCGAGCAAGCTACTGCCTTGAAGAGGAGAAAATTTCCAACAACTCGCTAAACGAGTAACCCCTCGCTAAGCGGGCAAAGCGGATTGGCAGAAAAACCTTGCGATTTTTGCACTTCTCCCCTGTGATTCTCACCCTACAACAGTGTATAAAATCAGTCCTAACTAATCACTATTTTCCACTAGAACATTCACATTTAACACTACTAACCTAAACATACAATTCAAACATCATGAATTCATCAATTTCATACCACATTCATCAATTTATCAATCTCTCAATCCTACTAACATACCTAAGGACATCTACCCTAACATTCATATCATAATACCCTTAAAAGATGAAAGAGATTCCACCCTTACCTTAATTTGATAAAAAATACCTTCCTTCTTCATGAAATTCTTGCTTCTAGCCTTTCTCTTCTTCTCTCTTCTTCATGTTCTTCCCACTCCCACGATCAGTTTTCACTAAAATGATTCCCAAATTCTCCTAATTCCAAACATAACCCTTGGACCCCTAATATTGGAATCCCTATTATGTCCCCACTAATTCCTCGTCTAATTACTGCACTACCCTTTCCCCTTATTTATAATATTATGAATTAATCTAATATAATATTCCATAACTTAAGATAATTCCAAATTAGAAACTTAAGATAATTTAATTATTTTACTCAACACATCATCGAGTTCTACGTTATTAGTTCAACACTTCACCTACGACTAAACCCACTTTTCACCACGAGTACACAACACGCGACTATAACGCCACCACACACAATTAATCACAATGGTTCACACAATCACACAAATATACTAAATAAATAAATAAGAAACAAATTAAATAAATTAGGGCGTTACATGAACTACCAGACATCCTTGTTAATTATTTCAGCATTCTTGGTTTGGCATCCATAGCTGATGGAAAATTTCAATCTGACGTTTTAGTTGGTACGTTCATAACCATACTTACTTATGATTATTAATATGAACTTAACTTTTGTAGACGTTGTTGGAGGGGTTACTGAGATTATGCAAACACAAATAATTCCAGATAACAACAAAAGCAAAGTTGTTTTTATGATAACTGACGCGAGGTATAACCAAACTTAATTGTTTATGTTCCGAAGCAAACTTTGTTTTGATTGTTTTGAGTATTCATGTTTGTATTCTTTTTTTTTTAATCTGTTTGTAACAAAATTTAATTTTGTAATTATTGTCGCAACAAAAATTCCGTTCAATGTACCCTATGGGGTCACCTTGCATTGCAGTTTGTTGACTATTACAAGAGTAACACTGCAGAAGGAAACATTTTTGTATTGTTGCAAAATGCAAGGATAAAGGTCACCCAAGGTAATAGTAATCTTGTATGTCGAACCGTTTAATTGCTAATGAAAGGATTAAGGTGGTTTTCCGGTGAATGTATCCAACGCCTGGACGGGCACAAAGTTGATCATAAATGATGTTGAAAATCTTGAGATTAGGAAGCTAAAAGAAAGGTCATTCATAAACATCTTTCTAAATCAGTATGACTATATTTACTTTTCATAATGTTTAAAACTGATGATTGTTTCCTTTGTTACGTGCATCACAATCTTAATATTGAATTGTCAAGTTTATCTTCATCTAACTTACAGGTTGAAACTACTCAAAACTCTCAATATTCTGAGTTTGATAAGAAAGTTGATATTCTTGGTTTGGCCGAAATCACGAGTCTTAAATAAGTAAGTTAATTGGTAGTGATTGTTGAATCTATTTCACAACTGTATGTATGCCATAATTGATATATAATTTTTCATTTGATAGGAGACAACCCGTGTGACCGTTGTAAAGTTGGAAAAATTTGAAGTTGGTCACGCAGGGTGGTATTATGATGGTTGCGATGAATGTACCAAAAGTGTATCTATAAGGTGTTGAAATATTGATGAATCACAGACCACACTCGCTAGGAGTAAGTACAATCAACAAGCTTCGTTAGAAGTGAGTCATAAATGGTGGAAAGGAGCCAAGTGCATATGAGAGCATCTTGTTGCTCCCAATCAAGATATTCATAGTTGACGTCGTTAGACGTCGGATCTGAGCTAGGAAGGAATCAAGGAGGAACAGAGGGTGTGGTGACGAATCTCTGAAGTTTGTGACCGCAAATGACTCCATTGATTTATTGTTTCCATTGTTTGAAGTTTTTGTCATCAGATTTTACAGATATGAGGTGTGAAAGTTTGACATGAGATAACACAAAAGTACCTTGAGGGTTGAACGGAGAAAGTAATGTCATGATTACAGATCACATGATCAGAAAAGAAGCTCTAGATATCATGTTAGAATTGGTATTAGAAAGAAAATATTGTTAGAATAAAATCTGATGAAAGATCTTGTATATTAATTTTTAGACAAAATACTCAAATTGGTTCTTTAACTCTACCATTGGGTCCAATTTGGTCCTTAAATTTAAAAAGTGTCAAAAAAGGTCCCTTAGTTGTTTAAATGGTTTCAAATTGGTCACGTCCGTCAAGTGTCCCCAAACGGAAGTTTACTTCTGCGTATGTGGCATGTTGACATGGCATATTTCATCTTCTTCATTGTTAACGCCTTTTGGATTAGGGTTTGTGTTGTTAGAGTTTCTTCCCTAAATTGATTCACGACATATTTAGGGTTTCTTCACCAAATCTAGCTTCATCCATGAAATCAAATTTTTCTTCTCCAGCAATGAAGCAAAAAAGCGCATATGTATGTCTTCTTCGAAGCAAGGGTCGAAGGTCAACACAAGCACAGGTTGGAAACCGTTTTGTCACTGTGGGGATTTAGTTGTGCTTTGAATGGCAACAACAGTTAAGAATTATGGAAAATATTTATGGGGTTGTCCTAATTTTAAGGTATGTTTAATGTGAATGTCATGTTTATTCTTATTAAAACAGTTGTTGTTGCAAAGATTTTATGTATAGAGATGAATTTTACAGGGATCAATGCATGCTGGTTGTGGGTACTTTGGATGGTATTATTAAGATTTGGAGATGAGAAGGAGCAGGTGTTGATGGATAGAATAGAAAAGCTTTCAAACACAGTTGCAGAATGTCAAGTGATTATCGAAGAATATGGGAAACAAATGAGCAATGTGGAAACTGAATTGAAGAACCTATTAAAGTGGAAAAAATTGTGGAATTTGATTTTGTTCATGTGTCTCATTGTAGTTGTTATGAGAATGCTTTAGGCAGTCTGTTGTTTATGAAGTTGTTATCAATGTAATGAATAGACAAGTTATTGTACCAAGTTGTTATCAATTTGTTGTTATCAATTAAATGAAGAAATATGTATCAGATTTGTTGTTATCAATTTGTTGTTACCAAGTTGTTAACAAATTTGTTATCAGTAATATGTTGTTCAATATGTGATAAAAATTTGTGGCAGAAATATGTTAACAATTTGTTACAGAAATATGTTATGAAAATGCTTTAGGAAATTTGTGATAGAAATATGTAATCAGAAATATGTTAACAATAATATGTGACAGAATACCATAATAGTTGATTGTTATCCAAAATACACAAGTCATAGCTTGTCTTAACATATTACATAAGTATCATATGTCTTAGCAAAATACCATATTTCTTAGCAAAATACCATACATGTCTTAACATAATAACATACAATTGTAATTACCCTACATCTATCTAAAATTTCCAATTCTTTGTTGTTCTCTTGGTTGGTGTTGATCTCCTTGTAGTAGGCCCTATAGCAGTCTTGGTTGCACCCATCCTTGTGGTTAGGCCTGGTGGAATAAAAGGCTTAGTTGGCCCTACATCCACTTTGTAAATCATCACTTTCATTATCACTAACAACTTGATCATCCTTTTGTCATCACACTTTTCTTTACCTTTTTTCCTCTTCCCCTCTTGGTCATTTACATATTCAATCAAATCACCCTCCTCATCAAAATCATCATCATACTCATATGATTCATCATCAAAACTCACTTTCATTGCACTGTCATAATTGAAGTTTTCATCCTCACTATCATCAGAGCTAAGACCATCAATGACATCACGACGAGTCTCCTTCAAAGCCTCAACTTTATTCCCCTCAGCCTCCTTCAAAGCCTCACCTTTATTCCCCTCAGTCTCATTCAAAGCCTCACTATTATTCCCATCATTCTCATTCAAAGCATGATCTTCCATCATTGGATTTGTCTCATTCAAAGCCTCACTATTATTCACCTCAGCATTAACTTCCTTAAGCATTGCAGCAAGTACTTTTTCAGTCTCATCTACTTCCATCACTTCTGCTTCTACTTCATCAATAGGACCATCATAGTAATCAAGTGGTGACAATATGTGTTTAATGTATATGTTAATCCTAAGGTGCACCCTATAGAGATCACCAATCTCTAGGGTTCCTTTGTCATCAACCAAAGTGTTCATCCCAAATTGTGGATCCCTATAGCAAATATTCTCAATATAGTTGTAACCTAATTCCTTAAAACAGCCTAACAGTTCAAAATAGCTCCATCTATCAACATCTACTCTCAAGTCAGCAATCTCACCCCCTTCGTAAACACTCATCTCGTCATCGACAAATTCACCACTGTGGTAGATTATTAGATTCAAACACTCAGTCGTTTCTACCAAACTCATATGTCCTATTAAGATTTGTACGAAAAAATCCAATTTCAAAAACTAATTGAAAAAACCCTAAAACCACAAAAAACCCTAAATCATTAAACACTGTGAAATCGAATAACACGTACCTGGTTAACTTTGATTTTCAACAATGATAGCGATGATTGCTTCAGTATGTACGTGTTCCTTTGCTTCATGTATCCATGGTTGCGCTAGGGTTCCATTCCTTCATCTCCTTTCCTTTACTGCGTTTCGTTTTCTGAAATTTCCCTTTGTAAAATCACTTTTTAAGTTATGCATATCCTACATGACAGATGAATCACCAAAGTACAGCACAACGTGTCCAAAAGAATTGACTTTGACTAACGGTAGGTAACGGATAGGGATGGCAACGGGTCGGGTCGGGTCCGAGTTTCACACTACCCAACCCCACACCCGAAATCAATACCCGAACCTAAAGGTTATTCGGGTGGCAAAATAACACTCGCGTCTAGGGGTGTTCAAAACCAAACCAACCCAATAGAAAACCGCAAACCAATTCAAACCGAAACCACAAAAAAAAACGCACTTGGTTCAGATGTATTTGGGCCATTTTTTAACAAAATCGCGCGGTTCGGTTCGGTTTGCGGTTTGTATTTTGCAAACCGGACTAAACCAAACCGCATTATGTTACAACCCAAACTTCAATTATTCCACATCCAACCCAAAACTTAAACATATTATGCCTTAACCATACAAATATTCTCTTAGTCACGCTTAGAGTTTTAGTTTCAACCTTTTCAAATCTCTTCGAGTAGTATCGCACATTCTTCTCATCATATTTGTTATGTACATCTCATCTCTTCTACTCTAATCTCTCTTATCTTATGTTCTTTCTTTTTCATATTCATCTTCTCCTTTTTATATTTTTGTTTTCTCTTCCAATTACGTTTTTATCGTACCTTTCTTCTATAATAACGCATATCTTATGATCTTTTTTTTTCATCTTGTCAAATATTTCCTCTCCTCCGTTTTTTCTTTTTATTGTAATATTTTTTATATTGTTTTATACTACTATTTTATGTTTTTTATTCCACTTTGTTCTAATCCTATTTTTGTATATTGAATGAGAATTTATTGTCTAAATATGATTAATTTTTTTGTTATTTGATAATGTATGAATGACTAAATACAAAATTATGTTGTTCTCCATAGGTGTATGTATGACTCAATAAAAATATTGTAAAAAACCGAATCAACTGAATCAATCCAAACTGCATTGGTTTGGTTTGGTTTGGTTCGATTTTATTTTTTAATGCCAACAGAACCAAACCAAACCGCATTCTTTTTTCTCTTGCGGTTCGGGTGATTTTTTGCGTGAAAACTGCTCCAACCGCACCGCGAACACCCCTACCTGTACCCACACCCGTTGGGTTCGGGTTTTTCCACTCAAACCCGTAACAAAAACACGAAATTAATTTTTTTTCAAAAAATTTAATTAGTTTTCAAGTATATATATATATATATATATATATATATATATATATATATATATATATATATATATATATATATATATATATTATGATTTAGTACTTAGTTAATTATAAGAATGAGTATAAGTTCTATCTACTACTAAAATATTGTTGCTTACAAAATAAGATTTCAATTAAAATTTTGCACACAATCGGATATTTTACACACCCCTAATTACAATTAAAATTAAGGTCTTCAACATCTTAACATTATAATTAAAATTAAATTCTACAGTCTACAATTAAAATTAAAATTAAAGTATACAATTAAAATTAAAGTCTAAGCGGGTGTAGTTTTGAATTTCGGGCTCGGGTTTCACACAACCCAAACCCGCACCCAAAATATCGGGTGACATTCGAACCCAAACTCAGTCAAACCGGGTTTTTTACTCGTTGATTCGGATTCGGGTGCGGGTGGGTCCCACGGGTTTGGGTTTGTCTGTCTCTCTAGTAACAGAAGGACTAACGTGGAACAATTTAAACAATTAAGGGACCAAATTAGACTCAGTGATAGAATTAAAAGACCAATTTAGATATTTTATCTAATTTTCATATTAAATAAGAAATACAAACTTCCATTATATAAGAAACCCATAACGAACTTGATAGTGGAACAACTGTACATAGAAAATATTCTCTAAATCTTATGAAATTTAGAAATAATAAACTTAGATATTCTATTATTATCTCTAACATTGTAGAATCTATTGTCAAAAATAAAATAAAAAAACAAATAAATAAATAATTAAAACCCAAATAAATCGGCCTCAATTCACCTATTTTACTGTATATCGTATCTTGTTACCTTCCGCCATCACCCAACTGTCTTTATCACTAATTTGCATTTTATCTCCTATTTCAATCAAATCTTTCCACCAAGTGGAACAATATTTCAATCAAATCTTTTCATCAAGTAGACCTTGTTCCACTGCCTACATCTTAAGCCTACTTCAAACAGGCATCATGGTTTATAGGCACCCGTTAACAAAGTTTTGTCCTGGATTAAAATCATATGTATTTCTCAATCTGTGAGAAAAACACACATCAAAGTTATTTCACTTTAAAATCATGTCTGTGAAAGGTTATGATTGAATAACCGTATAAATCTTTACACTAAAAACACATAAGAAATTAATTGATACTGACACAGAAAAATATATTAGATTAAAAAATTAACAATTATTCATTGATATTAAGATACATATATTATAAACTGTACAGTTAAAAAAGAAATATATTAGATTAAAAAATTAACAATTATTCATTGATATTAAGATACATATGACTAAAGAAACATAAGTAAATGCTAAGCATCAAAATTTCAAATGTATCAATAGGAATGTTCTCAGTTTCACTTTCTAAGACACCATTGTGTCAGTAGACTGGCCTAAAACTTTTCAAAATTGACAGGCTTTAACGACAAGCGTAAACCAATATAGGTACTTCCTCTGGTCCTATCTATGAGAGAAAGTTGACTTTCTAGATACATCGGTCAAAATACATTGATTATTCACAAAGAAGACGGACTGACAGATAAACTAACTTTCGACAGCATTCGTGTGACCCCACTGCATCTGTTCCTTAAACCCATATTTGAATGATTTGGGTGTAATGGACATTTTGTTCATGTCAGGGTCGAAATCAAGACCTGCTCCAACACTGCCTACCATATCATCATCAATCATATCATTTGCATTTCTGTCAACAAAATCATCGTCGTCGGATGCTTCACTTCCAGAATCACTGTCTTCGTCATCGTCATATGTAGTTTTGACTCTTGACCAGCGGACAAAATGTGGTCTTATGTAGCTGGAGATTGTCAGCAGAGACAGTTGGATGGAATGGAGAGCAAAAAAGCAAAATTAGAAAACAATATATTGACAGAAAATGTACAGGTCAAATCATGACAAGTTACACACCTTTCACTCTTCTTCAACAGACATGGATCAAATGGGAAGAACATGTCAAGTCTATCCATCCCACCAAAAGCCTTGGAAAGATCAGACTCGAGCAAATCCTCAAAAACAAATAACTCTGCTGACATGAAAAGCCGAGCAGTCTTTGCCTGTATAAGAAATTCCTCTACTACACTAGGCAAACACACCTGTCAGAAAAATTTATATCAGGCCCAAAGTTTTGTTTTCAGACAAGCTACACAAGGTTATAAGAGAAGTTTAAACAACATGCAATCTACACCCAGCAAGATCACTGGTCTCATTACTTATCCATAAAACCATGACAACTTTCTAAATTGTTCCTTACCTTCAAAGGATTCAATTTATGTTCCCAGAGTTGCAACATTGGCATTTTGATAAGCTTCATTTTAAGCCTAGGTACCTCCATCAATGATTTCATGCGAAAGCACAAAATGTACATGATAGCCTGCTCAGACCAAAACAAACAAAATGAACAAAACTAATGTTCAGGATATACCTATAAACACTGGCTTCAAAACAAGAAAAAAAGAGAACGTTAATGGAAATGTCCACAAAGTCAAATCAAGTTAATAGACAGCCAGACTAATTTATTATATTCACGACATATTCATTGTATTATCAACCAAAATAAAACAGAAGGGTGCGCGGTGATGGCAGAATCAAAAGTGCATTGAAAACCATCATATCATATCCTAAAAGGTCAATGGACGAACCTGGCACCCAGAATAAAACACTTGGTGAGCTTCCGGGTTCATATCTGAATCATGTAACTTGTTGCAATATGCAAAACACGAATATACCAAACTGAAAAGTCAACAAAAGATTATCAGATTTATCTTTTTCAATTTCTTGATTTCATAACAGACATAGAAGTCAATTTTGTAATTAAGAGAAGTCGGCACAATATGTTTCCAAACCTTTGTATGATGTCAGCAACCAATGCAGATGAAAGAAACTTAGCACGAGATAAATAGCTAGCAAGATAAGCAACAGCACTCATCCTGAAACATATGAAGACAATTACAAATGTGGGAAGTTATATTTCAACTATATAACAATATCTATATAACAATATCTGCATGGCATGAGATTATCTATAGTAGTTCAGCTTTGTTAACGGGCGGGGAGGGCCAATTTATCAGTGGAATTAACTTGTGGCTGCAAGGTTTGTCATTTTGACACAGCAACCACATCTTTCCATATTGCAGAATGATTAAAAATTAGTAATGCTGGTCTATCAAGCTAGTAGTAACTGCATATAGCAATTAGAAAGGACAAGTGGTTCATCATAGTTACTTAAATTATAGTGTCGGTTAAAAACTTAATCAAATTAAAGGATTTATATTAAAGCAGTAAAATCAGTTGTGCCAAATTCATATAGTATGCATAAGCGTGATATTGGCCTTGTTAAAACTTGAGGCAAACCACCAATACCTAGTAATAGGGGGATTAAGATCTGATTCGAACATATCTCTGAGAACCATGGCAAATTTCACACCACATTGCTCAGGATCCAATGCACATGCATAGAACATCACAAACTGCAGAGCATCAAAACGAAGTCAGTGATTATGTATTTCATAGAATAGTACCAACAAGAAATATAATACATGCATGTTAGATACAGTAAAAAGATAACAAAAGTGTACCTGGGTAAATTTTGACTTGTATGTATTCAGCACAGTTCTCTTAAATGACGCCAGTAATATATCAAATACCTAACCAAAGAGTTCAATTAACAATTTTAAATCATTCCATGCATTGTTAGAAGATTAAATAAAAACATGAAAGTATGCTGTTGCACACAAGAGTTGGTAGTTATATTGGCGGGAGTACCTCAGTCAATCGGCCACTACTTTGACAGGATTCAAGATGCAAAAAAGTCAGCACAATTAGACTATCTATTTTCTCCACAACCTTATTGCCTTGCAAATTGTTCCTATTTAACAGCTCTGAGGCACACTGAAAAATGAAGACCAAAAGACAAGTTATAACATTACTAATAAGAGAATCACGCAATGACCAACACAGGAAAACTCAAAAGAAAATATCATTTCATTATAAAATTATTTATGTTTAATAATAAGGATTAAGCTTATATAACTATATAAATATACGTCGTGTGTCACACAAACACACATAATTTGAAAAAATTGAAATACTTGCCAAAAGATGATGCACACTCTAGTCAGTTAAATGCTATAAATAATCAATTCTTAAAGGGAGTTTTCCTTTTAGGATTGCACTCCTCGAGATTACAGGGTTCATTCTAGACTAACAATTTTACAAAAGGAAATCCAAATTATTATCCAATACACACCAGTTGGAAACAAGATGTGTCTTACCACCAAGTATCACATTGATTAAGAGAGGTTTAATACCACAACATTTGACGACTGAAGTCCCCTTGCAATTAAGACATGAGTGGGACACATTAAGAGTGGTTAACTAAGTACTAATCAAGTCCTTGCAATTAGAACACATGCATAAGCATTTTAATACCTGGACTCAACTGATGAAGTTTTGCCAATTCATAAAGCCGCTCAACCCGTACCACTGCCTGACAGCCTAGCCTCAGCTAGGCTTGTTAGCCTGAAATAGGCAAATACCAGAATAAGGCCCTCTAATTCAAATCGGGCAAAAGATGGCTTTCACAGCCTTGAAAACATATATTCTCTGAAAATAAAACTACCAATACAGCAACCTGTATGGTCTGGCCTAGACATTTCAAACCAAAGTAGTGTCTCATCAGACTTTTATCTTAATAAAGAAATGCTTATATGTTAAGTGGAAAAAAAGAGGTGTGACCGAGTGACAGATCCGTCAATAGTGATCTCAGTAATCAAAATGTAAGAGGGGTCAATGGAATAAAATTGACAGGAATCTATGTAGCACCGACACCTTTGAAAAAAGGCTCGCCCGTGTCCATGTCGGTGTTGGACACTTGCACCGACACTTGTGATTACATTTAATTTAATCACTTTTTGAATTATTAATGGTGTCGTCATGTCAGTGTCAGAGTCATTTTCGGCGTGTCCGTGCTTCAAAGACAGGAAGTCAAAGTTCATTCTCTGTGCTACAGAAGTAATACTAGAGAAACTTATAAGAGAACAAAAGCACGGGACGTGACAAATTATTATGCTATAGCCTTATAATCAGCATAACTGATCACAGTCAATCATCACATTTCATCCACCATAGCAACCAATAGGTATTGGCATCTGCTTCAACATACATTACAGTCAGCTGAATCCAATAGCTAAATTTCCTATTCAGAAAATAGTCAAATCTATGAACTATATCCCGATTTCCCTACCAAAACTAAAGGATTTGCAAGAGATGTATGAGATCATGGTCCGCAAATTTGTAGAACTGACAGAAGCTGGTATAGTAATTGCGAATAACAAAGAATCAAGCCTTACCCGACTAAGTGGGGTCAGTTATATGGATCAATTGACGCTATAAAGATCTATCATATATCATGTTTCTATCCAACTCATGAATCTCTAAATCTTCCTTAATAGTTTCTCCTGCAGATTTTCTAGGTTGACCTCTGCCTCTAGTGATTTGGCTACAGATTTTCTAGGTTAACCTCTGCCTCTAGTGATTTGGCCACCCTCCATTTGATCTTCTCTCCCTACTTAAAAATATACAGGTTTTCTCTCTGCGTGCCCAATCCACCTCAACCGAGAAATGGCAAATAGCGCAGTTATTAGGAATTGCTAATAAGACTTAGCGGTTTATACAAGTTAGTCACAAATAGGGATTGATTTGTCTCTCCCTTCTTAGGTAAATTTCCTCAAGCATTGACAAATAGGGATTGATTTGTCTCTCCATCCTTGGGAAATTTTTTTCTCTCGTCTTCAAATGGATGTTGGAAGATTATGGGATGATAGGGCCATTTTAATGACCTCAAGCATTGACATTTAACACTATCATGAAACAATGCACCAGAGAAGGAACAAGCTTCAAAATAACTTCACAACATACATAATATGTATAAAAGAAACACAAATCAAAGTTACACGTGGGCGTATAGTTTTCTCATTTTTTTAATCTTGAAAATAGCACCTTATCATAAGAATACAAAATGTACTTTAAATAGATTATATTGGACCATACCATACTACTATGATATTTTTCATCATCGTCTGCAAATTCAGCAATATCTTCAAATAACTCCATTTCAAATATGCATTTAGCATCCTCGTGCATCTTGCCATCCCACCCAATTTCCACCTGCATCCAAGACAAGTAAATTAATTCAATGGCCAAAGGTCCCAACGTTGCTTTGACTGAAATATGACAGGGCTTAACAAACTTACATCCAACTCTATCAACTTATCCACAAGTGCAGGTAGCATTGTACTACCAACAATTTCTCCAATATCACCACTCTCAAGCTTTAACATATTTTCAACATACATGACAATCTCCTACAAGCAACATTAGAGTCAAAAACAAAATTGAAGGAAAAAACTACTGTTAAAAGAAGTTGCACCAACCCTTTCACAGAAAATGTAAATTGAACTCACATGCTCTGTCACGTCGTATCGTTTCGGTATATTCTGAACAACTATTGGTGTTAACCGCATGGGAGCAAGGGGCACCAAATCATATATTTGTTTAAGAGCAGCATGAACCCGAGACAGAACCTTATTCTTCCTGTCAACTCCATTTTCATTTTTCAGAAAATCAATGACATGTTTAGGAGCAGTAAAATGTCTCACAAGCCTCTCCAAACACCAATCAATATACATTCCCTTCAAAGCCGCCTGTAAAAAAAATTACATATCAATCAAACTTCAATACATTTTCAAATAGCCTAATCTACAACTACAAAGACATCAAGGTAATAATACAGAATAAAATATTCACCAATGATACGATGAAATCCATCAGAGCATCCATGATATCAGCCGCGTCATAATTCTTATACGTAGCCAAATTCCACAAGCTCATTCTCTCAAGCTGAACAAAACATCTTGTCAAATCAACCTTATCAAAAATTTATCTAGCTACTAAGAATCAATTCAAATTTCATGTTTCAAAAACTACATAACACAACTTACAGAAAAAATAAGAGCTCCGTGATGGACAAAGTCTATGTAGGACACTACTCCAGCAAGCGCTTTCAAAATTGCCTAGAATCATATCATATGTATCAAATTTATCTCAGACCTAATAAAGTTTTTATCAAATTTAAGTTTTTTATATGAACTTTAATTAAAAACCTACCACAAGTTGAGCAGCATCATGAGAATTAAGATTCCTTTTCGGTTGCAAATACCCAACAAGCTCTTCATAGGTCTCTCTACCATCCTAAACCACAAAAATCAGGGGATAAAATGATTATTAATAAAGCTTAATTTTTTTTAATGATTGTCACTGGTTGTGAAATTGAACAAAAAAATTGCGGTTGGAAGTCACTAAGATGGTTTACCGTGACTTCAAGAAGGGCGTCTCTAACGTAATATATTAACTGCAAATCACTTGGAAGCATTGGTGACATGCTTCCTTAAAACAGAGAGAACACAAAAGATGGAACGGTAACGAAATACGGTGGTGAGAATCGGAGTCAGACAGAGGTTTTCGATCGGAACGGTGGCGAGAATCGGAGTCGGACAGAAGTTTTCGATCGGAACGTGGATTGGCTATGGAGGCGCGAGAGAAGCAGAGCCGAGAGTCTTTTTCTGGAAATAGGGTTTTGTAGTATCTATTTATAGTTACCCACTTAATCAATTATTAATATTATTATTTATTTTTGTGAAGTTTTGTTTAAACAATGTCAATTAATTAGATAGGGGTGTATTATGAAAGAATTACATTATTAAATGACTAATCACTCATTTAGTGAACACTTTAATATTGGGATTTTAATATTATTATGCAAATTTTACTCAATTTATTTATTGTGTATTTCTATATAGAGTTGAGTATGCTTGTTTGAGATTAAAAAATATTTTGCATAATATAATCAACACTGTATTGAAATTGCAATTAGGTAGAATATATGTGGATAATAAAAAACTTATTAAACTCGTAATCTAAATCAAATTAAGTCAAGAATACCGATTATTTTTTGTTTGGTTTAAAATTGAATCGAACCAATAAAAATATTTGGTTTGATTTGGTTCTCAGTTTTAGTTTTTAGAAGTCATCAAACCGGTGAATTGAATTAATGGTTATAGTTACTCGTTTAATATTTTATTCAATCCATTATTAAGCTCAAATTTTGAATCGATTCAATCATTTTCCATCTTTGTTTATGTTTCCTTTCTTTCAACAAAACATGAAGACAGACAAACATAAAAAGTAGAAATCATAAGCCATAAAAAATTGCTCTCGATGAATTCGTGCTCTCTCCAACCGCCACCATTGTTGATCTTGCTATTGTAGTTCTAATATGTTTTGGTCGTTTTCTTCGTGTTCAATTTGTCTTTGTTAGTTTTCATTTTGTTCTTCTTCAACAAAATTTCTTCTAGTCTTGTTACAAAATATTTTTGATATGTGTTTGAGGTGTGAAACATGTTAATTATTGTGTATTGAAACCTTTTATTGTTATTATTGTGTTTTGTTTATTAAGCTTTCAAATTCCTTCCCAATTTTATGATGTTAATTGTCAAGTTTTGTATTTGATAGTGAGTTTATTTCATGATGCAATGAAAATCATGTCATTATTATGTATGTATTAAGAACAACTTGTGTGAGCTGTCTGAAAAGCAAAGCATCAAATAGATTATATGAAATGTACTATTTGAAAAAAAATAATAGCATAAAATATACTGGAAATCACGATACTAGAGAAAACAAATGAATATAATGTTTTGAAAAAAATTGTAAATCGATCAACCGAATCAAATCAAATCAAACTAAACCGGTTAGTTTTGTTTGGTTCCATTTTTTAAAAACACTAAAAACCAAATTAAACAGAATCTATGGATACATCATCGGTTCGGATATTTTTTGACAAAAAATCAACCAAAACCAGATTGATTACACCCTTACAATTAGGTGTAATTATAGTATCATTTCAAAACAATGTTGTCAACATTGAGCATCGGCATAACACTTATTTTTATTAAAGATTACATGGTTTCGCCTCAAGACAATGTATACATCACATTATAAATGAGTTTGAATGAGTTAAAAGAGTCAGTGTTAACAAAGTTACATGTGGATATTTCACTAAGATAACACATGGGTTATCATGTGCATGTGAACTTGCAAATATTCAAATACAAGGTGGTTGTTTTTCACTGGAACCTATCACGTGTTTTAGAGGAAATTAAAAACTAAAGAATATGAAATGAGTAGAAATGGGAGTGAGATGCAATTGGACTTAGACGATAAATGTCAAGTATTGAAGAAATATTTCAACACCTTAGATATTGTTTCCTAGAGGGCGATGAAGAAAAATGTGTGTGAACTTACATATCCATGTATAACTTTTATGTGTATGCCACAAGTGAAGTACAAGACAAAAAAGAGCCAATAAGAGTAAAAGGGGCAAGAGAGTGATGTGCATCGTGATCCTTCACATTGGGATGTTGATGCCTTGTAGGGAAGTTAAATATCTGGGAGATCATCTAGTAAAGCTTTATTAAGTCAATCATCTAGCAAGTCTTTAAGACATCATTACTTGAATTAGTTTTCTATTTTCTTGTATGGTCATATATAATATATTATAAATGTGCATGCCGATGGAAATTTTGATTTTCGTGCTATTGAAGATTTACTTGGATGGGGTGAAGAGTAATGGCCCTTGGTTCAGATTCAGATAGATGTGAAGTTTTTCAAAACAATCATTTGTATTTCAAGGTGTTCTATGACACAATCTCATAAGTTAGGAGACAATGGAGATGAAAATGAGCATCCTTGTTAGCCTTAAACTCCTCAAATATCACCCCCTCTCTCTGTAACACCCAAATATGTCTCAACAACCATTGTTGGAATCTTATGCAAATCAAATTTTCCTTTGTAGAACTTAATTACAAATGCAAATTCTTCTTTCAAATCTGCTTAATTATCATGCATAATAGACATCAATCTTTTCCCACAAAGAATTATATTTTCCAAAGCATATAACCTTGGAAAGATTCTAACATGTATAAATATTTCTTATGGAAAATAACACATGATAAAATTATGAACATATATGAAAAGTATCACAACGGTATGGTCATAGAAACTTTATGTCCTAAATGTGTGACTATCCTGAAACGACTATGCGTGTCTTAAGAGACTATGAAAAGGAGGAATGTTTTTAAATGATTTTATCCTATAATAGTTATGCAACTATAGTGTGTTCTGCAAATGTACAAACAACACAAATTGTTGTTGTATGATTCTGACCGACTTCCATTTCTCCACCAAGTTTGTGAGGTCATAAAGTCTACTCATCGAGTTTTTATTGTTAGTGTCTTGTATCTTGTTGACTCCTTTTGCTAACACCACTAATTTGATTCTTGTTTGGAATTGTCAAGAGTTAATGGATATGTTTTCAATAAGACTTCTGACATCTGTAGGATTTTTATCAATGAGTGCTCATCCACAAATGGCATCCAAGTTGTTTCGACCCATGGGCAGCAACCCCTCATAAGAGTATTTCATGAGAAGTTGTTTATAAATTTGATGAGGATGACACTTTGCACATAGCTTCTTAAATCTCTCTTAGTATTCATGCAAGGATTCTCTATCAATCTTCCTGATACCACATATATCTTTTTTAATTGAGGCAACTCTGGATGCAGGAAAAAATTTCTCTATAAACAACTTTTTAATTTGTTATAGTTTGCAACAGAACCTGGTTGGAGGTGGTACAACCAATCTTTGGTTGTATCTTAAAGTGAGAATGAAAATACCATTAGTTTTATGTGCTCTTCTGGAACCCATAGAGGCTTCATGGTTGAGCATAAAGTGTGAAAATCATTTGTATGTTTATGAGGATCTCCACATGTAAGACTATTAAACTTGTGAAACAAGTTTATTAAACGAGATTTAAATTCGTTGTAATTTTAGTGGTTTTGGATTGGCAGTAATTTTGTTAAAATTATTCATAGAAAAATATTGAGACAAATGTCTTGACAAGTTTTTCAGACATAATAATTAGTGTGATGTTGGGACATGTTATACCAGAAGATTAGGTTTGGGAGATTTGTTGTTTAAAATGTGTAATTTGGTCTAGCTTTATCCCACACGCGTTCGCAATCCCAAGATGGTATTTTAGGAACTTTTGTATATGACAGATGTGCATGTATTTCATAAAAAGGATCTTGTAGCCTTTTTAGGAAAGCTTATATTTGGTTCCTATTTTTGTGTAGAAGATTATGTGAAATATTTGCATCTACTGTTTTGGATCTGTTGCGATTTTTAAGCCTAAGCTCATGTTTCTCAAAGGCTTTTTATAAGAAAGATTTTTAAACTAGAAAGTGTGTGTCGTATTTTTGTGAGAGATTTTCTAGGGTTTTTGTTTTGTTCATCGTTGGTTATGAGCCACTATTGTATCACCATGATACTAGAGTTGAATTGTTTTAGTTGAGTTGTAATTATGAACCACTCATAAGCTTTTAAGAGAGAGTGTATTATATTTCTTGGAGAGTGTCTCCTTCTTTCTTTGTTTGTGAATTTGTGAGTCATTCATGTTTCCCTTAGGTACTTGAATTTGATTGAGAATTGAGTTGTAATCACTCCAAAACTCTTAAGAAAAAAATGGATTTTTATGTCTTTGGAAGTGTGTCTTCCACCATTCTTTATTGTTGAGTTTTTCACTATTGTATGACTGGTGGGAAGTGAGAGGGGACTCATATCTAGTAGTTCTTAGGTAGAAATAGCACATGTAGTGATTAAATGAGAAACTTGTAAATTGAAGGTTGTCTGTTGTGGTTTCAAACAAATACTATTTTAGAGGATTTCATTTCTGGTTTGGTAGCCTCCGGTTGTAGGTGATGTTACACTGAATTGGGTTAACAATTATTGTGTGTTATAGTTTACATTCAAGTTATTACTTTTATTGCATAAGCGTTAGTTTTTATCTTGATTCCAGTGTCCTTACATCTATCTTGACATTTGGTATCTGTGTGCCAGAATTTCAGAATGCAACTTGAACATCAGGATAATTGATGCACAATGTATTGTAAGTAAAATTGGGGGCGGAAAGCTCTTTAAGAGTCATACCAGCCATGATGTTATCAACAAAATCATAATAATAAGATTCAAAATTACAAATTGTGTTACTAGAGATGTTATTATTGTCACTATCATATTCTTATGAATGATCACATATGTTGTTACTATTGTTTGCCTTACTAAGTATATTAAGTTAATATAAAGTTCTTTATATCTTGGGATCAAAATAATGTAAAATTTATGGATCGAACCTAGTCATGTAAAATAGAAGGAAAAAACTAATAATTATAGAAATATTGACATGCCCTTGATGCTAAAAACAAAGTAAAAAATGCAAAACCCCACCAAATAAAAATAAAAATATTATCTAAAGTCTTATAAAAATAAACTAAATTTAAAACTTATTTTTTTCAACTTTTTTTAATATGGAAAATAAAATAAACAGTCAAAACTAAAGTAGTTGACAGAAAATCAATATTTTTAAGCTTCAATGCATGATTCGACGTTGGAACTTGAAACGATGAACGATAAAAACAACTAAAAAATGACCTGAAACACAACAATAACAGAGAAAGAACAATTGTTAGAATAAATAGTAGGTTATTGTATTGCCTATCCCTAAATAGAGGACCCGACAATGGTGCTAATTTGATTGTCGTCCTCTATCAAAATAATTTGAAAAATATAGCATAAGGTAATCAACCTTGGTCGTTTCAAGAACCGTTGAATTGATAATAACCAAATATAAGAATAGCAATAATAACATAAATTGGGGGTGGGGTTGTTTGTGGAAAACAAAGAGCAATTTAACAAAATTAATATTCAAATTAAAACATTGATTCACTAATTATGATGATGTTCATGGGATATATCAATGGTTGAAATAATTGTTCTCTTTTTTTATTCTAATCATGTTTGATTTTAAGACTAACCAATTAACCAATTAACCAATGATAACTCTTATATGAATTCTGAGACAGGTTACAGCCGTTAAATCGTCACATATTATGATTGGTTAAAGTTCCTGCACAACCATTACAAAAAGATAATTAATTTAGAAACCGAATTCAATCAAACCCTCTAACTACTGTGATAAATTCTAACAAACCTTATTCGTACAAACACAAATGATCGTTTAGATTAATTCAGATAATCTTTATTCTAGTTTGAAAGCATCAACCGACACTACAAAAAATACGTAAATTATGGTGGTTTTATTAGGGCGTTTAAAAAAAGACCACAATTTACGGTAAATTATGTCTGTTTTTTAAACCAATGTAATACTAATAATGTTATGTCGGTTTCGAACGCCATTATTTATTTGATTTTTTCAATAAACTTAAATCATGTTATAACTCATTATCTTTTTATTTACTATCATGACTCATTTCTTTTTACATTTATTTATTGTATTTTTATGTTTTACCCCTTTTTTCTCACAATATTTCTCACTTACCTAAGTATTCATCCAAATTTCCTCAAGAAGCCTAGACCTTTCCCTTTCTTCTTCTTTATCTAATTCACGGATGTTTACTATTTCCCTTTTCAAAATCAGCCATGGCTATGCCATTTCCTTTCATCTCAATTTCTAAACTAGTTGGTTCCATTACTAGTACTCATAGTCTCATTTGCACGACAACAACGTAAGTTCCTACTCCCTTCGTTCCTTTTTAACTGTCGTTTTTTAGTAAAAAATTTGTTTCTTTTTAATTGTCATTTTCAAAGTTCATAGTAATATTAATTATTTTTTTGTCAAAATTACCCCTAATTATTTAGTGAAAAGAGAGAAAAATCAAATAAATTGATAAATAATTAAGGGTATTATAGGCAAAAAGTCCACCATTACTTAAAAAGTAGGAAAAATTATTAGTTTTCTTGGTATACGCAATAAGTAAAAAGAAATAGAGGGAGTATATTAAATTTTTTGGGTTAAATATTGTTTACCCCCTGCCATATGAGCGAAATTCGGTTTACCCCCCCTCCCCCTTAAGATTTTTTTTTATTCCCCCCTCAACTTACTCAAATTCCCTGTTGGGTCACCCTTATTTGCATATGTGAACCAGTTGAGTTGATTTGGCACGCTGACTGTGTCACACTTATGTCATACAGGAAACTTTTTAAATTTAAGTCCCAAATCTTCTTCTTCTTTGTCGCCTCCCTCCGCAAAGTTCTACTTCCCAATAGTTCTTCATTTTCTTGTTCGTTTCTTCATCTTTCTTCTTCTCCCCCAAAATGGATGCAAGTCAAAGTTCTGAAAGCCACAATTTGTACGAAACTTCAGGCGTTCCGTTTTGTGGTTGTCGTCGTCCTATGAAGATGTGGGTTGTGAAAACGATACAAAATCACAACCGAAAATTCTAGAAGTGTCGGAATTCTGGGGTAATTGCTTGAAACCGAATATATTTAAGGGTTTAGGGGTTATTTTAGGGTTTAGGGATTATGTTGTATCTTAGTATCTTGATTTTGCAGATGGGGAATAATTGTGATCTTTTCATCTGGGATGACGTAGCTGCTTAGTCCATGGTGGAATTGTCCAAGTCTGGTTTTTTTTCTTCAAGAACTATGATGTGGCAATGACGAAGTTTGATCTTACAGAAAAGAAGATTGGAAAAGCAAAGTTAAAGATAACTGAGTTGAAGAGAAAAAAATTCTAATGGAAGATGGCATTTTTCTTGTCTTGTATTATGTTTCCATTAGTGTATAAGTACATGTAATTGGTATAGCTAATGTGTAAATAAGTTTATGTAGGTCTTGGTTTAAGTTCAGTGTTTTTGGTTTAAGTTAGATTTCTTTGTTTTAGTGGTTAGAACATGAAATTGTGATTTAATTGTTAAAGGATTATGAAATATGATTTGATCCAATTTGTTGAAATTCTGATGTCATTAATTATAGATCATAACACATACAATGGCATTAAACATAATTGACACATTTTCCATCAAACATAATTGACAATATCATTAATCAATGGCATCAACCACAAAACATTGTTGCCATCAAACATTGGCATAGGTCATAACAAAGACAAAATTCTTTGTACATTGACATAAGTTAATAATTAAAGGTTCCAAACTAATACATAACAACATATAGATATCACAACAATTGAATTATTTCTTCATTATCTTCTTGGAACGAGTTGAGGTAGATCCTTCTTGTGTTAAAACTCTTTCATCTTCTTCTGGCAGAAGTATTGGTTGGTCAGTGTTTGAACCTGGCCCAATTACTGGTTTTTGAAACCACTTCAGCTTGATTCTCTCACTTGACCTCTTCTTGAATGGCTTGACCTCTTTTCTCTTTTTAACTGGCCCGACCTCAGCTTCAGTTGCAGCATCATCAGGAAGGTTGGATATGAGTTCATCAGTAATGTCTCCAAAGTAATCAGATGTTTGGTCTGCAATAACAGTTTGATGTGTCAATGTTGCTTCTTGTTGTAGAACTTGACTTACCTGTGATGCTTCTTCTGGTGTTTGTGTTGTATCTTCTGCTTGTTCAATTGTTTCATTTGTTTCTTGTGTTGTTTCATCAGTTGGTGGTGGTACATCAGTTGGCATAGTTGAATTGAGTTTCAACTTTTTCTATCACAAAATCAACATATTAAGATCAAACCAGACAAACACAATAAATCAAACTAGACAAGCATAATATATCAAATCATACATTTCTCTTCAACCCATCTGGATCTTGTGTTGTGCTTTTACAAGTTTGAGCATTGTGACCAAACTTACCACACTTTGTACACCTGTAAGACACACCCGGTAGTCTTCTCCTAGCCCCATCTTCGCCCCTCTCCCTA
Source organism: Lathyrus aphaca (assembly GCA_963966055.1). Taxonomy (NCBI): domain Eukaryota; kingdom Viridiplantae; phylum Streptophyta; class Magnoliopsida; order Fabales; family Fabaceae; genus Lathyrus; species Lathyrus aphaca. The sequence goes on along the minus strand of OZ014525.1, from coordinate 68,570,857 downwards.
ATCCTGAGCTTCTTAGGCCTACCAGGTCCTTTTTTGTACATTGGAGGCAATAGTTCTTCTGTCTCAATATCAGGCCACATCTTCTGACCATTAATAGGACTCACAGGAAAAACATAACATTGTGTATATTTCTTTCTAGAATAACATTCATCTACAAAATCTTCAGGGTTTTGTTGGCCCTACATTCAACCCTTACTCTATAAGACTCATTTTTAACAAAATTAATTTCCCTACCATTCAAAATAGACCACTCACGTATAGCTTCCCTAAAGTCATCTAGGGAATTGAACTCTATACCCCATACAAACTTAAAATTCTTATTCAAATGTTCTTTTCTAAATTTTTCAAATTTAGGACCTTTCTCATCATCATAATTATCAGGATATGAAGATAAAAGCTCATCACTCAAATACTAATCATCTTCCAAACCCTTCTTTTTTCCTCCACTTAAAAAACCACTTAAAGTAGGTGTTTGTCTTATAGGAACAATGACATCTATATCTTCAAAACCATCAGACATTGTAGTTGCACGCTCATCTTCACTATCATTCAATGCTTCTACATTATCATCCTCACAAACCTCCAACTAAATATTGTCATTTACACACCTAGGTGTCCTAACTGACTTTCTAATATCAAGCATATTATGCTTTACAAACATTATCCCTTCGACTTGGGTGGCACAAGCATACGCAACAAAGTCGTAACAGTCATCATCCCTTTTGATTTGGAAATTTTTTTCATCAATTTCTATGATCTTGGTCCATGTTATATACGTCTCTCACAAGTGCCCCCAGGAAGTCACTAAACTATGAACACTATCCATTATAAACTTATCAATGTGGAGCCCAGAAACAAGTGTTGATACACCACCGCTGTAAATAGTAGCCCCATCACTCAACACAACAAATTCCCCTTCGTGATGAAAAACAACATCAAATATTTGTAAGTTCTGAAGTAAATAAAAAACAAATTTTAACCTAACATTCAGGTGCCATTATCGCATAAGAAATGAAAGCACACAAACCTTTTTCACTTCAGCATTGCGTGTTGATTCTTCTTCCACCTGCTTATTCAGTTTCTCACATTGCATTGAGGAAGTAGCTGCATTCGACTTTCTCTTCGTCACGTTTCCCTTTTTCTTATTCAAATGCCTATTTGTCTTCTTCTTCATCGTCGATGGGTGTTCCTATTTTGGATTTCAATGAACCCTAGATTTGTTAGGGGTGATATGAAGAAGACTTTTGCAGCTGATACTATTTTAACCTAACACATTTCCTGCGGGGCATAAGTGTGACACAGTCAGTGTGCCAAATCAGCTCAACTGGTCCACATATGCAAATAAGGGTGACCCAAAAAGGAATATGAGTAAGTTGAGGGGGGTCAAAAAAATATTTCTTAAGAGGGGGGGGGGGGGGAGGGGGTAAATCGAATCTCGCTCATATGGCAGGGGGAAACAACATTTAACCCAAAGTTTGTTGGTATACAATTTATGTCTTTGGTATACCTTTTTTTTTTTGTATTTTAGGGTTCAAATTTATTCCCCCTTTTCACGTCTCACAATCCCATGTTGAGCACCAAACTCTGTTTATTCCCCATGATCTTTGATCGTCCATACTATGCTTTTGATTTCTGTCTCAATTTTTAACCTCCGTCTCAAAATGCGACATTTGTCTCAAATCACAACTTATGTCTTAATTATTGACCACCATTGAGATGTATGTCTTATTTTAAATATGCATACATAACTCTTTCATTATTTTTTTTATATTTCTAAGTGGCAATAAACATTGTCATTGGTGACAGTGAAAATGATGAAGAGTCATTGGACAATTGTGAATTAATAACGAAGAACATTGGGAATTTTTTCATGGTTATCATAGTGTATTTTTCCCTAGTTTATTCTATCCAGTTTGATTACAAAAACATATTATAATTGTAGCAAAATAATTGATTGACAATACCATATTTAAAAATAAAAATAATGCATTCATCGAATATTTGATTACATGACGACAAAGTACATTAAACCAAAAAGTACATGACAAAAAGCGAGAAATAAATATTTAAAAGTAAAACAAAATACAATAGTTGATACCACTGACCACACCACTAAACCCAAACATATAAATCAAAGATCTTGACTTGGTTCAAAAAAATGTTGGCGGATATAAATAGGAACTGGCTTGCCATCCTTCAAAGAGTGAAACAAAGTTGTTCTCACTCCCATTTCTAGCACGACCTGGACATACATGATCTTGTGTGCTCTCAGTGACAGAAAATTTTATTTTCACCTTTTCAAATAAATAATACAACTTACAAAAATCAATCCATGATCCATATATCTTGCACAACATTTCTGATTCAATATCAAAATTCAAAATACAATTAAATACATTACCAACATAATCAACCAAAAGCAATTCAGAAACAACAGATAGTAAAGTTGCTTGACAAAATTCACGCCAAGCTAAACTCTGTGGCCAATACAACAAGAAAAAATATGTTAAATCACAAAGAAAAAATTGATTCTTAATAAGTTTCAATAAAAAAATAAGACTAAGGATAAAAAAAATATACCAACACTCCAGAATTGACATCAAAGGATGTCAATGCTTTCATAAAACTAAAAGTATATCGTTTTGGTACAGGAAAGCAAAAAGGGGAATCGAAAAATTAGTACTTGATGAGCTAGCTTCAAGAGGTATTTTAACCAAACGTTGTTTCATTGGATGAATAGAGGTTGAATACTCAATTTCTTTACTGTAAGTCTTACAGTTAAAAGATGTTTTTCTATATATTTGAACGTAACCCAAACACCAAACCTTGTGTTGTAAACATCCCTTAATTTGAGCCAACCATCCTTAAAATATATCTTTCCCCCTTTCTCTACGACTTACACTTCAACTCGTTATCTTTTGGATCACGAAAAGTCACACATGGTGCAATCTTAAGTCCAAATTCTTTAGCAAAACATGAAGGAAGTTTTCTCATTGATTGTGTTTTATAAAATACAATTAGTTAGCAAATAATTAACAATTGAAAATATGTAACAAAGCATAATGCATGTGTAATGAAATTTTGATCAAACCTAAGTAATAATAAGAAGAAGATGCAAGTATATAATAATGCAAACAATATACATAGATAACACGTGCTTAACAAAATGCTTGCGAATTTAAAGCATAATGTAAGGAGCTGCATTCTGATCAAGCAAACAGAATTCAAAATAGAAACTGCAACTAATGGCAACCAAATAGAATGTATGTAGTAAAAACATAATGCAAGCACACAGATCAAGCAAACATTATGAGAAAAAACAACAATCAAAATAGAATGCAAGCAAACAAATAAAGCAAACATTATGAGAAAAAATAGAATGCAAGCAACTTGTATTTGCAACAGAATCAATTTATTGGATAAAATACATGTATCACTTACACTATGGTTATCAAATGAAAATCAAACTTCATTTGATGTTTGTATTCTTGCAAGCAAATTCGTTATAAGAGGGTTGTACCCACCGTCAAGCATTTTGCAACTTTTATATCGAGAAAAATTCCATTTTGTTCAAAATGGTTGCTTGAAGCCATTAAATTTCTTCAAATAATTCATGTTTATTTGTTAAAAATTATAGGCGATGGAGAGGGCAATGGTAAATAAATGACAAAGCATTGATTTATATAGAGAAATATTGGATACTTCATGCTTATGAATCATCTCTATTGACATGTCAATGTTAATGTTTGATAATTTATTTTTATGTTTTTTCTTCTAGCAGAAGAAAAAACATAAAAATAAATTATCAAACATTAACATTGACATGTCGATGTGGGACTCTTTACTTCATATATGTTATTCTAGACCTTACTTGATAGTTTGCAATTTTTAGTGCAATGGAATGAGCCACACACATAAACACGCTGTTACTCACACTCCAATACACATTATCAAAGCCACACACATAAACAACTTCTTACATCAATTACAGATACACACATGAATTACAACTGCAACCATACTAAGATTTGTCACAATTGAGGGTCCTCGTTTACTTTACTTGTTTGGTAATGTACAATGGGGATTATGGTTTTATACTTCATTTAATCACTACTGTTTCATGCTCAATCAAATAATTACTTGATTAAATTTCGTTCAAAAGAAATCCTTTTTTAGAATCCTTCACTTTTTTTTTCACGTTTCCTTGTTTCTCTAACTATATTGTTTTTGCATCAGTTACATTCTCACGTGTACCAATCTTCAAAACTGACTCTAACACAAAGTAAGAAATGCTAACTAATTTTGTTACACTAATTGACTCAATTATAACCAATTGCGATGAGTTGGAACGCTAAGGTTGATCCATTTTCTTTAACATCACCCCTCGAGCTGAGAACCTTTGTTAGTGGATCAGGTTTTGAATGTGTTTTAGAATTGATTCCAGTGGTCATTAAGTGATGTATTTTCAGTTGAATGCGGTAATATAGGAAGTGTGTGATCAAAGTTTAGCTGGTGTAGATGATACACATGGGTTATAGTTTGGTTGGGAAGTTGTGGATCCTGTGAATACATGTTCAATGATGGCAAGGTTATCATTTAAACATATGTTATCACTTTGTGGAGGATAAAGATTCATAGTTCTTGACATGCAAATATGTGTGCATAAATTCAAATTTATATGGAAGTATGGTTTCATGAAAAGTGACATTTATATATGTAAAATTCCTTTGAATAAGCACGAAGTTCCATTTGCATTTTGATTCTTGCGAGATGGTGTTACCATCACATCAAAAATTGAAGAAAAATAACAAGTGTTTATATAGCTCTTTTAGATATCATTTTCCAAAACTTGAGTTATAGACTGAGTTAATAGTGTAATCGGTTGAATTAGTAATGTAATTGGGTTGTTGTTGGTATTTGATTTGGCTCAGTTAAAATTATTTTTAAATAACAATTAAAAAAGAATTAAATTAAAAAAATATATAATACGAAAAAATATTAATTAAAAAAAATAAATCTTAAAATTATTAATTTAATTAAATTTAAATAATTAAAAATTCCACGAGGATTTAAAATTAAATAAAAAATAAAAATAAATGTCACGTCACATAAGCAATAGAGGTGTCTGAAATATAGATTTCACTTCATTGTTTGGATATCTTATTAAAAATATCACATTCCATCACATACACCCCAAATTGGATGGAACAAAAAATGAGGATTTGGATGGAATGGATTCCATCATGTTCCATTCCATCAATTATTTGCAAATCCAAACAATGGAATCACATTATATATATTAGTTTAAAATAAATTTATATAAAAAAAACTATGAAAAATTGGTTTAAATATTTTTTTAAGTGTTATTTTAGATATTTCATATTTTACTATAATTTTTTATTAACAAAATTGTAAAAAAATCACTTTAAAATATGAAACTATTTTGAATAGTTTTCATAAAAATCATTTTTTTAAGTTATTGGAGGTCATAATTAATCTTTTAATTTATAAAAAAAAAAATTGAATAGTTTTCATAAAAACATTTTTTAATAATTTATATATTTATGTTATTGGAGGTCATAATTAATCTTTTAATTTGTAAAAAAAATAAGTTTAAAAACTTTTGTGAAAATTATTTCTAAGAAAAAAAAAATTAAAACAAACGGACTCTCGCGTGTTGAATTGAAATTTGTAAAATTTGATCCAAGACACAGACAACATTCAAATTTTTTTTTTGTAGACAACTTCAAAGTTACAATTTTTGAGTTTTTGCTGGTGGGTTTGATATGAAAATTTAGTTGTCTAGTTTATTTTTGGTGTGTTTTTTAAATGAATTTTTTTTTCTACAGCTCATGGTTTGCAATCAAGGCTATGCAAGTCCCGATTTATTATGGTTAGCAATCGAGGCTATGCAATCACAAAATCAACTTCCAAGCAATTAGATGAACCAGCACAAAATCAATTTCCAAGCAATTAGATGAACCATCACACTTCAAATGCTCTTCAAATTGCTTCTTGCAATCCATCTAATTAAGTGTTGTGTGTACTACATTGTCTTTTAAAAGGTTGCAACTTGCAAACTCAAACCACTATCCAGATACAATTTCAAAACACACGTCCATCAATAGTCTTGACATCAAAACATAAAACTTCCTTTTTAAAACAAATACAGTAAGTCCTATAATAGTTGAACAGATTGACAACATCATTAGCATTAGTACATTGCTCCATTTCATTGTTACGAGGAACTAAATGGTCATAACTCAAAGTCGGTACCAACTAATAATCCCTAACAAAAATAACAATATCCAATAAGAATAAAGAGCACAACAAAACAGCATACAGGTTAACAGCTTAATGATGATTCTTCCTCCATAACACTCCAATCTTCTTCAGCATGTTTGTATTTTTCTTTTTTGGGGACTCATCATCCGTGTCATCTAAATAAGGTGAATTCATTGTCTTGCTTGAAATTGAATTGAAGCTACTGTCAAGTGAGCCGTTTTTACCTACACGTTTGCCATTGTTTCCGGTGGTAGAAAGTATGGATGCGGCTGCTTCAGCAGCCTTTCTCCACTGATCAGACTGAACTTTCAATCTCCTTAATTCAGCTTCTAACTCTGAATTTGCAGCCTGAGAAGCATCTAACTGTTCGGTTACACGGGCCACTCTTCTGTTACTTTTATCCACTTCTTCCATTACATAGCTAAGTTTCGTCAAAGCCTCTTGCTCCGCAGCCCTTGCTGTTTCAACAGATGCAACAGCCTCATCGGTGACTTTATTCTTCTCCAACGCCTTTATCTCCAACTTAAGCATACTGTTTTCTTCGGTTATGTTTGTCAACTCGGTCTCCCTATCTAATAATTTTTCCTTCCACTCCACAATATCAGTATCCAATATTTTTAGCTCTTCTGCAAGTTTAAATTCCCTATCAGTCAATTTGTTTTCATCTAGTCCCTTGTTCTCTGCTGACATAATCAGCAATTGAGATTCCTTTTCCTTCAAACTTGTGTTTAGCTCTTCAATATCAGCTCTAGCTTTCCTCAATTCCTCGTATAATTCAGCCTCTCTCTGACCAGATTCTGATTTTGCACGTTCAAGTTGTTCGTAAGCGCTTCTAATCTGCAATGTGCTCTGGATATACTCCTCTTGGTATCTTATCTCCGCAACTTCCAATGCAGACTTCAATTGCCCTACTTCAGATTTAGCAGAGAAAAGCTCGCCTTTCAGCTCGTTTATCTCCTCATTTTCATGATAAAGTCCCTTTTCATTGGTTGAATCAGTCTCAAGTTTCCTCACAAGTTCCTCCAAGGATTTTGCTTGAGTTCTTGATTGCTCTAACTCCAAAGTCAGGGACCTGTAAGCTTCTGCTGCTTTTACCCCATCCATTCGAAGTGTTTCCACCGTTTTATTTACTGTTTCCAATTGCATTTGCATTTTGCCAATTACTTCTAAGGCTCGAGATTCGGAATCTTTGCAATCACTTGCCTCATTTTTTAGTTTTTCCATAATAGAGATAGCTTCACTAAGATCCATCCTCAAGTCCTGAATCTCAGCATGATCCGACTCAGCATTGTTATTTTGAGTAGATTCGGACTCACATGCTCTTTCTAGTTGACTTTTCAATTTCTGTATTTCATTAATGGCAGATGCCAGAGCAGATGAATCCATTGAGTGCTGCTTCTGGACAGCCTCAAGTTCAGACTGCCATGCTCGATCTCGATCCTGAGATATTTTACTCAGTTCTTGAAGCCGTGCTTCATCGGAAGCGGAAAGTTCCGAAAACTGTTGATGGGATTCCTCCAGCTCCTTTGACAAGGATAATATCTGCTTCTTTGCTTCTTCAATCTCCTCTTCAGCTTTTCTCTTCCATGACTCCGATGTGCTAAGTTGATCCTTAGCACTCTTCAGATCTTCTTGAAGCTTAGCAATCTGAGATTCCAATTCCTGAACCTTGCTAGGTCGCTTCTTCTAAAGCCAGATAAAAAAACATTACAAAGAGAATAATTAATTAAAACTATGAATATTATAAAGATTGTGGATTTTCTGTATGCATATAGATAAAGATAGTAGATGAAGAACTTGAAAACAATGCATAAAAAAATACTTACGTAAAAAATTTATGTTCCTTGTACTTGTGTCTATTAAAGTTCAATGCAACATTAATTAATATCTTATGTAAATAATACCTTGACTATTTATTGCAGAGAGACACTAATAATTTCATCAAAAGTAACAATAATTATTGATTTGTATGTGTACATAATTTTAAAACGACAAAGAAAAACAGAGGTAGTAGTATCGATCATCAAGGATATTATCATTAGCAACAGTAGCTCCTTAAGTCAAATTGAATTAAAGCAGCTGATTCAGATCTAGCAGTGAGCTAATTCGAAATACCTCAGATATTGGACTGTGTGATAACCTGCGTTCATTTACTTTCGGACTCATGTCTTTTGGCGTCTTTCTTATGGGGTTCGGAGAGGAGGAGGCTGAGTTAGAGCCAGAATTTGGTGTCTTCAACTGGCGAGCAGTTCGAGGGGTTGCCGGAGATTTCCTTTGAGACATTTCTGAAGCACTAACTCTGTCATCCATAAACAAAATTAGCATGCATAAACAAAACAAATGCATAAAAAAATGTGAATCATAGTCATCTTCAGATAGCACACATAAGTGGTCCAGTGAGGATAATAATCAATCAAATGGAAGAAGCTATGCAACACTATTTTCAATCACCGCCATTCATATACACGATACAAGCTAAATATTATCACATTTTCAAACTTCAAGTAAATGAAACAAAAACACGGGACCACACAATCTTAATTGATCTTCGAATGAAATATAGAGGGAGAAATCCATTTAAAGAAATCAATTCAACAACAAACAACATAAATAACCCCTTCACAAGCTTGTTTTAACAAACATACAGAATGCAATAGATACAGAATAATCGATATGCAGAAAAACTGTAAAAATCAAAATACTACAATGTTACCTTGCTTTTGGTGTCTGCATAACTTAATATCTCCTTCTATTCCTGCAACAAGAATCTACAATTAAGTAAGAAATAAAATAAAATAAAAGGAACTTGATTAACTCTTTATATAGTACTAGAAAAAGCAATTGTTAGTAGCTAATAATTCCAACAAATCAACACTCAACAAAAAGAAAGGCAACAAACAAAAATGTATATAACAATCCCTTCAAAGAAACTCCTTGTAAACAAACTCCACTCCCACCAACTTCCTTTTCCATTTTCCTTCAAGTTTCATTTTGAACTCAGAAAATTCTAGATCTACAAGTAGTAGTACTTTGAAAACAAAACAACTTAACCGAATAAAAAAATGCAGAGATTCTAGTCAAACGCCATTAAATGCGAGCTACCGTGAGAAACAAAAACCAGCATTGACTAACTAACTAACCAACCATAGCAATAAATAACCACTGAAATGTACGAACTACAGAAGCTTCAATGATGAAAAAAAAATCAAAAATCAAAATTAAAATAAAAATTTGTTAGCGTAAAACTAAACACATGAGATTAGTGTGAAGGGAAGAAAGTGGAGTTACCGGAAAAGTTGAAGTGGAAATGGAAAATGTGAAGAGAGTGAAACCCTAGAGAGGTTCTTCTTCTTCTTCTTGGTTGCTCGGTTATCGAGTTACTCTCTCTCACTATGTCAGAGTAGGGAGTAGAGGAAAAAATAGTTTGGAAAACAGTTATCGTAAACTTCACGCTCTTTGTTTTGTTCACGCGCTTCTTCACGCGCGGGTTTTTATGGGGCCAGCAAGTACAGAAATTTTGTTTTATTGTGATTTGCGAGGGAGAATTGAAACTTTAAGCTTGTCTCTCAAATCATAGGATTCGGATAACTAGATTTTTATTAGGCTTTTTTTCGCTTTTAACAAAACAATATATATGACACAAAGTTCACTTTTGATGTTAATACAAACCACTAATCAAACTCAAAATAGCAAAATTTGGTTAGGATGCATTTGGATAATTTTTTTAATAAATTTGTGCAGTTTGATTTGGTTTTGTAGTTTGTATTTTGCAAACCAAATTAAGTCGTAATATGTTACGCTTTAAATTTCACTTCTCTTATTTTAATTCAAAACTCAAATATATTATACGTTAACTTTACAATTACAAACGACTTTCTCTTACTCATACAGTTTCAAACTTTTTAAATCTCTCATAGTAGTATTGTGCATTCTTCTCATCCTCTTTGTCATATATGTCTCGCTTTTTCTACTTTAATATTTCATCTCTTATGTTCTTTCTTTTCCATCTTCTCATTTTTATGTTACAATTTTCTCTTCCAATTAAGTTTTTTCACATTTTTCTTCTCTAATCTCACATCTCTTCTGTTCTTTTTTTCATCTTCTTGAATCATTCCTCTCAAACGTAATGAGTTTTGATATTATTTAGTAATGTATGAATGACTAAACATAAAATTATGTTGTTATCTATAGATGTATGCATGACTCAATAAAAATCTTGAAAAAATCGAACAAATCGAATCAATCAAAATTGTATTTGTTTGGTTTGGTTTTATTTGCTAAAAGTCAATCGAACCACATGTTTTTTTTATCTTACGGTTCAGATGATTTTTATCTTCAAAACCACATCGTGAATACCCCTACATTAAACCACATGAGAGATCTATTTTCTTTCTTTTTTTCAAATCTGTTGGATTGACATGTTATACTATCAACCTTGCTTTATCACGCAATGTAATTTACTTCAACTATGACATCACTTAAGTGTGTGTTTGGAACCAAAATCTTCCACCGCCACCTCACGTTCAACAACTTCGTACCTTGATTTTCTTGAAGTATTAATTTATTCCATTTTCAACAGTGTCGTATTTTTCTGTTTCTATGTTCCCTGTCTCTATCTGCAATTTGAGAAGAGAAATTGTTTCATCATTTATTCCATTTTTTATTTTTTTCGATCCTCAAATCTTCCCTTATGATTTTTTCCTCATTTCTTCCCTTCTGATTTCTTCTTCGTTTCTTCCAGGTTCGATCCTCATTTCTTCCATTAACGGTCTGAATCTGAAGCTTTTTTTGTGAATAAAAAAGATAAATATTTAGTTTGAGTTAAAATGGATCTATATTCTTTCTTGTTGTAATTACTGTAATTTTAGCTAAAAATTGATTGAAAATGGTTATATCTGATGGCAAACACAAGGATATTGAATTGAAGATGGATGGTGGTGATGTTGATGGGCATGAATTGATGCAAGCTAACTATGTAAGTGAAAGTTTTGAACGATCATACTTTGTAGTTGTACCCCATTTTATAGTTGATTTATTGATTTAGTTATTTATATTTGTTTAGGAAGCACTCAATGAGATTTTACATGAGAATGGTCGTGTTAATGTTAATGGTGAACTGGATATTGTTAGTGATGAATGCTTGGATATTGTTGAATATGATAACACAATTGTCGATGAAAATTCTGAGTATGAAGAAGTTGAGTATGATGATGATGAAGCAGATGAAGATGGTGAATTTGACGGAGGTGAATACGATGATGAAGACGCGGGTGAAAATGGCGAATTTGATGGAAGTGAATATAATGATGAGACCGGTTTTGGTGAAGTTGGTGGACACAAATTTTGGAATACAAATGCAAACAACGATGAAAGTGATGAGGAAGGTTTAGAAAGGAGTTCATACAGTTTGAATGAATCAATATTTTCATATCAAGTTTCAGACGAATGACTTGTTGTTGACGATGTTGACGGCATTACAAAGATGGACATGTTTAACTTGCAAAATGATGATGTTTCGAAGCTGCAATTTGGAAGTCTAGAAATTGCTTACACATTTTACTATTGGTTTGCAAATATGAACAGTTTCGCGATCCGTAGAAGTCAAGTTATTAAAAATAGGCAAAATACCCTTTTTGGTCCATTAATATACCATTCGGTTCAGATTGGTCCCTTGATTTTTTTGTCAAATTGGTCCATTAACTCTTGAAACGTGTCATATTAGTCTTTTTTGAGTAATTAGCGACAAAAAAAAATTTAAACTCGGTCAATAAGTTCGTCGTTAATAAGATAAAAGGACTAACATGACATATTTTAAGAGTTAAGGGATCAATTTGACACGAAAAAATATTTAGGGATCAATTTGAACCCAAAGGTATAGTTAAGGGACAAAAAAGTATTTTTACTTTTAAAATAAGAATGAAGATGTTATTCCAACAAACATTTATTTGTAACCTTGAAGGATTTAGACGAGATAAAGTATAGCAACATAAATGTGGTCTGAAACACGAAACCCGGTGAGGATGTGAAGAAATTTTTTGGGTGCATATTGATATAATTTCACACCATTGGTATGTCATAGTTTTTACCTTTAAGCACAATTATGAAATGTTAAAGGAGAAGCACTATATGTTATTGGCAATTAATAGGAATCTTAGTAAGTCATATAAGATACAAATTAAGAATTTTGGGAATGCTCGAATCAAAGTAGGATTTTTGAAGAAGGACGTACATAATCGAATTTCAAGACAAAGAAGAGAGATGTTGTTTTGTGTTAAATACGTTGTTGGGTATCTTATATATTTTCGTGTTAAAGATCCATTGATGTTTGTAGCACACATGGTGGGCATGGATGGAACAATGTGTAGCTCAAATTTTGTGGTCTTTAATCACTATCGCATTTTTGCTACTTTCTTATTTCTTATTTTTTCCTGATGAAGTAGGTTATGGAAGGGAAGAAATATCTTAAACTCACTCTGCTTTGCATACTGTTGATTGACAGATGCCCGTGTTTTTTATCCATTTACAGATTATTTCTCTTAAGTATAGGGAAAATTTTGTTCTTTTTATATCGGTGGGGTTTCTTTTATTTGGGTATGGGACTGAAATGAGTGTTAGTGTGATAGGATGAAGTTGTTTTTGTGTTTTCATAATTTTATGATGCTTTTGGATAGGTCTGAGAACCTATTGTTGTTTTTTGTTTGGTGTGCTCGCAAAGATCTTACGGCCTTTTGTCTACGTATCCCCTAAAAGAGAGAGGGATCAGAGCATCGTAGTTCTTTCTAAATGGCCAGAGCTAGGAGGAAAGGTTAATTTGTATCCTCGGTAAAGCACAGGATGTTGATGCTCAAAGTGTATCTGTGTCTTGATCAAAGCCCAGGATTGAAGCTGAAAAGTTTATTTGTGTCCTGATTAAAGTCCAGGATTGAAGCTGAAATGGTTTGTTGTAACTAAGAGGGGTGCTTGAATTGCATAGCTCAAGGCATAATCTGAATCTGGTATTTTGATTTGTATAGCTCAAGAAAGGCTGAATGGGTAACCTGAATTGCATATCTCAATGAGGACTGGATGGTTGACCTAAATTGCATAGCTCAGGAAAGTTGGATTGGTTATCTTGATTTGCATGCCTCAAGAAAAACTGAATGTTTAGCTTAGTTAGAGTCCAAGGCTATGACTATTGGGAATTAGCTTAGTTAAAGTACAAGATTTGGAAAGTTTATCTGTATCCTGATTTGGAAGCCCATGTGTGAAGCTTATTTGTGAGAGGCTGACTCTTGGTTTATTTATATCTTATACGAAGCCTAAGATGGGAGGCTGAAAAATTGTTGGGAGACTGACTCTATATGAATAATTTTTTGTCTATTGTTTGATAAAAGTTTTTTAGGTCATCAGACATTCCTTTGTCTGGAGATATTATGTTGTACAGAGTCCAATAGGAGGTTATCTTGGTCATCCATCGGGGAGAGGGAGACTACTGCATGTGTTTGATTCTAAAGGATATGTTCCTATTATTTTAGGAAGCCTTTGAGGGTATTTATGTTTAAGCCCAAGAAGAGGCTAGGTTACCTATAAGAGACCCATGTGTCCTTGAACAAAACCCAAGAGAAGGTTGGGGAAGGCTGAGTAACTTCTAAGCCTAATAGAAGTCACCTTTAAGAGGCCCGATGGTCCTTGAATAAATCCCAAGAGGAGGTTATGTTTTACCCTAATAGGGTTCTAAGTTATTCAAAGATTTGGTATGGTAACAATAACCCGAGTATTTAGAAATTCTAGCAGAGATACAAATATATACAGTAAAAGATGCATGCAGACAAATAAATGTGTCAGTGAATGTGTTTGATAGTTTTTAGTTTATGTTTTTGTTATGGTTTGAGTATTCTTAAGTGATTTGTTAAGAATGATGTTGGAGTTACACTAGGAAGCAAAGACCCAAAATCCCGAGGGAGAAAATCACAAATGCGTTTTACATTATATTCTCTTTGTCAATCAGAAGTATTTTATTATCTTTGCTTTAGTATGAGATAAAGAAAGATAATTTTGGCAAACAACCTTAATCTAACAAGCAACAATAGTTTAAGAAAACAGCGAGAAGTTTGAGAGAGAAGAGCTGGCTCAAAAGCCAATAATAGGGTTTATACATAAGGATGCCTATGGAATTTGTTTTGTTGATTAACTATCTTGTGATTTCATACAAGGGTAAGACCTTTAAGGAAAAGCTTATCTACCGCCTAGAAAATAACTCCACCTGGTTGTGAAGCTTAGTCTACTACAAGTGTATTAGATCTTTAGTCATAAAGATGAAAAAAGAAAAAAGAGACGAGGCTTGTAAGTAAGTGGCCCATAATATCTATTTAGGAGATTGAGAAACTATTTAAGAAAACGGTTGGGGGATTCAGGACTTATACGAAAGTCTGGCGGGGTCTTAAAACAAACCGGAGAAAGTTTAAAACAAAAAAATGGGTCATAAACACAAAGGATTCCCCATGACACATTTGTAGGATCAAGCGCTTACCACTGCACTAAAAGCAATTGCTGTTAGTGAAGGCGCAACTTTATTTCCTTATAGTATAGAGTCTTTTCAAGGGGCTGCGCCTATTAAGCGCCATGGGTTGGGATGTTAAGCCCATCGAATCCCTAAGGGTGACGCTGAATTAATAAATCCAACAATCTCCCCCCCAGTGTCAGCCGGGGGGATTCGAACCCATGACCTGACTCTGATACCACTTGTAGGATCAAACGCTTACCACTGCACTAAAAGCAATTGCTGTTAGTGAAGGCGCAACTTTATTTCCTTATAGTATAGAGTCTTTTCAAGGGGCTGCGCCTATTAAGCGCCATGGGTTGGGATGTTAAGCCCATCGAATCCCTAAGGGTGACGCTGAATTAATAAATCCAACAACATTTTCAAATTTAATTTTAGAAAATAAATGATTATGTGTAAAGAAGTTCACAGAAAGAAATTAACATATGAAAATTAAATGCGGTGAAAGAGGCGATCGCGCCGAGTTTTTGAAAATGGGTCAGATGAACCCAAATGGTTCATTTTTCAAAAAGGGATGGGTCTTACACTCTAATAGAGACCCATGAGTGTGATAAAAAACAATTTGAGGGTGATTAAATCAAAACCCTAAATTTTGATATTTTAAATATTAAAAAATATTTAAAACTTTGATAAATTTCAAACATAAGTTAAAAACAAGTTGAAACCTTGGATCAATATTTAAAAAATTATATTTTATCCACGAGATAACTTGAATATCATTTATGTTTGAAAAATCAAGTGAAATAAGTGTTTTTTTAAATGTTTAGAAACAAATAAAATTAATTCTCTATGAAAATATCAAAAATATTAAAAAATATATATTGTTTGGTAATTTTTCATGGAATAAAATATTTAAACATTTTTTATAATTATAGAAAAAAGAATCATTTAAAAACTCAAAAGAATAAGAGAGAAATTAATTTTTGAATCAATTAAAATAACTTGATAAAATTCAAATACTCAAATTTTTGAAAAAGGGCGTCAAGAATACGCGCCATGACTGTTTTGCCCAGATTTGCAAAATGGATCATAACTCAGTGATTTCTTAATGAAATGAAATGAAATAAACATCAAACTTGCTTGATTTTAACTCACAAATAACATGGTAACAATTAATTTCATTTATTTTTAGTGTAGAGTGAAAAATCAGTAAAGAACCCTAATTTGGCCTAAACCTCATGAATTTCTACATGATGATGATTTTGTGAAATTGATTGAGGGGAATTACTTAGAATATGATTATATACACATGGTAAAAAGATAGTGCGAGGAAGTATGTATGGATTATGAAATGACCAAGTTTGAGGCTTACCTGAACTTGGAGATGCAACAATTGAAGTGATTTTGAGTAGGAGGTGTGACAAATGACTGTTGATGATTTGGAAAAATTCTTTGGATGGTATGAAGTGTGTTTGAATCCTTAGACTTGATTGCAAGTGGTTGGATCAAGTTATAATCTTCAAGTTGCAGAAACAATGTGTTTTTTAGGTTTTGAAGAGTGATTTTGGGTTGGAGGTGTTTTTGGGTTGGTTCAAGTGTTTGAACACCTCAGATACATTATATGTGATGTGTTTGAGCAATTGATTTAAGCTTGTTATGGCTCAAACTCAAAAACTGATGGTGATTGCTCAAAATATCAAGTTTTGAGTCTTTAGGAGTGAAGGAGATTAAGCTTAGAGATCAGAGGCTTTAGTGTATGTTTTATGATCAAATGAGGTCTCTATTTATAGGAAAACATGTTGAGATTGCTTGGCCCGTAAGTCTTGAAAGGATAAGATCAACATTGTGAGTCATGCATTGTCATAAAGGGCTTTAAATGGTGAAATGATGAGATTCCCAATTGGCTCAGCTATGTAGCAGGCTAAATCACATTCCTCAAAAGTTTTAAGCTTGGATTGTGTACACCTATTTCTTATTTATCAAGAGTTCCAAGAATATGCCATTTTGGAGCATGGTGACCATTGGATTGAAATGCATACGTGTTGAATTCCATAAATGCCATTTATGGGAATTCCTTGGAGCAATCGTGAATTTGCAGGTTTGATTAGATTTTTAATGATTTCTAAGATGCTTAATACCACTTGATCTTATCCTTTGACTCACAAAATCATATTTCCATGTTTCAGAAAAATCTGTCTTTGAAAAACAGTTTTGTATGGTCACTTTGATCCATGATTTCTTCATGTACAAGCAAGGTCTTTTCATGCCAATTGGTTCATTGAATTGTTGGCAAAATTTTCAACAACATTGGTGTTTTCACAAGGATCTGAATCAACTTAGAACTAGGTGAAAAATCCCTCCAAGTTTTGATATTTTACTGATTTTGCACTTAGGCAGATTTTGTCTAAGTGTTGAAAAATCAATTTTTTTCTTGATTTTGATCAATCTTCAACATAAAATCTATAATGAATTAGAGTTTTGCGTAGTTGAATTATTTGTAGTTTGTGATAAGATCTTTTATTTTAGCCTTGGTTCACAAAATTTTGATGCTTGGATCACAAGTTATGATGCTTGGAAGTAGGGTACTTGAACACTTTTTCTTGTAACTTAGAAAAATTTCTAAGTTTCAAACATTGCCCCTTTTACAAGTTATCGTCAAATTTATGATTTTTTGTGATCAAATGCATTCGTGGACCATATATTCTTGTAATATAGGTCATGAGGATCATTTTGGGTGAAAATAAATCCTGATATGATGTAAATGGTGTATGTATGAATTATGTAGTCGAAGCACATGAGTAGCTTTGTATAACAAATGTTGGCTGGGGAAAATAAATCATGATTTGTGGCTGAGGAATATAAAGACTTCGTTCCCGTCTTGCTTTTGGAATATCTTACTTAGGATCTTCCGTTTTCCGTTCGTCGTACTTCTTATTGAAGGATTAAATTCTTGAATACCGTGACTGGGGATAAAAGAGACTGACATTCCCCTGAGGATCTTGTAGAGTCTGAAGTACAAAAGGCTACTTGGAGTGTTTCGTTAGAATATATCCGTAAAGATTGCTCTGCATGGATGAACCGACGAAGATTCATTGGATTCCTACCTCCGATCGTCCTTAGTAAATGCTATTATTGTGTTTTATGCATATCTGGTAAACATCAATCATATTCAAAAGCATATATACATTCAAACATAATCAACAAACATTTTCGCTTAACTAAAAAGCGAAAAGTAAACCTGAATTTGAAAATAGAATTGTATTTATTTAGAAAGTGGCCTATAAATAGGCAAGTTTGAACAGGGAGACGGAAATCCTAGTAAGAGGAATTCGTCGTAGAATTTTAAAAGAGTACAAAAAACAAGGAAAACTAGCTATGTGTAAGTGATCCCATTAAGTTTCAACTCTGCTATTGTCATTATCTTCAAGTATCTCATCTCTTGTTGTCGGAATAGAAACAATTGGACTGATCTGCACATGTTTGAACTTGATATAGGTAGTACAACCAGTTGAGGTTACATAGGTGATTCAACGAGACATAGTCGTACACTTTAATCCCTAACTTTTGCCTGGACTGCCTTTCAGGTTTTCAGTCCATCGGGATACCCTTTTTTGCCCAAGTCGCCCTTTCGTGATTTCGACTTGCCGGGTGTACAATTTATATATATATATATATATATATATATATATATATATATATATATATATATATATATATATATATATATATATATATATATATCCCTAATTTTTTCCCGAACCCTTTTGGTTCGCCGGGATGCCCTTATTTTTGCCTAGGCCAAACAACCTAGCGGGTCTCTTCTTATGCGTAGTATTTTTTTACTATGTCTGCATTCACAGGTTGTGGGAAATCTTCACCAATATCCATAGTAGTAAGCATCATAGCATCTCCAGAAAATACCCTTTTGACTACAAATGGCCCTTCATATGTGGGAGTCCATTTTCCCATAGGATCACCCTGTGGTAATATGATACTCTTGATTACCAAGTCTCCAGCCTGATATACTTGTTGCTTGACTTTCTTATTAAAGGCTTTAATCATATGCTTCTGATACATCTGACCATGACAAATAGTTGCGAGCCTCTTTTCATCAATCAAGTTTATCTGGTCAAGTCGAGTCTGAATCCATTCATCTTCATCTAAGTCTGCATCCTTCATAATTCTCAAGGAAGGAATCTGAACTTCAATGGGTAGAACAACTTCCATACTGTAAACAAGAGAAAATGGGGTTGCCCCGGTTGAAGTATGTACTGTGGTACGATAACCATGAAGAGAAAATGGTAACATCTCATGCCAATCTTTGTATGTCACTGTCATCTTCTGCAAGATCTTCTTAATATTCTTGTTGGTGTCTTCCACTGCGCCATTCCTCTTTGATCGATATGGAGAAGAATTGTGATGTTTAATATTGAACTGCATGCAGAGTTCAGTAATCATAGTGTTATTTAGATTAGTACCATTGTTTGTGATAATCCTTTCGGGGATGCCATACCTACATATAAGATTATGCTTGATAAACTGAGCCACAACATTCTTGGTAGCAAAAGCAAACGAGGCTGCCTCTACCCATTTTGTAAAGTAATCAATAGCAACAAGAATGAAACGATGTCCATTAGAAGCGGTAGGTTTGATCTCACCAATCATATCAATGCCCCACATGGCAAAGAGCCAAGGTGCAGTCAGAACATTTAATGGAACTGGAGGTACATGTACCTTATCAGCATAGATCTGGCATTTATGACAAGTTTTAGAATGTTGGTAGCAATCAGCTTCCATGGTAGACCAATAGTAACCTGCTCTCAAATTATTCTTAGCAATTGTATGCCCACTAGAATGAGTACCAAAGATCCCATCATACATGTCTTCCATAATATCTATTGCTTCCTTCTTATCCACAAAATGAAGCAAAGTTGAATCATGATTGTGCTTGTACAGGATTCCATTACTCAGTAAAAATTTGGAAGAAAATCTCCTCAGAAACTTCTTGTCATTGATAGATGCCCCTTCAGAATATTTCTGAGCTTCGAGATATCTTTTCACTTCATGGAACCAAGGTTTCTCTTCCACCCCTTCAGTATCAACCTCATAACAGTATGTTGGCTCATCTAATCGATTAATAGTAATTCTGGGAGCTTCATCATCCCAACTGATTTCAAACATAGATGGCATAGTGGCTAATGCATCTGCCAATTGATTCTCTTTTCGCGGAATATGTCCAAAAGTAATCTATTCAAAGTATGGGATTAAAGACAACACATGCTCTCTATAAGGAATGAGATTTAATGTTTTGTATCCCATTCCCCTTTAACATGACTGACTACCAGGGCTGAATCTCCGTACACATTCAAGAATTGGATCTTCATCTCAATGGCATCCTTGATACCCATGATACATGCTTCATATTCAGCTATATTGTTGGTACAATCAAAACAAAGTCTAGCAGTAAACGGTGTATAACAACCCTCGGGAGAGATAATCCCAACACCAACACCATTACCAAGCGTATTAGAACCTCCATCAAAAACCATAGTCCATTGGGATCCCTGTTCAGGTCCTTCATATTATCTAGGTTCTTTAGTAACAAGTATAATATCTTCATCCGGAAACTCAAAGTCCATAGACTGATAGTCATCCACTACTTGATGAGCCAAATGATCAGCTACCACACTTCCTTTAATTGCTTTCTGAGTAGTGTATTGGATGTCATATTCTGTCAAAATCATTTTCCATCTTGCTATTCATCCAGAGAGAGCAGGTTTCTCAAATATGTACTTGATAGGATCCATTTTTGAAATCAATAAAGTGGTGTGAGTCAACATATAATGTCTTAGTCGGCGAGCAGCCCAAGCCAAAGTGCATCAAGTTTTCTCGAGTAGTGAGTATCTTGTTTCACAGTCGGTAAACTTTTTGCTAAGGTAGTATATTGCTTGCTCTTTTCGACCAGACTCGTCATGTTGCCCCAACACACACCCATTGAATTGTCCAATACTGTTAGGTACATAATCAAGGGTCTTCCTTCAACCAGTGGCATCAATATTGGAGGCTCCTGAAGGTATTTCTTGATCTCATCAAAAGCTACCAAGCATTCATCGTTCCATTCCATTACTTGATCTTTCTTCAGCAGCTCGAAGATTGGTTCACAAGTAGCAGTTAATTGGAAGATAAATCTTGCAATGTAATTCAATCGTCCCAGAAAACCTCTGACTTCCTTCTCAGTATGGGGACCTGGCATTTCTTGTATAACTTTTACTTTTCTAGGGTCAACTTCAATACCTTTACCACTGACAACGAAACCCAAAAGTTTACCAGATCTAACTCCAAAGGTACACTTGTTTGGATTTAATCTTATCTTGTATTTCTTCATCCTCTAAAACAACTTATGTAGATAATCAAGATGTTCTTCTTCAGTCTGAGATATGGCTATCATATCATCAACATATACCTATATCTCATGGTGAATCATATCATGGAACAAGGCTACCATATCACGCTGAAATGTTGCCCAACGTTCTTCAAACCAAATGGCATTACCTTATAACAGAAGGTGCCCCACTGTGTGACAAACGTAGTATTCTCCATATCTTCGGGTGCCATCTTAATCTGATTGTAACCAGAGAAACCATCCATAAAAGAGAATACCCTATGTTGAGCAGTGTTATCTACCAGAACATCAATATGTGGAAGCGGAAAATCATCTTTGGGACTAGCTTTGTTCAAATCCCTGTAATCTACACACATGCGTACTTTACCATCTTTCTTAGGCACCGATACCACATTTGCAACCCATTGAGGATATGAAGTGACAACTAGGAACCCTGCATCAAATTGTTTCATCACTTCTGCTTTAATCTTTTATGACATTTCAGGACGCATACAACGAACTTTCTGCTTTATTGGACGACAACCTTCCTTCATTGGTAGATGGTGAACCACAATATCAGTATCAAGTCCTAGCATATCTTCATAAGACCAAGCAAAGATCTCCACATAGTTATGTAACATCTGAATCAATTTGTTCTTAACACCATCTTCTAATTCAACACCTATCTTGAACTCTTTCCTATCTTTCTCAGTTCCCAGATTCACAACTTCAATTGGGTCTTCATGCGGCTGTATAACTTTCTCTTATTGTTGTAGCAACCTAAAAAGCTCTACAGGCACTTCACAATCTTCCTCATTTCCATCCTCGGCTTAATAGATCGAATTCTCGAAGTTATAATTGGCAATAGCAGAACTGTTATCAACAGGATCCAGAGTGGATGGGGATATGCATTTTAGTGACGTGTGTTGCACCCCAAAATTTGCCCTCACAATACAAGACTTTGTGTGCTAAGAAGGTTCACAAGGTTCACAAGTTTCCCAATGTTTACAAGACCTTTCATGAGGTTCATGAAGTCTACAAGTTACTTTATGAAGGTTCACAAGGTTCACAAGTTTCTCCACATTTACAAGACCTTTCATGAGGTTCATGAAGTCTACAAGTTACTTTATGAAAGTTCACAAGGTTCACAAGATTCACAATGTTTACATAACCTTTCATGAGGTTCATGAGGTCTACAAAGTCACTTTATGAGGTTCACAAGGTTCACAAGCTTCACAATACCTCCCATGAGGTTCACAAGACATTTTATGATGGTTCACAAGGTTCACAAGGTTCACAATTGGTCAGAAGAGTTAACAATTCCCTCAGACAATGCACCTCCTAAGCAGTGCATCCAAAACTAGGGTTTTGACTTTAATCAGGCTAAATGAACTTCCAAGACTTCAAGTGAGCTTCGTAACATCTTATATATGTTTAAGAACCCCCATGACAAGTTTCAAGACTTTTCTCAGAAGATTGCTCAGTCAGATGATCAGATAAGTCAAAAACAGTCAATGCAGTTAAAAAGTCAAACTGAGGTCAACTGTGGTCAAACCAAAGTCAAACTTCATGATTTTTTTTCCAACATCAAGTATATGAAGTAAAATTCATCATTTGATCAAGGGTTGATCATGATTCATCAAGGAGATTCCAGATCATCAAGAATCAGGAGTTTCTAAATTAGGGTTTCCTTAGTAAAAGTCAACTAAACTTTGACCAGCCATAACTTTCACATACTTCATCACCAAGTCTCCACTCAAAGCTCATTTTTAAGGAAATTGAATTCTCTACAACTTTGTGTCTCACGAGCCAAGCACAAAAATGCTTCATTTGGAAGGTATGAGCTAAGACATTATAGGTCATTTCAAAAGTCAACAAAAAGTCAACAATTTCAAGAGGGCATAACTTGAGATTGGTAAATGATATGGACATGAAACCAATGGGGTGGTTTAGAGGACTCTTCAAGCTTTCCAAAATGTCCAAGAACACCCTCATAGCATTAAAATTGAGGGAGATGTTCCCTTGCAAAGTTGGGAAATTTTGTGATGGTTTATGATGAAAATGGAGGTTTAAAACCAATTCTTGCCAAATGGGCTTGCCAAATTATGATCCAATCCATACACTATCATCATGCACGACCCAAATGATTAAAAATCAGAATTTTTATTATTTTATTTTTATTTATTTTGATTTAATTCATAAAAAATCATTTTAAATAAATATAAAATATGAAAATATGATATTTAATGGAGATTAAGCTTCTAGAAAGTCTTAATTATTGATTTAAGTTGAAGAGGAAAGAAATCATGAGATTTGTCTTAAAATATCAAGCCTTTATGCAAGAATATTGAACTTTTAAGACATGATCAATATGAATCTTTTTGAATCAAAATTTCCACATGATCAATCAATATTTTGACCTAGATTCAATCTCCTATAAGTACTAAACATAATGCAATCCTCAAGAGACGATTTCCAGCAGCCAAAGGGTAAGTTCCATTGTTCAAAAACTCATCCAAAAGTCACATTCGGATTTTGAATTCCAAGACTTTAGAAGGTAAAACAAAGACATGGCAAGCTTCATTGGACATCACTGATCATAAACCATCATTCATATGCATCCAAATCGTGCCATAATGCTCTACCCGAATCCAATTTGTTCTTGAATATATTTTTTTCGATTCTATTAATTTGCTGCATATCAATGAATTTTGGTTATATAATATTGTTTGTGATGTTATGTAGAGTGATTCTGGACAATTGGATTGAAGAATGAGTACCTAAATAGCAAACGGCCATTGTTAGGGTTTGAAGCTTAGTTTTAGGGCTTCATGATTGAAGCCATATAAATGAATTTTAACAACGTGGAAAGATTGTATGAGTCATAAGGAACTCATTGATGTCTTTAATTTCTTGAATCGTTACTGCTTTGTACAAGTTTCACTTTCGTAGGTTTGAAGCATTGAGGAATTCGCAGGAAAGGTCGTGAGTGATTTCGCAGGAAAAAGTGCAGGTATGAGGAAGAAGATGAAGCTGATGGCGCGCCCAGGAAATATTCAAATTGTGTTTAAAATATTTTATGTTATTTTGTTAATTTGTTATCACAACAGCTGCGTTGTCCCAGTGGAAGGCAAGGCGTGCGTTTGACAAAAGGGGAGGGGATCGAATCCTGCCTCTATCCTATTTTTGACATTTTTTCATTTAAACTGCATTCTTAATATATTATTGTTTGTAGGTGTTTGGTCATCAGATAGGCTCTCCCAGCCAGGTGGTCATGCGCGTGTGAGTATATCCATGAGGTCCTGGGTTCAACACCACCCCAGCCCTTTTTGTTTCTATTATTTTCCTGATTTTCCAGACATTTCATAAAACTGATTCTACTCATTCCATTGTCACCTGTGCCTGGCTGGCATGGTGGTACGTTTTGTGGTTTGCAAGCTGGGTATCCTGGGTTCAAACCCATCCCAGGTAAGTTTTCTTTTCACCATTTTTTCTATTTTTATTTCTTTAATTAATTAGTTTAATTGTTTTCTTAATATTAATTAAAAATAAATTATGCATGTATATATATTTAAAACACCCTTTATATTTTTCTGAAATTCAAACTTCTATTTTTCTCAACTTAAATTATTTTCTTTGTTATATAATTAAATTGTAAGATATATGTTTATTTAATAATTTGTATATTATAAACCCTAAAAAATATTTTTCTAACAAAACCCTAATCTTAAAAAACCCTAGTTTATTTTTCTAAATACTTAATTATTACTTTCTAAATTCTAATATAATTATCATGTCTATATTTAGTTAATACAATTAATTTTTTTGTAAATATATTTATAACTTAGGTGGATATTTTAAAATTAGTTTGTAATCTAAATTATATGTAAATAAGTTTAAATTGAGACTATAATATTTTAATTTTATAATATGTCTAAAAATAAATTAATAATTTGTACATAAATTAAAATGCTATAATAATTATTTAATTGTTCATATTAAAAATCTAACTATTGTTTATTATTTTAATTTTGTTCTTATAATATTTGTACTAATTTCATTTATCTTAATTATTGTTATTATTACTAATTATATTATCACTAACCCATTTTTTTTTTTTATTATGCTTATTATTATTATTTTACTAACTTTATTTATTTCTTATTATTATTATTACTAACCCTTTATTATAATATGCTTATTTATTTTTTGATTAGTATTTATTTATTTGCTATTTATTTTAATTTGCTTATTATAATTATTATGTAATTGCTTCTTGGTGTAATTTTGTAAATATTTAAATATTTAATTTTTATGCTATGGTTAGTAATTTAGGGAGTGCAAACATGTATTCTATTTTAAAATTAAATTTTAGATCACTTTAATCAAAGATAAATTAATATTAAACACTCACACACGTAAGTCGATTTTTAATCGCCATCTCACGTTTCTAAGGCTATCCCTCATTGTTGCCTAATCATAAGGTCAAGTGGGGTGTATAAAGCAAGTCCCTTCAAAGAAAAATCATCAAGTCCCTAATGGTTGCCTTTAAAGATCAAGTCCCTTTTCGAATAATGATGATAGTCCCTCCTAAATGCTTAATACACCTCACAGTTGCCTTCATAAAACAGATGTCCCTCATATGTCCCTTACATCCAAGGTAATGACTACCGATTCCTTAATAATAGGGATAGTCTTACCACTTAAAGGATAAAGAACAGAAAAGACTTAAACTTTAGGGTAGGTACCTCCTAGTTGCTTGCTCACTTCATTTCAAATTTTCAAACACTTAACAAATTTCAAACAAATTTTCAAACACAAGTTTTTACGCATCCGTACATGGATCATTATTAACTCATATGAAAATTTTCTATTCACACACTTCACATTTTCAAAAACAATTCAAAAGTGAGCTAAGTAACTAAGAGCCCATGGATAACCATGGATGTAAAGGGTGCTAACACCTTCCCTTTACATAACCTACCCCCCGGACCCAAAAATATCTCTTAAGGTCTTTCCTGTTCTTTTATACCCTTTCCTTTTGGATAAAATAAAAGTCGGTGGCGACTCTTGCTATCCGCAACATAACTAAAAGTCAGTTCTCCCACCGTGTTACAGAACTGGCGACTCTGCTGGGGATTTAATAAAAGAGGGGTACCCTTAGGAATTAGATCACTTTAAATTGTTTGCCTTGTTTGCTTTATATTATCTTGTTGGGGTGCTCTTATGTGTGAAAGCTCCTAACCCGGATCTAGTGTACCTTAGGTAAATGGCAATAGACCAAGGAAACTGTACGACGTATATCGATACGGTTGATCTGGTGGCCATAGTTAGTGCGACTTCTTGGTTGGTGCTTATGTTCCTTAAGTCAAGTTGAGGATAATATGAGGCTGCCATATGTTGTCAATGCACTAACTAACTTTTAGAACCCTAGTTAACTCATCTTGGCCTTTAGAAAGTAGTGAGGTAACCGGCTTTGGTACAGACTGAAGTTGGTTGACACTCGATACTACGCTCATTGAGATTCTAAACTTGGAGGGTTTTGGTTGGCAGGTAAGTTGCCTTCTGAACAACCACCCTTGTGAAGGATCAATGATATTGAGATCCCTTAGAACCTGGTTACTTTTGTAGGACAGGATGAACCATCTAACTTCAGGGGAGGGTACCTACCTTAGACCTCATGCAAGCCTTTCAACCTAGGGCTATGGTGTGACTTGTTTGTGTGTGCCACATGTTTGTGATTGAACATAACATCATGACATCATCATGCATCATAAGCATAACATTTTCACTAACCATTTCAAGGACCAAAGGATTTATCTTTGTTCTTTGTTGCAGGTCATGGCTTCTGCTCGTAGAAACACCATCAGGATCAACTTTGTGGGCATACCTGCTAAGCTTAAAGAGTTGGTTTCTCAAGTGTCTGATCATTCCCAGTTCATCAAGAGACATGGTCACCTATTGGATCTAGTCACTTCAGGGTTCAATGAAGACATGATGAGTGTTCTGTTTCATTTCTTTGACCCTAAGCACCACTGCTTTACATTCCCTGACTATCAGCTGGTTCCAACCATGGAGGAGTTCTATAAACTTCTGGGTATACCTGTTCTTGATCAAAGACCCTTCACAGGCTTAGAGAAGGAGCTTAAACCAGAGGTTATTGCTGCAGCTCTACATATGAAGAAGTCTGATATTGTTCTAGAAACGAGAAGTGGAGTCAAGGGTGTTCTAGCCAAGGTGTTGATAGATAAGGCTCAAATGTTCTTGAAGGCCATGAGTTATGATGCTTTTGAGGAGATCTTAGCCTTGCTGATATATGGCTTAGTATTGTTCCCCAATCCAGATCAGTTCATAGATGTGCATGCCATCAACATATTCCTGAGTCACAATCCAGTGCCTACACTGCTTGGGGATATCCTGCATTCTCTTCACACCCGTACTACAAGGGCAAGAGGAACTTTGATGTGTTGCATACCTTTGCTCTCTAGGTGGTTTATTTCTCACCTTCCTCGCTCAGTAATGAAGAATGAGCAAGGGTTCAGATGGTCCAAAAGGATCATGTCACTTTCTCACTCAGACATTCATTGGTGCTCCAGATCTATGGAGAATGTCACCATCATTGACCGTTGTGGGGAGTTCCCTAATGTGCCACTTCTAGGCATAAGAGGAGGCATCACCTACAACCCCTCTCTAGCTTTACGACAATTTGGTTACGCTCGGAGTGATGGTCCACATGACATGTTGATTCAGGGTATTGTGTTTGACTATGACAACGATCTTCAAGGTTACCGTCAGAGATTCATACGAGCATGGGGAAAAGTAAACAGGGTTGACAGCAAGACTCTGGAGCCTAAGTACACTATTCCTATGGAGGCTTATCTCAGATGGGTACGATCTCGTGCTCAAACTCTCATGATGCCATATCCTGCTATCCTGCCAGTTACCATGGAACCTGTTGCTGAAGGGGATACAGCTTATACCATCCTTCACCCAGACATGCCTACTGATATGGAAGACTTGCAGAGATCATTGATCCAACTGAAGGAGCAAAGGGATACTTTCGAGGCTCATTACAAAGTAAGCCAAGAAAGAATCCTAGAACTAACGAAGCAACTTCACGAGGAACGGAACCTCAACTCATACCTCAACACAGAGAGGAAACGTCCATGGGAGACTTAAAACCCCATCTCTTGTATTTATTTCATTTCATTTTTTGTACGCCCAAGAGGCAAAACAAATTTATTACTAATAAAAATTTACTTCGTGTTTGTCTAAACAAATTTAAATTCTGCGGTCCTTGAAAACATTGCATATGCATTACCATATCATTTCATTGCATCACAGGTTTATAATTGCGCACAGGTTTCTCATCTTCTCGCTGTTTATTTCAGCAATGGCTCTTGAACAATCAGTTAAGGATCTCCAGGCACAAAATGCACAGTTCCAAGAGCTGATCTTGAACCTGTCCAAGGGGCAGGATGAATTGAAGGCACTGCTAGCCAAGAAGACTAAGAAGACTAGAAGGTCTGCTGGTTTGATCAACATGGGAAGAAGGTTCAAAGTTCTTGCCAAGACCAAAGAACCAGCTGAAGATTATGAATCTGAGGAATCTGAGAAAGAGGGAGGCAGTCTCCACAACACTATGGGGGACTCTGATTCTGAGGCTAATTACTACCATGAGCCTAACGAAGACAAATTCAAGATGCTGGTGGATAGGATGGATGCCATGGAGTTGCAGAAGTCATCTGGGCTGGATTTTGAGGATTTGAGTCTGATATCGGGGGTAGTCATACCCATTGGTTTCAAGGTTCCTACATTTGTTGTCTATGATGGGGTCTCTTGTCCCAAGCTGCATCTGAGGTCCTATGTCAGAAGGATCCAACCTCACACTGCTGACAAGAAGTTGTGGATCCACTTTTTCCAAGAGAGCTTATCTGGAGCTCAGTTGGAGTGGTATTATCAGTTGGAGAGTGTCAACATCAGAGACTGGAATGATCTTGCTGAAGCTTTCTATAAGCAGTACCAATACAATGCTGACTTAGCCCCCACTCGCATGCAGCTTCAGAGCATGTCTATGGGTGCCAAAGAAAGTTTTAAAGAGTATGCTCAGAAGTGGAGAGATTTAGCTGGAAGAGTTCAACCCCCTTTGACTGACAGGGAATTGGTTGATATGTTCATGTGCACGCTGAATGGTCCGTTCTACAGTCATCTCATTGGAAGCTCATCATCTGGCTTCACTGAGTTGATCATGACAGAAGAGCGAGTAGAGAATGGTATAAAGAATGGTAAGATCCAAGTGGGTACTTCCTCATCAGGTGCTGCAAAGAAGCCTCCCACTGGGAAGAAAGAATCCAATGCTGTTTATGGTCAACCTGATCGTAACAGAAGGCATCAGTCTATTAGTGCAGTGCATATTTCAAATCCAACTCCTGCAACAACAGAGCAGCCACAGGGCAACCAACAGAGGGCTAGAAGGCAGTTCACGAAGATCAACATGTCAATGGCTCAGGCATTGCAACACTTGTTGAAGGCTGAACTTATTACTTTGAAAGAGGCCCCTCAGAATCCTAATGTTACCTCTCCCAGGTACAATCCCAATGCACGATGTGCATATCATTCAAACTGTTAGGGACATGATACTAATAACTGCTGGATCTTGAAGAATAAAATTCAGGATATGATTGATGCTGGAGAAATTGAGTTTGATCCTCCGGGTACTCCCAATGTGATTACTGCTCCAATGCCAAACCACGAGAAGACTGTCAATGCCATTGAGGAAGATCTGCATATCCATTCAGTTGATGAATTGACCACACCATTGTCTGTCATCAGAAAGAAGTTGGTACAAGCTGGGTTCTTTCCGGGTTGTCGTGAAGATTATGTCTATTGTGAGTATAATCCAGAGAAGTGCTTCAGATTGAAAGATGGAATTCAACGTCTCATGGATAAGTATACTATAGTGTTTGAAAGAAGACCGTCTTCTGTGGAGAGTATGGTAGATCATATTACGCAGGGTAAGAAGACTGAAGAGGTTGACATGGTTGACAAAGTACCAATACGAATCACTTCAAAAGGTCCCATTAAAATCACTCATCAGGGTCCAATCAAAATTACTGCTGAAGGTCCCGTGAAAGTTGTTGCTGAAGCCAGAGTAGCTCCTGTGGTTATTACTACTCCTGGTCCTATCCCGTATACGTCTGACAAAGTTGTGCCTTGGCATTATGGATCTGATGTTTACATCCATGGTGTTAAGCAAGATCCTATAGCTGATGTGCCTGTTAATGTTGACAATATTGCTGGATCTAGTAAGATCACACGTAGTGGAAGAGTCTTCTCTCCTCCAGTTGCTTCTAAGAATGCAGTTACTCCTGCTGCTACTTCCACCACTGATGCTCGGGGCAAGGGTCCTGTTATTGAGCCTGTATCTACTGATGTGCCAGCTGCTGATGACCTCTCTAAGCAGATGGAAGAAGTATTGAAAATCATTCGCAAGAGTGATTATGACATTGTTGATCAGTTGGGGCATACTCCCTCGAAGATTTCTATGTTATCCTTGTTGTTATGTTCTGAGGCTCATGCCAAGTCCTTGATCAAGTTTCTGAAGACTGCTCATGTACCCAGTGCAATTTCTGTTGACCAATTTGAGAACTGTGTTGCCCACCTGACCTATGACAATGGGTTAGGATTTTCTGATGCTGATTTGACCCCTGCCAAGAGGGATCATAACAGGGCCTTGCATATCTCAATTGAATGCAGAGGCACTACCCTGTCGCATGTACTGATAGACAATGGTTCCTCTTTGAATGTGTTGCCTAAGGAAGTCCTAAATAAGCTGAGTCTTGAAGATGCTATGCTGAAGCCCAGTAACATTGTGGTAAAGGCTTTTGATGGTTCTAGAAGAGTAGTACATGGGGAAATTGATCGTCCAATCAAAGTTGGCTCCCAGGTCTTTACTGCTACATTTTTTGTGATGGATATTCGTCCTTCGTACTCTTGTCTGCTTGGTCGTCCCTGGATCCATGGGGCAGGTGCTGTAACCTCTACATTGCACCAAAAGTTGAGATATCCGGTGGATGGAAAGGTTGTTACTGTCTATGGAGAAGAAGAATACTTTGTCAGCCATGTAAACACTTTCAAGTATCTAGAAATGGAAGGTGAATACATTGAAACTCCGTGTCAGACATTTGAAGTGGTTCCCTGGGTTGTTAATGATTATGTAGCTCCTCCTGTTGTGAAGAAAGTTCCTGTGGTCACCAGAAAGCCTCCAACAATGGCAATGGCCTCCCTCAATGATGCTAGAGCTGTGGTGGATGAAGGTGGTTGTACTATTTGGGGTCAGCTTCCTGATATTCCATACAAGTCTGACAAGTTTGGTTTGGGTTTCACTGTAGAGTCCCAGAAGGCTGTTCGTCGTGCTCGTGCTGTTCGTATCACCGATCAAGGGGTTATGAAAGATCAGATCAATGCTGTGGGAGACTATGATGAAGACTACAACTTGGATACTTGGATTTTTCCTACTGTGGGTGCTGGACTCAATAATTGGAAAGCTAAAGATGTTATCCCTATCTCCTTTAGTCAGGAGTAAATACTATTACTATGTTGTGTTTTTAAATTTATTTCTTGAACAATAAAACTTTCAAGCCATGTGCCTTACCCGGGGCACAATGGTATGCTTGTTACGGGCTGTCATTTCATTTGCATACTTCATTCAATAAAATCAGTGGACGTTTCGTTTTCATAAATATTGTGTTCCTTGCCTTTCTTTTCTTTTCTTTTTGTTTTATCAGCTATGTGTTCTTACACACACCCACATCACTAAAATGCAGATCCTCATCCACTCTGGATCCTGTTGATAACAGTTCTACTATTGCCAATTATAATTTCGAGAATCCGATCTATCAAACTGAAGACGGAAATGAGGACGATTGTGAAATACCTGTAGAGCTTGCTAGGTTATTACAACAAGAAGAGAAAGCTATACAGCCACATGAAGAGCCAGTCGAAGTTGTGAATCTGGGAACTGAAGAAAACAGAAAAGAGGTCAAGATAGGGGCTGATTTAGAGGACAGTGTCAAGAGCAGATTGATTCAGATGTTACGTGGCTATGTGGAGATCTTTGCTTGGTCTTATGAAGATATGCCAGGGTTGGATACAGACATTGTGGTTCACCGTTTACCAGTGAAAGAAGATTGTCGTCCAAAGAAGCAGAAGGTTCGTCGTATGCGTCCTGAAATGTCAGAAAAGATCAAGGCAGAGGTAATGAAACAGTTCAATGCAGGGTTCTTAGCAATGACTTCTTATCCTCAGTGGGTTGCAAATGTGGTACCAGTTCCTAAGAAAGATGGTAAGGTACGTATGTGTGTGGACTACAGAGATTTGAACAAGGCTAGCCCCAAAGATGACTTTCCACTTCCTCATATTGATATTTTGGTAGACAACACTGCTCAGCATAAGGTATTCTCTTTTATGGATGGTTTCTCTGGTTACAATCAAATCAAGATGGCTCCTGAAGACATGGAGAAGACAACATTTGTGACACAGTGGGGCACTTTTTGTTATAAGGTGATGCCATTTGGTTTGAAGAATGCAGGGGCAACATATCAGCGTGCTATGGTGGCTTTGTTTCACGATATGATTCATCATGAGATAGAGGTATATGTGGATGATATGATAGCCAGGTCTCAGACTGAAGAACAACATCTTGATCATCTGCACAAGTTGTTTGAGAGGTTGAAGAAATACAAGTTGAGATTGAATCCAAACAAGTGTACTTTCGGAGTTAGATCTGGAAAGCTCCTGGGTTTTATTGTCAGTGGAAAAGGTATTGAAGTGGATCCTGCAAAAGTGAAAGCTATACGAGAGATGTCAGTTCCCCGTACTGAGAAGGAGGTTAGAGGTTTCTTGGGACGATTGAACTACATTGCAAGATTTATTTCCCAATTAACTGCCATCTGTGAGCCAATCTTCAAGTTGTTGAAGAAAGATCAGGTGATGGAATGGAATGATGAATGCCAGACTGCCTTTGATGAAATCAAGAGATACCTGCTAGAACCTCCAATTTTGATGCCACCAGTTGATGGAAGACCCTTGATTATGTACTTAACTGTGTTAGACAACTCAATAGGGTGTGTGTTGGGGCAACATGACGAGTCTGGTCGAAAAGAGCAGGCAATATACTACCTTAGCAAAAAGTTTACCAACTGTGAAACAAGATACTCACTGCTCGAGAAAACTTGCTGCGCTTTGGCATGGGCTGCTCGCCGACTAAGACAGTATATGTTGACCCATACTACCTTGTTGATTTCGAAGATGGATCCAATCAAGTACATATTTGAGAAACCTGCTCTCTCCGGAAGAATTGCAAGATGGCAAATGATCTTGACAGAATATGATATACAGTACACTACTCAGAAGGCCATTAAGGGAAGTGTTGTTGCTGATCATTTGGCTCATCAAGCAGTAGATGATTACCAGTCAATGAGTTTTGAGTTCCCTGATGAAGACATTATGATTATTACCAAAGAACCTGGACAATATGACGGACCTGAACAAGGATCCCGATGGACTATGGTTTTCGATGGTGCCTCCAATGCACTTGGTAATGGTGTTGGTGTTGTGATTAGTTCCCCTGAAGGTTGTCATACCCTGATTACTGCCAGACTTTGTTTCTATTGTACCAATAACATGGCTGAGTATGAGGCATGTATCTTGGGTATTAAAGCTGCTATTGATATGAAGATTCAGTTCCTTGATGTGTATGGAGATTCAGCCCTGGTAGTAAGTCAGATCAAAGGAGATTGGGATACCAAGCATGATAACCTCATTCCTTACAGAGAGCATGTGTTGTCTTTGATCCCACATTTTAAAGAGATTACCTTTGGACATATTCCACGGAGAGAGAATCAGTTGGCATATGCTCTGGCCACCATGGCATCCATGTTTGAGATCAGCTGGGATGATGAAGCTCCAAAGATTACTATTGATAGATTTATTAAGCCTGCATACTGCAATGAGATTGACACAGAAGGGGCCGAGGAGAAGCCTTGGTTCTATGAAGTAAAAAGATATCTTGAAGCTCAGGAGTTCCCTGAAGGGGCATCTGTCAAAGATAGGAAGTTTCTGAGAAGGTTCTCTGCTAAGTTCTTTTTGAGTAATGGCATTCTGTACAAGCGCAATCATGATTCAACTTTGCTTCGTTGTGTGGATAAGAAGGAAGCAAATGAGATTATGGAAGATATGCATGATGGGATCTTTGGCACTCATTCTAGTGGACATACTATGGCAAAAAAGATATTGAGAGCAGGTTACTATTGGTCTACCATGGAAACTGATTGCTATCAACACTCCAGAACATGTCACAAGTGTCAAATTTATGCAGATAAAGTCCATGTACCTCCATCACCATTGAATGTGTTGACTGCTCCTTGGCCCTTTGCCATGTGGGGCATTGATATGATTGGTGAGATCAAGCCTACTGCTTCTAATGGGCATCGTTTCATCCTGGTTGCTATTGATTACTTCACGAAGTGGGTGGAGGCAGCTTCATTTGCATCTGTTACCAAGAATGTTGTGGCTCGATTCATTAAGAAC
The DNA here is from genome assembly GCA_963966055.1 of Lathyrus aphaca. Lineage (NCBI taxonomy): Eukaryota > Viridiplantae > Streptophyta > Magnoliopsida > Fabales > Fabaceae > Lathyrus > Lathyrus aphaca. The sequence continues at coordinate 68,536,121 of OZ014525.1, read as the reverse complement.
AATCTCATATGTAGGTATGGCATCCCTGAAAGGATTATCACTGACAATGGCTCTAATCTGAACAATACTATGATTACTGATCTCTGCACACAGTTCAAGATTAAGCATCACAATTCTTCTCCGTATCGTCCAAAGATGAATGGGGCAGTTGAAGCTGCTAATAAGAACATTAAGAAGATCGTACAGAAGATGACTGTTACTTATAAAGACTGGCATGAGATGTTACCATTTGCTCTTCATGGATATCGTACCACAATACGTACTTCAATAGGGGCAACCCCATTCTCCTTAGTCTATGGTATGGAAGCAGTTCTTCCCATTGAAGTTCAGATCCCCTCCTTAAGAATTATGAAGGATGCAGGCTTAGATGAAGATGAGTGGATTCAGACTCGGCTTGACCAGATAAATTTGATTGATGAGAAGAGGTTAGCAGCAGTTTGTCATGGCCAGATGTACCAGAAACGAATGATCAAAGCTTTTAACAAGAAGGTTAAGCCAAAGGTATATCAGGCTGGTGACTTGGTAATCAAGCGTATCATATTACCACAGGGTGATCCTAGGGGCAAGTGGACTCCAACATATGAAGGACCATTTGTAGTCAAGACAGTGTTCTCAGGAGGTGCCATGATACTAACTACAATGGATGGTGAAGACTTCCCACAGCCTGTAAATGCAGACATAGTTAAAAAATACTACGCATAAAAAGAGACCCGCTAGGTTGACAGGCCTAGGCAAAAATAAGGGCATCCCGGCGAACCAAAAGGGTTCGGGCAAAAATTAGGGATATATATAAAAAGATGTACACCCGGCAAGTCGAAAACCTGAAAAGGCGGCTTGGGCAAAAAAGGGTATCCCGGTGGATTGAAAACCTGAAAGGGAAATCCAGGCAAAAGTTAGGGATTAAAGCGTATGACTATGTCTCGTTTGGATCACCCATAAAACTGCAACCAGTTGTACTACTTACTCAAGCTTGAACAGATAAAGCTCAATCCAATTGTTTCCGTCCCAACAGCAGAAGATGAGATACTTGAAGATAATGGCAATAGTAGAATTGAAACTCAATAGGATTGTTTCCCACATAGCTGATTTTTCCTGTTTTGTAAAAACTTTATGACAAAATCCTCTTACTAGGGTTTATGTCTCCTTGTACAAACTTACCCGTGTATGGGTCACTTTTTGATATAAATAAATTCCATCTTTTGAATCCAGATTTACTTTTACCCTATTTACATAGGCGAAACGTCCATTGGTTGTGTTTGAATGTATGTATGCTTTTGAATATGATTGATGTTTACAAGAAATGCATAATATGATTGATGTTTACCAGAAATGCATGAAAATGCAGTAATAGTATTTACTAAGGACGAACGAGGGAAGGATTTCAACGAAGCTTCGCCGGTTCCTCTTTACAAGAAAACTACAAAACCCTCAGTAGGACGAATCCATCTTCATAAAGTCTTATCTCCCCTGGAATTTATATCCATCTCTTTTATCCTCATACGGATGTTCGGGAATTTACTTTCCAATAAGGGTACGACGAACGAAGACGGGGTGCTATATTTACCCTACTATCAAACGAAGACGAAGGTTATATATACCTTGCTATCCTCAGCAGACGGAAGGTTATATATACCTTGTTATCCCCAGCATCCGGGAGGTTATATATACCTTGCTATCCCCAGCAGACGGAAGGTTATGTATAATATATTCTTCAACAACGAATCGGGATTTATTTTCCCTGGCCAGCAGTTGTTGTACGAAGACATCCAGACACTTCCGGCAGTATCATATCATACATACATCATTTACATCATACCATAACACACATATCCATAAATACATAATACATTTACTTAGGTGCATCATACTATGCATGCATACATATAACATAAACTAACATTTTCCTTGCAGGATAGTTACATGCAGATAAAACAGCATCAACAATTTACAACAGGTCAGAAATGATCCATACACTACTCAAGATGTCCTCGAATAGCAGGCAAACGGTCTGTAAAAAGATCCATTCCCTGGTTCAAGACTCTTTCAGAAGAACAAATCCTGACGTTCTTTTGATCCTTAAGAGCAAATCCTGACGCTCTTTTGGCCCCTTGTTCAAGACTCTTTCAGAAGAACAAATCCTGACGTTCTTTTGATCCTTAAGAGCAAATCCTGACGCTCTTTTGGCCCCTTGTTCAAGACTCTTTCAGAAGAACAAATCCTGACGTTCTTTTGATCCTTAAGAGCAAATCCTGACGCTCTTTTGGCCCCTTGTTCAAGACTCTTTCAGAAGAACAAATCCTGACGTTCTTTTGATCCTTAAGAGCAAATCCTGACGCTCTTTTGGCCCCTTGTTCAAGACTCTTTCAGAAGAACAAATCCTGACGTTCTTTTGATCCTTAAGAACAAATCCTGACGTTCTTTTGGCCCTTGGAGAATAGGCAAACGGTCTGTACAAAGATCCATTCCCTAATCCAAAATATTTCCAGAAGAGATAATCATCACAAGATTTATTTCTACTGGTCCATCCAACAACTCAAATCATGTTGCATAAATGATTCAGAGACGGCCTATACAAAGGTCTAGTACCGATATCCAGTATCAACATAAAGATGTCATCATATTCTGATACTTTAGATGGTATCTCTAAGCCCATCACCAATTCTTCCTGATGGCATCTCTAAGCCCATCTCCAAGTTCTTCTAAGTGGCATCTTTAAGCCCACTCAAGCATATACAACCAAACATCAATATCATGTTATGCACTGGTGAGTGCAAATTTTTGGGCTTTTGTGTTCAATCCCCTTCAACCTTCCAGGTCACGACTGGCAAACATACCAATCTTACCCCTCAGGTTTCAGAAAATTGAACAGGGGCAGCTGTTGCACCCCAAAATTTGCCCTCACAATACAAGACTTTGTGTGCTAAGAAGGTTCACAAGGTTCACAAGTTTCCCAATGTTTACAAGACCTTTCATGAGGTTCATGAAGTCTACAAGTTACTTTATGAAGGTTCACAAGTTCACAAGTTTCTCCACATTTACAAGACCTTTCATGAGGTTCATGAAGTCTACAAGTTACTTTATGAAAGTTCACAAGGTTCACAAGATTCACAATGTTTACATAACCTTTCATGAGGTTCATGAGGTCTACAAAGTCACTTTATGAGGTTCACAAGGTTCACAAGCTTCACAATACCTCCCATGAGGTTCACAAGACATTTTATGATGGTTCACAAGGTTCACAAGGTTCACAATTGGTCAGAAGAGTTAACAATTCCCTCAGACAATGCACCTCCTAAGCAGTGCATCCAAAACTAGGGTTTTGACTTTAATCAGGCTAAATGAACTTCCAAGACTTCAAGTGAGCTTCATAACATCTTATATATGTTTAAGAACCCCCATGACAAGTTTCAAGACTTTTCTCAGAAGATTGCTCAGTCAGATGATCAGATAAGTCAAAAACAGTCAATGCAGTTAAAAAGTCAAACTGAGGTCAACTGTGGTCAAACCAAAGTCAAACTTCATGATTTTTTTTCCAACATCAAGTATATGAAGTAAAATTCATCATTTGATCAAGGGTTGATCATGATTCATCAAGGAGATTCCAGATCATCAAGAATCAGGAGTTTCTAAATTAGGGTTTCCTTAGTAAAAGTCAACTAAACTTTGACCAGCCATAACTTTCACATACTTCATCACCAAGTCTCCACTCAAAGCTCATTTTGAAGGAAATTGAATTCTCTACAACTTTGTGTCTCACAAGCCAAGCCCAAAAATGCTTCATTTGGAAGGTATGAGCTAAGACATTATAGGTCATTTCAAAAGTCAACAAAAAGTCAACAACTTCAAGAGGGCATAACTTGAGATTGGTAAATGATATGGACATTAAACCAATGGGTTTGTTTAGAGGACTCTTCAAGCTTTCCAAAATGTCCAAGAACACCCTCATAGCATTAAAATTGAGGGAGATGTGCCCTTGCAAAGTTGGGAAATTTTGTGATGGTTTATGATGAAAATGGAGGTTTAAAACCAATTCTTGCCAAATGGGCTTGCCAAATTATGATCCAATCCATACACTATCATCATGCACGACCCAAATGATTAAAAATCAGAATTTTTATTATTTTATTTTTATTTATTTTGATTTAATTCATAAAAAATCATTTTAAATAAATATAAAATATGAAAATATGATATTTAATGGAGATTAAGCTTCTAGAAAGTCTTAATTATTGATTTAAGTTGAAGAGGAAAGAAATCATGAGATTTGTCTTAAAATAGTAAGCCTTTATGCAAGAATATTGAACTTTTAAGACATGATCAATATGAATCTTTTTGAATCAAAATTTCCACATGATCAATCAATATTTTGACCTAGATTCAATCTCCTATAAGTACTAAACATAATGCAATCCTCAAGAGACGATTTCCAGCAGCCAAAGGGTAAGTTCCATTGTTCAAAAACTCATCCAAAAGTCACATTCGGATTTTGAATTCCAAGACTTTAGAAGGTAAAACAAAGACATGGCAAGCTTCATTGGACATCACTGATCATAAACCATCATTCATATGCATCCAAATCGTGCCATAATGCTCTACCCGAATCCAATTTGTTCTTGAATATATTTTTTTCGATTCTATTAATTTGCTGCATATCAATGAATTTTGGTTATATAATATTGTTTGTGATGTTATGTAGAGTGATTCTGGACAATTGGATTGAAGAATGAGTACCTAAATAGCAAACGGCCATTGTTAGGGTTTGAAGCTTAGTTTTAGGGCTTCATGATTCAAGCCATATAAATGAATTTTAACAACGTGGAAAGATTGTATGAGTCATAAGGAACTCATTGATGTCTTTAATTTCTTGAATCGTTACTGCTTTGTACAAGTTTCACTTTCGTAGGTTTGAAGCATTGAGGAATTCGCAGGAAAGGTCGTGAGTGATTTCGCAGGAAAAAGTGCAGGTATGAGGAAGAAGATGAAGCTGATGGCGCGCCCAGGAAATATTCAAATTGTGTTTAAAATATTTTATGTTATTTTGTTAATTTGTTATCACAACAGCTGCGTTGTCCCAGTGGAAGGCAAGGCGTGCGTTTGACAAAAGGGGAGGGGATCGAATCCTGCCTCCATCCAATTTTTGACATTTTTTCATTTAAACTGCATTCTTAATATATTATTGTTTGTAGGTGTTTGGTCATCAGATAGGCTCTCCCAGCCAGGTGGTCATGCGCGTGTGAGTATATCCATGAGGTCCTGGGTTCAACACCACCCCAGCCCTTTTTGTTTCTATTATTTTCCTGATTTTCCAGACATTTCATAAAACTGATTCTACTCATTCCATTGTCACCTGTGCCTGGCTGGCCTGGTGGTACGTTTTGTGGTTTGCAAGCTGGGTATCCTGGGTTCAAACCCATCCCAGGTAAGTTTTCTTTTCACCATTTTTTCTATTTTTATTTCTTTAATTAATTAGTTTAATTGTTTTCTTAATATTAATTAAAAATAAATTATGCATGTATATATATTTAAAACACCCTTTATATTTTTCTGAAATTCAAACTTCTATTTTTCTCAACTTAAATTATTTTCTTTGTTATATAATTAAATTGTAAGATATATGTTTATTTAATAATTTGTATATTATAAACCCTAAAAAATATTTTTCTAACAAAACCCTAATCTTAAAAAACCCTAGTTTATTTTTCTAAATACTTAATTATTACTTTCTAAATTCTAATATAATTATCATGTCTATATTTAGTTAATACAATTAATTTTTTTGTAAATATATTTATAACTTAGGTGAATATTTTAAAATTAGTTTGTAATCTAAATTATATGTAAATAAGTTTAAATTGAGACTATAATATTTTAATTTTATAATATGTCTAAAAATAAATTAATAATTTGTACATAAATTAAAATGCTATAATAATTATTTAATTGTTCATATTAAAAATCTAACTATTGTTTATTATTTTAATTTTGTTCTTATAATATTTGTACTAATTTCATTTATCTTAATTATTGTTATTATTACTAATTATATTATCACTAACCCATTTATTTATTTTTTATTATGCTTATTATTATTATTTTACTAACTTTATTTATTTCTTATTATTATTATTACTAACCCTTTATTATAATATGCTTATTTATTTTTTGATTAGTATTTATTTATTTGCTATTTATTTTAATTTGCTTATTATAATTATTATGTAATTGCTTCTTGGTGTAATTTTGTAAATATTTAAATATTTAATTTTTATGCTATGGTTAGTAATTTAGGGAGTGCAAACATGTATTCTATTTTAAAATTGAATTTTAGATCACTTTAATCAAAGATAAATTAATATTAAACACTCACACACGTAAGTCGATTTTTAATCGCCATCTCACGTTTCTAAGGCTATCCCTCATTGTTGCCTAATCATAAGGTCAAGTGGGGTGTATAAAGCAAGTCCCTTCAAAGAAAAATCATCAAGTCCCTAATGGTTGCCTTTAAAGATCAAGTCCCTTTTCGAATAATGATGATAGTCCCTCCTAAATGCTTAATACACCTCACAGTTGCCTTCATAAAACAGATGTCCCTCATATGTCCCTTACATCCAAGGTAATGACTACTGATTCCTTAATAATAGGGATAGTCTTACCACTTAAAGGATAAAGAACAGAAAAGACTTAAACTTTAGGGTAGGTACCTCCTAGTTGCTTGCTCACTTCATTTCAAATTTTCAAACACTTAACAAATTTCAAACAAATTTTCAAACACAAGTTTTTACGCATCCGTACATGGATCATTATTAACTCATATGAAAATTTTCTATTCACACACTTCACATTTTCAAAAACAATTCAAAAGTGAGCTAAGTAACTAAGAGCCCATGGATAACCATGGATGTAAAGGGTGCTAACACCTTCCCTTTACATAACCTACCCCCCGGACCCAAAAATATCTCTTAAGGTCTTTCCTGTTCTTTTATACCCTTTCCTTTTGGATAAAATAAAAGTCGGTGGCGACTCTTGCTATCCGCAACATAACTAAAAGTCAGTTCTCCCACCGTGTTACAACGTGGGTGTGTGTGAGAACATATAGCTTTTGATAAAGGAAAAATAAAAGAGCGCATTATTTACGAAAGCAAAACGTCCATTGATTTTATTTAATGAAAATATGCAAATGAAATGACATCCCTAACAAGCATACCATTGTGCCTCGGGCAAGCCACAAGGCTCAAAAGTTTTTAATTGTTCAAAATTACAAACTTGAAAACAAGAAAAACAGTAATAGCATTTACTCTAGACTAAAGGAGATAGGAATAACATCTTCAGCTTTCCAATTATTGAGCCCACTACCAATGGTAGGAAATATCTAGATATCCAAGTTGTAGTCCTCATCAGAATCCTCCACAACATTGACTTGATCCTTCTGAACTCCCTTGTTGGTGATACGAATAGCACGAGCACGACGAACAACCTTCTGAGATTCTGTAGTAAAACCCAAACCAAACTTGTAAGATTTGTAAAGAATGTCAGGAAGCTGACCCCAAATAGTACAATCACTTTCTTCAACAATAGCTCTAGCATCATTCAGATAAGCCATTGTAGGAGGTACTCTAGTAGCAGCAGGGACTGGTTCAGCAGCAGGGATATACTCAGCAACAAGAACAATATGAGGAACCACTTCAAATGTTAGGCAAGGAGTCTCAACAAATTCCCCCTCCATCTCAACATACTTGAAAGTGTTTACATGACTGACCATATACTCTTCTTTACCATAAACAATGATAATCTTGCTTTTCACTGGATATTTCAACTTCTGGTGTAAAGTGGAAGTCACAACACTTGCCCCATGTATCCAAGGACGCCCAAGTAAGCATGAATAAGAAGGATGAATATCCATCACATAGAAGGTAGAATCAAAGACTTGAGAACCCACTTTGATTGGGAGGTCAACTTCTCCGTTCACCATTCTTCTTGAACCATCAAAGGCTTTCACCACCATATTATTGGGTCTTAGCACAATATCTTCAAAGTTGAGTTTGTCCAGAACATCCTTCGGTAACACATTTAACGAAGACTCATTATCCACCAAAACATGAGACAAAGTAATGCCCTTACACTCAATGGAGATATGCAAAGCTCTGTTGTGGTTCCTTTTGGCAGGAGTTAGATCAACATCAGAAAATCCTAAGCCATTGTCAGTAGTCAGGTTAGCAACACAATTTTCAAACTGATCCACAGAGATTTCATGTGGTACATGAGCAGCCTTCAGGAACTTTACCAAAGCCTTAGCATGGGCTTCAGAACACAACAACAGAGACAACATAGAGATCTTGGAGGGAGTATGCCCCAATTGTTAAACACTATTATAATCACTCTTGAGGATGATCTTCAGTACTTCATCCATATGCTTAGAAAGGTCTTCAGTAACCGGTGTTTCAACCTGAACAGGCTCAATCAATTGTCCTTTGCCTCGAGCTTCAGTACTTTGCCCAGGGTTGGAGATATGAACTGGAGCAGCAACAATCTTTGAAGTGTCTTCTGGAGAGAAAAATTTTCCACTCCTAGTAACCTCACTGGTCCCAACAATTTTGTCGACATCAGGATTAACATCTGCAGTAGGTATATAAGTTAGAGGCTCTTGCTTGACACCATGTATATAAATATCAGAACCATAATTCCATGGGATAACCTTGTTAGAAGAATATGGAATTGGACCATGAGTAGTAATAATCAAGGGAGTTAACTTTGACTCAACAATAATCTTCACAGGACCCTTAGAAGTGATCCTCACAGGGGTTTTAGTAACCACAGACACATCTTCAAGCTTCAGGTCTTGGGACATGCCTTCACATAAGCTCTCTACATAAGGGGTCTTCTCAAACAATATAACACGGTTGTTCATTAAACACTGAATACCTTCTTTCAGCTTCCAATAGTCATTGGGTTGAGAGGCATAGTAAAAATAGTCTTCATTGCAACCCGAAAATAAACCGGCTTGCTGCAGCTTCTTCTTGATAATGGATAGATGAGTAGTCAAATTAGTCATAGTAGAAACATAAGAACCATCATCGACAATATTAGCAGTCTTCTCTTGTTTGGGAATATGAGCAGTAATCACATTTGGAGTCTCAGGAGGATCAAACTCAATTTCTCCAACATCAATCATACCCTGAATCTTATTCTTCAATGCCCAACAGTTATTAGTATCATGTCCTGGGCAGCTGGAGTGATATGCACACCTTGCATTGGGATTATAATGAGGAGAGGTAGTATTGTGATTTTGAGGAGGGTCCCTCAAAGTAATCAACTCTCCTTTCAACATGTGTTACAGAGCCTGAGCCAATGACATATTGATCTTTGTAAATTGTCTCCTAGGCGTACCTTGCTTAGGCTGACTATTATGTTGCTGATCTTATTGTGCAGGTGCAGGATTAGAGATTAAGACTGCTCCCACAGATTGGTTATTCCTATTATGACCCTGTTGTCCATACACAACATTAGATTTTTTCTTTCCATTAGAGGGCTTCTTGGTGGTACTTGAAGAGACATCCATTCGTATCTTACCACTTTGTATTCCACTTTCCATGCATTCTCCATTCATTATCAGCTCAGTGAAACCAGATGATGAACTTCTAATGAGATGACTGTAGAAAGGACTTGTTAGTGTACTCATGAACATGTCAACCAATTCCATGTCAGTTAAAGGAGGTTGAACTCTTCTTGCAAGATCTCTCCACTTCTGGGCATACTCCTTGAAACTTTATTTAGAACCCATAGACATGCTTTGGAGTTGCATGTGAGTTGGTGCTAAATCAGAGTTATATTGATATTTCCTATAGAATGCCTCAGCAAGATCATTCCAAGTACGAATATTGGTACTCTCTAGTTGATAGTACCATTCCAATTGAGCTCCAGATAAACTCTCTTGAAAGAAATGAATCCACAGCTTCCTGTCAAGCAGTATGTGGCTGGATCCTTTGGACATAAGATCTCAAATGCAGCTTGGGACATGACACACCATCATACACCACTAAAGTAGGAACCTTGAAACCAATAGGGATGACAACTCCATAAATCAAACTCAAATCTTCAAAATCTAACCCATAAGTCTTCTGCAATTCCATAGCATTCACACAGTCCTCCAGTAACTTATATTTCTCATCACCAGTTGAATCATGGTAATAATTCTCCTCATTATCAGAATTCCCAGCTGTCTCATGTAAGCTATCCTCTTCTTTTGCAGAATTTTCATCTTCAGGGTTTTCAACCTTATCATCTGTCTTGATCGGAGCTCTGAACCTTCTACCCAGATTGATGAAGCCAACTGGTTTTTTGGTCTTCTTTTTTTTCTTGGCCAGGAGTGCCTTCAGCTCTTCTTGTCCCTTGGACAAGATCAAGATCATCTCTTGGAATTGGGCATTCTGAGCTTGCAAATCTTTGACAGATTGTTCGAGAGCCATTTATGCTGAAATAAACAGCGAGAAGATGAGAAACCTGCTGTGAAAACCTGTCATGCAATAATATGGTATGTAGATGCATATGCAATGTTTTCAAGGACTGTAGGATTTAAATTTGTGAAAACAAACAATAACAAAAACTCTTATTAGTAGGCTCGAAATAATAATGCCCCTTGGGCTTAAAAATTTAAAGAGAACAAAATCTATAAAGGAAATAAAACATCTGAGATCTAAGTCTCTCATGGACGCTTCCTCTTGGTGTTGATATTCTGCTACTCGTGAAGTTTCTTTGTCAGCTCCAACACTCTTTCTTGGCTAGTCCTGAATTGAGCTTCAAAGGTATCTCTTTTCTCCTTCAGTTGGATCCAGGACTTCTGCAGTTCTTCCAAATCAGTAGGCATATCAGGATGAAGAATGGTATAAGGAACATCTCCTTCAGCAATAGGCTCAACAGTCACCGGTAGCACAACATGATATGGCATCATAAAAGTCTGAGCACAAGACCACACCCATCTGAGGTAAGGTTCCATAGGAATGAAGTACTTTGGTTCCAGAGTCTTACTATCGACCTTGTTCACCTTACTCCAAGCTCGTATAAACCTTTGCCGTTAACCCTGAAGATCATTGTCATAATCAAACATAATACCTTGAATAAGCATGTCACGAGGTCCATTACTCCGAGCATAACCAAACTGACGTAGTGCGAAAGAAGGATTATAAGTAATGCCTCCTCTTATGCCAAAGAGTGGCATATTAGGGAATTTTCCACAACGGTCAATGATAGTGACATTTTCCATAGATCGGGAACACCACTGAATATCTGAATGAGAGAGTGACATTATCCTTTTAGACCACCTCAAACCTTGTTTATTCTTCATCATAGATCGAGGAAGGTGTGAAATAAACCACCTTGATAGTAGAGGTATGCAACACATCAGAGTTCCTCGTGCCTTCATTGTACGAGTGTGAAGAGAGTGTAAGATATCCCCAAGCAAGGTAGGCACATGATTGTGAGTCAGAAATATGTTGATTGCATGCACATCTATGAATTGGTCTAAATTAGGGAACAATACCAAAACATAAATCAACAAGTCTAAGATCTCCTCAAAAGCATCGTAACTCATAACATCTAAGAACGTCTGAGCCTTTTCCATCAATACCTTGGCAAGAATACCCTTAACTCCGCTTCTGGTTCTAAGACAATGTCTGATTTCTTCAAATGTAGGGTTGCAACAATGACTTCAGGTTTAGGCTCCTCCTCTAAGCATGTGAAAGGTTTTTGATTAAGGATAGGTACACCAAGCAATTTCAAGAATTATTCCATTGTAGGCACCAACTGATAATCAGGAAATGTGAAGCAATTATGTTTAGGATCAAAGAACTGGGAACTTTCAGGAAGTTTTTAGACCAAATCCTTAAGCTTGGAAGGTATCCATACAAAGTTGATCTGGATAGTGTTCCTACGAGTGGAAGCCATAACCTGCAACAAAGAACAGAGATAAATCCTTTGGTCCTTAAAATGGTTAGTGAGAATGCTATGCTTATGATGTCATGATGTTATGATGTTATGTTCAATCACAAACAAGTGGCACACACAAGAAAGTCACATAATAACCTTAGGTTTATAGGCTTGCATGAGGTTTAAAGGAAAGTACCATCCCCCTGAAGTTTAGTTGGTTCATCCTATCTGAGTAAAACTGTAGATGTTTAGAATTGGCAGAATTTTTGACCAACAAGAAGTGTTGAACTTAGTTCAGGATGTCACATGAGATGTTGTGACATTATCAAACAGAGTATAAGTAAATGAACTTAATTCAGGATGTCACATCAGATGTTGTGACATTGTATCAGTTAATGAAGTAAGTTCAGTATTCAGGATGTCACACCAGATGTTGTGACATTGTATCAGTTAATGAAGTAAGTTCAGTTTTCAGGATGTCACACCAGATGTTGTGACATCTCAAACCTGCTACCAGAATTAATTAATGATTAACAGAACTGAGTAAATTCAGGGAAGTTATCTGGAATTAATTATGAATGGATAAAACAGAAGAAGGCGCATCTGTAGGGAGATTGGTTATATGATTTCAATATAAACAGAAAAACTGACTCACCTAGAATCAAGGAAGTAACAAACCCTGATTCAAGGTGATGGCAGCATGCGTATCAAGATTGGATAACCTACAGAAAGCCCAAAATCCAAGCACCTATTTAAGCAACAGAAACTCTCAGAATTGTACACGAAATTAAGAAGACTAAATAGGGTGTTTGTGTTTTAATAGCAGGTTGTTAATGTGTATCACTTTATGAGCTTTTAAGCAAAAGTGTATTTGTATCTTGATTGAAACTGTGAAGTAAGATCAAGCTGTTTTGTTTGAAGTATGACTTCAATTTTATTAAACTTGTAAACATATCACTGTGTGATTGAGGGGGAGTGAGTTGGTACTCATATCTAAGTTGTGTCTTAGGTAGAAATTGCCTTGGGTAGATATTAAGTGAAAGATTAAACTGAGTGGTTTAAGTCTAGAATTAATATTACTTATATTGGATTTCCTTCCTGGCTTGGTAGCCCACAGATGTAAGTGTGGTTATACATTGAACTGGGTTAACAATTTCCTGTGTTGTTTAAATTTCTTGCACTTTAAGTTTTGTTCAAGTCTTCAAGTGTTTAAACATCTCATTCGACATCACGCACCTGATCCCAAAATTTCAATTGGCATCAGAGCAGGCACCCTACCTGTTTAACTGGGTGAGATCTAGGGACTGCAAATTCTGGAAACATGGAAAGAGATGTAGGATCTGTAAATAGACCACCTATATTGGATGGATCTAATTATGACTACTGGAAGCCAAGAATGGTAGCATTCTTAAGATCACTTGACAATAGGGCATGGAAAGCAGTCAACAAAGGATGGGAGCACCCTGTCCAAGACAACAAAGATGGAGCAAAAGTGTTGAAACCTGAAGAAGAATGGAGTAAGGAGGAAGAAGATTCAACACTTGGCAATTCCAAGGCCTTAAATGCTTTATTCAATGGCATTGATAGGAACATCTTCAGACTTGTGCATCACTGTGAGCTGGCCAAAGATGTTTGGGACACTCTCAAAACAACTCATGAAGGAACATCAAAGGTGAAGATGTCAAGACTTCAACTTCTCACCACCAAGTTTGAAAACTTGAGAATGAAGGAAGATGAGACAATTCATGAGTTCTACATGAACATCTTGGAAATAGCCAATACTTCTGGTGCTTTGGGAGAAAAGATGACTGATGAAAAGCTTATAAGAAAGATTCTCAGATCTTTACCAAAAAGATTTAACATGAAGGTCACAGCAATAGAAGAAGCTCAAGACATATGCAAAATGAAGGTTGAAGAGCTCATTGGTTCCCTTCAAACATTTGAGATGGGAATGAATGACACAATTGTAAAGAAGAACAAAAGCATAGCCTTGGTGTCAAATACTGATAAAGAAGAAGAAAATAATGAAGCAGAACCTGAAGAAAATTTATCAGAAACCATTGCTATGCTTGGAAGACAATTCAACAAGATTCTCAGAAAGATGGATGGCAAGTCCAGACCAAGTGGAAGATACTCAAACTCTTCTGAGAATAAAAGACCTTATGATGCTAATAGAAGGTCAAATTATGATGAAAAGACCAATCAAGATAATGGGATTAAATGTCATGGATGTGAAGGATATGGACACATCAGAAATGAAGGCCCTACTTATCTAAAGAAACAGAAGAAAGGTTTTTCTGTGACCTGGTCTGATGAAGACTCAGGATGTGATTCAGAAGAAGAATCAGCAAAACACATCACTGCTCTAGCTGGAGTATGTGATTCTGAAAGTGGATCCAGTGATGAGGAGCTGACTTTTGAAGAGCTAGAAGAATCATACAAGATGCTGGTTAAAAGGAGCACTGAAATATGCATGGAGAGTATAAAGCAGAAGAAGCAGATTGAGGCACTAAAGGCTGAAAAAACAAGTGATCTAGAGATCATTGACACTTTGAAAAGTGAAGTAAGCCTTCTCAACTCCAAGTTGGAGCATATGTCCAAATATGTTAGAATGCTGAACAGTAGCTCAAACACACTGGATGTGATTCTCAACAACAATAAGCATTCAGGGGATAGAACTGGACTGGGATTTAACAAAGTTCAAAAGGTTGAGGCTAGCACCAGCAAAACTACTTCAAACTCCATAAAGTCAAACAAGATGTCCCAACAGATGCTCCAACATCATGAAAAGAACATAAAGTCAAACATAATGTCCCAACAGATGTCTCAACATCATGAAAAGAACATGATGAAAAAGAAGTATCAAAGATGGAGATGTCATCATTGTGGAAGGTTTGGTCATATCAAACCTCATTGCTACAAGTTGCATGGATATCCAAATCAGATGTATCAGCAACCCCCTAAGTAGAAGATAGAGGCTACAAAGAAAGTGATGCATGGACATCAAAATCAAAGATATCAGCAACCCCCTAAGCAGAAGACAGAGATCATAAAGAAAGTATGGGTACCTAAAGCTAGTCTTCATGCTAATCAAAGCTACATGTCCAAGAACAAGCTCAACAAACAACCTTGGAGTTCTAAAAATGAACACTACACAGGGCAGAGGCATCAAAGGAAACCTCAATACAAATGGTCAAAGAAGGGTGTTGCATATATAGCTCATACATCTCTAAGAGTATCAGCTAAAGAAGAATGGTACTTTGATAGTGGATGCTCAAGGCACATGACTGGATTGAAGAATCTGCTAGTAGACTTAAAGTCATATTCATCCAGATATGTAACCTTTGGAGATAGAGCTAAAGGAGAAATCAAGGGAGTTGGGACCTTGGACTGTCCAGATGTACCAAGACTAGATGATGTGCTGCTGGTAAAAGGATTGAATGCTAACTTGATCAACATAAGTCAATTATGTTATCAAGGTTACAGTGTAAACTTTACCAAAACTGAATGCATAGTGTCTAATAAAGAACAAAAGGTTGTCATCAGAGGAGCCAGATCTAAAGACAACTGTTATATGTGGGAACCTCAAGATTTCAGTCTCACTTCTGTCGCTCCCGAAAGATGAGACTGGCTCAAATAAGGTATAAACGCGAACGGTCGGCAAAAGGATGAAATGAAAAGAGTCGCCAGCTAGGCATTTTTATCCCGAAGGAAAGGTAATGCTGCATAGACCTAGAAAGATATGGATAAGACGGTTGCGAACCAGAGAGACTGAGAAAGGGGGTTGGTTACAACCTGGGAAGGTATTAGCACCCAGATTGTCCGTCGTACTCGACGGGATCCACGCTTAAAAGATTTGTGTTTCAAAGGGGTAGTGTCAGTGCAATTTGTGTACAAAAGAGCTGAAACAGGATGTACAGGTGTCAGTGTAAGAGAAGCGAAGTGTATAAGTGAAGTGTCAGTGTAGGAATGAGATGCCCAAGATCATGAGGCTAAAAGAATAATGCTGGAAGGAGGGGGAATATACAAAGACTTTTGTTTGATAATTGTTAAGTTATGCCTACGTATCCTCTCATGCAATGAGGAAGTCAGAACACCGTAGTTCGACCCAAAGAGACTGAAAGATGAATTGACTTGTGAACTGCTTACTTGTCAATGCTCAAGTGTATGACCTGTCTGGCTCAGGTGCAAACTGTCTTGCATTAGACGGAAGAAGCAAGTTCTCGTATATGAGTGAAGATGATGAAAAGAGAATCCCGAAGGAAACGATTATTGCTTGTTTTTGTGTTTTCAGTCTTTTATTGCTTTTGAAAGTTTGTCATAAGTTAATGAGCTTAAGCCTAAACCAATGGATTTAGTAAACTCATCACATCTTCCCTCTGATTAGGGGTAATGAGAATACCTTAAGTATGAAGTCAGCTTCTCACACTTAATTACCATGGTGTAGGATTAAGATCATTAACCTACTTGTGATTATTTAGATGTTTTTGGTGTTTTTGTTTAGTGTTGAGTAATGAGATTAAGCCATAATTAGGGATTAAACAGACTCATTACACCATCCTAATAGAAGGATAATAGATGAGAGTGTTTAAGCTGAGGAAAGCTCCTCAACTTAATCCATGATTAAGGATTAAACTCATGACAAAACAAAACCTTTATTAAGTGGATTTTAAATAATGATGAGATGATGAAGTGATTTTTAGGGTTTGTAAGACAACTTGAGGGGGACTTGTCCATTAACCCTAGGGTTAGTCCTTCTTAACCAGTTAAGGAAGAATTAGAACCCTAATGCAAGGCCCAAGTTACAAGCTTGATGTCTTGATGATTATTAAGTGAGTTGATTAAAGGATTTAAACACATTAAGGGTTTAACACTTAGGATTAAAGTTATACACTCCATCCTAATAGAAGGATGCAGGCATAAGCTTAATCACAAAGCCTTAAAGCCTTTAGGGTTTAGTCCCTGATTATGAGATGAGAAGAGAAGACTCAATGAGACACAAAGGTAAAATCTAAATGGGGGACTAATCAAAACCCTAATTATTGTCATTCTTGGTTGTTCCTAAGGTTTGTAAGGTTTACAAGAAAGATCTTCAGAGAAACCACCAGGAAGCAGATGAAAGGAGTAAAGAGAAGCAAAGTAACTTGCTTCATTTAAGAAGACAAGTCACTTGAAGAAAGAAAGTAAGAAGAAGAAGAAAGAGCAAGCTCAATCTCAAGCACAAGACAAAATGCAGCAATGATGCATAAGAGAGATGAAAGGAAATTGTGAGAAGTGAAGGCAAATTCACTTCTCAAAGTAACTTACCACCTGAAAAGTTAGTGAAAGAAATGCAATGCAATGCAAAATGAGATGTAATGACATGATGCAAACCAAAACCAGAAGCAAGTGTGTGATGATAATGATGCTATGAGATGATGCAAACATGAAACAAGGCATGAGGATGGTCATACAAACATATGGATGCAAATGAAGCATGCTTAGGACCATGAACATACATGAAAAGTTATGGAATGCAAATGACATACAAAATGGCAAATGAAAGATGCAATGCTAAAACATGATTCTAACATGTCCTAAGATGTATTATGAATCAAATGGATGCACAAAATGTCATGGCAAGTCATGGTATGCAAACAAATGGAAGATGGATGCAAATGAAAGCCCAAATTAGGGTTTATGATCAATGCACCAAAACAAAAATCAAAACCAGAAGCAAACATCATGATAAAAAATTGAAAATGCATTCAAAGGAACCCTAAACCTATACAAACTCACTGTCCAAAGGAGGGGTTCTAACTCTTAACCTAGTGAGGGTTATGAATTTCTCAAGATTGCTAGGGTTTTAAGGTACCTTGTCAAGAAAAATGCCAAACAAATAGGAAATGCAAGATCAATTCATGCCAATTTAATCCTATAAACTACATGCTATACAAGATGCAATGCAAAAAGAATCAAAGTCCAACTCTTAAAGGCTAGGCAGAAATGAATTTTGGAAGATTGGATCAAAATAATGCCTTGAAATGAAATTAATTCCATGGAAAATTGTCAAAAGACATCAAGATCAAAAAAGAAATTTGGTTTGAGAGTTGGACAATGTTTCTAAATGATTTTAAATGTTTCATGAATTTTTTTGTGATTTTTAAATACCTAAAAGTATTTTTAATTAATTAATTCTCATTAATTAATTAAAAATAATCTTTTAAATGATTTAAAAATATTTTTTAATGCAAAAAATAAAAATAAAAATGTTTTTGGTTTCTGAAAATTAATAAAAGCTTGAATAAAAATTTTCAGAATTTTTCAAAGATTTTTACTATTTTAAATAAAATGTAGAAAACAAATGAAATAAAAAAGAAAATAAAATGGATTAAATGAAAAGTATGCGCATCCAAGGGACAGCATTCAAACTCAGGAAGGAGGGAAAGACTGCGCGCCAGATCCAAGGGTTGGAATTCAAACTGGCTGGATTTAAATTAATCTTAATTAATTAAATTAATAAAACAGGATTAGGGTTAAGTGTGAAATCTGGACCACTCGTTCGCGCGCCAGTCAGCCCTAGTCAACTCATCCTACGCTCCAGATTCAAACTTCATTTAATTACACAGATTAGCCCTAAACACTTTCAGGTGGCCGGAGAAGACTTCCGGTCGTCTTCTCCGGCCAGACCCTCACCTGAAAGTTGTTAACTTTCTCAAAACGCCATGAAAATGAAATCTAATTGCCCAGAATCAAACCCCATTCAAAACTAAATCAAAACCCCCAAACAAAAACCATTTTTCATTCATTAATCATGCAAATCGAAGCAAGACATTTTTAGGGCAGAAAACTTCAGACAGTTCATACATACTCAATACTCCACCATTTTCACTTTTAAACACATCATGATGATCAGGATAACATCTAGAATCAATTTATAACAAGTAAATGAAGTTCTGGAAAATTTGTTCTTGATGGATACCTGAACTGAAGTCCTTCGAACAGAAGCTTTCTGACCCTTTCTCCTATGCAAACTCACTCCTTTGGTCCCCCTGAGCTCAATGGAATGCTTCACAACTCTTGTTGATGGCTGGTTTGAGAGATGGCAGAAGTTCTGTTCAAGGGAGGGTGGTGATCGTGTTTTTGTTTCAGTGACTTTCAGGCCATGGTGATGAGTGGTTTTTGATCAGTGAAGCATGCTGAGTTTGTTTGTGAAGTTTGTTTGTGTGTTTTAGGCTTGTGCTGAGTGTTTCGAATGTTTTTTCAAGTTGGAGCAAAAAGTGATAACTATGGCTTGGGTGTGTTTCAGCTTGAAGTGAGTGGTGTGTTATGCTGGCTTTGGTCCATGTATCAAAAGGTGATAGGTCAGAGAGTTGTTGGTGGCCTATGGTGATTGGTATGGGTCTTTGGCCAAAATGTCAACTTGATTTGTACTTGAGGTATGGGCAATGGTACAACTTGCTTTTTGGCTTGCTTTGGCTCAGCTTGAATCAAGGAATTCTATGAAAAAGGTCTAGAGGCAATGCAGCAAGTGGTTTGTAGTTTGTGATAGGTTTTGCAAGTTTCACAAAGTTTGGTTCCTTTGGGATTTCTTGAGGTTCAAGGCATGAAATGAGATGATTCTTTGGCCCATTCTGAATTTTAGAGGTCATGTGATCATGTTGTGAAGAATTGGTACATATTTGAGGCCCTTAGAACACTTGATCATACCATTTTGCAAAATGCCTCTTTGGTAGAAAACTTCAAATTTTGTGATTTTAGCCAATTTTGACAAGCCATAACTTTTGATCCAAAATGAATTAGGTCAAGTTCTTGTACTTTTTGAAAAGGGAATGATCCATTCTACAACTTTCATGACCAAAGTTTTTTCATTTGAAGCATTTTTGAATCAAAAAGCAAGGGTTGAAAAAGTTTCCCAAAATGGCAATTTTCAATATAAGTCAACTTTCCCAAAAAGTCAACTTTGCAAATGACTTGAAATTATTCAATTTTGTGAACTTCCAACATCTTCTATGATCAAATAAAGATCATACACATTCAAAATGATGAAGAAAACCCTTTGGTTGGGCCATTGGGGGCCTCAGATGCCCTGATTTTGCACTGACTTGCTCAGAAAGTCAACTCTTGATCAGATGACTTCCCCATGGAATTTCTTCATGAAAATTGATATGCATGCTCCCTATACCATATAGAGACCAATAGAAACAAGAATGACCAAAAAAATTGGAGTTATGGCCTTTGAAACCAAAACCCTAATTCTAGGTTATCTGTGCAGTTAAACCTGGCTCTGCTTCCATGCCATCCTCAGTTCTTGTGATTCTTTGACATTATTGAATTTGAGGGGATATAATATGATGATTGAACATACATGGACCCCTTTTAAGTGATTGATGGCCTTTGGAGTGGCTCAAGAAGCTCCTGGATTGCTCAGATCACAAACCCTAGATGCAGATGACTTAGAACCAATGCAGTGAATCAAAAATGTGGTATGAGATGCTATGATTGAGTTTATGCATATGAGGAGATCAAAAGCGATGGTGTGAATGGGTGAGGGAAAATTTGGGGTGTTTACAACTTCAACTTGCTCTTTAGCCAAAGAAGAAGAAGTGAAACTATGGAACCAAAGACTGGGTCATCTTCATTTCAGAGGTATAAAGAAAATCATATCTATGGAAGCTGTGAGAGGTATTCCTAAACTGAAGATTGATGATGGCAAAATATGTGGTGAATGTCAAATAGGCAAGCAAACCAAGATGTCCCATCCAAAGCTCCGACATCTGACAACTTCCAAAGTTTTGGAATTATTGCATATGGATCTTATGGGACCTATGCAGGTTGAGAGTCTTGGTGGTAAGAGGTATGCCTATGTGGTGGTTGATGACTTTTCAAGGTATACATGGATAAATTTTATCAAAGAAAAGTCTGATGTATTTGATGTATTCAAAGATTTATGCCAAAGAATACAAAGAGAAAAAGCAAGTTGTGTGGTCAGAATAAGAAGTGACCATGGAAAGGAGTTTGAGAATAAAAAATTCTCAGATTTCTGTTCTTCAGAAGGAATCAATCATGAATACTCTTCACCTATCACCCCTCAACAGAATGGGATTGTTGAGAGGAAGAACAGAACTATCCAAGAATCAGCAAGAGCTATGATCCATGCTAAAAAGTTACCATTGTATTTCTGGGCTGAAGCTATGAACACAGCTTGTTACATTCATAATAGAGTCACTCTAAGGAAAGGAACCTTGTCCACAATCTATGAAGTCTAGAAGGGCAGAAAACCCACAGTTAAGTACTTCCATGTGTTTGGAAGTAACTGCTATATTCTGGCTGATAGGGAGCAAAGAAGAAAAATGGATCCTAAAAGTGATGAAGGGATTTTTCTTGGATACTCTATAAACAGCATAGCCTATAGAGTATTTAACTCTAGAACCAAGGTTATCATGGAGTCCATAAATGTGATAATTGATGATGCCCCTGCAGATGTTACAGATGATGTTGGAACATCTGCTGACAGTCAGACTGAAGCTGAAATAAAGAGTGATAATCCTGACTTCACTCAAACTGAAGCAAGGACAGAACAATCCAGCAAACCTCCCTCCATCAGAATTCAGAAGGATCATCCCAAAGATTTAATAATTGGTGATCCCAACAGAGGTTTAAGCACTAGATCAAGAGAGGTAATTTCAGGTTCTTGTTTTGTTTCAAAAATAGAACCTAAAAACATCAAGGAAGCCCTTAATGATGAGTACTGGATTTGTGCTATGCAAGAAGAATTAGGTCAGTTCACAAGGAATGAAGTGTGGGATCTTGTTCCTAGACCTGATGACATAAATGTGATTGGCACTAAATGGGTGTATAAGAACAAGTCAAATGAGCAGGGAGTTTTTACAAAGAACAAAGCTAGACTTGTAGCTCAAGGATACACACAAATTGAAGGAGTAGACTTTGATGAAACCTTTGCACCAGTAGCAAGGCTTGAATCAATCAGACTACTTTTAGGAATTGCTTGTATCCTGAAGTTTAAGCTGTTTCAAATGGATGTGAAGAGTGCCTTTCTAAATGGATACCTTAATGAAGAGGTATATGTGGAGCAGCCTAAGGGATTTGTTGATCCAAGCTGTCCAGATCATGTATACAAACTAAGGAAGGCTCTTTATGGTCTGAAACAAGCCCCAAGAGCATGGTATGAAAGGCTGACTACTTTTCTCATAAAACAAGGGTACAAAAAAGGTGGAATAGACAAAACCTTGTTTGTAAAGGATGAAGAAGGAAATGTCATGATTGCTCAAATATATGTTGATGACATTGTCTTTGGTGGGATGTCAGACAGGATGGTTAAACATTTTGTCACTCAAATGGAATCTGAATTTGAGATGAGCCTAGTAGGAGAACTAACCTACTTTCTTGGACTACAAATCAAGCAGATGGAAGACTCCATGTTCATTTCCCAAAGCAAGTATGCTAAGAACATTGTCAAGAAGTTTGGGATGGACAATGCTAGTCACAAAAGAACCCCTGCCCCCACTCACTTAAAGCTGACCAAAGATGACAAGGGTGAGAATGTAGACCAAAGCCTATACAGAAGTATGATTGGAAGCTTATTATATCTGACTGCTAGCAGACCAGACATAGCCTTTGCATTAGGTGTATGTGCAAGATATCAAGCTGAGCCAAAAGTAAGTCATCTAAACTAGGTTAAGAGAATTCTGAAATATGTCAATGGTACTTGTGACTATGGCATAATGTACTCCCATGGATGTGAACCAATTCTCACTGGCTTCTGTGATGCTGATTAGGCTGGAAGTGCTGATGATAGAAAGAGCACATCAGGAGGATGCTTCTTTCTAGGAAACAATTTGATTTCTTGGTTCAGTAAGAAACAAAATTGTGTTTCCTTATCCACTGCTGAAGCTGAATATATTGCAGCTGGTAGCAGTTGTTCACAGTTGGTTTGGATGAAGCAAATGCTCACAGAGTACAATGTCCCACAAGATGTCATGACATTGTACTGTGACAACTTAAGTGCTATTAACATATCAAAGAATCCTATCCAACATAGCAGGACCAAGCATATTGATATCAGGCATCATTTCATCAGAGATCTTGTGGAAGAGAAAGTGATCTCATTGGAACATGTAGCTACAAATCTGCAATTGGCTGATATATTTACTAAAGCTTTAGATGCTACCCAATTTGAAAACCTAAGGGGCAAATTGGGAATCTGCTTATGTGAAATATAGCAGTTATGGAGAAGTGCCAACATGTCCTATGACATCATGTGGCATGATCACCAGATGGCAACACCAGTCTGGTCAAGAACTCTTTGTATTCCACTCCTTAAAATTCTCCAAGTAACGGCTCTTATAAAAATACCAGCCTGCTCTCAGCTATTCATCTTCTCATCATTCTCTCAAAACAACTTGCATGCTATAGTTGATTTTCAGAGCTCATCAAACTCAATCAAAATTAACCTCTTCCTCCACCACATTCGAAAATGTCTCAACATCAAAACCCTAACCTCTCTGAAGAAATCCTCAACCAAGAAGATGTGGTGCATGAAACCCCCATCTCTGTGGTACCTATGGATTCAACACCAATAGACGAAATCAGAGGAAGTGTTCCTCTTGCTCAAAAGCCAAGAACTCCTACTGTGAGAAGGGCAAAGGAACCTGTTTTCAGCAAAGTCAAAGGGATGCCTTCATCCTCAAACACCACTCCCAAAGCCTCTGAGTATGTGGATGCTTCAATAAAGGATCTTGTGAACAGGATTCTGTCTGAGCAAAGAGTTGTGAGTGGAATATCCATTCCCCTGAACACCATGCCAGCTCCACAAGAAGAACAGAATAATCAAGCTGAAGAGGACACTTCTGCTCAACAGGATGTCCCAATAGATGTTGAAACATTTCATTCTATCATGTGTCAAGTGTGAGCAGATGTAAATTTGTCTACCAAAGAAGGGTAGCACTGGAAAGAGAGCTGAGCAGCAATGCACTTGAGTGCACTGAGGTAATTGATCTCATCTCTTCTGCTGGCTTATTCAAAACAGTGTCAAACTTTTCTCCTTGCTATGAGCTGCTAGTCAAGGAATTTATTGTCAACCTTCAAGAGGACTGTGTTGATGGTAAGTCAGATGAATTTAGAAAGGTGTATGTAAGAGGGAGATGTGTGGAATTCTCTCCTAGGGTTATCAACCACTATCTAGGAAGAGAATCTAATGGACCTAATGAGCTGGGGAAGACTGATAACCAGGTTTGCAAGGTCATCAC
Organism: Lathyrus aphaca; assembly: GCA_963966055.1. NCBI lineage: Eukaryota > Viridiplantae > Streptophyta > Magnoliopsida > Fabales > Fabaceae > Lathyrus > Lathyrus aphaca. The sequence goes on along the minus strand of OZ014525.1, from coordinate 68,511,954 downwards.
TGCCAATCAAGTCAAAGCTTGGCTAGTCAAGGGCAAACTTTCCGTTAGCTTGCTAACAAGGAAGTATGCAATGCTTCATAGGATTGGCACTGCAAACTGGGTCCCTACCAACTATACTTCTTCAATAGCAACTGGATTGGGCAGATTTATATATGCTGTAGGCACCCAAACAAAGCTGGACTTTGGGTCTTACATTTTTTATCAAACATTGAAGCATGCTGGGACATCTGCAACAAAGCTGCCTATTGCCTTCCCTTCTTTGCTGTGTGGAATAATCCTTAGCTAGTATCCAGGTATCCTCACTGAGAAGGACTCAATCTGCAAAAGAGAAAGTCCTCTGGCCTTCCACTACAAGTTGTTCTTAAGTCATCATGCAGCTGATGTTGAAGCTCCAATATCCAAAGCTGCTTTGATTACTGAGCTGAAGAACACCTGCAAAGAGCTGGATGCCAGGAAGCAGAAGCTTGAGGAGATTATCCAAAGGCTGGAAATTGAACAAAGTGCTCAGAAGGCTGCAGATTCTGATGAGGAAACTGAAGAAGAGGAAGACACTGAATATGAAGATTCTGAGTGAAAAATGTATGTGAGGAATATGTAATGTCTGCTTCAGCATTGTATTTTGAAATAGTAATTTTGTAATTCTCTCTGTCAATGCAAAATTTGGCCCCAATTTATGTTTAACAAGGGGGAGAAGAGAACTGAACAACAACAACAATGTATGCTGCAGCTTACTGATTAATGAAAAATGACTTCTGTTTGCTTCTGAACTAAAGCTATGTTTTTAATGAAAAATTTCTGTTGAAACAAGTCAGAACACATGTAGGTTTGAGGGGGAGTAAACTCACACATGACTCAACAGAAAAGAACTGTTGTACTCTGATAAAAGAAACTCTGATGCACTCTGATAAACCAGAAGATTATGTTAGCCAAAAATTAGCCAAAGGGGGAGTTTGTAGCTGTTTAGAATTGGCAGAATTTTTGACCAACAAGAAGTGTTGAACTTAGTTCAGGATGTCACATCAGATGTTGTGATATTATCAAACAGAGTATAAGTAAATGAACTTAATTCAGGATGTCACACCAGATGTTGTGACATTGTATCAGTTAATGAAGTAAGTTCAGTATTCAGGATGTCACACCAGATGTTGTGACATTGTATCAGTTAATGAAGTAAGTTCAGTTTTCAGGATGTCACACCAGATGTTGTGACATCTCAAACCTACTACCAGAATTAATTAATGATTAACAGAACTGAGTAAATTCAGGGAAGTTATCTGGAATTAATTATGAATGGATAAAACAGAAGAAGGCGCATCTGTAGGGAGATTGGTTATATGATTTCAATATAAACAGAAAAACTGACTCACCTAGAATCAAGGAAGTAACAAACCCTAATTCAAGGTGATGGCAGCATGCGTATCAGGATTGGATAACCTACAGAAAACCCAAAATCCAAGCACTTATTTAAGCAACAGAAACTCTCAGAATTGTACACGAAATTAAGAAGACTAAATAGGGTGTTTGTGTTTTAATAGCAGGTTGTTAATGTGTATCACTTTATGAGCTTTTAAGCAAAAGTGTATTTGTGTCTTGATTGAAACTATGAAGTAAGATCAAGCTGTTTTGTTTGAAGTATGACTTCAATTTTATTAAACTTGTAAACATATCACTGTGTGATTGAGGGGGAGTGAGTTGGTACTCATATCTAAGTTGTGTCTTAGGTAGAAATTGCCTTGGGTAGATATTAAGTGAAAGATTAAACTGAGTGGTTTAAGTCTAGAATTAATATTACTTATATTGGATTTCCTTCCTGGCTTGGTAGCCCCCAGATGTAAGTGTGGTTATACACTGAACCGGGTTAACAATTTCCTGTGTTGTTTAAATTTCCTGCACTTTAAGTTTTGTTCAAGTCTTCAAGTGTTTAAACATCTCATTCGACATCACGCACCTGATCCCAGAATTTCAAAAACTAACCGGGTTCTAAGGGATCTCAATATCATTGATCCTTCTCAAGGGTTGTTGTTCAGTAAGCAACTGATTTTCCAACCAAAACCCCCCAAGATTAGAATCTCAATGAGCGTAACATCGAGTATCAACCAACTTTAGACTTCACCAAAGCCGGCTATCTCACTACTTTCTAAAGGCCAAAATGGGTCAATTAAGGTTCTAAAGGGTAATCAGTGTTAATGAAAACATATGGCAGCCTCATATTATCCTCAACTTACTTAAGGAACATATGCACCAACCAAGAAGTCACACTAATTGTAGCCACCAGATCAACCATATCGGTATATGCCGTACATTTTCCTTTGTCTATTGATACTTACCTAAGGTACACTAGATTCGGGTTAAGATCTTTCACACAGTAACCCCATAACAATCCCTTAAAGATAAAGCAAGCAAATCAAACAAGTAAGTGATATAATTCCTAAGGTAACCCCTCTTTTACTAAGTACTCCCCAGCAGAGTCACCAGTTATGTAACACGGTGGGAGAACTAACTTGGTGTTTTTGTTTGACAAAAACATGTGCGGATAGCAAGAGTCGCCACCGACTTTTATTTTATCCAACATGAAAGGGTATAAAAGAATAGGAAAGACCTTAAAAGATTTTGAGTTCGGGGGGTAGGTTATATAAAGGGAAGGTGTTAGCACCCTTTATATCCATGGGCTCTTAGTTACTTAGCTCACTTGTTTATTTGAAAAGTGTGAAGTGTGTGTTTAGAAATTTTCATAAGTCTTTGTAATGATCCTCGTATGGATGTATACAAAGCTTTGAGTTTTTGAAAGTTGTTTGAAAGTGAGGTGTGAAAAAGAGTTTTGAAATATGAGCAAGTAACTAAGAACTACCTACCCTAGATTAGTCTTTCATGTTTCTTTATTTCCTTTCAAGGGTAAGACTGTCCTTATTATTAAGGAGTAAGTAGTCATTTACCTTGGATTTATTAAGGGACGGGCGTAGGGTCATCGTATGGTCAACGGAGGCAACTTGTAGGGGTATCTTCTAGCAATTCGTAGGGACTATCATCATTTGTTCGTAGGGACAAAATCATTATTTCATAGGCAACTCGAAGGGACTATGATCTTTTTAACTTTGAAGGGACTTGATGATTTATCTATTTGAAGGGACATTGCTTTTAAGACACCCCAACTTTTGAGGGACTTGACCATTTATTTTAAGGCAACCAAGAGGGGAACCCCTAGGAGGTGCAGATGGCGATCGTAGAACGATAGACTTACGTGTGTGAATCTCAATTTCAAATATTTATCTTTAAAGTTTAGTGGGCTAAGTCCAATTGATTAACATACAAGTCTTTTCCACTCTCTAGATTACTAACCACACAATTAATAATTACAGAAATTTAAAGATGAAATTTAAAAGGTCTTACGCTATTACATGGCTTCAGGGCAGTTACATAATAATCGATGCAGAAATTTAAACCTATTTTATTACAAAATAGGAGCAATTACATAATGATCGAGCAAAAGAAAATAAATTACAAAAGAGAATGCAACCTATACAATTTCCTAAGTAAAAAATAAATAAAGCAATTAAAAAAAGAAATTATGGTTTTATGAAAAATAAATTAAGTTTAAGATTTTAGAAAATTGGGTTTGAAAAATCAGGTTTGAAAATTAGGGTTAGGGTTTAATAAAATCAAAGTTTGAAAAAAATAGGGTTAACAAGAAAATTAGGGTTAATTTAATTAATTTTAATCTAATTAATTGAAAATTAAAAAAAACTAATGAATTAAATTATTTATAAAAATAATTGATTATGCACAAGAAATTCAATTAACCAGCCCAGAAACATTCTGTACATCATCACAAACAGCATTGTACGATCAATTTGAAGTTTAAACGCATATATAATCAAAATCGAAATTTAAGAAAAACAAGAAAAAATGGCAATTGGTTTGTGCGATTGGGTATGATTTTGATGATGGTGATGATGCATTCGTGTTCAGAATACTTCAAGGAATATAATGGAATCCTTAAAACCTTTGAAAAGTTGCTGGAATGATGAAACCGAATATGCACTTTTCTTGAAAAATTTTGAAGTTTGAAACTGGTTTTTGCCCTGAACTTTCGTATCCAATCCTTGTAACATTGTTATGTACTTATAATGGAATGCATTAGGTCAGGTTTTGGGTCTTGGTTGTATGGATTTGAGTTGTTTGAAGATGAAGGAACCAATTTGTTATAATTGTCAAAAAAATAAAATATACACATGGTATATTGGTTATGCACAAATTTGGAGATTATAAATCACTTTAAATACCATATATTTGATCCGAAAATAAGTTTCATATCAAATATTTGATTTTCATAATTTATTTTAATTAAAAATGATTTTAAATGATTAAAATAAAAAATAAAAAATAAAAAATAATAAAAATCAGAAAATATGGTCATTGGGTCATGAATGGACCTGTCTTTTAGTTTGTATTGAAATATTGTAGGCCCATTTGGAAAGAATTGGTGCTATGGCCTTTTTACTTCATACACCTCTTGAAAATTTTCCAACTTTGACAATGCATAAACTCTTCAATTTTTATCCCATGAAGGTGTTCTAGAACTTTTTAGAAAGATTAGAGTGTCCTCTAATCAACCCTTTTGGTCCCATGTCCATATCATTTACCATTTGTAAATTATGAGCTTTGAAAAAAGTTGACTTTTTGTTGACTTTCAAAAAGACCTATAATGTTCTAGCTCATATATTTCAAATGAATCATTTTTGGACTTGGCTGTGAGATACAAAGTTGTAAAGAATTGGATTTCCTTCAAAATGAGCTTTGGATGGGAAATTTTTGATGAAGTATGTGAAAGTTATGGCTGGTCAAAGTTCAGTTGACTTTTCATACACAAAACCCTAATTTAGTAACTCCTTGTTTTTGATGATTCAGAGGTTTCCTTGATGAATCATGATCAACCCTTAATCAAAAGATGAATTTCCCCTCATAATCTTGATGTTGACCAAAAATATTGAAGTTTTACTTTGTGTTGACCAGAGTTGACTTATTGACCAAGTTAACTGATTTTTGAGTATTTGAGCATCTGACTGGCCAAACTTGTTGGGAAAGCTTTGAAACTTGTCATGAGGATTCTTTAAGTTATGTGGGATGTTATGAAATCCACTTGAGGATTTGGAAGTCCACTTTTCTTGAGGAAACTCAAAACCCTAATTCTAGATCCATTGTTCAGGAGGAGGCTTTGTCTGATGAAATCTTCAGTCCATTTGATCAATTGAGAATCTTATGACTATTAGGAAAATTCTTCAGACACGTCATCTTGAATATGGGACAGAAAATTTTGGGGTAAAACACATAACTATCGAGGCCGTGTAATGATCCAAGAAAGATTCCTGTATCAATACATTTCCAAGACGGTCGCATTCTGGGTATGGAACTCACTACTACCAACATAGCAAGATGCCATGAAACCAAAATGATTGTCCACACTAAGTCTTAGGGTGCACTAGAGCACCAGTTACGAGCTCGTCTCATAGTAACAATCTCCAACCCATCAAAATAAAACCAGTATAGTCAGACAGTCCAGTATAATATGATGCATTAAAAAGTAAATACTGAAAGCAGTAAATAAAGCTGTAAAGTAAAACTATAAATGAAAACAGTAAACTAAACACACAACAACAAACAATCAAACACCCAATGAAACAGAAACAAACAAGTTATAGGAGAGACTCTCAAAGGGAAACTAGAGATTATGGGTTTGATCCCCAGCAGAGTCGCCAATTGTCGCTCCCTGCATTTCCATCCTGGTACAAACGCGAAAGTGGCACGAAAAAGGGAGAGTCGCTAGCCAGACATTTTTATCCCAAAGGAATAGGAAAGGTAATGCTGCACAAACCGGAAGTAAGGAAAAGGAAGGACAAAGGTCCTACGAACCAAAGAACTGGGTTCGGGAGTCGGTTACAACCTGGGAAGGTATTAGCATCCCAGATTGTCCGCCGTACTGATAATGAGAAAATGTATCGATTATATTGCTATGTTTCAATACCGTTTTATCGCATAATTATTGTTTTAACACCCGATTCCTCGAGTTTTCCTTGCCATTTTGCAAGTACATCGTATACAGAGCTAAATCATGAGCCACGAGTGAAAAGGAGCAAAAACAACCATTGAAAGATGAAGAAATGAAGAATTCTGCAAAACCTGCATTTTTTGTTACACTCACGGTCGTCACCTAGGTGTCACGACCGTGACACCCCAAAAGGAGCAATCACGACCGTGACATATCCCTCACGACCGTGACACTTATTATACAAGGGACACGAACGTGATGCCCTTGTCACGACCGTGACAAGGGAAAAATAGGTTATTTGACTGAAGACTTGGTCATAACGTTACGCTGCATATGAAATGCCTATTTTCCAGCTGACCCTGTATCCACACGTCCCTGGATTCTCTCAATGCTCCTACGAGGCCCAAGCAACAATTCAACCACCAGCCCATTTAATTTTCTATAAATAGCTTAATTCAAATGAACAATTGACAGAGTTTAGTTTTATTAATTTCTTGCGGAAGCTCTGCCGAATTATTTTTCACCCTTTATATTTTTCCAGCATTATTTTCATTGCTTTATTTTCCTTGTATCCAAACCAAACCTATAACAATTTCCAACATCAGGAAATTGTTATAAAATTTATTTGTTTCAAAACCTTCAGAATTTTTAGAATTTATTTCCGATTCCGACAAATACTCCGAGCTTTCCAGCCTGTGGAAGAAGGAGTCTGCCATTTTTATTGTTAACCAGGTTTATATTAATTTGCAATTTTATATTTATGTTGATTATTTATTTTTCTGCCATGAATATTTCGTTTTATGTTTCTCTGCCTCTGTCTGGTTCAACAAAAATGAGTAGCTAAATACCTTAGGGCGGTATGTAATTAAAACAAACTAAATCGGTAAAATCAACTATAGGCTTAAAATAATTAAGAGCTTAATATTTTGGCTGATACTTTTTATTATAAAATCGACCTTTTTGTTACGAGAGTAAGGAAAGTGTATTAGGTTAGGTCAAGACCACGAGAGTGTGAGATTCGAACCAGATAGCTAAAGTTAGGCATTTAAATTAAACACAGCGAGAGCGCTTTAAAATAAATTAGAATTACTAAGTTTCCAAAAATTATCTCTAAACACTTATGGGCTAGCGAGAGCAGGCATAGGGCTTTAGGGGTAAGATCTGAGATAAGACCACGAGAGTGTGAGTTAAGGATATTTAAACTGGTAACCTCTACAGAATAAGATTAAGTGAACCATCTTTATAAGCCTAGGTTAGATTGACCCGCCTAAGTTAGCATAATTACACACCGACCGCCTTAGTATTATTTTATTAAACTTAAATTTAATTCCCGCCTTTAATCTTTAAAAGCAACAAAAAATCGTGACAACCCTTCACCTTAGCTAAACTAGAAGTTCATCTAGCACTAAGTAACCATAGAGTCCCTGTGGATCGATAATCTTAAATATTACTTCGATAGGCTGTGCACTTGCAGTTAAGATACCGCTAGACACATAATTAGATACGTCTTTAGCCCATCAAGTTTTTGGCGCCGTTGCCGGGGACCTTAATTTAGTTACTAGTGCGCTTTAGGTAGCATTGTCTAGACTAAGGTAACAACTATTTTCTTTTCTTAATCTAAATTCCCGAGTGTATGCCAAGTACTCGCTCCCAAGGCGAAGACTTGCAACCTCTAATCCCAGAATCGGAACGCTTCTTACACGTAAGAAGACGGATATTCAATTACGAACAAAGTTACAATATTCCAGATCTTCAATTAGATCCACCTAAACCAGTCGTAACATCAAAGGACGCAGAGATGGCTGAAGAACAGAATCACTCACTCAAATATTACGCTAGTCCTTCACAAGCTGAACCACATTCTAGCATTGCCGCACCGGCTATCAACCGAAACGATTTCGAACTAAAACCTTCGTTGATATCAGCCGTGCAACAAAATTAATTCGCCGGAAATCCTACCGAGGATCCGAACCTTCATCTTTCGATCTTTGTGCAATACGCAGATACCGTAAAAGCCAATGGAGTTACCCAAGAAGCTATTAGACTACGTTTGTTTCCTTTTTCACTTCGAGACAGAGCGAGAGCCTGGCTTCAATCTCTGCCTTCGAACTCAGTGACTACGTGGGAGGAACTAAAGAGAGTTTTCTTGACCAGATATTTCCCACCTAGCAAGACAGCTATGCTGAGAGCTCAGATCAACGGATTTAAGCAAAGGGAAAACGAATCACTATTCGAAGCTTGGGAACGCTATAAGGATATGCTGAGACTTTGTCCACATCACGGATTAGTAGAATGGATGGTCATCCATACCTTCTATAATGGACTCTTGTACAATACAAGAATGACAATTGACGCTGCCGCGGGCGGTGCACTGATGGACAAAGAATATAATGATGCTTATGCACTTATCGAAAGTATGGCTCAAAACCATTACCAATGGGGAAACGAGAGAGTCGCAACTGAGAAACCAACAAAAGGAGGTATGTACGAAGTGAGTAGTATGGACCAAGTCAATGCAAAGTTTGACCAACTAAACCAAAAGATCGACAACTTGGCCATAACACCAACAGCCACCGTGGCTGCAGTAACACCTAACTGTGAGTTATGTGGAGTTCCAGGACATGAAGTTCCTGATTGTCAACTATTAACAGGAATTCCCACAGATCAAGTGAATTATGCTCAAGGAAACCCATACTCAAACACATACAATCCAGGTTGGAAGAATCATCCGAACTTCTCCTATAAGAATAACAATGCTTTATACGCACCAGGTCAAGCACCAGCTACACCACCAGGATATCAAAAGACTGCTCCTAATGTCCCTAGAAAATCAAACCTTGAATTGATGATGGAGAACTTTATAGCTAACCAATCTCAAACAAACAAGGACTTCTTAAACCAAAACATTCACACTAGTGAGCAGATTAAGCAATTAGTAAGCAAAGTAGATGCATTAGCTACACATAACAAAATGCTCGAAACTCAGATTTCACAAGTAGCTCAACAACAAGCACCTACCGCTGCACCAGCTGGAGTATTTCCTGGACAACCTCAACCTAATCCGAAAGGACATGCCAATGCTGTGATATTAAGAAGTGGCAAGGAACTTGACGGACCTACCGATCCAAGACTTGACAATCCAGCCATGTACCAAAAACCAGATAAACCGACTGAAAAGGTGAACGATCTAGAAGAAAAGGAAGATGATAATCAAGAGGTAGTGGAGAAAGAAAAGCCTTATGTGCCTCCACCACCCTATAAACCACCAATTCCGTACCCTCAGAGATTAACCAATTCCAAGACGATGGGCCAGTTTAAGAAATTTGTCGAACTTCTAAAACAGTTGAATATTACTATTCTGTTTACAGAAGCTATCACTCAAATGCCCTCGTATGCTAAGTTTTTAAAAGAAATCTTATCCAATAAGAAAAAGATAGAGGATAAAGGAACAGTTACACTTACTGCTGAGTGTAGCGCCATAATTCAGAATAATATGCCTCCTAAGCTAAAAGATCCAGGAAGTTTCTCTATACCCTGTGTAATAGGAAAATTCGTCATTGACAAAGCTCTATGCGATTTAGGAGCCATTATCAGTGTTATGCCCTTAACGATTTGCAAAAGGCTAGACATGGGAGACCTAAGACCAACTAAAATGTCTGTTCAACTAGCCGATCGCTCTGTTAAATATCCTGTAGGCATACTAGAAAACGTCCCAGTACGTATAGGAAAATTCTACATCCCTACTGATTTCATAATCATGGACATCTCTGAAGACTCCACTACACCTATCATACTAGGAAGACCATTCTTAGCTACCGCCGGAGCTATAATAGACGTAAAGATAGGAAAGCTAACCTTTGAAGTAGGTGAAGAGAAAGTTGAATTTATTTTAACACAATTCTTACAATCACCAGCTATAGAGGATACATGCTATCTATGGGACGTAATTGACGAATGTGTAAGAGAAATGGAAATGAAAGAAACTACCTATTCTGAAATTATGAAAATTCAAATCCCTCCGATTTTCGATGATAATTGGCGTGCACCGTATCAGGACGATAGTCTAAGCGAAAGTTTAGCACTTACACCGGATCCCATGCCAAGTAAAGATAAACCTACATTAGGATTAAAAACTTTACCTAATAACCTAAGGTACGAATTCTTAGACATTGAATGTAAAAGACCAGTTATAATAAATTCCAGTTTAGGAACAATCGAAACAAAGAAACTTTTAGATGTCTTAAAGAAATATCCAACTGCATTAGGATATAACATATCTGATCTCAAAGGAATATGCCCTTCAATCTATATGCATTGTATTCTGCTAGAAGAAGATTGCAAATTCTCCAGAGAATCTCAAAGAAGAATTAACCCAATCCTTAGCACTGTAGTAAAAGAAGAAGTTAAGAAACTACTAGATGCCGAAATAATATATCCAATCTCTGATAGTAAATGGGTTAGTCCAGTACATGTAGTGCCAAAGAAAGGAGGTATCACTGTTGTGAAAAACGCTAAAGGCGAATCGATATCGCAAAGAGTAGTGACAGGACATAGAGTGTGCATCGATTATCGTAAACTAAACAAAGCCACTCGAAAAGATCATTTCCCACTACCCTTTATAGATCAAATGTTAGAACGATTAGCCAAGCATTCTTATTTCTGTTATCTTGATGGTTACTCAGGATTTTTCCAAATCCCTATCCATCCAGATGATCAAGAGAAGACTACGTTCACATGCCCCTATGGAACGTTCGCTTATAGACGAATGCCCTTTGGGTTATGCAACGCTCCTGCAACCTTTCAAAGATGTATGATGTCAATCTTCGCAGATTTTATAGACAACATCATGGAAGTTTTCATGGACGACTTCTCTGTATGTGGGCAAAGTTTTGAAGGATGCCTATCAAATTTAGAAATGGTGTTAGAAAGATGTGTACAAGTAAACCTCGTGCTTAACTGGGAGAAATGTCATTTTATGGTCAGAGAAGGAATCGTATAAGGCCACGTCATATCCGACAAGGGAATTGAAGTTGATAAAGCTAAGATAGAAGTCATAAAAGATCTTCAACCTCCTAAAACCATTCGAGAAATACGAAGCTTTTTAGGACACGCCGGTTTCTACCGACGATTCATCAAAGATTTCTCGAAAATCACTAAACCTCTTACCGGTTTATTAATGAAAGACGCTGAGTTCATATTCAATGAAGATTGTCTTAAAGCATTCGAAACTCTAAAAATAGCCCTCATCACCGCACCAATCATGCAACCCCTTGACTGGAGATTACCTTTCGAAATCATGTGCGATGCGAGTGACTATGCTGTAGGCGCAGTTCTAGGCCAGAGGAAGGAAAAGAAACTTCATGCGATTTACTATGCCAGTAGAACCTTAGATTCTGCTCAGATGAACTACGCCACTACTGAAAAAGAACTGTTAGCAGTTGTCTTTGCGCTTGACAAATTCCGTTCTTACCTAGTAGGAGCGAAAATAATCGTTTACACAGACCACGCTGCTATCAGATACCTATTGACTAAGAAAGATGCTAAACCAAGACTCTTGAGATGGATTTTACTCTTACAAGAATTTGATCTCGAAATAAAAGATAAGAAGGGTACTGAAAACGTCATAGCGGACCATTTATCTAGAATAGAAGGTATTAAACCCGAACAAGTGCCGATTAACGATGATTTTCCGTATGAACAACTGATAGCACAAATAGGAAGTGACCCAGTTCAGTTAGACATAGATGAACTAGAACCCGTGGAAACAATCCAAACGACTGTAGGACTGCCATTGTACGCTGACATTGTTAACTACCTAGTCGCAGGAGCTCTTCCACCTGATTTAACCTATCAGCAGAAAAAGAAATTCTTTCACAATCTAAAACATTACTGTTGGGATGAACCATTATTGTTCAAAAGAGGACCCGATGGAATCTTTCGTCGATGTATTCCCGAAGAAGAAATAGAAGATGTCATTGCTCATTACCATTCATCTCCTTATGGCGGACATGCAAGCATTTCCAAGACTTGTGCAAAAATCTTGCAAGCCGGCCTATTCTGGCCTGATCTATGGAAAGATGTCCACATCGCTGTTATAAACTGCGATCGGTGTCAACGCACCGGTAATATTTCAAGAAGAGATGAAATGCCTCAAAAAGGAATATTAGAAGTAGAAATCTTTGACGTCCGGGGAATAGATTTCATGGGACCATTCCCATCATCTTTCGGTAATAATTACATACTCGTAGTTGTTAATTATGTTTCAAAATGGATCGAAGCTATAGCTTCTCCTACAAACGACACACGAGTAGTAATAAAGCTTTTCAAAAATATAATCTTTCCCAGATTTGGTGTGCCTAGACTTGTCATAAGTGACGGTGGCTCGCACTTCATTTCAAAAATCTTTGACAAATTACTATCTAAGTATGGAGTAAGACACCGTGTGGCAACACCATATCACCCACAAACAAGTGGACAAGTCGAAGTCTCAAACAGAGAAATCAAACAAATCTTAGAAAAGACTGTCGCCATATCTCGGAAAGATTGGTCATCTAAACTTAATGAAGCTTTATGGGCTTATAGGACCGCTTACAAGACACCCATAGGAACTACACCTTTCAAATTAGTTTATGGAAAATCTTGTCACCTCCTGGTAGAACTAGAACACAAAGCTTATTGGGCGATCAAAACTCTCAATATAAACTATAATGCTGCAGGAGAAAAGCGAATCCTAGATATTAACGAATTAGAAGAATTAAGGTTAGATGCTTATGAGAATGCTAAGATATATAAAGAAAGAACTAAGCAATGGCATGATAAACGCCTATCTAGGAAAGAATTTAGTGTGGGAGACGTTGTACTCCTCTTTAATTCAAGACTTAGGCTCTTTCCTGGAAAATTAAAATCTAGATGGTCAGGACCCTTTGAAATAACTAGAGTGTTCCCGAGCGGAGCAATAGAAATTAAGGGTAGGAATAGTGAACCATTCACAGTGAACGGACAACGTTTAAAACATTATCATAAAGTTGAAAATAGAGATTATGCGAATAGTCTAAGGCTTTTAGAATTGTCCACTAATTTCCCTGATTAATCTACACCTAAGCATTACGTCAGGCTTTAGACGATAAAAACAGCGCTTAGTGGGAGGCAACCCATTTAATCATTTAATCATTTAACTCATTTAAATCATTTTCATCATTTTATTATTTTGTCATTTATCATTTTATTATTCATTTATTTGTTTTGTCATTTTATAGTTTTATTACTATTATTGCTTTAATTTATGCATTTTATTTCCTTATTTTTCATTATTTTAATCTTAAATCACTTTTACAGATTTTCTAAAGTCTTTTCCACTTTCCTTCTCCCCCTGATTTTTTTCCTCCGTATTTGCACTAACCATGGCTAACCAACCGATAAACCTTATGGAAACCAAATTTAGAGGTAGGAACCAAAGAATGAAATTTGAAGAGTTATCACAGAGACCAATGGATTTGACTCTGTACCCGGATGATCTGACTATGGAAACCCTAGGTATACATGATAGCATCATGTACTTGTTTAACCGACTTGGATGGGAGAATGCACTGATTCAACATAAGTTTGTGACTTACCGCGAGCTCACCCTTGAGTTCCTTAGCTCCTTAGTTTACCTACCCGAGCGTGGTTTTGGATTCAGGAAGGGATTTATCAGTTTCCGCCTATTTGGAATAGAATATGACTTTAACCATAAAGAGCTAGCTGACTTATTAGGATTCCCTAGTGGACCCTTTGCTTTTACTACCACACAGGTAGAATTGATGGACATTGAGCTGGATTTCTTTTGGGGAACATTAACCGGAAACTACCACCCTGAACCAAATAGCATGAACAATGATGAGATACATAACCCAGCTATCTGTTACTTCCATAAGATTCTTGCCCACACCTTCTTTGGAAAAGAAGAAAACCTTACTAGAGTATCTAAAGATGAGATATTCATTATGTCATGTTTCACTAATGGACAGCCTGTCAATGGTGTGCCTTTCATGATGCAAACCTTCACCCGAATCCAAGAAGAACCTGAATTACCTATATTAGTAGGAGGTCTTGTAACCATGATTGCTGATGCCTTAGGACTTAGATACCAATTGCACAGGTGTAACCGTTTAGGTACCATCCGTCCTATGAATCTTAACTTTTGCTTCAATCGCCATATCATAAGGAATTTAGGACATCCACCTTTCGAGTACCTAATCAGGAATGAGGTAGTAACCCTGTTCACACTACCAAACCATGCTAGAGTAAGTGTTCACAATAAGGATAACTGGCTTTATGAGTTAACCCCACCTGACTATCCATCTACTCCTGAAACACCTCAGTCTTACAAGATAAAAGATGATATAATGACCGATGTAGAAAGTGACCCTGAGACACCTCCTGGTTACCATGACATTGACCACACTGACGAAGTGATTGAAACCCCTGAAGTGAATCAAGTAGATTATGCTAACAACTTAAAGAATATCATGAACACTCTTGAAGCTTACCAAACTGATATAAATATTGTTAAGGATGAGATTAAGAGCATGCGATTGGACATTATAGGTCTAACTGACATAACCTGTGAGCAATTCTACCACCTGAACTCCGCAATCGAAGATTTGAAGAAGCACTTTTGAAAATGCTATAGTGATCTAGCTTATTTTACTTATTGTTTTCGTTTCTAGTTAATTTTACTTTTCGCAAACATTTTCGTATCGTATTTTCATTAATGTAATTTCATTTCAATTATCAAATGCAAAGCACTTCTAGTTTACAAATTTTTTCCATTTTAATCAATTTATATGTTTTCAATCTATATACTGTTATGCTTGAATTGATTCATATTTTATACAATCTCTCGTGTGATGCAATTTACAAGTACTATGTTGAAATTATTTATTATATGGTGTTTATATTTAATATTGAGTGAGAAGTGATAAAAAATATTATATAAATTATATGAAGCGTGAGAGAGATAATGCTTTCTGGAAATTATTCAAGGAATTCAACCCTCACAATCGTCATCACCCCCCTAACGATCGTGACAAGCTAATTAGCGCGTCACGACCGTCATCTCCTTGTCACGACCGTGACGGCCCTAATTATAGAATTCGTGAGAAACAGAACTGTTTCTTCTTCGAAACCTCTTCATCTTTCTTCTTCCATAACTTTCAAAACCACCCATTATCTCCTCCCACTTCCGTAACCTCCCATTACCAAATTAAACCCCATTAACCTCTCCATTATCACCAAACCTATCACATTCTCACCTTGCAATATTTATCCGAACCATTATTTCTCTCATTTTATCACTTTTTCACAAAAGTCAAAACTCCTCATCTCCCACTCTTGTTCTTGCATGCAATGGAAGCTATTCAATTTAGAGATGGTGAGCCTGGAGAAAACCAAAGAGAGAGGTTCATCCGATTCCAGAACCGTGGCGTGCAACCCACGCGATATGTCGACACTGTTTGTTTGAGAGAACTGGGAATGCTTAACAGTGTCAAGAGCCTGCTTCAAAAAGTCGGTATGTGGGATCTTTGCAGTCAGCCCCAGCCCACATTCGAGCTTCTGACATTGGAATTCCTAAGCTCATTCCATTACATCACTCCTACCGGTTCTCAGAGTCAACTTACCGGCTTCGCTAAGTTCAGATTGCTTGGCCGGGAGTTCGAACTTTCGCAAAACAGGATAGCCGAGTTGCTAGGCTTCGATCACGGGAATGAAGCTCACCTCCGCGTGTCGGATAATTTCAGTGAAACCGCTTTCACCCTATGGCACGACATAACCAACACCCGTGCCTCAGCCTTTCAGAGCCTTAATGCTACACATATCCACAACCCGGCAATCAGATATTTTCACCGCATCATTTGCAACACCATCTTTGCACGAGAGAGTAACCACAAGCTCAACTCCAAGGAGCTTCTGTTCTTGCACTGCGCTCTAAATGACGAGCCTATCAACGCTGCCCCGTTCATGCTATCTCACATCCAGGCCATTGCGCAAAGAGGCGCAACCCCCTTTTACATAGGCGGCATTGTCACCACCCTTGCCATTCAGTTGGACCTTGGTGACCTGGTCGTAAATTTGCCTAGCAGAGCCGCCGAGTTCCTAACGAAGAACTATTGCAGGTCCGCTCACTTGATTGCGCAGAGAGGATGGCAGGTTTAGCCCTGTTATCCACGGCACTGTTTATCACCACATCATCCTGCCGTCCCGTGACCACATTGATCCGTCTAGCCGAGCCAACTGGCTCTTTGCTTTACCGGATGTTGCCGGCCACGCCCCCATTCATGATGATCAGGACGATCCACCAGCGGACGAGATGCAAGACGCCATGGATGCAGCTGAGCCTGTCCAGGACACTCCTGAGACATCCACCCGACAGCCTCCTGCACCGGAATTCACACTTGAGGACGTCCTCCGTGCGATTCATCAGCAGAACCAGATGAATGCCGCACTGGAGCGAAGGCAGAAGGAGCAGCATGATGCATTACTTCGCACTATTGCAACCAACCAGACGGCTACTGATGAGAAGCTCGGAGAAATTTTTAGCGAGCTAGAGGCTTTACGCATTGACATCACTGCTATCACCGGTACCGGTTCTGATCTTGAAGCGACTCCGACCAGACGCTCCCGCACCAGAAGCCGAGGCCGCGGTCATCAGCAGCCTTAGTTTTAGTTTTTGCTTATGTTTATGTTTTTCCGTTTTCGTTGTTTGTATTGTACTTTACCGCTATTATATCACAACATTGAGGACAATGTCTGATATAGTGTGGGAGAGGTACCTTTCATTTTCCGCATCTTTCCCTTTTCGCATTTTTTCCATTCCGTTGTATTTCCATTCCGTTGTATTTCCTTTTCGTAAGTTAATGAAACGAGCAATTTTTGTGCTATTTTCTTTAGTTTCGAACTTTCCCCGTTTATTTAGCCATACCGAAAAAAATCTTTAATTATTCGCATTACCCGACTTACCTACGAAATCATAATTAGGAAGCTGAGAACGATTCAACAAGATCAATACAATCTTGACACCTTAGACTTCCCACTTAAGCAATCCCGTTCCGATGATTGTTACGAATACACCTTAAGTTTCAGTTCAAAAGTAACCCCTAGTAGTTTATACTAGCAGTCAGCACCGTCTGAACATAAACCACGTGGGGAGCCGATGAATATAAGCGTTTGATGCCTAATCTATAATGATCCTTCATATCTCGATGCAAATGAAAAGAAATTGCACCAAAGTACACAGTCGCATATAAGAAACGAGAAATATGAGAAGGAGTCCATTGCGGGTTGGTTTAGAGGTACTGGTTCTGAACTTGGTAGGGCGTGCTACGGCTCGATCCCCCACAACCTCCAAATCGGATAATGTATGTAGGGTTACCACATTCGTGTTCCAGACCCCGTGCTTTTAAAGGATCAAATTCGCTAACCGGCTACTCCACTACGTGCGTGCTAAGGCAAAGGGCTTAATGTGATTGCGCTAGAATGAAACCGGGCAAAATAAGATCGAAAAACTCTAGGTGAAATCGTAAAGCAATTGCCGAATGTTTCGTTTAACGGGAAGTCGACGACTTAGCTTGTTGCTTGTGTCATTAGTGTATCGTTAGTGTTTTATCAAAGTACCGGTTTGTCCGACAAAACGATCCCTCGTACGGTTTGTTATGTGTGTGCGTCGATAAAAACTTGTCTGACAATTTTCAACCGACTATTTACTTGAGGACAAGCAAAGGTTTAAGTTTGGGGAAGTTTGATAACGAGAAAATGTATCGATTATATTGCTATATTTCAATACCGTTTTATCGCATAATTATCGTTTTAACACCCGATTCCTCGAGTTTTCCTTGCCATTTTGCAGGTACATCGTATACAGAGCTAAATCATGAGCCACGAGTGAAAAGGAGCAAAAACAACCATTGAAAGATGAAGAAATGAAGAATTCTGCAAAACCTGCATTTTTTGTTACACTCACGGTCGTCACCTAGGTGTCACGACCGTGACACCCCAAAAGGAGCAATCACGACCGTGACATATCCCTCACGACCGTGACACTTATTATACAAGGGACACGAACGTGATACCCTTGTCACGACCGTGACAAGGGAAAAATAGGTTATTTGACTGAAGACTTGGTCATAACGTTATGCTGCATATGAAATGCCTATTTTCCAGCTGACCCTGTATCCACACGTCCCTGGATTCTCTCAATGCTCCTACGAGGCCCAAGCAACAATTCAACCACCAGCCCATTTAATTTTCTATAAATAGCTTAATTCAAATGAACAATTGACAGAGTTTAGTTTTATTAATTTCTTGCGGAAGCTCTGCCGAATTATTTTTCACCCTTTATATTTTTCCAGCATTATTTTCATTGCTTTATTTTTCTTGTATCCAAACCAAACCTATAACAATTTCCAACATCAGAAAATTGTTATAAAATTTATTTGTTTCAAAACCTTCAGAATTTTTAGAATTTATTTCCGATTCCGACAAATACTCCGAGCTTTCCAGCCTGTGGAAGAAGGAGTCTGCCATTTTTATTGTTAACCAGGTTTATATTAATTTGCAATTTTATATTTATGTTGATTATTTATTTTTCTGCCATGAATATTTCGTTTTATGTTTCTCTGCCTCTGTCTGGTTCAACAAAAATGAGTAGCTAAATACCTTAGGGCGGTATGTAATTAAAACAAACTAAATCGGTAAAATCAACTATAGGCTTAAAATAATTAAGAGCTTAATATTCTGGCTGATACTTTTTATTATAAAATCGACCTTTTTGTTACGAGAGTAAGGAAAGTGTATTAGGTTAGGTCAAGACCACGAGAGTGTGAGATTCGAACCAGATAGCTAAAGTTAGGCATTTAAATTAAACACAGCGAGAGCGCTTTAAAATAAATTAGAATTACTAAGTTTCCAAAAATTATCTCTAAACACTTATGGGCTAGCGAGAGCAGGCATAGGGCTTTAGGGGTAAGATCTGAGATAAGACCACGAGAGTGTGAGTTAAGGATATTTAAACTGGTAACCTCTACAGAATAAGATTAAGTGAACCATCTTTATAAGCCTAGGTTAGATTGACCCGCCTAAGTTAGCATAATTACATACCGACCGCCTTAGTATTATTTTATTAAACTTAAATTTAATTCCCGCCTTTAATCTTTAAAAGCAACAAAAAATCGTGACAACCCTTCACCTTAGCTAAACTAGAAGTTCATCTAGCACTAAGTAACCATAGAGTCCCTGTGGATTGATAATCTTAAATATTACTTCGATAGGCTGTGCACTTGCAGTTAAGATACCGCTAGACACATAATTAGATACGTCTTTAGCCTATCACGTACCCGACGGGATCCACACTTGCAAATAAATTGTTTCAAAGGGGAAAGAAACGAAGGTTGCTGCAAAAGAAATACTGAAATTGGATAAGAAAAGAAAATAAAGGGGGAAATGTAGGCAAAATAAAATAGTGCTAGAACGGTCCCTACCCCGCTGCCTACGTACCTCGTATGGACATGAGGATCAGAGACGTCGTAGTTCCCCTAACTAGGGAGGAAAACTTTCTGTGTTTTTTAAAGCTTGAAATGCTTATGTCTATGCTCAGGTGTCGCGGGCTCATACGACGAGTGCGTAACCGTCTTGCAAAGAGACAAGTAGGAGCAAGTTCTTACGTAAGGAATGAATGAGGTGAGAAGAGAATTCCCGAAGGAAAAACGATTTATTATTGGTTTGTAGCTTTTAAAAGCTTTTATTGGTGTTTGGCACAAAAAAGTGAATTCAAGTCCTTTTCCATGGAATATGTACTTATTACTACACTACAAGATGAAATAAAGAACAAGCACACACAAGTAAGGAGAAGTTATCCAAGACTTGGTTCCAAGGATTAGGGCCTAAGCTCACTAACTTGTTGAATTTATTTAGTGTTTTTGTACTTTTGATGAAGAAGTGTCTTTTATGATTTTCTTTGTGAAAGTAGTCTCGTGATTAGACTTGTACATCATGCTAGACAAGTTCATACTATCCCAAGATGGGATGAATACAAATGCCCCGTGGCATAAGTCCATACACACAAGACCATCTCAACCATTATTAAGTGTTTTTTAGGTTTTATTTTGAGATGAGAAGAGAAAGACCAAAAGAGAACCAAAGGTAAAAGTCTAAAGGGGAACTAATAATCCTAGATGTTATCATGCATATGAGTACTAGGTTAGTGTGGTTTGAATATCTATCCTAATGAAGAAGATGGAAAGAAGAAAAATAAGAATAAAACAACTTACTTCCAAGATGGAAGGTAAGTTGATTCTAAAGGGGAAGATAAAGAAGTTAAGTAATATATGGCCTAAGCACATCACAAATACAAGTATGAAAACTTAAATAATAAGTAAAGGAAGAAGTTGTATGTGGTATACCCTCCCACACACACCACTTACCATAAACCCCCTGAAAAGTTAGAAGTATTCACATAAGAATAAAATGAAGTTCAAACAAGTTCAAGACATGGAGGAATAAATCTCTACACATCACAACCTAACAAAGTCAGAACCTAATGATCTTGGAAGACTTCTAATGTTAGTCATGCAAACTCACACAAAAAGAAGTGGGAGAAGTCCCATAAACACCAAGCAAAGCACTAAAGAAGAAACAAGATGGTAAGAAGTGATTAAGTGAAGCATACAAGTCAAAGTTCCACAAAACAAGTCAAGTTCAGAAGTGAAACATCTCTAAACATGTGCCTAAGCATGCACTCAAACATCATTAAAAGCATATAGGCACATACACAAGCCATTGAAGAAGATAGAAAAAGATGTGAACTGAAGTGGATCATGATGCATACTTGTGAAATAGGTGACTTAGTTCATAAGGTAATCATAAGACATGAAAGGATGGGGTTCACATATCACAACCAGAAGTCAATCATCGTGTTAAAAAGCATCAAACAAGTTCTTATATGATGGCTTAAATGCCTCCCTACACAAACAAACTTGTTATGAGCTAAACATCCACAAACTAGACAAGTCCAAAGTTCACATCTCAAAAAAACAGTAAACATGCTTAAAAAATTATGACATTAAGCATCCAAGCACAAGTTCATATCAAAGTCACAAGTCAAGAATCAGAAGCAAAGACACTCAAACAATTAGGCAAAGCAAGGTTATGGTTTCACATACTTAAGCACAAAGCAACATCTCAAAAGTCTGCCAAAGAAGACCTAAAAATCCTCACAAAAATACCTAAGGTATCTCAACATGTCCTTAACACAATGCAAAAAGAACCAGGGTCAGAACTATCATGGAACTCAAGATATAAAATCAAGAAGGCAAAGTGTTTACGAAGAAAACAAAACCAAAAGAAATAAAAGAGAAACGTAATTCAAATAATCAAAATAAAATAAAAAAGGAAAATAAAATTTGAGAAAATTTTGTAAAATTTCAAAGATGACTTGTGAATATTTGTGGTATTTTTTGAAGACCTATTTCTAACTTTTAAAAATAAAAAAGTGAAACTAAAAGAAAGAAAATAAAATTTGAAATAAAAAGCAAGAAGGGGTGTATTTAGAAACCCATATTAGTTCAAAAGTGGAAGAGGCCCAAAAAGGGAGTGTGCGGATAGAAATAAAGCCCAAAGCGCTTCATAAGAACTTTGTCAATCCAGGTTAGAGTAATCAGATCCAACGCTTCACAAATGATCTCACAAAGGTCATCGAATCCAATGGATAAGGAAAAAGTCAACAACATATAAGCAAACAAAATCAATGCTGGAAATTAAGTTGGTGGGCATAGTCAAATAACACAGAAGTAGGTAGATCTAACGCGTCAGAACAAGCCAAATCAAGGTCAGCTAATCCAAAGGCCAGTATTTAAACTGGAAAAACCAAAACTATAAAACACAAACAAATGAGGTCACGTGAGACACCTCCCCTTCATTAAAGTGCTGGTGAATTTGGAACTGTAGGATGAAGCCAGATCATGTGGCTGTGTTATAAACTGGAAAGAGAACAAAGCAACCAAGGTTCACTGGGCGAAGAAGCTCTGATCGTCTTCTCCGGCCACAATCTGGTGAGAGCTCGAGCAAAAGATTCTAGAAACGACCAAACCATATATCAAAATGAAGCCCAGGCATCATGGATCATGAATCTACCATTACTTTTCACAAACACTCACTATATAAAGAGAATCGAAGGAAACAATATTGACAACCAAAATTGAAAATCAACAATCAAAGCATCTAAAAAGCTTCTAGATACTACATACATCTCAAATCAAGCATAAAAAAGATAAAACAAGAAAAACGAAGCAAATTTGAAGCAACTAAGTTGGAAATACAAACCTGAGTGAAACTTGTTGTGATGTTTTTGAAGAAAACCAGAGATATTTGGATCCTCCTTGAGCTTATACTTGGCCAAATAAAGGCTTAAAGCTTGAAATAGATGCACAAAGTAATGGAATCCGAAAGTAGATGAACCTCAAATGTTCATGTAATGCCTCATTACCATACTAAGAAGGATGATGATGGTGATGTGAGTGAAGCAATTCCAAAGATCATTCAAAGATGTTTGTGGAGTGTTGTGATGGAGGAAGCAAACTCAGATTCGAGTCTTTGCAGGGAGAATGAGAGAATGAAAATTGGTTTTTGTGAATGTAAAAAATGATCCTCCCTCTTGCCAAATTCGTGAAGAATGATTTATATAGTGCAAGGGTGTTTGAATCATTGAAAAGGTGTTGGTACAAATTCTGTTTGCACCAAATTCAGAGCAATCATACCATTCTTTTTTCTTCTTTTTCAAATTGGTTCGTGTGTGTGGAAGTGAACAATAACATGGTGTAGCTCCTTGTGTTATTATTATATTATTGGATGGTGAGATATGATGATGATATTAGATGATGACAAGAGTTTTAATTGGTAAGGTTGCATGGTGGGGATGTTTCCAAGTGATTCTTCTCCTTTCACTTGGTACCATATGCGTGAGTGTGGTGGTGAAAAACTTAACCTTATGCACTGAGAAAAGAAAGAGAGGTCATGTAGTGTGAGAAAAGAAAGAAAGGGCATGTAGCATGATGTGTGTGTTGTAATGATTCCTCTCTCATACATCACATGTGCCTCAAATTCCTGTACTATTTTTGTATCCTTTTTTCAAATAAAAAGAAAAAAACAAATGAAAAATGGCCCTAGTAATTGGTCACGTGAAAGTGAATAAGACCCAATAGAAAATGTTATGAAAAAATGACATAGTATGTAGCACAAAAAACCAAAAATAATGGACCAATCACAAGTTTACAAGTGTACACTCAAAAACCCTAAAAATGCATCAAACTTCCAAAAATCATATCTTGCATTCTACAGATGCTATAAAGGTGTTCTTGGACTTTTTGGAAAGGGAAAATCATGATCTACAACTTTCATGTTCAAGGAAAAATCATTTGGAGCTTTTTTGAACATGAAACAATAGCTTGAAGGTCTAGGTCAAAGATTTCCAAAAATAGAAACTTCTAACTTGAAAATTCCAAATTTAGAAACTTTTTCAAATTCTTGATTTTTGACATTTGAGACTTCTCATGCTATTCTTTGACCAAATAAAAGTCCATGAAGTTGATGATCATGATAAAAACCCTAAAATTCCCTTGTTTGACTTTTCTCCTGAACAATTGACTTATTTATTCCACTGCAAGCAACTGAACCAATGCCAGACTTCCCTGATGAATTTTTGTGCCAAATTTCATCCATGGGCCTTATATACCATATGAAAGCCTTTGACCACAAGAATTGGTCAAAGCTATGAGGATGTTGCATTGCTAAACTTCTTATGAACCACATATCTTCCGGGGCTTTGAGAATGAGCTTGAGCTTGTGTGAGATATGAGGATCCCTTATAGGCTTCTTTCAAAACCACTTGGCTCTTCTTTTGACTTTGAAGAATCATAGCTTGGTAGATGACTGATCACATGCCCTATGATTTTAATCATGGATGTTTTGCCTCATATTTTTATGCAAATATGCAATGATATATATTATATGTTATGCTATATGATATGAAAATGAGAGGGAAAATTGTGTGGTGTTACACTAGTGAGAAAGGGGTTGTCCTTGTTGAAGTGCGAACAAAAGTTCGATATCCACGAAGCGCGTAAGGGAGAATTTTGCGCCAGTCCTTGTATGTCACGACCATCTTCTGGACAATTTTCTTGATATTTTTATTGGCGGCTTCAACTACGTCATTCATCTTTGGACGATAAGGAGAAGAGTTATGGTGTTCAATCTTGAACTGTGTGCATAATTCCTTCATCATTTTGTTGTTCAAGTTGGACCCATCTTTAGTGATGATTTAACTTGGAATACTATAATCGAAGATGATATTGTTTTTGATAAACCGGACGACCACTTGTCGGGTTACATTGGCGTACGAAGCTACTTAGACCCATTTTGTGAAGTAATCAATGGCTACCAGAATGAACCGATGTCCGTTTGAAGCTTTGGGTTCGATCATTCCAATCATGTCGAATCCCTATATTGAAAATTTTCATGGTGAAGAGAGAGCCTTGAGAAGTTTCGAAGGCGTATAAATCTTATTAGGATAAATTTGGCATTTATGACATCTCTTCACATACTTGTGGTAGTCTTCCTCCACTGTGAGCCAGTGGTATCCTGCTCAGAGTTTTTTCTTGCCATCATATGTCCGTTTGGTATGAGTACCAAATGATCCTTCATGAATTTGTTTCATGAGTAATTTTGCTCTGCGTTTGTCTATGCATTTTAGTAGAACCACGTTGAAGTTTATTTTGTAGAGTACACCTTGGTTGAGGAAGAAGTTGTCTACCAGTCTTCGGAGAGTCTTCTTATCTTTCCTCGACGATCCAAATGGGTACTCCCTTTTCTGTAGGAATTGTTTAATGTCATAATACCAAGTTTTGCCATCAGTGGCAATTTCGATTGCAAAGATCTAAGTTGGCCTGTCTAGGTGCATAATGTTAATTCTTGAGATATTGTTCCATCGATCAACTATGGTCATGGAAGAAAGAGTAGCAAGTGTGTCATCCATGTAATTTTCCTCACGGGGGATGTGATGGAATTCAACTTTGCTAAAAAATGGTAGAAATATCCTTGCGTAATCCTTGTAAGGGATCAATCTCTGTTGTCATGTTTCCCATTCTCCTTTAGTTTGATGGATCACTAAGGTAGAATCTCTGTAGACGTGTAAATTCTTGATCCTGAGATTAATTGCTTTTTCGAGACCTATGATGCAAGCTTCATACTCAGCTTCTTTGTTTGTACATTTGAATACCAATATAACAGTGAATGGAATGTGGGTCCATTTAGAGTGACAATGATTGCCCCAATCCCGTTTCCATAAGCGTTGACTACTCCATCGAAGACGAGTCCCCAAAGGGATCCTGGTTATGTTCCTTTGTCTAGAAGTGGTTCGTCGTAATATTTCATATTTAGATACATGACGTCTTTGTCTGGGAAGTCAAATGTGATTGGTTCCTGATTACAGATTGGTTGATGAGCCAAATGATCAGCTAGGATCCCTTTGACGGATTTTTAAGCGTGATACTCAATGTCGTATTATGATAACAACATTTTCCAACAAGCAATTCGTCCCGTTAATGCTGGATTTTCGAACACATATTTGATCAGATCCATTTTCGAGATGAGCCAAGTAGTATAACAAATTATATACTAGCAAAGACATTTAGCTGCCCAAGCTAGAGCGCATCAAGTTTTTTCGAGAATTGTGTATCGAGTTTCACAATCAGTGAACTTGTTGCTCAAATAATAAATAGCATACTCTTTTCTTTTTGTTTCGTCTTGCAGGTCAAGTACACATCCCATGGATCTTTTCAAATACTTCTTGGAAGTATTTTGTCCAGTCATGACTTTGATTCTTCCGGAGAAGTTTCAATATTGGCGCGCATGTTGCGGTCATGAGGAATATAAATCTGGAGATGTAATTGATACGTCCCAGGAATCCCCATACTTATTTCTCTGTTTTCGGAGCAGGCATTTCTTGAATAGCCTTGACTTAGTCAGGATTGACTTTGATTCCTTTCTGACTGACGATGAATCCTGGAAGCTTTCTTGATCGGACACCAAAGGTGCACTTGTTAGGATTCAGTCATAGTTTATATTTTCTCATATTCTCATAAAAAACACAAACAAACAAAGTTCTCGCCTTAGTTAGGTGAACTACGTCGACTCTGATTCTCATTTCCCATGAGATACGTAGGCAGCAGGGTAGGGCCCGTTCGAGCACACTCTTTATTTTCCATACATTTTCCCGTACCATTTCGATCTTTTTTTCCAGTTCCCTTTCTCATTCCAATTCCAGTAGCAATTTTTATTCAACAACATTTTATTCGTTACCCTTTTAAACAGACAAACAAGCATGAATCCCGTCGAGTACGACGACCGATCTAAGGTGCTAATACCTTCACAGGTTGTAACCAACTCCCGAACCCAATTCTTTAATTCGCAGGACCTTGTCCTTTTCTTTTCTTTTAGGTTTGTGCAGCATTATCGTTCCCATTTATTCGGGATAAAAATGTCTGGCTGGCGACTCTACCTTTACGCGCCACTTTTGCGTTTGTACTAGGATGAAAATCCCCAGAGCGACAGTTGGCGACTTCATTGGGGACCGAACCCAAAATCGCTGGTTTCCCCTATGAGAGACAATCCTAGCGTTTGTCTGTTTTTATTTCTTTGAGTGTTTTTCTGTTTGTTGTTGTATGCTTTAATTTAACTTTACTGCTTTTATTTACAGCTTTACTTTACATCTTTACTTATCGCTTTCAGTATTTTATTTTCCATGCATCATATATATACTGGACTATCTGGATTGTGCTGGTTTTCTTTGGAAGGATGGGGTTACTGTGAGATGAGCTCGTAACCAGGGCTCGAGTGCACCCTAGGACTTAGCATGGACAGTCACTTTGGCTTCATGACATCTTGCTATGTTGGTAGTAGTGAGTTCCACACTCAGACTGCGACTGTCTTGGAAATGTATTGATACGTGAATCTTTCTTGGATCATTACATGACCTTGATAGTTATGTGTATCTAGGGACCGATCATTGAGGACCTTAGTGGAAACAACCCTCTCCACTGATGACAGTGGCAGACCACATTTGTTGGCAAACCCACTCGCATCCGAGGGCCCACTGGGAACTCGCATAGGATGGCATGGTTCTCTTGTAGGGACCCAGTTAAAGCAAATTGTTCATACGACAATAGTATTGTATTCCAAAGGTTGAATGTACTATTGTTTCTCGATCCAGTGCTTGAAGCTGGGAACTTATGAGGGATGCTTGTTTTTCCCGGACTCATTTGAGACCTCCTTGAGTAGTACATAATGCTAAACTGATTCTCCAGTATGGTTAATACACCATTTCTCGGAGATGGTGAACGTATTATTACTATTTGGCTTTGAGAGTCCGTGATGTTGTCCCGAGGTAGCACACCCGTGAGATGGGAGGGGTTTACAGGTTTGCAGGAACCCTAAACTTTCAACATACCCGTTTCGTCAGTGTTACTTTGTGATATGATCCGATTCTATATGGTCCTTTGGGTTTGAATTCTGGGATTTCTACATAGCGATATTGTTATTATGACTCTTCACCGACACGTGGTTTGCTGCTTGTAACACCCCCTTTCTACCCGACAAATATCGACAAA
This sequence comes from Lathyrus aphaca, assembly GCA_963966055.1. Lineage (NCBI taxonomy): Eukaryota > Viridiplantae > Streptophyta > Magnoliopsida > Fabales > Fabaceae > Lathyrus > Lathyrus aphaca. Next base: position 68,484,219 of record OZ014525.1, on the reverse strand, counting down.
GTCAGAGTAATAAAAATTCAACTTAATTATAAAAACAGGATGCCACATTTCAACTTTCAAACATATTCATTTTCATTTAATCAAATAATACAGTGATACATAACACTTTTTATCCGGATGAAACTATAACAACAACTTTTATTCAATTTTGAAACTACAACAACTTTTACAACTACACAGCGGATTCTTAATTTGTTCAACTAAACATGGTATAACATGTTATTCAACTTAAATAGCTTCGTAACAATACATTTTAACTAAAACAACTTAAAACAACTTAAAACAACAACAAAACAACTAAGCGTTCATCTCCCCAGGTGTTATGTATCAAAGCATCGACACCGACTTGAACTAACGAAGATAACTATCTTCCTTCAAGCTACCTACATGTTACCAACATATGGGTAACATTCAAATAGAAGGGGTGAGATATTGATAGTTATAAACAATATATGATAAATAATACATAGACAGAGATTTTACAATTATCACCACTTCACTTCAACAACAACAACTTAACAATCACCCACACTTTATCAACTTACTTTACCAATTTATTTCACCCATCAACATTTACTACATAATCCACATAATCTTATCCAACACGAACGACTTAATCAACCTAATCAACCTGAACCACTTAATCAACTTGAACAACATAAACAACTTAATCAACTTAAACAACATAAACAACTTAATCAACTTGAACAACATAAATCACTTGATTGACATAAATAATGCAACACATATGCGACTTAACTATGCATATGCATGTGGTACCATCAGAGTAAAACTCCCAACTTAGAATATACCAGGTTATCGAGGTATCTGCAAGGCATAAGCCTTCAACTTAATACTTTTTCTAATTTACCGAGGCATCAAGGCATAATCCTTCAACTTTCAACGTGATGCCAATCCAGGCCAACTTAAAAATGCAAGTATGCGACTCATGCAAATAGCATACAACAACAACTACAATTAAAAGCAATATCAATTTCAACAACTAATACAACTTAACGACGTAGCAACATACAACTTTTCAACGTTGGCCAAAGGCCTTCAACATAACAACAACAATAATAACTACCTAGCAACACAACAATAATTCGAATTTGACCATGGGTCTTCAACTTGTATTTTTGCCACTGATAAGGCACTACAACAAAATTTTCAACCACAACTTCACAGCTTAACCCAAGAAATACGACATAAAGGACAAACCAATTATACCTCAACTACACCGCATAACTATTTTTCTACTAATTCTTACTCCACATTTATATTATTAGGAGTATTCTAGTACTAACATTGTGTAATATATGCTATTATTCCCCTAACTTCCCTCCTAGAGAATTTTTCACAAAATATGTCTCAGACTAGTTCGCATAGCGAACAAAACTTCGCGTAGCGAACTATCGCGAACAGACCATTCCAACTTTGTTCGTATCAGTTCCTCTTCCACCAATTTTCTTCTTCTTTTTCATCTTAGACCCACACAATACAACAATAACACTATAAATCATGATCAAACAACATAGATTAACTCTTTTTTACAACTAATTCAACTATCATACAAGAAAACATCATCACAATATTTCATAGCAACACCCAAAATCACCCAACCCTGGTATAAATTATCATACCCATTCATAAAAATCAAACCCATCCTTACCTTGGATTGGATTAAAGGCAGCCCCACATGATCGAATTCTGGAAAAATCACTCTGATTGCAAATTTCTCCCTCAGCTTCTTCTCACACGATCGTGCTACGTTTTCCTATAATTTCCATGCTCTGACAAAAAACCCCAACTTCTAATTTTTTTTCTTTTCTTTTTATCAAACAATATTATTATTCTAATAATTAAACTAATGGTACTAAACCATTTCACCCCTCTAATTGCTAACTCAAATACGAATTCTAGCTCACTAACTAACTCACTCCAACAACAATAATATTAATTCTAATATTATTTCCACAACTTTCCGACTTAATACTTCGATTTAATAATTTAATTAACCACAACACAAAACCAACAAAATAAACACAAATAAATAGTTAAATATTCATTTAAATAATTAATTAAATATTTGGGTGTTACACTGATCAACACCAACATCAAACCATTGATCACATGCCTGTTACATACATGACATCATAACATTTTTTGCACACATGTTCAGTTATTTCCGAGGCATTTGCATACATCCTTGCATTCATGACAGGTGTTCAGAGACATATTCTTATCTTGACTTGGTTTCTATATTGAATGACCAACTTGAATCATTGTTATCAGGATATGGACATGAAACAACTCCGAGCGGAAGTCACTGAGATGAAGGCCCAGCTGGGGTATTTTATGGTGGACATTCTAGCATTGTCCCAGAATCAGAAACTGCTGAGAGAAGAGGTCAACGAGATGAAAGCTCAGATGGGCCGGATTACACAAATGTTGGAAACTGTATTGAAGAAAGAAAATAATCAGTTGTTTGCTTCTACAACAAAAGTTTTGACTCTTCCCACTTATTTGGGACCTTTTGATGGAACATGGATTGCCTTCCAAATCTCCTTTATTGTCGGAATTTGCTCATCATCCACTGCCTTCCGAGGTGTTCAAAATAGGAAAGTCTGAGAAGAAGTTCGTTCTGATCCCGATGCCATATGCACAACTGCTTCAACTTTTGCTGAATTGAAGTTGATTAAGCTGATTGATGTGGGACCTCAGCACACAAGATACCCTCTGGGTTCTAATGCCCATGCTAGGTGTGAATTTCATTCAGGAGCATTTGGGCAGAATGTGGAAAATTGTAAGATGCTTAAGCATAAGGTTCAAGAACTCATCGATTCAGGAGAAATCAGGTTGACACCCGTCCAAAAGGTCAAACAAAGTAATATTCCTTCACCTGCTGCAAAAGAGAAAGAGGCGTATCCTATTGTTCAGGGATTCTCTTCAGGTCGTGAGCCTTGGGTTCTGAAGCTGCCACATCAACAAAGTATAATTGGGACTCCTCTAGTTATACCAACTCAACGACAGAGGCAAGAAAGGGTTTTTGATCCTTTATCAATGTCTCGCACTGACCTACTTCAGCCTTTGCTTCAGTTGAAATTGATTGAGCTTCACAAGCGGTCCCCACATCTTATTCCACTACCGCCGGACATATGGGATGCCAACGCCCACTGTGGTTTTCATTATGGGGCACCAGGTATTGATATTGAAGGATGTAAAGCCTTTCAGCACCAAGTGTAAGACTTGATTGATTCCGGAGTAGTCGAGTTTGGACTAGCTGGTGTGAAGGTAGTTGGTAATCCGATTTTAACGACCGTCAAAGAAGTGAATATCCCTTACTCTTCTCTGGGACTTACCCTAGGTCGTCAGTGTGCTCCTCATCTTTGGTTTTCCAAGTCATCACATCAATAGTCTTTTCCAAATACGGGAAAAAAAGTATATGGGCATTCTGGGCGCCCTAATCAACATCGTCAGCAGAATCGTCAACAACAGAAATAGGGGACTAAGAAACCCGAGGGAATGCTTGCTTAAGTTCCAGTTTCTCAAAACCAACTACTTGCTCGCCTTCTTCAAGGCTCTTTGATAAAGCGGAGCCATGCCATGCCAGTTTCGTATTCCTTTCCTCCAGATTATGACATGACTGCTCAATGCAAGTTCCACTCAGGGACATTCAGACACACAATCTACAATTGTAGAGAATTCGAACATAAGGTGCAAAGTTTGATTGACGCAAATGTCATTACGCCAGAGGGTCTACCTTTAAGCTGAAGTCTTCAGATTAATCACCTAGTTTGCAAGGGTATCCGTAGAAGAAATAAATCCAAAAGTGTTCAAATTCTCTCAGTAATACCAATCACGTGTTTTTATTTATTGCATTTTCATCCCTAGTAAGGGGAACTACGTTGCTCTGATTCTCCATTAATCAATGGGGATAAGTAGGCAGGAGATCACGTAAGATCTTTGCGAGCAACCTTATTTATTAACTTTATTTATTAACCTCTTCCCTCCAGATGTCTTTTGTCCGCATCCAACTTCAGATTCCCAAGAGAGCCCTAGGGAAAAGCATATGGATAAAGGTTAGAGCAACTTGAAAAGAAGTTGATCATATTCCGATGTCGTACGTGCAACGGGTTTCCTCATTTGCTCAGATTCAAACCGATTGAGCTAGTCGCATCAGAGTCATCTCTGACAAAGCTTCCTTTGGGGTTTCAATGTCGAATGCCATGTAGGACTATCATTCTGGGGCAACTGGCCATTTAATTGAAGATTGCAAGTCTTTTAGGGGAAGCGGTAAAGACATGGTCGCGAATTTGATTGACTTTAAGACTATTTTGCTCACACCAGGAAAAGGTGGGAATATGGCGCTAAATCAGTTATAGAATGAACATCCAAATTGTTGATTGCTGAAAGTCTTCGAGAGCATTAAGTCCAGACGGAGTCAGGCCTCCTCAATGATTGCAACCACAATATGAATGCTAGATGCAAGTACCACTCAAGGGAATTTAGGCATACCATTGACAACTGCAATGTGTTCAAACACAAGGTGCAAATTTTGATCAACTCAAAGGTCATCATACCAGACAGACTGCCCATACATGGGAATCTCCTCATCAGATTGAGCACCCCATTTGCAAGGGAATATTCAGAAGTAATAAGTCCAGACGGAGTATGGTCTCCTTAATGACGACAATGTTCAGCTTCTTTATTGCATTTTCATTTGTAGTTTCTTTTGTTTGTTTAAACATTTGTATGCATGCATGAAACTTATTTGTTTTTTTAATTTTAATCATAATAAAATGCACATGTTTTTCTTGAGGTAATATTTTGTACCCCAAAATTTTCCCTCCCCTATTCAAGACAATGTGTCTTAAAGAGGTCTCCCAATGGTCACAAGATTCACAGTTGCTCAAATGGATTTCGGGTTTCAACAGACAAAACCTCCTCCTAAGCAATGGATCTTAAATCAGTGTTTTGAGTTTCATAAAGCAAATTGGAATTCTAAAAGACTCAAGTGGACTTCATGGTATCCCACATACTTCAAAGGATCCTCGTGTCAAGTTTCAAGGCTTTCCTTACAAGTTTGGTCAGTCAGATGCTTAGATGATCCAAAAATCAGTTAACTTGGTCAAAAAGTCAACTGTGGTCAGCATACAATCAAACTTCAAGATTTTTGGTCAATATCAAGATTATGAAGTAATATTCATCATTTGATAAAGGATTGATCATGATTCATCAAGGAAACCTCAGAATCATCAAGAATCAGGAGTTACTAAATTAGGGTTTTTGCAGGAAAAGTCAATTGTGCTTTGACCAGCCATTACTTTCACATACTTCATCAAAAATTTCCCATCCAAAGCTCATTTTGAAGAAAATTCAATTCTCTACAACTTTGTGTCTCACAATCCAAGTCTAAAAATGCTTCATTTGAAAGATATGAAGTAAGATTCATCATTTGATAAAGGGTTAATCATGATTCATCAAGGAAACCTCAAAATCATCAAGAATCAGGAGTTACTAAATTAGGGTTTTTGCAGGAAACGTTAATTGTGCTTTGACCAGCCATTACTTTCACATACTTCATCAAAAATTTCTCATCCAAATCTCATTTTGAAGAAAATTCAATTCTCTACAACTTTGTGTCTCACAATCCAAGTCCAAAAATGCTTCATTTGAAAGATATGAGCCAAGACATTACAGGTCCTTTAAAAAGTCAACAAAAAGTCGACTTTTTCAAGAGCTCATAACTTAAAAATGAAAGATCAAATGGACATGGGACCAAAAGGATACGTTATAGGACACCTTAAACTTTCTAAAAAGTCCTAGAACACCTTCATGGGATAAAAATTGAGGGTGTTATGCATTGTTGAAGTTGGGAAATTTTGAGGAGGTGTATGAAGCAAAAAAAAAAGGCCAAAACTCAAGTTTTGTTCAAATGGGCCCATAATCTTTCAACCCAAACTCAATTATAAGACCATTCACGACCCATTAATCATATTATCTGATTTTTGTTATTTATTTATATTATATTGAATTTAAATCATTTAAATTCAATTTTAATTAAGATAAATCATAAAAAAAAAATCAAATATTTGATTTAAAATCTATTTTGGGATCATATATGTGATGTTTATGATGATTGGAAAAGATCAAAATCGTGCAAAACCAAATAGGCATGATTTTATCAAATATTTTGACAAATTTAGAAACCATTTTTCTTCATCTTCAAGCAACCCAAAACCGATCCATCAAGCCCAAGTTTCTGACCATCCCTCTATAAATGTACAACACATACAAAGGACAAGGGACAAAAAATTAGAGCTAGAACACCCTCACCAAACTTCAAATTTTCCAAGAAACGTGGCCATTCGGTTTCACCATTCTAGTGATTTTTCAAAGGTTTGAAAGGTTCCATTACATTCCCTGATGTGTTATGAACCTATATCGATCATCACCATCATAAAAAACCTCATGAATCATACAAACCGAATTTACATTTTACCTTAGATTTTTTATATTCGATTTCCATTATACATGCTTTCTAACTTAAATTTGATTATGTAATATTGTTTATAATGATCTTTGCAATGTTTCTGGTTGGTTTGATTCAAGTTTCAACACAGGGAAGGTAGCACGCCATTGTTAGGGTTCGAAAGTTCAAAATTGGGGATTATGGTTAAACGCGATTTCATGTGAAATTGATGATTTATTTGGACCTATAAGTCCAATATTGATTGATTTGTATAACTAAAACACATTTATTTCATGTATTTTGAATGTTTGAATCTGTAGGACATGTAGTGACGCACAAAATCCGTCACTATAGGCTTTAGCGACAGACAAGTGTAGCTAAAAGTCTAACCAGACGAATCCATGAAGAAGATGCCATGAGGGCGCACGTTTTCGAGAATTTAAATATTTGACTTCTTTTATAATTTGTTTGTTCTATATTCTTATCACCAGCATGCAGGTGACCCAGTGGTAACACTTTTAAGTTGGGAGGTGGAGGTCCTGGGTTCGAATCCAGGCCTTCACTCTTTCTTTTATCTGCTTTTTCTTCTTTCTATTTCCTTTTGTTTTTAATTATTATTATTTTTTCTTAATTAACTATAATTAACTACAATTAACCCTAAACTAATTAACTTAATCACCTTAATTTTTTTTCTTAAAAAAACAATTTCAATAATTAACTTCCAATTATTTTTAAATAATATTTTTCTTGTAAATAAAAAATTAGTTTTCTTAGTTTTTTTTTAATTTGTAAATTAATTTAGTAATTAGGTTAATTAACCAATCCTGATTTAATTTTCTAAACCCTAATTCACTAAACCCTGATTTTTTTTAAAACTCTAATCTAATCAACCCTAACTTTCAAACCCTAATTATCAAACCCTGATTTTCTAACCCGATTTTTTTCTCATAAAAACAATTAATCTCTTTTCTTAATTCAATTTATTCTAAATTGTCTAAATTATTTATTTTTATTAGAAAATTTGTATAGGACGCACAATATTATGTAATTTATTTCCTCGCACTTCTTTTTCCGATTATGTAATTGCTCCTCCTATATATTAGTTAATTAGGTTTACTTTCCGCATTTTAATTTCCACAATCCCCCTAAAAGACAAATGTACCCCCCTCCCATGATGTAATAGCATAGGACTTTACTTTCTGCTTTTATTTTCTGCAAAATATTATTGTGTGGTTAGTAAAATAGGATGTGTAAAAGATTGTATGCTTAAATAATTGGACTTAGCCCATTAAATTCAAGATAAATAACTGAAATTGATATTCACACACGTAAGTCGATTGTTTTACGATCGCCATCTGCACCTCCTAGGGTTTCCTTTCTTGGTTGCCTTCAAAACATGGTCAAGTCCCTCGAATACGGGGCTATCTTAGTAAAAGTCCCATCAAATAAAAAATCATCAAGTCCCTTTAAAAGATCATAGTCCCTTCGAGTTGCCTACGAACAAATGATTTTGTCCCTCAATGACCCTACGGAAGAATGATGATAGTCCCTTCGAACTACTAAGATACACCTACATGTTTCCTTATATGACCATACAATGACCCTACGCCCGTCCCTGTAAACATCCAAGGCAAATACTACTTACTCACTAATAGTAAGGACAATCCTGCCCTAAAAGAAGTAAATAACAAGAAAGACCTTATAAACTCAGGGTAGGTAACTCTTAAATACTTGCTCACTCTTTCAAAACACTTTTTACACCCCACTTTTCAAAATACATTTTAAATTAAACACTTTGTATACATCCATTAGAGGATCACTGCAAAGTTAAAGACTTATGAAAATATTTTCTAAACACACACTACACTCTTTTTCAAATAAATGTAAAGTGAGCTAAGTAATTAAGAGCCCATGGATAACCATGGATACAAAGGGTGATAACACCTTCCCTTTGTATAACTTACCCCCCGAACTCAAATCTTTTTAAGAAGGTCTTTCCTATTATTTTATTCCTTTTACTTATTGGATAAAATAAAAGTCGGTGGCGACTCTTGCTTACTGCAACATAAATTAAAAGTCAGTTCTCCCACCGTGTTACAGAACTGGCAACTCTGTTGGGGAGTACTAATTAAAATAGGGGTTACCTTAGGAATATATGACTATAATTGTTTGAATTGTTTGCTTTATCTTTAAGGGCTTATTTGTTAGGCTACTGTGTGAAAGATCCTAACCTGAATCTAGTGTACCTTAGGTAAGTAGCAATAGACCAAGGAAATTGTACGGCGTATACCAATATGGTTGATCTGGTGGCTACAGTTAGTGTGACTTCTTGGTTAGTTCTGATGTTCCTCAAGTCAGTTGAGGATAACATGAAGCTGTCATATGTTGTCATTAACAATAACTACCCTTTAGAACCCTAATTAACCCATCTTGGAAATTAGAAAACAGTGAGATAACCGACTTTAGTGCAGTCTAAAGTTGGTTGATACTTGATGCTACGCTCATTGAGATTCTAATCTTGGGATGTTTTGGTTGGCAAGTCAGTTGCCATACTGAACAACATCCTTTAAAAAGAATCAATGATATTGAGATCCCTTAGAACCCGGTTACTATTGCTAGGACAGGTTGCACCAACTAACTTCAGTGGGGAGTGTACTTACCCATGAACTCCATGCAAGCCTTTAAACCTAAGGCCATTGTGTGAATTGTTTGTGTTTTCCATCTTCTTGTTTGAACATGACATCATAACATCATGACAACATAACTTAGCATTTTCACTAACCATTTCAAGGACCAAAGGATTTATCTTTGTTATTTGTTGCAGGTTATGGCTTCCGCTCGTAGGAACACTATCCGAGTCAACTTTGTAAGGATACCTTCCAGGCTTAAGGAATTGGTCTCAAAAGTTTCTGAAAGCTCTCAGTTCATCAAAAAACATGGTCATCTACTTGATTCGGTTACTTCAGGGTTTGATGAAGATATGATGAGTGTTCTATTCCATTTCTTTGATCCTAAACATCACTGCTTAACATTTCCCGATTATCAGCTGATGCCTACATTGGAAAAATTCTCCAAATTACTTGGTGTGCCTATCCTTGATAAGAAACCTTTCACATGCTTAGAGAAAGAGCCTAAACCTGAAGTTATTGCAGCAAACTTGAATCTGAAGAAATCAGACATTGTACTGGAAACCAGAAGTGGATCTAAGGGTATTCTTGCTAAGGTATTGATAGAGATCTTAGCCTTGCTGATTTATGGTTTGGTATTGTTCCCTAATCCATACCAATTCATAGATGTACACGCCATCAACATATTTCTGACTCACAATCTGATACCTACCTTGCTTGGAGATATCTTGCACTCTCTTCACACTCGTACTATGAAGGTGCGAGGAACTCTGATGTGTTGCATACCTCTACTATCAAGGTGGTTTATTTCACACCTTCCTCGATCTATGATGAAGAATGAACAAAGTTGGAGGTGGTCTAAAAGGATAATGTCACTCTCTCATTCAGACATTCATTGGTGTTCCTGATCTATGGATAATATTACTATCACTGACCATTGTGGAGAGTTCGCTAATGTGCCACTCCTTGGCATAAGAAGGGGCATTACTTGCAATCCTTCTTTAGCCCTACATCAGTTTTGTTATGCTCGGAGTAATGATCCTCATGATATGATTATTCAAGGTATTGTGTTTGATTATGACAACAATCTTCAAGGTTATCGTCAAAGGTTTATACGAGCTTGGACCAAGGTGAACAAGATCAACAATAATACTTTGGAACCAAAACACTTCATCCCTATGGAACCTTACCTCAGATGGGTGCGATCGCGTGCTCAGACTCTTATGATGTCATATCCTGCTGTTCTACCAGTAACTGTTGAGCCAATTGTTGAAGGAGATGTTCCTTATACCATTCTTCATCATGACATGCCTACGTATCTGGAAGAGCAGCATAAATCTTGGATTCAAATGAAGGAAGAAAGAGATACTTCTGAGGCTCAGTTCCATGATTACAAAGAGATAATGTTGGAGCTAATAAGGCAACTTCACGAAGAGCGGAACTTCAATACATATCTCAACCCAAAGAGAAAGCGTCCATGGGAGACTTGAGTCTCAGATGTTCTTATTTTCTTTGCAACCTTTTGTTTTCTTTCATTGTAAGCCCAAAGGGCAATTATATTTTAAACTTACTAATAAAAGTTTTATTTTTGTTTTCCTTTAACAAATTTAAATCTTACGTGGTCCTTGAAAACACTGCATATGCATCTACATACCATACCATTGCATAACAGGTTTCCGCGACAGGTTTCTTATCTTCTCGTTGTTTATTTCAGTGGAAATGGCTCTCAAACAGACTGTCAAAGATCTCCAAATCCAGAATGCCCAATTTCAAGAAGTGATCCTGAATTTGTCCAAAGGGAAAGAAGAGTTGAAAGCCCTCCTCGATAAGGACAAGAAAAAGAATAATCCTAAAGAAACAAGGATGATCAGTTGGAACATCTGCAAGCCGAGATGGCAGAGATGAGAATCCAGATGAATGGTCAAGTGGCTCTTATCCAAACCTTAGCCCAGAGGCAAGAAGGGCTGAGAGTCTTCGTCAATAAACTTCAAGACAACGGAGTCGGTAATTTAATCATCAGTCAACCTCCAATGAAACAAGATGACTTGGTTGAAAGGAAGATGAGGATAATAGAAGGAAAAAGACAGGCTACTATCGATCGTCTTCCAATTAAAGGAAGAAGGCCTTATAGGATTAATCCGCCTCAACACAAGGAACATAAAAGAAAGTTTATCAAAATCAACATGCCAATGTTGCAAACTTTGCAATGCTTGTTGGAGATGAATCTAATCACATTGAAAAACTCTCCTCTGAATCCCAATACTTCCTCTCCTGGCTATAATCCTAATGCCAGGTGTGCATATCACTCTAACTGTCCTGAACATGACACTAATAACTGTTAGGCATTGAGGAATAATATTCAAGACCTGGTTGATGAAGGAGTCCTCGAGGTTACGCCAGAATACCATATTGAATTCTTCTATCATCCATCAAACATCGAAGCTTCCAAACATCTGGAGTGATAAGTTTAGAGGAAGAGGCTTTGAGAACATTTGAATTTTCATTTGTAATTTCTTTTGTTGGCTCAAACACTTACTATTATGTCAAACTTTTTTTTCACATTAATGCATTGTGTATATTTGTCTTAAATTAATCCATTCGTTTCACTATATTTAAACTATGCTTCTTACCTCTCTTTTGTGATATTTAACTCTTATTAAAGTTGTAAGCCTTTAGAGGGAGGATGACAAAAACAATACCATAATCTTATGAAGTATGCTTTTGAACAGACTATGCTGACGATGTACAAAAATTGTTTCAATTCCTAAATAGTGGAGATATAAGGAAATTAATCCCTAGTCAACCCTTTTGAGCCTATGAAGTAGGAGTTTTCATTCTCATGCAAATTAAAACCCTTAATCATAACCTGGGGTAATGTAGTTCTTCGGTTAACTCAATTATGCCAGTTGTCCTTTTCTTACACAACTAATGATGGTTCCCTATAATCATTAAGTCCGACAATCAATATCTAGCAGAAGAAAAGCTCACTAAGTCAAAACCTATGAAGGAGACTTAGTAAAAATTGAGACATTCCGCTGACTATAATCTTGAAACAAACAGTTTAGGAAAAAGGAAGGGATAACAAAGTCAAAAGAAAAAGCGGTCACTACGAATCCTCAACAAAAAAAAGATGACTGACTTTTCAAATAAACTTCTGGTTTTTGAACCATCAAAAATGCCAGTGTTACCATTCCAAACTCCTTTGGAGCCCCAATGCATAAGTTAACCGAACATAGGAATGAAGAACATCACGAAGGATGGGATGAGTACAAATAAAATTTGAGCCTTTATCCTTTGTTTCTTAAACTGTGAACCAGGCCATGTTACAACCCTTTAAACGTCCCAACTGTAGCATGGTTAGTTCGAAAGCATACTGCTACAAAAAGGTATCCTGACTCCTTTAGGGCTTATTATAAATCTTGAGTTAATATCACAGTTTTTACAAACATTGTTTTGCTAAAATATTTCTTTTTCAAAACTTCCAGACAGACATAAGCGCTGAATTTTGAATATCATTGTTTGCATATAACTAAGTGTTTGACAACAAAGAAGCTTATATGATGAACATTCAATAAACCAAAGTCCTCCTAACAAACAAAGTTACTTCCTGGGCCTGACTCAGTTGGATCAAAGCCAATGTATACATGGGGCACGGTCACTATCTTCCAATCAAGGGCATGCCATGTTATTGTCCAATTCATCTGGGGTAGTTAGGTCAAGATTCAACGATGCTTAATAGCCAGGGGTAGGTCTCCTCATATAAATTATCAAAGGTAATATTACATAGTTCACGATGCCAGAGGCATATATTATTGATGTAGGTGATGTTGTTGAGGTGTGTGATAGTTGTTGTTGAGAAGTGGTGTATTGTGTTTCTGATGCTTGCTTAATTTCTACTATATTACTCTTTGTGATGTAAGTATCTCACCCCTTCTGTTTGAATGTTACCCTTATGTTGGTAACATGTAGGTGATCAGGATAAGTCGAGTGGTGATCTGTGAAGTCGGAGTACTTCGTGTCTTTAGGGTGTTGGCTCTGATATGTTGCTTTGGGAGTCGGGTCGACGTTGCCTTTATTTGTTATTTCTCTTAGAAAACAATTTTTGTACTTGAAGTTGATAGATGTTGTTTTAAAAATATTACGCTGCAAGTTGAATAACTATTTTTGAAAACGTATTATTGAGCCGGTTATGGTGAATTGTAGTTGATTGTGACACTCGAATAAAAAGTTGAAAATTTTACTCTGATAATTACATAAAATTCCGCGGGGTAATTTGGGTGTTACATCTCACCCCTTTTTTGTTGTTGCGTCTGTGCTTCTTTGGAAGTACAAATAATCCAGGTACTTGAGAGTGTGTGGAGTCGTGTTGCTTGTTCGAGTCTAGGACGCTCTAATACGTAACACAAGATTGAGAATTTTTCAGTTGTTTATTTTATTTCCGCTACGTATTTGTTTTATATTATCAGATTTTCGAGGATATTTTGTTGAGATTGGCTTATTGCTCGAGTTGAATTAAATTGTTGTTTCCGTTGTTGTTAATAAATAACTTAATTTGGTGATTGTTGTTGAAAGTAATTTGGCATTCCACTTTGAAAACTCTGATTTTATTGTAGTAAGCTATTATTTTGTAAATTGGGATAAGTGGGGTGTTATAGCCAACACCTTTTCTTCAGTAGATGTAGATAACATTCTGTACATCAAACCACAAATATTTATTATAAGGTTTAAAACTAGTTGAAGGGTTTGAATGTGAATCTTGTTATGATAATCCTTTATATTGAGGATGAACTCAGTCTGCACTATGAGTTTTAACAGATTATAATATAACATCTTCAAAGATTTATATTTCTTATGATGTTGCAGTAGTTCCAATATCTTCAGCATCTGAAGGATATAATCTTTTGATCTGCAGACTCATTCAACAAGCCTAGACCTCTCGAGGTCAAGCTTATCAATAAGTCCAATCAGAGACAGGTTCTTCGTCAAGAAATTTTTAAGTTGAATATTTTTTTGTTGAACACCCATAATATCTAAGCATGACACACCATGTGCTTTGGAATCAGGCTAGTTAAGATTCATCAGAAACAATCTGTAAGGAATCTTTTTTATATCATATTAGAGATCCACTATGCCTCTAGGCTTAAGTTTCAGCAAATTAAACATATGCCTTCTTCTAGTTGAGCGTCACGAGCAGTCATACTTCAGGTAGCTGCACTTCTAATGATATCTGCAACATTGATTATCTGAAGCTTAGGAGCCTATGACTTGTTAGGTCCTTTTCAGAAAGTGTTCGTAGAATTCTTTCAAATGTCGGGTTATCCAACAAAAGTTGTTTGCTAGTATTAGCATGATCAGGATAACTTCAATTGAGACGAAGTAGAAGCAAAAAGTATTAACTATATTTATTTATCAGTATTAAATTTGTCATAAGAGCAATAACTTAACATCTTGATTCCAGATCTAATCTTGTCGATAGTCAGAAAGTCCATCAGCTTTTTTGGTTTAGATTTTCTTCATTTGAATATGAGTCCGGATGTCTTCATCTTCTGGAGGAATCTTCTCATTAGAGAATCCAATCCTCGTCAACAACGCCGAGTTAAATTTCACTTCTTCTGTAGCGTCTTCTGAGAGAAAACTATCTCATGTTGCCAAACAAATTATCTAATCAATTTAGATATGTTTCCATGAGATCATTTCCATAGAGATTAGCTCAAGTGAACAATAGTTATAACATTTTTCCTTCTGAAATGTTTAATCACTTCAACTTGAACTACTTTGATCTTCACAAATCTTCTGACAGAGGAGTTGTTCAGATCTTCTATGAACTAGACAGAGTTACCGAATATCTTCATTTGAAAACACATAACTCTTCTGGATAAAGTGACTTATTATCTCCTTCTGAATATTCTTTTTAACCCTTGATCTCTTCATCTTGAAGTTTCCATGGTTCTAAATCAGAACACGAGCAAATTGCTTCTGTACATGAAAATTTTCTTAATGAGATTCTGAGAAAGTCAAAAGTAGAATTGGAGTCTTTTATTTGAAAACATTGTATACTTAGTAAGAATAACTTTCATCAAACAAGGAATCTTGCTTTCTGATGATTCTTATGATCCTTTCCTGATCATTCAAATTTTCTTCCAACCTTTTACCAGCATCATATGAGGGAAATATGTAATTGTTAACTATTATATTCCATTGATCAAATTCATAGGTTAAAAAGGAATTTCTTCAGTTCAACTTTCCAGTGCTCAACCTTTTCACCAACAATGATGGATGATAGAACATATAGCATACGAGACTGGAACAACAGGTGGTGGAGGAGATTAACCAAATTGTTTCTTAAAGCTCATTTAGATATTTATCTGACAAGGTTAAATGTTTGATAAATGAAAGCTCTAAAATTTGACCAAATTTTGGTAAAACAAGATGTTAAATAAGACGTTCTAATTTGAAGAAATTAGGGAAGACAACATGTCAGAAAACATGTCTTATCATGGGAACTCGACATTTTTGTCTGTTACAAACATATTTTGTTAAAGATTTGTTTTGAAGATTTTAAAAGATTTTATCTGCAGCAATCAATGCATGGATCAAGGAATAGTTGGATTATTTGAAGCACATGAACAACTGAAGATTATATAAGAAGACTTAGATCTAGGGCAAAAATAACAAGTATTATTTTGTAAACTTTTGTAAAAGTCAAATAAGGGTTTAGGTTTTTGAGAGTCAGGTACTTTCTTGTATTGTAAGTCACCATCTATATCAGTTTGATACATTGTGGTAGACATGGTTGTTTATACAAATTCTGAAACCCGTTGGTATTGAATTGTATATTGTTCTTAGATGAATATTTTAAGCATATCCAAGTATATTTGTTAGTCAAGAGTCTTGGTTGAACTTTGTATTGAAAGGAGGTTCTTTCAAGTAGAATGATGTAATTATTGGGGCTATAACTGTTAGAAATCATAGAGGTGATTAAGGGAGTGAGATGCGTTTCTCTTATCGAAGATATGGTTCTTACATAAAGATTACATTCGATAGAGATTAGGTAAAACGAATGTTGTTTACTTGTAAACCGAGAGTTGTTTACAAGAAATAACCATATGGATAATGTGATCTTCTTCCTGGCTTGGTGGCCCCATAGTAGGTGAATTGCACCGAACTGGGTTAACATATCTTGTGTTATTTATCATTCTGCAAATTTATAGTTCAATATTTTGCTTGTTGATTAACATGTCGTAACATATGTTGGAACATTTGTGATGACCTTGTGTTGATATTCTGAATATCAGTCTGTTGTGTTGTACCCTTATTTAAGTGATGCAAAGATTAATATCCCGACATATGGTTAGGATATCTGAGATATGTACACCAAAATTTCAATAAATATCAATAACATAACCAAAGTTCTGATACCAATTGAAGGGGAGAGAAACACAAGAAAGGGGGGTTTGAATTGGGTTTCATCAGATTTGATCTTTTCTCTAAAACTCAAACACATAGTAAACAATAATAAAAACAATAATAAACACAGATATTTTTATTTTGGTTTGATGTTAACAAAACTACTCCAGTCCATCTGCCAAGGTGCTTTCGCCTTCAACAAGAACTTAATCCAATAATCTCAACGGATTATTACAATCTTTAAATAGTAGAGAACAACTTAGCTCTCTCAAGTATCCAGACTAACGACTTAGTCACTTGAGGAAAACCACTTTGAAAAGTATTACAAGGTGAGTACGAAGAATTTCTTATAATCAAGCATATTACATAAGTCTAAGTCCGATAACACAAAAGTGTTAATAACAAGATATGAACAACAATTCTCTGCTTAAAAGCATTAGGGAAAAGATAAATACTTCACAAGATTATCAGAAAAATTATGCTGACAAAATATGTAGACAATTGGATTTAGAAGAAAGAGACCATGTGTTCCTCCATGTCACACCTTGGTACCACCTAGGTGGGGAGAGCAATCAAGACGCGAAATTTAACTCCAAAATTTATTAGACTCTATCAAATAACTTCAAAAATTGGACATGTGGCTTACTGAATTGCATTACCTCCCTTTTTATCTTAGATACATAATGTGTTCCATGTCTCACGACTATAAAAATACATTTCGGACCCTTCCCATGTAATCAAACTAGTTACCATTCAACTTAAAGAGAATTTACCATTTGAAGTAATACTCGTTAGGATCGAGGATAGAAAGATGAAACTGTTGAGAAATAAGGAAATTTTGTTGGTAAAAATAATTTGGAACCAAGCCATTGGTGATGCAACTTGGGAACTTAAGAGTGCAACCAGAGAGAAATACCTGAATTTGCATACAAACACGTAGTTTCAAGGACTAAACTCTTTTAGGGGGGGTCTATTGTAAGACCCGTAATTTTAAAATAAATAATTTTTTTAAGTATATTCGCACATCTATAATATATTATGATTGGATATAAAATTAAATAATATTTATATGAGTAAATTATATATATATATATATATATATATATATATATATATATATATATATATATATATATATATATATATATATATATATATATATATATATATATTAGGATTTTTATTTCATTAGTGGTTCACGATATAAATTTTCTAAAAAAATCTTTATTTTCAGTCTCTTCAGCGTTCGAAAAATAGCCGCCTTAATTTTTGAAACAACCCATTTTTGTAACAAAAATTTAAGGATAGAATAAAAAAATTATTTATGATAGAATTATAAAATAAAAATATTTGCTCCGTCTAAACTAATTTATGGTCTCTCCAATAAATGGTAGATTTACCCGCTTAAAATTTTAAAACAGTATTTGTTTGTAACAAAATTGTATCCATGGAATCACAAAATTGGTTTTGATAGAATAATAAAAAGATAATGATAATAATAATAAATTTTATTTTCTCGATTGTTTTTTATTGCAATATAAAATAACCGAAAAAACTGTTTTATTATCAACACAAATTATTTCAGACATTTTGATCATTGTCACATAACACCGAAAATTACACTATACGATACAAATCTTACCGGATAAAGATATGGATATATTTTAGAGAATATTTATGATGGAGGTGTTTAATTGAGAAGTGACTTGTGATGATCAATTAGCTAGTAAGTAGTTTGAAATGGAAGAGTAGTAACTGATATTTTCGTTGATCAGAACTTGGCGTGGGACAGAGACTTCATCTTCGATGATGGATTATGAAGAGGAGAAAATGGGTGTACCTGCAAGGCACTCCGATGCTAAAGTAAAAATCAAATAGAGAAAAGGGCAAGTACAAAATGAGCATATCTTAAGATGATTTTGAATACCTAACCCTCTCAAATGAGAGGGTTTTTATAGTGCCCCCAATACTTGGCCATTGATCCATATTTTTGAGCCTGGATAGTAGGTTCCCCAAAAATAGGTAATTGCCATAAAATAGTCGTTGTAATTGTAGACGGACATTTTCGACGCCATGAAATAATGTACAAATGGTATTTACTTCGACAGATTGAAGATATATATACGTCTGGGAAAGAAAAAATTGAATAATATACTTAGGAGAGGTTTTTCGACAGATTTAGATAATGTTGTTGTTTTTCGACAAATTCGACAGACTTGAAAAGACGCGTCGTTTGGATGCAAATGAAGAAATTCAAATTCAAGAGTTATTACATTTGGCAGAAACACGCGTGGAAGCACCCGGTGAAGAGAGAACATGCCAAAGGCCAAGTGTCATAGTTTTAGAATTTATTCGTTAGCGACAGTTATGTTATTTGTATATAAATAGAGTAGTTCTTATCAGAATTAGTGTGTGAAAAACTTGTACAAAATTCCTGCAAAAATACTCGAAGTAACTCCGTTTGAGAAAAGTTTTATCTGGAAATGTACGTGTAAACAGCACCTTTTTATTTTATCAAATTTAAATAAAGTTCAAAGTCTTTACAATTCCTTTACATTACGAGTCATTTATCTTCTTCGACATTTACTTTATGCATTGTCTGAGTTTATTTTATTTATTTCTCGCCAGAACTTTTACTCTTTTCCTTAGTCAAATTATCCGTACATAAATGACTTAACAAAAGTGAGACCAAAAGATTGTTAGAGATAAAACGTTTGTCGAAAAGCACACGTGTCCTAGGATTTGTGTGGTTGATCCTGCAAGTGAACCAATTTGATAAGATTAGAAAACCAACGGTTGTTCGCCAAAATCAACAGCGAACAAATTGGCACGCCCAGTGGGACACTGTGAATTTAGAGAAACATAATAACTCTTAGTCAAGAAAGGTTTCACTTCGTTGTATGATTCTAAGAAGCAGTAAATTAGCTGTAACTGACGTAGAAAGACCTAAAAGAACAAGAGTAAGAAGAATGGTGAATCCGCCAAATAATCCAAATGAGAACATTCTGGTGCTTAACCCTTCGACTAGGGGAAATACGGAGTCAGTCTCTGTATCAGAGGTTGTGCCCTTGTCAACATGGTCAACACCAACGTTTTCAGTGTCTCAAAATGCGCATAGTTTCTCCACCACGGGACACCAAATGCCCATATGGACACCTCCTCCTATTGGGAATACTCATAGGCCTTCTGCAACAAATTTTACCATGCCTCTGTATAAGTAGGGAACAACCTTTTGGAATGCCAACTTTAACGATGTAGAATTTGCAGAATGCATCATCATTATATTCTGATTCCATGGTCAACATGACTTCACCATTACAAGGGTCGGGATCTGGTGGAAACATAGGTAGATTGAATCAGCCCCCACCAAGATTCCAAACTTATACGCCGATAATTACGAATAATTATGCGCAGATAATTAGACAACAAATGGACGAACGCAATCATGATATGGTCCAAATGTTGACACAACAAATGGGAGTAGTGTTTAATCCTTTAATACAAAACACCACCCAAACAAACCAATTATTGGCGGCGTAAATGACACGCATTGATGGTTTTTTCAGCGTCCCTCAAACTCGACATAGAGAACAAGTAGTTTTGAACCATAGGGTGGATGTCGAAGAGGAACCCACAATAAATCAGTGGCCGTTAGACTTTGCCCAGGAAAATCTTAGAAACCAAGAGGAAGTGGTCGAACAACCTCGTGTAGAAATCCCTGCCCAACAAGAGTCTAGGAGGATACTAGTCCAGAGAGGCCAAGACGCTGATGATGTGGTGCAGCGAATTCGTTATGATAACTTGTCTGCCGAAAATAATTTAGCAGCCATGGTCGAAAGGATAATGGCACAAAATGGGGCGAATGTAGGATTGCAAAGGCCTAGTTATACTTCCTTGTTATCTGAATATATACTGCAAATGGAATTACCCCCAAGATGGAAAGTTCCTAAGTTCACCAAATTCTCAGGGGACACTAGTGAATCCACTATAGAACATATAACCCGTTATTTGATCGAAGCGGGGGGAAATAGCCCACAACGAGAATTTGAGAATGAAGTATTTTCCAAGTTCTTTGACAAAAAATGCATTCACTTGGTATACATCCTTGCCCGCGAGTTCAGTACATACGCGAACTCAATTAGAAAGGTTATTCCATGAACAATTTTATATGGGACAGACCAAAATAAGCCTGAAATAATTTGCCAGTGTTAAGAGAAAATTCTCTGAACCAATAGATGATTATCTAAATAGGTTTAGATTGCTAAAGGCGAGATGTTTCACTCAGGAGCCTGATGTTGCACCCCAAAATTTTCCCTCACAATACAAGAGTTTGTGTGCTAAGAGATTCACAAGGTTCACAAGACCTCTCATGAGGTTCATGAAGTTTACAAGACACCTTATGAGGTTCACAAGGTTCACAAGACACCTTATGAGGTTCACAAGGTTCACAAGACCTCTCATGAGGTTCACAAGGTTCACAAGACCTCTCATGAGGTTCATGAAGTTTACAAGACACCTTATGAGGTTCACAAGGTTCACAAGACACCTTATGAGGTTCACAAGGTTCACAAGACCTCTCATGAGGTTCATGAAGTTTACAAGACACCTTATGAGGTTCACAAGGTTCACAAGACACCTTATGAGGTTCACAAGGTTCACAAGACCTCTCATGAGGTTCATGAAGTTTACAAGACACCTTATGAGGTTCACAAGGTTCACAAGACATCTTATGAGGTTCACAAGGTTCACAAGACATCTTATGAGGTTCACAAGGTTCACAAGACACCTTATGAGGTTCAAAAGGTTCACAAGACCTCTCATGAGGTTCATGAGATTCACAAGACACCTTATGAGGTTCACAAGGTTCACAAAGTTCACAATTAGTCAGAAGATTTGACATTTCCCTCAGACAATGCTTCCTCCTAAGCAATGCATCCTAAACTAGGGTTTTGACTTTAATCAGGATAAATAAACTCCCAAGACTTCAAGTGAGCTTCATAGCATCTTATATGTGTTTAAGAACCCCCATGACAAGTTTCAAGACTTTTCTCAAAGGTTTGCTCAGTCAGATGATCAGATAAGTCAAAATCAGTCAAAGCAGTTAAAAAGTCAAACTGAGGTCAACTGTGGTCAAACCAAAGTCAAACTTCATGATTTTTTGTCAACATCAAGTATATGAAGTAAAATTCATCATTTGATCAAGGGTTGATCATGATTCATCAAGAATATTTCAGATCATCAAGAATCAGAGGTTTCCTTAAGAAAAGTCAACTGAACTTTGACCAGCCATAACTTTCACATGCTTCATCAAATTTTTCCCATTCAAAGCTTATTTAGAAGGAAATTTAATTCTCTACAACTTTGTGTCTCACAAGCCAAGCCCAAAAATGCTTCATTTGGAAGGTATGAGCTAAGACATTATAGGTCCTTTTGAAAGTCAACAAAAAGTCAACAACTTCAAAAGGGCATAACTTGAGAATGGTAAATGATATGGACATGAAACCAATGGGGTTGGTTAAAGGACTCTTTAAGCTTTCCAAAATGTCCAAGATCACCCTCATAGCATTAAAATTGAAGGATGTGTGCCCTTGCAAAGTTGGGAAATCTTTGGGTGGTGTATGAAGAAAATAGGGTCTTAAAACCAAATTCTTTCAAATGGGCTGAACTTTTTGTGACCCAAGGTGTTCCATGACATCATGCATGAAATTTATTTGATATTTTCATAATTTAATTTAATTTAATTTATTTATTATGATTTTTTATATTAAAAATCATTTTAAATTTAAATAAAATATCAAATGTGAAAATTTAAAATATATTTTGGTTCTAGAAGGTCATTAACATGATTTGGATTGAATTGATATAACATTGATGATGATTGGCTTGAAATAGAAAGGTCTCATTCACAAATATTTGAAATTTAAGTCCTAATCTTTTTCAATCTCCAAAATCAAAAAAATCCATACAATGATCCAATCTTTCTGACCTAATTCACTCACTATAAGTATATGAAGAGAACACAATGCATAGGGACGAATTTGACAGCCTCAAAGAGTAAGTTTGCACATTCAAAAAACTCACCAAAAATTCAAATTCGGATTTCACAATTCAGGCCCTTTCAAGACAATTTGAAGGTTGAGACATGTTCTACGAACCTCATTGAATCTATTTGAACCATTTGCAACATTCAAATCATTGCATATGACCTAAACCGAATCATGTTCTTCAAGAAATTGTTGATTTTCGATTCCATTGATTGGCTGGATTAAAATTGTTTTTGATTGTTTGATGATGTTTGTGATGAACCCTAGAATGATTCTGGGCTATTCAATTGAGTTTTTTATGCAGGTATGGAGTTTCACCATGATTAGGGTTCACGACCTCTTTTAGGGTTTCATGATTTGATCATGATAAATGAATTTTAAAGACATAGGACGATTGCAAATCTCAGTAGGAACTCAATGGCATAAATAATTTTGTGAAATTTCGTTGTTTGGTTGAAGTTTGTGATTCACAGGAATGAAAAACGCAGGTATATTCGTAGAAGAATTCGCAGGAAAATTTGCAGCGTCCAAGGAAGAAGATGAAGTTCCTGGCGCGCATTCTGGGATTCAAATATTGTTTTAATATTTTATCATGTTGTTGATAATTTATTTCACAATTGCAGCGTTGGCCCAGTGGTGAAGGATGCGCATGTTATGCTTGTAGGTCCTTGGTTCGAATCTTGGGCTCAGCAACTTTTTTCTTATTTTTCCAGTTAATCATCAAACTTAATATATTATTTATTGTTGTGGTTTAAACATCAGTTGCTCCCTCCCGACTGGATGGTAAGTGTGTTTGCGTGTTGTGAAAAGGTCCTGGGTTCGAATCCCCCCCAGGCCTTTTGTGTTGTTTCTTTTTGCTTTGTTATGTTCTGTTTTCAGGTTAATAACAAAACCCCATGGAGTGCATTCTTTCTCACCTGCGCGCGCATGGTCCAGTGGTTTGTGTGTTGGTCTTGAGGGTTGAAAGCTTAGGGACTGGGTTCAAATCCCAGCCCAGGTAAGTTTTGTTTTTTTTCATTCTTTTTCTGTTTTTCTTATTTATTTAATTTATATTATAGTTAAATGAACTTAAATAATAAAAAAAAATAGAATGTTTATATTATTATTATATTTTAGAACTCATCTTTTTTAATTTAAATCTTATTAGAAAAATTATTTATTTTTGTAAATTATTAATATTGTATAATTCTATATAGTATTTAATTAATCCTAATTTATTATTCTAAAAAAACATATAAACCCTAATTTTCTAAAACCCTAAAATATTTTGTAAAACCTAATTATTTTTTTTAAAAAAAAAACCTAATTATAAATGTTAAGTTATTTGTTAATTATAACTTTTAATAAACTTTAATTATATGTATATATTTTTTATAATTTGTTTGTAATTATTATTTAATTCTTGTATGTAAATAATTTTTTTTAGTGTATGTTTAAAAATAATTAAAACTTGCTAATTTAATTTTGTAAATATAATTTATTTTCATAATATGTTTATAATTAATCTAATTTTTATAACTTGTATATAATTTAAAACTTTATAATAATTAGTTATATAATTGTTTATATTTTCTTCTTAATCTTGAAAAATAAGTGTTTATAAAAAAATTGAACTTTTAATTATTATGCTAATGTTCTTGTTTATTTTATTATTAATTCTATTTATTTTCATATACTATTACTAACCCCATATATATATATTGTGATTATTTATTATTATTGTTACTAACCCAATTATTTATTATTACTTATTTTGCTTATTTATTTAATTTGATTTAATTATTATTATTATGTAACGGTCTCCTTTATGTAATATTTTAGTAGTAATGTTTAATATTTATGTTTAAATGTTATGGTTAGTAAAATAGGGAGTGAAACATGTTTGTATTTTAAAAATTAATTTAGATCACTAATTTAAAAGATAAATATTTAAAATTGTACACTCACACACGTAAGTCGATCTTTGATCGCCATCTCACTTTCTAGGGTTACCTCTCATGTTGCCTAAACTAAAGGTGAAGTAGGGTGTATAAAGCAAAGTCCCTCATTTCACATCATCTAGTCCCTAAACAGATAAAAAGATCAAGTCCCTTCGAATGTTGCCTTCGTAATGATCTTGTCCCTTTCGTATAAAGATGATAAGTCCCTTCGAATTGCTTATACACCCCACAATTGCCTAAATAACAGATGTCCCTTCACTTGTCCCTCATACATCCAAGGTAATAACTACCTATTCCTTAATAACAGGGATAGTCTTACCATTTAAAGGATTCAAGAACAGAAAAGACTTAAACTTAGGGTAGGTTCCTCTTAGATACTTGTTCACTCTTCAAAAACCTTTCAAACACTTCATATTTTCAAACAGATTTTCAAAACAAAGGTTTTATATACATCCGTACATGGATCATTATAAAACACTTAAGAAAATTTCTATTCACACACTTCACATTTCAAAAACAGTTTAAAGTGAGCTAAGTAACTAAGGGCCCATGGATAACCATGGATGTAAAGGGTGCTAACACCTTCCCTTTACATAACCTACCCCCCGGACCCAAAAATCTTTTAAAAGGTTTTTCCTGTTCTTTTATGCCTTTCCTTTGGATAAAATAAAAGTCGATGGCGACTCTTGCTATCCGCAACATAACTCAAGTCAGTTCTCCCACCGTGTTACAGAACTGGCGACTCTGCTGGGGACTTAATAAAAGAGGGTTACCCTTAGGAATTAGATCACTTTAAAATTGTTTGTCTTGTTTGCTTTATACTTATCTGTTGGGTGCTCTTATGTGTGAAAGATCCTAACCCGGATCTAGTGTACCTTAGGTAAATGGCAATAGACCAAGGAAACTGTACGGCATATACCGATATGGTTGATCTGGTGGCCATAGTTAGTGTGACTTCTTGGTTGGTGCTTATGTTCCTTAAGTCAAGTTGAGGATAATATGAGGCTGCCATATGTTGTCAATACACTAACTAACTTTTAGAACCCTAGTTATCCCATCTTGGCCTTTAGAAAGTAGTGAGATAACCGGCTTTGGTGAAGACTAAAGTTGGTTGATACTCGATGCTACGCTCATTGAGATTCTAAACTTGGAGGGTTTTGGTTGGCAAGTAAGTTGCCTACTGAACAACCACCCTTGTGAAGGATCAATGATATTGAGATCCCTTAGAACCTGGTTACTTTTGTAGGACAGGATGAACCATCTAAACTTCAGGGGAGGGTACTTACCTTTAAACCTCATGCAAGCCTTTAAACCTAGGGCTATTGTGTGACTTGTTTGTGTGTGCCACATGTTTGTGATTGAGCATAACATCATAGCATCATCATGCATCATAAGCATAGCATTTTCACTAACCATTTCAAGGACCAAAGGATTTATCTTTGTTCTTTGTTGCAGGTCATGGCTTCTGCTCGTAGAAACACTATCAGGATCAACTTTGTAGGCATACCTCCTAAGCTTAAGGAGTTGGTTTCTCAAGTGTCTGAAAACTCCCAGTTTATCAAGAGACATGGCTACCTACTGGATCTAGTCACCTCAGGGTTCAATGAAGACATGATGAGTGTCCTGTTTTAGTTCTTTGATCCTAAACACCATTGCTTCACATTCCCTGATTATCAGCTGGTTCCTACAATGGAAGAGTTCTCTAAACTTCTGGGTATACCTGTACTTGATCAGAAACCATTCACAGGCTTGGAAAAAGAGCCTAAACCTGAGGTTATTGCTGCAGCTCTACATCTGAAGAAGTCTGACATTGTTCTAGAAACGAGAAGCGGAGTTAAGGGTATTCTTGTTAAGGTGTTGATAGAGAAGGCTCAAGTATTCTTGAAGGCTATGAGCTATGATGCTTTTGAGGAGATTTTAGCCTTGTTGATTTATGGCTTAGTGTTGTTCCCCAATCCAGATCAGTTCATAGACGTTCATGCCATCAACATATTCCTGAGTCGCAATCCAGTGCCTACATTGCTTGGAGATATCTTGCATTCTCTTCATACTCGTACTACAAAGGCACGAGGAACTTTGATGTGATGCATACCTTTGTTATCTATGTGGTTTATTTCTCACCTTCCTCGCTCAGTGATGAAGAATGAACAGGGGTTCATATGGTCCAAGAGGATCATGTCACTCTCTCATTCAGATATCCATTGGTGCTCCAGATCTATGGAGAATGTCACTATCATTGACCGTTGCGGGGAGTTTCCTAATGTGCCACTTCTAGGCATAAAAGGAGGCATTACTTACAACCCTTCTTTAGCTCTACGACAGTTTGGTTACGCTCGGAGTGATGGTCCACATGACATGTTGATTAAGGGTATCGTGTTTGATTACGACAACGATCTGCAAGGTTACCGTCAGAGGTTCATACGAGCATGGGGAAAAGTGAACAAGGTTGACAGCAAGACTCTGGAGCCCAAGTACACTATTCCTATGGAAGCTTACCTCAGATGGGTGCAATCTCGTGCTCAAACTCTCATGATGCCATATCCAGCCATCCTGCCAGTTACTATGGAGCCTGTTGCTGAAGGGGATACTTCTTATACCGTCCTTCACCCAGACATGCCTACTGACATGGAAGATTTACAGAGATCCTGGATCCAGTTGAAGGAGCAAAGGGATACCTTCGAGGCTCATTACAAAGCAAGCCAAGAAATAATTCTGGAACTAACAAAGCAACTTCATGAGGAACGGAATCTCAACTCATACCTCAACACAAAGAGGAAGCGTCCATGGGAGACTTAAAACCCCTATCTCTTGTATTTATTTCATTTTCTGTAAGCCCAAGAGGCAAAACAAATTTATTACTAATAAAAGTTTACCTTCTTGTTTGTTTAAGAAAATTTAAATCCCGCGGTCCTTGAAAACATTGCATACGCATTAACATATCATTGCATCACAGGTTTATTGTGCACAGGTTTCTTATCTTCCCGCTGTTTATTTCAGCAATGGCTCTTGAACAAACAGTTAAGGATCTCCAGGCACAAAATGCACAATTCCAAGAGATGATCCTGAACTTGTCCAAGGGGCAGGATGAATTGAAGACACTGCTGGCCAAGAAGACTAAGAAGACTAGAAGGTCAGGTGGCCTGATCAACATGGGAAGAAGGTTCAGAGGTCCTGTCAAGACCAAAGAACAGGTTGAAGATTACGAGTCTGAAGAGTTTGAGAAAGAGGGAGGCAGTCTCCATAACACAATGGGGGACTCTGATTCTGAAGCTAACTACTATCATGAGCCTAATGAAGATAAGTTCAAGATGCTGGTGGATAGAATGGATGCTATGGAATTACAAAAGTCTTCTGGGCTGGATTTTGAAGACCTGAGTTTGATATCTGGGGTGGTCATACCCATTGGTTTTAAGGTTCCTACTTTCGTAGTTTATGATGGTGTCTCTTGTCCCAAGCTGCATCTGAGGTCTTATGTCCAGAGAATCCAACCCCATACTGCTGATAAGAAGTTGTGGATCCATTTCTTCCAAGAGAGCTTATCTGGAGCTCAATTGGAATGGTATTATCAGTTAGAGAGTGTCAACATCCGTGATTGGAATGATCTTGCTGAAGCCTTTTATAAACAATATCAATACAATGCTGATTTAGCCCCTACTCGCATGCAACTACAGAGCATGTCTATGGGTGCTAAAGAGAGCTTCAAGGAGTATGCTCAGAAGTGGAGAGACTTGGCTGGAAGATTGCAACCACCTCTAACTGACAGGGAGTTAGTTGATATGTTCAAGTGTACGTTGAATGGTCCCTTTTACAGTCATCTCATTGGAAGCTCATCATCTGGCTTCACTGAGTTGATAATGACAGGAGAGCGCGTTGAAAGTGGTATAAGGAGTGGCAAGATTCAAGTGGGTGCTTCTTCATCAGGTGCTGCAAAGAAGCCTCCCAGTGGGAAGAAAGAGTCAAATGCTGTTTATGGTCAACCTGATCGTAATAGAAGGCATCAGTCTGTGAGTGCAGTTCATATCTCCAATCCAACTACTGCAACAACAGAGCAGCCACAGGGAAATCAACAGAGGGCTAGAAGGCAGTTCACTAAGATCAACATGTCAATGGCCCAAGCCTTGCAACACTTGTTGAAGGCTGAATTTATCACTCTGAAAGATGCTCCTCAGAATCCTAATGTTACCTCTCCCAGGTACAATCCTAATGCACGATGTGCATATCATTCAAATTGTCAGGGACATGATACCAATAGTTGCTGGGTATTGAAGAACAAAATTCAAGATATGATTGATGCTGGAGAGATTGAGTTCGACCCTCCGGGTACTCCAAATGTGATTACTGCTCCCATGCCAAATCATGAGAAGACTGTCAATGCCATTGATGAAGATTCACATATTTCCTCAGTTACAGATTTGACTACACCATTGTCTGTTATTAAGAAGAAGTTAGTGCAAGCTGGGTTCTTTCCAGGTTGTCGTGAAGATTGTCTATATTGTACCTATAAGCCAGATAGCTGCTGGAGGTTGAGAGATGGAATTCAACGTCTCATGAATAATTATACCATAGTGTTTGAAAGGACTCCATCTTCTGTAGAGAGTATGGTTGATCATATAACTAAGCGTGCGAAGATTGAAGAGGTGGATATGGTTGATAAAGTGCCGGTGAGGATCACTTCCAAGGGTTCTGTCAAAATCACTCATAAGGGTCCAATTAAGATTACTGCTGAAGGCCCTGTGAAGATTGTTGCTGAAGCTAGAGTGGCTCCTATGATCATTACCACTCCTGGTCCTATTCCGTATACTTCTGATAAAGCTGTGCCTTGGCATTATGGGTCTGATGTTTATATCCATGGTGTTAAGCAGGAACCCATAATTGATATGCCTATTGATGTTGATAATATTGCTGGATCTAGTAAGATCACACGAAGCGGAAGAGTTTTCTCTCCTCCAATTACTTCCAAGAATATAGTTACTCCAGCTACTACCTCCACCACTGATGCTCGGGGCAAAGGTCCTGTTATTGAACCTATACCAACTGATGTGCCAGCTGCTGATGATCTTTCTAAGCAGATGGAAGAAGTATTGAAAATCATTCGCAAGAGTGATTATGACATTGTTGATCAATTGGGGCATACTCCCTCCAAGATTTCTATGTTGTCTTTACTATTGTGCTCTGAGGCTCATGCCAAGCCCCTGATTAAATTTCTGAAGACTGCTCATGTACCAAATGAAATTTCTGTTGACCAGTTTGAAAATTGTGTCGCACACTTGACCTATGATAATGGGTTAGGTTTCTCCGATGCTGATTTGACTTCGGCCAAGAGGGATTATAACAGGGCTCTACATATCTCCATTGAATGCAGGGGCACTACCCTGTCACATGTATTAATAGACAATGGTTCCTCTCTGAATGTGTTGCCCAAAGAAGTCCTGAATAAACATAGTCCTGAAGATGCTGTGTTGAAACCCAGTAATATAGTGGTGAAGGCTTTTGATGGCTCAAGAAGAGTGGTACATGGAGAAATTGATCTCCCAATCAAAGTTGGTTCTCAGGTTTTCAATGCTACCTTTTATGTAATGGATATTCGACCATCGTATTCTTGTTTGCTTGGGCATCCCTGGATCCATGGGGCAGGTGCTGTAACTTCTAAATTACATCAAAACCTGAGGTATCCAGTAGAGGGGAAGGTTGTTACTGTTTACGGAGAGGAAGGGTATATGATTAGCCATGTGAATACCTTTAAATATCTTGAAGTGGAAGGTGAATATGTTGAAACACCGTGTCAGACATTTGAAGTGGTTCCTTGGATTGTTAATGATTATGAAGCTCCTCCTGTTGTCAAGAAAGTTCCTGTGGTCACCAGAGTACCTTCTACAATGGCCTCCCTTAAAGATGCTAGAGCTGTGGTGGATGAAGGTGGTTGTACTATTTGGGATCAGCTTCCTGATATTCCATACAAGTCTGACAAATTTGGTTTGGGTTTCACTGCAGAGTCCCAGAAGGCTGTTCGTCGTGCTCGTGTTGTTCGTATCACCAATCAGGGGATTATGAAGAATAAGATCAATGTTGTGGGTGACTATGATGAAGACTACAACTTGTATGCTTGGATTTTTCCTACTGTGGGTGTTGGGCTCAACAATTGGAAAGCTGAAGATGTTATTCCTATCTCCTTTAGTCAGGAGTAAATACTATTACTGTGTTGCTACTTTTAAGTTTGTAATTTCTTGAACAATTGAACTCTTAAGCCTTGTGCCTTACCCGGGGCACAATGGTGTGCTTGTTACGGGATGTCATTTCATTTGCATACTTCATTCAATAAAAATCAGTGGACGTTTCGTTTTCGTAAATATTGTGTTCCTTGTCTTTCTTTTCTTTTTTGTTTTATCAGCTATGTGTTCTTACACACACCCACATCACTAAAATGCAGATCCTCATCCACTCTGGATCCTGTTGATAATAGTTCTACTATTGCCAATTATAATTTTGAGAATCCGATCTATCAAGCTGAAGACGGAAATGAGGACGATTGTGAAGTACCTGTAGAGCTTGCTAGGTTGTTACAACAAGAAGAGAAAGCTATACAGCCACATGAAGATCCAGTCGAAGTTGTGAATCTGGGAACTGAAGAAAACAGGAAAGAGGTCAAGATAGGGGCTGAATTAGAGGATAGTGTCAAGAGAAGATTGATTCAGATGTTACATGATTATGTGGAGATCTTTGCTTGGTCTTATGAAGATATGCCAGGGTTGGATACAGACATTGTGGTTCACCGTTTGCCAATAAAAGAAGACTGTCGTCCAAAAAAGCAGAAGGTTCGTCGCATGCGTCCTGAAATGTCAGAGAAGATTAAAGCAGAGGTAATGAAACAGTTTGATGCAGGGTTCTTAGCAGTAACTTCTTATCCTCAGTGGGTTGCAAATGTGGTACCGGTACCTAAGAAAGATGGTAAGGTACGTATGTGTGTAGACTACAGAGATTTGAACAAGGCCAGCCCCAAAGATGACTTTCCACTTCCTCATATTGATGTTCTGGTAGACAACACTGCTCAGCATAAGGTATTCTCATTTATGGATGGTTTCTCTGGTTACAATCAAATCAAGATGGCACCTGAAGATATGGAGAAGACAACATTTGTTACACAGTGGGGCACCTTTTGCTATAAAGTGATGCCATTTGGTTTGAAGAATGCAGGGGCAACATATCAGCGTGCTATGGTGGATTTGTTTCATGATATGATTCATCATGAGATAGAGGTATATGTGGATGATATGATAGCCAGGTCCCAGAATGAAGAGCAACATCTTGATCATCTACATAAGTTGTTTGAGAGGTTGAAGAAATACAAGTTGAGATTGAACCCAAACAAGTGTACTTTTGGAGTTAGGTCTGGTAAACTCCTGGGTTTCATTGTCAGTGGAAAAGGTATTGAAGTAGATCCCGCAAAAGTGAAAGCTATACAAGAGATGCCAGCTCCCCGTACTGAGAAGGAGGTTAGAGGTTTCTTGGGACGATTGAATTACATTGCAAGATTTATTTACCAATTAACAGCTACCTGTGAGCCAATCTTCAAGTTGTTGAAGAAAGATCAGGTAATGGAGTGGAATGATGAGTGCCAGACTGCATTTGATGAAATTAAGAAATATTTGTTAGAACCTCCAATTTTGATGCCACCAGTTGATGGAAGACCTTTGATTATGTACTTAACAGTATTAGACAACTCAATGGGGTGTGTATTGGGGTAACATGACGAGTCTGGTCGAAAAGAGCAGGCAATATACTACCTTAGCAAAAAGTTTACCGACTGTGAAACAAGATACTCACTGCTCGAGAAAACTTGATGCGCTTTGGCATGGGCTGCTCGCCGACTAAGACAGTATATGTTGACTCATACTACCTTATTGATTTCGAAGATGGATCCAATCAAGTACATATTTGAGAAACCTGCTCTCTCCGGAAGAATTGCAAGATGGCAAATGATCTTGACAGAATATGACATACAATATACTACTCAGAAGGCCATTAAAGGAAGTGTTGTAGCTGATCATTTGGCCCATCAAGCAGTGGATGATTACCAGTCAATGAGTTTTGAGTTCCCTGATGAAGACATTATGATTATTACCAAAGAACCTGGACAATATGACGGACCTGAGCAAGGATCCCGATGGACCATGGTTTTTGATGGAGCCTCTAATGCACTTGGTAATGGTATTGGTGTTGTGATCAGTTCCCCTGAAGGTTGTCATACCCCGATTACTGCCAGACTTTGTTTCTATTGTACTAATAATATGGCTGAGTATGAGGCATGTATCATAGGTATTAAAGCTACTATTGATATGAATATTCAGTTCCTTGATGTGTATGGAGATTCAGCCCTGGTGGTAAGTCAGATTAAAGGAAATTGGGATACCAAGCATGATAATCTCATTCCATACAGAGAGAATGTATTGTCTTTGATCCCACATTTCAAAGAGATTACCTTTGGACATATTCCACGAAGAGAGAATAAGTTGGCAGATGCATTAGCCACCATGGCATCCATGTTTGAGATTAGCTGGGATGACGAAGCTCCCAAGATTACTATTGATAGATTTGAGAAGCCTGCATACTGCAATGAGATTAACACTGAAGAAACAGAGGAGAAACCTTGGTTTTATGAAGTGAAAAGATATCTTGAAGCTCAGGAGTTCCCTGAAGGGGCATCTGTCAAAGATAGGAAGTTTCTGAGAAGGTTTTCTGCTAAGTTCCTTTTGAGTAATGGGATTTTGTACAAGCGCAATCATGATTCAACTTTGCTTCGTTGTGTGGATAAGAAGGAAGCAACTGAGATTATGGAAGATATGCATGATGGTATCTTTGGTACTCATTCTAGTGGTCATACTATGGCAAAGAAGATATTGAGAGCAGGTTACTATTGGTCTACCATGGAAGCTGACTGCTATCAACATTCCAAAAGATGTCACAAGTGTCAAATCTATGTTGATAAAGTACATATACCTCCATCACCATTGAATGTGTTGACTGCTCCTTGGCCTTTTGCCATGTGGGGCATTGATATGATTGGTGAGATCAAGCCTACTGCTTCTAATGGGCATCGTTTCATCTTGGTTGCTATTGATTACTTCACAAAGTGGGTAGAGGTAGCTTCATTTGCATCTGTTACCAAGAATGTTGTGGCTCGATTCATTAAGAATAATCTCATATGTAGGTATGGCATCCCTGAAAGGATTATTACTGACAATGGCTCTAATCTGAACAACACTATGATTACTGATCTCTGCACGCACTTCAAGATTAAGCATCACAACTCTTCTCCGTATCGTCCGAAGATGAATAGGGCAGTAGAAGCTGCTAATAAGAACATTAAGAAGATTCTACAGAAGATGACTGTTACTTACAAGGATTGGCATGAGATGTTACCATTTGCTCTTCATGGTTATCGTACTACAATACGTACTTCAACAGGGGCAACTCCATTCTCCTTAGTCTATGGTATGGAAGCAGTTCTGCCCATTGAAGTTCAGATTCCCTCCTTAAGAATTATGAAGGATGCAGGCCTGGATGAAGATGAATGGATTCAGACTCGGCTTGACCAGATAAATTTGATTGACGAGAAGAGGTTAGCAGTTGTTTGTCATGGCCAGATGTACCAGAAACGAATGATCAAAGCTTTTAACAAGAAGGTTAAGCTAAAGGTATATCAGGCTGGTGACTTGGTAATCAAGCGTATCATATTACCGCAGGGTGATCCTAGGGGCAAGTGGACTCCTACATATGAAGGACCATTTGTAGTCAAGACAGTATTCTCAGGAGGTGCCATGATACTTACTACTATGGATGGTGAAGATTTCCCACAGCCTGTAAACGCAGACATAGTTAAAAAATACTACGCATAAAAAGAGACCCGCTAGGTTGACTGGCCTAGGCAAAAATAAGGGCATCCCGACGAACCAAAAGGGTTCGGGCAAAAATTAGGGATATATATATATACAAAAAATATGTACACCCGGCAAGTCGAAAACCTGAAAAGGCGGCTTGGGCAAAAAAAGGGTATCCCGGTGGATTGAAAACCTGAAAGGGCAATTCAGGCAAAAGTTAGGGATTAAAGCGTATGACTATGTCTCGTTTGGATCACCCATGAAACTACAACCAGTTGTGTTGCTTACTCAAGTTTGAACAGATAAAGCTCAATCCAATCATCTCCGTCTCGACAGCAGAAGATGAGATACTTGAAGATAATGGCAATAGTAGAATTGAAACTCAATAGGACTATTTCCCACATAGCTGATTTTCTTTGTTTTGTAAAAAAATTTATGACGAATTCCTCTTACTAGGATTTCTGTGTCCTTGTACAAACTTACCCATGTACGGGTCACTCTTTGATATAAATAAAATCTCATCTTTGAATCCAGATTTACTTTTACCCTATTTACATAAGCGAAACGTCCATTGGTTGTGTTTGAATGTATGTATGCTTTTGAATATGATTGATGTTTACCAGAAATGCATAAATGCTTAATATGATTGATGTTTACCAGAAATGCATGAAATGCAGTAATAGTATTTACTAAGGACAGACGAGGGAAGGATTTCAATGAAGCTTCGCCGGTTCATTCCCACAAGACAGCTACAAACCCCCAGAGTACCATTGAACGAAGGCGGGAGGTTATGTATACCCTACTATCAAAAGAAGGCGGGAGGTTATGAATACCCTACTATCAAACGAAGGCGGGAGGTTATGTATACCCTACTATCAAACGAAGGCGGGAGGTTATGTATACCCTACTATCAAACGAAGGCGGGAGGTTATGTATACCCTACTATCGAACGAAGACGGGAGGATATGGATACCTTACTATCAAACGAAGACGGGAAGTTATGAGTACTATATTATCAAAGGAGACAGAAATGAGTTCCTTATATTCTTCAGCAATGAATCGGGATTTATTTTCCCTGGCCAGCAGTTGTTATACAAAGATATCCAGACGCTTCAGGCTGCATGATGCATACATACATCATTTACATCATATCATACATATCCATAAATACATAATACATTACTTAAGTGCATCATATTATACATGCATACATAATGCATAAACTAATATTATCATACAGAATGTTATAATCTTGTTTTTCAGATTAATTCTCCAGCAGACAAACTTCATCAACAACTTGTGACCTTGGGCCGTTGTTTATCTTCCCAAAGGTTACTTCATACCTCAGGGCGTTGTTTATCCTCCTGAAAGCTACCATTTCCTCAGGACGTTGTTTATCCTCCTGAAAGTGTCGCTCCCGGGATTTCCATCCTGGTACAAACGCGAAAGTGGCGCGGAAAAAGAATAGAGTCGCCAGCCAGGCATTTTTATCCCGAAGAAAGGGAATGGTAATGCTGCACAAACCAGAAGAAAAGAAGAGGAAGGACACAGGTCCTGCGAACCAAAGAGACTGAGTTCGGGAGTCGGTTACGACCTGGGAAGGTATTAGCACCCAGATCGTCCGCCGTACCCGACGGGATCCACGCTTGCAAAAGAAACTGTTTCAAAGGGTGAGGGTATGAAAGCTGCAGCACAAGAAATGAAAATGAACTGGGAAGGAATCTGAGAAAAGAACTGAAATAAGAAATGAAAAGGAAAAAAATGTAGGGAAAATAAAGATTGTGCTCGAACGGGCCCTACCCCGCTGCCTACGTACCTCATCAGGATAATGAGGATCAGAGACGCCGTAGTTCCCCTAACTAGGGGTACTAAAAAGGAAATTGCTTGTGAATTAAAATCTTGAACTGCCTATGTCAATGCTCAGGTGTTGCAGGCTCGGACGACGAGTGCGTTACCGTCTTGCAAAGTGACAAGTAGGAGCAAGTTCGCGGATGGAGCGAATGAGGTGAGAAAAGAATTCCCGAAGGAAAGACGCTTATTATTTGTTTTTTTTAGAAGCTTTTATGAGTGGAGTTTGCATAGGCAAGTGTACCTAAGTCTTACTCAATGGGATGTGTACATCTCACATCATCCCGAAATGGAATGCGCAAGAGGCACACCTATCTATGGGGGAAATCCCCAAAGCTAGTCCCACAAGTGAAGGCTTAAGCACACTGGCCTATTACCATTATTAAGTGTTTTTGTGGTTTTTGGTTAAGAAGTGTCTTTTAACGCTTTCTTTGTGAGGTACTCATGCTAAGACCTATCTACCACGAGTGATGACTCACACCTCGCCCCGAAATGGAACGCGTGCAAGCATCTCATAGCAAATTCTCATGTCACATGAAAGCACCCAACCTTTATTAAGTGAATTAGAATTAAGTTTGAAGATGAGAAGAGAAAGAGAACCAAAGGAGCAAAAGGAAAAACTAGGGGGAAGTTTCTATCCTAAGTTAGCATGCATGGAGTTCCTAGGGTTTGTGAGGTCTTTCTAACCTAAAAACAATCTCAAGAGAAGAAGAAGAAGATAAAAGGAGAGATGAGAAAGGCCTAATACCAACAAGAAGATGTTAGTCCATATAAACAAAATGAGAAGAGATGAGAAATGGAGATGTGGAACTCAATTCCCACATCTCAAACTTACCATAGCCCCTGCAAGGTTAGTGTAACAACATAAAACCAAGGCATGAACCAACAAGTCAGAAGCTACACAAGCATATAGGCATGGCAAAGAGTTCACAAGATGATAAGCAAAGCAACACAAGATCATATTGAGATGATTGGAAGTGAAACAAGTGCAAAGAAGGCATGCTTAACACTTAAAGAAATAAAGCACATAAAAGAGACCCAACACCAAGACTCAAGGAGACTCAAACCCTATCCTAAGACCAGGAGCAACCCTAGACCTCTAAAGGACCCCAAAAGATGAGGAGAAGTTGGCACAAGTGCCCTTCTAAACTTAAAAGAGACTATAAGACTCAAAGTATGCAAAACAAGGCAAGGTGAGGAAGAAAATACCCAAGAAAAAGATCCAAGCACCTAAAAAATCTACCCAACCAGCAAAGTACTCTCCAAACACAAATAAATGAGAATCCAAAAGGGTTTGCAAAAAAACAGCACCAAACTAGGTCAATGAAGCTCAAGGATGCAAGGTATCACCATTTAGGGTTTTGAAAATTAAGGCACAAGTAACTCAAGCAAAGTCCAGCAAGGAAATTTGTGAAAAATCCAAGATAAATCATGAAGATAGTAGAGTGTCTTAGGATTTGAATGCAAAAAGAATGGGGTTCATATCTTAAATGATGAGAAAAATAGAAATTGGACAAGGCAGATTGGTCTATGAGAGTCCACAAGAAAGCAATGCTTAATGTTGAATTTATTTGGCCACGTGGGATGAAAATAAAAATCTGGAAAAATTATGATAAAAAACTAGATGAATCAAGGAGTGCATATGAATTTTTTTGGATTTTTTAGAGTTAAGGAAGTATTTAAAATGGATCAAAAGCAAATGGAATAAAATTGGTAAAGAAAAAGAATAAAAATAAAGCTAATGGGCCAAGGGGGTGCAAGAAGTAAACACGTTAGTTCAAAAAAACAGCATGGGCCTTGCGTGGGGGTGTGGATAGCGCTGGGGGCTGAACCTTCTTCTTCATGAAGAAACCCTAAACTCTAACCACCATTAATGAACCAAACCTAACCCTAACTTCATGAAATCTCAAACCAAGCCACGACCGGCCATGAAACTCTCCAGAATACATAATCTAACATCACTAAACACAAATACATGCTTGGATTGGATTAAAACTCAAAGAAACTCAAGATATGAATGAAAATAAAATTGTCCATGAAACTTTAAATCACCATAACTTTGTCAATACTCAACCATTTCACAAACTACAAAGAGCATTGTAACCACCACAACATGAGGATTCTAAAACACACAACCAAATACATTTCTATGAGATTCGAAATTTGAGCATACCTAAGGTGGTGTTCCAAATTTGAAGTCAAGAATGGTATAAAGTGATGGCAAATGATCTCCTTATCCCCTTAGATGCAAAATAAATGCATCTAAGGCTTTGCAAACTTGTAAATCCAGCAATGTGCTTCCTTGTGCTTCAAAGCTTCTCAAATGGCCACTTGAACAAACTTCACTATAAATCTAGATCCATGGGTGTTTAATGATCCTTGAGATGAGAGGAGTATGAATGTGGTCTTGGATTGAAGAAAGCTTGCCTAGATCAAAAGTTATGGCACAAAATGCAAATGTGCACAAGAAATGAGAAATGGATGATTCTTGAAGAATAATCCAAACAAATGGTATGGAAATGATCTATGAGTGATGAGGATTAAGAATCCAACAAGAGTTTTGTGAATGGATTCTTGTAGCAAGAGTTTGTGGAGAATAAGCAATTTTGCATAAAAGATGAGAATGAGAGAATGAGTGTGTGTTATGGCTTCCTCTAACCCTAATTCTGATTGTTATGGAATATATATGGCAATGCAAAAGGGTTAGAACAAATGCACGTGAGAGAGGGCTGATTTTTGTGAAAATGAAATTTTGGCCCAAGTGTGCCATAAGCATGCCAAGCTCATGATTTGCTGGCCTCTCTTGCATGTGCATTCACCATCCCACCAATGATTCCCAGCAAACAACTTCAGCCCTTGGATGTAAGCTATCACACCATTGCCATGCTTTGTGCAAATTCAAGGGTAAAATGCAAGTTTTATGGAACTTTTTCATGTGCATGAATTTTTCCACTTTTCTTTGAGCCAAATGACCTAAATGGGATGCATTTTGGTTGTGTAAACTTACTTTGGCCATAGCATAGCAAACTATCCATTTTTGAGCCTTTGTGCAAATGGCTTGGCCTTGAAACTTGGAAATTTGCCCTAAAATACCTAAATTTTCGGGGGCCATATCTCTCAAACCATAAATCCCATGAAAATGTACTTGTACTTTTTAAAAATGGCAGTCCTTACTCTCCAACTTTCATGTTTGGGTTGGGTCCATTTGAAGATTTTTTGATCAAGTTAAGGCCTTGTGAAGTTTAAGGTCAAAATAGCCAAAAATATTAACTTTTCCATGACCAACTTTGTGCACTTTTGCCAAAACCCCTCAAACCACCAAAATTCTTGTACTTTAAGATCACCCAACATCTTATAACATTGAATAGACCTCATTTGGCCAAAAAAATTGGGTTAGACCCCTTGGAATGGCACAGTTGACTTTTTCTGGGCCCAGTTGACTTTCTGCTTCATCTGCAAGTAACTGAGGCAATGACTGACTTCCACTTGGAATTTTTCCATGAAAATTGACATGTAGGAACCTCTTATCATATAGAAAACATTGCCCAAAAGAGTTGGCCAAAATTATGAGGTTAAGGCTCTTGAAGCCAAAACCCTAATTTGGTTGCACTACTTAGGACCCTTGCATTGTCTTGAAACTTGTGATGATTAAGCAATCTTCTGAGCTTTTGCAAGTGATCTTGGCCTTGCCAAAGGAGTCTAGACTCATCATAGGCCTCCCACAAATCCATTGGAACCCTTTTCTTGGCTTAGATGGCCTTCAACACCTCCCCAGATGGCCATATGCCTCATGCTAGGGCTTGATGCTTGTCATGCTTTATTTTTCTATGCTATAATGCTATATATATGATATGCTTATGATGCAAATGGTGTATTATGATGCTTAAAATGAAGAGGGCAAATTTGAGGTTCTACAACTGCCCCTATTCAAGCAACTGTTGATCTGAAAAGGACGATTGCTTCCGCTTTCGACCGTTCAAGATAAACTGTGGTTGAATACCCAAGAAAATGGAAATTTGCGCTCTGATGCAGAAAACAAGAAATGGGAAATAAACCCAATCCAGCGATGTTACAACTGAGCTGAGAGATGAGCAAACGAGCTCCTTCCAATGAAACCAAAGGTTCTGATGAAACATGAAACGGACGAGTCTTCTTGTGACCTGTGACGCCAGGTGCAGAAAGCGGACGAGTCCTTAAGAATCTTCAAAGTAACCTGAGATAAACGAATCTCCTTCACTAATCCTTACGCAGATAAGCGGAATAAGACGGACGAGCCTTCTTCGGATAACCCTTACGCAGGTTCCGGGGATGCATATAAGTCTGTGGGGATAGACATGCAGCTAGGATGGACGAATCCTCTTCGCGAATCCTTACGCAGATAAGCGGAATAAGACGGACGAGTCTTCTTCGGATAACCCTTACGCAGGTTCCGGAAATGGTTTTGACGTTTTAATCCCACCGTCAGGGTTTTCAACCTCTTCATGAATCCTTACGCAGATAAGTGGAATAAGACAGACGAGTCTTCTTCGGATAACCCTTACGCAGGTTCCGGAAATGGTTTTGACGTTTTAATCCCACCGTCAGGGTTTTCAACCTCTTCAATGCGGACGAGCATTGGAATGATCATCAAAGAAACACGGACGAGTGTCATAAGTCGACGATACGGACGAGTACCGGATGATGATCCAAGAAACAGGGACGAGTGCTTCTGATATTGATACGGACGAGTATCAGCTTATTCCAGACGATCTTCAAAAGAAAATACCAAACACGGACGAGTGTCGGGGCGTGCAGACGAGCACTAGATAAGTAGCAGACACAGACGAGTGTCGAAGGATGCGGGCGAGCAATCTTCAAAGGAGTAACAAGCACGTACGAGTGCTAAGAGATGCGGTCGAGCATCAAATAAAGATGCGAGTACGGACGAGTACTGACGACTTTCTTGGGGATATGCCTCAAATAAAGAGGAATCGAAAAATGCACGGACGAGTGCTGCAGGGATGCGGTCGAGCATCAAATAAAGATGCGAGTACGGACGAGTACTGGCAACTTCACTGGGGAAAAACTTCAAAGAACTAATAAACACGGACGAGTGCCGAGAGCTGCGGACGGTCATCAAATAAAGATGTTAGCATGGACGAGTGCTAGGAATACCTCAAATAAAGAGGAATCTGCTGAGGAAAAGGCACGGACGAGTGCTGAAAGAGGATGAGCATCAAATAGAGATGCGAGCACAGACGAGTGCCGCAAGGTGCTAATTCTTCTGGAGACTGCGGATGAGCAAACTGAATCATCAGATAAGTGTCTAAGAGTGCGAACGAACACTGAATAGCATCAACACAGGCAAAGGCTGATCATGCTGGGGAAGTAGACACTTCCACTCTGGCTGAGGAATGAAGTCCTGGCGGCCTGTGGGAGAAGATTCCAGCAACCTGTTGGGGACTCAAAACTTTTAACTCTGACGAAAACGAAGTGTTGGCAACCTGATGCTTGCCGGAGAAGCTTTCACTAGAAGAAAGACGACTCTGCGTGAGGTATACTTCGTTTAACTGCTTTGAACATCTGTTGAGGATCTGATCATCCTGCTCTGACTCCACTGGGGAGAATTTCCTCTTGCTCTGCTAGGGAAATCCCTTGGGAATGAGAATCCCGATGACTCTGTGGGGAAATGAAGTTACCTGCAACTCTGCTGAGCCAGGGGAATTTCTAGCGATTCCGTTGCGGATAATAAACTTCTGACAACTCCACTGTGGATGGGAGACTTCTACTAACTCCTGCTGGGGATTGAACCGACTTCTGGGGAGTGCAGGTGTTCAGATACCTGTTGAGAATAAGTCACTTGTAAATAGGCGCTCTGTCGGGGAAATACCTCTGCTTGGAGAATAACCCTCTGCTGCTTGGGGATACGGTGATAACCTGCTAATCCTGCAATAACAGAATACACACACATGCACCAAGATTGGTACGGCCTGATCTATTCATCTGCCGTCACCTGACACTCAA
The DNA here is from genome assembly GCA_963966055.1 of Lathyrus aphaca. NCBI lineage: Eukaryota > Viridiplantae > Streptophyta > Magnoliopsida > Fabales > Fabaceae > Lathyrus > Lathyrus aphaca. The sequence continues at coordinate 68,442,000 of OZ014525.1, read as the reverse complement.
AGCGATGTTAAGTGTCCCTGCAATGTCGTTTTTATCAGTTTGAAAAAGCAACATGTTTCGCATGCAATGTTATTTGTCAAAAATTCAGGACATTTTTGTAAACAAAATAAACATAACACGGTGTTTGACTGAATATTCTTTTTATTGATTGGCCTCTGAATAGGCAAAATTTTACATAAGGAAGTAACCACCTGGAAAGAGGTAGCTACTGTAAAATTGAAAAAAGAAACTATCCTAATGGCAATGGCACGGCATTCCAAAGAGTTTCCTTCCTGCTATGACTGGCATATCCTCAAGACTTTCCGTTCCGTCTTCGACCTTCTGAAGAGAATGAGGGGGGCTGATCTCTACCCTTCTGATATGGTCAAGCTGTTTGAAGCGGTGATGTGGTTCAGATAAACCGGAGCGCAGTTGTTCGCTTATTCCTTGATTTTGCGTGGATCGCCCTTTCGGGTTTTCAATCCACCGGGCTACCCTTTTTTGCCTGAGTTGTCCGATGTGGCTTTTCAACTCAGCGGGTGTACATTTTTTTTAATTTTTCCCTAATTTTTGCCCGAGCTTTTATTCTGTTTTTAGCTCGCCGGGATGCCCTTTTTTTGCCTGGACTATAATTCTGTTTTTGTGTCCAGCGGGTCTTTTATGCGAAGTATTTTTTAACTGCGTCCGAGTTAACAGGGTATTGGAAGTCCTCTCCATCCATAGTGGTGAGCATCAGTGCTCCGCCTGAGAATACTTTCTTCACTATGAATGGTCCTTCATAATTTGGGGTCCATTTGCCCCTGTGATCTGAACTGGGAGGAATGATCCTCTTGAGTACGAGCTCGCCTACTTGGTACTCCCGAGTACGTACTCGCTGATCGAAGGCTCGCTTCATTCTCCTTTGATAAAGCTGGCTATGACAGATAGCTGCTAATCTCTTTTCCTCAATTAGACATAGTTGATCGTATCGAGCACGTACCCACTCAGCCTCATCAAGCTTGACATCCATCAGCACCCGCAGTGAAGGGATTTCCACTTCAACAGGCAAGACTGCCTCCATGTCGTAGACTAAAGAGAAGGGGGTTGCCCCAGTCGACGTCCTGACTGACGTTCGGTACCCATGCAACGCAAACGGTAGCATCTCATGCCAATCTTTGTAGGTGATAACCATTTTCTGTACAATCCTCTTGATATTCTTGTTAGCTGCCTCTACCGCACCATTCATCTTTGGTCGGTAAGGAGAGGAATTGTGATGTTGGATTTTGAAGTCCCGGCACAGTTCTGCCATCATCTTATTGTTCAGATTAGAACCATTATCAGTAATGATTCGCTCGGGCACTCCATATCTGCATATGATATCTCTTTTCAGGAATTTTGCTACCACCTGGCGAGTAACATTGGCATAAGACGCAGCTTCTACCCATTTGGTGAAGTAATCAATCGCGACCAAGATGAAGCGATGTCCGTTTGACGCCGTTGGTTCAATCTTGCCAATCATATCAATGCCCCACATGGCAAAGGGCCAGGGTGAAGACATCACATTCAGAGGATTTGGAGGCACATGCACTTTATCCGCATAAATCTGGCATTTATGACATTTTCTGGCATAGGCACAACAATCTGCATCCATGGTAATCCAGTAATAGCCTGATCTTAGCAACTTTTTAGCCATTGCATGCCCTCCAGCATGGGTACCAAAGGATCCTTCATGCACCTCGTGCATCAGCAAGTCTGCTTCCGCCTTATCAACGCATCTGAGAAGTATCATATCAAAGTTTCTCTTATACAGGGAGCCATCAGTATTCAGGAAGAAACTATCAGCTAGCCTTCTTAATGTCTTCTTATCATTGGAAGATGCCCCAGGTGGGTATGTTTGATCCTCCAAGAAGCATTTGATGTCATGGTACCAGGGCTTATCATCTTTGACAATGTCTGCTGAGCACACATATGCTGGCCTGTCAAGCCTGGATACTGCAATTTGAGGCACAAAATTGGCAGCTTGCACTTTGATCATGGATGAAATAGTAGCTAGAGCATCTGCAAACTGATTTTCGTCTCGAGGGATGTACTCAAGCTTGACTGTTGTGAAGAAAGTCAACAACCTCCTTGTGTAGTACCGATAAGGTATCAGATGATCTTGGTGCGTGTACCATTTGCCATTGGTTTGATTAATTACCAGAGCTGAATCTCCGAACACAGTCAAAGTCTTGATCCTGAGGTCAATGGCTTCCTCAAGACCCATAATACAAGCTTCGTATTCAGCTTCGTTGTTAGTGCAGTTGAAGGTGAGTTTTGCCGAGAAAGGCATGTGAACTCCCTTAGGTGTAATGAGTACTGCACCAACGCCACGACCATTCATGTTAACAGCCCCATCAAACATCATAGTCCATTCTTCTTCTGGGTCAGGCCCTTCAGTATGAATAGGCTCTTCATGATCTTTTTCTTTTATGAACATGATGTCTTCATCAGGGAAGTCAAATCTCATAGGCTGGTAATCATCAATGGGTTGCTCAGCTAGATAATCAGACAATACACTGCCTTTGATAGCTTTTTGGGATGTGTACTGAATGTCATATTCTGTGAGAATCATTTGCCATCTCGCAACCCGTCCGGTAAGTGCTGGTTTCTCAAATATATACTTGACTGGATCCATCTTGGAGATCAACAAGGTGGTGTGGGTCAACATATACTGCCTTAGTCGGCGAGCAGCCCACGCTAAAGCACAACAAGTTTTCTCGAGCAGTGAATAACGTTGTTCACAGTCGGTAAACTTTTTGCTTAGGTAGTATATTGCATACTCTTTTCGACCAGACTCGTCATGCTGGCCCAACACACACCCCATTGACTTTTCTAATACTGTCAAGTACATGATCAGAGGTCTTCCTCCAACTGGAGGCATAAGGATCGGAGGCTCCTGTAAGTATTCCTTAATTTTGTCAAAAGCCCTCTGACAGTCTTCATTCCACCTGACCGTTTGTTCTTTTCTTAATAGCTTGAACAAGGGCTCGCAGGTTGCTGTAAGATGAGATATGAACCTTGAAATGTAGTTCAATCTTCCTAGGAACCCTCGAACTTCTTTCTCAGTTTTTGGTGCAGGCATTTCTTGAATGGCTTTAACTTTGTCAGGGTCAACTTCAATCCCTTTCTCACTTACAATAAATCCCAGCAGCTTACCAGATCGTACCCCGAATGTGCATTTGTTGGGGTTTAGCTTCAATTGGTACTTCCTCAGACGCTTGAATAACTTCAACAGATTTACCAGGTGGTCTTCTTCTGTGAGGGACTTGGCAATCATGTCATCCACATAACATTCAATTTCTTTGTGGATCATGTCATGGAATAATGTTACCATAGCCCGTTGATAAGTAGCACCAGCATTCTTCAGTCCGAATGGCATCACCTTATAACAGAATGTGCCCCAGGGTGTGATGAAAGTTGTCTTCTCCATGTCTTCAGGTGACATTTTGATCTGATTGTATCCTGAAAATCCATCCATGAAGGAGAACACCGAGAACTGAGCCGTATTGTCGACCAATACATCAATGTGAGGTAAAGGGAAATCATCTTTTGGGCTGGCTCTGTTCAGGTCCCGGTAATCTACACACATCCTCACCTTGCCATCTTTCTTTGGCACTGGAACAATATTGGCTACCCAAGGTGGGTAACTGGTCACGGCAAGGAACCCGACGTCCCACTGTTTCTGTACCTCCTCTTTGATCTTCATCGCCATGTCAGGGCGAGTTCTTCTCAGTTTTTGCTTAACAGGAGGACAGTTTTCTTTTAACGGTAGTCGATGCACAACTATGTCTGTATCCAACCCTGGCATGTCCTGATATGACCAGGCAAAGATGTCAACGTATTCACGCAACATTTCAATCAACCCCTTCTTAACTTCAGTCTGCAAGCTGGCACCTATCTTGATTTCCTTCTTAAACTCTTCTGTGCCGATGTTGATAACCTCGATTTCCTCTTGATGAGGCTGAATAACTCTTTCCTCTTGCTTCAACAACCTGACCAGTTCTTCAGGGAGTTCGTAATCTTCCTCAACCTCTTCATCAGCTTGGTAGATTGGATTGTCGAAGTTATGCTCAGTCATAGCAGGAGAGTTGTCAATGGAATTCGGTTGATCGACACTGCACAAGTGATATGCTCATTCAAAATCTGTTTAGAGAAAACACACACCAAAAGCAAGAAAGAAAAACACATTGCCATTTTCTTTATTTGTGCAAAAAAATAAAATTGAAAGAAAAGGAACGATTTTGATTGAAAAATGTCCTTTATTTATGACAAATAAATGCTTTCAAAACATGGAGGCCCATACAATGGATCCTTGTACCTTGGGCAGAGTACAGGATTTGACATGCAGTATGTAGAAAAAAAAGACAAATAACAATTACTTTGTGATCCAGGTGACTTCGACGATGTCTTCAGTAGACCAATTGGGCAGCTCCTCTCCTGGTGCACACGGGCGGATCCAATTATCTAGATCGAACTTGCTATCTCCGTCTTCACTGGTAGTACAGATATGATTGCGGTCCAATAACCCAGCACTAGTAAAGGTAATGGTCTTGTTGTCTAATGAACGGACGAGCCCATCAGGCTGATACCCAAGCCCGAACTTGTCTTCCTTCTTTTCCAGTTCCAGCAATCTGCCCCAGCCCTGGGCACTACCTGATCGCACAACCTCCTTGGCCTGCTTGTAGGAGGTAATGGACGTACTTTCTTTATCTTCAGCTTTACTCAGAGGAGACAGGGAACTAACATTCACTGCTTCGAATGCCTGACACAGGGTTTCATGAATTTCACCATCCATCTCCACGTATTTGAATGTAGATAGATGGCTCACAAATATGTCCTCTTCACCGCACACAGTCACAACTTGACCATCCGCTACGTACTTGAGCTTCTGGTGCAAGGTTGACGTCACAGCCCCTGCAGCATGAATCCAGGGTCGACCAAGCAGACAGCTATAAGCAGGTTGGATGTCCATCACGTAGAACGTGCTTTTAAACACTTGCGACCCAACCTTGATTGGCAACTCAACCTCTCCAAAGACAGACCTTCGAGAACCGTCGAAAGCCTTCACCACCAAATCACTTGGCCTCAAAACAACCCCTTCCACATTGAGTTTCATTAACGCCTTCTTCAGCAAGACATTAAGAGATGACCCAGTATCAACCAGGACATGAGACAGCACAGCCCCTTTGCATTCAATTGTGATGTGGAGAGCCTTGTTATGATTCCTCCCTTCAGTAGTAAGGTCCCTATCAGTAAAGCCCAGACCATGGCTCGCATTTACACTTCCCACTACAGCTTCTAACTGATTCACGGTAATCTCCTGAGGAACATACGCCATCTGCAACACCTTCAGAAGGGCTTCTCTATGAGCTGGTGAGCACATCAGCAGTGACAAGATAGAGATTTTGGAGGGAGTTTGATTTAGCTGCTCGACTACCTTGTAGTTGCTCCTCTTAATAATCCTCATGAACTCCTCCATTTCCTTCTCGAAAGTACTTTGACCAGTAGCGGGAGTGGAATTATCGTCAGTTGTTATTTGTTTCCCTTTGGCTTTAGCAGAAGCCTCAGCATCAGTGTCTCCTCTCAAAGTCTGGGGAGCGAATAAGCGACCACTCCTTGTGAAACCTCCACTTCCCCCAACATTCACCACAGCTGGGTCCATGGTTACTGTCTTATTTTCCACTTTCTGTCCTCCGACATACACTTCTGATCCGTAATGCCACGGAATAGCCTTCTCATCTGAATACGGAATAGGTCCAGGCACCGTGATGGTGACGGGACTTACTTCCGGGACATAAATAGTAACCGGATCTCTTTGCGCTGGCATTTCAGCAGGATCATAGTATATGGTCACTGTTGACACTTCATCAGTCCTCTTATCGACCCTGTCGAACTGTAACAGCCCATCATCCATCAGTCTCTGTAAACCAGTCTTCAATCTGTCACAACCATTCTTCGACTCAACACAGTCTTCGCAATCAAACCCACAACCCGGGAAAACCTGACCCTTCACCAACCTCTCCTTGACCAGCAACAAGGAGGTCTTCACTTCTTCAACCTTCTTCACCAAGTTCAACCTCTCCTCCATCTCAATAGCATTAACCCTGGCTCCCCCATGATTAGGGATAGGGTTATTCGTGACATTCGGAGGTGGCGCGAAATTGATTGCTTTGGAGTCGATCAAATCCTGAACTTTATAGTGCAAAGCCCTGCACTTCTCTGTTGAGTGCCCGGGTGCCCCAGAATGGAAAGCGCACCGAACATTGGTGTCGTAACCTGGAGGAAGAGTTCCAGTAGGTGGAGCCAAGGTCCTCAGTTGAATTAAGTTCAATTCCAACAATCTCTGGAGTAAAGCTGTGTATGTCATTGGGATCACATCAAAAACCCTATCAGCTTGGCGTGGCTGCCTCTGCTGATACGGTCTCTGTTGATAGTTGCGCTGCTGTTGTTGCTGAGGTTGTTGTAGAGCCTGTTGAGCTGATTGAATTGGTGTAGCGGGAATTGTGACTGCAGCTATCTGATTGTATTCTCGTCTATAACCTCTGCCTCTGCCTCGGCCATATACTGCGTTAGCTTCCCCTTCTCTTCTTCTAGGAGGTCCGCCAAAGGCTTTCCTCGCTCCCCCAGAGCTACCAGCAGTATTAGGGTCTTGAATCTTCCCTGTCTTTAATAGAGTCTCAACTCTCTCTCCAGCAATCACTATATCATTGAACTTGGTGGCCGAGCTAGATGCCAACCTCTCTAGAAAAACACCTTGGAGAGTGCCCATAAACATGTCGGCCATTTCATCCTCTAAGAGAGGTGGTTGCACCCTGGCAGCTAACTGGCGCCACCTCTGGGCATATTCTTTGAAACTTTCTTTTGCCGCCTGGGTCATGTGTTGCAAATGCGTGCGCTTCGGAGCCATGTCCATGTTATATTGATACTGCCTCACAAAGGCCTCGGCTAAACCCTTCCAGCTCTTGATATTGACCCTATTGAGCTTCATGTACCATTCAAGAGAAGCTCCCACCAAGCTATCCTGAAAATAATACATCCAAAGTTTCTCATCATCTGTATGAGCGACAATCCTCCCGACAAACGATTGCAGATGGGTCTTCGGGCAAGTAGTGCCGTCATACTTATCGAAGGTAGGAACTTTGAACTTATACGGAATCCTGACTCCCGGAACCAAGCCCAAGTCTGTTATGTCGAATCCCAAAGAACTTTGGGACTGAATAGCCTTGATTTGCTCAGCCATCTCTTCAAACCTCTTGTTCATCTCTGCTCCTTGACCTTCAGCCTCATCAAGCAGAGTGAACTGGTCGTCTTGATGGTCTACCTTAATGTTGTGTAACCCATCGTTGATTATTGTCATTCCTGGCTGTGTAACAGGAGGTTCGACCTGACGTGCGCCCGCACCGGTACGATTGTCAACAGTAGCAGCAGCTGCAGTGTTCCTATTCTGATTCTCAACCATCTCCCGCAGGCGCTCTTGGGTCTGCCCCATGCCGACCATTAGTGTCATAAAATTATCCATCCTTTGTCTCAAATCTGTCAAGTCTGCTTGTAACTGGTCCATGACTCGCTCTCTGTTAATCTTGGTTGGATATCTGTGTACTGTTGGTTGCCCCCGAACTTTTCGAGGAGCTATAGTGCCTGAAACACAAAACACGTTAGTAACCGAGACACTACCTGCAAAACAACAAACAGGTTATATGGATGCAATGCAGTTGTTTATGTTTCCAATCACAAGTCATTTATGCCCCGGTCCCGGTATTTCAGCAAAGAAAACCAGATGGGCACTGATCCTCGACTTCCAGGAACCTTCGCGAGAGACCACATTCAAACCACAACAGCAAGCGAACCAAGAAATAATGGAAAAAACCATAACATAAATCAACCTATCAGGCAAATAACACAGAATTCCCCGTAGGGTACAAGTCTTTACAAAGGAAAAACAACCAACTAGGACTCCTACAACATGCCTGTAGGTAATCCAGATACAAGAAAAAGTAAACTAAGAAGCAGAACCAACGCCTAAGGACCCTGAAGCTCCATCACTAAACCCCCCATCAGATCTTACCTTCTTGACTCCCACCATCAACTTTAGGTCTTCAATCTCTTTAAGTGCTGCTTCGAGGGCTTGTTGACTGTCTGCGAGTTGCTGAGTCTTTTCTCTGCGAATTTTGTGGACTTGCTCCACCTCTTCCTTTTTGTAAGTCATCTGGGTTTCAAAGAACTCTTCTTTTTCTTTATATTGCTTCAGCTCTTGCTCTCTCTGTCCCTTTAACCAGACAATAGACTGCCGAGCATCTCTGAGGATCTTTGACTTCTTCTTGCGCTCAACTTCTCTTTGGGCTTCCATCATCCCCAATCGGCGGAAATGTGCTTCTCTACCTGCAAAGTCCTTCTCCTTAGCCTCTAAAGTCGTTTGTATCTTCAGCAACTTCTCTTCAGCTTCAACCTTGGCCCTGTTGGCTTGGTGATACAGGCTTACCATCTCAGTATTTTCAACTCTAACTGCATGTAGCTGGGCTTCCAACTTCTTGAATTCCTCTAGAGGCACAGTATCAATGGACTCAGCAACTGGGGGAACTGGTGTTGAAAATGGTAACAAAACTCTTCTAGCTCTGTCTTTCAACCAAGCTTCGTACTCTGGGAATGTCTGATTGTTACACTTCCCAAAGCTAGCTATCCCTTCTCCCTTAATGCACTTCCAAGCTCCCGCAACCTTCCTCACTAAGGGCATATTATCTTTCACTGAGAAGTAGAAAATAGGGGTCAGTTTCAAATCTTCAGGCACCTCTCTCAAAGCGTATCCCAATTGTCTTCTTAACAGGATTGGATTGTAATTAATCCCTCCAGTTATTCCCAACAAAGGCACACTATGATAACTCCCGCAGCTAGTGATGAAACGTGCACCTTGCAGCCTTTGAGTGAACCATCTAACATCTTTAGCTAGCAACTTTTCCAGCTTCTGAGCCCATATCAAACTATGGTCACTAAACACTCCCGTACTAGGCAAGTGCCGCATGAACCACATGTGAAATAACGGAGCGCAACAACGGACCAAACCTCCCCTCTTCTTCTCAGTTTTGTAATGAACTGAGTAATACAAATCCCCGAGTAAGGTAGGCACTGGATTCTTCAGCAAAAAGAGATGTATGGCGTTTATATCTATGAACTTCTCCATATCAGCAAACAAAATGATGCCATAGATAGACAGAGCCAAGATGGCACACACAACATCCCATTCCTCTTCAACAGCCAATTCTCCTGCTTTCTTCACCAGAGCCTCCAAAGAAAACCCGGACACTCCTCCTTTGATAATGGTCAAAGACTTCACAGTAGAAGGACTCAAATAAAGAGCCTCAGCAATAGCCTCGGGTGCAGGTCTACTCATCTCAGAATTGAAAGGAACCTGATCTCGAACCGGTACACCCAGGATCAAAGCATACTCCTCCAGCATAGGGCCCAACTGAAAATCAGGAAAGGTGAAGCAACGAAGCTGTGAATCATAATACTGAAGCAATGTATGAATGGCACTCCTCTCTGAAGGATCCAGCTCTATCACCACATCAAGAATACTCCCATAAGCTTTTCTGAATCTCTCTACCTGGTTGGGTGTAATCAGCTTTATCATCTTTTTCAACAAACCAACCTTGATATCAAAGAACTTGAAATGAATATTCTGCTTGCGAGGATCTTCCATCTTTAAAGAGAATACCGGAACCGGAAGCAGAGAAATGAACCTGAATGAAAACAAAAACAATGATTAATGATGCAATGATGCAATGCAGATGCAAATGCAAAGACACATGGCCATCTGAGACTGTCTGGAATCTGGACACTGACAAAGGCCCCTCTGAATAACTTGACAAACTAAAAGTCCACTGAGTCACACTCTCTGATAATCACAACTCTCTGAAGAAGATCTCAAGACCACAGTATCAAGAATACCATAACAAGAAAACTAGATCTCCGGAACTGTATCATAATATGAACTGCACTGGTAACAAGGGTATGATGAGGTCAAGGGTTCCTGCAAACCTGTAAACCCATCCCCAATCTCACAGGTGTGCTCCGGGTCAAACATCACGGACTCTCAAAGCCGAATAGCAATAATACTTTCACCATTTCCGAGAAATGGCTCATGACCAAATCAGGGAAACGGTTAGGCATTATGTACTACGCAGGGAGGCCTCAGCTGAGTCCGGGAAAACAAGCATCCCTTATAAGTCCCCAGCTTCGAGCGCTGAAATCGAGAAACAATAGTACATTCAACCCGTAGGATACAGTACTAATGTCATACGACCAGATGCTTTGACTGAGTTCCTATAAGAGAACCAGGCCATCCTATGCGAGTCCCCAGTGGACCCTCGGGTGCGAATGGGTTTGCCACAAAATTTGGTCTGCCACTGCCACCACTGGAGAGGGTTGTTTCCACAAAGGTTCTCAATGATCGGTCCCCAGATGCACATAACTATCAAGGTCCTATCCCGAAGTGGAGGAAATCCCCACACAAGATATTTCCAAGACGGTCGCAATCTGGGCGTGAAACACATCGCCACTCATCATGCCACATGTGAGTACAATATGTCCACTCTAATCCTAGGGTGCACTCAAGCCGGGTACTTGGCTTATCTCTCAGAAATAGTATCACCCGAGCCCACCAAACAGAAAACCAGTCCAGACAGTCCAGTATGATATATATGATGCGGAAAATAAATACTGAAAACTGTAAATAAAGCTGTAAATAAAGCTGTAAACAACAATAAAATACAACAAGCCACAACAAACAAACATCACCCAATGAAACAGAACCACACAAGCGCTAGGAGAGACTCACAGGGGAACCAGAGGTTCTGGGTTCGAGTCCCCAGCAGAGTCGCCAGCTGTCGCTCCCGGGATTTCCATCCTGGTACAAACGCGAAAGTGGCGTGGAAAAAGAATAGAGTCGCCAGCCAGGCATTTTTATCCCGAAGAAAGGGAATGGTAATGCTGCACAAACCAAAAGAAAAGAAGAGGAAGGACACAGGTCCTGCGAACCAAAGAGACTGAGTTCGGGAGTCGGTTACGACCTGGGAAGGTATTAGCACCCAGATCGTCCGCCGTACCCGACGGGATCCACGCTTGCAAAAGAAACTGTTTCAAAGGGTGAGGGTATGAAAGCTGCAGCACAAGAAATGAAAATGAACTGGGAAGGAATCTGAGAAAAGAACTGAAATAAGAAATGAAAAGGAAAAAAATGTAGGGAAAATAAAGATTGTGCTCGAACGGGCCCTACCCCGCTGCCTACGTACCTCATCAGGATAATGAGGATCAGAGACGCCGTAGTTCCCCTAACTAGGGGTACTAAAAAGGAAATTGCTTGTGAATTAAAATCTTGAACTGCCTATGTCAATGCTCAGGTGTTGCAGGCTCGGACGACGAGTGCGTTACCGTCTTGCAAAGTGACAAGTAGGAGCAAGTTCGCGGATGGAGCGAATGAGGTGAGAAAAGAATTCCCGAAGGAAAGACGCTTATTATTTGTTTTTTTTAGAAGCTTTTATGAGTGGAGTTTGCATAGGCAAGTGTACCTAAGTCTTACTCAATGGGATGTGTACATCTCACATCATCCCGAAATGGAATGCGCAAGAGGCACACCTATCTATGGGGGAAATCCCCAAAGCTAGTCCCACAAGTGAAGGCTTAAGCACACTGGCCTATTACCATTATTAAGTGTTTTTGTGGTTTTTGGTTAAGAAGTGTCTTTTAACGCTTTCTTTGTGAGGTACTCATGCTAAGACCTATCTACCACGAGTGATGACTCACACCTCGCCCCGAAATGGAACGCGTGCAAGCATCTCATAGCAAAGTCTCATGTCACATGAAAGCACCCAACCTTTATTAAGTGAATTAGAATTAAGTTTGAAGATGAGAAGAGAAAGAGAACCAAAGGAGCAAAAGGAAAAACTAGGGGGAAGTTTCTATCCTAAGTTAGCATGCATGGAGTTCCTAGGGTTTGTGAGGTCTTTCTAACCTAAAAACGATCTCAAGAGAAGAAGAAGAAGATAAAAGGAGAGATGAGAAAGGCCTAAGCCCAACAAGAAGATGTTAGTCCATATAAACAAAATGAGAAGAGATGAGAAATGGAGATGTGGAACTCAATTCCCACATCTCAAACTTACCATAGCCCCTGCAAGGTTAGTGTAACAACATAAAACCAAGGCATGAACCAACAAGTCAGAAGCTACACAAGCATATAGGCATGGAAAAGAGTTCACAAGATGATAATAAAAGCAACACAAGATCATATTGAGATGATTGGAAGTGAAACAAGTGCAAAGAAGGCATGCTTAACACTTAAAGAAATAAAGCACATAAAAGAGACCCAACACCAAGACTCAAGGAGACTCAAACCCTATCCTAAGACCAGGAGCAACCCTATACCTCTAAAGGACCCCAAAAGATGAGGAGAAGTTGGCACAAGTGCCCTTCTAAACTTAAAAGAGACTATAAGACTCAAAGTATGCAAAACAAGGCAAGGTGAGGAAGAAAATACCCAAGAAAAAGATCCAAGCACCTAAAAAATCTACCCAACCAGCAAAGTACTCTCCAAACACAAATAAATGAGAATCCAAAAGGGTTTGCAAAAATACAGCACCAAACTAGGTCAATGAAGCTCAAGGATGCAAGGTATCACCATTTAGGGTTTTGAAAATTAAGGCACAAGTAACTCAAGCAAAGTCCAGCAAGGAAATTTGTGAAAAATCCAAGATAAATCATGAAGATAGTAGAGTGTCTTAGGATTTGAATGCAAAAAGAATGGGGTTCATAGCTTAAATGATGAGAAAAATAGAAATTGGACAAGGCAGATTGGTCTATGAGAGTCCACAAGAAAGCAATGCTTAATGTTGAATTTATTTGGCCACGTGGGATGAAAATAAAAATCTGGAAAAATTATGATAAAAAACTAGATGAATCAAGGAGTGCATATGAATTTTTTTGGATTTTTTAGAGTTAAGGAAGTATTTAAAATGGATCAAAAGCAAATGGAATAAAATTGGTAAAGAAAAAGAATAAAAATAAAGCTAATGGGCCAAGGGGGTGCAAGAAGTAAACACGTTAGTTCAAAAAAACAGCATGGGCCTTGCGTGGGGGTGTGGATAGCGCTGGGGGCTGAACCTTCTTCTTCATGAAGAAACCCTAAACTCTAACCACCATTAATGAACCAAACCCTAACCCTAACTTCATGAAATCTCAAACCAAGCCACGACCGGCCATGAAACTCTCCAGAATACATAATCTAACATCACTAAACACAAATACATGCTTGGATTGGATTAAAACTCAAAGAAACTCAAGATATGAATGAAAATAAAATTGTCCATGAAACTTTAAATCACCATAACTTTGTCAATACTCAACCATTTCACAAACTACAAAGAGCATTGTAACCACCACAACATGAGGATTCTAAAACACACAACCAAATACATTTCTATGAGATTCGAAATTTGAGCATACCTAAGGTGGTGTTCCAAATTTGAAGTCAAGAATGGTATAAAGTGATGGCAAATGATCTCCTTATCCCCTTAGATGCAAAATAAATGCATCTAAGGCTTTGCAAACTTGTAAATCCAGCAATGTGCTTCCTTGTGCTTCAAAGCTTCTCAAATGGCCACTTGAACAAACTTCACTATAAATCTAGATCCATGGGTGTTTAATGATCCTTGAGATGAGAGGAGTATGAATGTGGTCTTGGATTGAAGAAAGCTTGCCTAGATCAAAAGTTATGGCACAAAATGCAAATGTGCACAAGAAATGAGAAATGGATGATTCTTGAAGAATAATCCAAACAAATGGTATGGAAATGATCTATGAGTGATGAGGATTAAGAATCCAACAAGAGTTTTGTGAATGGATTCTTGTAGCAAGAGTTTGTGGAGAATAAGCAATTTTGCATAAAAGATGAGAATGAGAGAATGAGTGTGTGTTCTGGCTGCCTCTAACCCTAATTCTGATTGTTATGGAATATATATGGCAATGCAAAAGGGTTAGAACAAATGCACGTGAGAGAGGGCTGATTTTTGTGAAAATGCAATTTTGGCCCAAGTGTGCCATAAGCATGCCAAGCTCATGATTTGCTGGCCTCTCTTGCATGTGCATTCACCATCCCACCAATGATTCCCAGCAAACAACTTCAGCCCTTGGATGTAAGCTATCACACCATTGCCATGCTTTGTGCAAATTCAAGGGTAAAATGCAAGTTTTATGGAACTTTTTCATGTGCATGAATTTTTCCACTTTTCTTTGAGCCAAATGACCTAAATGGGATGAATTTTGGTTGTGTAAACTTACTTTGGCCATAGCATAGCAAACTATCCATTTTTGAGCCTTTGTGCAAATGGCTTGGCCTTGAAACTTGGAAATTTGCCCTAAAATACCTAAATTTTCGGGGGCCATATCTCTCAAACCATAAATCCCATGAAAATGTACTTGTACTTTTTAAAAATGGCAGCCCTTACTCTCCAAATTTCATGTTTGGGTTGGGTCCATTTGAATATTTTTTGATCAAGTTAAGGCCTTGTGAAGTTTAAGGTCAAAATAGCCAAAAATATTAACTTTTCCATGACCAACTTTGTGCACTTTTGCCAAAACCCCTCAAACCACCAAAATTCTTGTACTTTAAGATCACCCAACATCTTATAACATTGAATAGACCTCATTTGGCCAAAAAAATTGGGTTAGACCCCTTGGAATGGCACAGTTGACTTTTTCTGGGCCCAGTTGACTTTCTGCTTCATCTGCAAGTAACTGAGGCAATGACTGACTTCCACTTGGAATTTTTCCATGAAAATTGACATGTAGGAACCTCTTATCATATAGAAAACATTGCCCAAAAGAGTTGGCCAAAATTATGAGGTTAAGGCTCTTGAAGCCAAAACCCTAATTTGGTTGCACTGCTTAGGACCCTTGCATTGTCTTGAAACTTGTGATGATTAAGCAATCTTCTGAGCTTTTGCAAGTGATCTTGGCCTTGCCAAAGGAGTCTAGACTCATCATAGGCCTCCCACAAATCCATTGGAACCCTTGTCTTGGCTTAGATGGCCTTCAACACCTCCCCAGATGGCCATATGCCTCATGCTAGGGCTTGATGCTTGTCATGCTTTATTTTTCTATGCTATAATGCTATATATATGATATGCTTATGATGCAAATGGTGTATTATGATGCTTAAAATGAAGAGGGCAAATTTGAGGTTCTACAGAAAGCATATCATTTCTTTGGGCCGTTGTTTATCTTCCCAAAAGTTATACTTATACCTCAGGACGTTGTTTATCCTCCTGAAAGCTATCATGACCTTGGGCCGTTGTTTATCTTCCCAAAGGTTACTTCATTATCATGGGACGTCGTTTATCTTCCCTAAGGCTATTTTGAGACGTCGTTTATCTTCTCAAAAGCCTTATCATGACTATTGGGCCGTTGTTTATCCTCCCAAAAGTTATGTTTATACCTCAGGACGTTGTTTATCCTCCTGGAAGCTTCTTATACCTCAGGACGTTGTTTATCCTCCTGAAATCTATCATGACCTTGGGCCGTTGTTTATCTTCCCAACAGTTATCCTTATACCTCAGGACGTTGTTTATCCTCCTGAAAGCTATCATTACTTTGGGCCGTTGTTTATCCTCCCAAAAAGCTATATCTTTATATTTTGGACTGCTTTATCCTCCAAGAGACATATTTGAAGAACTTTTATCCAAGTGGCATCTCTAAACCCACTCAAAGCATATACAACAAGTCATCAGTATCACTCTACGCACCGGTGAGTGCAAATTTTTGGGCTTTTGTGTTCAATCCCCTTCAACCTTCCAGGTCACGACTGGCACATATACCAATCTAACCCCTCAGGTTTCAGAAAATTGAACAGGGGCAGCTGTTGCACCCCAAAATTTGCCCTCACAATACAAGAGTTTGTGTGCTAAGAGATTCACAAGGTTCACAAGACCTCTCATGAGGTTCATGAAGTTTACAAGACACCTTATAAGGTTCACAAGGTTCACAAGACACCTTATGAGGTTCACAAGGTTCACAAGACCTCTCATGAGGTTCACAAGGTTCACAAGACCTCTCATGTGGTTCATGAAGTTTACAAGACACCTTATGAGGTTCACAAGGTTCACAAGACACCTTATGAGGTTCACAAGGTTCACAAGACCTCTCATGAGGTTCATGAAGTTTACAAGACACCTTATGAGGTTCACAAGGTTCACAATACACCTTATGAGGTTCACAAGGTTCACAAGACCTCTCACGAGGTTCATGAAGTTTACAAGACACCTTATGAGGTTCACAAGGTTCACAAGACATCTTATGAGGTTCACAAGGTTCACAAGACATATTATGAGGTTCACAAGGTTCACAAGACACCTTATGAGGTTCACAAGGTTCACAAGACCTCTCATGAGGTTCATGAGATTCACAAGACACCTTATGAGGTTCACAAAGTTCACTATTAGTCAGAAGATTTGACATTTCCCTCAGACAATGCTTCCTCCTAAGCAATGCATCCTAAACTAGGGTTTTGACTTTAATCAGGCTAAATAAACTCCCAAGAATTCAAGTGAGCTTCATAGCATCTTATATGTGTTTAAGAACCCCCATGACAAGTTTCAAGACTTTTCTCAAAGGTTTGCTCAGTCAGATGATCAGATAAGTCAAAATCAGTCAAAGCAGTTAAAAAGTCAAACTGAGGTCAACTGTGGTCAAACCAAAGTCAAACTTCATGATTTTTTGTCAACATCAAGTATATGAAGTAAAATTCATCATTTGATCATCAAGAATCAGAGGCTTCTAAATTAGGGTTTCCTTAAGAAAAGTCAACTGAACTTTGACCAGCCATAACTTTCACATGCTTCATCAAATTTTTCCCATCCAAATCTCATTTTTAAGGAAATTGAATTCTCTACAACTTTGTGTCTCACAAGCCAAGCCCAAAAATGCTTCATTTGGAAGGTATGAGCTAAGACATTATAGGTCCTTTTGAAAGTCAACAAAAAGTCAACAACTTCAAAAGGGCATAACTTGAGAATGGTAAATGATATGGACATGAAACCAATGGGGCTGGTTAAAGGACTATTTAAGCTTTCCAAAATGTCCAAGATCACCCTCATAGCATTAAAATTGAAGGATGTGTGCCCTTGCAAAGTTGGGAAATTTTTGGGTGGTGTATGAAGAAAATAGGGTCTTAAAACCAAATTCTTTCAAATGGGCTGAACTTTTTGTGACCCAAGGTGTTCCATGACATCATGCACGAAATTTATTTGATATTTTCATAATTTTATTTTATTTAATTTATTTATTATGATTTTTTATATTAAAAATCATTTTAAATTTAAATAAAATATCAAATGTGAAAATTTAAAATATATTTTGGTTCTAGAAGGTCATTAACATGATTTGGATTGAATTGATATAACATTGATGATGATTGGCTTGAAATAGAAAGGTCTCATTCACAAATATTTGAAATTTAATTCCTAATCTTTTTCAATCTCCAAAATCAAAAAAATCCATACAATGATCCAATCTTTCTGACCTAATTCACTCACTATAAGTATATGAAGAGAACACAATGCATAGGGACGAATTTGACAGCCTCAAAGAGTAAGTTTGCACATTCAAAAAACTCACCAAAATTCAAATTCGGATTTCACAATTCAGGCCCTTTCAAGACAATTTGAAGGTTGAGACATGTTCTATGAACCTCATTGAATCTATTTGAACCATTTGCAACATTCAAATCATTGCATATGACCTAAACCGAATCATGTTCTTCAAGAAATTGTTGATTTTCGATTCCATTGATTGGCTGGATTAAAATTGTTTTTGATTGTTTGATGATGTTTGTGATGAACCCTAGAATGATTCTGGGCTATTCAATTGAGTTTTTTATGCAGGTATGGAGTTTCACCATGATTAGGGTTCACGGCCTCTTTTAGGGTTTCATGATTTGATCATGATAAATGAATTTTAAAGACATAGGACGATTGCAAATCTCAGTAGGAACTCAATGGCATAAATAATTTTGTGAAATTTCGTTGTTTGGTTGAAGTTTGTGATTCGCAGGAATGAAAAACGCAGGTATATTCGTAGAAGAATTCGCAGGAAAATTTGCAGCGTCCAAGGAAGAAGATGAAGTTCCTGGCGCGCATTCTGGGATTCAAATATTGTTTTAATATTTTATCATGTTGTTGATAATTTATTTCACAATTGCAGCGTTGGCCCAGTGGTGAAGGATGCGCATGTTATGCTTGTAGGTCCTTGGTTCGAATCTTGGGCTCAGCAACTTTTTTCTTATTTTTCCAGTTAATCATCAAACTTAATATATTATTTATTGTTGTGGTTTAAACATCAGTTGCGCCCTCCCGGCTGGATGGTAAGTGTGTTTGCGTGTTGTGAGAAGGTCCTGGGTTCGAATCCCCCCCAGGCCTTTTGTGTTGTTTCTTTTTGCTTTGTTATGTTCTGTTTTCAGGTTAATAACAAAACCCCATGGAGTGCATTCTTTCTCACCTGCACGCGCATGGTCCAGTGGTTTGTGTGTTGGTCTTGAGGGTTGAAAGCTTAGGGTCTGGGTTCAAATCCCAGCCCAGGTAAGTTTTGTTTTTTTTCATTCTTTTTCTGTTTTTCTTATTTATTTAATTTATATTATAGTTAAATGAACTTAAATAATAATAAAAAATAGAATGTTTATATTATTATTATATTTTAGAACTCATCTTTTTTAATTTAAATCTTATTAGAAAAATTATTTATTTTGTAAATTATTAATATTGTATAATTCTATATAGTATTTAATTAATCCTAATTTATTATTCTAAAAAAACATATAAACCCTAATTTTCTAAAACCCTAAAATATTTTGTAAAACCAAATTATTTTTTTTTTAAAAAAAAAACCTAATTATAAATGTTAATTTATTTGTTAATTATAACTTTTAATAAACTTTAATTATATGTATATATTTTTTATAATTTGTTTGTAATTATTATTTAATTTTTGTATGTAAATAATTTTTTTTTTAGTGTATGTTTAAAAATAATTAAAACTTTCTAATTTAATTTTGTAAATATAATTTATTTTCATAATATGTTTCTAATTAATCTAATTTTTATAACTTGTATATAATTTAAAACTTTATAATAATTAGTTATATAATTGTTTATATTTTCTTCTTAATCTTGAAAAATAAGTGTTTATAAAAAAAATTGAACTTTTAATTATTATGCTAATGTTCTTGTTTATTTTATTATTAATTCTATTTATTTTCATATATTATTACTAACCCCATTTATATATATTGTGATTATTTATTATTATTGTTACTAACCCAATTATTTATTATTACTTATTTTGCTTATTTATTTAATTTGATTTAATTATTATTATTATGTAACGGTCTCCTTTATGTAATATTTTAGTAGTAATGTTTAATATTTATGTTTAAATATTATGGTTAGTAAAATAGGGAGTGAAACATGTTTGTATTTTAAAAATTAATTTAGATCACTAATTTAAAAGATAAATATTTAAAATTGTACACTCACACACGTAAGTCGATCTTTGATCGCCATCTCACTTTCTAGGGTTACCTCTCATGTTGCCTAAACTAAAGGTCAAGTAGGGTGTATAAAGCAAAGTCCCTCATTTCACATCATCTAGTCCCTAAACAGATAAAAAGATCAAGTCCCTTCGAATGTTGCCTTCGTAATGATCTTGTCCCTTTCGTATAAAGATGATAAGTCCCTTCGAATTGCTTATACACCCCACAGTTGCCTAAATAACAGATGTCCCTTCACTTGTCCCTCATACATCCAAGGTAATGACTACCTATTCCTTAATAATAGGGATAGTCTTACCATTTAAAGGATTCAAGAACAGAAAAGACTTAAACTTAGGGTAGGTTCCTCTTAGATACTTGCTCACTCTTCAAAAACCTTTCAAACACTTCATATTTTCAAACAGATTTTCAAAACAAAGGTTTTATATACATCCGTACATGGATCATTATAAAACACTTAAGAAAATTTCTATTCGCACACTTCACATTTCAAAAACAGTTTAAAGTGAGCTAAGTAACTAAGAGCCCATGGATAACCATGGATGTAAAGGGTGCTAACACCTTCCCTTTACATAACCTACCCCCCGGACCCAAAAATATTTTAAAAGGTCTTTCCTGTTCTTTTATGCCTTTCCTTTGGATAAAATAAAAGTCGGTGGCGACTCTTGCTATCCGCAACATAACTCAAGTCAGTTCTCCCACCGTGTTACACCTAAACATGAGTTAGTCAAAATGGCTGCAGGGGGCCTAGATCATTCTATAAGAAAGAAATTAGACACTCAATATTTAATAGATATGGTATAATTAGCAGATAGGGTGAGACAAGTCGAAAGATTAGAAGCTGGAAAATTTAGAGCAAATAAAAATAAGAAAGAAATAGTGGCCTATATAGGGGTATGCCAAGATGATGATAATGACGAAAATGAATCAGTTATTTTCAAAGAACAGGAAATTGACCTAGAAGAATGTAAGCAAGTTCCACCATACTCCTGTAAAGCACTGGTTCCTTCGAACAGAAAGAATCCAATAAAGTTTGAAAAGAATGATAAATTTCCTAAAAGAACTTATACATTTGACGTCACCAAATGTGACGAAATTTTTGACTTATTAGTTGAAGATGGTCAAATAATAATACCACCAGGTAGTAAAGTGCCTCCTGTGGAACAACAAAAAAAGAGAGGTTTTTGTAAGTACCATAACTTTTTGGGTCATAAAACATCTCAATGTTTCCTTTTTAGGGACCTCGTACAAAATGTTATTCGTAACGGAAGATTGAAGTTCGGAGACAAGCCAAAGCAAAAAATGAAGATCGACTTGAATCCTATGAAGATTGTCGAAGCCCATTATGTTGAGCCACCCATCGTAAATATGGTGGAGGTCGAAGAGGTTTCTGATTACAGCTTTGAGATGGTAGAAGCCACTGAAGGCTTCAACACTAACGTTAATATGGTAGAGATTGCTGATGAAGGAGATTCAAATGACTACGTCAACAAGGAGGTTGTTGAAGGCCTCGACAACCCAAACAAAGTTGAAGGAGATTCAAATGACTACGTCAACAAGGAGGTTGTTGAAGGCCTCGACAACCCAAACAAAGTTGAAACTACTGAGGGTTTTGTAAACACCCCAAATTTGCCCTCACCCATTCACACCATGGCTTGTGATCATTCCATATGCATAAACACAATCATATCATCTCATATCACATTTTTGATCCACTGCATAGTTTCTAAGTCATCTGCATCTAGGGTTTGTGATCTGAGCAATCCAAGAGCTTCTTGAGCCACTCCAAGGGCCATCAATCACTTCAAAGGGATCCATGTGTGTTCTTACATCATATTACATCCTCTCAAAGTCAAGAATGCCAAAGAATCACAAGAACTGGGATTGGTGTGGAGACAGAGCCAGGTTTGATTGCACAGTTGACCTAAAATTAGGGTTTTGGTTTCAGAGGCCATAACTCCAAATTTTTTGGTCATTCTTGTTTCTATTGGTCTCTATATGGTATAGGGAGTATGCATATCAATTTTCATGAAGAAATTCCATGGGGAAGTCATCTGATCAAGAGTTGACTTTCTGGACAAGTCAGTGCAAAATCAGGGCATCTGAGGCCCCCAATGACCCAACCAAGGAGTGATCTTCATCATTTTGAGTGTTTATGACCTTTATTTGATCATATAAGAAGTTTGAAGTTCACAAAATTCAAGAATTACAAGTTTTTGCAAAGTTGACTTTTTAGGGCATGGTTGACTTTTCATGAAATGTCATTTTATGCCACTTTTTCAACCCTTACTTTTTGATCCAAAAATGCTTCAAATGAAAAAACTTTGGTCATGAAAGTTGTAGATTAGATCTTTCCCTTTTCAAAAAGTACAAGAACATGACCTAATTCATTTTGCATCAAAAGTTATGGTGTGTCAAAGTTGGCAAAAATCACTAATTTTCAAGACATGCCTCAAATGAGAAACTTGCAAAAACTTTGTACCAAGGCATTTGTGACTTCTAGTTCATGTCAAACCAATGTGCAAGCCTTACACAAGTTCTAAAAATCAGATTTGAACCAAAAGATCACATGTTCATGGTTGGCAAAGCAAGAGATTTTCATGAAGTTTCAAAAGTAAACAAGTTGCAAAATCATCATCACACTTCCATCCACTTGTTGCCTTGGCTGCTGAACCAACCATAGCCTCTCCCCTCACCATGCTGCGCCAGCCCACACCTTTGTACTAGCCTAGAGCACAACCCATGCCTCTCTTACACCAAAGTTGACATTTTGCAAAAGTGAACTTACCTATCACAGCAGGCCAGGTCACATCATCTGACCAATGAGATTATTTTATGCAAGCCAAATGCTAACCATTTCACATAACAAGCAAGGCTGAAGCTCACCACAAGAACACTTTCACATTTTCACTCCATAGAGCAAAAGCATTCGAATCTCTCTCCACAAGTCACAAACACATAAGTAAACTTCATAAACCTTTTCAACATCCCTTCCTGATCAAAAAGCACCCTTCAAAGCAACCCAAAGCTAAAAGAATCAGAAACACGATTCTTACACCATCCTGAACAGAACTTGCTCCAACCTTCAAACCAGCCACCACAAACTCTTTCCAAGCATTGAAAGCTTCTCAGGAGGTCAAGAGGAGTTGATTGCAAGCAAGAAACTAGCCAGAAAGTGCCAGGAGTCAAAGCTTCGATTCAGGTAGCCTTGGAATTTCATTTTTCCAGAACTCTCTTTTCTTGTTTCTAAAATGATCCTTATGTTCCCCTGAGTGCATTGAACCTTTTACTTTTGAAAATGATTGAGTTTTGAGGTCGTATGCTTGATCTGAAAGTTTGCCCGAAAATTTGTTCTTGTTTGTTTCTCTTGATTCAGTGGAAATAAATGTGGTTTAAGTTAGGGTTTAGGTTTAATGATGTTCAGGGATGAAATCTGGAGAGTTTGGTGATGATTTGATGCGTATTCAGTGAGATAGTGGTTTTGACTTGCCGGAGAAGACGACCGGAACAGTGTTCCGGTCGCCTGAAAGTCATTAGGGTTTGTTTAATTAGGGTTAAGTGTAATTAAGCCAGTTTGAATGTAGGCCGTCCAGATGCGCGCCTAGTCAACTCCCGCGCGTGTGACTTTGAATTCAGGCTCTTGGATCAGCTGACTTCTCCAATAATTCATTTATTTTCATTTTATTTTCATATTTTTCTCATTTGTTTTATACAATTTATTTAAAATAGTAAAATTGTTTTAAAAATTATGAAACTTTTTGTCAAGAGTTTCATTAATTTTTAAAACCCAAAAATATTTTTATTTTTATTTTTAGCATTAAAAAAGTATTTTTAAATATTTAAAAGTTTATTTTTAATTGATTAATGAAAATTAATTTATTAAAAATACTTTTAGGTATTTAAAAATCACCAAAAAATTCATGAAGTGTTCTAAGACATTTAGAAACATTGTCCAACCTTCAAACCAAATTTATTTTTTGATCTTGATGCATTTTGAGAATTTTCCATTGAATTAAAATCATTTTTATGCATTAATTTGATCCAAAGTTCCAAAAATCATTTCTGCCTATCCATGAGGAGTTGGACATTGATTCTTTTTGCATTGCATTGTGTTTAGCATGTAGTTTGTGAGATTAAATGGCCTTGATTTGATCTTTCATTTTCCATTTGTTTGGTAATTTTCTTGTTTAGGAACCCTAAAACCCTAGAAAACTTAGGAAAATCATATCTTGAAATTGGTTAAGAGTTGAAACCTCTCCTTTGGACATTGGGTTAGTATAGGATTAGGGGTCCTTTGAGTTGAATTTTCAATTTTTTATCTTAGGGTTTGCTTCTGATTTTGATTTTTGTTTGATGTATTGTTCATAAACCCTAATTTGGGCTTCCATATGCATCCATCTTGCATTCTCTTGCATAACATGACTTGCCATGACATTTCAAGCATCCATTTGATTCATTTGACATCATAAGACATATTGAAAGCATGTTTGATCATTGCATCATGTATTAGCCATGTTGTATGCCATATGTACTTCATAACTTTTCATGTATGTTCATGTGTTTTAGCTTGCCCCATTTGCATTCATAAGCTTGTATGATCATTTCCATGTGCTGCCTCATGTTTGTAGCATCTCATAGCATCATTAGCACCATGTAGTTGCTTCTGGTTTTGTTTCTCATCATGTCATCTCATCCCATTTTACATTACATTGCATTTCTTTTCTAACCTTTCAGGTGGTAAGTGACTTTGAGAAGTGAATTTGCCTTCACTTCTCATAACTTTTCTTTTCATCTCTCTTGCATCCATGCTGCATTTTGATATATGTTTAGGTTATGAGCTTGCTCATTCTTCTTCTTCCCACTTTCTCTCTTCAAGTGACTTGACTTCTTGAATGAAGCAAGTTGCTTTGCTTCTCTTGATCCTTTCATCTGCTTCCTGGTGGTTCTATTGAAGATTTCTCTTGAGAACCTCACAAACCTTAGGGACAACCAAGCAAGACAATTATTAGGATTTTGATTAGTTTTCCCCTCTTAGTTTTACCTTTGTGTCTCTTTGAGTCTTCTCTTCTCACCTCATAATCAGGGACTAAACCCTAAAGGCTTTAAGGCTTTGTGATTAAGCTTATGCCTGCATCCTTCTATTAGGATGGAGTGTATAACTTTAATCCTAAGTGTTAAACCCTTAATGTGTTTAAATCTCTTAATCAATTCACTTAATAAGTATTAAGACATCACACTTGTAACTTGGGCCTTGCATTAGGGTTCTAATTCTTCCTTAATTGGTCAAGAAGGACTAACCCTAGTGTTAATGGACAAGTCCTCCTCAAGTTTTCTTACAAACCCTAAAAATCACTTCATTACCATATCATTAAATAAAATCCACTTAACCAAAGGCTTGTTTTGTCATGAGTTTAATCCCTAATCATGGATTAAGTTGAGGAGCCTTCCTCAGCTTAAACATTCTCATCTATTATCCTTCTATTAGGATGGTGTAATGAGTCTGTTAAATCCTTGATTATGGCTTAACCTCATTACTTAACACTAAACACAAACCACAAAAACATCTAATTAATCACAAGTAGGTTAATGATCTTAATCCTACACCAAAGGTGATTAAGTGTGAGAATCTGACTTCACACTTAAGGTACTCTCATTACCCCTAATCAGAGGGAAGATGTGATGAGTTTACTAACCCACTGGTTTAGGCTTAAGCTCATTAATCTATGACAAACTTTCAAAAGCAATAAAAGACTGAAAACTCAAAAACAAACAATAATCGTCTCCTTCGGGATTCTTTTCTCATCATCCTCACTCATAAACGAGAACTTGCTTCTTCCGTCTAATGCAAGACAGTTTGCATCTGTGCCAGACAGATCATACACTTGAGCATAGACAAGTAAGCAGTTCACAAGTCAATTCATCTTTCAGTCTCTTTGGGTCGAACTACGGTGTTCTGACTTCCTCATTGCACGAGAGGATACGTAGGCATAACTTAACAGTTATCGAACAAAAGTCTCTGTATATTCCCCCTCCTTCTAGCTTCATTCTTTTAGCCTCATGATCATGAGCACACTCTTTCCTTACACTGACACTGTATATATCATACTCTGCACTTCACATTTCTTCTTTTACACAGACACCTGTACATTCTTTTCCAGCTATTGTTCACACAAATTGCACTGACACTACCCCTTTAAAACACAAATCTTTTAAGCGTGGATCCCGTCGAGTACGACGGACAATCTGGGTGCTAATACTTTCCCAGGTTGTAACCAACCCCCTTTCTCAGTCTCTCTGGTTCGCAACCGTCTTATCCATTCTCTTTCTAGGTCTATGCAGCATTGCCTTTCCTCCGGGATAAAAATGCCTAGCTGGCGACTCTATTCATCTCCAGTGAGTTCACGGCTGTGTGTTCTCATTGTTCTTTTCGCCGACCGTTCGCGCTTGTACCGGGATGCAAATCTTTGGGAGCGACAGCTTGGCGACTCTGCTGGGGACCCTTATACTGCAACCAGGGCTTCTGGTTCTTTCTGTGGGTTCCTCCTAGCGCTTGATTGATTTGTGTTTACTGGGGTGTTATATGCTATTTGTGCTTGTATTTGTATTTATTTTTGCTTTATGTACAGTTGTTTTACTGCTTTCTTTATAGCTTTGTACATATATCATACTGTCATACTGTGCTGGCTGGATCTGGTTTTGCTTTGGTGGGTGGGGTTTTATTGAGAGTTAAGGCCCTATACCTGGGACCTGAGTGACACCTAGGCTAGAGTGGTTCATATTCTTTCCCATTCCATCTCGGTCTGGTGCGGGAATATGAAACACGGTTCAGATATGGGTTTCTTCTTGAGAACTCTGTGTTGTGGATTTCCTGCAATGCTAGGGCTATCTGGGAAGCCTGCTAAGTCTGGATGACCTTTTAGTATTGACCTTCAGAAACTGAGGTGAATTAGAGGAGGAACTTTTATGGTTATTGTAAACACTGTACCTCCGGGTTAGAAGTGTTTACACTTCTCATAACTGGTCCAAGTCTGAGGATCCTTGTTTTAGAACACCACCTGTGAGGGGGTTGGGCTGTTTACAGGTTTGCAGGTACCCTTGGCCTCAACATACCCTGTTACTTTGTTTGATTAAGAATACTCCATGTTGGAACAGTTCTTGTGATTGTAAACCCTGGACATGTGGCTCTTTATTTGAGCCCCCTACCCTGGTTACTGGATTTATAGACCTCCATCTGGAATTCTTGAACATACTTGGACCTATATCAGAGCATTTGATCAGATCCAGCTCAGTCACAAACCCTTGCATATCATTTGCATACATAATCATTGCATCATATTGACATTTGCTTATTTGTGTTTCAGGGTATCCATTTTCATTTTTGGCTTGGTTTTGACCCCATCATCAGTATTGACCTATCTTCATCAGCATCTGCTTCAGTTATCTGCTTCAGTCACCTGCACCAGCCAATCAGTGGCCCATTCTTCAGTGTTATCATCAGCACTTGCCTCTACTCAGTCTCAACAACATGGCACCTAAAAAGAGCAACATCACCTACCATTTCTTCCAGCCAGAGTTAGCTGACATCAGGAGGATTCAGACCCTGATCACTCCAGACCACATACCATTGTTCAGAGAACACTATGGGGATATACTTGATATGGTTATGGATCTGGACCCTTCACAGAGAAGCCTGATCCACACTTGCCTTCAATTTTATGATCCCCCACTGAGATGTTTCACTTTTCAGGACTTTCAGCTGGGCCCTCTATTAGAAGAATACTCATCATTGGTTGGTATGCCTATCAGGGGTGGAATCCCTTTCAACCCTGAGATGGTCTTTCCTGGTAATGGAGAAGTAGCCAAGGCTTTGCATCTGGAACCTGTTCTGATTGAGCAGCATATGACTTCTAAAGCTGGAATCCCTGGCTTCCATCTGGATTTCTTGATCTCTCAAGCTACCCTGAAAGCCTCTTCAGGAGAGTGGAAAGCTGTCTGTGCTTTATTGGCCCTGAGCATATATGGAATTGTATTGTTTGCAGATGAGCCTCGATTCATTAGCAAGAATGCAATCCATCTGTTCATCCTGAAGAACCCAGTGCCCACTTTATTGGGGGATCTCTATTACTCAGTGCATCAGAGGAATGAAAAGCAGAGGGGAAGATTAGTGAGGTGCTGTGCTCCTTTGTTCCATACTTGGCTTCTCAGGCATTTACCCAAGACAGATGCATTTTTGAACCCTCATCAGCAGAGAAACTGGGCTAAGAGACTCATTACTCTAACTTCAGCTGACATCAGATGGTGCACTCAAAGCGCCAAGGGCAGGGATATCATCACCAGCTGTGGGCATTTTCCCAATGTGCCCCTAATAGGAGTTAAGGGTAGTATTAATTACAATCCTCTGCTGTTCAAAAGACAACTGGGCTATGCACTGGTCCACCCTCCTAAGGCACAGGACTTGGTTGAAACACTTTATTGTGAGAACAAGCCTAATCTGGCTATTGTTAGGCAGGCAGCCTGGGCCTGGGACAATGTTCAAACCAAGGGAGTAACCATTCTGGGGAAGTGCAACAATGTAGCATCAGTACAATATTATGAGTGGTCCCATGCCAGGGCTCAATTTTCTGGAATGCCCTTTACCATGGAGGATATGCCTGGACCATCCTCAACACCACCCCCTGCCACTGTCAGCTTAGAGGATTTTGAGAGCTTGAAAGAAAGAAATGAGAAGTTGACTCAGGCTTTGCAGAAGACCCTCTGGGAGAGGAGTGATGGTAGGTTGGATATTGAGAGGCTGGAGAAGTTGAGAGTAGAGCATCTGGCTAAAATTGAGAAGTCTGAGGATTATATCAAGAAATCTAGGGCTGGAGAACAAATTCTGAAGAATGCTTGCAAGGAAGCCCAGTTCCAGAGAGCAAGGACAGACTTGTATCTGAAGGAGAGTCAGGCTAGGTGGGTCAGGATCACCGAGGCTCGTACTCTGGAGGACAAGAGGGTCCAAGACAAGATAGAGCAGATGGAAGCTAGTGCAAAAGAGCAACAAGAAGCCCTGGCAGCAGCCCAGAGGGAGATATCAGAGCTGGAGTGAAGAGGTCAAAGGACCAAGGTCAGCACAAGAAGCTAACTGCAGCTGTTACGACCCGGAATCTCCTTATCAGAAATCTCACGGAGCGTCCAACTGATCCTGTAACCGAGGCACTTCTCAAAGAAGTCCGGGAGGATGAGTTTGGTCTTGGTGTTTGACCATTTGTTTGTTGTTGCTTTCATTCCATGTACTTTACTTTCTTGTAACGTATTTTGACCCCTCCAAGGGCTTGTATTTGTAAAACAAACTATGTACCATTTGCTTTTTGTAATATATGTGCTAGTTTGTTCCATCCAAGTTTCACTTCAAAAGCAGCATCAACAGCATCTTCAAGGGTCTGGAAGGGTCAAAACTGAATGCCAAGCCGGATACCTTGAAAACAAATAAGCATACTGCATTGCATGCTAACCCTTTTGTTTGTTTTGTAGGTTTTTGTTTTATTGTTGCTAACTCTGTTGTGATGTTCAGGAACTATTGCTCGGCGCCGGGTATTTCCCCTCAACCGTCCGCACCGTTATCTAACCCGTAACAACCTTCCGGGCATACAGATGGATCAGATGCAGCAGGACCTTACAGAGGTCAGGAACCAAATGACCAACGAGAGGTTGGAAATGAGGAACCAAATGACACAGTTTATGGAGGTAATGAACAACATGGCTCAAAGCCAGGAGAGGCTCAGAGCACTGGTGGAAGGGAGAAATCAAGAGGATCCACATATAGGGACTGCCGGCACCAGCAACAATGAAAGGGTTCAACCTCATGTTAGCCCCCCTATATTTGGCCCCCATCTTCATCCAGAGGTCAATATCCCTGCAAATGTTCAGGGGACTGCCACTGCAGGCAGGGTACTGCAAGAAGACCCTCAAGAGGATCAGTTCACAGTAATGGGTGCTGGGGAAGAAGCTTATGATAGAAGGTTGGATGAGATAGCTGATAAATTAAGATCCTTAGAGTCTCAAAACTCTTTGGGTTTTGATGTTATGGATATGGGCTTGGTAGATGGGGTCAGGATTCCCCACAAGTTTAAGCCACCATGCTTTGAAAAGTATAATGGGACTTCCTGTCCTCGAACCCATCTACAATCATTTCTGGGAAGGCTGAAGGCCTATACTATGGATGAGAAGCTCTGGATGTTCTATTTTGAGGATAGCTTGACTGGAGCTTCGAGGGAATGGTATTCCCATCTGACAAGAGCAACTATTAGATGCTGGAAGGACCTGGCAGAGGCCTTTATCAGACAGTATCAGTACAACTTAGATATGGCACCCAACAGGACTCTCCTAATGGGAATGTCACAGTCGTCAAGGGAAAGTTTCCGAGAATACGCCCAGAGATGGAGGCAATTGGCTGCTGCTGTTCAGCCACCTATGTCTGAGAGGGAAATGGCAGATATGTTTATGAACACCCTCCAGGGAACATATATTGACAGGCTGGCTGCCTTCTCGTCTACCAGCTTTGCAGATGTTGTCATAGCCGGGGAGAGAATTGAAAGCCTATTGAAGATGGGAAAGATCTCAGACAACGGTGCGAGCTCATCCAGTAGTACAAGAAAGCCTTTTGCGGGCCCAAGAAGAACTGGCGAGACCAATGCCATCCACACCAACAGGGGCAGGCCCCAATATGTCCATCGATCTGTGGCAGCAGTCACCATTCCCGCTCCAGCTCATCCACAACCAGCCTATCAACCTCCGCAGCAAAACTATCAACAACAACCTCAGTACCATCAACAAGCTCAGTATCCTCCAAGGAACTACAACAACACCAATAACAACAACCAGCAAAGGCCATTTCAGCAGAGGCCATCTCAAGCCAATAGGGTGATCGATCCGATCCCTATGCCATATGCTACGTTGCTACCACAACTCTTGAAACTCAACCTAGTTGAGCTAAGGACGTTGGCACCTCCAGATCCCAACAGTCTACCCAGGAATTATGACTCTAACGCCAGATGTGCTTTTCATTCAAATGCACCTGGCCACAGTACAGAAAAGTGCAGAGCCTTGCACATGAAGGTACAAGACCTGGTAGACTCAAAAGCTCTGAATTTCGCACCACCACCTAATGTCAACAAAAATCCTATGCCAAACCACGGGGGTCCCAGAATTAACGCTATTGAAGAAGACAAGTCGTCTTATTTAATAACCAGTGTGGGTCAGATCCGGACACCGTTGGTAGAAATTAAGGCTCAACTCCTCGAATGTCAAATGTTCCCGGGGTGTGAGTTGGGGTGTGCTTACTGCAATATCTCGGTAAATGGGTGCGATAACCTGAGGAATGGCATAGATGGTCTCATTCAGAGTGGCCAGCTTCAAATCACCACATCATTTCCTACAAATCCAGCAATCTCATCAGCAACAATTCCGGTATCTCCTACAACTGCAACAACCATTGTTCCTGACAATTCTTCGGTTTCATCAACAAGTATTTCATCTGTCGTTTCAACTGGTCAGATATCAACAAATGTTCCTTCTACAACTCCAGCACCGCTCCATTTTGAAACTCCTACAACAACAACGTCTGTCCTTCCAACAATGTCTCCTATAACATCAGCAACAAATCATGAAGATGTCTCAACCGTTACCATCTATTACGATCCAGAAGATAACTCTGCCTATAATTCACAAAGTGCTACTCCTACCAGAGCACCGGTCACAATATATTATGATCCATAGACTATCACAGTCCCTTCCGCAGCTGCCATCAGTCCAGTCACTGTCACAGTGCCTGGGCCAGTACCTTATGAAAGCAGTAATGCCATCCCTTGGCATTACGGCTCCGATTTATACTGCGAAGGACAAAAAATCACTTTTGAATCATCAACCCCTGCACCACAAATAGACAATGTGGGAGGAGGCGGAGGCTTCACTCGAAGCGGACGTCTCTTTGCTCCACAAATTCAGAGACCCACTGCCGAAGCAGAAGCTACTGCCAAGGCAAAAGGGAAAAGCTTGGTGCAGGAAGAGCAGATTGTCAAGGAAGCTTTGAAGACACCCTTTGACCAAGAAGTTGATGAGTTCATGCGAATCATCAAGAGAAGTGATTACAAAATAGTGGATCAGCTTCATCAGACGCCTTCCAAGATCTCAATCCTATCATTGCTCATGTGCTCCGAAGCCCATCGGAACGCACTACTCAAAGTCTTGCACACGGCTTACGTGCCTGAAGAGATCACTGTCAATCAGCTGGAAGCTGTAGTTGGAAATGTTAATGCTAGTCATGGACTAAGGTTCACCAACACTGACTTGACTACGGAGGGCCGCAACCATAACAGGGCCTTGCACATAACCATGGAATGTAAAGGTGCTGTCCTTTCCCATGTGCTGGTAGACACGGGGTCATCCCTCAATGTCTTGCCTAAAAAGGCCCTGGTGAAGCTAGAATATGACGGATTGGCGTTAAGACCCAGCAACCTGGTGGTGAGAGCCTTTGATGGCTCAAAGAGATCGGTTCTGGGAGAGATCGAGTTGCCCATAACGATTGGCCCGCAGACCTTCAAAACGACCTTCTACGTGATGGATATACAGCCTGCCTACAGCTGTCTATTGGGTAGGCCATGGATTCACGCCTCTGGCGCCGTGACCTCTACCCTTCACCAGAAGTTAAAATATGAGTGGGAGGGTCAAATCGTTACAATCTGTGGAGAGGAGGATATTTTTGTCAGCCACCTGGCTACCTATAAGTATATTGAGATGGATGGGGAGATCCATGAAACAATGAGCCAAGGTTTTGAAGCCTTGAATGTCAATGAAACATCTGCTGTGCCTGGTACTTCAATATCGTCATATCAACAAGCCCAGAAGGTTGTTGAGGGAGGAAACGCCCAAGGCTGGGGCAAACTGTTATCGGTAGAGAAGAAAGAGGATAGATTTGGGTTGGGTTACAAACCAACTCAACAAGATCAAGCAGAGGCTGCGAAAGAGCCCAACTTTGTTAGTGGGGGGATGCTCACCCCTGATGCTGTCAACTGTTTGGAAGACGAGCTGGAGGAAGAACGCAACCTGGAAAGCTGGATTCGTCCAAAGATCCCGGGGAGCAGTATCTCAAACTGGTCTTCCCAGGAAATTATAAGAGTTACTCATGCAGAGTAATTATTATTTCCTGTATTTTTATAGCATGCATCAAAGTCTTGCATCTTGCCCAAGATGACAAGGCTCATTTTGTAATCGGGCCAGCTGCACTTTTTGTGCAACAAGATTAATCAATGAAATATCAGACATCTTTTTGCAAATGAGTCTTTTTCTTTTCCGTTCACTGTTTTTCCATTTTTTTCTTTTTGTACAAAAAAATAAATGGCAGTGTTTTCAAAATGACAACTTTATTTCACTTTTCTAAGCAAGATTAAAATCAAATCACTAAAATGAACAAACTGAACCCTTGCAGAGAGTGCCTTCCAGACAGCACCGACAACAACACGGCTATGACTTCGTATGACTTTGATAATCCGATCAATCAAGCTGATGAAGGGGTTGAAGAAGAATATGAGCTCCCTGAAGAGCTAGCCAGGTTGTTAAGACAAGAGGAAAAGGTTATTACTCCTCACCAGGAGGAGGTTGAAGTGATCAATCTTGATACAGATGAAGACGTGAAAGAAGTTAAAATCGGGGCCTGCCTACAAGACTCAGTGAAAAGACAACTGGTTGACCTGCTTCGAGAGTATGTGGACGTGTTCGCTTGGTCTTATCAAGATATGCCAGGGTTGGATACCGACATTGTTGTGCACAAGCTGCCTTTGAGAGAAGAATGCCCGCCAGTTAAACAGAAACTGCGCCGTACTCGCCCAGACATGGCAATGAAAAACAAGGAGGAGGTACAAAAGCAATGGGACGCCGGGTTCCTCGCTGTAACTAGCTATCCACCGTGGGTCGCTAACATAGTACCTGTGCCTAAGAAAGACGGCAAAGTAAGAATGTGTGTTGACTACCGAGATCTGAATAGAGCTAGCCCAAAAGATGACTTCCCTTTACCTCACATTGACGTATTGGTGGATAACACGGCTCAGTTCTCGGTATTCTCCTTCATGGACGGATTTTCAGGATACAACCAGATTAAGATGTCACCTGAAGACATGGAGAAGACAACCTTCATCACACCCTGGGGCACGTTCTGCTACAAGGTAATGCCATTTGGGCTCAAGAATGTCGGTGCGACATATCAACGGGCTATGGTAACATTATTCCACGATATGATCCATAAAGAAATTGAGTGTTATGTGGATGACATGATTGCCAAGTCCCTCACTGAAGAAGACCACCTGGTAAATCTGCTGAAATTGTTCAAGCGTCTGAGGAAATACCAACTGAAGTTGAACCCCAACAAATGCACATTCGGGGTGAGATCTGGTAAGCTGCTGGGATTTATTGTAAGTGAGAAAGGGATTGAAGTTGACCCTGATAAAGTCAAAGCCATCCAAGAAATGCCTGCACCGAAGACAGAGAAGGAAGTTCGGGGGTTCTTAGGTCGATTGAACTACATCTCAAGGTTCATATCCCACCTTACAGCAACCTGTGAACCCTTGTTCAAGTTGTTGAGAAAGGAACAGACGGTCAGGTGGAACAACGACTGCCAGAAGGCTTTTGATAAGATCAAGGGATACTTACAAGAACCTCCAATCCTTATGCCACCAGTTGAAGGAAGACCTATAATCATGTACTTGACAGTATTAGAAGAGTCAATGGGGTGTGTGCTGGTCCAGCATGACGAGTCTGGTCGAAAAGAGTATGCAATATACTACCTAAGCAAAAAGTTTACCGACTGTGAACAACGTTATTCACTGCTCGAGAAAACTTGTTGTGCTTTAGCGTGGGCTGCTCGCCGACTGAGGCAGTATATGTTGACCCATACTACCTTGTTGATCTCAAAAATGGACCCAGTCAAGTACATATTTGAGAAGCCAGCTCTTACCGGACGGGTTGCAAGATGGCAAATGATCCTCACAGAATATGACATTCAGTACACTTCTCAGAAAGCCATCAAGGGCAGTGTATTGTCTGAATATCTTGTTGAGCAACCCATTGATGATTACCAGCCTATGAGATTTGACTTCCCTGATGAAGACATTATGTTCATAAAAGCAAAAGATCATGAAGAGCCTGTTCACACTGAAGGGCCTGACCCGGAAGAAGAATGGACTATGATGTTTGATGGGGCTGTTAACATGAATGGTCGTGGTGTTGGTGCAGTACTCATTACACCTAAAGGAGTTCACATGCCGTTCTCGGCAAAACTCACTTTCAACTGCACTAACAACGAAGCTGAATACGAAGCTTGCATTATGGGTCTTGAGGAAGCCATTGACCTCAGGATCAAGACATTGACCGTATTCGGAGATTCAGCTCTGGTAATCAATCAGACCAACGGCAAATGGTACACCCACCAAGACCATCTGATACCTTACAGGGATTATACAAGGAGGTTATTGACTTTCTTTACAACGGTCAAGCTTGAGTATATCCCTCGGGACGAGAATCAGTTTGCGGATGCTCTGGCTACCATTTCGTCCATGATCAAAGTTCAGACCGCCAACTTCGCACCTCAAATTTCAGTGTCCAGACTAGACAGACCAGCATATGTGTTCGCGGCAGATGTTGTTAAAGATGATAAGCCCTGGTTCCATGACATTAAATGCTTCTTGGAGGATCAAACATACCCACCTGGGGCATCTTCCAATGATAAGAAGACTCTGAGAAGGCTTGCTGGTAGTTTCTTTTTAAACACTGATGGGTCTTTATACAAAAGGAACTTTGATATGGTACTCCTCAGATGTGTTGATAAGACAGAAGCAGACTTGTTGATGCATGAAGTGCACGAAGGATCCTTTGGTACCCATGCAGGAGGGCATGCCATGGCTAAGAAGTTGTTAAGATCGGGTTATTATTGGATCACAATGGATGCCGACTGTTGTGCCTATGCCAGAAAGTGCCATAAATGCCAGATTTATGCAGATAAGGTGCATGTGCCTCCCAATCCGTTGAACATAATGTCTTCACCCTGGCCCTTTGCTATGTGGGGCATTGATATGATTGGCAAGATCGAGCCAACTGCTTCAAATGGCCACAGATTCATCCTGGTTGCCATTGACTATTTCACCAAATGGGTTGAAGCAGCATCATATGCAAATGTTACAAGACAAGTGGTAGCCCGGTTTCTGAAACGAGACATTATCTGTCGGTATGGAGTGCCCGAGCGAATCATTACTGATAATGGTTCCAATCTAAACAACAAAATGATGGCAGAGCTGTGCCGGGACTTCAAGATCCAACATCACAATTCTTCTCCTTACAGGCCAAAGATGAATGGCGCTGTTGAGGCAGCTAACAAGAATATTAAGAAGATTGTGCAGAAGATGGTAGTCACCTACAAAGACTGGCATGAAATGCTACCTTTCGCCTTGCATGGGTACCGCACATCAATCAGAACATCCACTGGGGCAACACCGTATCAGCTTGTGTATGGTATGGAGGCAGTCCTACCTGTTGAAGTGGAATTACCCTCCTTGCGAGTACTGATGGATGTTAAGCTGAACGAAGCAGAGTGGGTCCGATCCCGATTCGAACAACTGAGTCTGATTGAAGAGAAAAGATTGGCTGCAATCTGTCATGGGCAGTTATATCAGAAGAGAATGAAGAAAGCCTTCGATCAGAAAGCCAGGCACCGAGAGTACCAAGTAGGAGATCTTGTGCTGAAGAGAATCCTCCCTCCTCATACAGACCACAGGGGCAAATGGACTCCAAATTATGAAGGACCATTTGTGGTAAAGAAAGTTTTTTCCGGTGGAGCACTGATGCTCAGCACCATGGACGGTGAGGATTTCCCGTCCCCTGTGAATTCAGATGCAGTTAAAAAATACTTCGCATAAAGTGACCCGCTGGACACAAAAACAGAATGTAAGTCCAGGCAAAAATAGGGCATCCCGGCGAGTCAAAAACAGAATAAAAGACTCGGGCAAAAATAAGGGAAAATAAACAAAAATGTACACCCGCTGAGTTGAAAAGCCACATTGGACAGCTCAGACAAAAATGGGTATCCCGATGGATTGAAAACCCGAAAGGGCGATCCATGCAAAATAAGGGAATAAGCGAACAACTGCAGTCTGAATTCGTCTGTATCGTTTACAACTTGGTAAGCTTCGAAAGGATCAAGCTTCAATCAGAATCAGCCTTCTTCAGAAAGCAATATGAGAAGAACGTCAAAAGTCATACGAGTCATGGTAAAGAGGAAGCTCCTTAAAGCGTCATCAACATTGCCAGTATTTTGTTTCTCAACTTGTAACGATCTCCTCATTTCAGGGGATTTGTTTCTTTGACTGTATCTCGCCAATTCAGGGCATGTGAATTAATAAAATCAGATTTTCAATCATGTCCCGTCTTGTACATTTTCTACTTTTGCAAAAAATGTCTGATGTCTTAAGAGAAAAATTGAGTGCGTAAAATACAAATGTTTATCTTCAAAAATAAAAACATGCTTGCAGGAAATGTACTTACTCTCAAAAGTGCCTAACTCCTATGACGGAATCCAGTAAGGGATACCTCGGGATTATCTTGTGCGTTTCTCTGTCTTTTCAGGATTGCAGGAATCCAGAGCGCAACTTGGGGCATGTAAGCTTCATCCCAGCAAGCTGGCAAATCAACACTCAATTTTAGCACCCGAAGTGCTCTCTCCCCAGCTGAGTTGCCTCTCATGACTTCCCCCAGCTGAGCTGCCACTTGCTACTGCTCCCAGCCGAGTTGTCATTTCATCCTCAGCCAAAATACAAAAGCCAAGGAGCTCTCCCCACAGAGTCTCAGCCTCTATCCAGAAAGAGCAACGCACGAAGGAATCACAACAGAGTGAAGAAAGCTCTTTCAAACCCCAGCTGGGTCTCTCATTTATTGGAATAGGTCTATCATTGACCCATTTCCCGAGCAGAAATATCTCATCAGATCTACCAGTGATCTCATCCCCAGCTGGGATGTCCATTTCAGGCAGATCAGCCAAAGATCTTCGTAGCAGCGGGACCCGGACCCCTGGGTTTGGTATCTTTGCATAATCATAGCATTCGCATCATATTTACCCACAAAGCGTAGCATTCCGTCTAATACGGAGCATTACGGAAAAAATCAAACATATAGCATAATCATAAGCCATGTCTTGAGCCAACACTTGTGAATATTGACAGTTCATCAACGTACAGAAAAATCCCCACCAGAGTCCCCGGCAAAAGCAGCTGCCTCACAATCCACAAACACCAGTATATACTCATTTTGACACCCGTCCGTGCCATCTTTCCCCATTAAAGTCGCCTGAACACTCTTTGCAAACAAGATCACCCGTATTACAGATACGTCCTGACACCCGTTAGTGTCATACCCCAGCAGAAAGCCAAAGACATCCTCTTTGCACTCACATATACCTATATACACTTTCTTGACACCCGTCCGTGTCGTATCCCCAGCGCAGTCGCCTACACTTTTACAACCTATATACTTGTTGATATTATTATACTTTTCTCTCTTGACACTCGTCCGTGTCACCCTCCCCAACAGATAAACACTCATCCATACGATGCTCATACTCATCTATATACCAATCACTCTCATACAGATACTCGTCCGTGTCTTGTACATATCACTCAAACCCCCTCAGATTCAACAATAGTCCTTGTTCTTTGTTAACTCATTGGTACTCGTCTGTACTGTCATCTCAGAACATGCGTCTAGAGTTTGTTTCTACATGATACTCGTCCGTATCATAGTCTTAAGGATGCTCGTCCGCATCTTTAATCCATACAATGTGTCCGAAACTTCTGTCTTCTTGAATATAGATACTCGCCTGTGTCTACTATTCCCCAGAAAAGTCTCTTCAGATTCGATACTCGTCCGTGTTCTCTGTTAACCAGATGATACTCGTCCGTATCATCATCTTTGAACACGTGTCAGTATTTGTTTCTACTCGATACTCGTCTGTATCGTAGTCTTAAGGATGCTCGTCCGCATCTTTAGTCTATACACAAAACATCTAAACACTTATACCCTTTGTTTCTTGGATGTAAACACTCGTCCGTGTTTACTACTCCCCAGTAGATTTCCAACAAAGTAATTTTCTTTTTATCTAACACTCGTCCTGTGTTATGATAACCTTGAGAGCAGCCGTACCCTGCTAGGTGGTCGTCCTCCACCTCTTGATGGTCGTCCTCCATCATACTCATCCGATGGCCGTCCCCATCGTTGTTTTTTAGCAGCCGTCCCCTGCTAGGTGGTTGTCATCCACCTCTTGATGATCGTCCTTCATCATTTTATCCAATGGCCGTCCCCATTGTTGATTTTGGTTATCTGGCATTCGTCCTATGTCATGATAAACCTTGAGAGCAGCCGTCCCCTGCTAGGTGGTCGTCCTCCACCTCTTGATGGTCGTCCTCCATCATGCTCATCCGATGGCCGTCCCCATCGTTGACTTTTTATCCGGCATTCGTCCTATGTCGCGATATTTTCGGCAGCCGTACCCTGCCAGGTGGTCGTCCTCCACCTTAGATGACCGTCCCTCATCTTATCCCCAACAGAGCAGCCGTCCCCTGCTCGGTGATCGTCCTTCACCTTTGATGACCGTACCTCATCATCTGTTTATTTCATTTATTCTTTAACCCGACGGCCGTCCCCGTCGGGGTCCCTTTTCCTTTCAGTTTAGCCCGATGGCCGTCCCCATCGTTGGTTACTTTACTTTATGAACTTGATGGCCGTCCCCGTCATGTTTCATTGATTCCCAGAGAATCTTGCAGCTTTATCTTGATGGCCGTCCCCATCATAATTCTTTTATCCCCAGCATGTCGGCCGTCCCCGTCATTGGTTTATTTCCCGCACTTGCCCCAGCATGTCGGCCGTCCCCGTCATTGCTCTTACCCAGCAGTCGTCCTCTGCTCGACGGTCGTCCTCCGTCGCCCACACTTTACAATATACTTTATTCTCCTTTTACAATCTATATCCTTTTTCTTCTTCATTCTGTGAGCGCAAATTTTGGACTGTCTTTGGTATTCAACCACAAGTTATCTTGTTTGCCTGTTAAGCCGTCGCTTACAACCTGCACAGCTAACTCATGTTTGAATAGGGGCAGCTGTAAACACCCCAAATTTGCCCTCACCCATTCACACCATGGCTTGTGATCATTCCATATGCATAAACACAATCATATCATCTCATATCACATTTTTGATCCACTGCATAGTTTCTAAGTCATCTGCATCTAGGGTTTGTGATCTGAGCAATCCAAGAGCTTCTTGAGCCACTCCAAGGGCCATCAATCACTTCAAAGGGATCCATGTGTGTTCTTACATCATATTACATCCTCTCAAAGTCAAGAATGCCAAATAATCACAAGAACTGGGATTGGTGTGGAGACAGAGCCAGGTTTGATTGCACAGTTGACCTAAAATTAGGGTTTTGGTTTCAGAGGCCATAACTCCAAATTTTTTGGTCATTCTTGTTTCTATTGGTCTCTATATGGTATAGGGAGTATGCATATCAATTTTCATGAAGAAATTCCATGGGGAAGTCATCTGATCAAGAGTTGACTTTCTGGACAAGTCAGTGCAAAATCAGGGCATCTGAGGCCCCCAATGACCCAACCAAGGAGTGATCTTCATCATTTTGAGTGTTTATGACCTTTATTTGATCATATAAGAAGTTTGAAGTTCACAAAATTCAAGAATTACAAGTTTTTGCAAAGTTGACTTTTTAGGGCATGGTTGACTTTTCATGAAATGTCATTTTATGCCACTTTTTCAACCCTTACTTTTTGATCCAAAAATGCTTCAAATGAAAAAACTTTGGTCATGAAAGTTGTAGATTAGATCTTTCCCTTTTCAAAAAGTACAAGAACATGACCTAATTCATTTTGGATCAAAAGTTATGGTGTGTCAAAGTTGGCAAAAATCACTAATTTTCAAGACATGCCTCAAATGAG
The DNA here is from genome assembly GCA_963966055.1 of Lathyrus aphaca. Lineage (NCBI taxonomy): Eukaryota > Viridiplantae > Streptophyta > Magnoliopsida > Fabales > Fabaceae > Lathyrus > Lathyrus aphaca. The sequence goes on along the minus strand of OZ014525.1, from coordinate 68,401,405 downwards.
AAACTTGCAAAAACTTTGTACCAAGGCATTTGTGACTTCTAGTTCATGTCAAACCAATGTGCAAGCCTTACACAAGTTCTAAAAATCAGATTTGAACCAAAAGATCACATGTTCATGGTTGGCAAAGCAAGAGATTTTCATGAAGTTTCAAAAGTAAACAAGTTGCAAAATCATCATCACACTTCCATCCACTTGTTGCCTTGGCTGCTGAACCAACCATAGCCTCTCCCCTCACCATGCTGCGCCAGCCCACACCTTTGTACTAGCCTATAGCACAACCCATGCCTCTCTTACACCAAAGTTGACATTTTGCTTAAGTGAACTTACCTATCACAGCAGGCCAGGTCACATCATCTGACCAATGAGATTATTTTATGCAAGCCAAATGCTAACCATTTCACATAACAAGCAAGGCTGAATCTCACCACAAGAACACTTTCACATTTTCACTCCATAGAGCAAAAGCATTCGAATCTCTCTCCACAAGTCACAAACACATAAGTAAACTTCATAAACCTTTTCAACATCCCTTCCTGATCAAAAAGCACCCTTCAAAGCAACCCAAAGCTAAAAGAATCAGAAACACGATTCTTACACCATCCTGAACAGAACTTGCTCCAACCTTCAAACCAGCCACCACAAACTCTTTCCAAGCATTGAAAGCTTCTCAGGAGGTCAAGAGGAGTTGATTGCAAGCAAGAAACTAGCCAGAAAGTGCCAGGAGTCAAAGCTTCGATTCAGGTAGCCTTGGAATTTCATTTTTCCAGAACTCTCTTTTCTTGTTTCTAAAATGATCCTTATGTTCCCCTGAGTGCATTGAACCTTTTACTTTTGAAAATGATTGAGTTTTGAGGTCGTATGCTTGATCTGAAAGTTTGCCCGAAAATTTGTTCTTGTTTGTTTCTCTTGATTCAGTGGAAATAAATGTGGTTTAAGTTAGGGTTTAGGTTTAATGATGTTCAGGGATGAAATCTGGAGAGTTTGGTGATGATTTGATGCGTATTCAGTGAGATAGTGGTTTTGACTTGCCGGAGAAGACGACCGGAACAGTGTTCCGGTCGCCTGAAAGTCATTAGGGTTTGTTTAATTAGGGTTAAGTGTAATTAAGCCAGTTTGATGTAGGCCGTCCAGATGCGCGCCTAGTCAACTCCCGCGCGTGTGACTTTGAATTCAGGCCCTTGGATCAGCTGACTTCTCCAATAATTCATTTATTTTCATTTTATTTTCATATTTTTCTCATTTGTTTTATACAATTTATTTAAAATAGTAAAAATGTGTTAAAAATTATGAAACTTTTTGTCAAGAGTTTCATTAATTTTTAAAACCCAAAAATATTTTTATTTTTATTTTTAGCATTAAAAAAGTATTTTTAAATATTTAAAAGTTTATTTTTAATTGATTAATGAAAATTAATTTATTAAAAATACTTTTAGGTATTTAAAAATCACCAAAAAATTCATGAAGTGTTCTAAGACATTTAGAAACATTGTCCAACCTTCAAACCAAATTTATTTTTTGATCTTGATGCATTTTGAGAATTTTCCATGGAATTAAAATCATTTTTATGCATTAATTTGATCCAAAGTTCCAAAAATCATTTCTGCCTATCCATGAGGAGTTGGACATTGATTCTTTTTGCATTGCATTGTGTTTAGCATGTAGTTTGTGAGATTAAATGGCCTTGATTGGATCTTTCATTTTCCATTTGTTTGGTAATTTTCTTGTTTAGGAACCCTAAAACCCTAGAAAACTTAGGAAAATCATATCTTGAAATTGGTTAAGAGTTGAAACCTCTCCTTTGGACATTGGGTTAGTATAGGATTAGGGGTCCTTTGAGTGGCATTTTCAATTTTTTATCTTAGGGTTTGCTTCTGATTTTGATTTTTGTTTGATGTATTGTTCATAAACCCTAATTTGGGCTTCCATATGCATCCATCTTGCATTCTCTTGCATAACATGACTTGCCATGACATTTCAAGCATCCATTTGATTCATTTGACATCATAAGACATATTGAAAGCATGTTTGATCATTGCATCATGTATTAGCCATGTTGTATGCCATATGTACTTCATAACTTTTCATGTATGTTCATGTGTTTTAGCTTGCCCCATTTGCATTCATAAGCTTGTATGATCATTTCCATGTGTTGCCTCATGTTTGTAGCATCTCATAGCATCATTAGCACCATGTAATTGCTTCTGGTTTTGTTTCTCATCATGTCATCTCATCCCATTTTACATTACATTGCATTTCTTTTCTAACCTTTCAGGTGGTAAGTGACTTTGAGAAGTGAATTTGCCTTCACTTCTCATAACTTTTCTTTTCATCTCTCTTGCATCCATGCTGCATTTTGATATGTGTTTGGGTTATGAGCTTGCTCATTCTTCTTCTTCCCACTTTCTCTCTTCAAGTGACTTGACTTCTTGAATGAAGCAAGTTGCTTTGCTTCTCTTGATCCTTTCATCTGCTTCCTGGTGGTTCTATTGAAGATTTCTCTTGAGAACCTCACAAACCTTAGGGACAACCAAGCAAGAAAATGATTAGGATTTTGATTAGTTTTCCCCTCTTAGTTTTACCTTTGTGTCTCTTTGAGTCTTCTCTTCTCACCTCATAATCAGGGACTAAACCCTAAAGGCTTTAAGGCTTTGTGATTAAGCTTATGCCTGCATCCTTCTATTAGGATGGAGTGTATAACTTTAATCCTAAGTGTTAAACCCTTAATGTGTTTAAATCTCTTAATCAATTCACTTAATAAGTATTAAGACATCACACTTGTAACTTGGGCCTTGCATTAGGGTTCTAATTCTTCCTTAATTGGTCAAGAAGGACTAACCCTAGTGTTAATGGACAAGTCCTCCTCAAGTTTTCTTACAAACCCTAAAAATCACTTCATTACCATATCATTAAATAAAATCCACTTAACCAAAGGCTTGTTTTGTCATGAGTTTAATCCCTAATCATGGATTAAGTTGAGGAGCCTTCCTCAGCTTAAACATTCTCATCTATTATCCTTCTATTAGGATGGTGTAATGAGTCTGTTAAATCCTTGATTATGGCTTAACCTCATTACTTAACACTAAACACAAACCACAAAAACATCTAATTAATCACAAGTAGGTTAATGATCTTAATCCTACACCAAAGGTGATTAAGTGTGAGAATCTGACTTCACACTTAAGGTACTCTCATTACCCCTATTCAGAGGGAAGATGTGATGAGTTTACTAACCCACTGGTTTAGGCTTAAGCTCATTAATCTATGACAAACTTTCAAAAGCAATAAAAGACTGAAAACTCAAAAACAAACAATAATCGTCTCCTTCGGGATTCTTTTCTCATCATCCTCACTCATAAACGAGAACTTGCTTCTTCCGTCTAATGCAAGACAGTTTGCATCTGTGCCAGACAGATCATACACTTGAGCATAGACAAGTAAGCAGTTCACAAGTCAATTCATCTTTCAGTCTCTTTGGGTCGAACTACGGTGTTCTGACTTCCTCATTGCACGAGAGGATACGTAGGCATAACTTAACAGTTATCGAACAAAAGTCTCTGTATATTCCCCCTCCTTCTAGATTCATTCTTTTAGCCTCATGATCATGAGCATACTCTTTCCTTACACTGACACTGTATATATCATACTCTGCACTTCACACTTCTTTTACACAGACACCTGTACATTCTTTTCCAGCTATTGTTCACACAAATTGCACTGACACTACCCCTTTAAAACACAAATCTTTTAAGCGTGGATCCCGTCGAGTACGACGGACAATCTGGGTGCTAATACCTTCCCAGGTTGTAACCAACCCCCTTTCTCAGTCTCTCTGGTTCGCAACCGTCTTATCCATTCTTTTTCTAGGTCTATGCAGCATTGCCTTTCCTCCGGGATAAAAATGCCTAGCTGGCGACTCTATTCATCTCCAGTGAGTTCACGGCTGTGTGTTCTCATTGTTCTTTTCGCCGACCGTTCGCGCTTGTACCGGGATGCAAATCTTTGGGAGCGACAGGTTTCGGCAAAGAAGACAACGACGAAGTTGCTGAAGATTCCGTCGAAGGAAAAATGAAGGCCACTGAAGGCCTCAATACTATAAAAAATCAGGAGACTATTGGAAGTTTTGTCAACACCGAAAAGGAGGCCATTGAGGGCATCAATGTCGAAAAGAAGGCCAATGAGGGCCTCACTATCGAAAATCAGGCTACTGAGGGCCCTGATGCTGAACAAATGGAAATAGGTGATGCTTTCAAATACATCAACACTGAGGTTGATGAAGATGTTACCGAAGTTAAGGCAGGGACTATTGATGGCCCTGTGAAACTAGTTACATATGGAATCCTACGCAAAACAATGGAGGATCCCAAGTGAAAGTTGATCAAATGTTGATGCCATAATGTCTCTAGAAACCTATCTCCAGATAAAGGGTTCGACCCGACGAAAAGGAAGGATGAAACTGAAGAAGGACTCATTGAAAAAATGAACAAACTCAGTATTGCTGATGGACAGACCGCCAGTGTCAACACGGTGGAAACGTCCCAAAAGAACCAAACACAAACTGATGAGGATCATCGTCAGGAAGAATAACAAAGGCTGGCTTATCCCAAAGTAGATGATAACTTTATTGAATTCATCCAGAAATGCCAAAAGAAGAAGGCCGAAGTCATTCTATGCCCACGATGCAGTGCCATTTTCGACAGAAAGGCGACAAGTAACCTGGAGGAAATTCTGAAAGCTAAAAGAAAAGGAAATTGGGGGACGGTCCCAACTGTCAAAATAGGAAGGTATGATCCAAGGAAAAATGACCACACCAACAGAGGGTTGGAGAAAGATACCATAACTCTTACAAACCAACCAATAAAGCTGCTGATGACAAATGGGTTCAGCTAATTAGAGATGCCCAGGGACAAAAGAAATGGAGAAGCTTCGAAATTCAGAGGGCCCCTTCGGTGGCAGGAAGAAGTGAAGCTGAGAAACGAAAACCAAGACCTTACTCTTCAGAAAATTATAAGGGTAAGAACCCGATGTCAAAATCCCAGTGGAGGAGATTCTAGAGACAAAAGAGGGCAGAGAGATAAGTTGCCAAAAAGGGCATGGTCGAGAAGGATATTGTTAATAGAAACAAAGCAGAATCCAGTAACAACATCCATATGTTGAACAAAAAGGAGTCATCCCACAGTAACAATCCTATCAGCAAGGTCGAACCAGTGAAGTCCAAAGATAAAGCCCAGGAAGATGATGAGATGACCGATGACTTTGAATCTGGCTCAAAAGCGTCCTTTGATGTTGTATGCAATGTGGTTTTGGTTCTCCCCAAAGACTATGATAGGGTCATGGAAGTCGAAGACAAAGAAAATGGTATGGAGGATGAACAAATGGGACACATGCCTGTCTGTTACTACGTAATGAACAATGTTTGCGTTGAGGAACAAAACGCTTTCTTTGAGAGGCCAGACGACTCTGTGAAAGGACACCTAAAGCCTTTGTTTATAAATGGCAAAGTTGAAAATGTTGGGGAAAATAAAATACTGGTAGACGGTGGAGCTGCAGTGAATCTGATGCCCCACTTTATGCTGAAGAAAATTGGAAAAGATGATTCCGATGCAAAGCCCCATAATATGGTGATGTCGAATTATGAAGGTAAATTTGGAACCACTATGGGCGTCATCCAAGTGGATCTGACTGTAGGGACTATAACAAGGTCGACAATGTTTATGGTTGTTGCTTCAAGGGCAAATTACAGTTTTCTCCTGGGAAGGGAATTGATCCATGACGTAGGGGATGTACCTTCGTCAATGCACCAACGTATAGCCATCTGGCGAACAAATGGCATTATCGAAAGTATCGAGGCTGATAAGAGTTACTTCACGACCGAGGTAAACCATGTAGACCGTCGAAGCTTCGATAAAAATTTGGCTCGTATACCTCCCTGCAGCCCATTGAAGTTCGATCTAAAGGCAACTAACAATACCTACTGTTTAATGTACCTCCATCTAACATATGGATTTTAATGGGACAAGGAAGTAGTTGACGAGTCGAACTTCATATGGGGGACTTCTCATATATAGCCAGTGGGTTGGGGAAGCGAGTTCGACGATGATGAGTGAATCACCAGCTCTCGAAAGGATTACAACTTATATAGCCAAAAATAAACTCAAAGAGGCTCTTGAAGCCGAAGTGAAATATATGGCTGTCGAAGCCAACAAAAATAATTTTGACGAACAATGTCCTCAGAGGGACGTTGAAGAAGACAATGATATTACTCAGATAGGCGAATGGCAACACCATAAGCTTGACGCCATTTGCGACGACGAACCTTTAGGATTCGAAAAAGACCCAGTGTCGACTGATATTAAGATGGTGGCACAAGATCCATTAGAAGAGGTAGATCTGGGGTTGGGGGAAGAAAAAGGCCAACCTACATAAGCACCAAGATGAACCCGCAGTTCAAAGTCGAAATAGTCCAGTTGATGAAAGAATTCAAAGTTTGCTTCGCATGGGACTACGACGAGATTCCTGGATTAGATAGAAGTTTGGTTGAATTAAAGTTGCCGATAATGGAAGGAAAAAAACTAGTATCGCACCGGACATTTTGTCAAAAATAAAAGAAGAGGTCAAAAGACTGTTGAAATGCAAATTCATCCGCACAACTAGGTATGTCGTTTGGATTGCAAATATAGTTCCTGTAATTAAGAAAAATGGCAAACTAAGGGTATGTATTGATCGAGACTTAAATTCGGCTACCCCAAAAGATGAATATCCTATGTCAGTAGCAAAAATGCTTATAGATTCGGCAACAAGCCATGGGTACTTAAGTTTGTTAGACAAATACTTTAGCTATAATCAAATCTTTATTGCCGAAGAAGATGTTCCTAAAATGGAATTTCGCTGTCCTAGAGCAATAAGAACTTACTAATGGGTAGTAATGCCCTTTGGTTTAAAAAAATGATGGAGCGACTTATAAACGAGTTATGAATTCGATTTTTCATCATTTTATTGAAACTTTCATGCAAATTTATATTGACGATATTGTAATTAAGTCAGTTTCAGGAAAAAATCATATAGACCATCTTCGATAATTCTTTGAAAGGATGAGGAAGTTTGGGTTAAAGATGAATCCCCTAAAATGTGATTTCGGTGTGCAGGCGGGTGATTTTTTAGGTTTTGAGGTCCACAAGAAAAGGATCAAAATAATTGAAAACAAAGCCAAAGACATAATGGAGGCGAAAGCGCCATCGACAAAAAAGGAGTTGCGGTCTCTGCTAGGGAAAATTAAAATTCTCAGAAGGTTCATCTCCAACCTTAGTGGAAAGACTCATGCCTTCTCGCCTCTGCTTCGACTAAAGAAGGAAGACTTTGCATGGGGGCAAGAACAACAAGATGCCTTTGACAAAATCAAAGAATATTTGTCTAGTCCTCCAATTTTAATGTCTCCTTGTAGAAAGAGAAGTATGAGGTTATACATTTCGGTATCGGAGAAAACATTAGGAAGTATGTTATGCTAAGAAGATGAAAATGGCGTCGAAAGGGACATTTATTACCTCAGCAAGGTCCTAAATGATGCCGAAACTAGATATAATGTTATAGAAAAATTATGTTTATGTGTATATTTTTCTTGTATGAAATTAAAGCACTATATAAAGCCAATTGATGTGTACATTCCTTCTCATTTCGACGTAATAAAACATATGTTGTCTAAATCTATTTTACATAGTCGAATTGGAAAATGGGCTATGGCATTGACGAAATATTCCTTAAAGTATTTGCCTTTAAAGGCTGTTAAGGGACAAATGGTTATTGACTTCATAGCTGACCACTCCGTCAATGAAAATGGGGTAGAATATGTCGAATTAGAACCATGGAAATTGTATTTCGACGGTTCCAGTCATAAGAATGGAACTGGTTTTTGAATACTAATTATTTCTCCTAACAAAATTCCAACAAAATTCAAGTACAAAGTCGAGGGTTTATGTTCAAAAAACGAAGCAAAATATGAGGCTTTGATGGCTGGACTTGAAATCTTGTTGGAATTGGGGGCAACAAGAGTCGAAATAATGGGTGAATCTGAGTTGGTGGTAAAGCAGCTGACTAAAGAGTATAAATGTGTAAAAGAAAATTTAATCATGTACTTCGTAATAGCTAATAAGCTTCTTAAAAGATTTGACAATGTGGCCATCAGACATATTCCCAGGATGGAAAATCAAGAGGCAAATGATCTTGCTCAAATTGCATCTGGGTATAAAGTGTCAAGAGAAAATTTAGAAAAGGCTATTAAAGTAAGAGGAAAGGTTATATCTACCATGTTTTCCCCATCATATTTGGAGACAATAAAGTTAGGATATGGTGACGAAGAAAATTTCGAGATATTCAATGTAAATGATTCAAGGATTGGAGATTGGAGAAAGCCCATCAAGGATTATCTACAAGACTTAAAATCAGAAAGTCGAAAGAAAAGTACAATACAATGCTTTAAGTTATGTACTTTTTGGAAATGAACTATTTAAAAAGACTTCAGAAGGAGTCTTGCTGAAATGCTTGGGCAAAGATGAAGCTTACATAGCTTTGTCGAACGTGCACAGTGGACCACGTGGTGAATCATCATGGAGATAGTAGGGTATTGGCCGTTGAAACGCCTATAACTTACTAGCTTTCAGGAAATGATGGGAATAGTGTCAGAAACGTGGGTTAGAGGTGATGTTTTGAGAAAGCGTAATGATGAATTTTTAGGGATTTGAAATATCAAGTCTTGGAAATGGTACAGGTAATGAAAGCAATATGGCATCGAAATAACTCATCGACAACAAATGATTGTTTCTCTAGGAATAGTCGAAACATCTTTGTTGGGGGGCAATTTGTAGACCGACATTTTTGACGCCATGAAATAATTTACATATGGTATTTACTTCGACAGATGGAAGATATATACGGCTGGGAAAGAAAAAATTGAAGAATATACTTAGGAGAGGTTTTTCGACAAGTTTAGATAATGATGTTGTTTTTTGACAAATTCGACAGACTTGAAAAGACGCGTCGTTTTGACGCAAAGAAAGAAATTCAAATTCAAGAGTTATTACATTTGGCAGAAAGACGTGTGGAATCACCTGGTGAAGAGAGAACATGCTGAAGGCCAAGTGTCATAGTTTTAGGATTTATCCATTAGCGGAAATTATGTTATTTGTATATAAATAGAGTAGTTCTTATCAGAATTTGTGTGTGAACAACTTGTACAAAATTCCTGCAAAAATACTTGAAGTAACTCCGTTTGAGAAAAGAGTTTTATCTGGAAATGTACGTATAAACAACACCATTTTATTTTATCAAATTTAAATAAAGTTCAAAGTCTTTACAATTCCTTTACATTACAAGTCATTTATCTTCTTCGACATTTACTTTATGCATTGTTTGAGTTTATTTTATTTATTTTTCGCCATAATTTTTACTCTTTTCCTTAGTCAAAGTATTCGTACATAAAGGACTTAATAAAAGTGAGACCAAAAGATTTTTAGAGATAAAACATTTTTCGAAAAGCACATGTGTCATAGGATTTGTGTGGTTGATCCTGCAAGTGAAACAATTTGATAAGATTGGAAAACCAACGGTTGTTCGTCAAAATCAACAGCGAACAATAATGGAGATACCTGCTCGGAACTAGCCGTTGCTTTGAGCAAAGTCTTGGACGCGGGTAAACGCATGAAAACTATTCTTGGATGTTTTCTCGTGCATATGGGCAGAGACACGGTGGAGGGTAATTATGGTCTTATTGATACTAGGGATCAACCAACCAAACTTCCTCGGCGAAAGGGGTGAAGGAAAAATGTCTTCCTTTGTACCCAAATGGTTGGGTCTAAGCAATTGGGTAATTATGGATGCATAAGTGGGTTGGGCATGCATAGTCGTTGGGCCAGTTTGGAACAACAACCCTCCAAATCGTTGCTTCTGAGCATATGAGTGATAACTTAAGAGAAACTCGGGATCCCGGGAGGAGCGTATGCATGGTTGGTGCTAATTACTAGAGATGAGGATGTTTCATGGTGCCCAAATCCAGGTGTGCACGAGGGACCTAAAATGTCGCTTTCTTTCCCGACATGTGGGGAATCCAATGGGTGATGGGATTTGAAAATTTAAAGTGCCATGTTTGAATAGAGCCATATATTGCAATAAATGTGTAACGATGGCTAGACCGGGGTCTTAATGATTCCCTTACGTCTTCCTAGGCAGGCGCATGCTCATTCACGTGCTTCAAGGAATGCTTATAAATAGACACAGAAAAGTCTCATTGGCATTTTTTGCCGTTCACTCTCTCTTCCTGCTTTCCCTGTTTCTTAGTCTTTACCGTTGCTGCCGTCTACCACCGTACAGATCATTTGAGCATAAACCAAGCCTTACCGAACACGTAAGTTTCAAGCTCATTTTCCTTTTTAGGCTATATTTGATTTGTTTTAGTTTAGAAATGCATGAGTTTAGGTTGAAATCTAGGAAGATTAGGGATGTTGGTGGTGGTCGTCGGTGTTTGGAGGTGGTTGTGTTGCTTCCAAACGCGGGAACCGCCGTAAAACTGTAAAAACAACTTAGATATTCCTGTGTTTTCGACTGATCTGACACTGTTGTTATGGAATTGAGACTACCATTAGCAAGATTTGTGAATTTCCCGTTTGAAGATTCCGATAGACTTTTGGGTTAATAGGCCGGGGAGGTTCCCCCTATTAGGGTTTAAGAACCTCTTTGTGAGTGAGTTGCTTCCCCGTGCAAGTTTTAGGAATCTCCTCGCGACATTGTTTATTGTTTTGAGTAAGGGTTCTGACCGTGTAGACAGAGATTTTCGACGCCATGAAATCAGAATCCAAAACAATATTTCGATCTGGGAATAAAATGTGTTCAGGGGTTAAGTTCGACTAAAGAAATGTGAAGGACATTTTTGACGTCTTCGACAAAGATAAGAAGTGAAGATGTTTCAACAACTTCAATGAGGTTAATTAAAAGTGGCAAAGGCTAGTCTTCGACGGGTACGAAAGCTTTGAGGAGACGTGTTGTTTCGACGCAGGTGCTGAAATTTGAAATTCAAAGATGAAAGACGTTTTACAGAAGGGACACATGGAAACATTTGATAGAAAAAGACATGTCAAAGGCCAAGTGTTACAATTGTAGGATTTGTCTGTTAGGTGCAGTTATTTAGTTGTGTATAAATAGAGCAAGTCTTGTTAGATTTGTGTGTGTGTGATATTGTGTACGAATTCCAGTTTAAAATTACTCAAAGTACTCGTGTGAGAGAAAAGAGTTTGATTTCTGAAAAAATGTACGTGTGAAACACCATTTTTATTCAGTTTAATAAAATTTCATGTTATTTAACATTCTTGCATTTTTACGATTCCTACAATTTATGAGTTCTTTACTTTTGCCAACCTTTACTTTCCTTGCCATTTATCCTTTTGCGTTACCAGAATTTACTTAGTTCACGTTTTCGTCAAGAAACCTTACTTTTGTTCTTCGTCTCATAGAATCATGCAAACATAATAAAAAACCTTAGTAAGAGTAAAACAACACAAGATGGCTAAAAATCATCACTTTCGGCCAAATCAATTTGCACATATATCCTAGGATTTGTATGGTTGATCCTGCAAGTAAACTGATCTAACGTTGGATTAGAAACCAGTGGTTGTTCGACGAAAAACACCAGCGAACAAATTGGCACGCCCAGTGGGACATTAGTGCGTAAAAGATATCATAACAACTCTTAGTCAAAAAGGTTTTAATTTGTTTCATGATTCTAAGAAGCGGTGAGTTAGCCGTAACAAATGTAGAAAGGCCTAAACAGACAAGAGTAAGAAGAATGGTGAATCTGCCACATAGTCAAAATGAAAATACTATGGTGTTTACCCCTACTCCTTCTACTGGATGAAATACAGGGTCAGTTTCTGTATCAGAAGCCATACCCTCTTCGTCAGGGTTAACACTTGTGTTTGCAGTATCTCAAAGTGCGCCTAGCTTTTCTTCCATGGGACCCCGAATGTCCATGGGAACGCCTCCCCCTATAGGGAACGTTCGTAGGCCCTTTTCGACGAATTTTTCAATGCCCTTGTTTGGTAGGGAACAACCTTATGGGATGCTTACTACCACTATGGCAAGTTTGCAAAATGTATCTTCAGTCTATTTTGACTCCTTGTTGAATAGGTCATCACCATTGCAAGGATCAGGATCTGGTGGAAACATGGGAAGAATAAATAAATTCCCACCAGGATTTCAAAATTATTCACCATCAATCACCACAAATTCTGCAAACGCCATTAGGCAACAAATGGATGAGAGCAACCATGAGATGGTCCATATGTTAACATAACAAATGGGAGAAATGTTTAATCCTTTGATACGAAACACGACCCAAACTAACCAATTGCTAGCAGAACAAATGACGCGTATTGCCAATTTCTTCGGCGTACCCCAAACATAGCCCAGAGAGCAAACAGTTCCAAATCCTAGGACACCGGCCGAAGAGGAACATACCATAAACCATAGGCTAGTAGAAATCCCCTGAGTCAACATTAGAAACCAAGAGGAAGTAGTCGAACAACCTCATGTAGAAATTCCTGCCCATCCAGAGCCTAGGAGAATTCTAGTCCAAAGGGGTTAGACGATGATCATGTTGTGCAGTGGATGCGCTATAATAATATGCCTTCCGAAAATAATCTAGCAGCCATTATCGAAAGAATAATGACACAAAATGGGGTAAATATAGGATTACAAAGGACTAGTTATGTCTCCCCATTGTCTGAGTATATTCTACAACAAGAATTACCCCCAAGGTGGAAAGTCCCCAAGTTCACCAAATTTTCAGAGGATACTAGCAAATCAACCATAGAGCATGTTGCACGTTATTTAATCGAACCAGGAGAAATATCAAATAATGAAAATTTAAGGACGAAATATTTTCCATGTTCTTTGACAAAAAATGCTTGTACTTGGTTTACATCCTTTCCTGAAAACTCCATATATACACGGACCCAGTTAGAAAGATTGTTCCATGAACAGTTCTACACGGGGAAAACCAAAATAAGCCTGAAGGAATTGGCCAGTGTGAAAAGAAAACTCTCTAAACCAATAGATGACTATTTGAATAGGTTCAGATTATTGAAGGCAATATGTTTCACCCAAGTACCCGAACGCGAATTGGTCAAAATGACCGCATGTGTTCTAGACTACTCTATAAGGAAGAAGCTAGACACCCAATATTTGAGAGATATGTCGCAATTGGCAGATAGGGTGAGACAAGTCGAAAAACTAAAGGCTGAGAAATTCAGAGTAAATAGAAACAAAATAGAAAAAGTGGCTTATGCAGGGATGCGCCAAGAAGACGAAAATGATGTAGATAATGTAGACGAACCATCCTGCTTCGACGAACAAGAAATTGACTTAGAAGAATTAAAACAGGGACCACTATTGCACCCCAAAATTTGCCCTCCACAAGACAAGACATTATGTACTAAGAGGTTCACAAGGTTCACAAGACATCTCATGAGGTTCACAAGGTTCACAAGGTTCACAATTAGTCAGAAAGTTTGTCAATTCCCTCAGACAATGCATCCTCCTAAGCAATGCATTTTAAACTAGGGTTTTGACTTTCATCAGGCTAAATGGACTTCCAAGACTTCAAGTGAGCTTCATAGCATCCTATATGTGTTTAAGAATACCCATGTCAAGTTTCAAGACTTTTCCAAAAGATTTGCTCAGTCAGATGATCATATAGGTTAAAATCAGTCAAAGCAATCAAAAAGTCAAACTGAGGTCAACTGTGTTCATACCAAAGTCAAACTTCATGATTTTTTGCCAACATCAAGTATATGAAGTAAAATTCATCATTTTATCAAGGGTTGATCATGATTCATCAAGGAGATTTCAGATCATTAAGAATCAGGAGTTTCTAAATTAGGGTTTTCACAGGAAAAGTCAACTGAACTTTGACCAGCCATAACTTTCACATGCTTCATCAAAATTTTTCCATCCAAAGCTCATTTTGAAGGAAATTGAATTCCCTACAACTTTGTGTCTAACAAGCCAAGCCCAAAAATGCTTCATTTGGAAGGTATGAGCTAAGACATTATAGGTCCTTTTAAAAGTCAACAAAAAGTCAACAAATTCCAAAGAGCATAACTTGAGAATGGTAAAATATATGGACATGATACCAAAGAGGTTGGTTAGAGGACTCACTAAGCTTTCTAAAATGTCTAAGAACACCTTCATAGCATTAAAATTGAAGGATTTGTGCCCTTGCAAAGTTGGGAAATTTTTGGGAAGTGTATGAAGCAAATGAGGCCTTAAAACAAATATTTGCTAAATGAGCCCACCAAATTGCCATCCAATCTTTATAATATCACCAAGCACGACCCAACCCATACATTTTCTGATTTTTTACATTTTATTTAATATTTATTTGAATTTTATTCATTAAAATACATATTAAATCAAAATAAAATCAAAAAATCAATATTTAGACATGATTCTTCTTCTAGAAAATCATCAAAGCCATTTAACATGATTAGATGCTATCCAAATTCGTGCAAGGCAAAAATAGCAAGAGAATATTTGATTTTTGGACAATTATGGTGAGGAGATTTCTTCCATATCAAGCAACTTCAAATCCACGAATAAGGCCCAACTTTTCTGACCTAATTACACTCCTTATATATACCTAAGAGTGCAGCCATTCAAGGAGGACGAAAATTTGGCACAAGAGAGACATTTTTCAAACTCAATTTTCTTGAGAAATTTGCAAATTCGGTTTACTACTTACATGCCATATCAACGTGTTTTGAAGGTTGATTCATGATCCCTGAGGACCCTTGATGTTATCCCATTGCAATGCATCATCTAGAAGCCATCCATATGCATAAACTGATCTTTAACATTCATACCTTTTTTTGTTTTCGTTTCTGAATAATCGCTTGTTTTCAATGAATTTTGACTTGAATTTATTGTTTGTGATGAGCTATAGACTGATTCTGGACAGGTTTCTTGAAGCTTCATCACCTAATACGAATTTGGCCATGACTAGGGTTTCGGCCAAGCTTTTAGGGTTTCTTGATTAAGATCATATAAACGACGTTGATTGATGCATTTGAATCGTATAGGACCTGGGCAAACCATTGGTGTATTCAATTTGGATGATTGTTGCTTATTTTGTAGGTACTCAAGGTTTTTGGTTTCCTGCGAAAAAATATGCAAGAAGATTCATGGGAAAATTCACAGGAATTTTCGCAGGAAAACCTGCGAAATTCCAAGGTTGAAGAAGACAGTTCGCGCGCGTTTATCATTTTTGAATTTTGTTTTATTATATAATCAATTCTCGTGAATTAGTATTAGTTGAGGCGCGTTTGGTCTGGTGGTGGCAGTGTACGCTGGTAACGTTCAAGACCTGGGTTCGATCCCCAGGTTCTATATTTTTGCTTATTTATTTTATTTTCTTCAGGTTTGATATTTATTAGATGTGGTGCGTCTCCTTGTTGGCTATGCGCGCGCAGCCCAGTGGTCCATCCTCAGGCTGGTAATGGGGAGGTCCTGGGTTCAAATCCAGGCCTCCCCCCTTTCTTTTTAAACCTTGTTTATGGTTTTGTTATTTTATTTTCTTTTTATTATATTAATTATATTATAATTAAACTAACTAATTAATCATGATTTTCTTAATTAAAATATTAATCCTAGTATTTTTCTATTAAACCTAAAAAAATTAACTTAATATTTTTTTAATTTTAATTAATTATTATTTTTATGTAAATAATTTTATATTTTATTTATTATCATTATATTTTCTTCATTAAACTTCTAAAAAAAATTTCTAATGCTTGTTTAACCTAAAAATAATTGTTCTTTTTGCATTTTTATTTTATGTATCCATTATCTTAATTATTATTTTTATTATTATTACTAATATTTAATTATTGCTGATTTATCATTAATATTCTCTTTATCATCATTAATGTTTCTCGATTATATTGTAACTGTCCTGAAGTCGTGTAATAGTCGTAGATTTATTTTCGTTTTTATTTTATTTTGTAAATATTCTTATGGTTAGTAATCCTAGGGTGTGTTTGACTATGTAAAATTAAAATTAATTTAGAATCACTTAATAAGATAAATATATGAATACGGACACTCACACACGTAAGTCAATCTTTGATCGCCATCTCACACTTTCTAAGGTTATCCCTCATGTTGCCTAACTATAAGGTCAAGTAAGGTGTCTTAAAGCAAAGTCCCTTTTCATAAAGTATCATCAAGCCCCTTTTAAGATTATAAGATCAAGTCCCTTCGATGTTGCCTACGGTAAATGATCTTGTCCCTTCGAATAAAAGATGATAAGTCCCTTCGTATTGCTAAGACACCTTACAGTTGCCTAAACACAAATGTCCCTTCACATGTCCCTTATCACATCCAAGGTAATGACCACCTATTCCTTAATAATAGGGATAGTCTTACCATTGAAAGAACATTTAAGAACAGTAAAGATTTAATTTAGGGTAGGTTCCTCTTAAGTACTTGCTCACTTTTCTTCAAAATACTTCATTACACTTCACATCTCAAACAAATTTTCAAAACAAAGTCTTTATATACATCCATACAAGGATCATTATAAAGTACTTAGAAAATTTTTAATCACACACTACACTTCTCAAAACAGTTTAAAGTGAGCTAAGTAACTAAGAGCCCATGGATAACCAAGGATATAAAGGGTGCTAACACCTTCCCTTTATATAACCTACCCCCCGAACTCAAAATCTTTTTAAGGTCTTTCCTGTTCTTTTATGTCCTTTCCTTTTGGATAAAATAAAAGTCGGTGGCGACTCTTGCTATCTGCAACATTTAACTAAAGTCAGTTCTCCCACCGTGTTACAAAACTGGCGACTCTGCTGGGGACGTATAAAAGAGGGGTACCCTTAGGAATTAGATCACTTTAAATTTGTTTGCTTTGTTTGCTTTAGTTTACTTGTTGGGTGCTCTTATGTGTGAAAGATCCTAACCCGGATCTAGTGTACCTTAGGTAAATGGCAATAGACCAAGGAAACTGTACGGCGTATACCGATATGGTTGATCTGGTGGCCATAGTTAGTGTGACTTCTTGGTTGGTGCTTATGTTCCTTAAGCAAGTTGAGGATAATATGAGGCTGCCATATGTTGTCAATACACTAACTGACTTTTAGAACCCTGGTCATCCCATCTTGGCCTTTTAGAAAGTAGTGAGATAACCGGCTTTGGTGAAGACTGAAGTTAGTTGATACTCGATACTACACTCATTGAGATCTTAAACTTGGAGGGTTTTGGTTGGCAAGTAAGTTGCCTTCTGAACAACCACCCTTGTGAAAGATCAATGATAGTGAGATCCCTTAGAACCTGGTTACTTTATAGGACAGGATGAACCAACTAAACTTCAGGGGAGGGTACTTACCTTTAAACCTCATGCAAGCCTTCAAACCTAGGGCTATTGTGTGATTTGTTTGTGTGTGCCACATGTTTGTGATTGAGCATAACATCATAAAATCCTAATGCATCATAAGCATAGCATTTTCACTAACCATTTCAAGGACCAAAGGATTTATCTTTGTTCTTTGTTGCAGGTCATGGCTTCTGCTCGTAGGAATACTATCCGGATCAACTTTGTAGGAATACCTCCAAAGCTTAAGGAATTGGTCTCTCAAGTTTCTGAAAACTCCCAATTCATCAAGAGGCATGGTCACCTACTGGATCTAGTCACTTCAGGCTTCAATGAAGACATGATGAGTGTTCTGTTTCAGTTTTTTGATCCTAAACATCATTGCTTCACATTCCCCGACTATCAGCTGGTTCCTACAATGGAAGCGTTTTCCAAGCTTCTGGGTATACCTATTCTTGATCAGAAACCCTTCACAGGCTTGGAAAAGGAACCTAAACCTGAAGTCATTGTTGCAGCCCTACATTTGAAGAAATCAGACATTGTCCTAGAAACAAGGAGTGGGGTTAAGGGTATTCTTGCTAAGGTATTGATGGAAAAAGCTCAAGTGTTCCTGAAGGCTATGAGTTATGATGCTTTTGAGGAGATCTTAGCCCTATTGATCTATGGCTTAGTATTGTTCCCCAATCCAGACCAGTTCATAGACGTACACGCCATCAACATATTTCTGACTCACAATCCAGTGCCTACATTACTTGGAGACATCTTACACTCTCTTTATACCCGTACTACGAAGGCACGAGGAACTCTGATGTGTTGCATACCTTTACTATCTAGGTGGTTCATTTCTCACCTTCCTCGATCAGTGATGAAGAATGAACAAGGGTTCAGGTGGTCTAAGAGGATCATGTCACTTTCTCATTCAGATATTCATTGGTGCTCTCGATCTATGGAGAATGTTACTATCATTGACCGTTGTGGGGAGTTCCCTAATGTGCCACTCCTTGGCATAAGAGGGGGCATTACCTACAATCCTTCCTTAGCTCTACGTCAGTTTGGCTACGCTCAGAGTGATGGTCCTCATGACATGCTTATTCAGGGTATTGTGTTTGACTACGACAACGATCTTCAAGGTTACCATCAAAGGTTCATACGAGCATGGGGTAAAGTGAACAAGGTTGACAGCAAGACTCTGGAACCCAGGTACACTATTCCTATGGAAGCTTACCTCATATGGGTGCGATCTCGTGCTCAGACTCTTATGATGCCATATCCTGCTATCCTGCCAGTCACCATGGAGTCTGTTGCTGAAGGAGATACTTCTTATATCATTCTTCATCCAGACATGCCCACTGACATGGAAGAGTTACAGAGGTCCTGGATCCAGTTGAAGGAGCAAAGAGATACTTTTGAGACTCATTACAAAGCAAGTCAAGAAAGAATCATGGAGCTAACAAAGCAACTTCACGAGGAGCGGAATCTCAACTCATACCTCAACATAAAGAGGAAACATCCATGGGAGACTTAAAACCCCATTTTTGTATTTATTTCATTTTTATTGTAAGCCCAAGGGGCAAACAAATTTATTACTAATAAAAGTTTACCTTTTGTTTTTTTAAAGAAATTTAAATCCTGCGGTCCTTGAAAACATTGCATACGCATTTACATACCATATCACTGCATCACAGGTTTCTTATGTACAGGTATCTTATCTTCTCGCTGTTTATTTCAGCAGAAATGGCTCTTGAACAGACTGTCAAAGATCTCCAGGCTCAGAATGCACAATTCCAAGAGTTGATTCTTAACTTGTCCAAGGGGCAAGATGAGCTGAAAACACTGCTGGCGAAGAAGAATAAGAAGACTAGAAGACCAGGAGGCTTTATTAATCTTGGAAGAAGATTCAAAGGTCCTGTCAAGACAAAGGAACAGGTTGATGATTATGAGTCTGAAAATTCTGAGAAAGAGGGAGGCAGTCTCCATGATACTGTGGGAGATTCTGATTTTGAAGCAAATTATTATCATGATCCTAATGAAGATAAGTACAAGATGCTGGTAGACAGGATGAATGCCATGGAGTTACAAAAATCTTCTGGGCTGGATTTTGAAGATCTGAGTTTAATATCTGGAGTGGTTATACCTATTGGTTTCAAGGTTCTTGCTTTTGTGGTATATGATGGTGTCTCATGTCCCAAGCTACATCTAAGGTCCTATGTCCGGAGGATTCAACTACATACTGCTGACAAGAAATTGTGGATTCATTTCTTCCAAGAGAGTTTGTCTGGAGCTCAATTGGAATGGTACTATCAATTGGAGAGTGTCAATATTCGTGATTGGAATGATCTTGCTGAGGCCTTCTATAGGCAATACCAATACAATGCTGATTTAACACCTACTTGCATGCAGCTCCAAAGCATGTCAATGGGTGCTAAGGAGAATTTCAAGGAGTATGCCCAGAAATGGAGAGACCTGGCTAGCAGAGTTCAACCTCCTCTGACTGACAGGGAGCTGGTGGATATGTTTATGAGTACGCTGAGTGGTCCTTTCTATAGTCATCTCATTGGAAGCTCATCATCTGGTTTCACTGAGCTGATAATGACTGGAGAACGTGTGGAGAGTGGTATAAGAAGTGGTAAGATACAGGTGGGTGCCTCCTCATCAAGCACTGCAAAGAAGCTCCCTAGTGGGAAGAAGGAGTCTAATGTTGTGTATGGTCAACCTAGTCGTAACAGAAGTCACCAATCTGTGGGAGCAGTCCACATTTCCAATCCTACTCCTGCAGCACCAGAGCTACCACAGAGCAATCAACAGAAGCCTAGAAGACAATTCACCAAGATCAACATGTCACTGGCCCAAGCCTTGCAACACATGTTGAAATGGGAACTCATTACTTTGAAGGACCATCCACAGAATCCCAATACTTCCTATCCTCGGTACAATCTTAATGCACGATGTGCCTATCATTCTAATTGTCCGGGATATGACACCAACAACTGTTGGATATTGAAAAACAAGATTCAAGATATGATTGAAGCTGGAGAGATGAATTTGACCCTCCTGGGACTCCAAATGTGATTACTGCTCCCATGCCCAATCATGAGAAGACTGTTAATGTTATTGATGAAGTTTCATATGTTTCTTCAGTAACAGATGTGACTACTCCCCTATCTGTTATTAAGAAGAAGCTGGTACAGGCTGGATTCTTTCCAGGTTGTAATGAAGATTGTTTTTATTGTGCTTACAAACCTGATAGCTGTTGGAAGTTGAAGGATGGTATTCAACGCCTCATGGACAATTACACTATATTGTTTGAGAGAACACCCTCTGTGGAAGGTATGGTTGAACATCTAACTCAAGGTACGAAGGTTGAAGATGTGGATATGGTTGATAAAGTGCCAGTAAAGATTACCTCCAAAGGCCCTGTCAAGATCTCTTCCAAGGGTCCTATCAAGATTACTGCTGAAGGTCTAGTAAATACTGTTGCTGAAGCTAGAGTAGCTCCCATGATTATTACCACTCCTGGCCCTATTTCGTATACGTCTAATAAAGTTATACCCTGGAATTACGGTTCCGATGTTTATATCCATGGTGTTAAGCAGGAACCTTTAGCTGATACACCTGTTACTGATAAAAACCTTGATGTTGATAATATTGCTGGATCTAGTAAGATTACCAGAAGTGGAAGAATTTTCTCTCCTCCGGCTACCTCAAAAAATACAGTTACTCCAACTACTACTTCCACTTCTGAACCAAGTACTGATGCTCGGGGCAAAGGTCCTGTGGTTGAACCTGTGCAAGCTAAAGCACCGACTGCTGAAAATCTTTCTAAACAGATGGAAGAAGTGCTGAAGATCATTCGCAAGAGTGATTATGATATTGTTGCCCAGTTGGGGCATACTCCCTCCAAAATCTCCATGTTATCTTTGTTGCTGTGTTCTGAGGCTCATGCTAAAGCCTTGATCAAGTTCTTGAAGACTGCTCATGTACCAAATGAAATTTCTGTGGATCAATTTGAAAATTGTGTTGCACATCTGACTTATGATAATGGGTTAGGCTTTTCTGATGCTGACTTGACTCCTGCCAAGAGAAACCATAACAGAGCTTTGCATATCTCCATTGAATGTAGGGGCACTACCTTGTCTCATGTGTTGATAGACAATGGCTCTTCATTGAATGTACTTCCCAAAGAGGTTCTGAACAAGCTCAGTCCTAAAGATGTGGTGTTAAGACCAAGTAATATAGTGGTGAGGGCCTTTGATGGCTCAAGAAGAGTAGTACATGGAGAAATAGATCTCCCGATCAAAGTAGGCTCTCAAGTCTTCAATTCTACCTTCTACGTAATGGATATTCGTTCTGCGTACTCCTGTTTGCTTGGGCGCCCCTGGATCCACGGGACAGGTGCTGTGACTTCTACTCTACATCAGAAGTTAAGATATCTGGTGAAGGGAAAGATCGTCACTGTTTATGGAGAGGAAGAATATATGGTCAGTCATGTGAATACATTTAAGTATGTTGAAGTGGAAGGTGAATATGTTGAGACTCCTTGCCAGACATTTGAAGTTGTTCCTTGGGTTGTTTCTGCTGCTGAAGCTCCTCCTGTTGTTAAAAAAGTTCCTGTGGTTACCAGAGTACCTCCTACAATGGCCTCCCTCAAAGATGCCAGAGCTGTGGTTGAAGAAGGTGGTTGTACTATTTGGGTCCAGCTTCCTGACATTCCTTACAGGTCTGACAAGTTTGGTTTGAGTTTCACTGCAGAGTCCCAGAAGGTTGTTCGTCGTGCTCGTGCTGTTCGTATCACCAATCAAGGGATCATGAAAGATCAAATCAATGTTGTGGGTGACTATAGTGAAGACTACAACCTGGATGCTTGGATCTTTCCTACTGTGGGTGATGGGCTACATAACTGGAAGACTGAAGATGTTATTCCTATCTCCTTTAATCAGGAGTAAATATTATTACTGTATTTTTATTTTAAGTTTATAATTTTGAACAATTAAACTTTTAAGCCTTGTGTCTTACCCAGGGCACAATGGTATGCTTGTTTCGGGATGTCATTTCATTTGCATACTTCATTCAATAAAAATCAATGGCGTTTCGTTTTCGTAAATATTGTGTTCCTTTGTCTTTCTTTTATTTTATTCTTGTTTTATCAGCTATGTATTCTTACACACACCCACATCACTAAAATGCAGATCCTCATTGTCGCTCACGATAAATGGGAATGGGCCCAGATAAAGGTACAGACGCGAACGGTCGGCGAGAGGGACAATGAGAACACACAACAGTGAACTCACTGGAGATGAATAGAGTCGCCAGCTAGGCATTTTTATCCCGGAGGAAAGGCAATGCTGCATAGACCTAGAAAGACATGGATAAGACGGTTGCGAACCAGAGAGACTGAGAAAGGGGGTTGGTTACAACCTGGGAAGGTATTAGCACCCAGATTGTCCGCCGTACTCGACGGGATCCACGCTTGAAAGAGTTGTGTTTTAAAGGGGTAGTGTCAGTGCAATTTGTGTGAAAAATAGCTGGAAAAGAATGTACAGGTGTCAGTATAAAAGAATGTGAGGTGTAATATATACAGTGTCAGTGTAGGAATGAGAATGAATTGCTCAAGATCATGAGGCTTAAAGAATGAGGCTAGAAAGAGGGGGAATATACAGAGACTTTTGTTCGATAACTGTTAAGTTATGCCTACGTATCCTCTCGTGCAATGAGGAAGTCAGAACACCGTAGTTCGACCCAAAGAGACTGAAAGATGAATTGACTTGTGAACTGCTTACTTGTCTATACTCAAGTGTATGACCTGTCTGGCTCAGGTGCTAACTGTCTTGCATTAGACGGAAGAAGCAAGTTCTCGCTTGTGAGTGAAGGTGATGAGAAAAGAATCCCGAAGGAGACGATTATTGTTTGTTTTTGTGTTTTCAGTCTTTTATTGCTTTTGAAAGTTTGTCATAAGTTAATGAGCTTATGCCTAAACCAATGGGTTAGTAAACTCATCACATCTTCCCTCTGATTAGGGGTAATGAGAATACCTTAAGTGTGAAGTCAGATTCTCACACTTAATCACCTTTGGTATAGGATTAAGATCATTAACCTATTTGTGATTATTTAGATGTTTTTGGTGTTTTTGTTTAGTGTTAAGTAATGAGATTAAGCCATAATCAAGGATTAAACAGACTCATTACACCATCCTAATAGAAGGATAATAGATGAGAATGTTTAAGCTGAGGAAAGCTCCTCAACTTAATCCATGATTAGGGATTAAACTCATGACAAAACAAGCCTTTGATTAAGTGGATTTTAGTTAATGGTATGATGATGAAGTGGATTTTATGATTTGTAAGACAACTTGAGGGGGACTTGTCCATTAACACTAGGGTTAGTCCTTCTTAACCAATTAAGGAAGAATTAGAACCCTAATGCAAGGCCCAAGTTACAAGTGTGAAGTCTTGATGATTATTGGATGGATTAATTAAAGGATTTAAACACATTAAGGGTTTAACACTTAGGATTAAAGTTATACACTCCATCCTAATAGAAGGATGCAGGCATAAGCTTAATCACCAAGCCTTAAAACCTTTAGGGTTTAGTCCCTGATTATGAGATGAGAGGAGAAGACTCAAAAGAGACCCAAAGGTAAAACTAAGAGGGGAGACTAATCAAAACCCTAATCATTGTCATGCTTGGTTGTTCCTAAGGTTTGTGAGGTTTTCAAGAGAAGTCTTCAATGGAACCACCAGGAAGCAGATGAAAGGATCAGGAGAAGCAAAGCAACTTGCTTCATTCAAGAAGTCAAGTCACTTGAAGAGAGAAAGTGGGAAGGGGAAGAATGAGCAAGCTCAAACTCAAACACATATAAAAATGCAGCATGGATGCAAGAGAGAGATGAGAAGAAAGTTGTGAGAAGTGAAGGCAAATTCACTTCTCAAAGTCACTTACCACCTGAAAGGTTAGAAAAGGAATGCAATGCAATGCAAAATAGGATGAGATGACATGAGGAGAAACAAAACCAGAAGCATATACATGATGCTAATGATGCTATGAGATGCTACAAACATGAGGCAGCACATGGAAATGATCATACAAGTTCATGAATGCAAATGAAGCAAGTTAGGAACCAAGGACATACATGAAAAGTTATGAAGTGCACATGACATACAACATGGAAAATACATGATGCAATGATCAAACATGCTTTCAATATTTCTTATGATGTCAAATGAATCAAATGGATGCTTGAAATGTCATGGCAAGTCATGTTATGCAAGAGAATGCAAGATGGATGCATATGGAAGCCCAAATTAGGGTTTATGAACCATACATCAAACAAAAATCAAAACCAGAAGCAAACAACATTATAAAAAATTGAAAATGCCACTCAAAGGACCCCTAATCCTATACTAACCCAATGCCCAAAGGAGAGATCTCAACTCCTAACCAATCTCAAGTTATGATTTTTACAAGTTTTCTAGGGTTTTAGGGTTTCCAAACAAAAGAAATGTCAAACAAATTGAAAATGAAAGATCAAATCATGGCCATTTAATCTCACAAACTACATGCTAAACACAATGCCATGCAAAAAGAATCAATGTCCAACTCTTCATGGATAGGCAGAAATGATTTTTTGAACTTTGGATCAAAATAATGCACAAAAATGATTTTAATTCAATGAGAAATTCTTAAAATGCATCAAGATCAAAAAATAAATTTGGTTTGAAGGTTGGGCAATGTTTCTAAATGTCTTAGAACATTTCATGAATTTTTTTGGTGATTTTTAAATACCTAAAAGTATTTTTAATAAATTAATTCTCATTAATCAATTAAAAATAAACTTTTTAAATATTTTAAAATGCTTTTTAAATGCTAAAAATGAAAACAAAAATATTTTTGTGTCATAAAAATTAATGAAACTCTTGAGAAAAAGTTTCATAATTTTTAAACAATTTTTACTATTTTAAATAAATTATGGAAGTTAAATGACAAAAAAATGAAATAAAAATAAGATAAATGGAAAGTATTCAGATCCAATGGTGGAGATTTGAACTGGGTTTGAATGAGTTGACTGGCGCGCGAATCCAAGGGCTGTGGTTGGTTCAGATTAAATTAATTTAATTAAGATTAATTAAACTAATTAAAGGTGATTAGGGCAAAACAAAAGGATCTGGACCATTCATGCGCGCGGGAGGTCAATGGGGTCAAGGGATCCTACGCTCCATATTCAAATGGACTTAATGACCTGAGGTTAGGGATAACAACATTCAGGTGACCGGAGAGAAGCTCCGGTCATCTTCTCCGGCGGCAACACAACCCTAATTCATGATTCAGGCATCTAAACAACAAATTAAACACAACCAAATGATCCTCTAACAACCTAGGTCACAAATCCAGCCTCAAACATCATTTAAACACCAAGAATCAAGCTAATCGAAAGAAACAAATTTCACGGGTGAAATTTCAGAGTGACCATACAAGCTCATTTCTCGTCTATTTTCGATTCTAAAAGTATCCCCATGACCAGCAAAGCATAAGCAATTGATTTATAACTTAAAATGCAAGCTTTGGGAGAAAATGTTCATGTTCATACCTGAGCTGGAAAGCTTCAATATTGAGCTTCCAGAGCCTCCTTTGCGTGCAAATGAACTTCTTTGACTCCCTTGAACCCAAAGAGAAACTCCAAAGTCCTTGTGGATGGCTGATTTGAGAGGAAGAGTTCTGATGTAGCAGATTGCACAGTCAGGATTTGTGAGGTTTTAAGCTATTCCAATGGTGGATTCTTGCTCCTTTGAATGTTTCTGACTTGTTGGTGAAGTGAGATGGGGTGTTTGATGGCTGGAAAGTGAGATTCGAAGAGAGAAGAGTTTTGGACAGTTTTGTGATATGCTATCTTCTGGCCAGCTTCAATGCTCAAAGGCTTGCTATATCATCTCCAACTTGTGTGGATAGACTGTGAGGCAGGTCAGTAGGGTGGCTGGATACTGTGCCAAGAGTATGGGAGCCTTTTGCAAAAAAGTCAAGTTTGTGTCCTTAAGAGCATGGGTCATGGCAGCAACTGTGTGAGGTCATGTCTTGCTCCAGCTTGAGTTGAGGAGAGCCCTTGGATTGTTTGTAGCTGACTGCAACATATGGATGACAAGCTATGCTAGCTTTTGCAACTTGACAACTTGTGTTTTCTCATGAGTTTATGCTAAGTACATGAAACAATGCTTGCTGAATTTTGTCACATGATGTCTCAATTGGTCATGGCAATGTTTTGAGATCAGCTAGTGATCACATAATTCCTTGAAGCATGATTTTGCCAAGAAACCTCTTTTTGCATACTTATGAAAAAATGCTTTATGGAACTTTGAAAATCAAGACAAGCCATCCAAAATTCCTTGGGCCAAATCTGTTTTTGGGGTCATGTGTGATCATGTAATGCAGCTTTGAAGTCACTTTGAAGTTACTAGAATGCTTGGTTCATGAAATTGCAAGTTTTCCTTTTGAGGCATAACTTGAAAATTAGTGATTTTTGCCAACTTCAACACACCATAACTTTTGATCCAAGATGAATTAGGTCATGTTCTTGTACTTTTTGAAAAGGGAAAAATGTAATCTACAACTTTCATGACCAAAGTTTTTCCATTTGAAGCATTTTTGGATCAAAAAGCAAGGCTTGAAAAATGGCATAAAATGACATATTCTTGAAAAGTCAACTATGCCCTAAAAAGTCAACTTTGCAAAAACTTCAAATTCTTGAATTTTGTGAACTTCAATCTTCTTCCATGATCAAATAAAGATCATATACAATCAAAATGATGAAGATCAACCCTTGGTTTGGTCATTGGGGGCCTCAGATGCCCTGATTTTGCACTGACTTGTCTGAAAAGTCAACTCTTGATCAGATGACTTCCCCATGGAATTTCTTCATGAAAATTGATATGCATACTCCCTATACCATATAGATACCAATGGAAACAAGAATGACCAAAAAATTTGGAGTTATGGCCTCTGAAACCAAAACCCTAATTTTAGGTCAACTGTGCAGTCAAACTTGGCTCTGCATCCACACCAATCCCAGTTCTTGTGATCCTTTTGCACTTTTGACTTTGAG
This sequence comes from Lathyrus aphaca, assembly GCA_963966055.1. Lineage (NCBI taxonomy): Eukaryota > Viridiplantae > Streptophyta > Magnoliopsida > Fabales > Fabaceae > Lathyrus > Lathyrus aphaca. The sequence continues at coordinate 68,373,905 of OZ014525.1, read as the reverse complement.
AGGATGTAATATGATATAAGAACACACATGAACCCCTTTGAAGTGATTGATGACCTTTGGAGTGGCTCAGGAGCTCTTGGATTGCTCAGATCACAAACCCTAGGTGCAGATGACTTAGAAACTATGCAGTGAATCAAAAATGAGATATGAGGTGATATGATTGTGTTTATGCATATGAAATGATCACAAGCCATGGTGAAATGAGTGAGGGCAAATTTGGGGTGTTTACAGCTTCCCCTATTCAAACATGAGTTAGCTGTGCAGGGTGTAAGCGACAGCTTAACAGGCAAACAAGATAACTTGTGGTTGAATACCAAAGACAGTCCAAAATTTGCACTCACAGAATGAAGAAGAAAAGGGATATAGATTGTAAAAGGGAAATAAAGTATATTGTAAGGTGTGGGCGACGGAGGACGACCGTCGAGCAGAGGACGACTGTTGGGTAACTAACAATGACGGGGACGGCCGTCATGCTGGGAAAAGTGTGGGAAATAAAGCAATGACGGGGACGGCTGACATGCTGGGGATAAAAGGTAAAGCAAAGACGGGGACGGCCGACTAGCTGGGAAAAAAAGATTATGATGGGGACGGCCATCAAGATAAAGCAGTAAAATTCTATGGGGATTGATGAAACATGACGGGGACGGCCATCAAGTTCATAAAGCAAGGTAACCGACGATGGGGACGGCCATCGGGCTAAAGGAAAAGGAAAAGGGACCACGACGGGGACGGCCATCGGGTTAAAGAATAAATGAAATAAACAGACGATGGGGTACGACCATCAAAGGTGAAGGACGATCACCTAGCAGGGGACGGCTGCTCTGTTGGGGAATAAAGGAATTAAGATGGGGACGGCCATCAAAGGTGGAGGACGACCACCTGGCAGGGTACGGCTGCCGAAAATATCGCGACACAGGACGAATGCCGGATAAAAGGTCAACGATGGGGACGGCCATCGGACGAGCATGATGGAGGACGACCATCAAGAGGTGGAGGACGACCACCTAGCAGGGGACGGCTGCTCTCAGGGTTTATCATGACATAGGACGAATGCCAGATAACCAAAATCAACAATGGGGGCGGCCATTGGATAAAATGATGAAGTACGATCATCAAGAGGTGGAGGACGACCACCTAGCAGGGGACGACTGCTAAAAATCAACGATGGGGACGGCCATCGGATGAGCATGATGGAGGACGACCATCAAGAGGTGGAGGACGACCACCTAGCAGGGTACGGCTGCTCTCAGGGTTTATCGTGACACAGGACGAGTGTCAGATAAGAAGGAAAATTTGCTTTGTTGGCGATCTACTGGGGAGTAGTAAACACGGACGAGTGTTTATATCCAAGAAACAAAAGATATAAGTGTTTGGTATTGTGTATAGATTAAAGATGCGGACGAGCATCCCTAAGACTACGATACGGACGAGTATCGGGTAGAAACAAATACTGACGCGTGTTCAGAGATGATGATACGGACGAGTATCCACGGGTTAATAAAGAACACGGGCGAGTGTTGAATCTGAAGGGACTCTTCGGGGGAATAATAGACACAGACGAGTATCTATATTCAAGAGGACAAAAGTGTTTGACACAGTGTACGGATTAAAGATGCGGACGAGCATCCTTAGGACTATGATACGGACGAGTATCATGTAGAAACAAACGCTTGACGCACGTTCTGAGATGATGGTACGGACGAGTACCAACTGGTTAACAAAGAACAAGGACTAGTGTTGAATCTGTGGGGATATAAGTGGTATATACAAGATACGGACGAGTATCTGTATGAGTGTAACATGAGTAGCGAGTATGAGTATTGTATAGATGAGTGTTTTATCTGCTGGGAGAGTGACACGGACGAGTGTCAAGAGAGAAAAGTATAATAATATCAACAAGTATGTGGGTTGCAAAAGCGTAGATGACCGTGCTGGGGATATGACACGGACGGGTGTCGAGAAAGTGTATATAAGTATATGTGAGTGCAAAGAGGATGTCTTTGGCTTTCTGCTGGGGTATGACATGGACGGGTGTCAGGAGCATCTGTAGTGCGGGTGATCTTGTTTATGTACTGGTATGTGTGAATTGTGAGGCAACTGTTTTTGCTGGGGACCCTGGTGGGGATTTTTCTGTACGTTTGATGAACTGTCATTATTCACAAGTGTTGGTTTAAAACATGGCTTATGATTATGCTATGCGTTGGATTTTTGCCGTAATGCTCCGTGTTAGACGGAATGCTACGCTTTGTGGGTGAATATGATGCAAATGCTATGATTATGCAAAGCTACCAAACCGGGATTCAAATCCCGTTGCTGCGAAGATCTCTGGTTGATCTGCTTGAAGTAGACATCCCAGCTGGGGATGAGATCATTAGTAGATCCGACGATATGATATCTGCTTGGGGATATAGATCGTTTATAGACCTATCCTTAAGAATGAGAGACCCAGCTGGGGTTTGTAGAAGCTTTCTTCACTCTGTTGTGACTCCTTCGTGCGCGGCTCTTCTGGATAGAGGCTGGAACTCTGTGGGGAGATAGCTTCCTGACTTTTACACTCGGCTGAGGGCGAGATGGTAACTCGGTTGGGGAGAGAGAGAGGAATCACTGAAAGACCTCCCTAGAAATTTTGTTGGAGAGGATCCTTGACTCAGCCGGGGAGATAGGTGCCTTCGGTGATGCCTGGCAACTCTGATGGGGATAAGCAACAAGTGGCAACTCAGCTGGGGAGAGAGCACTTCGGGTGCTGAAATTGAGTGTTGATTTGCCAGCTTACTGGGATGAAGCTTACATGCCCCAAGTTGCGTTCTGGATACCTGCAGTCCTGAAAAAGATAGAGAGACGCACAAGATAATCCCGAGGTATCCTTTACTGGATTCCGTCATAGGAGTTTGGATACTTCTAAGAGTAAGCATATTCCCTGCAAGCATGTTTTATTTGAAGATAAACATCTGTATTCTTATGCAATCAGTTTTTTCTTTTAAGACATCAGACATTTTTTTGCAAATAAAATGTACAAAACGAGACATGACTGAAAATCTGATTTTTATTAATTCACATGCCCTGAATCGGCGAGATACAGTCAAAGGAACATATCCCCTGAAATGAGGAGATTGTTACAAATTGAGAAACAAAATGTTGGCAGTGTTGATGACGCTTCAAGGAGCTTCCTCTCTTGCTATGACTCGTATGACTTTTGACGTTCTTCTCATCTTGCTTTCTGAAGAATATTGATTCTGATTGAAGCTTGATCCTTTCGAAGCTTACCAAGTTGTAGGTGATACGGACGAATTCAGAATGCAGTTGTTCGCTTATTCCCTTGTTTTGCATGGATCGCCCTTTCGGGTTTTCAATCCATCGGGATACCCATTTTTGCCTGAGCTGTCCAATGGGGCTTTTCAACTCAGCGGGTGTACATTTTTTCATTTATTTTCCCTCACTTTTGCCCGAGTCTTTTATTCTGTTTTTGACTCGCCGGGATGCCCTATTTTTGCCTGGACTTACATTCTGTTTTTGTGTCCAGCGGGTCATTTTACACGAAGTATTTTTTAACTGCATCTGAATTCACAGGGGACGGGAAATCTTCACCATCCATGGTGCTGAGCATCAGTGCTCCACCGGAAAAAACTTTCTTTACCACAAATGGTCCTTCATAGTTTGGAGTCCATTTGCCCCTGTGGTCTGTATGAGGAGGAAGGATTCTCTTCAGCACAAGATCTCCTACTTGGTACTCTTGATGCCTGACTTTCTGATCGAAGGATTTCTTCATTCTCTTCTGATACAACTGCCCATGACAGATTGCAGCCAATCTTTTCTCTTCAATCAGACTCAGTTGCTCATATCGGGACCGGACCCATTCTGCTTCGTTCAGCTTAACGTCCATTAGTACCCATAGGGAGGGTAATTCAACTTCGACAGGTAGGACTGCTTCCATACCGTACACCAGTTGATACGGTGTTGCTCCAGTGGATGTTCTGATTGACGTGCGGTACCCATGCAAGGCAAACGGTAGCATTTCATGCCAGTCTTTGTAAGTGACTACCATCTTCTGCACAATCTTCTTGATATTCTTATTTGCTGCCTCAACAGCGCCATTCATCTTTGGCCTGTAAGGAGAAGAATTGTGGTGTTGGATCTTGAAGTCCCGGCACAGCTCTGCCATCATTTTGTTGTTTAAGTTGGAACCATTATCAGTAATGATTCGCTCGGGCACTCCATATCGACAGATGATATCTCTTTTCAGAAATCTGGCTACCACTTGTCTTGTGACGTTTGCATATGAGGCTGCCTCAACCCACTTGGTGAAATAATCAATGGCGACCAGGATGAATCTGTGGCCGTTTGAAGCAGTCGGTTCAATCTTGTCGATCATGTCAATGCCCCACATAGCAAAGGGCCATGGTGAAGACATGATGTTCAAAGGATTGGGAGGCACATGCACCTTATCTGCATAGATCTGGCATTTGTGGCATTTTCTGGCGTAGGCACAACAGTCGGCATCCATTGTGATCCAGTAATATCCTGATCTTAACAATTTCTTAGCCATGGCATGCCCTCCGGCATGGGTACCAAAGGATCCTTCGTGCACTTTATGCATCAACAAGTCTGCTTCTGTCTTATCAACACATCTGAGGAGTACCATATCAAAGTTCCTTTTGTATAAAGACCCATCAGTGTTCAGAAAGAAACTACCAGCAAGCCTTCTCAAGGTCTTCTTATCATTGGATGATGCCCCAGGTGGGTATGTTTGGTCCTCCAAGAAGCACTTAATGTCGTGGAACCAAGGCTTATCATCTTTAACAACATCTGCTGCGAACACATATGCTGGTCTATCAAGTCTGGACACTGAAATCTGAGGTACGAAGTTGGCAGTCTGAACTTTGATCATGGACGAAATGGTAGCCAGAGCATCTGCAAACTGATTCTCGTCCCGAGGGATATACTCAAGCTTGATTGTTGTAAAGAAAGTCAGTAACCTCCTTGTATAATCCCTGTAAGGTATCAGATGATCCTGGTGGGTGTACCATTTGCCGTTGGTTTGATTGACTACCAAAGCTGAATCTCCGAATACAGTCAATGTTTTGATCCTGAGGTCAATGGATTCCTCAAGACCCATAATGCAAGCTTCGTATTCAGCTTCGTTGTTAGTGCAGTTGAAAGTGAGTTTTGCCGAGAAAGGCATGTGAACTCCTTTAGGTGTAATGAGTACTGCACCAACACCACGACCATTCATGTTAACAGCCCCATCAAACATCATAGTCCATTCTTCTTCCGGGTCAGGCCCTTCAGTGTGAACAGGCTCTTCATGATATTTTGCTTTTATGAACATGATGTCTTCATCAGGGAAGTCAAATCTCATAGGCTGGTAATCATCGATAGGTTGCTCAGCAAGATATTCAGACAATACACTACCCTTGATGGCCTTCTGAGATGTGTATTGGATGTCATACTCTGTGAGGATCATTTGCCATCTTGCAACCCGCCCGGTAAGCGCTGGCTTCTCAAATATGTACTTAACTGGGTCCATCTTTGAGATCAACAAAGTGGTGTGGGTCAGCATATACTGTCTCAGTCGGCGAGCAGCCCACGCTAAAGCACAGCAAGTTTTCTCGAGCAGTGAATAAGGTTGTTCACAGTCGGTAAACTTTTTGCTCAGGTAGTATATTGCATACTCTTTTCGACCAGACTCGTCATGCTGGCCCAGCACACACCCCATCGACTCTTCTAATACTGTCAAGTACATTATCAGAGGTCTTCCTTCAACTGGAGGCATAAGGATTGGTGGTTCTTGCAGGTATTCTTTGATCTTGTCAAAAGCCCTCTGGCAGTCTTCGTTCCACCTGACCGTCTGTTCTTTTCTCAACAATTTGAACAAGGGTTCACAGGTTGCCGTAAGGTGGGATATGAACCTTGAGATGTAGTTCAATCGACCTAAGAACCCTCGAACTTCTTTCTCTGTCCTCGGTGCAGGCATCTCTTGGATGGCTTTGACTTTATCAGGGTCAACTTCAATCCCTTTCTCGCTTACAATAAAACCCAGCAGCTTACCAGATCGCACCCCGAATGTGCATTTGTTGGGGTTCAACTTCAATTGGTATTTCCTCAGACGCTTGAATAACTTCAGTAGATTCACCAGGTGGTCTTCTTCAGTAAGGGACTTGGCAATCATGTCATCCACATAACATTCTATCTCTTTATGGATCATATCGTGGAATAATGTTACCATAGCCCGTTGATATGTGGCACCAGCATTCTTCAGTCCGAATGGCATTACCTTGTAGCAGAACGTGCCCCAGGGTGTGATGAAGGTTGTCTTCTCCATGTCTTCAGGTGACATTTTGATCTGATTGTATCCTGAAAATCCGTCCATGAAGGAGAATACCGAGAACTGAGCCGTGTTATCCACCAATACATCAATGTGAGGTAATGGGAAGTCATCTTTCGGGCTGGCTCTGTTCAGATCCCGGTAGTCAACACACATCCTTACTTTGCCGTCTTTCTTAGGCACAGGTACAATATTAGCAACCCACGGTGGATAGCTAGTTACAGCAAGGAACCCGGCGTCCCATTGCTTTTGTACCTCTTCTTTGATTTTCATTGCCATGTCTGGACGAGTACGGCGCAGTTTCTGCTTAACTGGCGGGCATTCTTCTCTCAAAGGCAGCTTGTGCACGACAATATCGGTATCCAACCCTGGCATGTCTTGATAAGACCAAGCAAACACATCCACATACTCTCGAAGCAGGTCAATCAGTTGTCTCTTCACTGAGTCTTGCAGGCAGGCCCCGATTTTAACTTCTTTCACGTCTTCAGCTGTACCAAGATTGATCACTTCAACCTCCTCCTGGTGAGGAGTAATAACCTTTTCCTCTTGCTTTAACAACCTGGCTAGCTCTTCAGGAAGCTCATACTCTTCTTCAACCCCTTCATCGGCTTGATTGATTGGATTGTCAAAGTCATACGAAGTCATAGCCGTGCTGCTGTTGGTGCTGTCAGGAAGGCACTCTCTGCAAGGGTTCAGTTTGTTCATTTTAGTGATTTGATTTTAATCTTGTTTTAGAAAAGTGAAATAAAGTTGTCATTTTGAAAACACTGCCATTTATTTTTTGTACAAAAAGAAAAATGGAAAAACAGTGAGCGGAAAAGAAAAAGACTCATTTGCAAAAAGATGTCTGATATTTCATTGATTAATCTTGTTTGCACAAAAAGTACAGATGGCCCGATTACAAAATGAGTCTTGTCATCTTGGGCAAGATGCAAGACTTTGATGCATGCTATAAAGATACAGGAAATAATGATTACTCTGCATGAGTAACTCTTATAATTTCCTGGGAAGACCAGTTTGAGATACTGCTCCCCGGGATCTTTGGACGAATCCAGCTTTCCAGGTTGCGTTCTTCTTCCAGCTCGTCTTCCAGACAGTTGACAGCATCAGGGGTGAGCATCCCCCCACTCACAAAGTTGGGCTCTTTCGCAACCTCTGCTTGATCTTGTTGAGTTGGTTTGTAACCCAACCCAAATCTGTCTTCTTTCTTCTCCACTGATAACAGTTTGCCCCAGCCTTGGGCGTTTCCTCCCTCAACAACCTTCCGGGCTTGTTGGTATGATGATATTGAAGTACCAGGCACAACAGATGTTTCATTGATGTTCAAGGCCTCGAACCCCTGACTCATTGTTTCATGGATCTCCCCATCCATCTCAATATACTTATAGGTAGCCAGGTGGCTGACAAAAATATCCTCCTCTCCACAGATTGTAACGATTTGACCCTCCCACTCATATTTTAACTTCTGGTGAAGGGTAGAGGTCACGACGCCAGTGGCGTGAATCCATGGCCTACCCAATAGACAGCTGTAGGCAGGCTGTATATCCATCACGTAGAAGGTCGTTTTGAAGGTCTGCGGGCCAATCGTTATGGGCAATTCAATTTCTCCCAGAACCGATCTCTTAGAACCATCAAAGGCTCTCACCACCAGGTTGCTGGGTCTTAACGCCAACCCGTCATATTCTAGCTTCACCAGGGCCTTTTTAGGTAAGACATTGAGGGATGACCCCGTGTCTACCAGCACATGGGAAAGGACAGCACCTTTACATTCCATGGTTATGTGCAAGGCTTTGTTATGGTTGCGGCCTTCCGTAGTCAAATCAGTATTGGTGAACCCTAGTCCGTGACTAGCATTGACATTTCCAACTACAGCCTCCAGCTGATTGACAGTGATCTCTTCAGGCACGTAAGCTGCGTGCAAGACTTTGAGTAGTGCATTCCGATGGGCTTCGGAGCACATAAGCAATGATAGGATTGAGATCTTGGAAGGCGTCTGATGAAGCTGATCCACTATTTTATAATCACTCTTTTTGATGATTCGCATGAACTCATCAACCTCTTGATCGAAGGGCGTTTTCAAGGCTTCCTTAACAACTTGCTCATCCTGCACCAAGCTTTTTCCTTTTGCTTTAGCAGCAGCTTCTGCTTCGGCAGTGGGTCTCTGAATTTGTGGAGCGAAAAGACGTCCGCTTCGAGTGAAGCCTCCGCCTCCTCCCACATTGTCAATTTGTGGTGCAGGGGTTGATGATTCAAAAGTGATTCTTTGTCCTTCGCAGTACAGGTCAGAGTCGTAATGCCACGGGATGGCATTGCTGCTTTCATAAGGTACTGGTCCAGGCACCGTGATAGTGACTGGACTGACTGCAGCTGCGGAAGGAATTATGATAGTTTGCGGATCATAATAAATTGTGACTGGTGCTCTGATGGGAGCAGCACCTTCTGAGTTGTAGACAGAGTTGTTTTCAGGATCATAAAATATTGTGACAGTTGAGATATCTTCATGATTTGTTGCTGATGTTGTAGGAGACATTGGTGGAAGGATGGATGTTGTTGTAGTAGGAGTTTCAAAATGGAGTGATGCTGAAGTTGTAGAAGAAAAATTTGTTGATAACTGATCAGTTGAGATAATAGATGAAGTGCTTGTTGATGAAGCCGAAGAATTGTCAGGAACGATGGTTGTTGCAGTTGTAGGAGGTTCTGGAGTTATTGCTGATGAGATTGCCGGATTTGTAGGAAATGATGTAGTGATCTGAAGTTGGCCACTCTGAATGAGACCGTCTATGCCATTCCTCAGGTTATCGCACCCATTGACTGAAATATTGCAGTAAGCACACCCTAACTCACACCCCGGGAACATTTGACATTCGAGGAGCTGAGCCTTAATTTCTACCAACGGTGTCCGGATCTGACCCACACTGGTTATTAAATAAGACGGCTTGTCTTCTTCAATAGCGTTAATCCTGGGACCACCGTGGTTTGGCATGGGGTTCTTATTGACATTAGGTGGTGGTGCGAAATTCAGAGCTTTTGAGTCTACCAGGTCTTGTACCTTCATGTGCAAAGCTCTGCACTTTTCTGTACTGTGGCCAGGTGCATTTGAATGGAAGGCACATCTGGCGTTGGAGTCATAATTCCTGGGTAGACTGTTGGGATCTGGAGGTGCCAACGTCCTTAGCTCAACTAGGTTGAGTTTCAGGAGTTGTGGCAGCAATGTAGCATATGGCATAGGGATCGGATCGATTACCCTGTTGGCTTGAGAAGGCCTCTGTTGGAATGGCCTTTGCTGGTTATTGTTGTTGGTGTTGCTGTTGTTGTAATTTCTCGGAGGATACTGATTCTGTTGATGGTACTGAGGTTGTTGCTGATAGTTTTGTTGCGGAGGTTGATAAACTGGTTGAGGATGAGCTGGAGCGGGAATGGTGACTGCCGCCACTGATCTGTGAACATATTGGGGCCTGCCCCTGTTGGTGTGGATGACATTGGTCTCGCCAGTTCTTCTCGGGCCTGCAAAAGGCTTTCTTGTACTACTGGACGAGCTTGCACCGTTGTCTGTGATCTTGCCCATTTTTAACAGGCTCTCAATTCTCTCCCCAGCTATGACAACATCTGCAAAGCTAGTGGAAGAGAAAGCAGCCAGCCTGTCAATATATGTTCCCTGGAGGGTGTTCATAAACATGTCTGCCATTTCCCTTTCAGACATAGGTGGCTGAACAGCAGCAGCCAATTGCCTACATCTCTGGGCATACTCTCGGAAACTTTCTCTAGACGACTGTGACATTCCCATTAGGAGGGTCCTGTTGGGTGCCATATCCAAATTGTACTGGTATTGTCTGATGAAGGCCTCTGCCAAGTCCTTCCAACACCTGATGGTCGCTCTAGTCAGATGGGAATACCATTCCCTTGAAGCTCCTGTCAAGCTGTCTTCGAAATAGAACATCCAGAGCTTCTCATCCATAGTATAAGCCTTCAGCCTTCCCAGAAATGATTGTAAATGAGTCCGGGGGCATGAAGTCCCGTTATATTTTTCAAAGCATGGAGGCTTGAACTTATGGGGAATCCTGACCCCGTCTACCAAGCCCATATCCATAACATCAAAACCCAAAGAGTTTTGAGACTCTAAGGATCTTAGTTTCTCAGCTATCTCATCCAGCCTTCTATCATAGGCTTCCTCCCCAGCACCCATTACTGTGAATTGATCCTCTTGGGGGTCTTCTTGCAGTACCCTGGCTGCAGTGGCAGTCCCTTGAACATTTGCAGGGATGTTGACCTCAGGATGGAGGTGGGGTCCAAATACAGGGGGATTGACATGAGGTTGGACCCTTTCGTTATTGCTTGTGCCAGCAATTCCTATATGTGGATCTTCTTGATTCTGCCTTTCCACCATGGCCCTCAATCTTTCCTGGCTCTGAGCCATGTTGTTCATCACTTCCATAAACTGAGTCATCTGGTTCCTCATTTCCAACCTCTCGTTGGTCATTTGGTTCCTGACCTCAGTAAGGTCCTGCTGCATCTGATCCATTTGGATGCCCGGAAGATTGTTACGGGTTGGATAACGGTGCGGACGATTGAGGGGAAATACCCGGCGCCGAGCAATAGTTCCTGAAGATCACAACAGAGTTAGTAGCAATAAAACAAAAACCTACAAAACAAACAAAAGAGTTAGCATGCAATGCAGTATGCTTATTTGTTCTCAAGGTATCCGGCTTGGCATTCAGTTTTGACCCTTCCAGACCCTTGAAGATGTTGTTGATGTTGCTTTTGAAGTGAAACTTGGATGGAACAAACTAATACATATATTACAAAAGCGAAATGGTACATAGTTTGTTTACAAATACAAGCCCTCTGAGGGGTCAAAATACATTACAGGAAAAATAAAAGTACATGGAATGAAAGCAACAACAAACAAACGGTCAAACACCAAGACCAAACTCATCCTCACGAACTTACTTGAGAAGTGCTTCGGTCACAGGATCAGCCGGACGCTCCGTGAGATTCCTGATGAGGAGATTCCGGGTCGTAACAGCTGTTGTTAGCTTCTTGTGCTGACTTTGGTCCTTTGACCTCTTCACTCCTGCTCTGATCTTCAGCTCTGATATTTCCCTCTGGGCTGCTGCCAGGGCTTCTTGTTGCTCTTTTGTACTAGCTTCCAGTTGCTCCATCTTGTCTTGGACCCTCTTGTCCTCCAGAGTACGAGCTTCGGTGATCCTGACCCACCTAGCCTGACTCTCCTTCAGATACAAGTCTGTCCTTGCTCTCTGGAACTGGGCTTCCTTGCAAGCATTCTTCAGAATTTGTTCTCCAGCTTTAGACTTCTTGATATAATCCCCAGACTTCTCAATTTTAGCCAGATGCTCCACTCTCAACTTCTCCAGCCTCTCAATCTCCATCCCACTCTCACTCCTCTCCCGGAGGGTCTTCTGCAAAGCCTGGGTTAACTTCTCATTTCTTTCTTTCAAGCTCTCAAACTCTTCCATACTGACAGTGGCAGGGGGTGGTGCTGAAGATGATTCAGGCATATCTTCCATGGTAAAGGGCATCCCAGAGAATTGAGCCCTGGCACGGGACCAATCATAATATTGTGCTGATGCCACATTGCTGCACTTCCCCAAAATGGTTATTCCCTTGGTTTGAACATTATCCCAGGCCCAGGCAGCCTGCCTAACAACAGCCAGATTAGGCTTGTTCTCGCAATAAAGAGTTTCAACCAAGTCCTGTGCCTTAGGAGTGTGGACCAGTGCATAGCCCAGTTGTCTTTTGAACAGCAGAGGGTTGTAATTGATACTACCCTTAACTCCTATTAGGGGCACATTGGGAAAATGCCCACAGCTGGTGATGATATCCCTGGCTTTGGTGTTTTGAGTGCACCACCTGATATCGGCTGAAGTTAGAGCAGTGAGTCTCTTAGTCCAGTTTTTCTGTTGATGAGGATTCAAAAATGCATCTGTCCTGGGTAGATGCCTGAGAAGCCAAGTATGGAACAATGGAGCACAACACCTCACTAATCTTCCCCTCTGCTTTTCATTCCTCTGATGCACTGAGTAGTAGAGGTCCCCCAATAAGGTGGGCACTGGGTTCTTCAGGATGAAAAGATGGATTGCATTCTTGCTAATGAATCGAGGCTCATCTGCAAACAATACAATTCCATATATGCTCAAGGCCAATAAAGCACAGACAGCTTTCCACTCTCTTAGAGAAGCTTTCAGGGTAGCTTGAGAGATCAAGAAATCCAGATGGAAACCAGGGATTCCAGCTTTAGAAGTCATATGCTGCTCAATCAGGACAGGTTCTAGATGCAAAGCCTTTGCTACTTCTCCATTACCAGGAAAGACCATCTCAGGGTTGAAAGGGATTCCACCCCTGATAGGCATACCAACCAATGATGAGTATTCTTCTAATAGAGGGCCTAGCTGAAAGTCCTGAAAAGTGAAGCATCTCAGTGGGGGATCATAGAACTGAATGCAAGTGTGAATCAAGCTTCTCTGTGAAGGGTCCAGATCCATAACCATATCAAGTATATCTCCATAGTGTTCCCTGAACAATGGTATGTGATCTGGAGTGATCAGGGTCTGAATCCTCCTGATGTCAGATAGCTCTGGCTGGAAGAAGTGGTAGGTGATGTTGCTCTTTTTAGGAGCCATGATGCTGAAGATGAGTGGAGACAGGTGCTGATGATAACATTGAAGAATGGGCCACTGGTTGGCTGGTGCAGGTATCTGATAACTGAAGCAGATGCTGATGAAGATGGGTCAAAACTGAAGATAGGGCCAAACCAAACCAAAAATGAAGATGGATACCCTGAAACACAAATAAGCAAATGTCAATATGATGCAATGTTTATGTATGCAAATGATATGCAAGGGTTTGTGACTGAGCCGGATCTGATCAAATGCCTTGATATAGGTCCAAGTATGTTCAAGAAATCCAGATGGAGGTCTATAAATCCCGTAACCAAGGTGGGGGACTCAAATAAAGAGCCACATGTCCAGGGTTTAAGAATCACAAGAACTGTCCCAAAATGAAGTACTCTTAAACAAGTCAAAGTAACAGGGTATTCTGAGGTCAAGGTACCTGCAAACCTGTAAACAGCCCAACCCCCTCACAGGTGGTGTTCTAAAACAAGGATCCTCAGACTTGGATCAGTTATGAGAAGTGTAAACACTTCTAACCCGGAGGTACAGTGTTTACAATAACCATAAAAGTTCCTCCTCTAATTCACCTCAGTTTCTGAAGGTCAAAACTAAAGGTCATCCAGACTTAGCAGGCTTCCCAGATAGCCCTAGCATTGCAAGAAATTTGCAACACAGAGTTCTCAAGAAGAAACCCATATCTGAACCGTGTTTCATATTCCCGCACCAGACCGAGATGGAATGGGAAAGAATATGATTCACTCTAGCCTAGGTGTCACTCAGGTCCCATGTATAGGACCTTAACTCTCAATGGAACACCCACCCACCAAAGCAAAACCAGATCCAGCCAGACAGCATGACAGTATGATATATGTAAAGCAGTAAAGAAAGTAATAAAACAAACTGTACATAAAGCAATACATAAAATAAATACACAAGCACAGATAGCACAAAACACCCCAGTAAACACAAATCAAACAAGCGCTAGGAGGAACCCACAAAAAGAACCAGAAGCCCTGGTTGCAGTATAAGGGTCCCCAGTAGAGTCGCCAAGCTGTCGCTCCCGATAAATGGGAATGGGCCCAGATAAAGGTACAGACGCGAACGGTCGGCGAGAGGGACAATGAGAACACACAGCAGTGAACTCACTGGAGATGAATAGAGTCGCCAGCTAGGCATTTTTATCCCGGAGGAAAGGCAATGCTGCATAGACCTAGAAAGACATGGATAAGACGGTTGCGAACCAGAGAGACTGAGAAAGGGGGTTGGTTACAACCTGGGAAGGTATTAGCACCCAGATTGTCCGCCGTACTCGACGGGATCCACGCTTGAAAGAGTTGTGTTTTAAAGGGGTAGTGTCAGTGCAATTTGTGTGAAAAATAGCTGGAAAAGAATGTACAGGTGTCAGTATAAAAGAATGTGAGGTGTAATATATACAGTGTCAGTGTAGGAATGAGAATGAATTGCTCAAGATCATGAGGCTTAAAGAATGAGGCTAGAAAGAGGGGGAATATACAGAGACTTTTGTTCGATAACCGTTAAGTTATGCCTATGTATCCTCTCGTGCAATGAGGAAGTCAGAACACCGTAGTTCGACCCAAAGAGACTGAAAGATGAATTGACTTGTGAACTGCTTACTTGTCTATACTCAAGTGTATGACCTGTCTGGCTCAGGTGCTAACTGTCTTGCATTAGACGGAAGAAGCAAGTTCTCGCTTGTGAGTGAAGGTGATGAGAAAAGAATCCCGAAGGAGACGATTATTGTTTGTTTTTGTGTTTTCAGTCTTTTATTGCTTTTGAAAGTTTGTCATAAGTTAATGAGCTTATGCCTAAACCAATGGGTTAGTAAACTTATCACATCTTCCCTCTGATTAGGGGTAATGAGAATACCTTAAGTGTGAAGTCAGATTCTCACACTTAATCACCTTTGGTATAGGATTAAGATCATTAACCTATTTGTGATTATTTAGATGTTTTTGGTGTTTTTGTTTAGTGTTAAGTAATGAGATTAAGCCATAATCAAGGATTAAACAGACTCATTACACCATCCTAATAGAAGGATAATAGATGAGAATGTTTAAGCTGAGGAAAGCTCCTCAACTTAATCCATGATTAGGGATTAAACTCATGACAAAACAAGCCTTTGATTAAGTGGATTTTAGTTAATGGTATGATGATGAAGTGGATTTTATGATTTGTAAGACAACTTGAGGGGGACTTGTCCATTAACACTAGGGTTAGTCCTTCTTAACCAATTAAGGAAGAATTAGAACCCTAATGCAAGGCCCAAGTTACAAGTGTGAAGTCTTGATGATTATTGGATGGATTAATTAAAGGATTTAAACACATTAAGGGTTTAAAACTTAGGATTAAAGTTATACACTCCATCCTAATAGAAGGATGCAGGCATAAGCTTAATCACCAAGCCTTAAAACCTTTAGGGTTTAGTCCCTGATTATGAGATGAGAGGAGAAGACTCAAAAGAGACCCAAAGGTAAAACTAAGAGGGGAGACTAATCAAAACCCTAATCATTGTCATGCTTGGTTGTTCCTAAGGTTTGTGAGGTTTTCAAGAGAAGTCTTCAATGGAACCACCAGGAAGCAGATGAAAGGATCAGGAGAAGCAAAGCAACTTGCTTCATTCAAGAAGTCAAGTCACTTGAAGAGAGAAAGTGGGAAGGGGAAGAATGAGCAAGCTCAAACTCAAACACATATAAAAATGCAGCATGGATGCAAGAGAGAGATGAGAAGAAAGTTGTGAGAAGTGAAGGCAAATTCACTTCTCAAAGTCACTTACCACCTGAAAGGTTAGAAAAGGAATGCAATGCAATGCAAAATAGGATGAGATGACATGAGGAGAAACAAAACCAGAAGCATATACATGATGCTAATGATTCTATGAGATGCTACAAACATGAGGCAGCACATGGAAATGATCATACAAGTTCATGAATGCAAATGAAGCAAGTTAGGAACCAAGGACATACATGAAAAGATATGAAGTGCACATGACATACAACATGGCAAATACATGATGCAATGATCAAACATGCTTTCAATATGTCTTATGATGTCAAATGAATCAAATGTATGCTTGAAATGTCATGGCAAGTCATGTTATGCAAGAGAATGCAAGATGGATGCATATGGAAGCCCAAATTAGGGTTTATGAACCATACATCAAACAAAAATCAAAACCAGAAGCAAACAACATTATAAAAAATTGAAAATGCCACTCAAAGGACCCCTAATCCTATACTAACCCAATGCCCAAAGGAGAGATCTCAACTCCTAACCAATCTCAAGTTATGATTTTTACAAGTTTTCTAGGGTTTTAGGGTTTCCAAACAAAAGAAATGTCAAACAAATTGAAAATGAAAGATCAAATCATGGCCATTTAATCTCACAAACTACATGCTAAACACAATGCCATGCAAAAAGAATCAATGTCCAACTCTTCATGGATAGGCAGAAATGATTTTTTGAACTTTGGATCAAAATAATGCACAAAAATGATTTTAATTCAATGAGAAATTCTTAAAATGCATCAAGATCAAAAAATAAATTTGGTTTGAAGGTTGGGCAATGTTTCTAAATGTCTTAGAACATTTCATGAATTTTTTTGGTGATTTTTAAATACCTAAAAGTATTTTTAATAAATTAATTCTCATTAATCAATTAAAAATAAACTTTTTAAATATTTTAAAATGCTAAAAATGAAAACAATAATATTTTTGTGTCATAAAAATTAATGAAACTCTTGAGAAAAAGTTTCATAATTTTTAAACAATTTTTACTATTTTAAATAAATTATGGAAGTTAAATGACAAAAAAATGAAATAAAAATAAGATAAATGGAAAGTATTCAGATCCAATGGTGGAGATTTGAACTGGGTTTGAATGAGTTGACTGGCGCGCGAATCCAAGGGCTGTGGTTGGTTCAGATTAAATTAATTTAATTAAGATTAATTAAACTAATTAAAGGTGATTAGGGCAAAACAAAAGGATCTGGACCATTCATGCGCGCGGGAGGTCAATGGGGTCAAGGGATCCTACGCTCCATATTCAAATGGACTTAATGACCTGAGGTTAGGGCTAACAACATTCAGGTGACCGGAGAGAAGCTCCGGTCATCTTCTCCGGCGGCAACACAACCCTAATTCATGATTCAGGCATCTAAACAACAAATTAAACACAACCAAATGATCCTCTAACAACCTAGGTCACAAATCCAGCCTCAAACATCATTTAAACACCAAGAATCAAGCTAATCGAAAGAAACAAATTTCACGGGTGAAATTTCAGAGTGACCATACAAGCTCATTTCTCGTCTATTTTCGATTCTAAAAGTATCCCCATGACCAGCAAAGCATAAGCAATTGATTTATAACTTAAAATGCAAGCTTTGGGAGAAAATGTTCATGTTCATACCTGAGCTGGAAAGCTTCAATATTGAGCTTCCAGAGCCTCCTTTGCGTGCAAATGAACTTCTTTGACTCCCTTGAACCCAAAGAGAAACTCCAAAGTCCTTGTGGATGGCTGATTTGAGAGGAAGAGTTCTGATGTAGCAGATTGCACAGTCAGGATTTGTGAGGTTTTAAGCTATTCCAATGGTGGATTCTTGCTCCTTTGAATGTTTCTGACTTGTTGGTGAAGTGAGATGGGGTGTTTGATGGCTGGAAAGTGAGATTCGAAGAGAGAAGAGTTTTGGACAGTTTTGTGATATGCTATCTTCTGGCCAGCTTCAATGCTCAAAGGCTTGCTATATCATCTCCAACTTGTGTGGATAGACTGTGAGGCAGGTCAGTAGGGTGGCTGGATACTGTGCCAAGAGTATGGGAGCCTTTTGCAAAAAAGTCAAGTTTGTGTCCTTAAGAGCATGGGTCATGGCAGCAACTGTGTGAGGTCATGTCTTGCTCCAGCTTGAGTTGAGGAGAGCCCTTGGATTGTTTGTAGCTGACTGCAACATATGGATGACAAGCTATGCTAGCTTTTGCAACTTGACAACTTGTGTTTTCTCATGAGTTTATGCTAAGTACATGAAACAATGCTTGCTGAATTTTGTCACATGATGTCTCAATTGGTCATGGCAATGTTTTGAGATCAGCTAGTGATCACATAATTCCTTGAAGCATGATTTTGCCAAGAAACCTCTTTTTGCATACTTATGAAAAAATGCTTTATGGAACTTTGAAAATCAAGACAAGCCATCCAAAATTCCTTGGGCCAAATCTGTTTTTGGGGTCATGTGTGATCATGTAATGCAGCTTTGAAGTCACTTTGAAGTTACTAGAATGCTTGGTTCATGAAATTGCAAGTTTTCCTTTTGAGGCATAACTTGAAAATTAGTGATTTTTGCCAACTTCAACACACCATAACTTTTGATCCAAGATGAATTAGGTCATGTTCTTGTACTTTTTGAAAAGGGAAAAATGTAATCTACAACTTTCATGACCAAAGTTTTTCCATTTGAAGCATTTTTGGATCAAAAAGCAAGGCTTGAAAAATGGCATAAAATGACATATTCTTGAAAAGTCAACTATGCCCTAAAAAGTCAACTTTGCAAAAACTTCAAATTCTTGAATTTTGTGAACTTCAATCTTCTTCCATGATCAAATAAAGATCATATACAATCAAAATGATGAAGATCAACCCTTGGTTTGGTCATTGGGGGCCTCAGATGCCCTGATTTTGCACTGACTTGTCTGAAAAGTCAACTCTTGATCAGATGACTTCCCCATGGAATTTCTTCATGAAAATTGATATGCATACTCCCTATACCATATAGAGACCAATGGAAACAAGAATTACCAAAAAATTTGGAGTTATGGCCTCTGAAACCAAAACCCTAATTTTAGGTCAACTGTGCAGTCAAACTTGGCTCTGCATCCACACCAATCCCAGTTCTTGTGATCCTTTTGCATTTTTGACTTTGAGAGGATGTAATATGATATAATAACACACATGAACCCCTTTGAAGTGATTGATGACCTTTGGAGTGGCTCAGGAGCTCTTGGATTGCTCAGATCACAAACCCTAGGTGCAGATGACTTAGAAACTATGGAGTGAATCAAAAATGAGATATGAGGTGATATGATTGTGTTTATGCATATGAAATGATCACAAGCCATGGTGAAATGAGTGAGGGCAAATTTGGGGTGTTTACACTCATCCACTCTGGATCCTGTTGATAACAGTTCTACTATTGCCAATTATAATTTCGAGAATCCGATCTATCAAGCTGAAGATGGAAAGGAGGAAGATTGTGAAGTACCTGTAGAGCTTGCTAGGTTGTTACAACAAGAAGAGAAAGCTATACAGCCACATGAAGAGCCAATCGAAGTTGTAAATCTGGGAACTGAAGAGAACAAGAAAGAGGTCAAGATAGGGGCTGAATTAGAGGATGGTGTTAAGAGCAGATTAACTCAGATGTTACGTGATTATGTGGAGATCTTTGCTTGGTCCTATGAAGATATGCCAGGGTTGGATACAGACATTGTGGTTCACCGTTTACCGGTAAAAGAAGATTGTCGTCCAAAGAAGCAGAATGTTCGTCGCATGCGTCCTGAAATGTCAGAGAAGATTAAAGCAGAGGTGATGAAACAGTTTGATGCAGGGTTCTTAGCTGTGACTTCTTATCCTCAATGGGTTGCAAATGTGGTACCGGTACCTAAGAAAGATGGTAAAGTACGTATGTGTGTAGATTACAGGGATTTGAACAAGGCCAGCCCCAAAGATGACTTTCCACTTCCTCATATTGATGTTCTGGTAGACAACACTGCTCAGCATAAGGTATTCTCTTTCATGGATGGTTTCTCTGGTTATAATCAAATCAAGATGGCACCTGAAGATATGGAGAATACTACATTTGTTACACAGTGGGGCACTTTTTGTTATAAAGTGATGCCATTTGGTTTGAAGAACGCTGGGGCAACATATCAGCGTGCTATGTGTAACACGGTGGGAGAACTGACTTTAGTTATGTTGCGGATAGCAAGAGTCGCCACCGACTTTTATTTTATCCAAAGGAAAGGCATAAAAGAACAGGAAAGACCTTTTAAAAGATTTTTGGGTCCGGGGGGTAGGTTATGTAAAGGGAAGGTGTTAGCACCCTTTACATCCATGGTTATCCATGGGCTCTTAGTTACTTAGCTCACTTTAAAATGTTTTTGAAATGTGAAGTGTGTGAATAAAAATTTTCTTAAGTGTTTTATAATGATCCATGTACGGATGCGTATAAAACCTTTGTTTTGAAAATGTGAAGTGTTTGAAATGTTTTGAAGAGTGAGCAAGTATCTAAGAGGAACCTACCCTAAATTTAAGTCTTTTCTGTTCTTGAATCCTTTAAATGGTAAGACTATCCCTATTATTAAGAAATAGGTAGTCATTGCCTTGGATGTGAGAAGGGACAAGTGAAGGGACATCTGTGATTAGGCAATTGTAAGGTGTACTTAGCAATTCGAAGGGACTTATCATCTTTTATTCGAAAAGGGACAAGATCATTTACGAAGGCAACATTCGAAAGGACTTGATCTTTTTATCTGTTTAGGGACTAGATGATGTGATATGAGGGACTTTTGCTTTATACACCCTACTTGACCTTTTTGTAATAGGCAACATGAGAGGTATCCTTAAGGAAGTGAGATGGCGATCAAAGATCGACTTACGTGTGTGAGTGTACAATTTTAAATATTTATCTTTCAAATTAGTGATCTAAATTGATTTTAAACATACAAACATGTTACACTCCCTATTTACTAACCATGGCATAAAATAAATATTAAATACTATTATTACAATATTACATAAAGGAAGCAATTACAAAATAATAATAATTAACAAATTAAATAAATAAGCAAAAATAATAATAATAATTGGGTTAGTAAAAAATAATAATAATACAAAGTTAAATGGGGTTAGTAATGATAAATATCACATTAATAATAGTAATAATGAAATAAGCAAGAATATTATAATAATTAAAAGTTCAATTTTTATAAACAATTATTATTTAAATATAAGCAATTATACTAATTATTATAAAGTTTTAAGTTAAAAATTAAGTTAATTATAAACATATTATGAAAATTAAATTATAATTACAAAATTAAATTAGCAATTTTTAACTATTTCTAAACATATATTAAAAATTACTTATATACAAAAATTAAATTATAAACAATTTATGTCATATTATCATATTAACAAAATTAAATTAAGAATTTTAATTTTAAACATATTTATATACAAGATTTAAATTATAAACAAATTAAAAAAATACGTACATGATTAAGTAAAATAGGATTAAGTTTTAAATAAAAAAAAATTAGGGTTTGATTATTAAAGAAAACATTAAGATTTATTTATTAATTAAAATATAAGCAAGAATTAAAATAAACAAATAAATAATATTTACAATTAGGGTTTTAGAAAAAATATTTTTAAGGTTAATCTTGGTTTATGAAAATATTTTAGGATTAAATTAGGGTTATAGTTTAATTAAAATTAACAATAATAATAATAAACAAACCAAAAGAAATAATAGAGAAAAAATGAAGAAAAACTTACCTGGGCTGGGATTCGAACCCAGCCCCTTAGCTCTCACAACTTCCAGCCAACAAGATCAACCACTGGGCCAGCGCGCGCTTGGTGACAAGAAAAGAACTTCATTTGTTTTTATGGCTTAATCCTGGAAAATCATAAAAAAGAAAACAAAACAAAAGGCCTGGGGGGATCGAACCCAGGACCTTTAAACAATACGTAGGCATACTTTCCATCCAGCCGGGAGGGCGCTTCTGATATTAAGTTCACCACAATACATAATATATTACGTTTAACAATTAAAATAGAAAAATATGAAAAATTTCCACAACCAGGATTCGAACACAAGTCACCCAGCAATACACGCGCGTCTCTCACCACCAGGCCAATGTTGCACTTGTGAAACAAAACAGAAACAAATACATAAAATATAATATCAAATATTTGAATTTCCAGACGCGCGAAAACTTCATCTTCTTCCTCAATATTCCTGCGAATTTAGCTACGAATTGAGCTATGAAGTTTCCTGCGAATTTTCAAATACAAGAACCTACGAAAATGAAACATCATCAAAACTGTACAATTTCTCAAAATTAATTAGTGCATCATGATCCTTAAGCTTCATACGATTGTTCTATGTTCTTAGAATTTGTTTATGTTTGGTTTAAAGCATAACCCTAAACTCATGCCGAAACCCTAGCCATGGTGATTTCTCAAACCTGCAATGAAACTTCAATCAAACTATCCAGAATCAATCAACAACTTAATATAAACACAAAACAATGATCAAAACTCATTAAAATACAGTCAATATGCAAAATCGAAAATCAAGAATATGATGAACATTATGAATTCGGGTTATGCAATATAAGGTGTTTTAGATGTTGTTTATGATCCAAAATCATTCTATGAACATCCAGGAACACATTGCAACCTTCAAATTGTCTTGAAAGTGGTTGTAACTTGGAATCCGAATTTGAGTTTTGTGATGAATTTTGAAAGTTGCAACTTACTCTTTGAGGCCGGAATTTTGTGTCCTTGCATTAGGGTTATGTTGTATACTTATAGTACAATGGATTAGGTAAAAAATAATGGATCATTGTGTGGAAAATTTGGATCAATGAGATTGAAAAAGATTCAAGCTTAAATTTCAAATATTCTTGAATAAGACCTTTCTATTTCAAGCCAATTGTCGCTCCCGATAAATGGGGAATGGCCCAAATAAAGGTACAGACGCGAACGGTCGGCGAGAGGGACAATGAGAACACACAGCCGTGAACTCACTGGAGATGAATAGAGTCGCCAGCTAGGCATTTTTATCCCGGAGGAAAGGTAATGCTGCATAGACCTCGAAAGAGATGGATAAGACGGTTGCGAACCAGAGAGACTGAGAAAGGGGGTTGGTTACAACCTGGGAAGGTATTAGCACCCAGATTGTCCGTCGTACTCGACGGGATCCACGCTTAAAAGATTCGTGTTTTAAAGGGGTAGTGTCAGTGCAATCTGTGCATAAAATAGCTGGAAAAGAATGTACAGGTGTCAGTGTAAAAGAAGTGTAAAGTGCATAAATGTACAGTGTCAGTGTAAGGAATAAGAATGAATTGCTCAAGATCATGAGGCTTAAAGAATGAAGCTGGAAAGAAGGGGAATATACAGAGACTTTTGTTCGATAACTGTTAAGTTATGCCTACGTATCCTCTCGTGCAATGAGGAAGTCAGAACACCGTAGTTCGACCCAAAGAGACTGAAAGATGAATTGACTGATGAACTGCTTACTTGTCTATGCTCAAGTGTATGACCTGTCTGGCTCAGGTGCAAACTGTCCTGCATTAGACGGAAGAAGCGAGTTCTCGTTTGTGAGTGAAGATGATGAGAAAAGAATCCCGAAGGAGACGATTATTGTTTGTTTTTGAGTCTTCAGTCTTTTATTGCTTTTGAAAGTTTGTCATAAGTTAATGAGCTTAAGCCTAAACCAGTGGATTTAGTAAACTCATCACATCTTCCCTCTGATTAGGGGTAATGAGAATACCTTAAGTGTGAAGTCAGCTTCTCACACTTAAACACCTTCGGTGTAGGATTAAGATCATTAACCTACTTGTGATTAATTAGATGTTTTTGTTGTTTTGTTTAGTGTTAAGTAATGAGGTTAAGCCATAATCAAGGATTAAACAGACTCATTACACCATCCTAATAGAAGGATAATAGATGAGAATGTTTAAGCTGAGGAAAGCTCCTCAACTTAATCCATGATTAGGGATTAAACTCATGACAAAACAAGCCTTTGATTAAGTGGATTTTATTTAATGGTGTGATGATGAAGTGAGTTTTATGATTTGTAAGACAACTTGAGGGGGACTTGTCCATTAACACTAGGGTTAGTCCTTCTTAACCAGTTAAGGAAGAATTAGAACCCTAATGCAAGGCCCAAGTTACAAGTGTGATGTCTTGATGATTATTAAGTGAATTGATTAAGAGAGTTAAACACATTAAGGGTTTAACACTTAGGATTAAAGTTATACACTCCATCCTAAGAGAAGGATGCAGGTATAAACTTAATCACAAAGCCTTAAAGCCTTTAGGGTTTAGTCCCTGATTATGAGATGAGAAGAGAAGACTCAAGAGAGACACAAATGTAAAACTAAGAGGGGAGACTAATCAAAACCCTAATCATTGTCATGCTTGGTTGTTCCTAAGGTTTGTGAGGTTTTCAAGAGAAATTTTCAGAGGAACCACCAGGAAGCAGATGAAAGGATCAAGAGAAGCAAGGCAACTTGCTTCATTTAAGAAGTCAAGTCACTTGAAGGAAGAAAGTGAGAAGAAGAAGAATGAGCAAGCTCAATCTCAAACACAAACAAAAATGCAGCAATGGATGCAAGAGAGTGATGAAGAGAAAGTTATGAGAAGTGAAGGCAAATTCACTTCTCAACATCACTTACCACCTGAAATGTTAGAAAAGAAATGCAATGCAATGCAAAATGGGATGAGATGACATGATGAGAAACAAAACCAGAAGCATATACATGATGCTAATGATGTTATGAGATGCTACAAACATGAGGCAGCACATGGAAATGATCATACAAGTTCATGAATGCAAATGGAGCAAGCTAGGAACCATGAACATACATGAAAAGTTATGAAGTGCACATGGCATACAACATGGCAAATACATGATGCAATGATCAAACATGCTTTCAATATGTCTTATGATTTCAAATGAATCACATGGAAGCATGGAATGTCATGGCAAGTCATGTTATGCAAGAGAATGCAAGATGGATGCATATGGAAGCCCAAATTAGGGTTTATGATCAATGCAACAAACAAAAATCAAAATCAGAAGCAAACCCTAAGATAAAAAATTGAAAATGCACTCAAAGGACCCCTAATCCTATACTAAACCAATGCCCAAAGGAGAGGTTTCAACTCTTAACCAATCTTAAGTTATGATTTTCACAAGATTCTAGGGTTTTTAGGGTTTCCAAACAAAAGAAATGCCAAACAAATTGAAAATGAAAGATCAAATCATGGCCATTTAATCTCACAAACTACATGCTAAACACAATGCAATGCAAAAAGAATCAATGTCCAACTCTTCATGGATAGGCAGAAATGATTTTTGGAACTTTGGATCAAAATAATGCATAAAAATGATTTTAATTCAATGAGAAATTCTTAAAAAGGATCAAGATCAAAAAATAAATTTGGTTTGAAGGTTGGACAATGTTTCTAAATGTCTTATAACATTTCATGAATTTTTTGGTGATTTTTGAATACCTAAAAGTATTTTTAATAAATTAATTTTCATTAATCAATTAAAAATAAACTTTTAAATATTTTAAAATACTTTTTAAATGCTAAAAATGAAAATAAAAATATTTTTGTGTCTTAAAAATTAATAAAACTCTTGAGAAAAAGTTTCATAATTTTTAAACAAGTTTTGCTATTTTAAATAAATTGTGCAAATTAAATGAAAAAAAAATGAAATAAAAATTGAAATAAATGGAAGTCAACTGAGTGGAGGGCCAGGATTGAGTCTGAATTTGAATGGGTTGACTGCGCGCGTTAGTGGAGGGCCAGGATTGCATCTGATTATATTAATTTAATTATGGATTAATTAAACTAACTAAGTGGATTAGGGCAAAGCAAGAGGATCTGGGCCATTCATTCGCGCGGCAGGTCAATGGGTCAAAGCAATCCTACGCTTCACATTCAAATGGCAATTAATTACAGGATTATGCCCTAATGATTTTCAGGTGGCCGGAGAAGACCTCCGGTCGTCTTCTCCGGTGGGAAGCCCACCTGAAAATCCCTAAAACTCTCAAAACCTAACTAAAATGAAATCTAAAAACATGGAAATGATCCCCACAACTTACTGAATCAAATCCCCAAGCCAAAACTCATTTATTTTTCCCCAAACTCATGAATCGAGCAAAACATTTTTTAGGTCACAGAGTTTCAGGAAGCAATTAAATTCTCATTTCATCACCATTTTCAAAACTAAAAGCATCAGAACAATCAGTGAAGCATAGAGAACAACTTAAGAACTTAAAAAACGATTTCTGGAAAAAATGTTCTTGAGCTACCTGAGTTTCGAAGCTTCCACTCTGGTAACTTTCAGACCTCCTCTCTTTGTGAAATCCACTCCTTATGACCCTTTGATGATGCTTGAATGCTTGGAAGAAATTTATGCTGGCTAGATGAAGAGTTTGAACAGCTTCTGCTCAAGCTCAGTTGAAAATGATGATGGTGATTCCAGCTGTTTCAGGCCAATGTGAGTGGTTTTTTGTGACCAGTGTGATGAATGGAGAAGGTTTGTGGAGTTTGTTTGAGTGTTTGTGAGCTGTGGAGTGAGTTTCGAATGGTTTTGCTTCTGGGAATGAAAATGGAGGAATGGTGTTCTTGCTTGGTTCAAGCCTAAGTCTTGTTGGTTTAGGCTCAGTGAAGCAAGGTGAGTTGATCTATGGAAATGGTTTTTGTGTTTGTGAACTGTATAGAGAGATTCGAAGAGTTTTGCTTGATGGAGTGTTTTTGTGAATGTGATGCTATGGTCTGTTTCAGCTTGGCTTGGTCTTATGTTTAGCTTGCAAATGGATAGTATAAAATAATCTCATAGGTCAGATGATGTGACCTGGCCTTTATTGATTGGTAAGTTCACTTTTGCAAAATGTCAACTTTGTTGTAAGAGAGGCATGGGCTTGGTTCTAGGCTAGCACAAGTACATGGACTGGCGCAGCATGGCATGGAGAGAAGCTATGGCTGGTTCAGCATCCAAGACATCAAGTTGGTGAGGTGTTATCATGAGTTTTGCAAGTTGTTTCAACTTTGGTTCATATGGAACTTTCTTGTTATACAAACCATGAAGCATGAGGGATCTTGGTTCAAATCTGATTTTTAGGAGTTGCATGATGCTTGTGTAATGGTTTGATGACAATTAGAAGTCACAATTTGCCTTGGTTTATGATTTTGCAAATTTTCCTTTTAGTGCATAACTTGAAAATTAGTGATTTTTGCCAACTTTGTCACACCATAACTTTTGATCCAAAATGAATTAGGTCATGTTCTTGTACTTTTTGAAAAGGGAAAAATGTATTCTACAACTTTCATGACCAAAGTTTTTTCATTTGAAGCATTTTTGGATCAAAAAGTAGGGTTTGAAAAATGACCTAAATTGACAAATTCCTTAAAAGTCAACTATGCCCTAAAAAGTCAACTTTGCAAAAACTTCCAATTCTTGAATTTTGTGAACTTCAACCTTCTTCCATGATCAAATAAAGATCATATACACTCAAAATGATGAAGATCACCCCTTGGTTGGGTCATTGGGGGCCTCAGATGCCCTGATTTTGCACTGACTTGTCTGAAAAGTCAACCCTTGATCAGATGACTTCCCCATGGAATTTCTTCATGAAAATTGATATGCATGCTCCCTATACCATATAGAGACCAATGGAAACAAGAATGACCAAAAAAATTTGGAGTTATGGCCTCTGAAACCAAAACCCTAATTTTAGGTCAACTGTGCAGTCAAACTTGGCTCTGCATCCACACCAATCCCAGTTCTTGTGATTCCTTGGCATTTTTGACTTTGGGAGGATGTGATATGATATAAAAACATTCATGGATCCCTTTAAAGTGATTGATGGCCTTTGGAGTGGCTCAGGAGGCTCTTGGATTGCTCAGATCACAAACCCTAGGTGCAGATGACTTAGAAACTATGCAGTGGACCAAAAATGTAATATGGGGTGGTATGATTGTGTTTATGCATATGAGAAGATCACAAGCCATGGTGTGAATGGGTGAGGGCAAATTTGGGGTGTTTACAGCTGCCCCTATTCAAACATGAGTTAGCTGTGTAGGTTGTAAGCAACGGCTTATCAGGCAAACAAGATAACTTGTGGTTGAATACCAAAGACAGTCCAAAATTTGCACTCACAGAATGAAGAAGAAAAGGGATATAGATTGTAAAAGGGAAATAAAGTATATTGTAAAGTGTGGGCGACGGAGGACGACCGTCGAGCAGAGGACGACTGCTGGGTAAAGAGCAATGACGGGGACGGCCGACATGCTGGGAAAGTGCTGAAAATAAAGCAATGACGGGGACGGCCGACATGCTGGGGATAAAAGGTAAAGCCAAGACGGGGACGGCCGACTAGCTGGGAAAAATAAGAAATTATGATGGGGACGGCCATCAAGATAAAGCTGTAAAATTTTCTGGGGATTAATGAAACATGACGGGGACGGCCATCACGTTCACAAAGCAAAGTAACCGACGATGGGGACGGCCATCGGGCTAAAAGAAAGGGAAAAGGGACCACGACGGGGACGACCATCGGGTTAAAGAATAAAAGGAATAAACAGATGATGGGGTACGGCCATCAAAGGTGAAGGACGATCACCTAGCAGGGGACGGTTGCTCTGTTGGGGAATAAAGGAATCATGATGGGGACGGCCATCAAAGGTGGAGGACGACCACCTGGCAGGGTACGGCTGCCAAAAATATCAACGATAGGGACGGCCATCGGATGAGCATGATGGAGGACGACCATCAAGAGGTGGAGGACGACCACCTAGCAGGGTACGGCTGCTCTCAGGGTTTATCATGACATAGGACGAATGTCAGATAACCAAAGATCAACAACGGGGACGACCATTGGATAAAATGATGAAGGACGATCATCAAGAGGTGGAGGACGACCACCTAGCAGGGGACGGCTGCTAAAATCAACGATGGGGACGGCCATCGGATGAGCATGATGGAGGACGACCATCAAGAGGTGGAGGACGACCACCTAGCAGGGTACGGCTGCTCTCAAGGTTTATCATGACACAGGACGAGTGTCAGATAAAAAGAAAATTACTTTGTTGGCGATCTACTGGGGAATAGTAAACACGGACGAGTATTTACATCCAAGAAACAAAAGGTATAAGTGTTTGGTATTGTGTATAGATTAAAGATGCGGACGAGCATCCCTAAGACTACGATACGGACGAGTATCGGGTAGAAACAAATACTGACGCGTGTTCAAAGATGATGATACGGACGAGTATCAACTGGTTAATAGAGAACACGGACGAGTGTTGAATCTGAGAGGATTCTCCTGGGGAATAGTAGGCACAAACGAGTGTCTATATTCAAGAGGACACAAGTGTTTGACACGGTGTATGGATTAAAGATGCGGACGAGCATCCTTAAGACTATGATACGGACGAGTATCATGTAGAAACAAACGCTGGACGCATGTTCAGAGATGATGGTACGGACGAGTACCAACGGGGTTAACAAAGAACAAGGACTAGTGTTGAATCTGTGGGGATATGAAAGGTATATACAAGATACGGACGAGTATCTGTATAAGAGTAACATGAGTAGCGAGTATGAGTATTGTATAGATAAGTGTTTATCTGCTGGGGAGAGTGACACGGACGAGTGTCAAGAGAGGAAAGTATAATAATAACAACAAGTATATGGGTTGTAAAAGTGTAGGCGACTGCGCTGGGGATACGACACGGACGGGTGTCAAGAAAGTGTATATAGGTACATGCGAGTGCAAAGAGGATGTCTTTGGCTTTCTGCTGGGGTATGACACGGACGGGTGTCAGGACGTATCTGTAATACGGGTGATCTTGTTCGTAAAGAGTGTTCAGGTGACTTTATTGGGGAGTGATGACACGGACGGGTGTTAAAATGAGTATATACTGGTGTTTGTGAATTGCGAGGCAGCTGCTTTTGCTGGGGACTCTGGTGGGGATTTTTCTGTACATTGATGAGCTGTCATTATTCACAAGTGCTGATTCAAATCATGGCTTATGATCATGCTATGTGTCGGATTTTTGCCGTAATGCTCCGTGTTAAAACGGAATGCTACGCTTTGTGGGTAGGTATGATGCGAATGCCATAATTGTGCAAAGATAACGATCCGGGATTCGGATCCCGCTGTTGTGAAGATCTCTGATCAATCTACTTGAACTGGGCATCCCAGCTGGGGGTGAGATCACTGGTAGATCTGATGATATGATATCTGCTTGGGGATATAGGTCATTGATAGACCTATTCTTATAAATGAGAGACCCAGCTGGGATTTGTAGAAGCTTTCTTCACTCTGTTGTGATTCCTTCGTGCGTTGCTCTTCTGGATAGAGGCTGGAACTCTGTGGGGAGATAGCTTTCTGACTTTTGAGCTTGGCTGAGGGCGAGATGTCAACTCGGCTGGGGAGAAAAAGAGGAATCACTGAAAGACCTCCCTAGAAATTCTGTTACGGTAGCTTCTTGACTCAGCCGGGGATATGGGCATCTTCTGTGATACCTGCCCATTCTGATGGGGATATGTAATAAGTGACAGCTCAGCTGGGGGAGTCATGAGAGGCAACTCAGCTGGGGAGAGAGCACTTCGGGTGCTAAAATTGAGTGTTGACTTGCTAGCTTGCTGGGATGAAGCTTTCATGCCCCAAGTTGCGTTCTGGATACCTGCAATCCTGAAAAAAGACAGAGATACGCACAAGATAATCCCGAGGTATCCCTTACTGGATTCCGTCATAGGAGTTAGGCACTTCTGAGAGTAAGTATATTTCCTGCAAGCATGTTTCTGTTTTGAAGATAAACATCCGTATTTTATGCAATCAGTTTCCTTTAGACATCAGACATTTTTTTGCAAATAAATGAAAATGCACAAGACGAGACATGACTGAAAATCTGATTTTATTAATTCATATGCCCTGAATTGGCGAGATACAGTCAAAGGAACATATCCCCTGAAATGAGGAGATCGTTACAAATTGAGAAACAAAATGTTGGCAGTGTTGATGACGCTTTGAGGAGCTTCCTCTTCACTATGACTCGTATGACTTTTGACGTTCTTCTCATCTTGCTTTCTGAAGAATGTTGATTCTGATTGAAGCTTGATCCTTTCGAAGCTTACCAAGTTGTAAACGATACAGACGAATTCAGAATGCAGTTGTTCGCTTATTCCCTTATTTTGCATGGATCGCCCTTTCAGGTTTTCAATCCATCGGGATACCCATTTTTGCCTGAGTTGTCCAATGTGGCTTTTCAACTCAGCGGGTGTACATTTTTTTGCTTATTTTCCCTTATTTTGCCCGAGTCTTTTATTCTGTTTTTGACTCGCCGGGATGCCCTATTTTTGCCTGGACTTACATTCTGTTTTTGTGTCCAGCGGGTCATTTTATGCGAAGTATTTTTTAACTGCATCTGAATTCACAGGGGACGGGAAATCTTCACCATCCATGGTGCTGAGCATCAGTGCTCCACCGGAAAAAACTTTCTTTACCACAAATGGTCCTTCGTAGTTTGGAGTCCATTTGCCCCTGTGGTCTGTATGAGGAGGGAGGATTCTTTTCAGCACAAGATCTCCTACTTGGTACTCTCGGTGCCTGACTTTCTGATCGAAGGCTTTCTTCATCCTTTTCTGATATAACTGCCCATGACAGATTGCAGCCAACCTTTTCTCTTCAATCAGACTCAGTTGTTCGAATCGGGCCCTAACCCATTCTGCTTCACTCAGTTTAACATCCATTAGTACCCGTAGAGAGGGTAATTCAACTTCAACAGGTAGGACTGCCTCCATACCATATACAAGTTGATACGGTGTTGCCCCAGTGGATGTCCTGATTGACGTGCGGTACCCATGCAAGGCAAATGGTAGCATTTCATGCCAATCTTTGTAGGTAACTACCATCTTCTGCACAATCTTCTTGATGTTCTTGTTCGCTGCCTCAACAGCGCCATTCATCTTTGGCCTGTAAGGAGAAGAATTGTGATGTTGGATCTTGAAGTCCCGGCACAGCTCTGCCATCATTTTATTGTTTAGATTGGAACCATTATCAGTAATGATTCGCTCGGGCACTCCGTACCGACAGATGATATCTCTTTTCAAAAATCTGGCTACCACTTGTCTTGTAACATTTGCATATGATGCTGCTTCAACCCACTTGGTGAAATAGTCGATGGCGACCAGGATGAATCTGTGGCCATTTGAAGCAGTTGGCTCGATCTTGCCGATCATATCAATGCCCCACATAGCAAAGGGCCAGGGTGAAGACATTATGTTCAAGGGATTGGGAGGCACATGCACCTTATCTGCATAGATCTGGCATTTGTGGCATTTCCTGGCATAAGCACAACAGTCTGCATCCATTGTGATCCAGTAATAACCTGATCTTAACAATTTTTTAGCCATGGCATGCCCTCCCGCATGGGTACCAAAGGATCCTTCGTGCACTTCATGCATCAACAAATCTGCTTCCGTCTTGTCAACGCATCTGAGGAGTACCATATCAAAGTTCCTTTTGTACAAAGACCCATCAGTGTTCAGGAAGAAACTACCAGCGAGCCTTCTCAAAGTCTTCTTATCATTGGAAGATGCCCCAGGTGGGTACGTTTGATCCTCCAAGAAGCACTTAATGTCATGGAACCAAGGCTTATCATCTTTAACAACATCTGCTGCGAACACATATGCTGGTCTGTCAAGTCTGGACACTGAAATCTGAGGTACAAAGTTGGCAGCCTGAACTTTGATCATGGATGAAATGGTAGCCAGAGCATCTGCGAACTGATTCTCGTCCCGAGGGATATACTCAAGCTGGACTGTTGTAAAGAAAGTCAATAACCTCCTTGTATAATCCCTGTAAGGTATCAGATGATCCTGGTGGGTGTACCATTTGCCGTTGGTTTGATTGATTACCAGAGTTGAATCTCCGAACACGGTCAATGTCTTGATCCTAAGGTCAATGGCTTCCTCAAGACCCATAATGCAAGCTTCGTATTCAGCTTCGTTGTTAGTGCAGTTGAAAGTGAGTTTTGCCGAGAAAGGCATGTGAACTCCTTTAGGTGTAATGAGTACTGCACCAACACCACGACCATTCATGTTAACAGCCCCATCAAACATCATAGTCCATTCTTCTTCCGGGTTAGGCCCTTCAGTGCGAACAGGCTCTTCACGATCTTTTGCTCTTAAGAACATGATGTCTTCATCAGGGAAGTCAAATCTCATAGGCTGGTAGTCATCAATGGGTTGCTCAGCAAGATATTCAGATAATACACTGCCCTTGATGGCTTTCTGAGATGTGTATTGAATGTCGTATTCTGTAAGAATCATCTGCCATCTTGCAACCCGCCCGGTAAGAGCTGGCTTCTCGAAAATGTACTTGACTGGGTCCATTTTTGATATCAACAAAGTAGTGTGGGTCAACATATACTGTCTCAGTCGGCGAGCAGCCCACGCTAAAGCACAGCAAGTTTTCTCGAGCAGTGAATAACGTTGTTCACAGTCGGTAAACTTTTTGCTTAGGTAGTATATTGCATACTCTTTTCGACCAGACTCGTCATGCTGGCCCAACACGCACCCCATTGACTCTTCTAATACTGTCAAATACATGATCAGAGGTCTTCCTTCAACTGGAGGCATAAGGATTGGAGGTTCTTGTAAGTACTCCTTGATCTTGTCAAAAGCCTTTTGGCAGTCTTCATTCCACCTGACCGTTTGTTCTTTTCTTAACAACTTGAACAAAGGTTCACAGGTTGCCGTAAGGTGGGATATGAACCTTGAGATGTAGTTCAATCGACCTAAGAACCCTCGAACTTCTTTCTCTGTTTTCGGTGCAGGCATCTCTTGGATGGCTTTAACTTTATCAGGGTCAACTTCAATCCCTTTCTCGCTCACAATAAAACCCAGTAGCTTACCAGATCGCACCCCGAATGTGCATTTGTTGGGGTTCAACTTCAGTTGGTATTTCCTCAGACGCTTGAACAACTTTAGCAGATTTACCAGATGGTCTTCTTCAGTAAGGGACTTGGCAATCATGTCATCCACATAACACTCTATTTCTTTATGGATCATATCGTGGAATAATGTCACCATTGCCCGTTGATATGTGGCACCAGCATTCTTCAGTCCGAATGGCATCACCTTGTAACAGAACGTGCCCCAGGGTGTGATGAAGGTTGTCTTCTCCATGTCTTCAGGTGACATTTTGATCTGATTGTATCCTGAAAATCCATCCATGAAGGAGAATACCGAGAATTGAGCCGTATTATCCACCAATACATCAATGTGAGGTAAAGGAAAATCATCTTTCGGGCTAGATCTGTTCAGATCCCGGTAGTCCACACACATCCTTACTTTGTCGTCTTTCTTAGGAACAGGTACTATGTTAGCAACCCACGGTGGATAGCTAGTTACAGCAAGGAACCCGGCGTCCCATTGCTTTTGTACCTCCTCCTTGATTTTCATTGCCATGCCTGGACGAGTACGGCGCAGTTTCTGCTTAACCGGCGGGCATTCTTCTCTCAAAGGCAGCTTGTGCACGACAATGTCGGTGTCCAACCCTGGCATATCTTGATAAGACCAAGCAAACACATCCACATACTCTTGAAGCAGGTCAATCAGTTGTCTCTTCACTGAGTCTTGCAGGCAGGCCCCGATTTTAACTTCTTTCACGTCTTCATCTGTACCAAGATTGATCGTCTCTACCTCCTCCTGGTGAGAAGTAATAACCCTCTCCTCTTGTCTCAACAACCTGGCTAGCTCTTCAGGAAGCTCATACTCTTCTTCAACCCCTTCATCAGCTTGATTGATTGGATTGTCAAAGTCATACGAAGTCATAGCCGTGCTGTTGTCGGTGCTGTCTGGAAGGCACTCTCTGCAAGGGTTCAGTTTGTTCATTTTAGTGATTTGATTTTAATCTTGTTTTAGGAAAGTGAAATAAAGTTGTCATTTTGAAAACACTGCCATTTATTTTTTTGTACAAAAAGAAAAATGGAAAAACAGTGAGCGAAAAAGAAAAAGACTCGTTTGCAAAAAGATGTCTGATATTTCATTGATTAATCTTGTTTGCACAAAAAGTACAGATGGCCCGATTACAAAATGAGTCTTGTCATCTTGGGCAAGATGCAAGACTTTGATGCATTCTATAAAAATACAGGAAATAATAATTACTCTGCATGAGTAACTCTTATAATTTCCTGGGAAGACCAGTTCGAGATACTGCTCCCCGGGATCTTTGGACGAATCCAGCTTTCCAGGTTGCGTTCTTCTTCCAGCTCGTCTTCCAGACAGTTGACAGCATTAGGGGTGAGCATCCCCCCACTCACAAAGTTGGGCTCTTTTGCAGCCTCTGCTTGACCTCGTTGAGTTGGTTTGTAACCCAACCCAAATCTGTCCTCTTTCTTCTCCACCGATAACAGTTTGCCCCAGCCTTGGGCGTTTCCTCCCTCAACAACCTTCCGGGCTTGTTGGTATGATGATATTGAAGTACCAGGCACATCAGATGTTTCATTGATGTTCAAGGCCTCGAAACCTTGGCTCATTGTTTCATGGATCTCCCCATCCATCTCAATGTACTTATAGGTAGCCAGGTGGCTGAAAAAATATCCTCTTCTCCACAGATTGTAACGATTTGACCCTCCCACTCATATTTTAACTTTTGGTGAAGGGTAGAGGTCACGGCGCTAGCGGCGTGAATCCATGGCCTACCCAATAGACAGCTGTAGGCAGGCTGTATATCCATCACGTAGAAGGTCGTTTTGAAGGTTTGCGGGCCAATCGTTATGGGCAATTCAATTTCTCCCAGAACCGATCTCTTTGAACCATCAAAGGCTCTCACCACCAGGTTGCTGGGTCTCAACGCCAATCCGTCATATTCTAGCTTCACCAGGGCCTTCTTAGGTAAGACATTGAGGGATGACCCCGTGTCTACCAGCACATGGGAAAGGACAGCACCTTTACATTCCATGGTTATGTGCAAGGCTTTGTTATGGTTGCGGCCTTCCGTTGTCAAATCAGTATTGGTGAACCCTAGTCCGTGACTAGCATTAACATTTCCAACTACAGCTTCCAGCTGATTGACAGTGATCTCTTCAGGCACGTAAGCTGCGTGCAAGACTTTGAGTAGTGCATTCCGATGGGCTTCGGAGCACATAAGCAATGATAGGATTGAGATCTTGGAAGGCGTTTGATGAAGCTGATCCACTATTTTATAATCACTCTTCTTGATGATTCGCATGAACTCATCAACCTCTTGATCGAATGGTGTTTTCAAAGCTTCTTTAACAGTCTGCTCTTCCTGCACCAAGCTTTTTCCTTTTGCCTTGGCAGCAGCTTCTGCTTCGGCCGTGGGCCTCTGAATTTGTGGAGCGAAAAGACGTCCGCTTCGAGTGAAGCCTCCGCCTCCTCCCACATTGTCAATTTGTGGTGCAGGGGTTGATGATTCAAAAGTGATTCTTTGTCCTTCGCAGTACAGGTCAGAGCCGTAATGCCACGGGATGGCATTGCTGCTTTCATAAGGTACTGGCCCAGGCACCGTGATAGTGACTGGACTGACTGCAGCTGCGGAAGGAATTGCGATAGTCTGTGGATCATAATAAATTGTGACTGGTGCCCTGGTGGGAGCAGCACCTTCTGAGTTGTAGGCGGAGTTGTTTTCAGGATCATAAAATATTGTGACAGTTGAGACATCTTCATGATTTGTTGCTGGTGTTGTAGGAGACATTGGTGGAAGGATGGATGTTGTTGTTGTAGGAGTTTCAAGATGGAGTGGTGTTGGAGTTGTAGAAGAAAAATTTGTTGATAACTGATCAGTTGAGATGATAGATGAAGTACTTGTTGATGAAGCCGAAGAATTGTCAGGAACAATGGTTGTTGCAGTTGTAGGAGGTTCTGGAATTATTGCTGATGAGATTGCTGGATTTGTTGGAAATGATGTGGTGATCTGAAGTTGGCCACTCTGAATGAGACCGTCTATGCCATTCCTCAGGTTATCGCACCCATTGACTGAAATATTGCAGTAAGCACACCCTAACTCACACCCCGGGAACATTTGACATTCGAGGAGCTGAGCCTTAATTTCTACCAACGGTGTCTGGATCTGACCCACACTGGTTATTAAATAAGACGGTTTGTCTTCTTCAATAGCGTTAATTCTGGGACCACCGTGGTTTGGCATTGGATTTTTGTTGACATTGGGTGGTGGTGCGAAATTCAGAGCTTTTGAGTCTACCAGGTCTTGTACCTTCATGTGCAAAGCTCTGCACTTTTCTGTACTGTGGCCAGGTGCATTTGAATGGAAGGCACATCTGGCGTTGGAGTCGTAATTCCTGGGTAGACTGTTGGGATCTGGAGGTGCCAACGTCCTTAGCTCAACTAGGTTGAGTTTCAAGAGTTGTGGCAGCAGTGTAGCATATGGCATAGGGATCGGATCGATTACCCTGTTGGCTTGAGAAGGCCTCTGCTGGAATGGCCTTTGCTGGTTATTGCTGTTGGTGTTGCTGTTGTTGTAATTTCTCGGAGGATACTGATTCTGTTGATGGTACTGAGGTTGTTGTTGATAGTTTTGTTGCGGAGGTTGATAAACTGGTTGAGGATGAGCTGGAGCGGGAATGGTGACTGCTGCCACTGATCTGTGAACATATTGGGGCCTGCCCCTGTTGGTGTGGATGGCATTGGTCTCGCCAGTTCTTCTTGGGCCTGCAAAAGGCTTTCTTGTACTACTGGACGAGCTTGCACCGCTGTCTGAGATCTTACCCATCTTCAATAGGCTTTCAATTCTCTCCCCGGCTATGACAACATCTGCAAAGCTAGTAGATGAGAAGGCAGCTAGCCTATCAATGTATGTTCCCTGAAGGGTGTTCATAAACATGTCTGCCATTTCCCTTTCAGACATAGGTGGCTGAACAGCAGCAGCCAATTGCCTCCATCTCTGGGCATATTCTCGGAAACTTTCCCTTGACGACTGTGACATTCCCATTAGGAGAGTCCTGTTGGGTGCCATATCTAAGTTGTACTGATACTGTCTGATAAAGGCCTCTGCCAGGTCCTTCCAGCATCTGATAGTTGCCCTTGTCAAGTGAGAGTACCATTCTCTTGACGCTCCAGTCAAGCTGTCTTCGAAATATAACATCCAGAGCTTCTCATCCATAGTATAGGCCTTCAGCCTCCCCAGAAATGATTGTAAATGAGTCCGGGGGCATGAAGTCCCGTTATATTTTTCAAAACAAGGAGGCTTGAACTTATGGGGAATCCTGACCCCGTCTACCAAGCCCATGTCCATGACGTCAAAACCCAAAGAGTTTTGAGACTCTAAGGATCTCAGTTTCTCAGCTATCTCATCCAGCCTTCTATCATAAGCTTCTTCCCCAGCACCCATTACTGTGAACTGATCCTCCTGGGGGTCTTCTTGAAGTACCCTGGCTGCAGTGGCAGTCCCTTGAACATTTGCAGGGATGTTGACCTCAGGATGGAGGTGGGGTTCAAATACAGGGGGATTGACATGAGGTTGGACCCTTTCGTTGTTGCTTGTGCCGGCAGTCCCTATATGTGGATCCTCTTGATTTTGCCTTTCCACCATGGCCCTCAATCTTTCTTGGCTCTGAGCCATGTTGTTCATTACTTCCATAAACTGCGTCATTTGATTCCTCATTTCTAGCCTTTCATTGGCCATTTGGTTTCTGACCTCAGTAAGGTCCTGCTGCATCTGATCCATTTGGATGCCCGGAAGATTGTTACGGGTCGGATAACGGTGCGGACGATTGAGGGGAAATACCCGGCGCCGAGCAATAATTCCTGAACATCACAACAGAGTTAGTGGCAATAAAACAAAAACCTGCAAAACAAACAAAAGAGGTTAGCATGCAATGCAGTTATGCTTATTTGTTCTCAAGGTATCCGGTTTGGCATTCAGTTTTTACCCTTCCAGACCCTTGAAGATGCTGTTGATGTTGCTTTTGAAGTGAAACTTGGATAGAGCAAACTAAAACATACATTACAAAAGCAAAATGGTACATAGTTTGTTTACAAATACAAGCCCTCTGAGGGGTCAAAATACATTACAGGAAAATAAAAGTACATGGAATGAAAGCAACAACAAACAAATGGTCAAACACCAAGACCATACTCATCCTCACGAACTTCCTTGAGAAGTGCTTCGGTCACAGGATCAGCCGGACGCTCCGTGAGATTCCTGATGAGGAGATTCCGGGTCGTAACAGCTGTTGTTAGCTTCTTGTGCTGACTTTGGTCCTTTGACCTCTTCACCCCTGCTTTGATCTTCAGCTCTGATATCTCCCTCTGGGCTGCTGCCAGGGCTTCTTGCTGCACTTTTGCACTAGCTTCCAGTTGCTCCATCTTGTCTTGAACTCTCTTGTCCTCCAGAGTACGAGCCTCGGTGATCCTGACCCACCTAGCCTGACTCTCCTTTAGATACAAGTCTGTCCTTGCTCTCTGGAACTGGGCTTCTTTGCAAGCATTCTTCAAAATTTGTTCTCCAGCTTTAGACTTTTTGATATAATCTCCAGATTTCTCAATCTTAACCAGATGCTCCACTCTCAGTTTCTCTAGTCTCTCGATCTCCATCCTGCCATCACTCCTCTCCCGGAGGGTCTTCTGCAAAGCCTGGGTTAACTTCTCATTTCTCTCCTTCAAGCTCTCAAAATCCTCCAAACTGATAGTGGCAGGGGGTGGTGCTGAGGATGACTCAGGCATATCTTCTATGGTAAAGGGCATTCCGGAGAATTGAGCCCTGGCATAGGACCACTCATAATATTGTGCTGATGCCACATTGCTGCACTTCCCCAAAATGGTTATTCCCTTGGTTTGAACATTATCCCAGGCCCAAGCAGCCTGCCTGACAATAGCCAGATTAGGCTTGTTCTCGCAATAAAGAGTCTCAACCAAGTCCTGTGCCTTAGGAGTGTGGACCAGTGCATAGCCCAGTTGTCTTCTAAACAGCAGAGGGTTGTAATTAATACTACCCTTAACTCCTATTAGGGGCACATTGGGAAAATGCCCACAGCTGGTGATGATATCCCTGCCTTTGGTGCTTTGAGTGCACCATCTGATATCGGCTGAAGTTAGAGCGGTGAGTCTCTTAGCCCAGTTTTTCTGCTGATGAGGATTCAGAAATGCATCTGTCCTGGGTAGATGCCTGAGAAGCCAAGTGTGGAACAATGGAGCACAACACCTCACTAATCTTCCCCTCTGCTTTTCATTCCTCTGATGCACTGAGTAGTAGAGATCCCCCAATAAAGTGGGCACTGGGTTCTGCAAGATGAAAAGATGGATTGCATTTTTGCTAATGAATCGAGGCTCATCTGCAAACAATACAATTCCATATATGCTCAGGGCCAATAAAGCACAGACAGCTTTCCACTCTCCCATAGAGGCTTTCAGGGTAGCTTGAGAGATCAAGAAGTCCAGATGAAAACTAGGGATTCCAGCTTTGGAAGTCATATGCTGATCAATCAGGACAGGTTCCAGATGCAAAGCCTTTGCTACTTCTCCATTACCAGGAAAGACCATCTCAGGGTTGAAAGGGATACCACCCCTGATAGGCATGCTAACCAATGATGAGTACTCTTCTAGTAGAGGGCCCAGCTGAAAGTCCTGGAAAGTGAAACATCTCAGTGGGGGATCATAGAACTGAATGCAAGTGTGGATCAGGCTTCTCTGTGAAGGGTCCAGATCCATAACCATATCAAGTATATCCCCATAATGTTCCCTGAACAATTTTATGTGATCTGGAGTGATCAGGGTTTGAATCCTCCTGATGTCAGATAGCTCTGGCTGGAAGAAGTGATAGGTGATGTTGCTCTTTTTAGGAGCCATGATGCTGAAGATGAGTAGAGACAAGTGCTGATGATAATACTAAAGAAATGGCCCCTGATTGGCTGGTGCAGGTGATAGCTGGAGCAGATGCTGATGAAGATGGGTCAATGCTGAAGATGGGGTCAAAACCAAAACCAAAGATGAAAATGGATACCCTGAAACACAAATAAGCAAATGTCAATATGATGCAATGTTTATGTATGCAAATGATATGCAAGGGTTTGTGACTGAGCTGGATCTGATCAAGAGCCCTGATATAAGTCCAAGACATATTCAAGAATACCAGATGGAGGTCTATAAATCCAGTAACCAAGGTGGGGGACTCAAATAAAGAGCCACATGTCCAGGGTTTTAGAATCACAAGAACTATTCCAACATGGAGTATTCTTAATCAAGTCAAAGTAACAGGGTATTCTGAGGTCAAGGTACCTGCAAACCTGTAAACAGCCCAACCCCCTCACAGGTGGTGTTCTAAAACAAGGATCCTCAGACTTGGATCAGTTATGAGAAGTGTAAACACTTCTAACCCGGAGGTACAGTGTTTACAATAACCATAAAAGTTCCTCCTCTAATTCACCTCAGTTTCTGAAGGTCAAAACTAAAGGTCATCTAGACTTAGCAGGCTTCCCAGATAGCCCTAGCATTGCAGGAAATCTGCAACACAGAGTTCTCAAGAAGAAACCCATATCTGAATCGTGTTTCATATTCCCGCACCAGACCGAGATGGAATGGGAAAGAATATGATTCACTCTAGCCTAGGTGTCACTCAGGTCCCAGGTGTAGGACCTTAACTCTCAATGGAACACCCACCCACCAAAGCAAACAAACAGATCCAGCCAGCAGCACAGTATGACAATATGATATAATGCAAAGCTATAAAGAAAGCAGTAAAGCAACTGTACATAAAGCAAAAATAAAACATATATAAACACAAATAAGCACATAACACCCCAGTAAACACAAATCAAACAAGCGCTAGGAGGAACCCACAAAAAGAACCAGAAGCCCTGGTTACAGTATAAGGCTCCCCAGCAGAGTCGCCAAGCTGTCGCTCCCGATAAATGGGGAATGGCCCAAATAAAGGTACAGACGCGAATGGTCGGCGAGAGGGACAATGAGAACACACAGCCGTGAACTCACTGGAGATGAATAGAGTCGCCAGCTAGGCATTTTTATCCCGGAGGAAAGGTAATGCTGCATAGACCTCGAAAGAGATGGATAAGACGGTTGCGAACCAGAGAGACTGAGAAAGGGGGTTGGTTACAACCTGGGAAGGTATTAGCACCCAGATTGTCCGTCGTACTCGACGGGATCCACGCTTAAAAGATTCGTGTTTTAAAGGGGTAGTGTCAGTGCAATCTGTGCATAAAATAGCTGGAAAAGAATGTACAGGTGTCAGTGTAAAAGAAGTGTAAAG
The DNA here is from genome assembly GCA_963966055.1 of Lathyrus aphaca. Classification (NCBI taxonomy): domain Eukaryota; kingdom Viridiplantae; phylum Streptophyta; class Magnoliopsida; order Fabales; family Fabaceae; genus Lathyrus; species Lathyrus aphaca. The sequence continues at coordinate 68,331,885 of OZ014525.1, read as the reverse complement.
TGCATAAATGTACAGTGTCAGTGTAAGGAATAAGAATGAATTGCTCAAGATCATGAGGCTTAAAGAATGAAGCTGGAAAGAAGGGGAATATACAGAGACTTTTGTTCGATAACTGTTAAGTTATGCCTACGTATCCTCTCGTGCAATGAGGAAGTCAGAACACCGTAGTTCGACCCAAAGAGACTGAAAGATGAATTGACTGATGAACTGCTTACTTGTCTATGCTCAAGTGTATGACCTGTCTGGCTCAGGTGCAAACTGTCCTGCATTAGACGGAAGAAGCGAGTTCTCGTTTGTGAGTGAAGATGATGAGAAAAGAATCCCGAAGGAGACGATTATTGTTTGTTTTTGAGTTTTCAATCTTTTATTGCTTTTGAAAGTTTGTCATAAGTTAATGAGCTTAAGCCTAAACCAGTGGATTTAGTAAACTCATCACATCTTCCCTCTGATTAGGGGTAATGAGAATACCTTAAGTGTGAAGTCAGCTTCTCACACTTAAACACCTTCGGTGTAGGATTAAGATCATTAACCTACTTGTGATTAATTAGATGTTTTTGTTGTTTTGTTTAGTGTTAAGTAATGAGGTTAAGCCATAATCAAGGATTAAACAGACTCATTACACCATCCTAATAGAAGGATAATAGATGAGAATGTTTAAGCTGAGGAAAGCTCCTCAACTTAATCCATGATTAGGGATTAAACTCATGACAAAACAAGCCTTTGATTAAGTGGATTTTATTTAATGGTGTGATGATGAAGTGAGTTTTATGATTTGTAAGACAACTTGAGGGGGACTTGTCCATTAACACTAGGGTTAGTCCTTCTTAACCAGTTAAGGAAGAATTAGAACCCTAATGCAAGGCCCAAGTTACAAGTGTGATGTCTTGATGATTATTAAGTGAATTGATTAAGAGAGTTAAACACATTAAGGGTTTAACACTTAGGATTAAAGTTATACACTCCATCCTAAGAGAAGGATGCAGGTATAAACTTAATCACAAAGCCTTAAAGCCTTTAGGGTTTAGTCCCTGATTATGAGATGAGAAGAGAAGACTCAAGAGAGACACAAAGGTAAAACTAAGAGGGGAGACTAATCAAAACCCTAATCATTGTCATGCTTGGTTGTTCCTAAGGTTTGTGAGGTTTTCAAGAGAAATCTTCAGAGGAACCACCAGGAAGCAGATGAAAGGATCAAGAGAAGCAAGGCAACTTGCTTCATTTAAGAAGTCAAGTCACTTGAAGGAAGAAAGTGAGAAGAAGAAGAATGAGCAAGCTCAATCTCAAACACAAACAAAAATGCAGCAATGGATGCAAGAGAGTGATGAAGAGAAAGTTATGAGAAGTGAAGGCAAATTCACTTCTCAACATCACTTACCACCTGAAATGTTAGAAAAGAAATGCAATGCAATGCAAAATGGGATGAGATGACATGATGAGAAACAAAACCAGAAGCATATACATGATGCTAATGATGCTATGAGATGCTACAAACATGAGGCAGCACATGGAAATGATCATACAAGTTCATGAATGCAAATGGAGCAAGCTAGGAACCATGAACATACATGAAAAGTTATGAAGTGCACATGGCATACAACATGGCAAATACATGATGCAATGATCAAACATGCTTTCAATATGTCTTATGATGTCAAATGAATCACATGGAAGCATGGAATGTCATGGCAAGTCATGTTATGCAAGAGAATGCAAGATGGATGCATATGGAAGCCCAAATTAGGGTTTATGATCAATGCAACAAACAAAAATCAAAATCAGAAGCAAACCCTAAGATAAAAAATTGAAAATGCACTCAAAGGACCCCTAATTCTATACTAAACCAATGCCCAAAGGAGAGGTTTCAACTCTTAACCAATCTTAAGTTATGATTTTCACAAGATTCTAGGGTTTTTAGGGTTTCCAAACAAAAGAAATGCCAAACAAATTGAAAATGAAAGATCAAATCATGGCCATTTAATCTCACAAACTACATGCTAAACACAATGCAATGCAAAAAGAATCATTGTCCAACTCTTCATGGATAGGCAGAAATGATTTTTGGAACTTTGGATCAAAATAATGCATAAAAATGATTTTAATTCAATGAGAAATTCTTAAAAAGGATCAAGATCAAAAAATAAATTTGGTTTGAAGGTTGGACAATGTTTCTAAATGTCTTAGAACATTTCATGAATTTTTTGGTGATTTTTGAATACCTAAAAGTATTTTTAATAAATTAATTTTCATTAATCAATTAAAAATAAACTTTTAAATATTTTAAAATACTTTTTAAATGCTAAAAATGAAAATAAAAATATTTTTGTGTCTTAAAAATTAATAAAACTCTTGAGAAAAAGTTTCATAATTTTTAAACAAGTTTTGCTATTTTAAATAAATTGTGCAAATTAAATGAAAAAAAATGAAATAAAAATTGAAATAAATGGAAGTCAACTGAGTGGAGGGCCAGGATTGAGTCTGAATTTGAATGGGTTGACTGCGCGCGTTAGTGGAGGGCCAGGATTGCATCTGATTATATTAATTTAATTATGGATTAATTAAACTAACTAAGTGGATTAGGGCAAAGCAAGAGGATCTGGGCCATTCATTCGCGCGGCAGGTCAATGGGTCAAAGCAATCCTACGCTTCACATTCAAATGGCAATTAATTACAGGATTATGCCCTAATGATTTTCAGGTGGCCGGAGAAGACCTCCGGTCGTCTTCTCCGGTGGGAAGCCCACCTGAAAATCCCTAAAACTCTCAAAACCTAACTAAAATGAAATCTAAAAACATGGAAATGATCCCCACAACTTACTGAATCAAATCCCCAAGCCAAAAATCATTTATTTTTCCCCAAACTCATGAATCGAGCAAAACATTTTTTAGGTCACAGAGTTTCAGGAAGCAATTAAATTCTCATTTCATCACCATTTTCAAAACTAAAAGCATCAGAACAATCAGTGAAGCATAGAGAACAACTTAAGAACTTAAAAAACGATTTCTGGAAAAAATGTTCTTGAGCTACCTGAGTTTCGAAGCTTCCACTCTGGTAACTTTCAGACCTCCTCTCTTTGTGAAATCCACTCCTTATGACCCTTTGATGATGCTTGAATGCTTGGGAGAAATTTATGCTGGCTAGATGAAGAGTTTGAACAGCTTCTGCTCAAGCTCAGTTGAAAATGATGATGGTGATTCCAGCTGTTTCAGGCCAATGTGAGTGGTTTTTTGTGACCAGTGTGATGAATGGAGAAGGTTTGTGGAGTTTGTTTGAGTGTTTGTGAGCTGTGGAGTGAGTTTCGAATGGTTTTGCTTCTGGGAATGAAAATGGAGGAATGGTGTTCTTGCTTGGTTCAAGCCTAAGTCTTGTTGGTTTAGGCTCAGTGAAGCAAGGTGAGTTGATCTATGGAAATGGTTTTTGTGTTTGTGAACTGTATAGAGAGATTCGAAGAGTTTTGCTTGATGGAGTGTTTTTGTGAATGTGATGCTATGGTCTGTTTCAGCTTGGCTTGGTCTTATGTTTAGCTTGCAAATGGATAGTATAAAATAATCTCATAGGTCAGATGATGTGACCTGGCCTTTATTGATTGGTAAGTTCACTTTTGCAAAACGTCAACTTTGTTGTAAGAGAGGCATGGGCTTGGTTCTAGGCTAGCACAAGTACATGGACTGGCGCAGCATGGCATGGAGAGAAGCTATGGCTGGTTCAGCATCCAAGACATCAAGTTGGTGAGGTGTTATCATGAGTTTTGCAAGTTGTTTCAACTTTGGTTCATATGGAACTTTCTTGTTATACAAACCATGAAGCATGAGGGATCTTGGTTCAAATCTGATTTTTAGGAGTTGCATGATGCTTGTGTAATGGTTTGATGACAATTAGAAGTCACAATTTGCCTTGGTTTATGATTTTGCAAATTTTCCTTTTAGTGCATAACTTGAAAATTAGTGATTTTTGCCAACTTTGTCACACCATAACTTTTGATCCAAAATGAATTAGGTCATGTTCTTGTACTTTTTGAAAAGGGAAAAATGTATTCTACAACTTTCATGACCAAAGTTTTTTCATTTGAAGCATTTTTGGATCAAAAAGTAGGGTTTGAAAAATGACCTAAATTGACAAATTCCTTAAAAGTCAACTATGCCCTAAAAAGTCAACTTTGCAAAAACTTCCAATTCTTGAATTTTGTGAACTTCAACCTTCTTCCATGATCAAATAAAGATCATATACACTCAAAATGATGAAGATCACCCCTTGGTTGGGTCATTGGGGGCCTCAGATGCCCTGATTTTGCACTGACTTGTCTGAAAAGTCAACCCTTGATCAGATGACTTCCCCATGGAATTTCTTCATGAAAATTGATATGCATGCTCCCTATACCATATAGAGACCAATGGAAACAAGAATGACCAAAAAAATTTGGAGTTATGGCCTCTGAAACCAAAACCCTAATTTTAGGTCAACTGTGCAGTCAAACTTGGCTCTGCATCCACACCAATCCCAGTTCTTGTGATTCCTTGGAATTTTTGACTTTGGGAGGATGTGATATGATATAAAAACATTCATGGATCCCTTTAAAGTGATTGATGGCCTTTGGAGTGGCTCAGGAGGCTCTTGGATTGCTCAGATCACAAACCCTAGGTGCAGATGACTTAGAAACTATGCAGTGGACCAAAAATGTAATATGGGGTGGTATGATTGTGTTTATGCATATGAGAAGATCACAAGCCATGGTGTGAATGGGTGAGGGCAAATTTGGGGTGTTTACAGCTGCCCCTATTCAAACATGAGTTAGCTGTGTAGGTTGTAAGCAACGGCTTATCAGGCAAACAAGATAACTTGTGGTTGAATACCAAAGACAGTCCAAAATTTGCACTCACAGAATGAAGAAGAAAAGGGATATAGATTGTAAAAGGGAAATAAAGTATATTGTAAAGTGTGGGCGACGGAGGACGACCGTCGAGCAGAGGACGACTGCTGGGTAAAGAGCAATGACGGGGACGGCCGACATGCTGGGAAAGTGCTGAAAATAAAGCAATGACGGGGACGGCCGACATGCTGGGGATAAAAGGTAAAGCCAAGACGGGGACGGACGACTAGCTGGGAAAAATAAGAAATTATGATGGGGACGGCCATCAAGATAAAGCTGTAAAATTTTCTGGGGATTAATGAAACATGACGGGGACGGCCATCACGTTCACAAAGCAAAGTAACCGACGATGGGGACGACCATCGGGCTAAAAGAAAGGGAAAAGGGACCACGACGGGGACGACCATCGGGTTAAAGAATAAAAGGAATAAACAGATGATGGGGTACGGCCATCAAAGGTGAAGGACGATCACCTAGCAGGGGACGGCTGCTCTGTTGGGGAATAAAGGAATCATGATGGGGACGGCCATCAAAGGTGGAGGACGACCACCTGGCAGGGTACGGCTGCCGAAAATATCAACGATGGGGACGGCCATCGGATGAGCATGATGGAGGACGACCATCAAGAGGTGGAGGACGACCACCTAGCAGGGTACGGCTGCTCTCAGGGTTTATCATGACATAGGACGAATGTCAGATAACCAAAGATCAACAACGGGGACGGCCATTGGATAAAATGATGAAGGACGATCATCAAGAGGTGGAGGACGACCACCTAGCAGGGGACGACTGCTAAAATCAACGATGGGGACGGCCATCGGATGAGCATGATGGAGGACGACCATCAAGAGGTGGAGGACGACCACCTAGCAGGGTACGGCTGCTCTCAAGGTTTATCATGACACGGGACGAGTGTCAGATAAAAAGAAAATTACTTTGTTGGCGATCTACTGGGGAATAGTAAACACGGACGAGTATTTACATCCAAGAAACAAAAGGTATAAGTGTTTGGTATTGTGTATAGATTAAAGATGCGGACGAGCATCCCTAAGACTACGATACGGACGAGTATCGGGTAGAAACAAATACTGACGCGTGTTCAAAGATGATGATACGGACGAGTATCAACTGGTTAATAGAGAACACGGACGAGTGTTGAATCTGAGAGGATTCTCCTGGGGAATAGTAGGCACAAACGAGTGTCTATATTCAAGAGGACACAAGTGTTTGACACGGTGTATGGATTAAAGATGCGGACGAGCATCCTTAAGACTATGATACGGACGAGTATCATGTAGAAACAAACGCTGGACGCATGTTCAGAGATGATGGTACGGACGAGTACCAACGGGGTTAACAAAGAACAAGGACTAATGTTGAATCTGTGGGGATATGAAAGGTATATACAAGATACGGACGAGTATCTGTATAAGAGTAACATGAGTAGCGAGTATGAGTATTGTATAGATAAGTGTTTATCTGCTGGGGAGAGTGACACGGACGAGTGTCAAGAGAGGAAAGTATAATAATAACAACAAGTATATGGGTTGTAAAAGTGTAGGCGACTGCGCTGGGGATACGACACGGGCGGGTGTCAAGAAAGTGTATATAGGTACATGCGAGTGCAAAGAGGATGTCTTTGGCTTTCTGCTGGGGTATGACACGGACGGGTGTCAGGACGTATCTGTAATACGGGTGATCTTGTTCGTAAAGAGTGTTCAGGTGACTTTATTGGGGAGTGATGACACGGACGGGTGTTAAAATGAGTATATACTGGTGTTTGTGAATTGCGAGGCAGCTGCTTTTGCTGGGGACTCTGGTGGGGATTTTTCTGTACATTGATGAGCTGTCATTATTCACAAGTGCTGATTCAAATCATGGCTTATGATCATGCTATGTGTCGGATTTTTGCCGTAATGCTCCGTGTTAAAACGGAATGCTACGCTTTGTGGGTAGGTATGATGCGAATGCCATAATTGTGCAAAGATAACGATCCGGGATTCGGATCCCGCTGTTGTGAAGATCTCTGATCAATCTACTTGAACTGGGCATCCCAGCTGAGGGTGAGATCACTGGTAGATCTGATGATATGATATCTGCTTGGGGATATAGGTCATTGATAGACCTATTCTTATAAATGAGAGACCCAGCTGGGATTTGTAGAAGCTTTCTTCACTCTGTTGTGATTCCTTCGTGCGTTGCTCTTCTGGATAGAGGCTGGAACTCTGTGGGGAGATAGCTTTCTGACTTTTGAGCTTGGCTGAGGGCGAGATGTCAACTCGGCTGGGGAGAAAAAGAGGAATCACTGAAAGACCTCCCTAGAAATTCTGTTACGGTAGCTTCTTGACTCAGCCGGGGATATGGGCATCTTCTGTGATACCTGCCCATTCTGATGGGGATATGTAATAAGTGACAGCTCAGCTGGGGGAGTCATGAGAGGCAACTCAGCTGGGGAGAGAGCACTTCGGGTGCTAAAATTGAGTGTTGACTTGCTAGCTTGCTGGGATGAAGCTTTCATGCCCCAAGTTGCGTTCTGGATACCTGCAATCCTGAAAAAAGACAGAGATACGCACAAGATAATCCCGAGGTATCCCTTACTGGATTCCGTCATAGGAGTTAGGCACTTCTGAGAGTAAGTATATTTCCTGCAAGCATGTTTCTGTTTTGAAGATAAACATCCGTATTTTATGCAATCAGTTTCCTTTAGACATCAGACATTTTTTTGCAAATAAATGAAAATGCACAAGACGAGACATGACTGAAAATCTGATTTTATTAATTCATATGCCCTGAATTGGCGAGATACAGTCAAAGGAACATATCCCCTGAAATGAGGAGATCGTTACAAATTGAGAAACAAAATGTTGGCAGTGTTGATGACGCTTTGAGGAGCTTCCTCTTCACTATGACTCGTATGACTTTTGACGTTCTTCTCATCTTGCTTTCTGAAGAATGTTGATTCTGATTGAAGCTTGATCCTTTCGAAGCTTACCAAGTTGTAAACGATACAGACGAATTCAGAATGCAGTTGTTCGCTTATTCCCTTATTTTGCATGGATCGCCCTTTCAGGTTTTCAATCCATCGGGATACCCATTTTTGCCTGAGTTGTCCAATGTGGCTTTTCAACTCAGCGGGTGTACATTTTTTTGCTTATTTTCCCTTATTTTGCCCGAGTCTTTTATTTTGTTTTTGACTCGCCGGGATGCCCTATTTTTGCCTGGACTTACATTCTGTTTTTGTGTCCAGCGGGTCATTTTATGCGAAGTATTTTTTAACTGCATCTGAATTCACAGGGGACGGGAAATCTTCACCATCCATGGTGCTGAGCATCAGTGCTCCACCGGAAAAAACTTTCTTTACCACAAATGGTCCTTCGTAGTTTGGAGTCCATTTTCCCCTGTGGTCTGTATGAGGAGGGAGGATTCTTTTCAGCACAAGATCTCCTACTTGGTACTCTCGGTGCCTGACTTTCTGATCGAAGGCTTTCTTCATCCTTTTCTGATATAACTGCCCATGACAGATTGCAGCCAACCTTTTCTCTTCAATCAGACTCAGTTGTTCGAATCGGGCCCTAACCCATTCTGCTTCACTCAGTTTAACATCCATTAGTACCCGTAGAGAGGGTAATTCAACTTCAACAGGTAGGACTGCCTCCATACCATATACAAGTTGATACGGTGTTGCCCCAGTGGATGTCCTGATTGACGTGCGGTACCCATGCAAGGCAAATGGTAGCATTTCATGCCAATCTTTGTAGGTAACTACCATCTTCTGCACAATCTTCTTGATGTTCTTGTTCGCTGCCTCAACAGCGCCATTCATCTTTGGCCTGTAAGGAGAAGAATTGTGATGTTGGATCTTGAAGTCCCGGCACAGCTCTGCCATCATTTTGTTGTTTAGATTGGAACCATTATCAGTAATGATTCGCTCGGGCACTCCGTACTGACAGATGATATCTCTTTTCAAAAATCTGGCTACCACTTGTCTTGTAACATTTGCATATGATGCTGCTTCAACCCACTTGGTGAAATTGTCGATGGCGACCAGGATGAATCTGTGGCCATTTGAAGCAGTTGGCTCGATCTTGCCGATCATATCAATGCCCCACATAGCAAAGGGCCAGGGTGAAGACATTATGTTCAAGGGATTGGGAGGCACATGCACCTTATCTGCATAGATCTGGCATTTGTGGCATTTCCTGGCATAAGCACAACAGTCTGCATCCATTGTGATCCAGTAATAACCTGATCTTAACAATTTTTTAGCCATGGCATGCCCTCCCGCATGGGTACCAAAGGATCCTTCGTGCACTTCATGCATCAACAAATCTGCTTCCGTCTTGTCAACGCATCTAAGGAGTACCATATCAAAGTTCCTTTTGTACAAAGACCCATCAGTGTTCAGGAAGAAACTACCAGCGAGCCTTCTCAAAGTCTTCTTATCATTGGAAGATGCCCCAGGTGGGTACGTTTGATCCTCCAAGAAGCACTTAATGTCATGGAACCAAGGCTTATCATCTTTAACAACATCTGCTGCGAACACATATGCTGGTCTGTCAAGTCTGGACACTGAAATCTGAGGTACAAAGTTGGCAGCCTGAACTTTGATCATGGATGAAATGGTAGCCAGAGCATCTGCGAACTGATTCTCGTCCCGAGGGATATACTCAAGCTTGATTGTTGTAAAGAAAGTCAATAACCTCCTTGTATAATCCCTGTAAGGTATCAGATGATCCTGGTGGGTGTACCATTTGCCGTTGGTTTGATTGATTACCAGAGCTGAATCTCCGAACACGGTCAATGTCTTGATCCTAAGGTCAATGGCTTCCTCAAGACCCATAATGCAAGCTTCGTATTCAGCTTCGTTGTTAGTGCAGTTGAAAGTGAGTTTTGCCGAGAAAGGCATGTGAACTCCTTTAGGTGTAATGAGTACTGCACCAACACCACGACCATTCATGTTAACAGCCCCATCAAACATCATAGTCCATTCTTCTTCCGAGTTAGGCCCTTCAGTGCGAACAGGCTCTTCACGATCTTTTGCTCTTAAGAACATGATGTCTTCATCAGGGAAGTCAAATCTCATAGGCTGGTAGTCATCAATGGGTTGCTCAGCAAGATATTCAGATAATACACTGCCCTTGATGGCTTTCTGAGATGTGTATTGAATGTCGTATTCTGTAAGAATCATCTGCCATCTTGCAACCCGCCCGGTAAGAGCTGGCTTCTCGAAAATGTACTTGACTGGGTCCATTTTTGATATCAACAAAGTAGTGTGGGTCAACATATACTGTCTCAGTCGGCGAGCAGCCCACGCTAAAGCACAGCAAGTTTTCTCGAGCAGTGAATAACGTTGTTCACAGTCGGTAAACTTTTTGCTTAGGTAGTATATTGCATACTCTTTTCGACCAGACTCGTCATGCTGGCCCAACACGCACCCCATTGACTCTTCTAATACTGTCAAATACATGATCAGAGGTCTTCCTTCAACTGGAGGCATAAGGATTGGAGGTTCTTGTAAGTACTCCTTGATCTTGTCAAAAGCCTTTTGGCAGTCTTCATTCCACCTGACCGTTTGTTCTTTTCTTAACAACTTGAACAAAGGTTCACAGGTTGCCGTAAGGTGGGATATGAACCTTGAGATGTAGTTCAATCGACCTAAGAACCCTCGAACTTCTTTCTCTGTTTTCGGTGCAGGCATCTCTTGGATGGCTTTAACTTTATCAGGGTCAACTTCAATCCCTTTCTCGCTCACAATAAAACCCAGTAGCTTACCAGATCGCACCCCGAATGTGCATTTGTTGGGGTTCAACTTCAGTTGGTATTTCCTCAGACGCTTGAACAACTTTAGCAGATTTACCAGATGGTCTTCTTCAGTAAGGGACTTGGCAATCATGTCATCCACATAACACTCTATTTCTTTATGGATCATATCGTGGAATAATGTCACCATTGCCCGTTGATATGTGGCACCAGCATTCTTCAGTCCGAATGGCATCACCTTGTAACAGAACGTGCCCCAGGGTGTGATGAAGGTTGTCTTCTCCATGTCTTCAGGTGACATTTTGATCTGATTGTATCCTGAAAATCCATCCATGAAGGAGAATACCGAGAATTGAGCCGTATTATCCACCAATACATCAATGTGAGGTAAAGGAAAATCATCTTTCGGGCTAGATCTGTTCAGATCCCGGTAGTCCACACACATCCTTACTTTGCCGTCTTTCTTAGGAACAGGTACTATGTTAGCAACCCACGGTGGATAGCTAGTTACAGCAAGGAACCCGGCGTCCCATTGCTTTTGTACCTCCTCCTTGATTTTCATTGCCATGCCTGGACGAGTACGGCGCAATTTCTGCTTAACCGGCGGGCATTCTTCTCTCAAAGGCAGCTTGTGCACGACAATGTCGGTGTCCAACCCTGGCATATCTTGATAAGACCAAGCAAACACATCCACATACTCTTGAAGCAGGTCAATCAGTTGTCTCTTCACTGAGTCTTGCAGGCAGGCCCCGATTTTAACTTCTTTCACGTCTTCATCTGTACCAAGATTGATCGCCTCTACCTCCTCCTGGTGAGAAGTAATAACCCTCTCCTCTTGTCTCAACAACCTGGCTAGCTCTTCAGGAAGCTCATACTCTTCTTCAACCCCTTCATCAGCTTGATTGATTGGATTGTCAAAGTCATACGAAGTCATAGCCGTGCTGTTGTCGGTGCTGTCTGGAAGGCACTCTCTGCAAGGGTTCAGTTTGTTCATTTTAGTGATTTGATTTTAATCTTGTTTTAGGAAAGTGAAATAAAGTTGTCATTTTGAAAACACTGCCATTTATTTTTTTGTACAAAAAGAAAAATGGAAAAACAGTGAGCGAAAAAGAAAAAGACTCGTTTGCAAAAAGATGTCTGATATTTCATTGATTAATCTTGTTTGCACAAAAAGTACAGATGGCCCGATTACAAAATGAGTCTTGTCATCTTGGGCAAGATGCAAGACTTTGATGCATTCTATAAAAATACAGGAAATAATAATTACTCTGCATGAGTAACTCTTATAATTTCCTGGGAAGACCAGTTCGAGATACTGCTCCCCGGGATCTTTGGACGAATCCAGCTTTCCAGGTTGCGTTCTTCTTCCAGCTCGTCTTCCAGACAGTTGACAGCATTAGGGGTGAGCATCCCCCCACTCACAAAGTTGGGCTCTTTTGCAGCCTCTGCTTGATCTCGTTGAGTTGGTTTGTAACCCAACCCAAATCTGTCCTCTTTCTTCTCCACCAATAACAGTTTTCCCCAGCCTTGGGCGTTTCCTCCCTCAACAACCTTCCGGGCTTGTTGGTATGATGATATTGAAGTACCAGGCACAGCAGATGTTTCATTGATGTTCAAGGCCTCGAAACCTTGGCTCATTGTTTCATGGATCTCCCCATCCATCTCAATGTACTTATAGGTAGCCAGGTGGCTGACAAAAATATCCTCTTCTCCACAGATTGTAACGATTTGACCCTCCCACTCATATTTTAACTTTTGGTGAAGGGTAGAGGTCACGGCGCCAGCGGCGTGAATCCATGGCCTACCCAATAGACAGCTGTAGGCAGGCTGTATATCCATCACGTAGAAGGTCGTTTTGAAGGTTTGCGGGCCAATCGTTATGGGCAATTCAATTTCTCCCAGAACCGATCTCTTTGAACCATCAAAGGCTCTCACCACCAGGTTGCTGGGTCTCAACGCCAATCCGTCATATTCTAGCTTCACCAGGGCCTTCTTAGGTAAGACATTGAGGGATGACCCCGTGTCTACCAGCACATGGGAAAGGACAGCACCTTTACATTCCATGGTTATGTGCAAGGCTTTGTTATGATTGCGGCCTTCCGTTGTCAAATCAGTATTGGTGAACCCTAGTCCGTGACTAGCATTAACATTTCCAACTACAGCTTCCAGCTGATTGACAGTGATCTCTTCAGGCACGTAAGCAGCGTGCAAGACTTTGAGTAGTGCATTCCGATGGGCTTCGGAGCACATAAGCAATGATAGGATTGAGATCTTGGAAGGCGTTTGATGAAGCTGATCCACTATTTTATAATCACTCTTCTTGATGATTCGCATGAACTCATCAACCTCTTGATCGAATGGTGTTTTCAAAGCTTCTTTAACAGTCTGCTCTTCCTGCACCAAGCTTTTTCCTTTTGCCTTGGCAGCAGCTTCTGCTTCGGCCGTGGGCCTCTGAATTTGTGGAGCGAAAAGACGTCCGCTTCGAGTGAAGCCTCCGCCTCCTCCCACATTGTCAATTTGTGGTGCAGGGGTTGATGATTCAAAAGTGATTCTTTGTCCTTCGCAGTACAGGTCAGAGCCGTAATGCCACGGGATGGCATTGCTGCTTTCATAAGGTACTGGCCCAGGCACCGTGATAGTGACTGGACTGACTGCAGCTGCGGAAGGAATTGCGATAGTCTGTGGATCATAATAAATTGTGACTGGTGCCCTGGTGGGAGCAGCACCTTCTGAGTTGTAGGCGGAGTTGTTTTCAGGATCATAAAATATTGTGACAGTTGAGACATCTTCATGATTTGTTGCTGGTGTTGTAGGAGACATTGGTGGAAGGATGGATGTTGTTGTTGTAGGAGTTTCAAGATGGAGTGGTGCTGGAGTTGTAGAAGAAAAATTTGTTGATAACTGATCAGTTGAGATGATAGATGAAGTACTTGTTGATGAAGCCGAAGAATTGTCAGGAACAATGGTTGTTGCAGTTGTAGGAGGTTCTGGAATTGTTGCTGATGAGATTGCTGGATTTGTTGGAAATGATGTGGTGATCTGAAGTTGGCCACTCTGAATGAGACCGTCTATGCCATTCCTCAGGTTATCGCACCCATTGACTGAAATATTGCAGTAAGCACACCCTAACTCACACCCCGGGAACATTTGACATTCGAGGAGCTGAGCCTTAATTTCTACCAACGGTGTCTGGATCTGACCCACACTGGTTATTAAATAAGACGGTTTGTCTTCTTCAATAGCGTTAATTCTGGGACCACCGTGGTTTGGCATTGGATTTTTGTTGACATTGGGTGGTGGTGCGAAATTCAGAGCTTTTGAGTCTACCAGGTCTTGTACCTTCATGTGCAAAGCTCTGCACTTTTCTGTACTGTGGCCAGGTGCATTTGAATGGAAGGCACATCTGGCGTTGGAGTCGTAATTCCTGGGTAGACTGTTGGGATCTGGAGGTGCCAACGTCCTTAGCTCAACTAGGTTGAGTTTCAGGAGTTGTGGCAGCAGTGTAGCATATGGCATAGGGATCGGATCGATTACCCTGTTGGCTTGAGAAGGCCTCTGCTGGAATGGCCTTTGCTGGTTATTGCTGTTGGTGTTGCTGTTGTTGTAATTTCTCGGAGGATACCGATTCTGTTGATGGTACTGAGGTTGTTGTTGATAGTTTTGTTGCGGAGGTTGATAAACTAGTTGAGGATGAGCTGGAGCGGGAATGGTGACTGCTGCCACTGATCTGTGAACATATTGGGGCCTGCCCCTGTTGGTGTGGATGGCATTGGTCTCGCCAGTTCTTCTTGGGCCTGCAAAAGGCTTTCTTGTACTACTGGACGAGCTTGCACCGCTGTCTGAGATCTTACCCATCTTCAATAGGCTTTCAATTCTCTCCCCGGCTATGACAACATCTGCAAAGCTAGTAGATGAGAAGGCAGCTAGCCTATCAATGTATGTTCCCTGAAGGGTGTTCATAAACATGTCTGCCATTTCCCTTTCAGACATAGGTGGCTGAACAGCAGCAGCCAATTGCCTCCATCTCTGGGCATATTCTCGGAAACTTTCCCTTGACGACTGTGACATTCCCATTAGGAGAGTCCTGTTGGGTGCCATATCTAAGTTGTACTGATACTGTCTGATAAAGGCCTCTGCCAGGTCCTTCCAGCATCTGATAGTTGCCCTTGTCAAGTGAGAGTACCATTCTCTTGACGCTCCAGTCAAGCTGTCTTCGAAATATAACATCCAGAGCTTCTCATCCATAGTATAGGCCTTCAGCCTCCCCAGAAATGATTGTAAATGAGTCCGGGGGCATGAAGTCCCGTTATATTTTTCAAAACAAGGAGGCTTGAACTTATGGGGAATCCTGACCCCGTCTACCAAGCCCATGTCCATGACGTCAAAACCCAAAGAGTTTTGAGACTCTAAGGATCTCAGTTTCTCAGCTATCTCATCCAGCCTTCTATCATAAGCTTCTTCCCCAGCACCCATTACTGTGAACTGATCCTCCTGGGGGTCTTCTTGAAGTACCCTGGCTGCAGTGGCAGTCCCTTGAACATTTGCAGGGATGTTGACCTCAGGATGGAGGTGGGGTTCAAATACAGGGGGATTGACATGAGGTTGGACCCTTTCGTTGTTGCTTGTGCCGGCAGTCCCTATATGTGGATCCTCTTGATTTTGCCTTTCCACCATGGCCCTCAATCTTTCTTGGCTCTGAGCCATGTTGTTCATTACTTCCATAAACTGCGTCATTTGATTCCTCATTTCTAGCCTTTCATTGGCCATTTGGTTTCTGACCTCAGTAAGGTCCTGCTGCATCTGATCCATTTGGATGCCCGGAAGATTGTTACGGGTCGGATAACGGTGCGGACGATTGAGGGGAAATACCCGGCGCCGAGCAATAATTCCTGAACATCACAACAGAGTTAGTGGCAATAAAACAAAAACCTGCAAAACAAACAAAAGAGGTTAGCATGCAATGCAGTTATGCTTATTTGTTCTCAAGGTATCCGGTTTGGCATTCAGTTTTTACCCTTCCAGACCCTTGAAGATGCTGTTGATGTTGCTTTTGAAGTGAAACTTGGATAGAGCAAACTAAAACATACATTACAAAAGCAAAATGGTACATAGTTTGTTTACAAATACAAGCCCTCTGAGGGGTCAAAATACATTACAGGAAAATAAAAGTACATGGAATGAAAGCAACAACAAACAAATGGTCAAACACCAAGACCATACTCATCCTCACGAACTTCCTTGAGAAGTGCTTCGGTCACAGGATCAGCCGGACGCTCCGTGAGATTCCTGATGAGGAGATTCCGGGTCGTAACAGCTGTTGTTAGCTTCTTGTGCTGACTTTGGTCCTTTGACCTCTTCACCCCTGCTTTGATCTTCAGCTCTGATATCTCCCTCTGGGCTGCTGCCAGGGCTTCTTGCTGCACTTTTGCACTAGCTTCCAGTTGCTCCATCTTGTCTTGAACTCTCTTGTCCTCCAGAGTACGAGCCTCGGTGATCCTGACCCACCTAGCCTGACTCTCCTTTAGATACAAGTCTGTCCTTGCTCTCTGGAACTGGGCTTCTTTGCAAGCATTCTTCAAAATTTGTTCTCCAGCTTTAGACTTTTTGATATAATCTCCAGATTTCTCAATCTTAACCAGATGCTCCACTCTCAGTTTCTCTAGTCTCTCGATCTCCATCCTGCCATCACTCCTCTCCCGGAGGGTCTTCTGCAAAGCCTGGGTTAACTTCTCATTTCTCTCCTTCAAGCTCTCAAAATCCTCCAAACTGATAGTGGCAGGGGGTGGTGCTGAGGATGACTCAGGCATATCTTCTATGGTAAAGGGCATTCCGGAGAATTGAGCCCTGGCATAGGACCACTCATAATATTGTGCTGATGCCACATTGCTGCACTTCCCCAAAATGGTTATTCCCTTGGTTTGAACATTATCCCAGGCCCAAGCAGCCTGCCTGACAATAGCCAGATTAGGCTTGTTCTCGCAATAAAGAGTCTCAACCAAGTCCTGTGCCTTAGGAGTGTGGACCAGTGCATAGCCCAGTTGTCTTCTAAACAGCAGAGGGTTGTAATTAATACTACCCTTAACTCCTATTAGGGGCACATTGGGAAAATGCCCACAGCTGGTGATGATATCCCTGCCTTTGGTGCTTTGAGTGCACCATCTGATATCGGCTGAAGTTAGAGCGGTGAGTCTCTTAGCCCAGTTTTTCTGCTGATGAGGATTCAGAAATGCATCTGTCCTGGGTAGATGCCTGAGAAGCCAAGTGTGGAACAATGGAGCACAACACCTCACTAATCTTCCCCTCTGCTTTTCATTCCTCTGATGCACTGAGTAGTAGAGATCCCCCAATAAAGTGGGCACTGGGTTCTGCAAGATGAAAAGATGGATTGCATTTTTGCTAATGAATCGAGGCTCATCTGCAAACAATACAATTCCATATATGCTCAGGGCCAATAAAGCACAGACAGCTTTCCACTCTCCCATAGAGGCTTTCAGGGTAGCTTGAGAGATCAAGAAGTCCAGATGAAAACCAGGGATTCCAGCTTTGGAAGTCATATGCTGATCAATCAGGACAGGTTCCAGATGCAAAGCCTTTGCTACTTCTCCATTACCAGGAAAGACCATCTCAGGGTTGAAAGGGATACCACCCCTGATAGGCATGCTAACCAATGATGAGTACTCTTCTAGTAGAGGGCCCAGCTGAAAGTCCTGGAAAGTGAAACATCTCAGTGGGGGATCATAGAACTGAATGCAAGTGTGGATCAGGCTTCTCTGTGAAGGGTCCAGATCCATAACCATATCAAGTATATCCCCATAATGTTCCCTGAACAATTTTATGTGATCTGGAGTGATCAGGGTTTGAATCCTCCTGATGTCAGATAGCTCTGGCTGGAAGAAGTGATAGGTGATGTTGCTCTTTTTAGGAGCCATGATGCTGAAGATGAGTAGAGACAAGTGCTGATGATAATACTGAAGAAATGGCCCCTGATTGGCTGGTGCAGGTGATAGCTGGAGCAGATGCTGATGAAGATGGGTCAATGCTGAAGATGGGGTCAAAACCAAAACCAAAGATGAAAATGGATACCCTGAAACACAAATAAGCAAATGTCAATATGATGCAATGTTTATGTATGCAAATGATATGCAAGGGTTTGTGACTGAGCTGGATCTGATCAAGAGCCCTGATATAAGTCCAAGACATATTCAAGAATACCAGATGGAGGTCTATAAATCCAGTAACCAAGGTGGGGGACTCAAATAAAGAGCCACATGTCCAGGGTTTTAGAATCACAAGAACTATTCCAACATGGAGTATTCTTAATCAAGTCAAAGTAACAGGGTATTCTGAGGTCAAGGTACCTGCAAACCTGTAAACAGCCCAACCCCCTCACAGGTGGTGTTCTAAAACAAGGATCCTCAGACTTGGATCAGTTATGAGAAGTGTAAACACTTCTAACCCGGAGGTACAGTGTTTACAATAACCATAAAAGTTCCTCCTCTAATTCACCTCAGTTTCTGAAGGTCAAAACTAAAGGTCATCCAGACTTAGCAGGCTTCCCAGATAGCCCTAGCATTGCAGGAAATCTGCAACACAGAGTTCTCAAGAAGAAACCCATATCTGAATCGTGTTTCATATTCCCGCACCAGACCGAGATGGAATGGGAAAGAATATGATTCACTCTAGCCTAGGTGTCACTCAGGTCCCAGGTGTAGGACCTTAACTCTCAATGGAACACCCACCCACCAAAGCAAACAAACAGATCCAGCCAGCAGCACAGTATGACAATATGATATAATGCAAAGCTATAAAGAAAGCAGTAAAGCAACTGTACATAAAGCAAAAATAAAACATATATAAACACAAATAAGCACATAACACCCCAGTAAACACAAATCAAACAAGCGCTAGGAGGAACCCACAAAAAGAACCAGAAGCCCTGGTTACAGTATAAGGCTCCCCAGCAGAGTCGCCAAGCTGTCGCTCCCGATAAATGGGGAATGGCCCAAATAAAGGTACAGACGCGAATGGTCGGTGAGAGGGACAATGAGAACACACAGCCGTGAACTCACTGGAGATGAATAGAGTCGCCAGCTAGGCATTTTTATCCCGGAGGAAAGGTAATGCTGCATAGACCTCGAAAGAGATGGATAAGACGGTTGCGAACCAGAGAGACTGAGAAAGGGGGTTGGTTACAACCTGGGAAGGTATTAGCACCCAGATTGTCCGTCGTACTCGACGGGATCCACGCTTAAAAGATTCGTGTTTTAAAGGGGTAGTGTCAGTGCAATCTGTGCATAAAATAGCTGGAAAAGAATGTACAGGTGTCAGTGTAAAAGAAGTGTAAAGTGCATAAATGTACAGTGTCAGTGTAAGGAATAAGAATGAATTGCTCAAGATCATGAGGCTTAAAGAATGAAGCTGGAAAGAAGGGGAATATACAGAGACTTTTGTTCGATAACTGTTAAGTTATGCCTACGTATCCTCTCGTGCAATGAGGAAGTCAGAACACCGTAGTTCGACCCAAAGAGACTGAAAGATGAATTGACTGATGAACTGCTTACTTGTCTATGCTCAAGTGTATGACCTGTCTGGCTCAGGTGCAAACTGTCCTGCATTAGACGGAAGAAGCGAGTTCTCGTTTGTGAGTGAAGATGATGAGAAAAGAATCCCGAAGGAGACGATTATTGTTTGTTTTTGAGTTTTCAGTCTTTTATTGCTTTTGAAAGTTTGTCATAAGTTAATGAGCTTAAGCCTAAACCAGTGGATTTAGTAAACTCATCACATCTTCCCTCTGATTAGGGGTAATGAGAATACCTTAAGTGTGAAGTCAGCTTCTCACACTTAAACACCTTCGGTGTAGGATTAAGATCATTAACCTACTTGTGATTAATTAGATGTTTTTGTTGTTTTGTTTAGTGTTAAGTAATGAGGTTAAGCCATAATCAAGGATTAAACAGACTCATTACACCATCCTAATAGAAGGATAATAGATGAGAATGTTTAAGCTGAGGAAAGCTCCTCAACTTAATCCATGATTAGGGATTAAACTCATGACAAAACAAGCCTTTGATTAAGTGGATTTTATTTAATGGTGTGATGATGAAGTGAGTTTTATGATTTGTAAGACAACTTGAGGGGGACTTGTCCATTAACACTAGGGTTAGTCCTTCTTAACCAGTTAAGGAAGAATTAGAACCCTAATGCAAGGCCCAAGTTACAAGTGTGATGTCTTGATGATTATTAAGTGAATTGATTAAGAGAGTTAAACACATTAAGGGTTTAACACTTAGGATTAAAGTTATACACTCCATCCTAAGAGAAGGATGCAGGTATAAACTTAATCACAAAGCCTTAAAGCCTTTAGGGTTTAGTCCCTGATTATGAGATGAGAAGAGAAGACTCAAGAGAGACACAAAGGTAAAACTAAGAGGGGAGACTAATCAAAACCCTAATCATTGTCATGCTTGGTTGTTCCTAAGGTTTGTGAGGTTTTCAAGAGAAATCTTCAGAGGAACCACCAGGAAGCAGATGAAAGGATCAAGAGAAGCAAGGCAACTTGCTTCATTTAAGAAGTCAAGTCACTTGAAGGAAGAAAGTGAGAAGAAGAAGAATGAGCAAGCTCAATCTCAAACACAAACAAAAATGCAGCAATGGATGCAAGAGAGTGATGAAGAGAAAGTTATGAGAAGTGAAGGCAAATTCACTTCTCAACATCACTTACCACCTGAAATGTTAGAAAAGAAATGCAATGCAATGCAAAATGGGATGAGATGACATGATGAGAAACAAAACCAGAAGCATATACATGATGCTAATGATGCTATGAGATGCTACAAACATGAGGCAGCACATGGAAATGATCATACAAGTTCATGAATGCAAATGGAGCAAGCTAGGAACCATGAACATACATGAAAAGTTATGAAGTGCACATGGCATACAACATGGCAAATACATGATGCAATGATCAAACATGCTTTCAATATGTCTTATGATGTCAAATGAATCACATGGAAGCATGGAATGTCATGGCAAGTCATGTTATGCAAGAGAATGCAAGATGGATGCATATGGAAGCCCAAATTAGGGTTTATGATCAATGCAACAAACAAAAATCAAAATCAGAAGCAAACCCTAAGATAAAAAATTGAAAATGCACTCAAAGGACCCCTAATCCTATACTAAACCAATGCCCAAAGGAGAGGTTTCAACTCTTAACCAATCTTAAGTTATGATTTTCACAAGATTCTAGGGTTTTTAGGGTTTCCAAACAAAAGAAATGCCAAACAAATTGAAAATGAAAGATCAAATCATGGCCATTTAATCTCACAAACTACATGCTAAACACAATGCAATGCAAAAAGAATCAATGTCCAACTCTTCATGGATAGGCAGAAATGATTTTTGGAACTTTGGATCAAAATAATGCATAAAAATGATTTTAATTCAATGAGAAATTCTTAAAAAGGATCAAGATCAAAAAATAAATTTGGTTTGAAGGTTGGACAATGTTTCTAAATGTCTTAGAACATTTCATGAATTTTTTGGTGATTTTTGAATACCTAAAAGTATTTTTAATAAATTAATTTTCATTAATCAATTAAAAATAAACTTTTAAATATTTTAAAATACTTTTTAAATGCTAAAAATGAAAATAAAAATATTTTTGTGTCTTAAAAATTAATAAAACTCTTGAGAAAAAGTTTCATAATTTTTAAACAAGTTTTGCTATTTTAAATAAATTGTGCAAATTAAATGAAAAAAATGAAATAAAAATTGAAATAAATGGAAGTCAACTGAGTGGAGGGCCAGGATTGAGTCTGAATTTGAATGGGTTGACTGCGCGCGTTAGTGGAGGGCCAGGATTGCATCTGATTATATTAATTTAATTATGGATTAATTAAACTAACTAAGTGGATTAGGGCAAAGCAAGAGGATCTGGGCCATTCATTCGCGCGGCAGGTCAATGGGTCAAAGCAATCATACGCTTCACATTCAAATGGCAATTAATTACAGGATTATGCCCTAATGATTTTCAGGTGGCCGGAGAAGACCTCCGGTCGTCTTCTCCGGTGGGAAGCCCACCTGAAAATCCCTAAAACTCTCAAAACCTAACTAAAATGAAATCTAAAAACATGGAAATGATCCCCACAACTTACTGAATCAAATCCCCAAGCCAAAACTCATTTATTTTTCCCCAAACTCATGAATCAAGCAAAACATTTTTTAGGTCACAGAGTTTCAGGAAGCAATTAAATTCTCATTTCATCACCATTTTCAAAACTAAAAGCATCAGAACAATCAGTGAAGCATATAGAACAACTTAAGAACTTAAAAAACGATTTCTGGAAAAAATGTTCTTGAGCTACCTGAGTTTCGAAGCTTCCACTCTGGTAACTTTCAGACCTCCTCTCTTTGTGAAATCCACTCCTTATGACCCTTTGATGATGCTTGAATGCTTGGGAGAAATTTATGCTGGCTAGATGAAGAGTTTGAACAGCTTCTGCTCAAGCTCAGTTGAAAATGATGATGGTGATTCCAGCTGTTTCAGGCCAATGTGAGTGGTTTTTTGTGACCAGTGTGATGAATGGAGAAGGTTTGTGGAGTTTGTTTGAGTGTTTGTGAGCTGTGGAGTGAGTTTCGAATGGTTTTGCTTCTGGGAATGAAAATGGAGGAATGGTGTTCTTGCTTGGTTCAAGCCTAAGTCTTGTTGGTTTAGGCTCAGTGAAGCAAGGTGAGTTGATCTATGGAAATGGTTTTTGTGTTTGTGAACTGTATAGAGAGATTCGAAGAGTTTTGCTTGATGGAGTGTTTTTGTGAATGTGATGCTATGGTCTGTTTCAGCTTGGCTTGGTCTTATGTTTAGCTTGCAAATGGATAGTATAAAATAATCTCATAGGTCAGATGATGTGACCTGGCCTTTATTGATTGGTAAGTTCACTTTTGCAAAACGTCAACTTTGTTGTAAGAGAGGCATGGGCTTGGTTCTAGGCTAGCACAAGTACATGGACTGGCGCAGCATGGCATGGAGAGAAGCTATGGCTGGTTCAGCATCCAAGACATCAAGTTGGTGAGGTGTTATCATGAGTTTTGCAAGTTGTTTCAACTTTGGTTCATATGGAACTTTCTTGTTATACAAACCATGAAGCATGAGGGATCTTGGTTCAAATCTGATTTTTAGGAGTTGCATGATGCTTGTGTAATGGTTTGATGACAATTAGAAGTCACAATTTGCCTTGGTTTATGATTTTGCAAATTTTCCTTTTAGTGCATAACTTGAAAATTAGTGATTTTTGCCAACTTTGTCACACCATAACTTTTGATCCAAAATGAATTAGGTCATGTTCTTGTACTTTTTGAAAAGGGAAAAATGTATTCTACAACTTTCATGACCAAAGTTTTTTCATTTGAAGCATTTTTGGATCAAAAAGTAGGGTTTGAAAAATGACCTAAATTGACAAATTCCTTAAAAGTCAACTATGCCCTAAAAAGTCAACTTTGCAAAAACTTCCAATTCTTGAATTTTTTGAACTTCAACCTTCTTCCATGATCAAATAAAGATCATATACACTCAAAATGATGAAGATCACCCCTTGGTTGGGTCATTGGGGGCCTCAGATGCCCTGATTTTGCACTGACTTTTCTGAAAAGTCAACCCTTGATCAGATGACTTCCCCATGGAATTTCTTCATGAAAATTGATATGCATGCTCCCTATACCATATAGAGACCAATGGAAACAAGAATGACCAAAAAAATTTGGAGTTATGGCCTCTGAAACCAAAACCCTAATTTTAGGTCAACTGTGCAGTCAAACTTGGCTCTGCATCCACACCAATCCCAGTTCTTGTGATTCCTTGGCATTTTTGACTTTGGGAGGATGTGATATGATATAAAAACATTCATGGATCCCTTTAAAGTGATTGATGGCCTTTGGAGTGGCTCAGGAGGCTCTTGGATTGCTCAGATCACAAACCCTAGGTGCAGATGACTTAGAAACTATGCAGTGAACCAAAAATGTAATATGGGGTGGTATGATTGTGTTTATGCATATGAGAAGATCACAAGCCATGGTGTGAATGGGTGAGGGCAAATTTGGGGTGTTTACACCAATCACCATAATTTTTGTATCAATTTGATCCAAGCAATCTTTATGACTTTCTAGAAGCACAATCTCATTTAAATAGTTGATTTTTCTATTTTATTTTAATTTAAAATGATTTTAAATGAATAAAATCAAAATAAATAAAATAAAATAATAAAAAATCTGAATATTTGAGGGTTGGGTCGTGCATGAAGTATTGGTATGGATTGGATCATCATATGGCAAGCCCATTTAGAAAAAAATGGTTTTAAACCTCCATTTTCTTCATAAACCAACCAAGAATTTCCCAACTTTGCAAGGGCACAAATCATTCAATTTTAATGCTATGAGGGTGTTCTTGTACATTTTGGAAATCTTGAAGAGTCCTCTAACCAACCCCACTGGTTTCATGTCCATATCATTTACCATTCTCAAGTTATGCCCTTTTGAAGTTGTTGACTTTTTGTTGACTTTCAAAAGGACCTATAATGTCTTAGCTCATACCTTCCAAATGAAGCATTTTTGGGCTTGGCTTGTGATACACAAAGTTGTAGAGAATTCAATTTCCTTCAAAATGAGCTTTGGATGGAAAATTGGTGATGAAGTATGTGAAAGTTATGGCTGGTCAAAGTTCAGTTGACTTTTCCTGAGGAAACCCTAATTTAGAAACCTCTGATTCTTGATGATCTGAAATATCCTTGATGAATCATGATCAACCCTTGATCAAATGATGAATTTTACTTCATATAATTGATGTTGACAAAAAATCATGAAGTTTGACTTTGGTTTGACCACAGTTGACCTCAGTTTGACTTTTTAACTGCTTTGACTGGTTTTGACTTATCTGATCATTTGACTGAGCAAACCTTTGAGAAAAGTTCTGAAATTTGTCATGGGGATTCTTAGACACATGTAAGATATTATGAAGCTCACTTGAAGTCTTGGAAATTCATTTAGCCTGATTAAAGTCAAAACCCTAGTTTTGGATGCACTGCTTAGGAGAATGCCTTGCCTGAGGGATTTGTCAAATCTTCTGACCCATGATGAACTTTGTGAACCTTGTGAACCTCATAAGATGTCTTGTGAATCTTGTGAACCTCATGAAAGGTCTTGTGAACCTTGTGAACCTCATAAAGTGTCTTGTAAACTTCATGAACCTCATGAAAGGTCTTGTGAACCTTGTGAACCTCATAAAGTGTCTTGTAAACTTCATGAACCTCATGAAAGGTCTTGTGAACCTTGTGAACCTCATAGCACACAAAGTTTTGTATTGTGATGGCAAATTTTGGGGTGCAACAGTTGCCCCTGTTCAATTTTCTGAAACCTGAGGGGTTAGATTGGTATATTTGCCAGTCGTGACCTGGAAGGTTGAAGGGGATTGAACACAAAAGCCCAAAAATTTGCACTCACCGGTGTGTAGAGTGATACTGATGACTAGTTGAATATGCTTGAGTGGGCTTAAAGATGCCACTTGGAGAAAAGTTCTTCAGATACATTTCTTGGAGGATAAAGCAGTCCAAAATATGAAGATAAAATGATAGCTTTCAGGAGGATAAACAACGTCCTGAGGAAATGATAGCTTTCAGGAAGATAAACAACGTCCTGAGGTGATGATATGCTTTCAGAAGGATAAACAACGTTCTGAGGTATAAGTATAACTTTTGGGAGGATAAACAACGGCCCAATAGTCATGATATGCTTTCAGGAGGATAAACAACGTCCTGAGGTAATGGTGATAGCTTTCAGGAAGATAAACAACATCCCGAGGAAATGATATGCTTTCAGAAGGATAAACAACGTTCTGAGGAAATAAGTATAACTTTTGGGAGGATAAACAACGGCCCAATAGTCATGATATGCTTTCAGGAGGATAAACAACGTCCTGAGGTAATGGTGATAGCTTTCAGGAAGATAAACAACATCCCGAGGAAATGATATGCTTTCAGAAGGATAAACAGCGTTCTGAGGAAATGAGTATAACTTTTGGGAGGATAAACAACGGCCCAATAGTCATGATATGCTTTCAGGAGGATAAAAAACGTCCTGAGGTAATGGTGATAGCTTTCAGGAAGATAAACAACATCCCTAGGAAATGATATGCTTTCAGAAGGATAAACAACGTTCTGAGGAAATGATAGCTTTCAGGAGGATAAACAACGTCCTGAGGTATGAAGTAACCTTTGGGAAGATAAACAACGGCCCAAGGTCTTTATATGCTTTCAGGAAGATAAATAATGTCCCGAGGAAATGATGTAACCTTTGGGAAGATAAACAACGGCCCAAAGTCTTGATATGCTTTCAGGAAGATAAACAACGTCCCGAGGAAATGATGTAACCTTTGGGAAGATAAACAACGGCCCAAAGTCTTGATATGCTTTCAGGAAGATAAACAACGCCCCGAGGAAATGATGTAACCTTTGGGAAGATAAACAACGGCCCAAGGTCTTGATATGCTTTCAGGAAGATAAACAATGTCCCGAGGAAATGATGTAACCTTTGGGAAGATAAACAACGGCCCAAAGTCTTGATATGCTTTCAGGAAGATAAACCAACGTCCCGAGGAAATGATATGCTTTCAGGAGGATAAACAACGTCCTGAGGTAATAAAGTATAACTTTTGGGAGGATAAACAACGGCCCAATAGTCACAAGTTGTTGATGAAGTTTGTCTGCTGGAGAATTAATCTGAAAAACAAGATTATAACATTTTGTATGATAATATTAGCTTATGCATGTATAATATGATGCACTTAAGTAATGTATTATGTATCTATGTACATGTATGATATGATGTAAATGATGTATGTATGAATCATGCAGCATGAAGCGTCTTGGATATCTTCGTATACTAACTGCTGGCCAGGGAAAATAAATCCCGATTCATTGAAGAATATGAGGAACTTGTTTCCGTCTTGTTTGATAATATAGTATATATATATATATCCTCCCGTCTTCGTTTGATAGTAGGGTATACATAACCTCCCGTCTGCGTTCGTCGTATTCCCATTGGAAAAATTAATTCCCGACTATCCGTATGAGGATAAAAGAGATGGATATAAATTCCAGGGGAGATGTGACTTGAAGTACTTATGAAGATGGATTTGCCCTACCGGGGGACTTATAGCTGTCTTGTAAGGATGAACCGGTGAAGCTTCGTTGAAATCCTTCCCTCGTTTGTCCTTAGTAAATACTATTACTGCATTTTCATGCATTTCTGGTAAACATCAATCATATTAAGCATTTATGCATTTCTGGTAAACATCAATCATATTCAAAAGCATACATACATTCAAACACAACCAATGGACGTTTCGCTTATGTAAATAGGGTAAAAGTAAATCTGGATTCAGAGGGAAAAGTAAAGCTGAACTTGAAAACAGAATCGTTTCAATTTCAAGAGTGTGTAACCAATTGGATTTGGAGCTCCTGAAATTTTTAACTTTCCTGAATACCTTCCCGAAAATCCTCATAGCTGGATCTGAAGCCATGATACTGACACCATCTGATACTACTGGCGTAGCCAATTAATTTCCATCATGGTTTCAGCTGAGAATCCAGTATCAAGGTAATACAATGAGAGGAATGTGTCTTCAAATTGTGATGGACCATATATGCTCCGAGTATTAGATTTGAAGAGAAAGCATTGCCCCTTGGTTGAGGATGAGTTATACCATAATGGAAATATCTGAATGTAGTTACCTCAAGAGAAATAAGCAGAATGCCTCACAATAATATGCCCCTGAACTTTATAATGTTTCCCTTGGTAATTCAAATGCATGAGGAAAGTTGCCCCTAGCTATTAAGCACTGTTGAATCTGGACCTGATTGCCCCAAATGAATTGAACAGTAACTTAGTATGCCCTCTTGATTGGGAAACAATGACTATGCCCCTAGCATTAGGAACTCTGTAATGTTACCCTTGGTAACTTAGATAGATGAGGAGATCTTCCCCTAGCTACTTAAACATAGTTGAATCCTGTCCTGATCGCCCCAAATGAGTTAGGCAGTATCATGGTTTGCCCCCTTGATTGGGAGATAATGACTATGCCCCTTTGTATACATGGACTTTGATCCAGGAAGCAACTTTGTTTATCGGAAGGACTTTGAACATTCATCCTGTAAGTTTCTCTGTTTATCAAACACTCAAGTATATGCAAACAAATATATTCAAAAATGCAATGCTTATGTCTGTCTTGAAGTTTTGAAAAACAATTTTTTTTTTTTTTTTTGTGAAAATTGTGATATTAACTCAAGTTTTATAATAAGCCCTAAAGGAGTCAGGATACCTTTTTGTAACAGTACGCTTTCAAACTAACCATGCTTCAGTTAGGACTTTTAAAGGGTTGGAATGTGGCCTGGTTCACGGTTTAAGAAACAAAGGATAAAGGCTCAAATTTTATTTGTACCCAACCCATTCTTCATGATGTTCTTCAGTCCTATGTTCGGTTAACTCATGCATAGATTGTAACACTGATATTTGTGATGATTCAGGAATCAAATATTTATCTGAACATTCAGTCATCTTTCTTTGTTGAGGATTCATAGTGACCTCTTTTTTTTTTCTCTTTTGACTTTATTATCCCTTCTTTTTGCCTGAACTGCTTATTTCAAGGTTACAGTCAGCGGGATGTCTTAATGTTTTACTAAGTCTCCTTCATAGGTTTTGACTTAGTAAGCTTTTCTTTTGCTGGATATTGACTGTCAAGTTTAATGATTATAGCGAACCATCATTAGTTGTGTACAACACAGATAATTGGCATATTTGAGTTAATCGAGTAACTACCCTGCCCCGGGTTATGAATAAGGGTTTTAATTTGCGAGAATAAAAACTCCTACTTCATAGGCTCAAAAGGGTTGACTAGGGATTAACTTCCTTATATCTCCACTGTTTAGGAATTGAAACAATGCCTGTACATCGTTAGCATAGTCTGTTCAAAAGCATACTGTATAATATTATGGTATTGTTTTCGTCATCCTCCCTCTACAGGCTTATAGCTTTATCAGGAGTTAAATATCACAAGATAGGAATAAGAAGCATAGTTTTAAATATAGTGAAACGAATGGATTAATTCAAGACAAACATATGCAATGCATTAATGAAAACAAAAGTTTAACATAATAGTAAGTGTTCAAACAAATAAAAGAAATTACAAATGAAAATTCAAATGTTGTCCCATCCAGTTGGCTGAATGTCCTCAATTGCAATCTGTGAACTTTGAGGAGCAGTATACTTCACCATGAAATCAAATTTACCACTTGGATGTCCCAAGGTGCCCCATATCTCAACAGGAATAGGTAGGCTTCCTTTCTTGCTACACTGGGCAACTTGTCTTGCAGCTTCGGTGTTTGATGGGTGATAGTAGAATTCAACTTGACCTTCTGGAGTAACCTCTAGGATTCCTTCGTCAATCAGGTCTTGGATCTTTTTCTTCAATGTCCAACAACTATTAGTATCATGTCCAGGACAGTTGGAGTGATACCCACACCTTGCCTTGGGATTATAGCGAGGAGAGGAAGTTTTAGGATTTTGAGGAGAATTTTTCAAGGAAATTAGTTTCATCTCCAACAAGCATTGCAAAACTTGTGACATTGGAGTGCTGAATTTGATAAACTGTCTTCTACATCCCTTGTGTTGAGGTGGATTAACTTTACCATGTCTTTTTTCTTTAACTGAAGAACAATCAGTGGTAACCGGTTTCTTACCTTCTTTTATCCTCATCTTCCTTTCAACCAAATCAGCTTGTTTTAACGGAGGTTGATTGACAATTAGATTCCTGACTCCATTACTTTGAAGTTTTTGGACAAAGGTTCTCAGCTCTTCTTGCCCCTGAGATAAAACTTTGGATAAGAGCCACCTGGCCATTCATCTGGATCCTCATTTCTGTTATCTCAGCTTGCAATTGTTCCAACTGACCATCCTTGTTGTCCTCAAGACTCTTCTTCTTAGCCAGCAGTGTCTTCAACTCATCTTGTCCCTTGGACAAGTTCAGAATCAACTCTTGGAATCGGGCATTCTGAGCCTGGAGATCTTTGACTGTTTGTTCAAGAGCCATTGCTGAAATAAACAGCGAGAAGATAAGAAACTTGTGCACAAGAAACCTGTGATGCAATGATATGGTATGTAAATGCATATGCAATGTTTTTCAAGGACCACAGGATTTAAATTTGCTTAAACAATTAAGAAAGTAAACTTTTATTAGTAATAAATTTGTTTGGCCTCTTGGGCTTACAAAAAATGTCATGAAATAAATACAAGAGATGAGGTTTTAAGTCTCCCATGGACGTTTCCTCTTTGTGTTGAGGTATGAGTTGAGATTCCGTTCCTCGTGAAGTTGCTTTGTTAGTTCCAGGATCCTTTCTTGGCTTGCTTTGTAATGAGCCTCGAAAGTATCCCTTTGCTCCTTCAACTGGATCCAGGATCTCTGTAAGTCTTCCATGTCAGTAGGCATGTCTGGGTGAAGGATGGTATAAGAAGTATCTCCTTCAGCAACAGGTTCCATGGTAACTGGCAGGATAGCAGGATATGGCATCATGAGAGTCTGAGCACGAGATCGCACCCATCTGAGATAAGCTTCCATAGGAATAGTGTACTTAGGCTCCAGAGTCTTGCTATCAACCTTGCTCACTTTTCCCCATGCTCGTATGAATCTCTGATGGTAACCTTGAAGATCGTTGTCGTAGTCAAACACAATGCCTTGAATCAACATGTCATGTGGGCCATCACTCCGAGCGTAACCAAATTGTCGTAAAGCTAAGGAAGGGTTGTAAGTAATGCCTCCTCTTATGCCTAGAAGTGGCACATTAGGAAATTCCCCACAACGGTCGATGATAGTAACATTCTCCATAGATCTGGAGCACCAATGGATATCTGAATGAGAGAGTGACATAATCCTCTTGGACCACCTGAACCCTTGTTCATTCTTCATCACTGAGCGAGGAAGGTGAGAAATAAACCACCTAGATAGCAAAGGTATGCAACACATCAGAGTTCCTCGTGCCTTTGTAGTACGAGTATGAAGAGAGTGCAGAATGTCTCTAAGCAATGTAGGCACTGGATTGTGACTCAGAAATATGTTGATGGCATGAACATCTATGAATTGATCTGGATTGGGGAACAACACTAAGCCATAAATCAACAAGGCTAAGATCTCCTCAAAAGCATCATATCTCATAGCCTTCAGGAACACTTGAGCCTTCTCTATCAACACCTTAGCAAGAACACCCTTAACCCCGCTTCTCATTTCTAGAACAATGTCTGACTTCTTTAGATGTAGAGCTGCAGCAATAACCTCTGGTTTCAGCTCTTTATCCAAGCCTGTGAAGGGTCTTTGATCAAGAACAGGTATACCCAGAAGTTTAGAGAACTCTTCCATTGTAGGAACCAACTGACAGTCGGGGAATGTGAAACAATGGTGCTTAGGGTCAAAGAACTGAAACAGAACACTCATCATGTCTTCATTGAACCCTGAAGTGACTAGATCCAGTAGGTGACCATGTCTCTTGATGAACTGGGAGTTTTCAGAAACCTGAGAAACCAATTCCTTAAGCTTAGGAGGTATTCCTACAAAGTTGATCCGGATAGTATTCCCACGAGTAGAAGCCATGACCTGCAACAAAGAACAAAGATAAATCCTTTGGTCCTTGAAATGGTTAGTGAAAATGCTATGCTTATGATGCATGATGATGTTATGATGTTATGCTCAAACACAAACATGTGGCACACACAAACAAGTCACACAATAGCCCTAGGTTTAAAGGTAACTACCCTCCCCTGAAGTTTAGTTGGTTCATCCTGTCCTATAAAGTAACCAGGTTCTAAGGGATCTCAATATCATTGATCCTTTACAAGGGTGGTTGTTCAGTAGGCAACTTACTTGCCAACCCAAAACCCTCCAAGTTTATAATCTCAATGAGCGTAGTATCGAGTATCAACCAACTTCAGTCTTCACCAAAGTCGGTTATCTCACTACTTTCTAAAGGCCAAGATGGGTTAACTTGGTTTCTAAAAGTTAGTTAGTGTATTGACAACATATGGCAGCCTCATATTATCCTCAACTTGACTTAAGGAACATAAGCACCAACCAAGAAGTCACACTAACTATGGCCACCAGATCAACCATATCGGTATACGCCGTACAGTTTCCTTGGTCTATTGCCATTTACCTAAGGTACACTAGATCCGGGTTAGGATCTTTCACACATAAGAACACCCCAACAGATAAGTATAAAGTAAACAAGGCAAACAATTTTAAAGTGATCTAATTCCTAAGGGTACCCCTCTTTAATATTAAATCCCCAGCAGAGTCGCCAGTTCTGTAACACGGTGGGAGAACTGACTTTAGTTATGTTGCGGATAGCAAGAGTCGCCACCGACTTTTATTTTATCCAAAGGAAAGGCATAAAAGAATAGGAAAGACCTTTTAAAAGATTTTTGGGTCCGGGGGGTAGGTTATGTAAAGGGAAGGTGTTAACACCCTTTACATCCATGGTTATCCATGGGCTCTTAGTTACTTAGCTCACTTTAAAATGTTTTTGAAATGTGAAGTGTGTGAATAAAAATTTTCTTAAGTGTTTTATAATGATCCATGTACGGATGCGTATAAAACCTTTGTTTTGAAAATGTGAAGTGTTTGAAATGTTTTGAAGAGTGAGCAAGTATCTAAGAGGAACCTACCCTAAATTTAAGTCTTTTCTGTTCTTGAATCCTTTAAATGGTAAGACTATCCCTATTATTAAGAAATAGGTAGTCATTACCTTGTATGTGAGAAGGGACAAGTGAAGGGACATCTGTGATTAGGCAATTGTAAGGTGTACTTAGCAATTCGAAGGGACTTATCATCTTTTATTCGAAAAGGGACAAGATCATTTACGAAGGCAACATTCGAAAGGACTTGATCTTTTTATCTGTTTAGGGACTAGATGATGTGATATGAGGGACTTTTGCTTTATACACCCTACTTGACCTTTTTGTAATAGGCAACATGAGAGGTATCCTTAAGGAAGTGAGATGGCGATCAAAGATCGACTTACGTGTGTGAGTGTACAATTTTAAATATTTATCTTTCAAATTAGTGATCTAAATTGATTTTAAACATACAAACATGTTACACTCCCTATTTACTAACCATGGCATAAAATAAATATTAAATACTATTATTACAATATTACATAAAGGAAGCAATTACAAAATAATAATAATTAACAAATTAAATAAATAAGCAAAAATAATAATAATAATTGGGTTAGTAAAAAATAATAATAATACAAAGTTAAATGGGGTTAGTAATGATAAATATCACATTAATAATAGTAATAATGAAATAAGCAAGAATATTATAATAATTAAAAGTTCAATTTTTATAAACAATTATTATTTAAATATAAGCAATTATACTAATTATTATAAAGTTTTAAGTTAAAAATTAAGTTAATTATAAACATATTATGAAAATTAAATTATAATTACAAAATTAAATTAGCAATTTTTAACTATTTCTAAACATATATTAAAAATTACTTATATACAAAAATTAAATTATAAACAATTTATGTCATATTATCATATTAACAAAATTAAATTAAGAATTTTAATTTTAAACATATTTATATACAAGATTTAAATTATAAACAAATTAAAAAAATACGTACATGATTAAGTAAAATAGGATTAAGTTTTAAATAAAAAAAAATTAGGGTTTGATTATTAAAGAAAACATTAAGATTTATTTATTAATTAAAATATAAGCAAGAATTAAAATAAACAAATAAATAATATTTACAATTAGGGTTTTAGAAAAAATATTTTTAAGGTTAATCTTGGTTTATGAAAATATTTTAGGATTAAATTAGGGTTATAGTTTAATTAAAATTAACAATAATAATAATAAACAAACCAAAAGAAATAATAGAGAAAAAAGGAAGAAAAACTTACCTGGGCTGGGATTCGAACCCAGCCCCTTAGCTCTCACAACTTCCAGCCAACAAGATCAACCACTGGGCCAGCGCGCGCTTGGTGACAAGAAAAGAACTTCATTTGTTTTTATGGCTTAATTCTGGAAAATCATAAAAAAGAAAACAAAACAAAAGGCCTGGGGGGGATCGAACCCAGGACCTTTAAACAATACGTAGGCATACTTTCCATCCAGCCGGGAGGGCGCTTCTGATATTAAGTTCACCACAATACATAATATATTACGTTTAACAATTAAAATAGAAAAATATGAAAAATTTCCACAACCAGGATTCGAACACAAGTCACCCAGCAATACACGCGCGTCTCTCACCACCAGGCCAATGCTGCACTTGTGAAACAAAACAGAAACAAATACATAAAATATAATATCAAATATTTGAATTTCCAGATGCGCGAAAACTTCATCTTCTTCCTCAATATTCCTGCGAATTTAGCTACGAATTGAGCTATGAAGTTTCCTGCGAATTTTCAAATACAAGAACCTACGAAAATGAAACATCATCAAAACTGTACAATTTCTCAAAATTAATTAGTGCATCATGATCCTTAAGCTTCATACGATTGTTCTATGTTCTTAGAATTTGTTTATGTTTGGTTTAAAGCATAACCCTAAACTCATGGCCGAAACCCTAGCCATGGTGATTTCTCAAACCTGCAATGAAACTTCAATCAAACTATCCAGAATCAATCAACAACTTAATATAAACACAAAACAATGATCAAAACTCATTAAAATACAGTCAATATGCAAAATCGAAAATCAAGAATATGATGAACATTATGAATTCAGGTTATGCAATATAAGGTGTTTTAGATGTTGTTTATGATCCAAAATCATTCTATGAACATCCAGGAACACATTGCAACCTTCAAATTGTCTTGAAAGTGGTTGTAACTTGGAATCCGAATTTGAGTTTTGTGATGAATTTTGAAAGTTGCAACTTACTCTTTGAGGCCAGAATTTTGTGTCCTTGCATTAGGGTTATGTTGTATACTTATAGTACAATGGATTAGGTCAAAAATAATGGATCATTGTGTGGAAAATTTGGATCAATGAGATTGAAAAAGATTCAAGCTTAAATTTCAAATATTCTTGAATAAGACCTTTCTATTTCAATCCAATCACCATAATTTTTGTATCAATTTGATCCAAGCAATCTTTATGACTTTCTAGAAGCACAATCTCATTTAAATATTTGATTTTTCTATTTTATTTTAATTTAAAATGATTTTAAATGAATAAAATCAAAATAAATAAAATAAAATAATAAAAAATCTGAATATTTGAGGGTTGGGTCGTGCATGAAGTATTGGTATGGATTGGATCATCATATGGCAAGCCCATTTAGAAAAAATTGGTTTTAAACCTCCATTTTCTTCATAAACCAACCAAGAATTTCCCAACTTTGCAAGGGTACAAATCCTTCAATTTTAATGCTATGAGGGTGTTCTTGGACATTTTGGAAAGCTTGAAGAGTCCTCTAACCAACCCCACTGGTTTCATGTCCATATCATTTACCATTCTCAAGTTATGCCCTTTTGAAGTTGTTGACTTTTTGTTGACTTTCAAAAGGACCTATAATGTCTTAGCTCATACCTTCCAAATGAAGCATTTTTGGGCTTGCCTTGTGAGACACAAAGTTGTAGAGAATTCAATTTCCTTCAAAATGAGCTTTGGATGGAATATTGATGATGAAGTATGTGAAAGTTATGGCTGGTCAAAGTTCAGTTGACTTTTCCTAAGGAAACCCTAATTTAGAAACCTCTGATTCTTGATGATCTGAAATATCCTTGATGAATCATGATCAACCCTTGATCAGATGATGAATTTTACTTCATATACTTGATGTTGACAAAAAATAATGAAGTTTGACTTTGGTTTGACCACAGTTGACCTCAGTTTGACTTTTTAACTGCTTTGACTGGTTTTGACTTATCTGATCATTTGACTGAGCAAACCTTTGAGAAAAGTTCTGAAATTTGTCATGGGGATTCTTAGACACATGTAAGATATTATGAAGCTCACTTGAAGTCTTGGAAATTCATTTAGCCTGATTAAAGTCAAAACCCTAGTTTTGGATGCACTGCTTAGGAGAATGCCTTGCCTGAGGGATTTGTCAAATCTTCTGACCCATGATGAACTTTGTGAACCTTGTGAACCTCATAAGATGTCTTGTGAATCTTGTGAACCTCATGAAATGTCTTGTGAACCTTGTGAACCTCATAAAGTGTCTTGTAAACTTCATGAACCTCATGAAAGGTCTTGTGAACCTTGTGAACCTCATAAAGTGTCTTGTAAACTTCATGAACCTCATGAAAGGTCTTGTGAACCTTGTGAACCTCATAGCACACAAAGTTTTGTATTGTGAGGGCAAATTTTGGGGTGCAACACTATGGTGGCTTTGTTTCACGATATTATTCATCATGAGATAGAGGTATATGTGGATGATATGATAGCCAGGTCCCAGAATGAAGAGCAACACCTTGATCATCTGCATAAGTTGTTTGAAAGGTTGAAGAAATACAAGTTGAGATTGAACCCAAACAAATGTTCTTTTGGAGTTAGATCCGGTAAACTCCTGGGTTTCATTGTCAGTGGAAAAGGTATTGAAGTAGATCCCGCAAAAGTAAAAGCTATACAAGAGATGCTAGCTCCCCGTACTGAGAAGGAAGTTAGAGGTTTCTTGGGACGATTGAATTACATTGCAAGATTTATTTCCCAATTAACTGCTACCTGTGAGCCAATCTTCAAGTTGTTGAAGAAAGATCAGGTAATGGAGTGGAATGATGAATGCCAGACAGCCTTTGATGAAATCAAGAAATATCTCATAGAACCTCCAATCTTGATGCCACCAGTTGATGGAAGACCCTTGATTATGTACTTAACAGTGTTAGACAACTCAATGGGGTGTGTGTTGGGGCAACATGACGAGTCTGGTCGAAAAGAGCAGGCAATATACTACCTTAGTAAAAAGTTTACCGACTGTGAAACAAGATACTCACTGCTCGAGAAAACTTGCTGCGCTTTGACATGGGCTGCTCGCCGACTAAGACAGTATATGTTGACTCATACTACCTTGTTGATTTCAAAGATGGATCCAATCAAGTACATATTCGAGAAACCTGCTCTCTCCGGACGAATAGCAAGATGGCAAATGATCTTAACAGAATATGACATACAGTACACCACTCAGAAGGCCATTAAAGGAAGTGTTGTAGCTGATCATTTGGCTCATCAAGCAGTGGATGATTATCAATCAATGAGTTTTGAGTTCCCTGATGAAGACATTATGATTATTACCAAAGAACCTAGACAATATGACGGACCTGAACAAGGATCCCGATGGACTATGGTTTTGATGGAGCTTCTAATACACTTGGTAATGGTGTTGGTGTTGTGATCATTTCCCCTGAAGGTTGTTATACCCCGATTACTGCAAGACTTTGTTTCTATTGTACCAATAACATGGCTGGGTATGAGGCATGTATCCTGGGCATCAAAGCTGCCATTGATATGAAGATTCAGTTCCTGGATGTATATGGAGATTCAGCCCTGGTAGTAAGTCAGATCAAAGGAGATTGGGATACCAAGCATGAAAATCTCATCCCCTACAGAGAGCTTGTGTTATCTTTAATACCATATTTTGAAGAGATTACCTTTGGACATATTCCACGAAGAGAAAATCAGTTGGCAGATGCATTAGCCACCATGGCATCTATGTTTGAGATTAGCTGGGATGATGAAGCTCCCAAGATTAATATTGACAGATTTGAGAAGCCTGCATACTGCAATGAGATTGACATTGAAGAAGCAGAGAGGAAGCCTTGGTTCTATGAAGTGAAAAGATATCTTGAAGCTCAGGAATTCCCTGAAGGGGCATCTGTCAAAGAAAAGAAGTTTCTGAGGAGGTTTTCTGCTAAGTTCTTCTTGAGTAATGGAATTTTGTACAAGCGCAATCATGATTCAACTTTACTTCTTTGTGTGGATAAGAAGGAAGCAACAAATATTATGGAAGACATGCATGACGTGATCTTTGGCACTCATTCTAGTGGTCATACCATGGCAAAGAAGATACTGAGAGCAGGGTACTATTGGTCTACCATGGAAGCTAACTGCTATCAACATTCCAGAACATGTCACAAGTGTCAAATCTATGCTGATAAAGTACATATACCTCCAGCTCCATTGAGTGTGTTGACTGCTCCTTGGCCTTTTGCTATGTGGGGCATAGATATGATTGGTGAGATCAAGCCTACTGCTTCTAATGGGCATCGTTTTATCCTGGTTGCTATTGATTACTTCACAAAGTGGGTGGAGGCAGCTTCATTTGCGTCTGTTACTAAGAATGTGGTGGCTCGATTCATTAAGAATAATCTCATATGTAGGTATGGCATCCCTGAAAGGATTATCACGCAGTTCAAGATTAAGCATCATAACTCTTCTCCGTATCGTCCTAAGATGAATGGGGCAGTAGAAGCTGCTAATAAGAACATCAAGAAGATTCTACAGAAGATGACTGTTACGTATAACGATTGGCATGAGATGTTACCATTTGCTCTTCATGGTTATCGTACTACAATACGTACTTCAACCGGGGCAACCCCATTCTCTTTAGTCTATGGTATGGAAGCAGTTCTACCCATTGAAGTTCAGATCCCCTCCTTAAGAATCATGAAGGATGCAGGCTTGGATGAGGATGAGTGGATTCAGACTCGACTTGACCAAATAAATTTGATTGATGAGAAAAGGTTGGCAGCTGTTTGTCATAGCCAGATGTACCAGAAACGGATGATCAAAGCTTTTAATAAGAAGGTTAAGCTAAAGGTATATCAGGTTGGTGACTTGGTAATCAAACGTATCATACTTCCACAGGGTGATCCTAGGGGCAAATGGACTCCTACATATAAAGGACCATTTGTAGTCAAAATAGTATTCTCAGGAGGTGCCATGATACTTACTACTATGGATGGTGAAGACTTCCCACAGCCCGTGAACGCAGACATAGTTAAAAAATACTACGCATAAAAAGAGACCCGCTAGGTTGACTGGACTAGGAAAAAATAAGGGCATCCCGGCGAACCAAAAGGGTTCGGGCAAAAATTAGGGATATATATAAAAAAATGTACACCCGGCAAGTCGAAAACCTGAAAAGGCGGCTTGGGAAAAAAAGGGTATCCCGGTGGATTGAAAACCTGAAAGGGCAATCCAGGCAAAAGTTAGGGATTAAAGCGTATGACTATGTCTCGTTCAGATCACTCATGTAGCCCCAACTAGTTGTACTACTTCACCCAAGCTTGAACAGATAAGGATCAATCCAATCGTTTCCGTCTCAACAGCAGAAGATGAGATACTTGAAGATAATGGCAATAGTAGAATTGAAACTCGATAGGATTATTTCTCACATAGCTGATTTTCTTTGTTTTGTAAAAAAGTTTCACGACAAATTCCTCTTACTAGGATTTCTGTCTCCTTGTACAAAATTGCCTATGTATAGGTCACTTTGTAATATAAATAAAATTTCATCTTTGAATCCAGATTTACTTTTACCCTATTTACATATGCAGTAATAGTATTTACTAAGGACGAGCGAAGGTAGGAATTCAACGAAGCTTCGCCGGTTCATCCCCACAAGAAAACTACAAATCCACAGCAGAGCAAGTCTATCTTTATAGATACTTCGAGTTACATCTCCCCTTGAATTTATGCCTATCTCTTTTATCCCCAGTCGGGATACTCAGGAACTTATTCCTTCAATAAGAAGTACGACGAACGAAGACGGGAGGTTATAAATACTATACTATCAAACAAGACGGGAACGAGTTCCTCATATTCTTCAGCAACGAAGCGGGATTTATTTTCCCTAGCCAACAGTTGTTATACAAAGATATCTGGACGCTTCTGGCTGCGTGATTCATACATACATCATTTACATCATGCCATAGCATATTCATAAATGCATAATACATTACTTAAATGCACCATGCCATACATACATGCATGCACATTGCATAAACTAACATTTTTCTTGCAGGATAATTATATGCAGATAAAACAATATCAACAATCCACAACAGGTCAGAAAAGATCTATACATTACTCAAGATGTCCTTGGATATTAGGCAAACGGTCTGTACAAAGATCCATTCCCTAGTCCAGGATATTTTCAGGAGACTTAATCCTGACACTCTTTTGTCCTTGAATATTAGGCAAACGGTCTGTACAAAGATCTATTCCCTAGTCCAGGATATTTTCAGGAGACTTAATCCTGACACTCTTTTGTCCTTGGATATTAGGCAAACGGTCTGTACAAAGATCCATTCCCTAGTCCAGGATATTTTTCAGGAGATTTAATCCTGACACTCTATTTGTTCTTGGATATTAGGCAAACGGTCTGTACAAAGATCCATTCCCTAGTCCAGGATACTTCCAGAAGATTTCATCTATTTAGTCTTGAATAGTAGGAAAACGGTCTGTACAAAGATCCATTCCCTAATTCAAGATATTTTCATATTCTTTCGTCCTTGGAGAGTAGGCAAACGGTCTATACGAAGATCTATTCCCTAATCCAGGATATTTCTAGAAGAGATAATCGTCACGAAGATTTATTTCCACTGGTCTATTCAAACCATGTTGCATAAACGATTCAGAGACGGCCTATACGAAGTCCTAGTACTGATATCCAGTATCAACATCAAGCTATTATCACCTCCTGATATTATGGATGGCATCTATAAGCCCATCTCCATTTCTTCCAAGTGGCATCTTCAAGCCCACTCAAGCACATACAATTAATCATCAGCTTTACTTTACGCACAAGCGAGTGCAAATTTTTGGGTTTTTGTGTTCAATCCCCTTCAACCTTCCAGGTCACGAATGGCACATATACCAATCTAACCCTTCAGGTTTCAGAAAATTGAACAGGGGCAGCTGTTGCACCCCAAAATTTTCCTTCCACAAGACAAGACATTGTGTACTAAGAGGTTCACAAGGTTCACAAGACATATCATGAGGTTAATAAGGTTCACAAGGTTCACAATTAGTCAGAAAGTTTGACAATTCCCTCAGACAATGCATCCTCCTAAGCAATGCATCTTAAACTAGGGTTTTGACTTTCATCAGGCTAAATGGACTTCCAAGACTTCAAGTGAGCTTCATAGTATCCTATATGTGTTCAAGAATACCCATGTCAAGTTTCAAGACTTTCCCAAAAGATTTGCTCAGTCAGATGATCAGATAGGTTAAAATCAGTCAAAGCAGTCAAAAAGTCAAACTGAGGTCAACTGTGTTCATACCAAAGTCAAACTTCATGATTTTTTGCCAACATCAAGTATATGAAGTAAAATTCATCATTTTATCAAGTGATGATCATGATTCATCAAGGAGATTTCAGATCATCAAGAATCAGGAGTTTCTAAATTAGGGTTTTCACAGGAAAAGTCAACTGAACTTTGACCAGCCATAACTTTCACATGCTTCATCAAACATTTTCCATACAAAGGTCATTTTGAAGGAAATTGAATTCCCTACAACTTTGTGACTCACAAGCCAAGCCCAAAAATGCTTCATTTGGAAGACATGAGCTAAGACATTATAGGTCCTTTTAAAAGTCAACAAAAAGTCAACAACTTCCAAAGAGCATAACTTGAGAATGGTAAAAGATATGGACATGAGACCAAAGAGGTTGGTTAGAGGACTCTATAAGCTTTCTAAAATGTCCAATAACACCTTCATAGCATTAAAATTGAAGGATTTGTGCCCTTGCAAAGTTGGGAAATTTTTGGAAAGTGTATGAAGCAAATGAGGCCTTAAAACAAATTTTTGCTAAATGAGCCCACCAAATTGCCATCCAATCTTTATAATATCACCAAGCACGACCCAACCCATACCTTTTCTGATTTTTTATATTTTATTTTATATTTATTTGAATTTTATTCATTAAAATACATATTAAATCAAAATAAAATCAAAAAATCAATATTTAGACATGATTCTTCTTCTAGAAAATCATCAAAGCCATTTAACATGATTAGATGCTATCCAAATTCGTGCAAGGCTAAAATAGCAAGAGAATATTTGTTTTTTGGACAATTATAGTGAGGAGATTTCTACCATATCAAGCAACTTCAAATCCATAAATAAGGCCCAGCTTTTCTGACCTAATTACACTCCTTATATATACCTAAGAGTGCAACCATTCAAGGAGGACGGAAATTTGGCACAAGAGAGACATTTTTCAAACTCAATTTTCTTGAGAAATTTGCAAATTCGGTTTACTACTTACAGGCCATATCAACGTGTTTTGAAGGTTGATTCATGATCCCTGAGGACCCTTGATGCTATCCCATTGCCGTGCATCATCTAGAAGCCATCCATATGCATAAACCGATCTTTAACATTCATACTTTTTTTTGTTTTCGTTTCTGAATATTCGCTTGTTTTCAATGAATTTTGACTTGAATTTATTGTTTGTGATGAGCTATAGACTGATTCTGGACAGGTTTCTTGAAGCTTCATCACCTAATACGAATTTGGCCATGACTAGGGTTTCGGCCAAGCTTTTAGGGTTTCTTGATTAAGATCATATAAACGACGTTGATTGATGCATTTGAATCATATAGGACCTGGGCAAACCATTGGTGTATTCAATTTGGATGATTGTTGCTTATTTTGTAGGTACTCAAGGTTTTTGGTTTCCTGTGAAAAAATACGCAAGAAGATTCATGGGAAAATTCGCAGGAATTTTCGCAGGAAAACCTGCGAAATTCCAAGGTTGAAGAAGACAGTTCGCGCACGTTTATCATTTTTGAATTTTGTTTTATTATATAATCAATTCTTGTGAATTAGTATTAGTTGAGGCACGTTTGGTCTGGTGGTGGCAGTGTACGCTGGTAACGTTCAAGACCTGGGTTCGATCCCCAGGTTCTATATTTTTGCTTATTTATTTTATTTTCTTCAGGTTTGATATTTATTGGATGTGGTGCGTCTCCTTGTTGGCTATGCGCGCGCAGCCCAGTGGTCCATCCTCAGGCTGGTAATGGGGAGGTCCTGGGTTCAAATCCAGGCCTCCCCCCTTTCTTTTTAAACCTTGTTTTTGTTATTTTATTTTATTTTCTTTTTATTATATTAATTATATTATAATTAAACTAACTAATTAATCATGATTTTCTTAATTAAAATATTAATCCTAGTATTTTTCTATTAAACCTAAAAAAATTAACTTAATATTTTTTTTTTAATTTTAATTAATTATTATTTTTATGTAAATAATTTTATATTTTATTTATTATCATTATATTTTCTTAATTAAACTTCTAAAAAAAAATTCTAATGCTTGTTTAACCTAAAAATAATTGTTCTTTTTGCATTTTTATTTTCTGTATCCATTATCTTAATTATTATTTTTATTATTATTACTAATATTTAATTATTGCTGATTTATCATTAATATTCTCTTTATCATCATTAATGTTTCTCGATTATATTGTAACTGTCCTGAATCCGTGTAATAGTCGTAGATTTATTTTCGTTTTTATTTTATTTTGTAAATATTCTTATGGTTAGTAATCCTAGGGTGTGTTTGACTATGTAAAATTAAAATTAATTTAGAATCACTTAATAAGATAAATATATGAATACGGACACTCACACACGTAAGTCGATCTTTGATCGCCATCTCACACTTTCTAAGGTTATCCCTCATGTTGCCTAACTATAAGGTCAAGTAAGGTGTCTTAAAGCAAAGTCCCTTTTCATAAAGTATCATCAAGCCCCTTTTAAGATTATAAGATCAAGTCCCTTCGATGTTGCCTACGATAAATGATCTTGTCCCTTCGAATAAAAGATGATAAGTCCCTTCGTATTGCTAAGACACCTTACAGTTGCCTAAACACAGATGTCCCTTCACATGTCCCTTATCACATCCAAGGTAATGACCACCTATTCCTTAATAATAGGGATAGTCTTACCATTGAAAGAACATTTAAGAACAGTAAAGATTTAATTTAGGGTAGGTTCCTCTTAAGTACTTGCTCACTTTTCTTCAAAATACTTCATTACACTTCACATTTCAAACAAATTTTCAAAACAAAGTCTTTATATACATCCATACAAGGATCATTATAAAGTACTTAGAAATTTTTTAATCACACACTACACTTCTCAAAACAGTTTAAAGTGAGCTAAGTAACTAAGAGCCCATGGATAACCATGGATATAAAGGGTGCTAACACCTTCCCTTTATATAACCTACCCCCCGAACTCAAAATCTTTTTAAGGTCTTTCCTGTTCTTTTATGTCCTTTCCTTTTGGATAAAATAAAAGTCGGTGGCGACTCTTGCTATCCGCAACAT
The DNA here is from genome assembly GCA_963966055.1 of Lathyrus aphaca. NCBI lineage: Eukaryota > Viridiplantae > Streptophyta > Magnoliopsida > Fabales > Fabaceae > Lathyrus > Lathyrus aphaca. Next base: position 68,287,856 of record OZ014525.1, on the reverse strand, counting down.
TTAACTAAAGTCAGTTCTCCCACCGTGTTACAACCACCATATTCTTGTAGAATGCTAGTTCCGTCGAACGGAAAAAATCCAGTAGAGCCCGAAAATAATGATAAGTTTCCAAAAAGAACTTATACATTCGACGTCACCAAGTGTGACGAAATTTTCGACAAATTAGTCGAAGACGATCAGATGATAGTTCCACCAGGAACTAAAGTGCCTCCTATGGAACAGCAAAAAAAGAGAGGTTTTTGTAAGTACCATGGTTTTTTGGGTCATAAAACGTCTCAATGTTTCCTTTTCAAGGACCTAGTGCAGAATGCTATCCGTGACGGAAGACTGAAATTCAGTGACAAGCAAAAGCAATAAATGAATATTGACTCAAATCCCATGCAGACTGTTGACGCCCACTACGCTGAGCCATCAATCATTAACATGGTGGAAGTGGAAGAGAGTTTTTAGTATGGATTCGAAATGGTAGGAGCTACTGAAGGCTTCGATACCAATGTCAACATGGTGTAGATTACTGAAGATCTCAGAGATAGGGACGAAGTTACTGAATGGCAGAATATTGAGCACAAGTTTGAAGGCGAATCAACTAGTTACAGTAAGAAGGTCACTGAAGGCCTCAACAACCTAGCCAAGATTGGACGCACAGAAAATCTCGACAAAACAAAGGCTTGTGAAGTCACTGAGGATTCTGCCCCAGCAAAAGTGGAGGCCACTGAAGGTCCCATCAACATGGTTAAAGCAAAGGCCACTAAAGGCCACAACAAACCAAGCAACGACGAAGGCACTAAGGACTCCGTCGAAAAAGATTCGGGGATTACTGACAACCCTAATATGACAAAAAACCAAGAAATTTCTGGCAACCTGAATAATGCTAAAAAGGAGATTGATGAAAGCTTCAGTAACAATGATGGGGTGGACGAAAGTATTGTCATGCTGAAAGAAAAGGTTGACAAAATGCCTGAGAAACCAACCACCTATGAAATCCCGCGAAGAATAATGGAGGATCCTAAGGGAAGTCAAGTCGAAAACTGCTGCCCAAAAGCCTGCGAAGGAGAACTTCCAACTGATAGGGACAACTCAACAGAAGAAATGGGTGAGGCTGAGAGGATGTTGATCGAAAAAATGGACAAGTTGAAGATCACTAGTGGTAAATCAACTAGTATCAACATGGTCAAAACTTCTCAAAAGAACACAACACTGGCTCCTGAGGAACACCGTCAAGAAGAATATCAGAGGTTAGCATATCATAAGGAGGAAGAAAGTCTGATTGATTTTATGAAAAGGTGTCAAAGTAAGAAAGCTGAGGTAATGTTGTGTCCACGCTGCAACGCTATTTTCGACAAGAAAGCGGCAAACAATTTGGAGGTGATAGAATATTCCAAAAGAAAAGGAAATTGGGGGGAAAAACCATACCCAAAGGTAGAAAGATATGATCCAAGAAGAAGGGAGCATCACCAGTCAGGAATTGGAGGTCGAGGCTACCATTCATATAAACCAATAAACAAAGGCATCGATGATAGGTGGGTACGACCCATCAGGGACGCTCAAGGGCGAAAGGAGTGGAGGAGCTTCAACATTCAGAAAGGTTCTTCATCAGCACAAGAAATGAGAGCTGAGAAGCAGAAACCATGGGTTTACCCTTCAAAAAACTACAAAGGAAAAAACCATATGACTAAGTCTCTGTGCAGAAGATTCCAGAGGCAAAAGAGGGTCGAAAAGGAAGCTATGGAGAAAGGAATGACAAAGAAAGATACTGGAAAAAAAGGTGATGCTGCACCCACTCACAACGCTCAGGAGATAGAGAAGAAAGAGATTTTAGACAACAAAGCCCCAAGTACAAGTATGGAGTGAACAAAGCCAAAAGAGGAAGTTCAAGATGATGAAGAAATGACTGACGACTTTGCGTCTGGTTCTGAAGCCTCTTTCGACATAGTGTGAAATGTTGTCTCAATGTTGCCCAAAAATTATGACAGAGTAATGCAGATGGAAGACGAAGACGATGGTGTCGAGGAAGAACAAATGGATCACAAGCCCTGTATGCTACTACATCACGAACAATGGTTGTGTGAAGGAGCAGAATGCGTTCTTCGAAAGGCCAGATGACTCGCTAAAAGGACATTTGAAACCCTTGTTTATAAAGGGGAAGATTGATAATGTTGGAATAAACAAAATACTAGTGGACAGAGGGACAACAGTAAACTTAATGCCCCATTTCATGTTGAGAAAGATTGGTAAAAACGACTCTGATGCCAAACCACACAATATGGTATTGTCGAATTACGAAGGAAAGATAGGGACTACCATAGGAGTGATCCAGGTGGATTTAATAGTTGGTACAATAACAAGACCAACAATGTTTATGGTAATAGCGTCGAAAGCAAACTATAACCTCCTCATAGGGAGGGAATGGATACATGGCGTGGGAGTTGTGCCTTCGTCGATGCACCAGAGGATTGCTATTTGGAGACCAGATGGCATAGTAGAGAATATAGAGGAAGATCAAAGTTATTTCATAACCGACGTCAATCACGTCGATCGCCTCAGTTTCGATAGAAATTTGGCTCACATTCCCCCATGTAGTCCAGCCAATTTTGACCTAAAAAAGACTGACAATGCATATTGCTCCATGTACCTCCACCCTACATATGGTTTCCAGTGGGATAAATAAGTGGTGGACGAGTCGTATTATATATGGGGAACCTCCCACATACAACCCACTAGGTGGGGAAGCGGATTTGTAGATGATGACTGAAGCATCTGCGTTAGAAAGAATTACGGCTTACATAGCCGAAAATAAACTCAAAGTGGCACTTGAAGCCAAAGTGAAATTCATGGTTGTCGAAGCCAGTCAAAGCGAGTCCAACCAAAAAAGTATAGAAATAGACGTTGAAGAGAATACTAAGGAAATCCCAGATGGCGAATGGCAAAATCAGAAGCTCGACGCCATTTATGATGACAAACCTCTGGGGTTCGAACAAGATCCAATGATGACCAACATGAAGATGGTGGCTCAAGACCCATTGGAGGAAATAGACTTGGGATATGGGGCAGACAAAAGGCCAACCTACATAAGCGCCAAGATGGATCCTCAGTTCAAAGTCGAAATAGTCTAGCTGCTGCGCGATTACAAAGACTGCTTTGCATGGGACTATGATGAAATGCCTGGTTTAGACAGAAGCTTGGTCGAATTAAGGTTGCCTATACTAGAAGGAAAGAAGCCAGTGAAGCAAACACCAAGGAGTTTCGCACCTGGGGTTCTGTCGAAAATAAAAGAGGAGGTCGAAAGACTTCTGAAATGCAAATTCATTCACACAATGAGGTATGTGGATTGGATTGCAAATATAGTTCCTGTAATAAAGAAAAATGGAAAACTTAGGGTATGTATTGATTTTAGAGACTTAAATTCAGCTACACCTAAAGATGAATACCCTATCCTATGCCAGTAGCAGAAATGCTTATAGATTTAGCAATAGGCCATGAGTATTTAAGCATGCTAGACGGATACTCTGGTTATAACCAAATATTTATTGCCAAAGAAGATATTCCTAAGACAACTTTTCGTTGTCCTGGAGCGATAGAGACTTATGAATGGGTAATGATGCCTTTCGGCCTAAAAAATGATGAGGCAACTTACCAACGTGCTATGAATTCAAATTTTCATGATTACATTGAAACTTTCATGCAAATTTATATTGATGATATTGTGGTTAAGTCCGTTTCAGGAAAAAGTCATATAAATCATCTTTGACAATCCTTTGAAAGGATGAGGAGGTTTAGTTTGAAAATGAATCCCCTAAAATGTGCTTTCAGTGTGCAGGCGGGTGACTTTTTAGGTTTTGTAGTTCACAAAAAGGGGATCGAAATCCATGAAAACAAAGCCAAAGCCATAATGGAAGCAAAAACGCCATCAACAAAAAAGGAGTTGTAGTCTCTACTGGGGAAAATTAACTTTCTAAGAAGGTTCATCTCCAATCTTAGTGGAAAGACACAGGTCTTTTCACCATTGCTTTGACTAAAGAAGGGAGACTTCACATGGGGGCAGGAACATCAAGTTGCTTTCAACCTGATCAAAAAATACCTCTCTAGCCCTCCAATCTTGATCCTTCCTTGTAGAAGAAGAAGCATGAGATTATACATTTCAGCATAAGATAAAACACTAGGGAGCATGTTATGTCAAGAAGATGAGAATGGCGTCGAAAGAGCCAACTACTACCTCAGCATAGTCCTGAATGACGCCGAAACTAGATATAGTGTTATAGAAAAATTATGTCTATGTGTATATTTTTCCTGTATGAAATTAAAACACTATATTAAACCTGTTGATGTATATGTATCTTCCCATTTCGACGTAATAAAATATATGTTATCAAAATCTATTTTGCATAGTAGAATTGGGAAGTGGACTTTAGCATTAACAGAGTATTCCCTAAAATATTTGTCTTTAAAGGCTGTTAAGGGACAAGTGGTCGCTGACTTCATAGCAGACCATTCCATAAATGAAAATGAGTTAGACTATGTCGAAATGGAACCTTGGAAGTTATATTTTGATGGTTCCAGCCACAGAAATGGAACTGGAGTCGGAATGCTAATTATTTCTCCTAATAAAATTCCAACAAAATTCAAGTATAAAGTTGAAGGCTCGTGTTCAAATAATGAAGAAGAATACGAAGCCCTGATTTCAGGACTTGAAATCTTGTTGGAATTGGGGGCAACAAGAGTCGAAATAAAGGGAGATTCTGAATTAGTAGTAAAACAGTTGACTAAAGAATATAAATGTGTAAAAGAGAATTTGATTATGTACTTCGTCATAGCCAACAAACTTCTTTAAAGATTCGAAAATGTGGACATCAAACACATGCCCAAGATGGAGAACCAAGAGGCGAATGACCTTGCCCAAATAGCATCTGGTTATAAGGTGTCGAAAGAAAACCTGGAGAAGGCTATTGAAGTTAGAGGAAGAGTTGTGTCCACCAAATTGTCTCCATCATATTTGGAAACAATAAAGTTAGGTTATGGTGACAAATAAAACTTTGAAATTTTCAACATAGATGATTCAAGAGTTGGGGATTGGAGAAAACCCATCAAGGAGTATCTGCAGGACCCAAATACGAGGGTCGAAAGGAAAGTCAAGTACAGAGCTTTAAGTTATGTACTTTTTGGAAATGAGCTCTTCAAGAAAACCTTCAAAGGGGCTTTATTAAAATTCTTATGCGAAGAAGAGGCTTATATGGCTTTGTCAAACATACATAGTGGAACTTGTGATGCGCATCAAGCAGGATATAAAAGGAAATGGTTTCTATTTCGACAGGGAATGTACTGGCCAATAATGCTAAAGGACTGTATTGATTTCGCCAAAGGATGTCAAGAATGCCAATTGCACGCAGGCATACCACATGTTCCTGCAAGCGAATTACATTCGATTGTGAAGCCTTGGCCATTTAGGGGTTGGGCTTTAGACCTAATTGGTGAAATTCGACCAGCTTCTTCAAAAGGACAAAAATACATTCTTGTTGGAATAAATTATTTTACTAAATGGATTGAAGCCATACCTTTGGTAAATGTAGACCAGGAAACATTCATCGAATTTATTCGACGACATATAATTTACAGGTTTGGAATTCCATAAACAATAACCACAGATCAAGGATCAATGTTTACTGGAAAGAACATGCAAGCATTTGCAAAAGAAGTAGGATTCAAACTCCTTACTTAGACACCTTACTATGCTCAGGCAAATGGACAAGTTGAAGCAGCTAATAAAGTGGTAATCAACTTGATTAAAAAGCATGTGGATAAAAAACCTAAGAATTGGTATAAGACTTTATATCAAGCTTTATGGGCTTGTCGAACGTCTCCCAAAGAGGCTACGAACTCAAACCCATTTAGGCTGACTTATGGTCATGATGCAGTCTTGCCAATCCAAATTTATTTACAGTCGATTCGAATCCAAAGGCATAATGAAATTCCGTCAGATGTATATTGGAATATGATGATGGACGAATTGGTTGATTTAGATGAAGAAAGATTACATGCACTGGATTTGTTAAAAAGGCAAAAATAAAGAGTTGAAAATTTTTATAATAAAAAGGTAAAGCATACAATTCTTCTTGTTGGGGATCTAGTTTGGAAGGTAATTCTTCCCATGGATCAAAAAGATAGAGCGTTGGGAAAGTGGTCCCCTAAGTGGGAAAGACCTTTCCAAATTTTGAAATGTTTTTCGAACGACGCATATGAAGTCAGAGAAATAGGGAAAGACAAAATAATATTCAAAATAAATGGAAATTACTTAAAAAGGTACAGACCAATATTACAAGAAGTAAAAATAACCAAAGAGTAAAATTGCATACAAAGGAAAAGATAATGTACTTTTCCAAACAAATGGCATTAGATTCATTACAAATAGTTTACTGGCGAATTAACTAGTACATAAAAAGCTATCCCTATTACAATTGAATTTTATCAAAAGTTTTCTTCAACTCATCAAACTTTTTCTTCTGAATTTGGAGTCGACGTTCACAAAATCTCTTGTTGGTCGAAAGGGTCTCAATTTCTTGAGTAAGTAGTTGAGCCCTTTCAGCATGATGAACCCCCACCTCTAGCTTTTCATCGATCTCTTTCTGATTAGGCTTCTGAAGAGTTTATTTGTGATTCTTCTCCTGAGATATTTTATTTTGAAGTTCATCCATCTCCTCCTCCCATTTCTGAATGTTGGCATCGCATTCGACAAACTCTTTGGCATAAGCCTCAAAGATCTTTTGCAGCACTGTGATTTTGTTGGTCGAAATGGTTGTAGCATCCCATTCAGCAAGTTGGGTTTCAGAATTTTTGGAGATTTGTTTTGAAAAATCCTTAAGACGATGCAAGTCAGCACTCACCATGACGACCAGGGTGGTCAGGTCAATCACCAGGCTTCTCACTTCAACAGGAGACTCCAAGATGTTGACTTATTTTAGGATCTTCTTTAAGTCGAAGCAGGCAGTTGAATTTGCATCTAAAACCTTGAACAAGTCCACATCAAGGATTTTTTCCTTGATCTCAGCCAGGACAGCTTCAAGGGAGTGTGTGCTGGAAGTGGCTCCTGAAGTAGTCGAAGTACTTTGAGAAGAGTCTTGAAAATAAAAATGGGCACTGAGTACAACTTTGAGGTACTCCAAGGGCTTTTGCACTTTGAGATTCTCAATCTCTTCACGAGAAAGAGTTGTCGGACTAGTTGTCCCTCCTTTCTATGAGTCAGGATTTGGTTGGGTTGGGTGCCCTTGGTGTGACCCAATGTTTTCGTCCTTCGACTTGTCATCATCACCACCAGTTACTCCTTCTTCGATATTATCACCTTCGACCTCAACATTAGCTTTTGGGTCTTCGTCCTGCTGATGAGAATTTTCATTTAGAGGAGGAGAATGAGAGTGGTCGTCAGAGTATTTAGGAGAATCAGGCGATGGTGGTTCTTCCGCCTCTGGTTCCTTTGTCACATGTTTAGGAGAAGAGGGTGTTGGACTGGTGTTGCACCCCAAAATTTGCCCTCACAATACAAGACTTTGTGTGCTAAGAAGGTTCACAAGGTTCACAAGATTCACAATGCTTACAAGGCCTTTCATGAGGTTCATGAAGTCTACAAGTCACTTTATGAGGTTCACAAGGTTCACAAGGTTCACAATACCTTCCATGAGGCTCATGAAGTTTACAAGCCACTTCATGAAGTATCACAAGGTTCACAAGATTCACAATGCTTTCAATACCTTCCATGAGGCTCATGAAGTTTACAAGCCACTTCATGAAGGATCACAAGGTTCACAAGATTCACAATGCTTTCAAGACCTTCCAGGAGGTTCATGAAGTCTACAAGTCACTTCATGAAGGTTCACAAGGTTCACAAGTTTCTCAATGCTTTAAATACCTTCCATGAGGTTCATGAAGTCTACAAGTCACTTCATGAAGGTTCACAAGGTTCACAAAGTTCACAATTGGTCAAAAGAGTTGACAATTCCCTCAGACAGTGCATCTCCTAAGCAGTGCATCCAAAACTAGGGTTTTGACTTTAATCAGGCTAAATGGACTTCCAAGACTTCAAGTGAGATTCATAACATCTTATATGTGTGTAATAACCCCCATGACAAGTTTCAAGACTTTTCTCAGAAGTTTGCTCAGTCAGATGATCAGATAAGTCAAAATCAGTCAATGCAGTTAAAAAGTCAAACTGAGGTCAACTGTGGTCAAACCAAAGTCAAACTTCATGATTTTTTGCCAACATCAAGTATATTAAGTAAAATTCATCATTTGATCAAGGGTTGATCATGATTCATCAAGGAGATTCCAGATCATCAAGAATCAGGAGTTTCTAAATTAGGGTTTCCTCAGTAAAAGTCAACTGAACTTTGACCAGCCATAACTTTCACATACTTCATCACCAAGTCTCCATCCAAAGCTCATTTTTAAGGAAATTGAATTCTCTACAACTTTGTGTCTCACAAGCCAAGCCCAAAAATGCTTCATTTGGAAGGTATGAGCTAAGACATTATAGGTCATTTCAAAAGTCAACAAAAAAGTCAACAACTTCAAAAGGGCATAACTTGAGATTGGTAAATGATATGGACATGAAACCAGTGGGGTTGTTTAGAGGACTCTTCAAGCTTTCCAAAATGTCCAAGAACACCCTCATACCATTAAAATTGAAGGATATGTGCCCTTGCAAATTTGGGAAATTTTGAGTTGGTTTATGATGAAAATGGAGGTCTAAAACCATTTTTTTCCAAATGGGCTTGCCAAATGATGACCCAACCCATACAATGACTTCATGCACGACCCAAACCATTAAAAATCAGAATTTTTATTATTTTATTTTTATTTATTTTGATTTAATTCATTAAAAATCATTTTAAATAAAAATAAAATATGAAAATGTAAGATTTGATTTGGATTAAGATTCTAGAAAGTCATAAACCTTGATTAAATTAGATTGATATGAAAATTATGATGATTGTCTTAAAATAGCAATGTTATATCAAAAAATATTTGAATTTTAAGACATTATCTTTTTCAATATCCAATGATCAAAAAGTCCAAAGAATGATCACATATTTTGACCTAATTCTATTCACTATAAGTATATAAGCACATCACAAGCATTGGCACGGATTTTTGCTGCCTCAAACAACACACTCCAACTTCAAAAAATCATCCAAAAAGCTTGATTCGGATTCCTTGCTAGAGGCCATTCCAAAGCATTGTGAAGGTTGAAATAGGTTCCTTGATCATCATTGAGTGTAAACTGATCATCATATTGCTCCATAACATCACATACTGACAAATCTGATTCAAATTTTCTTCACACTTTTTGATTTTTCGTTCTTGAACATTTACACATTATTAATAAGTTTTGTTTAATGATTTGTGCTTAGTGAAGGTTTGTGATGAATTCTGGGTGGTTGGATTGAAGAAATCATAGCCGAATCGAAGGATGCCATTTTAGGGTTCATAACCTTAAAATTAGGGTTTCCCGTTTGCGTGAATATAAATGAATTTTAAAAACGTAAATCAATTGCAAATGTTGTTTGGATCATACTCATGTGATTAATTTGAAAAAACTGTACGTAAATGATAGTGTATGGGTTTCATAGGACTTCCTGCAGGTTGAAATTCGCAGGAAAAGTGGCAGCTAATTTCGCAAGTGAATTCGCAGGTCAGAAGGTTGAAGACGAAGTTGACTGGCGCGAAAGTCAAATTCAAAAAAGAAGCTTATTTTATTATGTATCTGTTTCTGTATATGTTACCAACGAGCGCGTAGCTCAGTTGGTTTTGCACGCAGGTGGTGAAAGCAAGAACCAGGGTTCGATTCCTGGGTTGCATATTTTTTTGATTTAAAGTTCATTTACGCAGCAGGCTTAATATATTATTTTCATCACTCATCATAAAGGCACGCTGCACAGGCAACTCAGTTGGTTGGTGGTTATTGAGGGAAGCTGGGAGACCTGGGTTCGACCCCAGGCTCCAGCAGGTGAGTTTTTTTTGTTTGTTTTAATTGTTTTTTGTAATTCTCTTTATTTTCTTTTAATTAAATATTCATAAAAATAATATATTAAAAATTATGTAATTAAAATATGTATATTATAGGAATTAGATTTAATTTTTGTTATATGTAAAATTTAATTTATTTTAATAAAACCCTAATTTTATTTTACAAATTCATTAAACCTTAAATATTTTTCTAACCAATCCTAAAACCCTAAAAAATATTTTCTAAGCAAACCCTAATTTTGTAAAACCTAATTTATTTTCTAAATAATAAAAAACTAATTTTATTTTATGATTTAAATTTATAACTTTTGTAAACATATTTATTTAATATAATTAAGTTTTGTAAATATAATTATTATGCACATATATATAATTATTTTTTGTAAATATAATCTTTAAATATAATTATAACTTATTTTCTTCATATAATATGTAAATATTTTTCTAATTTGTTTATAATCTAAATTTTATATATAAATAATTTTTAATATGTGTTTAGAAATAATTGAACTCATAATATTTTAATTTTGTAATTATAATATGTTTAAAAATAATTTAATAATTGGTACCTAAATTAAAATGTTACAATAATTATTTAATTGTTCATATTTCTTCTTATTTCTAAATAATTGTCTATATTAAAAATCTAACTTTTGTTTATTATTTTTATGTTTTTGCTAATTCTATTTATTTTAATTATTATTATTATTACTAATCATATTATTACTAATCCATTTGTTATTATGCTTATTATTTCACTAACCTTGTTTAAATTTTTATTATTATTATTATTACTAACCCCTATTTATTATTGCCTATTTATTTTATTTTTGCTTATTATTTATATTTATTTATTTGCTATTTATTTTAATTGCTTATTATTATAATTATTATGTAATTGCTCCTGGATGTAACTTTTGTAAATATTTAAATTATTTAATTTTCATGCCATGGTTAGTAAAATAGGGAGTGTAAACATGTATTCTATTTAAAAATTGAATTTAGATCATTTTAATTAAAAGATAAATTAAATTAAACACTCACACACGTAAGTCGATTTTTAATCGCCATCTCACTTTCTAGGGCTATCCCTCAATTTTGCCTAATCATAAGGTCAAGTGGGGTGTATAAAGCAGGTCCCTTAAAAAGAAAAGTCATCAAGTCCCTTAAATGGTTGCCTTCATAAAAGATATTGTCCCTTTCGAATAATGATGACAGTCCCTCCTAAATGCTTAATACACCCCACAGTTGCCTTCATTAACAGATGTCCCTCATATGTCCCTCACATCCAAGGTAATGACTACATATTCCTTAATAATAGGGATAGTCTTACCATTTAAAGGATAAAGAACAGAAAGACTTAAACTTTAGGGTAGGTTCCTCATTGTTGCTTACTCACTTCATTTAAAAACTTTTCAAACACTTCACCATTTCAAACAATTTTCAAAATACAAGTTTTTTACGCATCCGTACATGGATCATTATTAAACTCTTATGAAAATTTTTATTCACACACTACACTTTTCAAAAACAATTCAAAGTGAGTTAAGTAACTAAGAGCCCATGGATAACCATGGATGTAAAGGGTGCTAACACCTTCCCTTTACATAACCTACCCCCCGGACCCAAAAATCTTTTAAAAAGGTCTTTCCTGTTCTTTTATGCCTTTCCTTTGGATAAAATAAAAGTCGGTGGCGACTCTTGCTATCCGCAACATAACTAAAGTCAGTTCTCCCACCGTGTTACAGAACTGGCGACTCTGCTGGGGATTTAAATTTAAGAGGGGTACCCTTAGGAATTAAGATCACCTTAAATTGTTTGCCTTATTTGCTTTATATTATATTGTTGGGGTGCTCTTATGTGTGAAAGGTCCTAACCTGGATCTAAGTGTACCTTAGGTAAATGGCAATAGACCAAGGAAATTGTACGGCGTATACCGATATGGTTGATCTGGTGGCCATAGTTAGTGTGACTTCTTGGTTGGTGCTTATGTTCCTTAAGTCAAGTTGAGGATAATATGAGGCTGCCATATGTTGTCAATGCACTAACTAACTTTTAGAACCCTAGTTATCCCATATTGGCCTTTAGAAAGTAGTGAGGTAACCGGCTTTGGTGCAGACTGAAGTTGGTTGACACTCGATACTACGCTCATTGAGATCTTAAACTTGGAGGGTTTTGGTTGGCAAGTAAGTTGCCTTCTGATCAACCACCCTTGTGAAGGATCAATGATATTGAGATCCCTTAGAAAATGGTTACTTTTGTAGGACAGGATGAACCAACTAACTTCAGGGGAGGGTACTTACCTTTGAACCTCATGCAAGCCTTTAAACCTAGGGCTATTGTGTGACTTGCTTGTGTGTGCCACATGTTTGTGATTGAGCATAACATCATAGCATCATCATGCATCATAAGCATAGCATTTTCACTAACCATTTCAAGGATCAAAGGATTTATCTTTGTTCTTTGTTGCAGGTCATGGCTTCTGCTCGTAGAAACACCATCAGGATCAACTTTGTGGGCATACCTGCCAAGCTTAAAGAGTTGGTTTCTCAAGTGTCTGATCATTCCCAGTTCATCAAGATACATGGTCACCTATTGGATCTAGTCACTTCAGGGTTCAATGAAGACATGATGAGTGTTCTGTTTCAGTTCTTTGACCCTAAGCACCATTGCTTTACATTCCCCGACTACCAGTTGGTTCCAACCATGGAAGAGTTCTATAAACTTCTGGGTATACCTGTTCTTGATCAAAGACCCTTCACAGGCTTGGAGAAGGAGCTTAAACCAGAGGTTATTGCTGCAGCTCTACATCTGAAGAAGTCTGACATTGTCCTGGAAACGAGAAGCGGAGTCAAGGGTATTCTAGCTAAGGTGTTGATAGAAAAGGCTCAAGTGTTCTTGAAGGCCATGAGCTATGATGCTTTTGAGGAGATCTTAGCCTTGCTGATTTATGGCTTAGTATTGTTCCCCAATCCAGATCAGTTCATAGACGTTCATGCCATCAATATATTCCTGAGTCACAATCCAGTGCCTACATTGCTGGGAGACATCCTGCATTCTCTTCACACCCGTACTACAAGGGCAAGAGGAACTTTGATGTGTTGCATACCTTTGCTTTCTAGGTGGTTTATTTCTCACCTTCCTCGCTCAGTAATGAAGAATGAGCAAGGGTTCAGATGGTCCAAAAGAATTATGTCACTCTCGCATTCAGATATCCATTGGTGCTCCAGATCTATGGAGAATGTCACCATCATTGACCGTTGTGGGGAGTTTCCTAATGTGCCACTGCTAGGCATAAGGGGAGGCATCACTTACAACCCCTCTCTAGCTTTACGACAGTTTGGTTACGCTCGGAGTGATGGTCCACATGACATGTTGATTCAGGGTATTGTGTTTGATTACGACAACGATCTTCAAGGTTACCGTCAGAGATTCATACGAGCATGGGGAAAAGTAAACAAGGTTGACAGCAAGACACTGGAGCCTAAGTACACTATTCCTATGGAGGCTTATCTCAGATGGGTATGATCTCGTGCTCAGACTCTCATGATACCATATCCTGCCGTCCTACCAGTTACCATGGAACCTGTTGCTGAAGGAGACACAGCTTATACCATCCTTCACCCAGACATGCCTACTGATACGGAAGACTTGCAGAGATCATGGATCCAACTGAAAGAGCAAAGAGATACTTTCGAGGCTCATTACAAAGCAAGCCAAGAAAGGATCCTGGAACTAACAAAGCAACTTCACGAGGAACGGAACCTCAACTCATACCTCAACACAAAGAGGAAACGTCCATGGGAGACTTAAAACCCCATCTTTTGTACTTATTTCATTTCATTTTTTTGTAAAGCCTAAAAGGCAAAACAAAGTTATTACTAATAAAAGTTTACCTTCTTGTTTGTCTAAGCAAATTTAAATCCTGCGGTCCTTGAAAACATTGCATATGCATTCCCATATCATTTCATTGCATCACAGGTTTAATTGTGCACAGGTTTCTCATCTTCTCGCTGTTTATTTCAGCAATGGCTCTTGAACAATCAGTTAAGGATCTCCAGGCACAAAATGCACAGTTCCAAGAGCTGATCTTGAACCTGTCCAAGGGGCAGGATGAATTGAAGGCACTGCTGGCCAAGAAGACTAAGAAGACTAGAAGGTCAGCCGGTTTGATCAACATGGGAAGAAGGTTCAAAGGTCTTGCCAAGACCAAAGAACCAGCTGAAGACTCTGAATCTGAGGAATCTGAAAAAGAGGGAGGCAGTCTCCACAACACTATGGGGGACTCTGACTCTGAGGCTAATTATTACCATGATCCTAATGAAGACAAATTCAAAATGCTGGTGGATAGGATGGATGCCATGGAGTTGCAGAAATCATCTGGGCTGGATTTTGAAGATTTGAGTCTGATATCTGGGGTAGTCATACCCATTGGTTTCAAGGTTCCTACCTTTGTTGTTTATGATGGGGTCTCTTGTCCCAAGCTGCATCTGAGGTCTTATGTCAGAAGAATTCAACCTCACACTGCTGATAAAAAGTTGTGGATCCATTTCTTTCAAGAGAGCTTATCTGGAGCTCAGCTGGAGTGGTATTATCAGTTAGAGAGTGCCAACATCAGAGACTGGAATGATCTTGCTGAAGCTTTTTATAAGCAGTACCAATACAATGCTGACTTAGCCCCCACTCGCATGCAGCTTCAGAGCATGTCCATGGGTGCCAAAGAAAGTTTTAAAGAGTATGCTCAGAAGTGGGGAGATTTAGCTGGAAGAGTTCAACCCCCTTTGACTGACAGGGAATTGGTTGATATGTTCATGTGTACGCTGAATGGACCGTTTTACAGTCACCTCATTGGAAGCTCATCATCTGGCTTCACTGAGTTGATCATGACAGGAGAGCGAGTAGAAAATGGTATAAAGAATGGTAAGATCCAAGTGGATACTTCTTCATCAGGTGCTGCAAAGAAGCCTCCCACTGGGAAGAAAGAATCCAATGCTGTTTATGGTCAACCTGATCGTAACAGAAGGCATCAGTCTGTTAGTGCAGTTCATATTTCAAATCCAACTCCTGCAACAACAGAGCAGCCACAGGGCAACCAACAGAGGGCTAGAAGACAGTTCACGAAGATCAACATGTCAATGGCTCAGGCATTGCAACATTTGTTGAAGGCTGAACTTATTACTTTGAAAGAGGCTCCTCAGAATCCTAATGTTACCTCTCCCAGGTACAACCCCAATGCACGGTATGCATACCATTCAAACTGTCAAGGACATGATACTAATAACTGCTGGGTCTTGAAGAATAAAATTCAAGATATGATTGATGCTGGAGAAATTGAGTTTGATCCTCCAGGTACTCCAAACGTGATTACTGCTCCAATGCCAAATCACGAGAAGACTGTCAATGCCATTGAGGAAGATTTGCACATCCATTCAGTTGATGAGTTGACCACACCAATGTCTGTTATCAAGAGGAAGTTAGTACAAGCTGGGTTCTTCCCAGGTTGTCGTGAAGATTGTTTGTACTGTACCTATAAGCCGGATAGTTGCTTCAGATTGAGAGATGGAATTCAACGTCTCATGGATAAGTATACTATAGTGTTTGAAAGGAGACCGTCTTCTGTGGAGAGTATGGTAGAACATATTACTAGAGGTAAGAAGATTGAGGAGGTTGACATGGTTGACAAAGTGTCGGTGAAAATCACTTCCAAGGGACCTATTAAAATCACCCATCAGGGTCCAATCAAAATTACTGCTGAAGGTCCTGTGAAAGTTGTTGCTGAAGCCAGAGTGGATCCTGTGGTTATTACTACTCCTGGTCCTATCCCGTATACGTCTGACAAAGCTGTGCCTTGGCATTATGGATCTGATGTCTACATCCATGGTGTTAAGCAAGAGCCTGTAGCTGATGTGCCTGTTGATATTGATAACATTGCTGGATCTAGTAAGATCACACGTAGTGGAAGAGTCTTCTCATCTCCAGTTACTTCTAAGAATGCAGCTACTCCTGCTGCTACTTCCACCACTGATGCTAGGGGCAAAGGCCCTGTTATTGAACCTGTATCTACTGATGTGCCAGCTGCTGATGATCTCTCTAAGCAGATGGAAGAAGTATTGAAAATCATTCGCAAGAGTGATTATGACATTGTTGATCAGTTGGGGCATACTCCCTCAAAGATTTCTATGTTGTCCTTATTGTTGTGTTCTGAAGCTCATGCAAAAGCTTTGATCAAGTTTATGAAGACTGCTCATGTACCTAGTGCAATTTCCGTGGATCAGTTTGAGAACTGTGTTGCCCACCTGACCTATGACAATGGGTTAGGATTTTCTGATGCTGATTTGACCCCAGCCAAGAGGGATCATAACAGGGCCTTGCATATCTCAATTGAATGCAGGGGCACTACCCTGTCACATGTATTAATAGACAATGGTTCCTCTCTGAATGTGTTGCCCAAGGAAGTCCTGAACAAGCTGAGTCCTGAAGATGCTGTGCTGAAGCCCAGTAACATTGTGGTGAAGGCTTTTGATGGTTCTAGAAGAGTAGTACATGGGGAAATTGATCTTCCAATCAAAGTTGGCTCCCAGGTTTTTACTGCTACATTTTATGTGATGGATATTCGTCCTTCATACTCTTGTCTGCTTGGTCGTCCCTGGATCCATGGGGCAGGTGCTGTAACCTCCACATTACACCAGAAGTTGAGATATCCGGTAGAAGGAAGGGTTGTTACTGTCTATGGAGAAGAAGAATACTTTGTCAGCCATGTGAATACTTTCAAGTATCTGGAAATGGAAGGTGAATACATTGAGACTCTGTGTCAGACGTTTGAAGTGGTTCCTTGGGTTGTTAATGACTATGTAGCTCCTCCTGTTGCAAAGAAAGTTCATGTGGTCACCAGAAAACCTCCAACAATGGCAATGGCCTCCCTCAATGATGCTATAGCTGTGGTGGATGAAGGTGGTTGTACTATTTGGGGTCAGCTTCCTGATATTCCATACAAGTCTGACAAGTTTGGTTTGGGTTTCACTGCAGAATCCCAGAAGGCTGTTCGTCGTGCTCGTGCTGTTCGTATCACTAATCAAGGGGTTGTGAAGAACCAGATCAATGCTGTGGGAGATCAAGATGAAGACTACAACTTGGATGCGTGGATTTTTCCTACTGTGGGTGCTGGACTCAATAATTGGAAAGCTGAAGATGTTATCCCTATCTCCTTTAGTCAGGAGTAAATACTATTACTGTGTTGTTTTTTTAAGTTTGTAATTTCTGAACAATTAAAACTCTCAAGCCTTGTGCCTTACGCGGGGCACAATGGTGTGCTTGTTACGGGCTGTCATTTCATTTGCATACTTCATTCAATAAAATCAGTGGACGTTTCGTTTTCGTAAATATTGTGTTCCCTGTCTTTCTTTTCTTTTATTTTTGCTTTATCAGCTATGTGTTCTTACACACACACATCACTAAAATGCAGATCCTCATCCACTCTGGATCCTGTTGATAACAGTTCTACTATTGCCAATTATAATTTCGAGAATCTGATCTATCAAACTGAAGACGGAAATGAGGACGATTGTGAAGTACCTGTAGAGCTTGCTAGGTTGTTACAACAAGAAGAGAAAGCTATACAGCCACATGAAGAGCCAGTCGAGGTTGTGAATCTGGGAACTGAAGAAAACAGGAAAGAGGTCAAGATAGGGGCTGATCTAGAGGACAGTGTCAAAAGCAGGCTGATTCAGATGTTACATGACTATGTGGAGATCTTTGCTTGGTCTTATGAAGATATGCCAGGGTTGGATACAAACATTGTGGTTCACCGTTTACCAGTAAAAGAAGATTGTCGTCCAAAGAAGCAGAAGGTTCGTCGTATGCGTCCTGAGATGTCATAAAAGATCAAAGCAGAGGTAATGAAACAGTTTGATGCAGGGTTCTTAGCTGTGACTTCTTATCCTCAGTGGGTTGCAAATGTGGTACCAGTTCCTAAGAAAGATGGTAAGGTACGTATGTGTGTAGACTACAGGGATTTGAACAAGGCTAGCCCCAAAGATGACTTCCCACTTCCTCATATTGATGTTCTGGTAGACAACACTGCTCAGCATAAGGTATTCTCTTTTATGGATGGTTTCTCTGGTTACAATCAAATCAAGATGGCACCTGAAGATATGGAGAAGACAACATTTGTTACACAGTGGGGCACTTTTTGTTATAAGGTGATGCCATTCGGTTTGAAGAATGCAGGGGCAACATATCAGCGTACTATGGTGGCTTTGTTTCATGATATGATTCATCATGAGATAGAAGTTGAAGGTGGCAAAACACAAGGAAGGGGGGTTGGAATTGGGTTTTCTGTATAATTAAAATTAACTTCTAAAGACACGTTTTACTTTATCCTGGTTCGTTTGAACTCAAACTACATCCAGTCCACCCGCCAAGGTGATTTTGCCTCTACTGAGGTCTTAATCCACTATTCAATAAGAATACACACAAAGACCTATAGTCAATGTCTTCTTGAGTCTTCTGACTAAACTTAGTCACTCAAGGAAAAAGATAATTGTTACAAGAATGATAAAGACGTAACTTAAAATGCTTCTAGGTAAGCAGGTATCACTAAGTGAAAGTTACAGCAATAAGAACAAGATAAAATGATTTGCTTGAGTATATGTTATACGTTGTAATGCGTTGCGTTATCATTTTATTTCTTCAAATGATGTCCTTTATATAGTTCTTGATAAAGTAGCCGTTGGAGACATCTTGAACCAAATTAGGATATACTTTAATACCTTAATTTCTTTCCATAAGAAGAGATACTTGTCTTTGCATATTAAAGACCATATTCTTTAATTAAAGCTTTTTTAAAAAAGGATACCAGCATCTTCTAAGCGGAAATCAGAGATAATGAATAATATATGCGCAGCCAATAAATGTCATTTAATGCTGGATTCTTCTTTGAGCGTATCTTCTATAAAGGTTCTCCTTAGCTTGTATGGATTACTCAAACAATATTATCTTCTACACGAGAGTAAGTATATTCATTAGAACTTTTAATATGAAAGACTTTGTTATCATCAAAACACTTAAAGGATCAGAACCACATTTGTTCTAACAATCTCCCCCTTTTTGATGATGACAAAACATTTTAATTTAACAAGAAGAGAGTTTAATGAGTTTAAATGTACTCCCTTTGATTTGAAGAAAACTTTCTTTCAGATGTTCTATGATCCTTAGCTCCCCCTGAGTTGATTACTTGACCTGTTTCTTTTTAAGATATCAACTCAAATACTTTTATCAGAATATGTAAAAGGCAGATTATGGTAAACTGCTATGGATCAGAATCATTTTCGTTTCTCCCCCTTTTTGTCATAATCAAAAAGATAAAAGGAGAAAGAACAAGAGAGAAAAAAATTATAAACCAAAACCAGTAGAGTTAAAGTACTTAGAAGCAAACGCAAACAACCAGTAGAAGTTCAAATAGTTATGCAGAACCAGAAATTAAAATAGTAAAAAATAAAGCATGAGAGAAGAAAATCAGGTGTTCATCTTAGTGACTAAAGTCTCCAGCAAAGATTTAATGTCTGATGAAGATTCCACTTGCTTGGTGAGTAGAGTCTTCATTTCAGCAGTTGTTTCTTCTTGCTTGTCTAGACGTTCCTTCACTAGTTGATTTTCTTTCTTCAATTCTTGCAGAGATTGTAACACAAAATTTGTTTCCAGAGGTTCTTCAGTTTGTGGAGCAGCTTGATTTTCAGGACTATTAGCAGTTTCTTCAACAGAGGATACTAAAATCATCTGAAGTGCTGAGAGCTTATCCAGAGGTTCTGGTTCTTTCCAGGGCTTGCTGTCCAGCAGAAGTGGTTTAGTTTGTGCAACATTTGAGACTACTGCTTGAAGGTACTCACAGAAGTTCTGATGAGCAACATCATAGCAGATGTCCTTGAGTCTTTTGGACTCAGCAGTAAACCATTTTCTGAGGTCAGCCCATAGAAAATCAGATGCAGCAGGATCAGTAAGCTCTGCACAAGCAGTCTTCAGATCTTCTAATTTTAATTTCAGAACTGTTTCAAAAGCCAGTAGTAAAGTAGAAATGTCGGATTTGGATGGTTTGGGTTTTGGAACAGGAATAGTTCTTTTGTTGGACATAGAGGACAGTTTTTGAAGTGCTTCAAAGTCAATTGTGGTTCTAAGGGGATTGTCATTTTCAGTCAGAGTTTCTTCGGGTGAATCAGGAATGTTTATGATAGAAGGTGAATTTTGGGATGTTGAAATGTTATGGGAAATTGAGGCAGCATCTGAGTCTTGGTAGTGTTCAAGATCAAGGTCAAGTACAGCTTTCAAGGCAGATTGTGGTTCATTTGTAAGGGAGCAGTCAATATCAGATGGTGGAGTGTCATCAATTGGTATGTCAAAATCAGCAATAGTTTGGGGTTGATGATTTTCTGTTTCTGTTTCTGGTGGATTTAAAGAGGATAGGATGGATGCAACAGCAGAAGTTGTGAGAACTTCAGTTTGAATGGGACTAATATTTTGGGTTGGTTCAGAATCATGCATTTGTTCAGAGTTGGTATCAGAAGATGGTTGGCTAGAGTGTAAAGTGTTAGAAGGTTGTTCAGACACTTCTACAGTTACAGCTTCTACAACAGTAATGGAATCAGGATTAGAAGCAGAAGACTTACCTGTTGTCTTAGATGATTTTTGCATCTTCTGAGAGGGGTCTTCAGCAGTCTTCCTTTTCTTTAATCTGAGAGAGGCAACATCTGGAATTTGTTGATGGAGTTCTTTTGGGTTGAAGTCAGGTACCGTACCTTGACGCTTGCAGATATCCATATAGTTGAGAACAACATCTGCTGGTGTATCAGAAGAAAAGAGAGGAAAGCCTTCCAGAGGTATCCTTCTGGTGCTAATAACTTCTCTAGAGTGAAGAATGGGTTCTTGCTGAATGGATGTGATGAATCTCATTTTCTTCAGATTTTTGGCATTCAAGGGTTTTCCAACGTCTGTTTCCAAAAGTTCAGATTGGTTTATTTCTGCTAGGAAGTCCACTAGCTTGTTCTGACACAGAATATCAGAAATTAATCGTCCAAAAGGTATCCAGTCCCTTTTGGTCTTCTCACCGTCCCTTGTTTCTTTCACAGCGATGCGAAGATTTTGAAAGAGTGTGTGTGCAAGATTGATTTTCTTTTGCTTGGAAATGAAGTAAAGGAGGAATTGTTGATCCAGATTGATGTAGTCTGGAGAATTTGTAGGTTTCCTGTGACAGATTGTCCCAAGAATTATTTTTGCCCAAATACGCAGAGGAGTCTTTAGGTCTTTGATCTTGTTTGATGGTTTTCCAGCGGTGAAAATTTCTTTAGCAATCACGACAGCATCAGATACTCTATCCATATCACTACATTTGATACCATTGCCATCAGTTTCAAAGAGTTTGGCAATGTGATCTTCAGAGATGATAATCTGTTTACCAAGCACATAGGAGGTAACTTGTGCATCATTTTGGTATGCGTACATCCAAAATTCTTTAACCAGTTTAGGGAAAACTGGTCCCATTAGCCTGTCAAAGTATTTTTCCCAGCCTTGAGCTTCAACCTGAGGGAGGAGGTCAAAACCATTATCCTTCAAGCTTGCGAAATCAACGAACAACTCACATAGTACTTCCAGTTTCTCAGGAGTAGTGGAAAGAGTCTTTGATGGTTCAACGTAGTAATCATCAGAGAAATCTTTGCGTGAAGATGATGAAGCCATTTAGTGACTAAGATGAACTTTTAGGGTTTAGGGTTTTTAGAGAAAAATGAGGAAGCACAAGAGACTGAGAGAAAAAAAAAACTTTAGAGAGAGTAAGATGCGGGTAAAATTTGAAAAAGAGGAATACACTGATATTTATATAAAAAAATTAAAGCAATTTATTAATTGAGAAATTAGTGGGAAACAATTAAGTTTGAAAACATAATCATTAACAACATTAAATGCGCTGACATGGGGTAAAGCGTAAATGATTCTGGAACAGTTACCCAAGAGATTTTCTTGCCTTTTTGGTGTCAGACCTAGCCGTATCAGATTCCAGAATCTCAACAGTTATCCTTCTGAGCGAACAGTTGTTAAGGCACGTTCTGTCACTCTTCAGAATTTGAACACGTGTTGTGATTCTGATGGAAGTCCTTAGAGCTTTGTTGACAAGTGTTTGATATGAAGATCTACAAATTAATCTTTTGAACAGAAGTTCTAAGAGTAAACGATAGAGCATAGAATCTTCTGAGACAATCAGATAGAATATAAATAGTAGAACTTCTAGAGATAAGACATATGATTAAATCATTTTCATTCTGGACATAACTTCATGCTAAGGTTAGTTAGAATGAAATTAAATCTATCTTCAGAAAGGGGTTTAGTAAAAATATCAGCCCATTGGTGATTTGTGTCTATAAATTTTAACATTAAAATTCCCTTCTGAGTATAGTCCCTAATGAAGTGATGTTTAACTTCTATGTGTTTAGCTCTAGAATGTAAAATAGGATTTTTAGAGAGACAAATAGCAGAAGTATTGTCACAGAGGATTGGAATGTTACTCTCATAGATATTGAAATCTTCTAGCTGATTTTTCATCCAGAGCATCTGAGTACTGCATCCAGCTGCTGCAATGTATTCAGCTTCTGCAGTTGATAATGCTATGGTTGGTTGTCTTTTGCTAGACCAAGCGATTAGGTTGTCTCCTAGAAATTGACAACTTCCAGAAGTACTTTTTCTTTCTGTTCTATCTCCAGCAAAGTCAGCGTCACAATATCCTACAAGTTTATACTTTTCTGATCTTCTGTAATACAGACCAAGATTAGTAGTACCTTTCAGATATCTAAAGATTCTCTTAACTGCTGTTAAGTGAGTTTCTCTAGGATCTGATTGGAATCTAGCACATAAACATACACTATATAGAATATCTGGTCTAGAAGCAGTAAGATAGAGAAGTGATCCAATCATACCTCTGTAGAGCTTCTGATCTACTTTCTTACTTACCTCTTCTTTCTCCAAGATACACGTAGGATGCATAGGAGTTTTGGATATTGAACTTTCTGATAAATCAAATTTCTTCAGAAGTTCTTTTACATATTTGCTTTGATGGATATATGTTCCTTCTGATGTTTGATTTATTTGAATTCCCAGAAAGAACTTTAATTCTCCCATCATGCTCATTTCAAATTCTGCCTGCATAGATTTAGCAAATTCCTTTCCCAAGGCACTTTTAGTAGAACCAAAAATTATATCATCTACATAAATTTGGCATATCAGAAGATCATTTTTAATGTTTTTACTGAAAAGAGTTGTGTCCACTTTCCCTCTGATGAATTTATTTTCCAGTAGAAAATTACTTAATCTTTCATACCAAGCTCTGGGAGCTTGTTTTAAACCATATAATGATTTTTTGAGTTTGTAAACATGTTCTGGAAATTTTGTATTTTCAAAACCAGGGGGTTGGTGTACATATACTTCTTCATCAATATAACCATTTAAAAATGCACTTTTGACATCCATTTGATACAGAATGATATTATGATTTACAGCAAATGATATTAGAAGTCTTATTGATTCTAACCTGGCGACTGGTGCATAGGTTTCTGTATAGTCAATTCCTTCTTGTTGGCTATACCCTTGTGCAACCAGTCTTGCTTTGTTTCTGACAACTTCTCCTTTCTCATTGAGTTTGTTTCTGAATACCCATTTGGTGCCAATGATGTTGAATCCTCTGGGTCTAGGAACTAGATCCCACACATCATTTCTGGTGAATTGATTAAGTTCTTCTTGCATAGCCAGAATCCAATCATTTTCTGATAGAGCTTCTTCTACAGAAGATGGTTCAATCAGAGAGACAAGTCCTAGTAGTGTCTCTTCAGAGTTTTTGAATGAGGATCTTGTTCTGATTGGTTCATCTTTCTTTCCCAAGATTTTATCCTCTGGATGATTAATATTGCTTCTGGAGAGCTTCTTCTGGATGGGTTCTTCAGGTGTTGATGGAGCAGTTGTATTGTTTTGAACTTTAGAAGATTGATCTTTAGAAGTTCTGTTTGTAGAGATTTCTACTTCTATATCTGCAGT
This sequence comes from Lathyrus aphaca, assembly GCA_963966055.1. Taxonomy (NCBI): domain Eukaryota; kingdom Viridiplantae; phylum Streptophyta; class Magnoliopsida; order Fabales; family Fabaceae; genus Lathyrus; species Lathyrus aphaca. The sequence goes on along the minus strand of OZ014525.1, from coordinate 68,263,781 downwards.
AAATTCTTTTTGCTTTGGTTTTTCAGAACCAAGCTTATCATCAAATCTGACATGAATTGATTCTATCACAATACGTGTTTCTGTATTGTATACTCTGTATCCCTTAGAACGTTCAGAGTATCCTAACATATAACACTTTTGTGCCTTAGAATCAAATTTATTCAGAGTATCAAGAGTGTTTAGCATAAAACAAATACATCCAAAAGGATGAAAGTAAGAAATGTTGGGCTTTCTGTTCTTCCACAATTCATAAGGAGTCTTTTCAAGAATAGGTCTTATAGAGATTCTATTCTGAATGTAACATGCTGTATTTACTGCTTCTGCCCAAAAATGTTTAGCCATATTGGTCTCATTGATCATGGTTCTGGCCATCTCTTGTAAAGTTCTATTTTTACGTTCTACAACCCCATTTTGTTGTGGAGTTCTAGGACAAGAAAAATCATGAGAGATGCCATTTTCATTAAAAAATGATTCTAATTGTTTATTTTCAAATTCTCCACCATGATCACTTCTGACTTTTATGATCTTTGATTCTTTTTCATTTTGAACTTGTTTACAGAAGTTAGAAAATACAGCAATTGACTCATCCTTGTGTCTAAGAAACTTTACCCATGTCCATCTGCTGAAGTCATCTACGATCACCAATCCATACTTCTTGCCATTGACAGAAGCAGTTTTCACTGGTCCAAATAAGTCAATGTGCAGAAGTTCTAATGGTCTAGAGGAAGATACAATATTTTTAGCTTTGAATCCAGTTTTTGAAAATTTGCCTTTCTGACATGCTTCACATAGAGCTTCTGAGTTGAACTTCAAATTTGGAAGTCCTCTGACTAGATTGAGTTTGTTAAGTTGAGATATTCTTCTCATATTAACATGTCCCAATCTTCTGTGCCAGACCCATTGCTCAGTTTCCACAGACATTAGACATTTTACATTTTGAATTTTTAATTCAGAAAGCTTTATTTTATAAATGTTGTTCTTTCTCTTTCCACTAAAGAGGATTGTTCCATCTTTCTGACTAACAGCTTTACAGAACTTTTGATTAAAGATTATGTCATAGCCATTATCACTTAATTGACTTATGGATAATAAATTATGCATTAATCCTTCTACAAGCAGAACATTAGATATAGAAGGAAGATTTCCGTTACCAATAGTTCCGGAGCCAATAATTCTTCCTTTTTGATTGCCTCCAAAACCTACATGGCCTCCATCTTTTAATTCAAGACTTTGGAACATATGCTTTCTTCCCGTCATGTGACGTGAGCATCCAGAGTCCAGGTACCATGATTGGTGTTTCAGTTTTGCTGTTAAAGACATCTGCAACATACACAATTTTATCCTTGGGTACCCATATTCTTCTGGGTCCTTGTTTGTTAGATTTTACAAACTTCTGATTTATTTTGGGTTTTAAATCAGAACTTGTAGAGCAGGATGACTCACTAGTGTATATAAGATCATGATTATGACCGTAGGTGAAATGAGAACTTAGAGGAGTATTGGTATTTATGACAATGTCATCAATATTTTTTAATTTCAGAGTTTCATTATTTTTCACATAGCCAATGCCTCTTCTTTCATTTCTGCTAACACCATAGATCATAGAAGCAATCTTACTTCTATCTAAACTTTTAGTAAGAAATTGTTGAAAACTATAATCATATTGTTTTATGATATTATCAGAATTGATTAGATCTTCTAATTCAGATTTCTTCTGAGCTTTGAGCTTTTCAAAAGAGTTTTTACATTCAAAGAGATTTTCTTTCAGCTCAGAGTTTTCTGTTTTCAGTTTTCTAATATCTTCTAATTCAGATACAAGATTTTGTTTGACGTCTTTGTATTTGAATTGAAGCTTCTGATATTTTTCAAGAATTTCTGAAAGACTAGCTTCTAGCTCAGATCTAGATAATTTAGAAAATACCTCTTCTGAGTCTGATTCTAACTCTGATTCTGATGAGTGATCATCTTCTGGTATATTTGCCATTAATGCAATATTAGCTTGTTCATCTTCAGAATCTGACTCTGCTTCAGATGATTCAGAATCATCCCATGTTGCCATGAGACTCTTTTTCTTTTCTCTGCTGAATCTGTTTCTAGGTTTGTCTTTCTGAAGTTTTGGACATTCACTTTTGTAGTGTCCTGGTTCTTTGCATTCGTAGCACACAACTTCTTTGCTTCTGGGTTTCTTGTGACTGGATGTTGATTCAGAATAATTGTTTGATCTTCTGGTATTTCTGAACTTCTTCTGACGATGCTTCCAGAGTTGTTGAACTCTTCTTGACAAGAGAGATAATTCATCTTCTTCTGATGAGCATCCAGAGCTTTCTTCTTCTTCTGCCTGTAAAGCTTTAGAAACATGTTTGTTAGATTTAAGAGCTACAGACTTACCTTTCTTCTGGGGCTCATCTTCTTCTAATTCAATCTCATGACTTCTCAAGGAGCTGATCAGTTCTTCTAAGGAAATTTCATTCAGATTTTTTGATAACTTTAAAGCAGTGACCATGGGTCTCCAGGCTTTAGGTAAACTTCTGATGATTTTCTTCACGTGATCTGCTGTTGAGTAGCCTTTGTCCAGAACTTTTAGTCCAGCGACCAGAATTTGAAACCTTGAAAACATTTTTTCAATGGTTTCATCTTCTTCCATCTTGAAGGCTTCATACTTCTGGATGAGAGCTAGAGCTTTGGTCTCCTTGACTTGAGAGTTGCCTTCATGTGTCATCCTTAGAGAATCAAACATGTGTTTGGCTGAATCCCTGTTTGTGATCTTCTCATATTCTGTGTACGAGATGGCACTTAGAAGTATGGTCCTAGCTTTGTGATGATTTCTGAATTCCTTCTTCTGTTGAACTGTCATATTTTTCCTTTCGATCTTCTGACCATCTTCTCCAACAGGATGAATATATCCATCTGTCACCATGTCCCAGAGATCTCCATCTAGAGCTAGAAAGAAACTCTCTAGAACATCCTTCCAGTAGTCGAAATTGTCGCCATTGAACATTGGTGGTTTAGCATTGATCTTGTCATTCTGATAGTCATTGTTAATTCCAGTTTCTGCCATGTGTTTATCTTCTGGATCTTTTACTGACACGGTAAAGTGTAATACTCAGAACCTAGCGCTCTGATGCCAATTGAAGGTGGCAAAACACAAGGAAGGGGGGTTGGAATTGGGTTTTCTGTATAATTAAAATTAACTTCTAAAGACACGTTTTACTTTATCCTGGTTCGTTTGAACTCAAACTACATCCAGTCCACCCGCCAAGGTGATTTTGCCTCTACTGAGGTCTTAATCCACTATTCAATAAGAATACACACAAAGACCTATAGTCAATGTCTTCTTGAGTCTTCTGACTAAACTTAGTCACTCAAGGAAAAAGATAATTGTTACAAGAATGATAAAGACGTAACTTAAAATGCTTCTAGGTAAGCAGGTATCACTAAGTGAAAGTTACAGCAATAAGAACAAGATAAAATGATTTGCTTGAGTATATGTTATACGTTGTAATGCGTTGCGTTATCATTTTATTTCTTCAAATGATGTCCTTTATATAGTTCTTGATAAAGTAGCCGTTGGAGACATCTTGAACCAAATTAGGATATACTTTAATACCTTAATTTCTTTCCATAAGAAGAGATACTTGTCTTTGCATATTAAAGACCATATTCTTTAATTAAAGCTTTTTTAAAAAAGGATACCAGCATCTTCTAAGCGGAAATCAGAGATAATGAATAATATATGCGCAGCCAATAAATGTCATTTAATGCTGGATTCTTCTTTGAGCGTATCTTCTATAAAGGTTCTCCTTAGCTTGTATGGATTACTCAAACAATATTATCTTCTACACGAGAGTAAGTATATTCATTAGAACTTTTAATATGAAAGACTTTGTTATCATCAAAACACTTAAAGGATCAGAACCACATTTGTTCTAACAGAAGTGTATGTAGATGATATGATAGCCAGGTCTCAGAATGAAGAACAACATCTTGATCATTTGCATAAATTGTTTGAGAGGTTGAAGAAATACAAGTTGAGATTGAACCCAAACAAGTGTACTTTTGGAGTTAGATCTGGAAAGCTCCTGGGTTTTATTGTCAGTGGAAAAGGTATTGAAGTGGATCCTGCAAAAGTGAAAGCTATACGAGAGATGCCAGCTCTCCGTACTGAGAAGGAGGTTAGAGGTTTCTTGGGACGATTGAATTACATTGCAAGATTTATTTCCCAATTAACTGCCATCTGTGAGCCAATTTTCAAGTTGTTGAAGAAAGATCAGGTGATGGAATGGAATGATGAGTGCCAGACTGCCTTTGATGAAATCAAGAGATACCTGCTAGAACCTCCAATTTTGATGCCACCAGTTGATGGAAGACCCTTGATTATGTACTTAACAGTGTTAGACAACTCAATGGGGTGTGTATTGGGGCAACATGACGAGTCTGGTCGAAAAGAGCAGGCAATATACTACCTTAGCAAAAAGTTTATCGACTGTGAAACAAGATACTCACTGCTCGAGAAAACTTGTTGCGCTTTGGCATGGGCTGCTCGCCGACTAAGACAGTATATGTTGACCCATACTACCTTGTTGATTTCGAAGATGGATCCAATCAAGTACATATTTGAGAAACCTGCTCTCTCCGGAAGAATTGCAAGATGGCAAATGATCTTGACAGAATATGACATACAGTATACTACTCAGAAGGCCATTAAGGGAAGTGTTGTAGCTGATCATTTGGCTCATCAAGCAGTGGATGATTACCAATCAATGAGTTTTGAGTTCCCTGATGAAGATATTATGATTATTACCAAAGAACCTGGACAATATGACGGACCTGAACAAGGATCCCGATGGACTATGGTTTTTGATGGTGCCTCCAATGCACTTGGTAATGGTGTTGGTGTTGTGATTAGTTCCCCCGAAGGTTGTCATACCCCGATTACTGTCAGACTTTGTTTCTATTGTACCAATAACATGGCTGAGTATGAGGCATGTATCCTGGGTATTAAAGCTGCTATTGATATGAAGATTCAGTTCCTTGACGTGTGTAAACACCCCAAATTTGCCCTCACCCATTCACACCATGGCTTGTGATCATTCTCATATGCATAAGTACAATCATGTCATCTCACATCTCATTTTTTATCCACTGCATAGCTTTCAAGGCATCTGCACCTAGGGTTTGTGATCTGAGCAATCCCAAAGCATCTTGAGCCATTCCAAAGGCAACCAATCAACTCAAAGGGGTCCATGTGTGTTCTTATATCATATTCCATCTCCTCAAAGTCAAAAATGCAGAGGAATCACAAGAGCTGGGGTTTGAGTGGATGCAGAGCCAGGTTGAACTGCACAGTTGACTGAAAACTAGGGTTTTGGTTTCAGAGGCCATAACTCCAAATTTTTTGGTCATTCTTGTCTTCATTGATCTCTATATGGTATAGGGAGTATACATATCAATTTTCATGAAGAAATTCCATGGGGAAGTCATCTGATCAAGAGTTGACTTTCTAGACAAGTCAGTGCAAAATCAGGGCATCTGAGGCCCCCAATGACCCAACCAATGGGTGATCTTCATCATTTTGAGTGTATATGATCTTTATTTGATCATGGAAGAAGGTTGAAGTTCATAGAAATCAAGAATTTAGGGTTTTTGCAAAGGTTGACTTTTTGGGCATAGTTGACTTTTCAAGAATGCATCATTTTAGGTCAATTTTCAAGCTTTGATTCTTGGTCCAAAAAGGCTTCAAATGGAAAAACTTTGGTCATGAAAGTTGTAGATCTCATCTTTCCCTTTTCAAAAAGTACAAGAACATGATCAAACCCTTCTTGGATCAAAAGTTATAGCAATGCAAAGTTGGCAAAAATCATTAATTTCTAAGGCATGCTTCAAATGGAAATTTTGCAAAACCTTGAACCAATGCATCATGTGACCTCTAATTCATTTCAAACCATTACACAAACATTCTCTAAGTCCTAAAAATCAGAATTGGATCAAGTTTGCTCATGGCTTGGTTTGTGTAACAAGACTTTATCACATGTGAACCAAAGTTGCCACAAGTTGCAAAACACTCATTTCACTCCCTACCACTTGCAGCCTTGGATGCTGAACCAAGCTAGGCTCATACACACATCATGCTGCGCAGCCCCATGCTTTGTACTTGGCTAGAAGTTGCCCATGCCCTATCTTACAAGAAGTTGACATTTTTGCAAAAGTGGCCACACCTATCCATAAAGCACATGTCAAATCAACTGGCCAATGAGAGAGAGTCATATGGACAATTTGCAAGCTAGCCATAACAAGAAGAAAGGCTGAAACCAACTCATTCCACACATTCACAAAAACCTTCCATTTTGCATAAGCTTTCGAATTCCTCTCCACAGCTTGCAAACACAAAAACCTTTTCCTCCATTCAACTCACCATGTATCATTGAGTAGAAACCACCCAAAGCATAAGCCTGAAACAGCAAAAGCACCCCACTGCCATTCTTCATCCTCATTCTGCAGATTCATTCGAATCTCCCTCCCTAGCCCACAAACAGCCAAACAAACCTTGCAAAGCTTCTCCATACATCATCTGGACCATAAACCATCATTCACAGTGGCCTGAATCAGTTAGAATCACCATAGCCATTGTTGACTGAGCTTGAAGCAGGAGCTTTCGAAACTCATCAACCAGCCTACATAAATTGTTCTAAGGTATTCAAACATCATCAAGGGGTCCTAAGGAGTGGTTTGCACATAAAGAGAAGGCCAGAAAGTTCCTAAACTGAAAGCTTCAAATCTCAGGTAGCCTGAAATTTATTTTTTCCAGAAATGGTTTCTCATGTTACAAACTTGTTCCATTTGTTTCACTGATCATTCTGGTACCATTGGTTTTGAAAATGGTTGTGATTTGAGCATTTAATTTGACTCTGAAACTGGTTTGCCCTAAAAATGTTTGCTTTCGATTCATGTGATTGATGAAGAATAAATTTGTTTGGGGTTAGGGTTTTGATTCAGGAGATCATGGGGTTCATTTCTATATGTTTAGATTTCACTTTTGATACGTTTTGAGAAAGATGGGAGTTTTTCAGGGGAAGTGCTCGCCGGAGAAGACGACCGGAAGTCTTCTCCGGCAGCCTGAGTGTAATTAGGGCTTAATCCAGTCATTAATGTCAGTTTGAATTTGAACCATTGATTGCGTGGAATTGTTTGACTTCGCGCGCAGATAGAAGGCCAGGATCAGTTTGATTTGCCCTAATCTCTTTCATTAGTTTAATTAATTATTAATTAGGATAATTAAGTCAGGTGCAATCTCCACCCTTCATTCACGCGCCAGTCAACAGATTTGAATCCAGGACGCATCTCACCCATCCAATCTGATTACTTTTTATTTTATTTGTTTTTATTTCATTTTCTTTCATTTAAATTGCATAATTAATTTAAAATAGCAAAAAAATCTTAAAAATTATGAAACTTTTTCCTTAAGGTTTTATTAATTTTTATGACACAAAAATATTTTTATTTTATTTTTTATCATTAAAAAAGTATTTTTAAATATTTAAAAGATTATTTTTAATTGATTAATGGGAATTAATTAATTAAAAATACTTTTAGGTATTTAAAAATTACAAAAAAATTCATGAAATGTTCTAAGACATTTAGAAACATTGTCCAACCTTCAAACCAAATTTCTTTTTTGATCTTGATGCATTTTAAGAATTTTTCATTGAATTAAATCATTTTTTATGCATTAATTTGATCATAAGTTTAAAAATTCATTTCTGCCTATTGGAGAAGGTTGAGACATTGATTCTTCTTGCATTGTTTTCCATTTGGCATGTAGTTCCTAGGATAAAAAGGCCATGAATTGTTCTTGCATTTTCAAATTGTTTGGCATTTGTTTTGTTAAGAACCCTAAAAAACCCTAATAACTTAGAAAATTCATATCTTGAGTTTGGTTGAGAGTTGAGAGCTCCCCTTTGGGCAGTGGTTCATCATAGGCCTAGGGTTTCTTTGGGTGCCATTTTCCATTTTTTATCATGAGGTTTGCTTCTGTTTTGGGTTTTTGTCTGATGTTTCATCCATGAACCCTAATTTGGGCTATCTCTTGCATCCTCCTTGCATTCCCTTGCATAACATGACTTGTCTTTGCATTTTGTGCATGTTTATGATTCACTTGACATCTTAAGACATATAGGAAGCATGTTTGATCATTGCATTACATATTTGCTATGTCATTTGCCTTGTGTGTTTCATAACATTCCATGTTTATTCATGCTCCTTAGCTTGCATCATTTGCATTCATAATCTTGTATGAACATCCCCATGCCTTGCCTCATGTTTGCAGCACCTCATAACATCATAATCATCATCAACATGCTTCTGGTTTTACTTAGCATCATATCATTTCATCTCATCTTGCATTGCATTGCATTTTCTTTCTAACATTTCAGGTGGTAAGTGAACTTGAGAAGTGAATTTGCCTTCACTTCTCATAACTTTTCTTTTCATCTCTCTTGCATCCATTGCTGCATTTCTATATGTGTTTGAGTTTGAGCTTGCTCATTCTTCTTCCTCCCACTTTCTTTCTTCAAGTGACTTGACTTCTTGAATGAAGCAAGTCACTTTGCTTCTCTTGATCTTATTCATCTGCTTCCTGGTGGTTCCTCTGAAGATTGTTCTTGCAAACCTCACAAACCTTAGGATCATCCAAGCATGACAATGAATTAGGGTTTTGATTAGTCCCCCCATAATTTTACCTTTGTGTCTCTTTTGAGTCTTCTCTTCTCACCTCATAATCAGGGACTAAACCCTAAAGGCTTTAAGACTTTGTGATTAAGCTTGTGCCTGCATCCTTCTCTTAGGATGGAGTGTATAACTTTAATCCTAAGTCTTGAACCCTTAAGGTGTTTAAACCTCTTAATCAATCCACTTAATAAATATCAAGACATCACACTTGTAACTTGGGCCTTGCATTAGGGTTCTAATTCTTCCTTAAGTGGTTAAGAAGGACTAACCCTAGTGTTAATGGACAAGTCCCCCTCAAGTTGTCTTACAAACCATAAAAATCACTTCATCATCTTATCATTAAATAAAATCCACTTATCAAAGGCTTGTTTTGTCATGAGTTTAATCCCTAATCATGGATTAAGTTGAGGAGCTTTCCTCAGCTTAAACATTCTCATCTATTATCCTTCTTTTAGGATGGTGTAATGAGTCTGTTTAATCCTTGATTATGGCTTAACCTCATTACTTAACACTAAACAAAAACAACAAAAACATCTAAATAATCACAAGTAGGTTAATGATCTTAATCCTACACCAAAGGTGATTAAGTGTGAGAATCTGACTTCACACTTAAGGTATTCTCATTACCCCTAATCAGAGGGAAGATGTGATGAGTTTACTAACCCATTGGTTTAGACTTAAGCTCATCATCCTATGACAAACTTCAAAAAGCAAATAAAAGACTGAAAACACAAAAACAAACAATAATCGTCTCCTCCGGGATTCTTTTCTCATCACCTTCACTCACAAACGAGAACTTGCTTCTTCCGGCTAATGCAAGACAGTTAGCACCTGAGCCAGACAGGTCATACACTTGAGCATAGGCAAGCAAGCAGTTCACAAGTCAATTCATCTTTCAGTCTCTTTGGGTCGAACTACGGTGTTCTGACTTCCTCATTGCACGAGAGGATACGTAGGCATAACTTAACAGTTATCGAACAAAAGTCTCTGTACATTCCCCCTCTTTCAGCATCATTCTCTTAGCCTCATGATCATGAGCATACTCTCATCCTTACACTGACACATCATTTATACATATCACACTTCACTTCTTCTACACCGACACCTGTACATTCTTTTCCAGCTATTTTACACACAGATTGCACTGACACTACCCCTTTAAAACACAAATCTTTTAAGCGTGGATCCCGTCGAGTACGGCGGACAATCTGGGTGCTAATACCTTCCCAGGTTGTAACCAACCCCCTTTCTCAGTCTCTCTGGTTCGCAACCGTCTTATCCATCTCTTTCTAGGTCTATGCAGCATTGCCTTTCCTCCGGGATAAAAATGCCTAGCTGGCGACTCTTTTCATCTCCAGTGAGTTCACGGCTGTGTGTTCTCACTGTTCCCTCTCGCCGACCGTTCGCGTCTGTACCTTCATCTGACCCGGTGTCATTTGTCGGGAGCGACAGCTTGGCGACTCTGCTGGGGAAACTTATACTGCAACCAGGGCTTCTGGTTCTTTTTGTGGGTTCCTCCTAGCGCTTGTTTGATTTGTGTTTACTGGGGTGTTATGTGCTTGTATTTATTTTTGTTTATTGCTTTATGTACAGTTACTTTACTGCTTTCTTTATTGCATTTATTTATATCATATTGTCATTGCTGCTGGCTGGATCTGGTTGTTTGCCTTGGTGGGTGGGTGATTCATTGAGAGTTAAGGTCCTATACCTGGGACCTGAGTAACACCTAGGCTAGAGTGAATCATATTCTTTCCCATTCCATTTCGGTCTGGTGCGGGAATATGAAACACGGTTCAGATATGGGTTTCTTCTTGAGAACTCTGTGCTGCAGATTTCCTGCAATGCTAGGGCTATCTGGGAAGCCTGCTAAGTCTGGATGACCTTTTAGTATTGACCTTCAGAAACTGAGGTGAATTAGAGGAGGATTTGTTATGGTTATTGTAAACACTGTACCTCCGGGTTAGAAGTGTTTACACTTCTCATAACTGATCCAAGTCTGAGGATCCTTGTTCTAGATCACCACCTGTGAGGGGGTTGGGCTGTTTACAGGTTTGCAGGTACCTTGACCTCAGAATACCCTGTTACTTTGACTTTGTTAAGAATACTCCATGTTGGACAGTTCTTGTGATTCTAAAAAACCCTGGACGTATGGCTCTTTATTTGAGTCCCCCACCCTGGTTACTGGATTTATAGACCTCCACCTGGAATTCTTGAACACACATGGATCTATACCAAGGCAGTTAATCAGATCCAGCTCAGTCACAAACCCTTTGCATATCATTTGCATACATAATCATTGCATCATATTAACATGTGCTTATTTGTGTTTCAGGGTATCCATATTCCTCTGGTTTTGGTTTTGACCCCATCTGCTATATTGACTTATCTCCACCAGCACTTGTTTCAGCTTGTCAGCCATATATTTCAATTACCAGCACCAGCCAATCAGTGGCCCACTTCTCAGCATCTTCATCAGCACTTATTCAACTCAGTCTTCAGTACTCATGGCTCCAAAGAAAAGCAACATCACCTATCATTTCTTCCAACCAGACTTATCAGACATCAGGAGGATCCAAACCCTGATCACTCCAGAGCACATACCTTTGTTCAGGGAGCATTATGGGGATATACTTGACTTGGTCATGGATCTGGACCCATCTCAAAGGAGCCTCATCCACACCTGTATTCAGTTCTATGACCCCCCATTGAGATGTTTCACCTTTCAAGACTTTCAGTTGGGTCCTCTTTTGGAAGAATACTCATCTTTGGTTGGTCTACCTATCAGGAGAGAAATCCCTTTTAACCCTGAAATGGTCTTTCCCAGCAATGGAGAGATAGCAAAAGCTTTGCACCTAGAGCCTGTTTTGATTGAACAGCATATGACCTCCAAAGCTGGGATCCCTGGATTTCATCTGGACTTCCTGATTTCTCAAGCTAGTTTGAAGGCCTCCTTGGGGGAGTGGAAAGCTGTTTGTGCTCTGTTGGCCTTAAGTGTATATGGAATTGTGTTGTTTGCAGATGAGCCCCGTTTCATTAGCAAGAATGCAATCCACTTGTTCATCCTGAAGAACCCTGTGCCAACTTTACTGGGTGATCTCTATTACTCAGTACATCAGAGAAATGAGAAGCAGAGGGGAAGATTAGTGAGGATTTGTGCTCCATTATTCCATGCTTGGCTTCTAAAGCATCTACCCAAGACAGATGCATTTCTCAATCCTCATCAGCAGAGCAACTGGGCCAAGAGGCTCACTACTCTCACTTCAGCAGACATCAGATGGTGTACTCAGAGCACCAAGGGCAGAGATATGATCACCAGCTGCGGGCACTTTCCCAATGTGCCCTTAATAGGAGTTAAGGGAAGTATCAATTACAACCCTCTGCTATTCAAGAGGCAATTGGGCTATGCATTGGTCCATACCCCTAAGACACAGGACCTGATTGAGACCCTCTACTGTGAGAACAAGATTAGTTTGGCTGTTGTTAGGCAGGCTGTCTGGGCTTGGGATCATGTTCGAACCAAGGGAATCACCATTTTGGGGAAGTGCAATAATGTGGCATCAGTCCAATATTATGAGTGGTCCCATGCTAGGGCCCAATTCTCTGGAATGCCCTTTACCATAGAAGACATGCCTGAGTCATCTTCAGCACCACCCCCTGCCACTATCAGTTTGGAGGAGTTTGAGAGCTTGAAGGAAAGGAATGAGAAGTTAACCCAAGCCTTGCAGAAGACCCTCAGGGAGAGGAGTGAAGGTGTGAGGGAGATTGAGAGATTGGAGAAGTTGAGAGTAGAACACTTGACCAAGATTGAGAAGTCTGGAGATTATATCAACAAGTCCAAAGCTGGTGAGCAGATTCTGAAGAATGCTTGCAAAGAAGCCCAGTTCCAAAGAGCAAGAACAGACTTGTACTTGAAAGAGAGTCAGGCCAGGTGGGTCCGGATCACTGAGGCCCGTACTCTAGAAGACAAGAGAGCTCAAGACAAGATGGAGCAGATGGAAAAAGCCCTGGCAGCAGCCCAGAAGGAAATATCAGAGCTAGAAATCAGAGCTGGAGTGAAGAGGTCTAAAGACCAAAGTCAGAACAAGAAGTTGATTGCAGCTGTTGCAACAAGAAACCTTCTCATCAGGAATCTTACGGAGCATCCGGCTGATCCTGTGACCGAAGCACTTCTCAAGGAAGTTCGTGAGGATGAGTTTGGCCTTGGAGTTTGATCATTTGCTTGTTGTTGTTCCTTTTCATGTACTTTTGCTTTTTGTGATGTATTTTGACCCCTTTGAGGGCTTGTGTTGTAAAAATGAACAAATTGTATTATTTCCCCTTTGTAATATATTTGTGTTGGTTTCTATCTGGGTTCACTTCAAAAGCAACTTCAACAGCATCATCTTCAAGGGTCTGGAAGGGTCAAAACTGAAGGCCAAACCGGATACCTTGAGAGCAAATAAGCATAACTGCATTGCATGCTAACCCTTTTGTTTGTTTTGTAGGTTTTTGTTTTGTTGTTGCTAACCTCTGTTGTGATATTCAGGAATTATTGCTCGCCGCCGGGTATTTCCTCTCAACAGGCCACACAGGTACCCAACTAGAAACAACCTTCCGGGGATTCAGATGGATCAGATGCAGCAAGACCTTACGGAGGTCAGAAACCAGATGGCAAACGAAAGACTGGAGATGAGAACCCAGATAACACAATTCATGGAAGTGATGAACAACTTAGCTCAAAGCCAAGAGAGGCTCAGAACTTTGGTAGAAGGGAGGAATCAAGATGAGCCCCATGTGGGGACTGCTGGCACAAGTAACAACGAGAGGGTCCAACCTCATGTCAATCCCCCAGTTTTTGGACCCCATCTCCATCCAGAGGCCAACATCCCAGTCAATATACAAGGGACTGCCACAGCAGGGAGAGTACTTCAAGAAGATCCTCAGGAGGACCAATTTACAGTAATGGGCGCTGGAGAGGAAACTTATGATAGGCGGCTGGATGAAATAGCCGAGAAGTTGAGGTCCTTAGAATCTCAAAATTCTTTGGGGTTCGACGTCATGGACATGGGTTTGGTAGAAGGGGTCAGGATCCCCCATAAGTTCAAGCCTCCTTGTTTCGAAAAGTATAATGGGACCTCATGCCCCCGGACTCATTTGCAATCATTTCTGGGAAGGCTGAAGGCCTATACAATGGATGAGAAATTGTGGATGTTCTATTTTGAAGATAGCTTGACTGGAGCTTCTAGGGAATGGTATTCCCATTTGACAAGAGCAACTGTAAGATGCTGGAAGGACCTGGCAGAGGCCTTCATCAGACAGTATCAGTATAATCTGGATATGGCACCCAATAGGACCCTCCTAATGGGGATGTCACAATCATCAAGGGAGAGCTTCAGAGAATATGCTCAAAGATGGAGACAGCTTGCTGCTGCTGTCCAGCCACCTATGTCTGAAAGAGAAATGGCTGATATGTTCATGAATACCCTTCAGGGAACCTATATTGATAGGCTAGCTGCCTTCTCCTCCACCAGCTTCGCAGATGTTGTCATAGCTGGGGAGAGAATTGAAAGCCTGTTGAAAATGGGTAAGATCTCTGATAATGGTGCCAGTTCGTCCAGCAGTACAAGAAAGCCTTTTGCAGGCCCGAGAAGAGCTGGCGAGACCAATGCCATCCATTCAAGCAGGGGCAGGCCCCAATATGCTCAGAGGTCAATAGCAGCAGTCACTATCCCTGCTCCAGCTCATCCACAGCCAGTCTATCAACCTCCTCAACAGTCCTTCCAACAACAACCTCAGTATCATCAGCAGAATCAATATCCTCCAAGAAACTACAGCAACAACAACTCCAACAACAACAATCAACAGAGGCCACTCCAACAGAGGCCATCTCAAGCTAACAGAGTGATCGACCCGATCCCAATGCCGTATGCTGCCTTGCTGCCACAACTTCTGAAACTCAACCTAGTTGAGCTAAGAACGTTGGCACCTCCGGATCCCAACAGTCTACCAAGAAACTATGACTCCAATGCTAGGTGTGCTTTTCACTCGAACGCACCTGGTCACAGTACAGAAAGATGCAGGGCTCTGCATATGAAGGTACAAGACTTGGTAGACTACAAGGCTCTGAATTTTGCACCTCCGCCCAATGTCAATAAAAACCCAATGCCAAATCATGGTGGTCCCCGAATTAACGCTATTGAAGAAGACCAACCGTCTTATTTAATAACAAGTGCGGATCAGATTCGGACGCCATTGGTGGAAATCAAAGCTCAACTCCGAGAAAACCAGATATTTCCGGGGTGTGAACTAGGGTGTCCCTACTGCAATATTTCATGGAATGGGTGCGAGGACCTGAGGAATGGCATTGACAGCCTTATTCAGAGTGGCCTGCTACAGATCACTACATCATTCCCAACAAATCCGACAACTTCATCAACAACGGTTTCAGAACCTCCTACAAATGCAGCAACTATTGTTCCCGACAATTCATCAACACCATCAACAAGTACTTCATCTGTCCTCCCAAATGATCAGTTTTCAACAGTTTCTCCTGCTACAACTTCAGCTTCATTCCATTTCGAATCTCCATCGACGACAACAACAGTCCTTCCAATAGTACCTCCTACAACTCCAGCAATCAATCACGAAGATGTCTCCACTGTTACCATATTCTACGATCCTGAAAATAATTCTGCCTACCATTCAGAAGGTGCTGCTCCCGCCAGAGCACCAGTTACAATCTTTTATGATCCACAAACAATTACAGTCCCTTCAGCAGCAGCAATCAGTCCAGTCACTGTCACGGTGCCTGGACCAGTACCATATGAAAGCAATAGGGCCATCCCTTGGCACTACGGCTCTGACGTGTACTGCGAAGGAAAAAGAATCACTCTTGAAACATCAGCACCTGCACCACAAGTAGATAATATGGGGGGAGGCGGAGGCTTCACTCGAAGCGGACGTCTCTTTGCTTCACAAGTTCAAAGACCTACTGCCGAAGCAGAAGCTGCTGCCAAGGCAAAGGGTAAAGGCCCGGTGCAGGAAGATCCAGCTGCCAAAGAAGCCCTGAAAACTCCATTTGATCAGGAAGTTGATGAGTTTATGCGAATCATCAAAAAGAGTGATTATAAAATTGTGGATCAGCTTCACCAGACGCCATCCAAAATCTCTATCCTCTCACTGCTTATGTGCTCCGAAGCCCATCGGAATGCACTACTTAAAGTCTTGCACGCAGCTTACGTGCCTGAGGAGATTACTATCAACCAATTGGAAACCGTGGTTGGTAATGTTACTGCTAGCAATGGGCTAGGGTTTACCAATTCTGACTTGACAGCGGATGGCCGCAACCACAACAAAGCCTTGCACATAACCATGGAATGCAAAGGAGCTGTCCTTTCTCATGTGCTGGTGGACACAGGTTCTTCCCTAAATGTCTTGCCAAAGAAGGCTCTGGTGAAGCTTGAATATGATGGATTGGCATTGAGACCCAGCAACCTGGTGGTAAGAGCCTTTGATGGTTCTAAGAGATCGGTTCTGGGAGAGATTGAGCTGCCTGTGACAATTGGCCCGCAGACCTTTAAAACTATCTTTTATGTGATGGACATTCAGCCCGCCTACAGCTGTTTGTTGGGTAGACCCTGGATTCACGCCGCTGGCGCAATAACGTCTACCCTTCACCAAAAGTTAAAATTTGAGTGGGAAGGTCAAGTCGTCACAATCTGTGGGGAAGAGGATATCTTTGTTAGCCATCTGGCTACTTATAAGTACATTGAGATGGATGGAGAGATCCATGAAACAATGAGCCAGGGTTTTGAGGCCTTGAATGTCAATGAAGCATCTGCTGTGTCGGGGATCTCCATGTCATCTTACCAACAAGCCCGGAAGGTTGTTGAAGAAGGAACTGCCCTAGGCTGGGGCAAGGTCTTGGCTATGGAGGAAAAGAAGGACAAATTTGGGTTGGGTTACAAACCAACTCAACATCAAGCAAAGGCTACTGCAGAGCCAGGTTTTGTCAGTGGGGGAATGCTTACCCCCGATGCTATTAACTGTCTGGAAGACGAGCTGGAAGAGGAGCGCAATCTGGAGATTTGGATCCGTCCAAAGATCCCGGGGAGCAGTATCTCGAACTGGTCTTCCCAGGAAATTATAAGAGTTACTCATGCAGAGTAATTATTATTTCCTGTATTTTTATAGCATGCATCAAAGTCTTGCATCTTGCCCAAGATGACAAGACTCATTTTGTAATCAGGGCCGTCTGTACTTTTGTGCAAACAAGATTAAATTAATGAAATATCAGACAATCTTTTGCAAACGAGTCTTTTTCTTTTATGCTCACTGTTTTTCCATTTTTCTTTTTGTACAAAAATAAATGGCGGTGTTTTCAAAATGATAACTTCATTTCACTTTTTTCTAAAGCAAGATTAAAATCAATCACTAAAATGAACAAACTTAACCCTTGCAGAGAGTGCCCTCCAGACAGCACCGACAACAGCACGGCTATGACATCGTATGACTTTGACAATCCAATCAATCAAGCTGATGAAGGGGTTGATGAAGAATATGAGCTTCCTGAAGAGCTAGCCAGGTTGCTGAGACAGGAGGAAAAAGTTATTACTCCTCACCAGGAGGAGGTTGAAGTGATTAATCTTGGTACAGATGAAGACGTGAAAGAAGTCAAAATCGGGGCCTGCCTGCAAGACTCAGTGAAGAGACAACTGATAGATCTGCTTCAAGAGTATGTTGATGTGTTTGCTTGGTCGTATCAAGACATGCCAGGGTTGGATACCGACATTGTTGTGCACAAGCTGCCTTTGAGGGAAGAATGCCCACCAGTTAAACAGAAGCTGCGCCGAACTCGCCCGGACATGGCTATGAAAATCAAGGAAGAGGTACAAAAGCAATGGGACGCCGGGTTCCTTGCTGTAACTAGCTATCCGCCGTGGGTTGCTAACATAGTACCTGTGCCTAAGAAGGACGGCAAAGTAAGAATGTGTGTTGACTACCGGGATCTGAACAGAGCCAGCCCGAAGGATGACTTCCCATTACCTCACATTGATGTATTGGTGGATAACACGGCTCAGTTCTCGGTATTCTCCTTCATGGATGGATTTTCAGGATATAATCAGATCAAGATGTCACCTGAAGACATGGAGAAGACAACATTCATCACACCTTGGGGCACGTTCTGTTACAAAGTGATGCCATTCGGACTGAAGAATGCTGGTGCCACATATCAACGGGCTATGGTGACATTATTCCACGATATGATCCACAAAGAAATAGAATGTTATGTGGATGACATGATCGCCAAGTCCCTTACGGAGGAAGATCACCTGGTGAATCTGCTCAAGTTGTTCAAGCGTCTAAGGAAGTACCAACTGAAGTTGAACCCCAACAAATGCACATTCGGGGTGCGATCCGGTAAGCTGCTGGGCTTTATTGTAAGCGAGAAAGGGATTGAAGTGGACCCTGATAAAGTCAAGGCTATTCAAGAAATGCCTGCACCTAAAACTGAGAAAGAAGTTCGAGGGTTCTTAGGTCGATTGAACTACATTTCAAGGTTCATATCTCACCTTACAGCAACCTGTGAACCCTTGTTCAAGCTGTTAAGAAAGGAGCAAACGGTCAGGTGGAACGAAGACTGCCAAAGGGCTTTTGACAAGATCAAAGAATATCTGCAAGAACCTCCAATCCTTATGCCTCCAGTTGAAGGAAGACCTCTGATTATGTACTTGACAGTGCTAGAAGAGTCAATGGGGTGTGTGTTGGGCCAGCATGACGAGTCTGGTCGAAAAGAGTATGCAATATACTACCTAAGCAAAAAGTTTACCGACTGTGAACAGCGTTATTCACTGCTCGAGAAAACTTGCTGTGCTTTAGCGTGGGCTGCTCGCCGACTGAGACAGTATATGTTGACCCACACTACCTTATTAATCTCAAAAATGGATCCAGTTAAGTACATTTTCGAGAAGCCAGCTCTTACCGGTCGGGTTGCAAGATGGCAGATGATTCTCACAGAATACGACATACAGTACACCTCTCAGAAAGCCATCAAGGGCAGTGTACTATCTGAATATCTTGCTGAGCAACCCATTGATGATTACCAGCCAATGAGGTTTGACTTCCCTGATGAAGACATCATGTTCATTAAAGCAAAAGATCACGAAGAGCCTATTCACACTGAAGGGCCTGACCCGGAGGAAGAGTGGACTATGATGTTTGATGGGGCTGTTAACATGAATGGCCGTGGTGTTGGTGCAGTACTCATTACACCTAAAGGAGTTCACATGCCTTTCTCGGCAAAACTCACTTTCAATTGCACTAACAACGAAGCTGAATACGAAGCTTGCATTATGGGTCTTGAGGAAGCCATTGACCTCAGGATCAAAACATTGACCGTATTCGGAGATTCAGCTTTGGTAGTCAATCAAACCAACGGGAAATGGTATACACACCAGGATCATCTGATACCTTACAGGGATTATACAAGGAGGTTACTGACTTTCTTCACAACAGTCAAGCTTGAGTATATCCCTCGGGACGAGAATCAGTTTGCAGATGCTCTTGCTACCATTTCATCCATGATCAAAGTTCAAGCGGCTAACTTTGTACCCCAGATTTCAGTGTCTAGACTCGATAGACCGGCATATGTATTTGCAGCGGATGTTGTAAAAGATGATAAGCCTTGGTTCCATGACATTAAGTGCTTCTTGGAGGATCAAGCATACCCACCCGGGGCATCTTCCAACGATAAGAAGACTTTGAGAAGGCTTGCTGGTAGTTTCTTTCTGAACACTGATGGGTCTTTATACAAAAGGAACTTTGATATGGTACTCCTCAGATGTGTTGACAAGACGGAAGCAGATTTGTTGATGCATGAAGTGCATGAAGGATCTTTTGGTACCCATGCGGGAGGGCATGCCATGGCTAAGAAGTTGCTAAGATCAGGTTATTATTGGATCACAATGGATGCAGACTGTTGTGCCTACGCCAGAAAATGCCATAAATGCCAGATCTACGCAGACAAGGTGCATGTGCCTCCCAATCCTTTGAATATCATGTCTTCGCCATGGCCCTTTGCTATGTGGGGCATTGATATGATTGGCAAGATTGAGCCAACTGCTTCAAACGGCCACAGATTCATCCTGGTCGCCATTGACTATTTCACCAAGTGGGTTGAAGCAGCCTCATATGCAAACGTCACAAGACAAGTGGTAGCCAGATTTCTGAAAAGAGATATCATCTGTCGGTATGGAGTGCCCGAGCGAATCATTACTGATAATGGTTCCAACTTGAACAACAAAATGATGGCAGAGCTGTGCCGGGACTTCAAGATCCAACATCACAATTCTTCTCCTTACAGGCCAAAAATGAATGGCGCTGTTGAGGCGGCAAATAAGAATATTAAGAAGATTGTGCAGAAGATGGTAATCACCTACAAAGACTGGCATGAAATGCTACCGTTTGCCTTGCATGGTTACCGCACATCAATCAGAACGTCCACTGGGGCAACACCGTATCAACTTGTATATGGTATGGAAGCAGTCCTACCTGTTGAAGTTGAACTACCCTCGTTACGGGTGTTAATGGATGTTAAACTGAGTGAAGCAGAATGGGTTCGGTCCCGATTCGAACAACTGAGTCTGATTGAAGAGAAAAGATTGGCTGCAATTTGTCATGGGCAGTTATATCAGAAGAGAATGAAGAAGGCCTTCGATCAGAAAGTCAGGCACCGAGAGTACCAAGTGGGAGATCTTGTGCTGAAAAGAATCCTCCCTCCTCATACAGACCACAGGGGCAAATGGACTCCAAATTATGAAGGACCATTCGTTGTAAAGAAAGTTTTCTCTGGTGGAGCACTGATGCTCAGCACCATGGATGGTGAAGATTTCCCATCCCCTGTGAATTCAGATGCAGTTAAAAAATACTTCGCGTAAAATGACCCGCTGGACATAAAAACAGAATGTAAGTCCAGGCAAAAATAGGGCATCCCGGCGAGTCAAAAACAGAATAAAAGACTCGGGCAAAAATAAGGGAAATAAACAAAAAAATGTACACCCGCTGAGTTGAAAAGCCGCATTGGACAACTCAGGCAAAAATGGGTATCCCGATGGATTGAAAACCCGAAAGGGCGATCCATGCAAAATAAGGGAATAAGCGAACAACTGCATTCTGAATTCGTCTGTATCACCTACAACTTGGTAAGCTTCGAAGGATCAAGCTTCAATCAGAATCAACTCTCTCCAGAAAGCAAGACGAGAAGAACGTCATTGTCATACGAGTCATAGCAGAAGAGGAAGCTCCTTGAAAGCGTCGTCAACATCGCCAACACTTTATTTCTCAATTTGTAACAATCTCCTCATTTCAGGAAATATGTTTCTTCGACTGTATCTTGCCAATTCAGGGCACATGAATTAATGAAATCAGATTTTCAGTCATGTCTCGTTTTTACATTTATGTTTTGCAAAGAGTTGTCTGATGTCTCTAAAAAAATAATAATAATACAATTGCATAAGTACAGATGCCTTTCTCTAAAAATAAAAAGAAAAAAAACACATGCTTACAGGGAATGTGATTATTCTCGAAAGTACTTAACTCCTATGATGGAATCCAGTGAGGGATACCTCGGGACCTTTTGTACGTTTCCTTACCTATTGCAGGATTGCAGGTATCCAGAACGCAACCTGAGGCATGCAGGTTACGTCTCAGCAAACTGGCGAATCATTATCAACTCACATGGCACTGGGAGGTGCCCACTTCCCCAGCGAAGTTGCCAAATCAACATACAACATCTGAAATGCTCTATCCCCAGCTGAGTTGCCGCTTGTTGCTCTCCCCAGCTGAGTTGCCTCGCACAATTCCCCAGCTGTAGTACCAACCATTCTTCCTCAGCAGATGCAGGAGTCAGGGAATCATCTCCCCACAGAATCTTCAGCCTCTATCCAGAAGAGCAGCGCATAGAAGATCACAACAGAGTGAAGAAAGCTTCTACAAACCCCAGCTGGGTCCCGTATCATAAGGATATGTCAATCAGTGACTTATATCCCCAAGCAGATACATCATTAGGTCTACCAATGATCTCATCCCCAGCTGGGATGTTCGCTTCACGCAGATCAACCAGAGATCTTCGCAGCAACGGGATCCGAATCCCGGATCGGTGCCTCTTTGCATAATCATAGCATTCGCATCATATTATACCCTCAGAGCGTAGCATTCCGTCTAATACGGAG
This sequence comes from Lathyrus aphaca, assembly GCA_963966055.1. Classification (NCBI taxonomy): domain Eukaryota; kingdom Viridiplantae; phylum Streptophyta; class Magnoliopsida; order Fabales; family Fabaceae; genus Lathyrus; species Lathyrus aphaca. The sequence continues at coordinate 68,241,849 of OZ014525.1, read as the reverse complement.
CATTACGGCAAAAATCAAATGCATAGCATAATCATAAGTCATGTTGTGAATTGAACGCTTGTGACTAGTAACCATTCATCAGAACACAGATTACTTTCCCCCAGAATCCCCACCAGAGCCCCAGCAAAAGCAGCTGCCTCTCAAATCACAAACACCAGTATATACACCTTTTGGCACCCGTCCGTGTCATCCTTCCCCAAGCAGGTCGCCTGAACACTCTTTACAAACAAATCATCCTTATTACAGATACGTCCTGACACCCGTCCGTGTCATATCCCAGCAGAAAGCCAAAGAGGTCCTCTTTGCACTCACATATACCTTATATACCCTTTTCTTGACACCCGTCCGTGTCATATCCCCAGCGCAGTCGCCTAGACTTTGTATATCAGATACTTGTTATTATTATACTCTCTTGACACCCGTCCGTGTCACTCTCCCCAGCAGTTAAAACACTCATCTATACAATACTCACTACTCATTGGTACACTTATACAGATACTCGCCCGTACCTTGTATACATTATCACTCATATCCCCACAGATTCGACAGTAGTCCTTGTTCTTTGTTAACCAGTTGGTACTCGTCCGTACCATCATCTCAGAACATTGCGTCTAGTGTTTGTTTCTACGTGATACTCGTCCGTATCATAGTCTTAAGGATGCTCGTCCGCATCTTTAATCCATACACCATGTCAAACACTTATGTCTTCTTGGATATAGATACTCGTCTGTGTCTACTATTCCCCAGAAGAGTCCTTTCAGATGCAACACTCGTACGTGTTCCCTGTTAACCAGTTGATACTCGTCCGTATCATCATTTCTGAACATGTGTCAGTTTGTTTCTACATGATACCCGTCCGTATCATAATCTTAAGGATGCTCGTCCGCATCTTTAATCTATACACGATACCAAACACTTATACCCTTTTCTTCTTGGTTGTAAACGCTCGTCCGTGTTTACTATATCCCCAGTAGATCGCCAACAAATTTTCTTTTTATCTAACACTCGTCCTGTGTTATGATACCTTTGAGAGCAGCCGTACCCTGCTGAGTGGTCGTCCTCCACTTCTTGATGGTCGTCCTCCATCATGCTCATCCGATGGCCGTCCCCATCGTTGACTTTTAGCAGCCGTCCCCTGCTAGGTGGTCGTCCTCCACCTTTTGATGATCGTCCTTCATCATTTTATCCAATGGCCGTCCCCATTGTTGATTTTGGTTATCTGACATTCGTCCTATGTCATGACGAACCTCGAGAGCAGCCGTCCCCTGCTGAGTGGTCGTCCTCCACTTCTTGATGGTCGTCCTCCATCATGCTCGTCCGATGGCCGTCCCCATCATTGACCTTTTCTATCCGATGGCCGTCCCCATCGTTGATATTTTCGGCAGCCGTACCCTGCCAGGTGATCGTCCTCCACCTTTGATGGCCGTCCCCATCATATTTTCTTTTATCCCCAACAGAGCAGCCGTACCCTGCTAGGTGATCGTCCTTCACCTTTGATGGCCGTACCCCATCATCTGTTTATTTCATTTATTCTTTAACCCGATGGCCGTCCCCGTCGTGGTCCCTTTTCCTTTTAGCCCGATGGCCGTCCCCATCGTTGGTTACTTTGCCTTATGAACTTGATGGCCGTCCCCGTCATGTTTCATTAATCCCCAGAGAATTTTACAGCTCTATCTTGATGGCCGTCCCCGTCATATTATCGCTTTCCCCAGCTAGTCGGCCGTCCCCGTCTTGGCTTTACTTTTTATCCCCAGCATGTCGGCCGTCCCCGTCATTGCTCTTTACCCAGCAGTCGTCCTCTGCTCGACGGTCGTCCTCCGTCACCCACACTTTACAATATACTTTATTTTGCCTTCACAATCTATATCCCTTTTCTTCTTCATTCTGTGAGTGCAAATTTTGGACTGTCTTTGGTATTCAACCACAAGTTACCTTGTTTGGCCTGTTAAGCCGTCGCTTACATCCTGCACAGCTAACTCATGTTTGAATAGGGGCAGCTGTAAACACCCCAAATTTGCCCTCACCCATTCACACCATGGCTTGTTATCATTCTCATATGCATAAGTACAATCATGTCATCTCACATCTCATTTTTTATCCACTGCATAGCTTTCAAGGCATCTGCACCTAGGGTTTGTGATCTGAGCAATCCCAAAGCATCTTGAGCCATTCCAAAGGCAACCAATCAACTCAAAGGGGTCCATGTGTGTTCTTATATCATATTCCATCTCCTCAAAGTCAAAAATGCAGAGGAATCACAAGAGCTGGGGTTTGAGTGGATGCAGAGCCAGGTTGAACTGCACAGTTGACTGAAAACTAGGGTTTTGGTTTCAGAGGCCATAACTCCAAATTTTTTGGTCATTCTTGTCTTTATTGATCTCTATATGGTATAGGGAGTATACATATCAATTTTCATGAAGAAATTCCATGGGGAAGTCATCTGATCAAGAGTTGACTTTCTAGACAAGTCAGTGCAAAATCAGGGCATCTGAGGCCCCCAATGACCCAACCAATGGGTGATCTTCATCATTTTGAGTGTATATGATCTTTATTTGATCATGGAAGAAGGTTGAAGTTCATAGAAATCAAGAATTTAGGGTTTTTGCAAAGGTTGACTTTTTGGGCATAGTTGACTTTTCAAGAATGCATCATTTTAGGTCAATTTTCAAGCTTTGATTCTTGGTCCAAAAAGGCTTCAAATGGAAAAACTTTGGTCATGAAAGTTGTAGATCTCATATTTCCCTTTTCAAAAAGTACAAGAACATGATCAAACCCTTCTTGGATCAAAAGTTATAGCAATGCAAAGTTGGCAAAAATCATTAATTTCTAAGGCATGCTTCAAATGGAAATTTTGCAAAACCTTGAACCAATGCATCATGTGACCTCTAATTCATTTCAAACCATTACACAAACATTCTCTAAGTCCTAAAAATCAGAATTGGATCAAGTTTGCTCATGGCTTGGTTTGTGTAACAAGACTTTATCACATGTGAACCAAAGTTGCCACAAGTTGCAAAACACTCATTTCACTCCCTACCACTTGCAGCCTTGGATGCTGAACCAAGCTAGGCTCATACACACATCATGCTGCGCAGCCCCATGCTTTGTACTTGGCTAGAAGTTGCCCATGCCCTATCTTACAAGAAGTTGACATTTTTGCAAAAGTGGCCACACCTATCCATAAAGCACATGTCAAATCAACTGGTCAATGAGAGAGAGTCATATGGACAATTTGCAAGCTAGCCATAACAAGAAGAAAGGCTGAAACCAACTCATTCCACACATTCACAAAAACCTTCCATTTTGCATAAGCTTTCGAATTCCTCTCCACAGCTTGCAAACACAAAAACCTTTTCCTCCATTCAACTCACCATGTATCATTGAGTAGAAACCACCCAAAGCATAAGCCTGAAACAGCAAAAGCACCCCACTGCCATTCTTCATCCTCATTCTGCAGATTCATTCGAATCTCCCTCCCTAGCCCACAAACAGCCAAACAAACCTTGCAAAGCTTCTCCATACATCATCTGGACCATAAACCATCATTCACAGTGGCCTGAATCAGTCAGAATCACCATAGCCATTGTTGACTGAGCTTGAAGCAGGAGCTTTCGAAACTCATCAACCAGCCTACATAAATTGTTCTAAGGTATTCAAACATCATCAAGGGGTCCTAAGGAGTGGTTTGCACATAAAGAGAAGGCCAGAAAGTTCCTAAACTGAAAGCTTCAAATCTCAGGTAGCCTGAAATTTATTTTTTCCAGAAATGGTTTCTCATGTTACAAACTTGTTCCATTTGTTTCACTGATCATTCTGGTACCATTGGTTTTGAAAATGGTTGTGATTTGAGCATTTAATTTGACTCTGAAACTGGTTTGCCCTAAAAATGTTTGCTTTCGATTCATGTGATTGATGAAGAATAAATTTGTTTGGGGTTAGGGTTTTGATTCAGGAGATCATGGGGTTCATTTCTATATGTTTAGATTTCACTTTTGATACGTTTTGAGAAAGATGGGAGTTTTTCAGGGGAAGTGCTCGCCGGAGAAGACGACCGGAAGTCTTCTCCGGCAGCCTGAGTGTAATTAGGGCTTAATCCAGTCATTAATGTCAGTTTGAATTTGAACCATTGATTGCGTGGAATTGTTTGACTTCGCGCGCAGATAGAAGGCCAGGATCAGTTTGATTTGCCCTAATCTCTTTCATTAGTTTAATTAATTATTAATTAGGATAATTAAGTCAGGTGCAATCTCCACCCTTCATTCACGCGCCAGTCAACAGATTTGAATCCAGGACGCATCTCACCCATCCAATCTGATTACTTTTTATTTTATTTGTTTTTATTTCATTTTCTTTCATTTAAATTGCATAATTAATTTAAAATAGCAAAAAAATCTTAAAAATTATGAAACTTTTTCCTTAAGGTTTTATTAATTTTTATGACACAAAAATATTTTTATTTTATTTTTTATCATTAAAAAAGTATTTTTAAATATTTAAAAGATTATTTTTAATTGATTAATGGGAATTAATTAATTAAAAATACTTTTAGGTATTTAAAAATTACAAAAAAATTCATGAAATGTTCTAAGACATTTAGAAACATTGTCCAACCTTCAAACCAAATTTCTTTTTTGATCTTGATGCATTTTAAGAATTTTTCATTGAATTAAATCATTTTTTATGCATTAATTTGATCATAAGTTTAAAAATTCATTTCTGCCTATTGGAGAAGGTTGAGACATTGATTCTTCTTGCATTGTTTTCCATTTGGCATGTAGTTCCTAGGATAAAAAGGCCATGAATTGTTCTTGCATTTTCAAATTGTTTGGCATTTGTTTTGTTAAGAACCCTAAAAAACCCTAATAACTTAGAAAATTCATATCTTGAGTTTGGTTGAGAGTTGAGAGCTCCCCTTTGGGCAGTGGTTCATCATAGGCCTAGGGTTTCTTTGGGTGCCATTTTCCATTTTTTATCATGAGGTTTGCTTCTGTTTTGGGTTTTTGTCTGATGTTTCATCCATGAACCCTAATTTGGGCTATCTCTTGCATCCTCCTTGCATTCCCTTGCATAACATGACTTGTCTTTGCATTTTGTGCATGTTTATGATTCACTTGACATCTTAAGACATATAGGAAGCATGTTTGATCATTGCATTACATATTTGCTATGTCATTTGCCTTGTGTGTTTCATAACATTCCATGTTTATTCATGCTCCTTAGCTTGCATCATTTGCATTCATAATCTTGTATGAACATCCCCATGCCTTGCCTCATGTTTGCAGCACCTCATAACATCATAATCATCATCAACATGCTTCTGGTTTTACTTAGCATCATATCATTTCATCTCATCTTGCATTGCATTGCATTTTCTTTCTAACATTTCAGGTGGTAAGTGAACTTGAGAAGTGAATTTGCCTTCACTTCTCATAACTTTTCTTTTCATCTCTCTTGCATCCATTGCTGCATTTCTATATGTGTTTGAGTTTGAGCTTGCTCATTCTTCTTCCTCCCACTTTCTTTCTTCAAGTGACTTGACTTCTTGAATGAAGCAAGTCACTTTGCTTCTCTTGATCTTATTCATCTGCTTCCTGGTGGTTCCTCTGAAGATTGTTCTTGCAAACCTCACAAACCTTAGGATCATCCAAGCATGACAATGAATTAGGGTTTTGATTAGTCCCCCCATAATTTTACCTTTGTGTCTCTTTTGAGTCTTCTCTTCTCACCTCATAATCAGGGACTAAACCCTAAAGGCTTTAAGACTTTGTGATTAAGCTTGTGCCTGCATCCTTCTCTTAGGATGGAGTGTATAACTTTAATCCTAAGTCTTGAACCCTTAAGGTGTTTAAACCTCTTAATCAATCCACTTAATAAATATCAAGACATCACACTTGTAACTTGGGCCTTGCATTAGGGTTCTAATTCTTCCTTAAGTGGTTAAGAAGGACTAACCCTAGTGTTAATGGACAAGTCCCCCTCAAGTTGTCTTACAAACCATAAAAATCACTTCATCATCTTATCATTAAATAAAATCCACTTATCAAAGGCTTGTTTTGTCATGAGTTTAATCCCTAATCATGGATTAAGTTGAGGAGCTTTCCTCAGCTTAAACATTCTCATCTATTATCCTTCTTTTAGGATGGTGTAATGAGTCTGTTTAATCCTTGATTATGGCTTAACCTCATTACTTAACACTAAACAAAAACAACAAAAACATCTAAATAATCACAAGTAGGTTAATGATCTTAATCCTACACCAAAGGTGATTAAGTGTGAGAATCTGACTTCACACTTAAGGTATTCTCATTACCCCTAATCAGAGGGAAGATGTGATGAGTTTACTAACCCATTGGTTTAGACTTAAGCTCATCATCCTATGACAAACTTCAAAAAGCAAATAAAAGACTGAAAACACAAAAACAAACAATAATCGTCTCCTCCGGGATTCTTTTCTCATCACCTTCACTCACAAACGAGAACTTGCTTCTTCCGGCTAATGCAAGACAGTTAGCACCTGAGCCAGACAGGTCATACACTTGAGCATAGGCAAGCAAGCAGTTCACAAGTCAATTCATCTTTCAGTCTCTTTGGGTCGAACTACGGTGTTCTGACTTCCTCATTGCACGAGAGGATACGTAGGCATAACTTAACAGTTATCGAACAAAAGTCTCTGTACATTCCCCCTCTTTCAGCATCATTCTCTTAGCCTCATGATCATGAGCATACTCTCATCCTTACACTGACACATCATTTATACATATCACACTTCACTTCTTCTACACCGACACCTGTACATTCTTTTCCAGCTATTTTACACACAGATTGCACTGACACTACCCCTTTAAAACACAAATCTTTTAAGCGTGGATCCCGTCGAGTACGGCGGACAATCTGGGTGCTAATACCTTCCCAGGTTGTAACCAACCCCCTTTCTCAGTCTCTCTGGTTCGCAACCGTCTTATCCATCTCTTTCTAGGTCTATGCAGCATTGCCTTTCCTCCGGGATAAAAATGCCTAGCTGGCGACTCTTTTCATCTCCAGTGAGTTCACGGCTGTGTGTTCTCACTGTTCCCTCTCGCCGACCGTTCGCGTCTGTACCTTCATCTGACCCGGTGTCATTTGTCGGGAGCGACAACGTGTATGGAGATTCAGCCCTGGTAGTTAGTCAGATCAAAGGAGATTGGGATACTAAGCATGATAACCTCATTCCTTACAGAGAGCATGTGTTGTCTTTGATCCCACATTTCAAAGAGATTACCTTTGGACATATTCCACGGAGAGAGAATCAGTTGGCAGATGCATTAGCCACCATGGCATCTATGTTTGAGATCAGTTGGGATGATGAAGCTCCCAAGATTACTATTGATAGATTTGAAAAGCCTGCATACTGCAATGAGATTGACACTGAAGGGGCAGAGGAGAGGCCTTGGTTCTATGAAGTGAAAAGATATCTTGAAGCTCAGGAGTTCCCTGAAGGGGCATCTGTCAAAGATAGGAAATTTCTGAGAAGGTTCTCTGCTAAGTTCTTTTTGAGCAATGGCATTTTGTACAAGCGCAATCATGATTCAACTTTGCTTCGTTGTGTGGATAAGAAGGAAGCAATTGAGATTATGGAAGATATGCATGATGGGATCTTTGGCACTCATTCTAGTGGTCATACCATGGCAAAGAAGATATTGAGAGCAGGTTACTATTGGTCTACCATGGAAGCTGATTGCTATCAACACTCCAGAACTTGTCATAAGTGTCAAATCTATGCTGATAAAGTCCATGTACCTCCATCACCATTGAATGTGTTGACTGCTCCTTGGCCCTTTGCCATGTGGGGCATTGATATGATTGGTGAGATCAAGCCTACTGCTTCTAATGGGCATCGTTTCATCCTGGTTGCTATTGATTACTTCACGAAGTGGGTGGAGGCAGCTTCATTTGCATCTGTTACTAAGAATGTTGTGGCTCGGTTCATTAAGAATAATCTCATATGTAGGTATGGCATCCCTGAAAGGATTATTACTAGGGATGGCAGGCAGACCCAAACCCACAGGCCCCACCCGCATCCGAACCCAAGTCAACGGGTGAAAACCCGTTTTGACTGGGTTTGGGTTCGGGTTCGGGTGCCACCCGATATTTCGGGTGCGGGTTTGGGTAGTGTGAAACCCACACCCGAAACCCGAAACTACACCCGTTTAAACTTTAATTTTAATTTTAATTGTGTACTTTAATTTTAATTTTAATTGAATACTTTAATTTTAATTTTAATTGTAGATTGTAGAATTTAATTTTAATTATAATGTTAAGATATTGAAGACCTTAATTTTAATTATAATTAGGAGTGTGCAAAATATCTTGTTGTATGCAAAATTTTAATTGAAATCTTATTTTGTAAGCAACAATATTATAGTAGTAAATAGAACTTATAATCCTTCTTATAATTAACTAAGTAATATATATATATATATATATATATATATATATATATATATATATATAATTGAAAACTAATTAAATTTTTTGAAAAAAAAATTAATTTTGTGTTTTTGTTACGGGTTCGGGTTTGGGTGGAAAAACCCGAACCCAACGGGTGTGGGTGCGGGTGTTATTTTGCCACCCGAATAACCTTTGGGTTTGGGTTCGGGTTCGGGTGTTGATTTCGGGTGCGGGTTTGGGTAGTGTGAAACCCGCACCCGACCCGACCCGTTGCCATCCCTAATTATTACTGACAATGGCTCTAATCTGAACAACACTATGATTACTGATCTCTGCACGCAGTTCAAGATTAAGCATCACAACTCTTCTCCGTATCGTCCAAAGATGAATGGGGCAGTTGAAGCTGCTAATAAGAACATTAAGAAGATTGTACAGAAAATGACTATTACTTACAAGGATTGGCATGAGATGTTACCATTTGCTCTTCATGGTTATCGTACTACAATACGTACTTCAACAGGGGCAACCCCATTCTCCTTAGTCTATGGTATGGAAGCAGTTCTGCCCATTGAAGTTCAGATTCCCTCCTTAAGAATTATGAAGGATGCAGGCTTGGATGAAGATGAGTGGATTCAGACTCGACTTGACCAGATAAATTTGATTGATGAGAAGAGGTTAGCAGCAGTTTGTCATGGCCAGATGTATCAGAAACGGATGATCAAGGCTTTTAACAAGAAAGTTAAGCCAAAGGTATATCATGATGGTGACTTGGTAATTAAGCGTATCATATTACCACAGGGTGATCCTAGGGGCAAGTGGACTCCAACATATGAAGGACCATTTGTAGTCAAGACAGTGTTCTCAGGAGGTGCCATGATACTCACTACAATGGATGGTGAAGACTTTCCACATCCTGTAAACGCAGACATAGTTAAAAAATACTACGCATGAAAAGAGACCCGCTAGGTTGACTGGCCTAGGCAAAAATAAGGGCATCCCGGCAAACCAAAAGGGTTTGGGCAAAAATTAGAGATATATATAAAAAGATGTACACCCGGCAAGTCGAAAACCTGAAAAGGCGGCTTGGGCAAAAAAGGGTATCCCGGTGGATTGAAAACCTGAAAGGGCAATCCAGGCAAAAGTTAGGGATTAAAGCGTATGACTATGTCTTGTTTGGATCACCCATGAAATTGCAACCAGTTGTACTACTTACTCAAGCTCGAACAGATAAAGCTCAATCCAATCATTTCCGTCTCAACAGCAGAAGATGAGATACTTGAAGATAATGGCAATAGTAGAATTGAAACTCAATAGGATTATTTCCCACATAGCTGATTCTCTTTTGTAAAATTTTATGGCAAAATCCTCTTACTAGGATTTATGTCTCCTTGTACAAACTTACCCGTGTATGGGTCACTTTTTGATATAAATAAATTCCATCTTTTGAATCCAAATTTACTTTTACCCTATTTACATAAGCGAAACGTCCATTGGTTGTGTTTGAATGTATGTATGCTTTTGAATATGATTGATGTTTACCAGAAATGCATGTATGCTTAATATGATTGATGTTTACCAGAAATGCATGAAAATGCAGTAATAGTATTTACTAAGGACAAACGAGGGAAGGATTTCAACGAAGTTTCGCCGGTTCATCTTTACAAGACAGTTACAAATCCTCAGTAGGACGAATCCATCTTCATAAAGTCTCATCTCCCCTGGAATTTATATCCATCTCTTTTATCCTCAATAAGGGTACGACGAACGAAGACGGGAGTTTATGTATACCTTACTATCCCCAGCAGACGGGAGGTTATATATACCTTGTCATCCCCAGCAAACGGGAGGTTATGTATAATATATTATCAAACAAGGTGGGAACGAGTTCCTCATATTCTTCAACAATGAATCGGGATTTATTTTCCCTGGCCAGCAGTTGTTATACGAAGATATCCAGTCGCTTCCGGCCGTGTCATATCATACATACATCATCTACATCATACCATACACATACACATACATAGATACATAGTACATTACCTAAGTGCATCGTATCATACATGCATACATAATACATAAACTAATATTATTATACAGAATGCTACTTTGTTTTCAGGTTAATTATCCAGCAAACAGACTTATGATTATCAGGATTGCTTTATCCTCTTGAAAGTTATCATCCCTCAGGATTGCTTTATCCTCCTGAAAGCATATCTTCCATCAGGACTGCTCCATCCTCCTGAAAACTTCTAGTACATCAGGACTGCTTTATCCTCCTGAGAGCATTATACATCAGGACTGCTTTATCCTCCTGAAAACTTATTACCTCTCAAGATTGCTTCATCCTCTTGAAAACATATTACTACCTCAGGATTGCTTTATCCTCCTGACAGCTTCTTTACCTCAGGATTGCTTTATCCTCCTTACAACTTCTTATACCTCAGGATTGCTTTATCCTCCTGAAATCATATTATTACCTCAGGGCTGCTTTATCCTCCTGACAGTCATCATCATTACCTCAGGATTGCTCCATCCTCCTGACAGCTATCATCACTACATCAGGACTGCTTCATCCTCCTGAAAGCTTATTGTCTCATCAGGACTGCTTTATCCTCCTGAAAGCACATCAATACCTCAGGACTGCTCCATCCTCTTGACAATTATCATCATTTCTTCAGGACTGCTTCACCCTCCCGAAAACTATCATTATACCTTCATATATTGGACTGCTTTATCCTCCAAGAAATGTATCTGAAGAACTTTTTTCCAAGTGGCATCTTTAAGCCCACTCAGTCATATTCAACTAGTCATCTGTATCACTCTATGCACTAGTGAGTGCAAATTTTTGGGCTTTTGTGTTCAATCCCCTTCAACCTTCCAGGTCACGACTGGCAAACATACCAATCTAACCCCTCAGGTTTCAGAAAATTGAACAGGGGCAGCTGTTGCACCCCAAAATTTGCCCTCACAATACAAGACTTTGTGTGCTAAGAAGGTTCACAAGGTTCACAAGATTCACAATGCTTACAAGGCCTTTCATGAGGTTCATGAAGTCTACAAGTCACTTTATGAGGTTCACAAGGTTCACAATACCTTCCATGAGGCTCATGAAGTTTACAAGCCACTTCATGAAGGATCACAAGGTTCACAAGATTCACAATGCTTTCAATACCTTCCATGAGGCTCATGAAGTTTACAAGCCACTTCATGAAGGATCACAAGGTTCACAAGATTCACAATGCTTTCAAGACCTTCCATGAGGTTCATGAAGTCTACAAGTCACTTCATGAAGGTTCACAAGGTTCACAAGTTTCTCAATGCTTTCAATACCTTCCATGAGGTTCATGAAGTCTACAAGTCACTTCATGAAGGTTCACAAGGTTCACAAAGTTCACAATTGGTCAAAAGAGTTGACAATTCCCTCAGACAGTGCATCTCCTAAGCAGTGCATCCAAAACTAGGGTTTTGACTTTAATCAGGATAAATGGACTTCCAAGACTTCAAGTGAGATTCATAACATCTTATATGTGTGTAAGAACCCCCATGACAAGTTTCAAGACTTTTCTCAGAAGTTTGCTCAGTCAGATGATCAGATAAGTCAAAATCAGTCAATGCAGTTAAAAAGTCAAACTGAGGTCAACTGTGGTCAAACCAAAGTCAAACTTCATGATTTTTTGCCAACATCAAGTATATGAAGTAAAATTCATCATTTGATCAAGTGTTGATCATGATTCATCAAGGAGATTCCAGATCATCAAGAATCAGGAGTTTCTAAATTAGGGTTTCCTCAATAAAAGTCAACTGAACTTTGACCAGCCATAACTTTCACATACTTCATCACCAAGTCTCCATCCAAAGCTCATTTTGAAGGAAATTGAATTCTCTACAACTTTGTGTCTCACAAGCCAAGCCCAAAAATGCTTCATTTGGAAGGTATGAGCTAAGACATTATAGGTCATTTCAAAAGTCAACAACTTCAAAAGGGCATAACTTGGGATTGGTAAATGATATGGACATGAAACCAGTGGGTTGTTTAGAGGACTCTTCAAGCTTTCCAAAATGTCCAAGAACACCCTCATACCATTAAAATTGAAGGATATGTGCCCTTGCAAATTTGGGAAATTTTGAGTTGGTTTATGATGAAAATGGAGGTCTAAAACCAATTTTTTCCAAATGGGCTTGCCAAATGATGACCCAACCCATACAATGACTTCATGCACGACCCAAACCATTAAAAATCAGAATTTTTATTATTTTATTTTTATTTATTTTGATTTAATTCATTAAAAATCATTTTAAATAAAAATAAAATATGAAAATGTAAGATTTGATTTGGATTAAGATTCTAGAAAGTCATAAACCTTGATTAAATTAGATTGATATGAAAATTATGATGATTGTCTTAAAATAGCAATGTTATATCAAAAAATATTTGAATTTTAAGACATTATCTTTTTCAATATCCAATGATCAAAAAGTCCAAAGAATGATCACATATTTTGACCTAATTCTATTCATTATAAGTACATAAGCACATCACAAGCATTGGCACGGATTTTTGCAGCCTCAAACAACACACTCCAACTTCAAAAAATCATCCAAAAATCTTGATTCGGATTCCTTGCTAGAGGTCATTCCAAAGCATTGTGAAGGTTGAAATAGGTTCCTTGATCATCATTGAGTATAAACTGATCATCATATTGCTCCATAACATCACATACTGACAAATCCGATTCAAATTTTCTTCACACTTTTTGATTTTTCGTTCTTGAACATTTACACATTATTAATAAGTTTTGTTTAATGATTTATGCTTAGTGAAGGTTTTTGATGAATTCTGGGTGGTTGGATTGAAGAAATCATAGCCGAATCGAAGGAAGCCATTTTAGGGTTCATAACATTAAAATTAGGGTTTCCCGTTTGCGTGAATATAAATGAATTTTAAAAACGTAAATCAATTGCAAATGTTGTTTGGATCATACTCATGTGATTAATTTGAAAAAACTGTACGTAAATGATAGTGTATGGGTTTCGTAGGACTTCCTGCAGGTTGAAATTCGCAGGAAAAGTGGCAGCTAATTTCGCAAGTGAATTCGCAGGTCAGAAGGTTGAAGACGAAGTTGACTGGCGCGAAAGTCAAATTCAAAAAAGAAGCTTATTTTATTATGTATCTGTTTCTGTATATGTTACCAACGAGCGCGTAGCTCAGTTGGTTTTGCACGCAGGTGGTGAAAGCAAGAACCAGGGTTCGATTCCTGGGTTGCATATTTTTTTGATTTAAAGTTCATTTACGCAGCAGGCTTAATATATTATTTTCATCACTCATCATAAAGGTACGCTGCACAGGCAGCTCAGTTGGTTGGTGGTTATTGAGGGAAGCTGGGAGACCTGGGTTCGACCCCAGGCTCCAGCAGGTGAGTTTTTTTTGTTTGTTTTAATTGTTTTTTGTAATTCTCTTTATTTTCTTTTAATTAAATATTCATAAAAATAATATATTAAAAATTATGTAATTAAAATATGTATATTATAGGAATTAGATTTAATTTTTGTTATATGTAAAATTTAATTTATTTTAATAAAACCCTAATTTTATTTTACAAATTCATTAAACCTTAAATATTTTTCTAACCAATCCTAAAACCCTAAAAAATATTTTCTAAGCAAACCCTAATTTTGTAAAACCTAATTTATTTTCTAAATAATAAAAAACTAATTTTATTTTATGATTTAAATTTATAACTTTTGTAAACATATTTATTTAATATAATTAAGTTTTGTAAATATAATTATTATGCACATATATATAATTAATTTTTGTAAATATAATCTTTAAATATAATTATAACTTATTTTCTTCATATAATATGTAAATATTTTTCTAATTTGTTTATAATCTAAATTTTATATATAAATAATTTTTAATATGTGTTTAGAAATAATTGAACTCATAATATTTTAATTTTGTAATTATAATATGTTTAAAAATAATTTAATAATTGGTACCTAAATTAAAATGTTACAATAATTATTTAATTGTTCATATTTCTTCTTATTTCTAAATAATTGTCTATATTAAAAATCTAACTTTTGTTTATTATTTTTATGTTTTTGCTAATTCTATTTATTTTAATTATTATTATTATTACTAATCATATTATTACTAATCCATTTGTTATTATGCTTATTATTTCACTAACCTTGTTTAAATTTTTTTTATTATTATTATTACTAACCCCTATTTATTATTGCCTATTTATTTTATTTTTGCTTATTATTTATATTTATTTATTTGCTATTTATTTTAATTGTTTATTATTATAATTATTATGTAATTGCTCCTGGATGTAACTTTTGTAAATATTTAAATTATTTAATTTTCATGCCATGGTTAGTAAAATAGGGAGTGTAAACATGTATTCTATTTAAAAATTGAATTTAGATCATTTTAATTAAAAGATAAATTAAATTAAACACTCACACACGTAAGTCGATTTTTAATCGCCATCTCACTTTCTAGGGCTATCCCTCAATTTTGCCTAATCATAAGGTCAAGTGGGGTGTATAAAGCAGGTCCCTTAAAAAGAAAAGTCATCAAGTCCCTTAAATGGTTGCCTTCATAAAAGATATTGTCCCTTTCGAATAATGATGACAGTCCCTCCTAAATGCTTAATACACCCCACAGTTGCCTTCATTAACAGATGTCCCTCATATGTCCCTCACATCCAAGGTAATGACTACCTATTCCTTAATAATAGGGATAGTCTTACCATTTAAAGGATAAAGAACAGAAAGACTTAAACTTTAGGGTAGGTTCCTCATAGTTGCTTACTCACTTCATTTAAAAACTTTTCAAACACTTCACCATTTCAAACAATTTTCAAAATACAAGTTTTTTACGCATCCGTACATGGATCATTATTAAACTCTTATGAAAATTTTTATTCACACACTACACTTTTCAAAAACAATTCAAAGTGAGTTAAGTAACTAAGAGCCCATGGATAACCATGGATGTAAAGGGTGCTAACACCTTCCCTTTACATAACCTACCCCCCGGACCCAAAAATCTTTTAAAAAGGTCTTTCCTGTTCTTTTATGCCTTTCCTTTGGATAAAATAAAAGTCGGTGGCGACTCTTGCTATCCGCAACATAACTAAAGTCAGTTCTCCCACCGTGTTACAACTGGCACTTTGATGTGTTGGAACATCTTATTTTGTTCCTTTCTTTTCTGGAGTGTTGTCAAAATTGACTCGCAAATAGCCCAAAAATCAAAAAAAGAGAAAATACATTAAGAAGATAAAAGTTAAACAGTCGAACGAGGATTTACCTGAGGAATCTCAGTGTGAAAACCGGAGTTCCCACTTTATGCGTCCTTTATTTGCACGTTTGCAACTGGACTTGGCAGAGGAGTTTCTTTCACTACTTTGGCTTTGGACTTTGGAGTAGGAGCTTTTGTAGGTTTCTTCCTTTTTTGGGGTTGACTTGGTTCTGGTGATTCATCACCAGATTCTTCACTAGGCACCTTTTCTTCTGGTTGTTTTCTTTTGGGCGTAGGTGGTGGTTTTCGACTTACCTAGACATGGTAACAAAAGACAATTCAGTTTTTTTTTTTAAAAGTGAAAAGGCAGGCTGATCTAAGAGAGAAGGATTTGTACCTTAGTCGAATGTTGATCTTCTTCCATCACATCAGTAGTTCTTTTGACAACATCCCTTTTGGTTTGGACTTTGGTAGCTGAAGAAAACAAAATGAAGTCAGAAATAAAAAGAAAAAAGAGAGACAAGTTCAGAATATCAAAATAAGGAAATTGTTGTCGATTAAAACACCTTCAAGAATGGGAGTTTCCACGTGAACGTGTTCTATTCCAATATGAAGGTGTCCTTTGTAATCATCCAAAGTGAATTTAGTCGGAACCACTCGCTCAAAAGGTTTTTTGGATTGTTGACGAAGGATTTTCAAAGAATCCCCACAAACAAACCAATCTAGAAATGGAGGGCTCAACACCACCCCAAAGTCACCAGAAGGAAGAGGGGGAAACCTTGGTGGATAAAGATTGAAAGCTAGCTCATATCGTTGTTTTGGTCGAACATACGAAGGTAATTTCAATTTATCCAATCTATCCGTCAACTTATGTTTTAAAGTCACTACTGCTTCGCTTATGGTTCGACTAAGTTCCTCTGGCCTATAGACGGTTTCAAAATACTTTTGAAACTTTTGTATCTCTTGGATATGTTGTCCTTTACCTTTTTTCGTCCGGTCCTGCACAAGAGTAAATGCATTGGTCAGGTGAGTTGTGAATGCTTTTACATCATAGAATTTGGTGCGGTAATACTCCCTCCACCAAACATCAAATTCATGGGTGCAAAGAAAAGAAGGTCGAAAAACCATTGGGAAGATGTCAACAGAACCATCAAAATATTTCTTTGCCAGTTGGAGATTGTGTTCCTCAGAATGGTAGGAGTTGTAGAAAAGGATGGAACTTTTCTTCGAAAAGATGGGTTTTGGTTTCGGCTAGACCAATCCAAATTGTCTAGCAACTAGGTTGGGTTGGTAAACGATTAAAGCAATTTTGATCTTTGTCATGTTATGGTGGGATAAAAGGAGTCTAGGGACCATGAATGCTTCCCAAACGTCGAGGAATTTTTGTTTAGCCTCTTTCGTCTCAAAGGGAGGTTGTGTGGTGAACCATTCAGGACCAACTGTTCTGTGGGCAAAAGGTGCCATGGAAGGAGTGAAGTTATACCTCTTGGCGAACATCATGACGTAACTCGTGAAATCCTGTCGAAGACTGAGCCCTTCATTAGATGGCGTCAGTTGTGCTAACCTAGGCCATTCGACGATTCTATCTTTCACTTCTTCTTCATCCACCGCATTCTTGACAGGGATAGAAGTTTCGAAAGTGGCATTCAACCACGATTGTAATAGCCAAAGGGGTCCTGATATGCTAAGTTTCCCTTTGTCAGTGGCAGTCTTCAAGAAATCTATCCTTTCGCTCAAAGACTCATACAGGTTCTCCAGGATCATTTCGCCCAAGCATAATCTAATCCCATCTTCGAGTTGATTAGCTATGGTGAAGAATTTTTTCGCCACTTGTAAAGAACGGGAGCATAAGACATACTTTGACAGCCATAGAGTTAAGAAGGCTATATGCTCTTCTTTATACACCATATCAGTTGTCTTTTCATGATATTGGTTGATGAAGACGGAGTAAGAGGCTTTGCTGGTGTCGAAATTAATAGAGTCCTGGTTCTGAAGAGTTGGTTCGAAGTTCCATCCTAGAGGGCTGAGCCCACATATTGCTGCTAGGTCGAAAAGGGTTGGTGTGACCATTCCACAAGGAAGGTGAAAATTGTTATAGGTGCTATCCCAAAAAAAGAGAGAAGTTATCCCAAAAAAATCATGTTGGGACAGTAGCTAGGTCCTACTTTTGACATTTGGATTAAATCAAAGATTCATACTACTCTCCAAAAGGGTTCTTTAACTTTTTCAATCTTTGCTAACCAGGCAAGATAGTCGGAGGGATCTTTCTCCATGGGACTTGTTCTAAAGATCCTAGCATTGTTTAGATGAAGCAAATTTAGACCTTCATCAGTGGTCGAATTTGAACCCTCATTTGGTTCCTCAGACTGTTTGGGTTTAACCCCATCTTCTATAGGTTTTAGACGTTGATATGAAGGGAAATATTCTTTTAACTTATCTGGGTTAAGGCCTGGATTAGGGAGGGGTCCTAAGATAGAATGACAAGTACCAGAAACCAGTATATGAATTAATACATGAGACCTGTAAATGCTATCCTTTTCCTTTTCATTGGGAAGCTCTGGAATGTATTGTTGGTTTCCAATGATGTTAGGTCCATCCAGCCTGTGTGCATATGGAAGTGTAGTGAAGCTTTTAGTCTTCTTGCTGCTGGAAGATTTCTTAGAGGCCATTGTTGTCTGAAATGAAGTTTATTTGCGGTTTAGAGGGATGGAATTCTTTGCTTTGAGAAGAAGAAGATTGTGTAAAAAGTATTGAAAGGAGAAATGGTTTAGTATTTATAGACAAAAAGATTGAAACAGTTAAGTTTTAATTAAATCATGGGCCACGTGGCGAACTTATTTCATAAAGAAAGTGGGCTGATGGCAGTTGAAAAACTTATGATTTCCTAGCCTTAGGGGGTAGTGGAGTAGTTGTCAGGAACGTGGGCTGAGTTGACATTTTGAGAAAAGATATGATGATGAATATTTATGGGGATTTGAAGTATCTAGCCTCAGAAATGATGAAAATGAAAAGTTGACATGGCATTAAAACAATTCTCGACAACAAACGACTTTTCTCTATAATAGTCGAAAAGACCTTTGCTGGGGGGAAATTTGTAGACAGAGATTTTCGACGCCATGAAATCAGAATCCAAAACAACATTTCGATCAGGGAATAAAATGTGTTCAGGGGTTAAGTTCGACTAAAGAAATGTGAAGGACATTTTCGACGTATTCGACAAAGATAGGAAGTTAAGATGTTTCGACAACTTCAATGAGGTTAGTTAAAAGTGGAAAAGGTTGGTCTTCGACAACTTTGAGGAGACGTGTTGTTTCGACGCAGGTGATGAAGTTTGAAATTCAAAGATGAAAGACGTTTTGCAGAAGGGACACGTGGAAGCATTTGATAGAAAAAGACATGCCGAAGGCCAAGTGTTACAATTGTAGGATTTGTCCGTTAGGGGCAGTTATTTAGTTGTGTTTAAATAGAGCAAGCCTTGTTAGATTTGTGTGTGTGTGATATTGTGTACAAATTCCTGTTTAAAATTACTCAAAGTACCCGTGTAAGAGAAAAGAGTTTGATTTCTGAAAAAATGTACGTGTGAAACACCATTTTTATTCAGTTTAATAAAATTTCATGTTATTTAACATTCTTGCATTTTTACGATTCCTGCAATTTATGAGTTCCTTACTTTTGCCAACCTTTACTTTCCTTTCCATTTATCCTTTTACATTACCATAATTTACTTAGTTCACGTTTTCGTCAAGAAACCTTTCTTTTGTTCTTCCTCTCATAGAATCATACAAACATAATAAAAAACCTTAGTAAGAGTAAAACAACACAAGATGGCTAAAAATCATCACTTTCGACCAAATCAATTCACACTTATGTCCTAGGATTTGTATATTGATCCTGCAAGTAAACTGATCTAATGTTGGATTAGAAACCAGAGATTGTTCGACGAAAAACACCAGCGAATAGACCGAGGACGTTGTCCTCGCGCCTTTGTGTGCCATTTCACTTAACTAGCAGTGAAAAGGTGGATTTGAAGTCGAATTCATTTTTGTCCTATACTTTTCAGGTACAAAATGACAAACAATGCCGAGGACGTGGTTATGTCCGAGCAAGGGTTGTCTTCTTCTTCCGACCAAAGCACCTCTGGATCACATACGTCCGAGGAAACATTGTCGGGGACCTCTGAGGACGAGTGGATTGCTCTGGAGCCTCGGGGAATCACTTCAATTTTTTCCTTTGTTTCCTGAGGAAACATTCACCACCATGGGGGTTGGGGGTGAATGGAAAGTGCACTTCCTTGAGAGGATGAATCAGATTTGTTCGACTTACGAGACAAGTTAATTTCTAATGTATGAGTACATATTCAAGGAAATATGGCTAAGGTTTCCTTCTCGGATCTCCAAGCAACAATTTTTGGTCATCTGGACATGACACCTAGTCAGATGCACCCCAACACGATCGAATTCATCCGTGCTTTCGAGCTCATTTGCGAGCATCTTGGGATCGGGGCCACATTCTCCCTATTCTTCTCCATCTTCCACCTTCAATGCTAGAATGCACAAGGGAAATTCAGATGGGTTTCCTTGAAATAGGCGAGGAAGCTATTCAAATCCTTTTCATATTCTATCTGGACTTTCAAGGAGAGGTATTACGTCATGGAGCTGGTGTCGCAGAGGGCTAAATCCTCTTTGTATCATTGGGAGATCCTCAAAGGTGAATATGGGCAACCCCTGCGTACCGAGGACGACAAAAGGAAGAGACATTTGATGTATAATTTTCTCTTCATTTGGTGCGACAATCACTTCACTCGGGAAACAGACGAGTATATTGCCAAACCGTGCATGTTGGTCTAGGACAACCTTACTAGATACAACAAGCTTGTGACATTCGTTGATAGTTTTTGTCCCACCGAGTGTGTGACTAAGTGCGAGAACGTTATTTGTGATGATGAGGGGAAACCTCTACTGGAGACTCGACTTGTAAACACTAAGGAGCTCCTCGAGTGTAAAATGCGCAAGGAGGCCATGAAACTTTTGGGTAGTCGTTTGTTTTATCAATTTGTATATGTTGTGTTTTTCTGTTTACTTACTTGTGCTTGTTATTTTGCAAGCAAGATGTCTTCAACCATTAAAAGGATGCTCAAAACTGTTGCCAAAAAATCAAACAGGGAAGGAAGATCATGAGGACCTGCTTTGATGATCAGGAAATTCCACTCCTGACTAGATTATGGACCTCCTCATCTACCCTAACCATCAACCAAGTATCCCATCTCTAGGTGATATCGAGATATAAACACTTACGAGTGGAAGGGACCTTCGAACTCACTAGTGAAGTGGAGAAGGAAAAATATGAGTTGCCCCCATGCATCCACAAGAAAGACATTTTATAGGGCTCCTCCCTCCAAGTTATGTAGGAAAAGTCTCTTGCGCTCGAGGAATAATCTCCCGAGCAAGAGGACAATGCTAGCCCAGGATGATGCTGCCCTTAAGAGGGTTTTGAGTATGGTGGCAGTCTACACCAATGAGGGACCTTTATGGAACAAGAGTTGGGGAAAACCCAGGCGGCCAACGCTATTCTTGAGGGGAAGCCGATGGCTGAGGCAGAGGTATCAGATAAGTCCAAAGAGGCATTGGTCAAGGAAAATGAGGAGTGAGATTCCCTTGTTGCTGAGAAAAAGGCTTTGAAGGATATGGTATTATGCTGAAGGATGCCCCAACTCCTTTTGAGGATGAGACTGATGAGCTAAGGAGTTTAAAGACTCGAGTTGAGTTGGTTTCTCAAATTAACCAGACCGATGAAGATCGTCTGAGAGCTGTTGACGAGGCCTTCAACAATGTCATTGAGCAACTAAGGATTGTGAATCCCGAGGTTGAATTCACCATTGCGGGGACGAGATTCCTTCATAGTGTGGATGGTGGCTGCATCATTATCCCCGACTTCCTTAGGATGGGTGAAGGAAACAAGAAGGATCGATAACCCACTCAGCATGAAGAACAACCTTCCCGTGAAGAGCATTCATCCCATGAAGCGCAACCATTAATTGGAAAGCAGTCGCAACCCAACAACTGATCAACATTGTTAATATTGTTTGTTTGGCCTGTGTGCCTTGATTTGTAATTCCTTTTAGGGGATATACACATTTTATGTAATTCCTAAACAATTTCGACATTTGTGGTCGTGACTTATGTAATCTCCTTACAATCACGATCTTTGTGGCCGTTACTTTTTTGTTATACAATTTTGTCCTTGGTGGTTGTTTATGTTCTATTTGGTTTTGATGTTTTATATTTGTTTGTGTATAATTTATTTTTGCTCACATGTTTATATGCTTGTGTACTTAAGACGTTTTACTTTGCTTAATTTTGCTAAGTGTTTGCACAATATCGTTATGAATTCCCATTTGTTTGAGCTTTTTTTACAAGTAGATTATTGCTAAGTGTTTTCAGGGATTTTATTTACAATCTCGTTGTTCGACAATGAAAGGAATTGATCGAAATGCCTTGGTAGTATTCGTAGGGGGCGAAACTTAGGTCACATTTGTGGCTTGAGTTTTGCGACATTAAAATTTCGGTTGGCAGATCACAAATGTCCTATGAGATGTCGAGACAACTTATCTCTATTTTATCACACAATGAACAAGATGAACACAAACAATTATAGTTACAGAAAGTAAAGAACACACAATTAATTGTTTACCCAGTTTAGCACAACTAACCTACTATAGGGGATACCAATCCAAGAATGAAATCCATTAAATAGTCTTAATTCGAAGTGAAACAACCTTCGGTTTCCAAATTGTCACTTAATCACTACTTGTGATATATTTCTACCTAAGACTCTTCCTAGGTTGAGACCCTCCTCAATTCCTTAAAAATCACAACATGATCAACGACACATTCTATGCTTCAAAGCTTTAGAGTAACTAACACTTTATAACTCAATAAATTTGTCCTTCTCTTAGCATCAAGTTGATCCAAGAGAGGCTCACAAAAACATAAACTCTAATACTATCTACTTTAGTATTTGTTGTTGTTATCAAACTAGGACTAAAACATCCTATTTATAACAATAAAACAGATTGGGTTTGGGCTTTCAAACACAACAATTTTGATCCCACATAATCTGCAATATATTCTCCAAGAAAATAGAAAATTTTCAATCTTTAGTTTCTAAACCAAATCTCATTGATTTGCGATCTTCAAGTCTTCAATCTCTGAAAATCTTCACACTTGGATGTCATCTAGGATCACATAATATTCTGTGATTTGTACAGAAAATAATAGTTACTAAAACTGTAACAGACAAAGATGTCGAATAACTCTGCAGGAACATCTTATCTGACATCTTCCAAAAATCTGCTCTTCTTCAAAACATAACTTAATCTTCAACATGTTAAGACATTTTGTCCAACATGTTCATGACAAATTGTTTTACCAAAATTACTTCCAACCATAAATGGGCAGAAATAACAATCTCCCCTTTGGCAAGATTTGGCTAAAACAACAACAAAACACTATTTCAGAGGTTAGCAGCGAAAAACAATATAATATAAGTTTTCTTCTCTCCCCCTTTTAAACCAAATTTGTCAAAGGAGGAGCCTTCCAAGACCAGAGTCGTATAGTCTCATACAATGAAAACAAAGAATTACATACCAAATAATGTCACGACATCATGTCTGACATTATTCAACCATATTTTGAAGCTGTCATATACGTGTAACTCCCCCTCAATAAAACTTCCCGCATAGAATTCAGTTTTATCCTTCACGATAGTCACTACTCGTTCCTTTTGGTGCAAACTTTGTAAAAGCATCAACTTCATTCTCCTGAGCACAATCATTCCAGATTTAGATACTACTTCACATATAAAAAACGCACGCGTCTTTATAGCTTTATTTTGCAATATAGGTATCATACAAATTTCAAACACTTGATATTTCATCTTGATCCTATATTCAGTTAATTCCTATAAGTCTTCTAATAAGAAAATTCCTAATTTTCTTCTCAAAACCTCAAATTGCTTCACATCCAAAGCCCTGGTAAGAATATCAGCTAGTTGATTCTCAGTCTTGACATACTCCAGAGTTATAACTTTATCTTTAACAAGATTTCTAATGAAGGAATGCTTGATGTCAATGTGCTTTGTTCTATTGTGCTGAATATGATTTTTTGAGATATTTATGGCACTCAAGTTTTCACAGTACAAAGTCATGACATCTTGTGTGACATTGTATTCAGACAACATCTGCTTCATCCACATAAGTTGAGAACATTTGCTTCCTGCTAAACCAGAAGATCAAGTTGTTTCCCAAAAAGAAACATCCTCTAGAGGTACTCTTTCTATCATCTGCACTTTCGGCCCAATCAACATCACAATATCCCATCATAGTGAAATTTGAGTTATGAGAGTTTAATAAACCATAGTCAATGGCGCCATTCACATATTTCACGATTCTCTTGACTTGATTAATGTGACTCACTTTAGGTTCAGCCTGATATCTAGAACATACCCCGACAACAAATGTTATATCAGATCTACTTGATGTAAGATAAAACAGACTACCTATCATGCTTCTGTAAAGACTTTGGTCAACATTGACTCCCTTATCATCCTTGGATAGTTTTAGGTGAGTTGGAGCAGGTGTCCTCTTGTGAGCAACATTCTATAAGCCAAACTTCTTCAGGATACTCTTTGCATATTTCCTTTGACAAAGATATATAGAACCTTCCATTTGCTTTACTTGAAGACCAAGGAAGTAAGTTAATTCCCCTACCAAACTCATCTCAAACTTCGATTGCATTTGTTTGACGAAATGTTGAACCATTTCTTCCGACATTCCTCCAAACATAATATCATCCACATAAATTTGAGCTATCATTAATTTTCCTTCTTTCTATTGACAAAAAAGTCTTATTTATAACCATCTTCCAGTTTCCATGATTAACAAGAAACTTAGTCAGTATTTCGTACTACGCTCTTGGAGCTTGCTTTAGACCATATAATGTTTATTCTCTTAGTTTGGTGTCCGCTCTGATATGTAACACTAGGGTCATGGAACTCTAAATTTTCTTAGGCTATGTTTGCTTGAGGTCTTAGATATCTCTTTATTTTAGTTATTTATTTAATTGACAATTATGCTTATGTTGTAATGAATAACTATTGATATTTCTGATGTTTTAATAAAAATGAAGTTAGAAATCTTTTTATCAATATCATTGTTGTTAAATAATATAAAAAGTGACGTGTTGCATATCAAGTATATGAGCAAATGTTAATGAATGTAGCATCCTAAATGTTTTATGTTTTATTTTACTCTGATTTTATTTATATCACTCGGGGGATTATCTAGGGTGTTACACTTGTCATGTCCGCCTATGATCCATCATCAATGTCCACCTCTTATTGACATTCCATGCCTAACTTCCTCCTATGGATATGAACATCATTTATACGTATTATATCACTAAAAAATATGTATCTCCCTAACTCACATGCACGAGACAACCCACATGATGTTATAAGAGCACACCCATAGATTTGAGTGTTGGTTCCCACATAATCAACCCTTAAGAACTCTTTCACAATGCTTCTCAAAGTAGTTCTTAATAACGATCCACACAGATTCCTATAAAATGGAATAGTGTATACATGATCAACTTCATAAAACTCTTTTGAAAATAAGCTTTAATGTTGCCCAGTTATAACTTCAAGTTGTTGTTCATAGCCTCTCAACATTTTCATGAGTCACCTATATTGTTCTCCAACATTTGCTTCAATTTCTAATAAGCATACTCAACCATAAAATGAAATAAAATATCAAATAAGGTAGACTAAAAAGATACAAACTAAAACTACTAAAAATATGTACCTGCTAGTTATGGTGTTACCCAAATGTAACACTCAACTCAATTGATCTATACTTCCACAAATTTATGCCAGTGAGGAGTAAACCATTTGTATTTAATACAGTCAATGAATCCAACATAACCAACACATGTTTGCAACCACTGATGATACTCCGCCTCATCACTAGCCCATACAAATTCCATCCATAGTGTGTATATTATCTCTTGCACATAATTCACAACATATTGTTTGCATCTTGCTTGAATATTTTTGTTGATGCGATATGATCTAGAAAATTAATCGTACTTGGAAACAATTACTTTCTCAGTTCTTTTAATTTAATCAAAGTGATTTCTATTTTGAATGTTAGTAAAATTTGGTGACAAGTGTCAACAAATTTATTTAGCAATCCATCGACTACGACAAAAAAAAAGATGAGATGAAGCTTTTTGTGTTTTATCTTACAAACCGGAAAACTAAAAGCCAAGTTCTCCGATGAAAAAAAACAACGAACCAAATTACAAGGAAAGTTATCCGGTGTGGAACAAATGTTAGCCGGATATGTGCAGTAAAAAAAAGTTTTAAAAAAATTAAAAGGATAAAATTGAAATATTTGCAAAATTGTAGGAGCATGAGTATAATTGTGGGGGTATGAGATACAATTTTTCATATCTTTTTTAACTCCAATAAATATAATTTGCATCATCCATCATCTTATACAAATGTTACATCCCAGTTCTAGGTTTTCTGATCTCTTTTTGTAATTTCTGTTATGTTTATATATGTTATGTTTATATATTTGTATGATCCGAGTAACATGCTTTAGATCTGACTCATAATAAAAACAACAAGTGTTTGGATGGAACACGACGTTTGTTAAATCAATAATATATTATGTTCCATATGAACTTAGACAATCATAAAACAAATGACATTCTAATATATCAAATCAACAATAGTGATTGTGCATATTAAATAATTTAAGGTAAGTTATGGATAAAATGAAAACTAACAAAATATTTATTACTAAATTATTCTGTAAAGATTATAATATCATATAACTTTTGTATATGTCATGATCACATAACATTACTGAAATACCTGATTACAATAAAAAAAAGTTCAACCTGAAAAATTAGTAAAAGGATCTGATAATTAAAAAAAAGGATAAAATTAAAATATTTTGAAATATATAGAAGTAAAGGTTAACGATTGATGTAGTATAAAGTAAAATTTTCATTTTGTTATATTTAACGGTGAGATAATAAAAAAAAGTGAAAATATTGCCCCTCGCAATGCAAGGCACATGCAATGCAGCCTCACCTCTGACACCGCAATCGACAACTGCACGCGAACAATTCCACACTCAACTGCCCAGACACGCGCCGACCAAATCGTGCGCCAACCCGTTGCTTTGTCACGGCATGTTCTCTCTGACGTGGCCATATCCGCACCACTCTCACTCACCTACTACTTCGCAGCTTTCTCTCTCTAGAATATCACTACACTTTTTCATATTAATATATTACTGTAGTACTAATTTTGTATACGTATTTTTTTGTATTTATATTTTAAATATGAACCATTGGATCTTCACTAAGATCGAGATTATTGACTGCGACGATGCAGTAATCGGTGCTTAGTTGGAAACCATTCCACACATTTTCATTGTAACCGTCTTACTACAGTCTCTTCACTACAGAGTTGCTTTTGTTTCTTCTTTTTTATTTTTTTCTTTAAAAAAATGTTTTCTAATGAATCATCCTCTTTGATTTCTTCTATTTAAAAACTTAGCTTCACGATTACGCAAAAAGATAAAAAATTAAATAAAAAATAGATACTATCATTTGTGTTGATTTCAATTTATTTTCTCCAGCACATGCTGTGAGCAATGGCGGAACCGAGAGGAACCACATGGTGGAGCGAGGAGTTAGCGAGTTTGATGGAGAATCCGTTACCGGAACAAACCCCTTCCACGGCGTCGTTTGAGGTGAGAAAATCGGAACCAGAGCTAGTAACTGAATCTGGAGGTGGAGAGAGTTTGAAGGAGCATGCGGTTGGGTTTTTGATGGCTTGGTGTGAGATACTTATGGAGTTTGGTAGAGGATGTAGAGACATTATTCTGCAGCAGAATTTCTTGAATGAGGATTCTTATGTTGTGAAGAACCTTCGTGGACCTTGTTCTAAGGTTTCTAAGAGATTAAGGTTTTTGAATGACTTTTTGCCTGAAGATCGTGATCCTGTTCAAGCTTGGTCTATTGTCTTAACCGTTTTTCTTCTTGCTTTCGCAGGTTTCTTAATTTAGTTCATTTAGTTTTAGTTTTAGTTTACTTTCCTAGTTTGACAGTTGCAATAAATTTTGATTTCAATTGAATTTCAATTCGATAACCTAGTTTTGGTGATGAGTGATTGATGACTAGGCTTAGTTGCTATTTTTGTGGATTTCGGATTTGTGGTTGATTAGGTCTTCCTTTGAAGTACGAAAACATAGGATTAGTTCAATGTTGTTAATGTTATGTTCCAAGTTCAAGTCTTATTAAGTTAACCTTTTGTTACTGGTGATTAATTAGTTGGTTATTAATAAGTATTTTAGTGTTTGTATGTGTTTATAAAGAGATTATTTCAATATTAGTAAGTACTTATATTATGTGATGTGATCATACATTTTCTACTTGTTGACTTTCTATGTCTGTGTAAACTCGGTCAAGTTTGATTTTTGTTCTATGAATTTTGGGGGAAAAAGATGCTATTTAATTGTTTACTGATGATTTTTGCCATGGTTATGTAATCGGGTTGTTTGCTGAGTTTTTGTTGATAAATTGTTTGCAGCTATAATTGTAGATTCTAATCATGAAACCTTAACCAAAGCGGTGATGCTGCGTATGCATCCTCCTATTGCTAGCCGCATATTACTTCCAGACGGTAGGTACCTTGCTTATCATGATCAAGGTGTTTCAGCTGGCAGAGCTAGGTTTTCCCTTGTTGCTCCGCATTCTTTTCTTTCATCTCGGCTGGCAGGTAGAAATACATGCTTTTCCTTATAAGGATTCGAAAACTATGTACTACGATCTTCTAACTTTTTCTACTGCTTTTTTTAATCTTGCTAATGGTAGGTATTCCTGGGGTTAAAGCGTTATTGCTTGAAGAGTATGGTGTACGCTTGGTCACTTATGATCTTCCTGGTTTTGGGGAGAGTGATCCACATCCCAACCGAAATTTCAATTCGTCAGCTATGGATATGTTGCATCTAGTCAATGCTGTCAATGTAACCGAAAAGTTCTGGGTGCTGTGCCATTCAAGTGGATGCATTCATGCTTGGGCCTCACTCAGATATGTTCCTGAGAGAATTGCAGGTTGTTCCCTTTTCTCTAACTTTTACTGTCTTTGATACCTTTGACGGATTCATTTTAAACTCTGCATCTGAAAAGGGCTTATAAGTTATAGTAACAATTTTGTATGTGAGAATTTTTTAAATGTTTTAAATCTAAAATGATAATAAAGCTTTTATTGTGATCTGTGACTCTATCCTGATTCATGCAAGTTAATGTGAAAAAATGTCAATTGTGGTTATACCAATGGAATAATTTCTAGTTGTTTGTGCACCTCTGATGATGATTTGTAATATTACATGAAAAATTGCAGGTGCTGCAATGTTAGCCCCTATGGTTAATCCTTATGAATCACACATGACTAAAGATGAGATGAAAAGAACTTGGGAGAAGTGGCTTCCAAGGAGAAAATATATGTATTCCTTGGCTTATAGATTTCCAAAGCTTCTCTCTTTTTTCTATCGGAAAAGTTTCTTGCCGGAAAAGCATGACCGGATTGACAAGCAATTTTCACTTTCACTAGGAAAGAAGGTGAGCTGCGATAACCTTGAAATTGAACTATGTTGAAAGGGATAAAACGTGTATGAGCGTATTTCTTTCATTAACAGTTTCTGCAGGTGTCCTTGAATGTGGAATAAAATTTAGGGCTGTTATAATTTGTTGACAGATCTAATTCATATATGTTGTTCAGGATGAAATTCTCGTCGATGAACCTGTGTTCCAAGAGTTTTGGCAGAGGGATCTAGAGGAGTCAGTTCGCCAGGGAAACATGCAACCATTTATAGAGGAGGCTGTGCTGCAGGTATCTAAATGGGATTTTGACATTGAAGAACTTCGTGTGCATAAGAAGTGTCGAACAGGAACCTTGCTTCTTTGGTTGAAGTCCATGTACGGTCAGACAGAATGTGAACTTGCAGGATATCTCGGCCGTATACACATATGGCAGGTTTGAACATGTTCTTCTTTGAGTATTGGTGATATAATTATTAGGATGTATACACATAGTATAAAGTAAACCAATTTTCTACTTATTTTTTTGAATTGGAGTTCAACTCAATGCAATTTAGGAATCTTACAATTCCCTTTTGAATTCTCAATCAGGGATTGGACGATAGAGCGGTCCCTCCATCAATGATGGAATACATAGAAAGGGTGTTACCAGAGGCAGTAATCCACAAGCTTCCAAATGAGGGCCACTTCTCCTATTACTTTTTCTGTGATGAATGTCATAAGAAAATATTCTCCACTCTTTTTGGAACTCCTCAAGGTCCAATTGAACGACAAGAAGAAACTGCATTCGAGAAAAAGACGGAAGATGCTTTACAATTATTTGTTTCTGATAGGGAATGATACGAAACTGCTGGTAAACAGAGTTATGTTTGGATGTAAATAACACAGGCGGCTCCTATATGCACAGTAAAGCTTCAAAGATAGAATTTTCAGTATTCAGAGGAATCTTAAGTTTTGAACCACAAAAGCTTTTGGAGATATAGGTAAAAGTGTGCCACCTACATTGTTTTAACTAACCTTCCACTGTCACAAACAAATCAAACTGTATCTTAACTGCTTTATCGGACTTGCAGTGTTCATCTGATTGACTGTTAACTCAGCGGCAAAACCATGCCTGTTACTTAGTATCACTTATCTTCCCCTCATTTTTTTTTAGAATCAATTTGTCATCTTTTTGGTTTTGATTTTGCATTTAGGGGGTTTGATGGTTTGTTCAAAATGGAGTTTGTTGCTTCATATATTAAAGGGTTTAATGAAATGTTAAGCTAATCATAGTTAGAGATTATGCGTATCAAAATTCCAACTTTTTCTTCAACTGGAATCCTTCTACTTTAAAAAAAGAACTAGTGGATAGAGACAACAAAAAAGAGGTAATGGTCCAATTATCATTTCAATCTTAGGAATGAAGTTTGCTTAAACGTCACGCTATGCCATGAAAAGAGGCTCGATGTAAAGACTACAGTAAAAACAAGCATTACATTAGTGGTTTTTCCTTTTTTTCTTGTCTTCCACCTATTATACTGATGACAAACATTGGTGGTTTGGACAATCATTGTGACAATTTGTTTAGTGGTTTATGTAGTTTAAATCTGCGTGTAGTTGAACACTTGAAAATAATAAATTATGAATAACAAAGTTATATCAACTATTAGTGATTTTTGACCTCTAAACTGTATCGATTACTTAAAAGTTTGTCTTAAAAAATGTTAAATTTTAGTTGTTGAAATAACCTAACTTCACTTTCATGGAATGGTCGATCTACCATTTTATTCAATCTTGTTTTCATTGCCAAAAAAACAAAAATCTTGTTAGAATGTTTTAGTTATTTTGAAATTCAATGAAAAACATTATTTTCATTGTAAGAAAATTGCGTATAATAATATTCAAATATAAGTGGAGCATTTTATCAGTAAAGATAATATAAAGTAAACTGTAAATGAACAATTTTCATAGATGTTACAGACTTTTTAAGCTGCAACAATCTATGGAAGATAGATGTAACAGACTTTTTAAGCTGCAACATTCTATGGAGACAACTCCCGGTTTAATGGGTCGGATTAAAAACATGGATAACAAATAGGATGTGACATAAACCTTTAAAATATATATTTTTTTAAATAATAAAAACTAATTATTAATTATGTAAGGTTGGTATAGTGGCGGAATCTTGGTCTTGAAAGTGTGTTTTTTCAGTGTGTTTTTCTCAATATCTTAGATTTAAATTCTAATGGTGTTAATAAGTCTTGTGTAGACATAACAATTTACCTCATATCTTGAGTATCCATATCCACTTTAAAGTTGATGGGATGGAGATAATTGAACCCGTTAAATACGATTTTGAGTTTAATTTTTCATGCTCGTTCGAATTTGGACGGAGAACGGAAATTGTTTGAAAATTTGGGTTTAGGAAAGGTAAAAACCGTCTCTCCAATCTGTCTGCTTGCCATGCCTAATATTGGGATAATCCATACTGAACTTTGCTCTGATTTTAAATGGAACATCTGCGAATGGACACTGAGATTTTAGTAGGAATAATTTTAAGTTTAAATGATTTTTTAAAATTTTAATATATAAAAAAGATATAGTAATAAGATGAAATATTTAAAATAATATATTATAAAAGTTTCTTTAAACTATTTTTTAGTTGATTTTTTTAAATATTTATATATTTTTATATAAAAAATCAGTTTTATAAAAACTGAAATGATTGTAATGATAAAAAATTTCTTCTATAGCTCAGTTATCAATGAAATAACTATTACTAACCTTGTTAATAACCGTCAATCTTTTTTATATTTTTTTCTTCGCTATTCATTTATATAACTAGTATTAATATTATTGTATTGTGACAAATTTTATGTAAGCATTTTAAATTAGTAAATTCTATTCTATTGTTTAAAGCTATACTTTTTGAGTTTTATTTGTAATTTGTAATTTTGGTTTATGTGAAATTGAAGAATAAAAACATGATTTTATTAAGGTAATTTGTTTTAGGACCAATCATGTTTTTGTATTGTCTCATTTATTTTAATTCAGTATTATCTAATTTTTATTGAACATGTGTTACAGTACATCAGATTTAAAATCGAATTTCAACCTAGATAATTAGCCTGACTTAACGTTAGGGCCAGATTCAGCCTGCTCCACATTCTGTTCTTCTAAGATAACTGAAAATTCAAATTAAGTTGACAAAAAAGGACCATATAAACAGTGATAGAGAGAGATCATGCATAGTACTACAATTGTGAGCTGGAAGACCCTACTTCAACCACCTATTGTTCATACATCTATCCACAAACCAACAATAAATAGATAAAATAATGTGTTGTTAGCATTGATCATTTTCTCTCTCTCAATCCTTACAAAATGCTAAGAAAAACAACAGGACCAGAATCAATTATGAGTCAGAAAAATCAAATTTGTACTTATATTACATTAAAAATCAGGAGCTTTAAATTAAGGGAGATATGAACCAAATTTCTTCCACTTAGTGTAAATGATTGAGAATGTGAATAAAAATACAAATAGATGAATATATGGTAAGTAAAACAATTTTCACCCCAAATCAAAAGCCTACATGAAATGTTAATACACATAAAAATAGGACAAATTAATAAATTTAAAGAACACTCAATGTAAATGAACTTTTGTTTTTATTTTCTTCACTGATATATCTTCGATCCTACTTTAATGATTTCAATCCTTTCACTCTGATTATTATTTAATTAACTGGCCACACCATTGTCCACACTGACCTCTGCATTTACGGCGATTTCTACCTTCGGTGGACCTGAATGACGCCTTGGCCTGGCGGGTGAAGCCGGGAAAGAAAGACGCTTCTTTGCGGTCCCGAAGGACCCCTTCTCTTGTTTTCCGTTTTCTTTAGCTAATGGACTTTGACTTTGTGTCCTAGACCTAGCTTTAGCAGATTGAGTAGGCACCATATAGCTTGGAACTGATGGAGAGCTAGCGAGACTCTCATCGTCTCTAATGGATGACCCGGCAATAGAGTGCCTACGGAACCGATCTGACTGTACACTGGCCATGCTTTTGGAGTCTTCTTCCATAATCCAGCTTCCCTTTGGACTTGCCTTCTTCAGTTTCCTCGCAACTGCAGAAGAAGCTGGCTTAGGGGTTGTTGAATTTGACTGAAAGCTCGGCGAGCCTGGATGTTGGCTGGCTGCTGGAGAATGTATTTCGGAATTCAGCTGGAAACGGGCAAATGATTTGCTGATTTCTCCACCTGTAATGCTGCGACTTGAACTTTTAATAGATGAATGGTCATTCAGTTCTTTATCCATTAGGCCACGGCTCTCCCAAGGTCGGGCTGCCATCCATCGTTCAAGCCAGCTCCAGCCCCATGTAGGATTGGTTGGATCCACGAACATCGGATTCATAGGTCTAGACGAGTTCTTCCCGTTTTGCTGTCATAGTATTACACTTACAGTTGTAAATCAAATCATAGGCAGATATTTCTATTCATTCAATAATATAGTTACGCGTTCGGTTAGTAGGAATATTTTCTATTTTCATTTCATGTTTCTAATTATAGTTACAAAAACTCATTATTTTC
Source organism: Lathyrus aphaca (assembly GCA_963966055.1). Lineage (NCBI taxonomy): Eukaryota > Viridiplantae > Streptophyta > Magnoliopsida > Fabales > Fabaceae > Lathyrus > Lathyrus aphaca. Next base: position 68,207,912 of record OZ014525.1, on the reverse strand, counting down.
ATTTATTGCTTCTAAATATTTGTATAGGAAAGAGTACTTTCCCCCTTGTTTTCATTCTTTTCTATATAGAACTTCAACAATAGGATACCAAATAACAAAAATGTGTAAATTTTGCAATATCTAGTAAAAAGAAGAATTTTTAAAAAGATTATGAGTTTTAGGTAAAAAGATAAACAACTTCAAGTAATAAGGAAACCCCAAATAAATAGGTGATTTGACTCATGTAAAGCAAACTTTTACTATAAATGATAGACATCTTAACCGTTGACGTGAAAGTCGCCAGTTAACATTTTAACAGATCTATAATTTCGTATGCAATATCAAATTTTCATCAATGGTTGACATGTTTTACATTATTCTCTAACGTGAATTACTCGATTTAGATTACGTCCAGTATATTATACAGCATAGCAGAAAGCTTGGATTCTCATTTTTTAATTCTTGAAATCATGTGATATTCCGTTTCATCTAAACTTTTTCATCTATTTCGTCGAATATCTAAGTTCACAGGAGAATTAGAAAACCTGATGAGTGAATGCATAAGCCATTGCTCTTTCTCTTCTCATACTAGCCTCGTACTTGCTCATTAATTTGGCTTCAATTTGTTCTTTAGATTGTAGGCTATCATCCCATTCTTCTCCAATCTATCATCAGGATTTGGAACAAGTTAAAATTGTTACAAACACAGTCAACTACGCGTTGGCACAATGTTAAGAGATTATTATCCTTTCAAAAAAATAAAATTAAGGAAAAGCAACACAGACCCGCATGGTCTCGAGCTCTCTTGCATGCTTCTGTAAGAGCTGTCTTTGCAAAGCCTGATTCTCCTCTAACATTCTAACCCTCCTGGAACGAATCTGAGATTGCACACGAGCTAACGTCTGCATTGACCGGAGGGTACTCATGGCTTGGCGTTTCACAACCGGCCCTTCCATCAATGTTTTCAATCTGACCAACCCTCTTAAAGCCCGCAACGCTCTTCGCGCCTAAATAATTTCAAAAGAAAATTTAGTTCGAAATGTATTTCAAATAAATAATTTCTTTTGCAGGAATTTTAAAATGACAAAAAGATTACAACCCATACCAAGTATCCACGAAAAGCTGTTTGAATCTTGATTGCCGCCACTTCATCCTTTGGTTTACCAGCAAAACGAGCAGCCACGGAAACTTCATTCCTAACCACTGGCGCCGGAACAGAAGGACCGGGTTCCTGACTAACCACGGCAGTTGTAATTTCAGGAACATGATAGTGATTGTTTTGGTTTTCAATATCAGTTAATTTAACATCTTCTGGTGGAGGAAGCGGCGGTGCCGTATCTTCTACGGACGGTTCTGAAGTCTGCAATTTCTGCTTCCCAAACCATTTCTTCTTTGATTTACTTGATTTCTACGACAACAACAACAATTTTCCCCCGTAAAATTATAAGAAAAATCACAAAAAAATTGAGCTAAATTTTATATAATTTTTGGCTTTTTCTTACCTTTGAATCAGGGCTGAGAGCTTTCTTCACTGTAGAAAACCAATTTCCCTTTTTCCCCATTCTCTTCTTGGCATTCCCTAATTTGAACCTTTGTTTCAAAAAAGAAAGAAAAAATTGAAGATCTGAAATCTAACTATCTAAATCTTTTAAAAAAAAAATTTAAAAAAATTGAAATTAGCTTATATATCATTATTATACTAGCGAAATCGACACCGAAAAGGAAATAATCTAATGGAAACAGAAAAAACTAGATTCAACCTATTAAATTACAAGATTTTCAAAAAAAGTGGGAAAATTCAAATAATAGAAACAAATTATACAGAAATTAGAAAATTGAGGGTTGAATCCAATCGAATAGGAATAATAATAAGAATACCTGAAGTGAAAAGATCTGAAGAAAAAGATTGTGAGTTGAAGTTGAACCAACCAAACAGTATCACCTTTTTCTCTTCCTGTAAGAGGCGAAAAAATTCAGATCTTGCCAAATGACAAAGAGAAGAGAGTTTGTTTTTGTTTGTTTGAATAATAACAGCTGTTTCTGCTAATATTGTGACATTACCACTTCAGTGGGTCCCACTGGACCCCACTAGTTGTTTTACTTGTTCAAAGTTATTAATCCTAGATTAACGGTGTTACTAATCATGATTATGGTGGTGTTGATGTTTGATCTTGTGCTACAGATCAATTTGTCTCTAATATTAGAAACTATATCAAATATTAGATAGTTGAATTCATAAGTGATACTTAAATTAAATGAGCGTGACTTACTAATTCAGAGTTTAAGTTTTGATTATTTAACTATAATATTTATTTATAATAAATGTAAAATATTGTTAATATTTATAATTTTTTTTTTAAATATATTTATTATAGACGGACTCTTTCCAAGGGAAGTCATGTAATTCTTTTTTATTTTTTTAATAATTTTATTTATTCTCTTACTTTTTTTTTATAGATTTAATTATTCATTAGTTACTTGATATTCTTTTGGTTTAAGTTTTATCAAGTCCTACCTTTTTCTCATCGATGGATAGTCTAACCTATTTAATTAAAAGACAATGTGATTTGTTCCAAATTACTTAATAAGAAGTTACATGAATTTATATATTTCAACTTTTTATTTCGTTTTCTGACACGTTTAATAAATTGTTCCTTGTATAAATAATACAGTACTTTTTTTTTTAAGGAGTACTTAATATATTTTCAAAACTTAGAAAAAGTAATAAACATCTCATAAGTTTTTTTACAATACATTATAGTCAAATTAAGAAAAGACAATAAAGCAAACACATTTAGGGAAAATACAAACACGTGTTTTTAAGTTTTTATGAGAATTAAAAGAGTCAATTTTTGAATAAGAATTTTATATTAATTACTTTGACATGTAGTACTATTTGACTTCTATTTTCAATGTTTTCTTTTAATGAATTTATTAACAATATTCTATTTATCAGCATAACATTTTAAGTAATAAATGTTATATGTTAATTTGATTTTTATTGAATCCCTAGCTCAATGGATTAAAAAAATAAGATATAAACTAAAAATATATCTTATTTTGAATTTAAGGGTTAAAATGGGAAGTTTTGGTAGGGAATCCTAGTCATTGTTCCCTATAACGGATAGAAAATACATCATATCGAAATCTATACTTGATATAAATCATTTTACTTGAATTATGTTCGATGGTGAAATTAGAAATGATATATGCATGAGAAAAGAAGAACAAGTATTTTTGATAGAGAGGAGTAAAGTGGATCTACAAAGGTAATATTTTAACGCTCAAGTGAGTAAATAGTGGAGAAGTGATAATGTGAGTAATAGTGGGGTCATACCTGTGAACAATTCGTGGTGGAATTTATATATGGAAGATGGTTAGAATTGTCATGTATTCTCCTACGTGGGATGTGAGAAACCGTTTAATCAAGATTGACAGAGGGTGATCCTTGCGGAAGAGATTAGATGTCAAACTTCTCAACACATATACACTTGATCCTTATCTACTTGGTGTAGGTTTCTTTTAGGTCAAACTCTTTTGTGATTGGATTTTCCACCTTTTTGGACATTTGGTCAGCCTGAAATAGTTGCCCCTAAGGCTTCTCTATTGCATAATAATGTGAATATTTGAGATTATTGAGCCGACTTCGTTCGCCATCTTGGTCTTTCTGGTGGACTCATGGTTTGCATAAGTGGAAAAGACTAGTGAGTGAGAGCAAGTGGCCTTAGAAATATGTGCATTAAATGTCAATCTTGTCACCTGGTGTTTTGCACTACCATTTAGGGTACTCGATTGTACTCAAGTGTTGTTGCGATATCGAGGCAGATCTCATTGTTCGTCTATTCAACTCCTCTTTATTTTGAGTTTTAGTTTTGCCTCCCCTGTGTCTCTAAATAAATGTGGCTTTTCTCCATAAGTTGTGTTTTTGCTTCTTTGTTCAAACGTTATCCACTTCCTCAAGTACTCATACCTCAAAGTTAAGTTAGATTTATGTTCCCAGTTCCCCAAGGTACCATTTCTACCATTCTTCGATTATTTTTGTTATTCCTATTCTTTATTTCAGACATGGTCAGCTTAGGAAATCTTCAAGAAAATTTTATGGTTGTATTTAATGGAGACGAGATAAGTGATGGTTTGTCACACACTAGAGTAATTGACCCATAGGTGTTGAATGTTGCTCCTATGGTAGTGGTACCTACCCCTGGAAACCTTATAATGCACAATGAGGGCTCGAAATCCAAGGGGTTTTGTTGGTAGTGGTAGTGAGACTATGGTCCTCATAGTGGTTAGAATGCAGGGCCCTGTATAGGAAGGTGAAATAACAAACTTGGCCAATCCTGAAACTATGGAATTTGGTTATGCCTTCTCTTATATAAAAGTCTTTAGGGCTCTAAATGGTCGAGAACCAAGTGACAAGGGAAGTTAGGCAGCACCTTAAAACTTGAGTCCGCTCTAGAACCCATAATCATAATTTTGTTTTCGTTGACAATGATGAGAATATGGTTCAGGAGGAACAATAAGGCCTTGAACTTCCTGTAGATCCCAACCATTACTATTAGGTGTATATAGAGGTGATGAGGACAACTTTTATGTTCATCAAGGACCATAGAATTAAAACACTCACTAGGATGAAGGCTCATCCTTTGACTGGTCACCTTCTCACGCATAACTCGACAAGAGGTTGTATAGCCCTTTTAGAGGATGCTCAATTCCCATTCATGAGTGTTGTATTTCTAGAATGGGGTTTAGGCTCCCTATTAATGACTTCGAAGTGAGAGTATTGAATCACTTAAGGGTTGCTCCCTCCCAACTACATCTAGTGAGTTAGGTGAATGTGAAGGTGTTTCACTACTGGTGTGAGTATCATGCTAGAATAATGACTCTGAAGTCATTCTTCAATCTATTCAGCGTAGAATCTATTTTTTCTAAAACAAAAAAGGGGAAGGGGTTGCTTTCGCTTCGTCAACCAAAGAAAATGTTTGATGTTTTTGTGGATAGCTTGAAGAATTTCAAGGACTGGCATTTCCCAGTTACCCCCTCAAAGTCACGATGCCCACTTTAGTTTATGTATTTTTCTATAGGTTCCTTTGATCTCCCCATGGATCAGAGTTGACGCGATGTGGAGACAAATTTCCAAAGTATTAGAATCAGAACCACTTCATGAGAGTTCTGAACAAGTATGTAGTCCCTTCAAATAATTGACTCCGGAGGAAGAAGAGTTAAAGGTTGACTTAATTTCTTTTTGGTAGAGTTTGGTTTTGAAGACATGATCAGTCTCTCGTATGTATCGATATCTTGATAGAAGACATAACACATTTACATGTGGTCGGTGGCTGAATGGACGACACATAGGATATAAGGGAAGTATCCTTCTTCTCTATTATTTTAACATTTGAACAAACCATTTTTATTTTGTATTGTTTTGCAAAGGCCATGAGTTTGATTCATGATGTGATTAAGAGGGGGATGTATTTGGCAAAAAATACTCCATAATCTCCTTCCCCGGACCCAATTCTGATTACTATTGGATTTGCCCATGGGGTGATCCTGGAAGTATGTGATGCTCTAAATGTCTAGCAAACATCACAAATAGTGCCCGAGAAGGATGATAAGTCGGCTCAAGACCAACCTTCATACTAAAATTCTGGTAGGAAAATCACATATGTCTTAACTATATGTCGGGACATTAATCTCTGCAATATATTAAACAAGGGCAAATAAAACGCAAACTAATATTCAACATACCAGCGTATAAACATGTCAGATGTTCCAACATCTGATTCAACGTGTTTAAACAACAAGCACAATAACATAGTTGTATATTTGCAGAATGATAAATAACACAGTAATTGTTAACCCAGTTCGGTCGAACACACCTACTATGGGGATATCAATCCAGGAAGAAGATCACATTATTAATAGGATTATTGTTGTTCAACATGTTTAAACAACAAGTATAATAACATAATATTTGCAGAATGATAAATAACACAATAATTATTAATCTAGTTCGGTCGAACACATCTACTCTAGGGGATACCAATCCAGGAAGAAGATTTTGTTGTTCAACATGTTTAAACAAAAAGCACAATAACATATTTATATATTTGTAGAATGATAAATAACACAGTAATTGTTAATCTAGTTCGGTCGAACACACCTACTCTGGGGGATACCAATCCAGAAAGAAGATCACATTATTAGTATGATTATTGCTTGTACAAAACCTCTGTTGTATAGATAAACAACCTTCGTTTTACCTAATGTTACCCATTGTAATCTTTATCATAGAAACTTCATATTTGATAAGAGAACCCTATCACACTCCCTTTAATCACCACCTGTGATTCTTGACAGTTATAACCCAGCAACTGTATCATTCTACTTGAAAGCTCCACCTTTTAATGCAATGTTCAGTCAACACTCTTGACTAACAACTATAATTGGATATGCTTCAAAGCTTCATCCAAGAAAAATACATAACTCATTACCTACAGGCTTCTGAGTTATGCTCAACAACTATGTCTACCTCAATGTATCCAACTGATACAAAAGATGACTTACAATGCAAGAAAGTCTACGACTCTCAAAACCTTAAAACCTTATTTTCTACTTTTACAAAAGTGTTACAAGGATTAGTTGTTTTTACCTAGGTCTAGTTCTTCTATTTATAATCTTCAGTTGTCCATGGGCTTCGAATAATCCAACCAATTATTCCTTGATTCATGCGTTGATTGATGCAGATAAAATATCTTCAAATCTTAAAAAAAAAAATCTTCTACAAAATCTATTTGTAACAAACAAAGATGTCGAAACCTCCTGTTAGGACATCTTGTTTAACATTATATTCAACACTTAAGTTTTACCAAAATTTTATTCAAATCTTTTAGAGCTTTCAATCTTCCCCTTTTGACAAATTTTGACTAGAATTTCTTTTGCACAATAACCCCAGGATTTCCTTACCCTGCAGTCATTTAAATCAAATGATAGATCTTGAAATTCCTCAATCCATAGATTGGTGTACACAAGGAAAATACCAACTCAGACTCTCATCATCATCAAACAAAACTTGATTGATATTGCATATTTTGGCAAAAGTGGTACGACACTCCCCTCAACCTAGGAATTTATCTACCATATATAGTGAGGATATTTTTCGCAACAACCCCCAATCGACATGGGTAACTCAGAACACAGGACACAAAATCACAAGACACAAAAAATAACTGAGACTTGATTGAGACGTTAGAACTTGTCTTCCAACATCTTTGTGAAACAACTGCAAAATTGTGTTCAGAGCTCAACAAAAGACTATTCTCCCCCTTTTTAGCCAAAACTTGACAAAAGGAACCAAAACAAACCCATACCCAAGATGTACTCACCCAGACACGAGTAAAAGGCATAAAACAGATTCCAACAAGGACTCAATCTTGAAGAAAAACAAAGAAAGGACTCCCCATTTTTATACTCGAACAATACCCTTGGAAATAATGATCCTGGATTATTAATACTGGTCTTGGTCATAGAGAATGTTATTTAAGAGAGAAAACTTCATTATAACTAATTGTGTAGAGACCAAGTCAATTTTAAAAGATTCTTATTTATTGCACAATTCCCACAAATTGTTCTTTATGTATTTATTACTTTGGATTGTTTCTTCTTGAAATTAAAGGTCCAATGAATGCACATTCATGGTCAAAAGTCACGTTTTACATTCCTCCCTGACATGTACTCGATATCTCAACCACTTTTAATAAGAGACCTAAGTTTTGAGCGATGTCTTAACATCATGTCATACATTGTCTTATTTACTTTGTCTTTTCTTGAAAATTAACCACACTCTTTTTAGTTGAACCTTGATCATGATATCTTCTTTTTATCAGAAGATGATTCCCAAGATTAACCTCCCAGGTGCACACTGAACTACTTCAGTACCCTAGTTCCAAGATATCTTGTATATATTCATTCCTTCACAATCTGCTTGACTTTCAATGCATCTCATAAAACATTTGCACTCTTGTAGTTATATGTCTTAGACAAGATATTAACTCCTCCAGTCCTAGATACCCAATTCCCATTTAAGGGAAGAACACTTTACTAATGAATGGAAAACACAAGACTCATCTTCGTGTTTTCAAGAACTCACTCTTTGTCCAACACCATTGCTGAACACATCCACTTCTTGTCCATTGCTTATTCTGACCAAAACCAACGAGTCTCACATGTTCCCACATGACCATCATCTTGTAAATAGTGAGATCATCATCCAAACAAATCTTGGTTTGAGACCAACCTCAACATTGATATCTCTATTACTGAACCCATCAACGCACTGTACAAATTCCTCCTGGATCTCACAGTCATGGATATACAAATTTAAAATATTCACTTTCCTTGAAATGAAGAGTCTCTTAACACTCATATGTCATTCTCACTTGTTTTGACATCATCCATATGCTTCTGAACAGAAATCCTTAGCTTGCTTTCTCCATAAGATTTTATCTGATCCACTTTCTTACCCTGACTTGTATATGAAACCACCTCTTCAAACATGACAATCTTCATTTTATCATCCTCCCGTATGATAAGATTTGATACTTATGATTCATCTGGTGAATATCCACTTTCATATTTTCCCGTAAATTCTTAAGGTAAAAAGGTTTGCAAGATAAGTAAATGGTGCAAGTAAATAAAGCAGGTAAATAAGTGTGAGACAAGGAAATAAAGTAAATTAAAGTGAGTGCGATAAAATAAATGAAGTAAAATCAAGTGCAATAAAATAAATGAATTAAAAGAAAGTGCAATAAAATAAATGAATTAAAAGTAAGTGCATTGTAAATAGAAACTTGCTCCAAATCGGAGGCTTTAAATCAGGTACAACTGGAAATAAATGCGACTGGAGATGAAAATGGCGGTAGGATTAACTTTTACCAGAGTGCTCTAAACTCTATTACAGATTCTATCAATGGTGTGATAACTCTTCGATGTGAAGGGATTATCACTTACAAGACTGGACAATATATGGCTTAAGTTTGCAACTAAGCTTGGATGAAGAAAAATGAACAAAGAACCGATCTATTTATAGCCAAAGAAAAGACCATGGAAAGACAAGATTTTCCTCTAAATCCTTTTTGGCGGGACAACAATTTAAACCCATCCATGTCATGGCTTACCCTGTGGCGGCCGCCATGCTGGATGTCATGTGAACAATTCGCTCAAAAACTAGTTTTCTTGTTCGTTTTCCTTCATTTCTTCACGAGGAGCTCTGGATAAACAAAATACCTGAAAACAAAACAAAAAGGAAGCACAACACAAGAAAACAACAATAAATTCCTAATAAATACGTGCAATCCAAGTCAAATACGCATTGCGTTTCATTGTTATCAATAAGCGCATTTTGAAAGGGAATCTATGGCTATTTAGAAACTCTTGGCTTATTTTACAAGAATGGGATGACACATCTCACACTGGCAACATGGAATTTTCTAAAGCCCCTACGTGGGTTCAGATTTGGGGTATTCCATTTAATGCCAAAACTGCTCAGATGGACCTCAAATTAGGGGGATCGAATAAGTCTTAGAAGCTGGGATCTATGACATGCCAGATATAACTACTATTGTTAAGATCAAAATTAACTTGACCATTAATGTTCCTACTAACCCCATGATATATATATATATATATATATATATATATATATATATATATATATATATATATATATATGAAGTAAAAGTAATGGAATCACTTGGGTTGATTTATGGTATGAAAAATTACCTCTTTTCTGTTTCTATAATGGTCTCATGCAACATAGTGAAGAGTTTTGTAAGAAACTTGTTGCCCCTAGTCATGTGTTGCACCCCAAAATTTGCCCTCATGTCCTCACTGTTTTTTTTGTATGGCTCACGCATAGGCATTACATTAGGACATGTTCATAACCTACATATAACATGTTTTCTCAAGGCATGAAAGTTGAAAATCCGTAGAGTCAGAGTTTCTTGAAATTTTGGAGTTTATATCATTCAAATTTGGAGACGGATTTTGAAATTTTATTATCATGGATGATTGCATCAAGACTCATGAAGTGATCAGTCCTCTATTTGTTTCTCGAACATCAAATTATAAGATTTTCTTTCTTCAAGGATAAAGATTAAGGCTTTAAGTTTTGTGTCTTCAGAGCCTTTTTTTCCCAGAGTTTCTTTTCTATGTGAAGTTCACCTGGTCATCAAGTTAAAGGTTTATGATTCAATGTGCTGAGGGAATGGATTATGGTATGAGACATGTTCAGAGGTTTTCAATATGATTAAGGTTTTTTTTCTCTTCTCTCTTTGCTACTTGGTTTACAAGTTTGGATTGGGTTGAAGATTCGAATTAAGGTTTTTTTCTCTTGCTACTTGGTTTACAAGTTTGGATTGGGTTGAAGATTCAAATTAAGATTAAGGTGCGTAAAATTAAAATTTTACTCTGGAGATCCTTAAGGTTAATTTCAAGGGTCGGAGCCCAAGTAAATCTTTTGCAACAATAATGAATATTCATTTGGGGATGAGAAGGTTCATTTAACTTGGTTGGAGATTGGAAGTTAAATCGAGACTGATTCAACCATATGTCAATTCATCGATTTCATAACTATCATTTGTTGATTTCCTTGGTGGAAGGTGTTAGTAACTTTTTGATATAGTGCCATTTCATTCTGTAACACGGTGGGAGAACTGACTTTCTATAAATGTTGCGGATAGCAAGAGTCGCCACCGACTTTTATTTTATCCAAGTAGAAAGGACATAAAAGAACAGGAAAGACCTATTTTTAAAAGACTTGAGTTCGGGGTGTAGGCTATATAAAGGGAAGGTGTTAGCACCCTTTATATCCATGGTTATCCATAGGCTCTTAGTTACTTAGCTCACTGAAATGTTTTTTGAAAAGTGTAGTGTGTGATTATAAATTTTCTAAGTACTTTATAATGATCCTCGTATGGATGTATACAAAGCCTTGTTGAAAACGTTTGAAAATATTGTGAGGTGTGAAAAGTATTTTTAAAGTGTGAGCAAGTAACTATGAGGTACCTACCCTAGACTAAGTCATTCATGTTCTTATATGTTCTTTCAAGGGTAAGACTATCCCTATTATTAAGAAATAGGTAGTCATTACCTTGGATTTATTAGGGGACGGGTGTAGGGTCATCGTATGGTCAATGAAGGCAACTTAGGGGGTGTCTTTAGCAATTCGTAGGGACTATCATCATTTATTCGAAGGGACAAGATCATTATTTCGTAGGCAACCTCGAATGAACTTGATCTTTTAAATCTGTAGGGACTTGATGATTTATACGTGAAGGGACTTTGCTTAAGACACCCCTATATTCGAGGGACTTGGCCATTCAAATAAGGCAACCAAGAGAGATACCCTAGGAAGTGCAGATGGCGATCTTAGATCGACTTACGTGTGTGAATGATTTATTTCAGATATTTATCTTATTTAATTAATTATCTAAGTCCATATTATTACAAATATGTTATCACTCCCTATTTACTAACCACGCATTTAAATAATAATAATTAAAAGGACGGAAAAGTAAATCTAAACTATTACAAGGCTTTGGGCAGTTAAAAAATAATCGAGCGAGAAAAATAAATAAATTATAATATGAGGTAAGAAAAATAAATAATAAGATAAGAAGAATTAAAGAAATAATAATTAAGCTTAAATAAAAGAAACTAAATAAATTAATATTTAAAATTTAAAATTAGCTTAAAGTTTAAAAAAAGTTAAGTTTAGGTTAAGAAAATTAGGTTAAAGTCTAATGTTAGAGAAATTAGGATTAGTTAACAAAATTAGGGTTTTATTAAAAAAATTAGGATTAATTATATACAAGATTATTATTAACAAAAACAATTATAATTTTTTTTAATTAAGACTATAAAAGGTTTTAACTTGGTTTTTATTTACAAAATACATAAATAATGGAAATTATATACAAATTAAAAAATAAATATTTATGAATTAATTGATTTTAAAAAAACTAATAAATAAATTAAATTTTAGAAAACATAGAAAATAAATTATTTGGTTTATTTAGAAAGATTATGATTTTATTAAATTAATTAAATCTTATTAACTAAGTTAATTATAATAATAATAATAATTAGAAATTAACTAATAACATGAAAATAGAAGCAAAAAAAATATACTTGAAGGAGCCTGGGGTCGAACCCAGGTCTCCCACTTTCCAACAATAACCCTCAGTCAACTGGGTTAGGCGCGCATGGTGTCCATTAACCAGCCTCAATAAAATAAATATTAAGTTTTACGAATAACAAATGAATTAAAAAAAAATTGCTTGCACCAGGATTCGATCCCTTCACCTTGTGCATACCAAGCCTATCCTCTTGCCATCAAGCCACATGGGGTGCGTCCAGGATCGAACTCAGGACCTAGCAAATACATAAGTATGTCTCCAACCATCAGGCTAACGCGCGCTATGAAATACATATGAAACATAAATAATAAAAAAACAAATGAATTTTTGAATTCTTGGATTCACGCCAGTCTTCATCATCTTCTTCAATTTACCTGCGGATTTAGCTATGCCCTTTCCTCTGAATTTACCTGCGAACCTGGTTTCGTAGGATTTCCTAGCTTTGTACAAAGATCATCAAACCTGTAAAAATTCAACAAATTGGGAGCACCGTTGTACTCCCCACAACAAAACCAACTCATTTACATGCTTCGAATTCATTTATATTTATTTTCGCTAAGCCCCAATTTTAGAGCAAGAACCCTAACAATGGCGTTTGATGAATAAGGTCACAATTCTTCAATCTAATGGTCCAGAAACATTCCTTACATTATCACAAACATCAAATAATCATCAAATGTAATTTAAAACAAGCATATATATGAAATCGAAAAATGCATATTCAAGAACAAAGGATGATTCAGTTAGACGATTGTATTACGTTTTGGATGATGAAAATGCTTGAGATATGTTCAATGAACATCAAAGAGTTGATTGCAACCTTTGGAATGGCTTGAAACGACCTCAAATGTCAAAACCGAATGTGATTTTTTTAATGAAATTTTGAAGCTTGAACAATGTCTCCTTGCCTGAATTTTTCGTGCCTCTTGTATTGTGTTCAATTATTTATATGTAAGAGAGTCAATTTAGGTCAAAAAACTGATGAATTATTGGGCTTTTGTTGTTACTTGATGGTGAAGAAATCCCATCCATAATTGTGATAAAAATCAAATATTTTTATACTCTTAAGGCTTTGCACAAAATTAGAGAGCATCCAATCAACTTAAATGATGTTTATGAGATTCTAGAAGAAGGATCAAATCAAATATTTGAATTTTTATATTTTATTTTGATTTAAAATGAATTTTAATGAATAAAATCCAAATAAATAATAAATAAATTATAAAAATCAGAAATAGTTTGAATTGGGTCGTTCTTGATGTTATTGTTAAGATTGGGTTGTAAATTGATAGGCCCATTTGGAAAAAAAATTGGATTTAAGACCTTATTTGCTTCATACACCCCTTAAAAATTTCCCAACTTTGCTAAGGCATAACTCCCTCAATTTTAAGGCTATGAAGGTGTTCTTGGGCATTTTAGAAAGCTTAAAAAGTAATCTAACAAGCCTATTTGGTCTCATGTCCATATCCTTTACCATTTTCAAATTATGCTCTTTGGAACAAGTTGACTTTTTGTTGACTTTTGAAATGACCTGTAATGTTTTAGCTCATACCTTCCAAATGAAGTATTTTTAGGCTTGACTTGTGATACAAAAAGTTGTAGAGAATTCAATTTCCTTCATAATGAGATTTGGATGGGAAATTTTTTATGAAGCATGTGAAAGTTATGGCTGGTCAAAGTTTAATTGACTTTTCCTAGGAAACCCTAATTTAGAAAACTTCCTGATTCTTGATGATCTGAGATCTCCTTGATGAATCATGATCAACCCTTGATCAAATGATGGATTTTACTTCATAATCTTGATGTTGGCAAAAAATATCGAAGTTTTACTTTAGTTTGACCACAATTGACCTCAGTTTGACTTTCTAAGCACTTTGACTGATTTTTGCATATCTGATCATCTGATTGGTCAACCTTATTGAGAAAGCTTTGAAACTTGACATGTGAATTCTTGAATACATGTGGGATGTTATGAAGTTCAATTGAGGCCTTGGAAGTCCATTTAGCTCAGATAAACTCAAAACCCTAGTTGTGGATCCATTGCTTAGGAGGATGCTTTGTCCGAGATAACTCTCAAACTTTCTGACCAATTGTGAACTTTGTGAACCTTGAGAGAACTCTAGGGAAACCTTGCTTTGATTGTGGGAGGGAAAATTTTGGGTACAATAACTTCCCCTGTTCAATTTTCTGAAATCTGAAGAGTTAGATTGGCATGTAAGCCATTCATGACTTGAAGGTTGAAGAGGATTGAACACAAAATCCCAAAAATTTGCACTCGCCGGTGCGTAGAATGATACTGTTGGTTTGTTGTATTGCTTGAATGGGCTTAAAGATGCCATTCGGAGAAAAAGTTCTTCAAATATACTTTTTGGAGGATGAAGTAGTATAACTTGATGTGGTCCTGGAGAGTAGAGAAGTCTAAGATGATTTTGGGGATAAAGTATTCCAAAGTACAAAGATATAGCTTTTGGGAAAATAGAACCCAAAGTAAGATGATGTAGCTTTTGGGAAGATAAACGACAGCCCAAGATAACGGTATGACTTTTGAGAAGATAAACAACATCTCAAGATAGCCTTCGGGAAGATAAACAATGTCCCAAGATAATGAGATAATCGTTGGGAAGATAAACGACGACCCAAGGTAATGATATGGCTTTTGAGAAGATAAATAACGTCCCAAGATAGCCTTCGGAAAAATAAACAACGTCCCGGGATAATGAGATAACCTTTGGGTAGATAAACGACGGCCCAAGGTAATGATATGGCTTTTGAGAAGATAAACAACGTCCCAAGATAGCCTTCGGGAAGATAAACAACGTCCCAGGATAATGAGATAACCTTTGGGTAGATAAACGACGACCCAAGGTAATGATATGGCTTTTGAGAAGATAAATAACATCCCAAGATAGCCTTCGGGAAGATAAATAACGTCCCAAGATAATGAGATAACCTTTGGGTAGATAAACGATGGCCCAAGGTAATGATATGGCTTTTGAGAAGATAAACAACGTCCCAAGATAGCCTTCGGGAAGATAAACAACGTCCCAGGATAATGAGATAACCTTTGGGTAGATAAACGACAGCCCAAGGTAATGATATGGATTTTGAGAAGATAAACAACGTCCCAAGATAGCCTTCGGGAAGATAAACAACGTCCCAGGATAATGAGATAACCTTTGGGTAGGTAAACGAAGGCCCAAGGTAATAATATGGCTTTTGAGAAGATAAACAACGTCCTAAGACAGCCTTCAGGAATATAAACAACGTCCCAGGATAATGAGAAAACCTTTGGGTAGATAAACAATGACCCAAGGTATAAGTTGTTGATGAAGTTTGTCTGCTGGAGAATTAACCTGAAAAACAAGGTTAGTTCGGTGCAAATATCATGATGGATATAACACTTGGTAAGATAATATCTTATGATAATGTTGTATGCATATGATATGATGTGATGTATGTATGAATTATGTAGCTGAAACGTATAAGTAGCTTCGTAGAACAACTGCTGATTGGGGAAAATAAAACCCGATTCGTTGCTGATGAGTATGAAGACTTCGTTCCCGTCTTGTTTAAGAACCTCGTACTTAGAACCTCCCGTTTTTCGTTCTTCGTACTTCTTATTGAAGGATTTAGTTCCTGGATATCCTGACTGAGGATAAAAGAGATGGACATAGATCCGGGAGACTTATTCGGTCAAGCATCAATTCTTCGGAAGATATGAAACTGTTTGGAGACTTCGTAGAGTTGGAAGTACAAGATATTACTTGAAGTATTCCGTAAGAATATCCGTAAAGATTAATCTATTGGGATGAACCGGCGAAGATTCGTTGAATTCCTACCTCCGTTCGTTCTTAGTAAATGCTATTATTGTATTTTATGCATTTCTGGTAAACATCAATCATATTCAAAGGCATATATACATTCAAACATAACCAACAGACATTTCTCGCTTTAGTAAAAAGGGGAAAAGTAAACCTGGATTCAGAAAACATTTCCTCCTTTAATAAAGAGGGAAAAGTAAACCTGAACTCGAACCAGAATCATTTCAACTTTGAGAGTGTATAACCAATTGGATTTAGAGCTTATGAGGTTCTTGACTTCCTGAGTAATTTCCTAGAAATTCTCATGACTGGATTTGAAGACATGGTACTGACACCATTTGATACTACTGGCATAGACAATTAATTTCCATAATGGCTTCTTCTGAGAGTCCAATATCAAGGTAATACAATTGTGATGGACAATATACCCTCCGGGTATTAGATTTGGAAAGAGAGCGTTGCCCCTTGGTTGAGGATGAATTGTTCCATAATGGAAGTTGTTGCACCCCAAAATTTGCCCTCACAATACAAGACTTTGTGTGCTAAGAAGGTTCACAAGGTTCACAAGACCTTTCATGAAGTTCATGAAGTCTACAAGTCACTTTATGAGGTTCACAAGGTTCACAAGATTCACAATACTTACAAGACCTTTCATGAGGTTCATGAAGTCTACAAATCACTTTATGAGGTTCACAAGGTTCACAAGACCTTTCATGAAGTTCATGAAGTCTACAAGTCACTTTATGAGGTTCACAAGGTTCACAAAATTCACAAATAGTCAGAAGAGTTGACAATTCCCTCAAACAATGCACCTCCTAAGCAGTGCATCCAAAACTAGGGTTTTGACTTTAATCAGGCTAAATGAATTCCCAAGACTTCAAGTGAGCTTCATAACATCTTATATGTGTGTAAGAACCCCCATGACAAGTTTCAAGACTTTTCTCAAAAGTTTGCTCAGTCAGATGATCACATAAGTCAAAATCAGTCAAAATAGTTAAAAAGTCAAACTGAGGTCAACTGTGGTCAAACCAAAGTCAAACTTCATGATTTTTTGCCAACATCAAGTATATGAAGTAAAATTAATCATTTGATCAAGGGTTTATCATGATTCATCAAGGAGATTTCAAATCATCAAGAATCAGGAGTTTCTAAATTAGGGTTTCCTCAGTAAAAGTCAACTGAACTTTGACCAGCCATAACTTTCACATGCTTCATCACCAAGTCTCCATCCAAAGCTCATTTTGAAGGAAATTGAATTCTCTACAACTTTGTGTCTCACAAGCCAAGCCCAAAAATGCTTCATTTGGAAGGTATGAGCTAAGACATTATAGGTCCTTTTGAAAGTCAACAAAAAGTCAACAACTTCAAAAGGGCATAACTTTAGAATGGTAAATGATATGAACATGAAACCAGTGGGGTTGGTTAGAGGACTCTTCAAGATTTCCAAAATGTCCAAGAACACATTCATAGCATTAAAATTGAAGGATTTGTGCCCTTGCAAAGTTGGGAAATTTTTGGTTGATTTATGAAGAAAATGGAGGTCTAAAACCAATTTCTTCTAAATGGGCTTGCCATATGATGACCCAATCCATACTATGACCTCATGCACGACCCAAGTCAACAAAAATCAGATTTTTTATCATTTTATTTTTATTTATTTTGATTTAATTCATTAAAAATCATTTTAAATTAAAATAAAATATAAAAGTCTAAGATTTAAAAAAGATTAAGCTTCTAGAAATTCATAAATATGATTGGAATTAAAGTGGTAAGAAGATCATGATGATTGGCCTATAATAGCAAGTGTTTATGCAAAAATATTTGATTTTCAAAGCCTATCTTTTTGAATCTTTTTGGATCAAACTTCTCACACAAGTATCAAGTTTTTCTGACCTAATTGATCACTCTATAAGTACATGAGATAACCCTAATCACTATTCACGAATTCCAGCCTCAAAAGTGTAAGTTTGCATTTCAAAAAAAACTCTCCAAACTCAAATTCGGATTTTGACATACAAGGCATTAGAAGGTAATTTGAGAACATAGCAATGATCCTTGGACATCATTGAGTCGAAACCAATACCTATTTGCATCCAAAACCACTCATATAGCATATCCCGAAGCATTCTTGATCATGAATTATTTTGTTTCGATTTCACTAAGTCAATGCATTTTGATGAAGTTTGTTTGGCTAATCATGTTTGTGATGTTGTATAGAATGTTTCTGGGCAAAGAAGTTGAAGAAACTGTGAATAACCCGTGAGATGCCATAGTTAGGGTTTCATCTTTGAATTCGGGGTTTCATGATTCACTGAATTTAAATGAATTTAAAGGACATGGTGTGATTGTATAGACTGTGGGGATCATGTTTCATTAATCAATTTGTAAAAATTGTACTGTTTTGCTGGTATTTGAAATTCGCAGGTTCCATATGCTATGAAATTCGCAGGTATATTCGTAAGTGAAAACGCAGGAAATTTCACAGGAGCCAAGGAAGAAGAAGACCTCTGCGCGCGTTTTCCAAAATTCAAATATTGTGTATAATATTTTATGTATTAGTTTCTGTTTTATTTCACAAGCTCATGCTTGTCCCAGTGGTAAAGCAGGCGTGCGTATTGTTGGATGGCTGGGGTTCGAATCCTGGCTGTGACAAGTTTTTCATGTTTTTTTCTTTTATCCATTAAACATAATATATTATGAATTGTTGTTGTTTCATATACAGGTGCGCTCTCCCAGCTGGAATGGTAACGTGTTTGTGTGATTGCTTGCAAGGTCCTGGGTTCGATTCCCCCCCCAGGCCTTTTGTTTTTCTTTCTTTTTTGTGATTTTTCAGGAACAACACAACAAAACCAATTCAACCCCCCCCCCCTTTACTGCCTGCGCGCGCGTTGGCCTGGTGGTAGAGATTGCTGGCCTGAGTATTTGCAATCAAAGTGTGCTGGGTTCAATTCCCAGCCAGGTAAGTTTCAGTTTTTTTTTATTTAATTGTTTTGTTAATTATTTTATATAATAATGTTTAATGTATATTTAAGTAATTCTAGAAAAATAATATGTAAATATTTTCTAATTTATTTTCTAATTTATTTTCTAATTTATTTTATAAATTCTAAACCTAGTTTTTATTATTATATATTTAAAATCAAAAATATGTGTATAATTATTTAGTTATTAATATTATTAGAAACCCTAATTTATTTTTTTTATAAAACCCTAAAAAACATATTCTTTTCAAACTTTAATTTTCTTCTTTTTTATATATTCATAAACTTTATTAAAATTCTTGAATTAATTTTTGTTAATATTGTTTATAATTTAAATTTTTGTATGTAAATATAATTAAAAATTAAAATGCTTAATTTATTGTTTATAATTTAGTTTTGCATAAAAATAATTTCTATTATATGTTTAAAAATTGCTAATTTAATTTTTATAATTATAATTTATTTTTCATAATATGTTCATAATTGATTTAATTTTTATAATTTACATATAATTTCAAATTTTATAATAATTAATATAATTGTTCATATTTTCTTATTAACCTTTAAAAATTTTGTTTATTATAATATTTTTGCTTATTTCATTATTATTATTATTAATCATGTTTATTACTAACCCCATTTAATTTAGTATTATTTTATTATTTTTATTATTTTCACTAACCCAATTATAATTGCTTATTTATTTTGCTTATTAATATTTTGCTTATTTATTTAAATTGCCTTTATTATTATTATTGTAATTGCTCCTGGATGTAATATTTTATAATGTTTAAATTATTTATTTTATTGCCATGGTTAGTAAATAGGGAGTGTAACATGTATGTTTATTTAAAAATAATTTAGATCACTTAATTTAAAGATAAAATATTAAATTGTACACTCACACACGTAAGTCGATCTTTGATCGCCATCTCACTTTCTAGGGTTACCTCTCATTGTTGCCTCATCAAAAGGTCAAGTGGGGTGTACAAAACAAAAAGTCCCTCAAAGTAAAGTCATCTAGTCCTTTAACAATAAAAGATCAAGTCCCTTTTCGAATGTTGCCTTCGTAATGATATTGTCCCTTTCGAATAATGATGACAGTCCCTCCAAAAAATGCTTATACACCCCACAGTTGCCTACATAAACAGATGTCCCTTCATATGTCCCTCACATCCAAGGTAATGACTACCTATTCCTTAATAATAGGGATAGTCTTACCATTTAAAGGATTCAAGAACAGAAAAGACTTAAACTTAGGGTAGGTTCCTCATAGTTACTTGCTCATTATTCAAAAACTTTTCAAACACTTCACACTTTCAAACAAATTTTCAAACAAAGGTTTTTTACGCATCCGTACATGGATCATTATCAACTCTTATGAAAATTTCTATTCACACACTTCACATTTCAAAAACAATTCAAAGTGAGCTAAGTAACTAAGAGCCCATGGATAACCATGGATGTAAAGGGTGCTAACACCTTCCCTTTACATAACCTACCCCCCGGACCCAAAAATCTTTTAAAAGGTCTTTCCTGTTCTTTTATGCCTTTCCTTTGGATAAAATAAAAGTCGGTGGCGACTCTTGCTATCCGCAACATAACTAAAGTCAGTTCTCCCACCGTGTTACAGAAGTATCTGAAAGGAGCTACCTCAAGAGAAATAAGCAGAATGTCCCACAATAATATGCCCCTGGCATCGTGAACTCTGTAATGTTACCCTTGGTAATTCAGATAGATGAAGAGAACTTCCCCTGGCTACTTAAGCATAGTTGAACCTTAACCTAATTGCCCCAAATGAATTAGACAGTAACATGGCATGCCCCCTTTAGTGGAAGATAGTGACAATGCTTCTTTTGTATATATTGGCTTTGATCCAGGAAGCAACTTTGTCTATCATAAGGACTTTGGTTTATTGAACATTCATCCTATAAGTTCCTCTGTTTGTCAAACACTCAGCTATATTCAAACAATTATACTAAAAAATGCAATGCTTATGTCTGTCTTGAAGTTTTGAAAAAGTTATTTTAGTAAAACATTATTTTTGAAAACTGTGATATTAACTCAAGTTTTATAATAGACCCTAAAGGAGTCAGGATACCTTTTTGTAGCAATACGCTTTCAAACTAACCATGCTTCAGTTAGGACTTTTAAAGGGTTGTAACATGGTCTAGTGCACGATTTAAGAAACAAAAGATAAAGGCTCAAATTTTATTTGTACCCAACCCATCATTCATGATGTTCTTCAGTCCTATGTTTGGTTAACTTATGCATTGAAGCTCCAGAGGAGTTTGGAATTGTAACAATGACATTTGTGATGGTTCATAAACCAAATATTTATTTAAACATTTAGCCATCCTTCTTTGTTGAGGATTCATAGTGACCTCTTTTTTTTCTTTTGACTTTATTATCCATTCTTTTTGCCTGAACTGTTTATTTCAAGGTTATAATCAGCGGGATGTCTTAATTTTTATTAAGTCTCCTTCATAGGTTTTGACTTAGTGAGATTTTCTTTTGCTAGATATTGACTTGCAGACTTTAGTGATTACATGGAACCATCATTAGTTGTGTACAACACAGACAATTGGCATAATTGAGATAACCGAGTAACTACCCTGCCCCAGGCTATGAATAAGGGTTTTAACTTGCTTGAGAAAGAAAAACTCCTACTTCTTTGGCTCAAAAGGGTTAACTAAGGATTAACTTCCTTATATCTCCACTATTTAGGAATTGAAACAATGCTTGTACATCGTCAACATGGTCTGTTCAAAAGCATACTGCATAAGATTATGGTATTGTTTTCGTCATTCTCCCTCTACAGGCTTATAGCTTTATCAGGAGTTAAATATCACAAAATAGAAATATGAAACATAGTTCAAAATATAGTGAAACAAATGGATTAATTCAAAACAAACATATGCAATGCATTGATGTCGCTCCTGGGATTTTCATCCTAGTACAAACGCGAAAGTGGCGCGGAAAAGGTAGAGTCGCCAGCCATGCATTTTTATCCCGAAGAATGGGAAAGGTAATGCTGCACAAACCCGAGGAAGAAGGAAATGACAAGGTCCTACGAACCAAAGATCTGGGTTCGGGAGTCGGTTACGACCTGGGAAGGTATTAGCACCCCAGACCGTCCGCCGTACCGACGGGATCCACGCTTGCTTGTTTGTTTCAAAGGGTGAGAAAATACGAGTGCTGCTGAATAAAACTGCTAACTGGAACTGGAATGGGAATGGAAAAGGAACTGGAAAAGAGAATAAAAAGAAATAATGGGGAAAATGTAGGGAAAATAAAGATTGTGCTCGAACGGGCCCTACCCCGCTGCCTACGTACCTCATCGGGAAAATGAGGATCAGAGTCGACGTAGTTCGCCTAACTAAGGAGGGAACTATTTGCTTATGTTTTTATGGCTTGAACTGTGTATGCCTATACTCAGGTGTTGCAGACTCGTCTGGTACGAGTGCGTTTACCGTCTTGCATGCGAGACAAGTCGTCGCAATTTTGCGTTATGAGTGAATGAAATGAGAAAGAGAAGTTCCCGCAGGAAAGTCGCTTATTGTTTGTTTTTGCCTTTTAAGAGTTTTGCATGAATTTGGCACAAGGAAGTGAATTCAAACTCTTTTCCATGGAATGTGTACTTGCTACTACATTCCAGGATGGAATAATATAACAAGCACACCAAGCAAGGATAATTTATCCAAGACTTGTTTCCTAGGATTAGGGTTTAAGTTCACTAGCTTGTTGAACTTTATTAAGTGTTTTTTTCGTTTTTGTGAAGAAGTGTCTTTTAGATTTTTCTTTGTGAAACAACCCCTTGATGAGACTTGTACATTATGCTAGACAAGCTTACACTATTCCAAGATGGAATGAATGCAAGTGCCCCATGGAATAAGGCTATACACAAGGGATCCTTTCATGCATTTATTAAGTCTTTTTGGATTTTGTTTGAAGATGAGAAAGAGGACTCAAATGGAGAAGGACAAAAACTAAGGGGAACTAAGACACAACCCTAAGTTATTTATTATATACAAAAGGGAGATCCTAATGGTTTATGAGGTTTTTCTATTCCTAAGGAAGAAAGGGAAAAGAAAGAAGAAAAAGGATGCAACTTACTTCCTAAGGAAGATAAGTTGGTTCTAACAAAGGGGGATCCTACAATCACAAATATGGAAGGAAAAAAATGAATTAAATGCATAAAAAAATGCATAAAAATAAAAGGATAAGGTGAAGGAAACTTACCTCAATCTTCCCCTCTACAAAACAAAGTTTAATGTGCATTTTTATTAAAAATAGGAATGAGGTAAACACATACCAAACAAATCCTAAGGCAACTTGGACCCAAACTAGACTCAATCTTAAGTTTAAGGGTGCCTACACTATGCTAAACTAAAATTCAACCACTATTTACAGCACTCAAACACACAATCAGCTATGAAAGACAACACATAATACAAACAACATACTACAGCTATCAAACAACATGAAAGTAGGTGTAAAAAGTCACAAACAACATGAAATACACAACAACCAGCATACATTTTATAGCACCTATATGCAAAAACAGCTATGAAATGCAAAATCCAGATTTGATTATTTTCATTTTCTAATGCACAAACTCAATGAAAAATGCACCAACTTCATCATGAACATGCATTTGAACATGGATCATCATACATAATTGAAATAACATGAACATTTTTGAAGGATCATGCAAGAATGCATCACATGGTTAATTATGCAACAAGTAATGCAAAAATGTGGCACATGAACATGCATATGAACATGATGATCATTGATTATGAAAATGCAATATGATGGATCATCAAGAATGTCAAACTCAATGCAAAATTCAGAATTGAATTGATGTAAATGCTATGATCAAACATGCAACTAAATGCAACCAAATGCACATACATACATGATTATACAACATACATTAATACAATAAAAATGCAAAATGATTTAATGCAATGCAAAAGATGTAAAAACAGAATGCAACATGATTAATCATATGCCAAATAATGCACAAACATAGCAACAAAATGCAACAAACCAAGCTATGCACAAAGGAATACAAAAACGCATAATACGCGACATGAACGGAAACGCGTCGAAACGAATCGAAATGGGGGAATGAGCTACTGGAAATGGACCCAAAAATTCCCTAAAATCAATACCTAAACATGTATGAACATTAAAGGCACTAGAGAAAAGGACTAAACTATCAAATAAGCAAAAAAAACAAAAATTAACAGCGTTAACCGGTTAACCAAATGGTTAACTGGTTAACGGACCTAAAACTGCCCTGTTTTGTGGCCAATACGCACCCGTTAACCGGTTAACCAAATGGTTAACCGGTTAACACTGAACCAAAATGTGAAAAATGTTAAGAAATAAGTGCTTTTGGCCACAAACTCACTTCTAATGATCCCTAACATACCTCGGAACATGTTAACACTAATTTCTACTTAATTGAGGCTTATTTACACATGCTAGATCCTATAATCATCTACACCTTAACTTCTAATCCGTTAAAAGTCACAAATTGCAAGCAATATATAACGGAAACGTAATTGATCGCAATCAAAACGAAAAGCAACTAAAGAATGCCGAAATGGAGAGATGAAGAGAATAACTTAAAGAAGAAGTGATTTAGATTACCAACCTACGAAGCGGAGAAGTGCTTCGGTGAATGTTGCAAGAATCAGAGCTTGATCGAAGAGAAAACCGAGAAAACCGTAGATTCGCAAAATAAATGCGTTCTTGGTGCTTGAACCTTCGTGCGCTTCCGATAAGCCGAAATCCTCACAAAAATCAGTAGCTTCTTCTTCCACAATCCACAAATCAATGGAGGTTGGAGGCTAAGCTTCAAGATCTTCAAGTTTCAATGTGAAACTTGAAGAGCTTCTTCAAAAAGCTTTAGTGAAAAAGGGAAAATGGAGGAAAAGTGAGAGAGAAAAACGTGATTGTGAGAGAATGAAAACTTTGGAAACTTGTGAATGAAAATTGTGTGTGAGAATCCCCTTTGGTTTGGATGAAAATGGATTAAATATGGCTTAGGTTTGGGGCCCAAAAATTAGGCTCAGGATCCAAAATTATGGTTCGGTAATGAGGTTAGGATTTAGCAATGGAGCTAGGTTAGGAGAAGGAATATTCTAGAAGATGGTAGAACATGGTAGAAGCTTCCAAGGGAAATGGAGTGGAATTGAAGTGGAAAAACAAGAGGGAAGTAATGTGAAATTCTGTGATCAGGTATGAGATGTCCTATGAGATGTCCCAACACTTGACAGATTTAACCAAAACTTAAAGTGCAAGAAAATTAAACAACACAGAAGTTTGTTAACCCAGTTCAGTGTATAACCACACTTACATCTGGAGGCTACCAAGCCAGGAGGAAATCCACTATAAGTAATATTAATTCTAGACTTAAACAACTCAGTTTAATCTTTCACTTAATATCTACCCAATGCAATTTCTACCTAAGACACAACTTAGATATGAGTACCAACTCACTCCCCCTCAATCACACAGTGATCTTGTTTACAAGTTTAATAAAATTGAAGACATTCTTCAAACAATACAGCTTGATCTTACTTCACAGTTTCAATCAAGTCACATATGCACTTATGCTTAAAAGCTCATAAAGTGGTACAATAAAAACAACCTGCTATTAAAGACACAACACCCTATTTTGTCTTCTGAAATTCGTACTCAATTCTGTGAGTTTCTGTTGATTAAATAGGTGTTTGTAATTTGGGCTTTCTGTAGGTTAATCCAGTCCTAAAACACTTGCAGCTTCCACCTTGAATTAGGGTTTGTTACTTCCTAGATTCTAGGTGATTTAGTTCTTCTGATTAATCTGAATCCTCATAATAAAACTTCCTACAGATGCGCCTTGTTCTGTTTTTATTCATCCATAATTAATTCCAGATAACTCTCCTTAAATATCTCAGAACAGTTAGTCATTAATTAATTCTGGTAGCAGGTTTGAGATGTCTCAACATCTGTTGGGACATCCTGAAAAACTGAACTTAAGTCATTTACACAATGTCCCAACATCTGGTGTGACATCCTGAAATAAGTTCTTATACTCTGTTTGATAATGTCCCAACATCTGATAGGACATTCTGAACTGAATTCAATATTTCTTGTTGGTCAAAAATTCCGCCAATTCTAAACATCTACAAACTCCCCCTTTGGCTAATTTTTGGCTAACATCTTTTCTGGTTATCAGAGTGCAGCAGAAGTTCTTTTTATCAGAGTATAACATTACTTTTCTGCTGAATCATATTTGAGATTACTCCCCCTCAAACATACATGTATCCAGGTTGCAACAGAAATATTTTATTAACACACAATGATTCAGTTCAGAAACAAACAGTCAGAAACAAACAGAAGTTTTTCCATTCATAGCTAAACAGCATCATACATTGTTGTTGTTCTCCCCCTTGTTAGACACAAATTTGGGGCCAAAGTCACTAATTCTGAATTACAATGCAGCTGTCATACAATTTTCCTCACATACAATTATTCACTCAGACTCCTCACATTCAGTTTCTTCATCATCCTCAGTTTCTTCATCAGAAGCAGCCTTTTGATCACCTTCACTCTCCAGCCTTTGGATAATCTCCTCAAGCTTCTGCTTTCTTGCTTCAAGTTCTTTGCAAGTGCTCTTCAGTTCAGCAATCAATGCAGCCTTGGAGATTGGAGTCTTTGCATTTGAAGGACCTGCAGATGTCCCAGAGGGTGCTTCAACATCTGCTGCATGATGACTCAGGAACAGTTTGTAGTGAAAGGCCAGAGGACTTTCTCTTTTGCAAACTGTGTCCTTCTCAGTGAGGATTCCAGGGTACTGACTTAGCACTATACCACACAGCAAGGAAGGAAAAGCTATTGGCAGCTTTGTTGCAGATGAGCTAGCATGCTTCAAGGTCTGATCAAAGATGTAGGCACCATAATCCAGCTTAGTTTGAGTGCCCACAGCATAAATGAACCTGCCCAGGCCAGTGGATATTGATGATGTATGATTGGTAGGTACCCAATTTGCTGTACCAATCCTGTTCAGCATGGCATATTTTCTTGTCAGCATGCTCACTGAGAGCTTTCCTTTAACTGGCCAAGCCTTGACCTGGTTTGCAGTGATAACCTTGCAGACCTGGTTATTAGTCTTCCCTAGTTCATTTGGACCATCAGATTCTCTTCCAAGGAATTGGTTGATGATCTGAGGAGAGAACTCTACACACCTGCCTCTAACAAAAACTTTTCTAAATTCAGCAGACTTACCATTGGCACAATCTTCCTGAAGATTGACTATGAATTCTTTGACAAGTAGCTCATAGCAGGGAGATAGGTTGGAGACTGTTTTGAAGAGACCAGCAGCAGATATGAGATCAATTAATTCAGTGCACTCAAGTGCATTACTGCTCAGCTCTCTTTCAAGTGCTACCCTTCTTTGGTACACAAACTTCCATCTGTTTACACTTGAAACATGATGAAATGAGATGTTGTCCAAGGGAGCTTTTGGAACAGCAGTTGATGCCCTAGAGGGTGCTGGTTTCTTCTTTGGAGGAGATGTTGGGACATCTGCTTCAACATCTGAGTCTGAAGGAGTGACAACTTTCCTCTTTTGAGTTTGGACTTTGCTCCATTGTTTTGTAGGACCAAAGACAGTTTTGGCCTCGTCTTTCTTTGGGGTAGCTTGCTTCATCTCAGGAATTGCATGTCCTGCTTGCATCTTTTCTTTCCTAGTCCTGAGCCTTTTGGCTATGCTAGGTCTTACAGAGGCAATGATCTCTGTATCAGAATCCTGCTCTAGGTTCACCACAGGAGGAGATTGAGCAGTCTCCTCTTCAGCTGGTTGATCAGCAGAGATATGCTCTTCAGTTGAGGCTTTGGTCTGATCCTCAGATTCTTCTTCATCACTTTCATTTGAGGCCTTTTTCTGGTCCTCAGATTCTTCTACAGCAGCATCAGATGAGGCCTTTTGCTCATCCTCAGATGTTTCAACATCTATTGGGACATCCTGTTGAGCAGGAGTGTCCTTTGCAGCTTGAGTTTGCTGATCTTCTTGTGGAGCTGGCATGGTGTTCAGAGGGATAAATATGCCACTAACCACTCTTTGTTCAAAAAGAATCTTGTTTACTAACTCCTTTATGGAAGCATCTACATATTCAGAAGATTTTGGAGGCATGTTTGCTGGTGAAGGAATGCCTTTGGATTTGCTGCAGACTTGATCTTTTGCTCTTTTTGGAGTTCTTGGCTTTTTAGCATGAGGAACACTTCCTCTGATTTCGTCCAATGGGGTTGACTCCATGGGTACCACAGAAATGGGGGTTGCATGAACCACATCTTCTTTGTTGAGAATTTCTTCAGGAATGTTAGGGTTTTGAGACATTTTCAAAGAAGATGGATGAAGAGTTTTAGGGTTGATGATTTCTGAAGAACAGCTAGATAATGCAGTTCGCTTTTGATAGTATGATGAGAATATGGATAGCTGAATGCAAGCTGTTATTATATAAGTAGCCGTTACATTGAAAATGATTAGGAATGGAATACCCAAGGTTCTTGACCAGACTGGTGTTGCCATCTGGTGCTTATGCCACACAATGTCATATGACATGTTGGCACATCTCCATAACTGCTAAATCTCACATAAGCAGATTCCCAATTTGCCCCTTAAGTTCTCAAATTGTGTAGCATCCAATGCTTTGGTAAAGATATCAGCCAATTGCAGATTTGTAGCTACATGTTCCAATGAAATCACTTTTTCTTCTACAAGATCTCTGATGAAATGATGTCTGATATCAATATGCTTGGTCCTGCTATGTTGGATAGGATTCTTTGATATGTTAATTGCACTTAAGTTGTCACAGTACAATGTCATGACATCTTGTGGGACATTGTACTCAGTGAGCATTTGCTTCATCCAAACCAACTGAGAACAACTGCTTCCAGCTGCTATATATTCAGCTTCAGCTGTAGATAAGGATACACAATTTTGTTTCTTACTGAACCAAGAAATCAAATTGTTTCCTAGAAAGAAGCATCCTCTTGAAGTGCTTTTTCTGTCATCAGCACTTCCAGCCCAATCAGCATCACAGAAGCCAGTGAGAATTGGTTTACATCCATGAAAGTACATTATGCCATAGTCACAAGTACCATTAACATATTTCAGAATTCTCTTGACTTGATTAAGATGACTGACTTTTGGATCAGCTTGATATCTTGCACATACACCTACTGCAAATGTTATGTCTGGTCTGCTAGCAGTCAGATATAACAAGCTTCCAATCATACTTCTGTACATGCTTTGATCTACATTCTCACCTTTTTCATCTTTAGTCAGCTTTAAATGTGTGGGGGCAGGAGTTCTCTTATGAGTAGCACTGTCCATTCCAAATTTCTTGACTATGTTCTTAGCATACTTGCTTTGGGAAATAAACATGGAGTCCTCCATTTGTTTTATTTGCAGTCCAAGAAAGTAGGTTAGTTCTCCTACTAGGCTCATTTCAAATTCAGATTCCATTTGGTTGACAAAATGTTTGACCATCCTATCAGACATCCCACCAAAGACAATGTCATCTACATATATTTGAGCAATCATGACATTTCCTTCTTCATCTTTAACAAACAAGGTTTTGTCAATTCCACCTTTCCTGTACCCTTGCTTGATAAGAAAAGTAGTCAGTCTTTCATACCATGCCCTTGGAGCTTGCTTCAGACCATAAAGAGCCTTCTTTAGTTTGTATACATGATTTGGACAGCTTGGATCAACAAATCCTTTAGGTTGTTCTACATATACCTCTTCATTAAGATAACCATTTAAAAATGCACTTTTCACATCCATTTGAAATAGCTTGAACTTTAAGATACAAGCAATTCCCAAAAGTAGTCTGATTGATTCAAGCCTTGCTACTGGTGCAAAGGTTTCATCAAAGTCTACTCCTTCAATTTGTGTGTATCCTTGAGCTATAAGTCTAGCTTTGTTCTTTGTAACAACTCCTCGTTCATTTGACTTGTTCTTATACACCCATTTTGTTCCAATCACATTTATGTCATCAGGTCTAGGAACAAGATTCCACACTTCATTCCTTGTGAATTGACCTAATTCCTCTTGCATAGCACAAATCCAGTATTCATCAGTAAGAGCTTCCTTGATGTTTTTAGGTTCTATTTTAGAAACAAAACAGGAACCTGAAATCACTTCTCTTGATCTAGTGCTTACACCTCTGTTGGGATCACCAATTATCAAATCTTTGGGATGATCCTTCTGTATTCTGATGGAGGGAGGTTTGCTGGATTGTTCTGTCCTTGCATCAGTTTGAGTGAAGTCATAATGATCACTCTTTTCTTCAGCTTCAATCTTGATATCAGCAGATGTTCCAACATCTTCTGGGACATCTGTAGGAGCATCATCAATTATCACATTTATAGACTCCATGATAACCTTGGTTCTAGAATTAAATACTTTATATGCTCTGCTGTTTATAGAGTATCCAAGAAAAATCCCTTCATCACTTTTAGGATCCATTTTTCTTCTTTGCTCCCTATCTGCCAGAATATAACAGTTACTTCCAAACACATGGAAGTACTTAACTGTGGGTTTTCTGCCCTTCCAGACTTCATAGATTGTGGACAAAGTTCCTTTCCTTAGAGTAACTCTGTTGTGGATGTAACAAGCTGTGTTCATAGCTTCAGCCCAGAAGTACAAAGGTAACTTCTTAGCATGGATCATAGCTCTTGCTGATTCTTGAATAGTTCTATTCTTCCTCTCAACAATCCCATTCTGTTGATGAGTGATTGGTGAAGAATATTCATGATTGATTCCTTCTGAAGAGCAGAAATCTAAGAACCTTTGGTTCTCAAATTCTTTTCCATGATCACTTCTTATTCTGATCACACAACTGGCTTTTTCCCTTTGTATTCTTTGGCATAAGTCTTTGAATACATCAAATACATCAGACTTTTCCTTGATAAAATTTATCCATGTATACCTTGAAAAGTCATCAACCACCACATAGGCATACCTCTTGCCACCAAGGCTTTCAACCTGCATAGGTCCCATAAGATCCATATGCAATAGTTCCAAAACTTTGGAAGTTGTCAGATGTTGGAGCTTTGGATGGGACATCTTGGTTTGCTTGCCTATTTGACATTCACCACATATTTTTCCATCATCAATCTTCAGTTTAGGAATACCTCTTACAGCATCCATAGATATTATCTTCTTTATGCCTCTGAAATGAAGATGACCTAGTCTTTGGTGCCATAGTTTCACTTCTTCTTCTTTAGCTAAGGAGCAAGTTGAAGTAAGACTGAAGTCTTGGGATTCCCATATGTAACAGTTGTCTTTAGATCTGGCTCCTTTCATGACAACCTCTTGTTCTTTGTTAGTCACTATGCATTCAGTTTTGGTAAAGTTTACACTGTACCCTTGATCACATAATTGACTTATGCTGACCAGGTTAGCAGTTAAACCTTTAACTAGCAGCACATCATCTAGTCTTGGAACATCTTGACAGTCCAAGGTCCCAACTCCCTTGATTTCTCCTTTAGCTCCATCTCCAAAGGTTACATACCTGGATGAATGTGACTTTAAGTTTACTAGCAGATTCTTCAATCCAGTCATGTGTCTTGAACATCCACTGTCAAAGTACCAGTCTTCTTTAGCTGATACTCTTAGTGATGTATGTGCTATATATGCAACACTTTTCTTTGACCATTTGAGTTGAGATTTCTTTTGATGCCTCTGCCCTTTGTATTGTTCATCAGTAGATCTCCAAGATTGATTGTTGATCTTGTTCTTGGATATGTAGCTTTGATCAGTCTGAATGCTAGCTTTTGGTCTGCATACCTTCTTGATGACCTCTGTCTTTTGCTTAGGAGGTTGCTGATTTCTTTGATGTCTATGCAGCACTTTCTTGGTAACTTCTATTTTTTGCTTAGAAGGTTGCTGATACATCTGATTTGGATATCCATGCAGCTTATAACAATGAGGTTTGATATGTCCAAATCTTCCACAATGATGACATCTCCATCTTTGATACTTCTTCTTCATTTTGTTCTTTTCAGAATGTTGAGACATCTGTTGGAACATTATGTTTGACTTTGTGTTCTTTTCCTGATGTTGAAGCATCTGTTGGGACATCTTGTTTGACTGTATGGATTTTGAAGTAGTTTTGCTAGAGCTAGCTTCATCTTTATGTACTCTGTTAAATGCCAGTCCACTTTTATCCCCTGAATGCTTATTGTTGTTGAGAATAACATCCAGTGTATTTGAGCTGCTGTTCAACATTCTAACAGATTTGGACATGTGTTCCAACTTGGAGTTGAGAAGACTTACTTCACTTTTCAAGGTGTCAATGATCTCTTGATCACTTGCTTTTTCATCTTCTAGTGCCTCATTCTGCTTCTTTAGCTTTATAACCTCACTGCATATTTCAGTGCTTCTTTTGTATAGATCTTTGTATGCTTGCTCAAGTTCTTCAAAAGTAAGCTCCCCATTACTGGATTCACTTTCAGATTCACATAATCCAGCTAGAGCAGTGATCTGCTTAGCTGATTCTTCTTCTGAATCACCTCCTGAGTCTTCATCAGAGCAGGTTACAGAGAGTCCTTTCTTTTGCCTTTTTAAGTAGGTAGGACATTCATTCCTGATGTGTCCATATCCTTCACATCCATGGCATTTAATTCCTTTTTCTTGACTGGTCTTTTCATCATAATTTGATCTTCTGTTAGCATCATAAGATCTTTTGTTCTCAGAAGAGTTTGTGTATCTTCCACTGGGTTTGGATTTGCCTTCCATTCCTCTGAGAATCTTTTTGAATTGTCTTCCAAGCATAGCAATGTTGTCTGATAAGCTTTCACCAGTTTCTGATTTATCATATTCTTCTTCATCAGTATTTGTCACCAAGGCTATGCTTTTGTTCTTCTTTACATTTGTGTCATTCATTCCCATCTCAAATGTTTGAAGGGAACCAATGAACTCTTCAACTTTCATTGTGCATATGTCTTGAGCTTCTTCTATTGCTGTAACTTTCATGTCAAATCTTTTTGGCAAAGATCTGAGAATCTTTCTTACAAGCTTTTCATCAGTCATCTTTTCTCCCAAGGCTCCAGAAGTATTGGCTATATCCAAGATGTTCATGTAGAATTCATGAATTGACTCATCTTCCTTCATTCTCAAGTTTTCAAACTTGGTGGTGAGAAGTTGAAGTCTTGACATTTTTACCTTTGATGTTCCTTCATGAGTTGTTTTGAGAGTGTCCCAAACATCTTTGGCCAGCTCACAGTGATGCACAAGTCTAAAGATGTTTCTATCAATGCCATTGAATAAAGCATTTAAGGCCTTAGAGTTGCCTAGTGCTGAATCTTCTTCCTCCTTACTCCATTCTTCTTCAGGTTTCAACACTTTTGATCCATCTTTGGTGTCTTGAACAGGATGTTCCCATCCAGTGTTGACTGCTCTCCAGGCCCTGTTGTCAAGTGATCTTAAGAATGCAATCATTCTTGGCTTCCAGTAGTCATAATTAGAACCATCCAGTATAGGTGGTCTATTTACTGATCCTATATCTCTGTCCATGTTTCCAGAATTTGTATTCCCTAGATCTCACCCAGTATAAACAGGCAGGGTGCCTGCTCTGATGCCAATTGAAATTCTGTGATCAGGTATGAGATGTCCTATGAGATGTCCCAACACTTGACAGATTTAACCAAAACTTAAAGTGCAAGAAAATTAAACAACACAGAAGTTTGTTAACCCAGTTCAGTGTATAACCACACTTACATCTGGAGGCTACCAAGCCAGGAGGAAATCCACTATAAGTAATATTAATTCTAGACTTAAACAACTCAGTTTAATCTTTCACTTAATATCTACCCAATGCAATTTCTACCTAAGACACAACTTAGATATGAGTACCAACTCACTCCCCCTCAATCACACAGTGATCTTGTTTACAAGTTTAATAAAATTGAAGACATTCTTCAAACAATACAGCTTGATCTTACTTCACAGTTTCAATCAAGTCACAAATGCACTTATGCTTAAAAGCTCATAAAGTGGTACAATAAAAACAACCTGCTATTAAAGACACAACACCCTATTTTGTCTTCTGAAATTCGTACTCAATTCTGTGAGTTTCTGTTGATTAAATAGGTGTTTGTAATTTGGGCTTTCTGTAGGTTAATCCAGTCCTAAAACACTTGCAGCTTCCACCTTGAATTAGGGTTTGTTACTTCCTAGATTCTAGGTGATTTAGTTCTTCTGATTAATCTGAATCCTCATAATAAAACTTCCTACAGATGCGCCTTGTTCTGTTTTTATCCATCCATAATTAATTCCAGATAACTCTCCTTAAATATCTCAGAACAGTTAGTCATTAATTAATTCTGGTAGCAGGTTTGAGATGTCTCAACATCTGTTGGGACATCCTGAAAAACTGAACTTAAGTCATTTACACAATGTCCCAACATTTGGTGTGACATCCTGAAATAAGTTCTTATACTCTGTTTGATAATGTCCCAACATCTGATAGGACATTCTGAACTGAATTCAATATTTCTTGTTGGTCAAAAATTCTGCCAATTCTAAACATCTACAGAATGAAAGGAAGTGTGGAAGGAAAGTGGAAGGAAAAGTGGAGGGAAATGTGAAATCAACCACTTTTCAAATGATTTTTCTTTTGATTTTTTAAATGATTCCTCCATCGTTTCTTGACCAAGTTTGAGCCATAGGATCATTGTAACCCTAATTTCATGATTTCGGTCTTAAAAATCAGGAGTCGACCATTTTTACCTAGCTCGGTTGCCTTTTCCCCGATTCCTCGATTTTAGTCATCTGGCCAATCGAACCTCTTCCAAAGTGATTTTGTGGATGAAATTTGAGCCCTAGGAATTTGACACCCTACATAATGCAAAGGAATCCTCTTGGAATCGCAACTTCATGCAGAAGCCCCGTAGAAGTGAAACCCTAATTTGGCCCTTTCATCAGGAAATACTGCACTGTTTGCTTCCTTTGATCAACTCAAATTTGTCCATGGCTTGTGGCTTCAAATGAAGACCTGTGGGATGTTGTGAACCCTTTGCACAAGGTTGAGAAGCTTTGTGACCCTTCGATTGCCTTTGTAATGCCTGCGGTTGCTCCAATCATTAATCACATACCCATGCCTCAGCTATGCTACATATGATGCAATGTTTTTGGTTATTTATGAACTTATGTATGCAAAATGTTGAAGAAATGAGAGGGCAAATTTTGAGGTATTACAGCTGCCCCTATTCAATCATCTGCAGGCCTGAACGAATAATTGCGAGAGCTTTTAGACGTTCAAGGTATGGAGTGATTGAATACTCGAATAAAACCTGGAAATTTGAACTCTGTGGG
This sequence comes from Lathyrus aphaca, assembly GCA_963966055.1. NCBI lineage: Eukaryota > Viridiplantae > Streptophyta > Magnoliopsida > Fabales > Fabaceae > Lathyrus > Lathyrus aphaca. Next base: position 68,172,553 of record OZ014525.1, on the reverse strand, counting down.
AAATAAAATATATTGGGTAGAATGCCATCCTCAAACGACAATTCTCAAAGGATCCTCGGATCTAACACGAAACCATCCTCGAATGGAGACGCAATGGTATATCGGCCTCAGTCGATAACCAAAATCACAAAGACTGGCCTCAGACAGACTTTGCAAAAGAGACAAACTGACCTCAATCAATAAGCTCAAAATGGTCTATCATCCTCGAATGATAGCCACAACAACAAGACCAACCTCAGAAGGACTTGAAGAAAAGAATGCCATCCTCGAATGACGATTCTCAAAAGATCCTCGGATCTAACACGAAACCATCCTCGAATGAAAATGCAATGGTATACCTATAACACGGTGGGAGAACTGACTTTCTATAAATGTTGCGGATAGCAAGAGTCGCCACCGACTTTTATTTTATCCAAAAGGAAAGGACATAAAAGAACAGAAAAGACCTATTTTTAAAAGACTTGAGTTCGGGGGGTAGGTTATACAAAGGGAAGGTGTTAGCACCCTTTATATCCATGGTTATCCATGAGCTCTTAGTTACTTAGCTCACTTAAATTGTTCTTGAAACGTGTAGTGTGTGATTAGAAAAATTCCTTTAAGTACTTGGTAATGACCCTTGTATGGGTGTATACAAAGCCTAGTTTAAAAATTGTGAGGTGTAAAAGTAATTTTGAAAAGTGTGAGCAAGTAACTATGAGGTACCTACCCTAGATTAAGTCTTTCATGTTCTCGTATGTTCTTTCAATGGTAAGACTATCCCTATTATTAAGGAATAGGTAATCATTACCTTGGATGTGTTAAAGGACAAACGTAGGGTCATCGTATGGTCAATGAAGGCAACTTAAGGGATGTCTTTAGCAATTCGTAGGGACTATCATCATTTATTTGAAGGGACAAGATCATTATTCCGTAGACAACCTCAAAGGGACTTGATCTTTTAAACTGTAGGGACTTGATGATTTTATGAAGGGACTTTGCTTAAGACACCCCTATATTCGAGGGACTTGACCATATTTAAGGCAACTGAGAGGGGTAACCTAGGAAGTGCAAGATGGCGATCAAAGATCGACTTACGTGTGTGAGTGTTTATATTCAAGTATTTATCTTATTTAAATTAATTTTCTAAGTTATTTTTAATTACATATAGGTTATGCACACCCTAAGATTACTAACCATATAATAAAATAATTACAAAATAGAATAAAGATATAAAGTAAACCTACAAATATTACATGGCTTTAGCAATTACATAATAATAAAAATAATAATGATAATAATAAATATAATAAGAATAATAAATAATAATCAAATATTAGCAAAAATAAGATAATAATAATAATAATTGTTAGAATAATAAATAAAGAAAATAAGAATTTAAAAAGGAAAATTATTTTTAGGTTAAATAAATATTGGAAAAATATTTAGAAGTTAATTAAGAAAATATAATAAATTTAATAATAATAAACATAATATTAAGTTATTTACATATTGATAGAAATAAAAATTAATTAGGGTTTAGAAAAAATAAGTTAATTTTTAGGGTTAGAAGAAAAATTAGGGTTAGTATTTTAATTAAGAAAAAATAGGGTTAGTATTTAGGTTTAGAAATTAAACAAAATATAAATAAATTATTTACAAATTATATATAATAAAAATTAATAAACTTATTTAGAAAGAATAATTAATATTTATTTACAAAATGTTTTAGAAAAAAATAAAATTTGGATTATAATTTATATAGGGAAAATATTTGAGTTTTTATTTAAAATAAAGTTTTAGTTAATATTAATAATATTAATTATATTAAAATATATTAAAAAGGTAAAAAATAGAAAAATGAACAAAATAACTTACCTGCTGGAGCCTGGGGTCGAACCCAGGACTCCTAGCTTCCACCATATGCAAGCCAACCAACTGAGCTACACACACAGCGTGTCTATAGGATAGCTCTTGATCATTATATAAAAACCCTGCAAAATAAAAGGAATTTTGAACAAAAAGAATAACTTGGGGATCGAACCCAGGTCGTTGGCCTCATACTCGTACACGCTTACCACTACGCCACTTGCTTCCAACTGATATAAAACACAAAACATAATTAAATAATAACACTAAATTTAAAAACTGAAATTCGCGCGCATGGTCGTCTTCTTCCTCCAACCATCGTATTAGGCTATAGTGACACTCCGTCCGTCACTAGAGTTTGTAGTGACGAGTTTTGTCTGTCACTACATGTCCTGTGCATTCAAACATTAAAAATACTAACAATACATTTAGTTTAACAACCCAGATCATACAAACATACATCAATAAACTCAAATATGTCCTTAATTTGGCCTAAAATTGGCTTGTGGATGAAATCCCAAATCAAAGTTTTCGAAACCCTAAATATGGTGGAATGCGGTTTAGGCTATGGTTCTTCAATACGATTGCCCAGAAACACTCCTTGTAACCTCATAAACACAAAACAGATGTCAAATATGCTTAAAACCAATCATACATATGAAATCGAAAAAAGCAAAAAAAACATGAATATGAAGAATTCGGTTATGGAGTTTTGATGCAATGATGGATGTTTTAGTGATCCAACAACATTATGCGATCTTCCAGGAATGATTTGCAACCTTTATTTGATCTTGAAAAGGTCTCTAGCTCAAAATCCGAATGTGACTTTTTCTTTGAAAATTTGAAGGTTGAATGATGTTCTTGGAGGCTGGAAATTCGTCCCTTATCTTAGTAATAAATAGGTTTGTGTATATATGGTGATGCAAATTAGGTCAAAAGTTTGTGGATTTATGGGCTTTTGATGGTTGCTTGATCATGAAGTTTCACCACTTTCAAATATTCCAAAAATCTTATAAAACCTTTCTAATTTAGTTGAGCACGAATTTAAATGATACCAATCAGTTTTGAATGACGTTTAAGAGCTTCTAGAATGAGAATCATATCAAATATTGAGTTTTTCATATTTTATTTTGATTTAAATTGATTTTTAATGAATAAAATCAAAATAAATAAAAAATAAACTAATAAAAATCTGAATAAATGATATTTGAATCGTGCATGATGTCATGGTAGAGATTGGGTCATAAAATTGCAAGCCCATGTGGAAAGAATTGGTTCTAAGACCCCATTTGCTCAATATACCTCTAAAACATTTCCCAACTTTGCAAAGACACAAATCCCTCAATTTTAAGGCTATGAAGGTGTTCTTGGACATTTTGGAAAGCTTATAGAGTCATCTAACCAACCTCTTTGGTCTCATGTCCATATCCTTTACCATTTTCAAATTATGCCCTTTGGAAGATGTTGACTTTTTGTTGACTTTTAAAATGACCTATAATGTCTTAGCTCATACCTTCCAAATGAAGCATTTTTGGGCTTGGCTTGTGATACACAAAGTTGTAGAGAATTAAATTTCCTACAAAATGAGCTTTGGATGGAAAAATTTTGATGAAGCATGTGAAAGTTATGGCTAGTCAAAGTTCAGTTGACTTTTCCTGTGAAAACCCTAATTTAGAAACTCCTGATTCTTGATGATCTGAAATCTCTTTGACGAATCATGATCAACCCTTGATAAAATGATGAATTTTACTTCATAAACTTGATGTTGGAAAAAAATAATGAAGTTTGACTTTGGTTTGACCACAGTTGACCTTAGTTTGACTTTTTAACTGCTTTGACTGATTTTTGCATATCTGATCATCTGACTGAGCAAACCTTTTGGGAAAGCCTTGAAACTTGACATAGGGATTCTTGAAGACATATAGGATTCTATGAAGCTCACTTGAAGCCTTGGAAGTCCATTTATCCTGATGAAACTCAAAACCCTAGTTTAGGATGCATTGCTTAGGAGGATGCTTTGTCTGAGGGGATCGTCAAACTTTCTGACTAATTGTGAACCTTGTGAACCTCTTGAGATACCTTGTGAACCTTGTGAACCTTGTGAACCTCTTGGGATACCTTAGTACACAATGTCTGGTCTAGGTGAGGGCAAATTTTGGGGTGCAACAGCTGCCCCTGTTCAATTTTCTGAAACCTGAGGAGTTAGATTGGCCTGTGTGCCATTCGTGACTTGGAAGGTTGAAAGGGATTGAACACAAAAGCCCAAAACTTTGCACTCGCCAGTGCGTAAAGTAATACTGCTGATCGGTTGTATATACTGGAGTGGGCTTAAAGATGCCACTCAGAGGAACTGGAGATGGGCTTATAGATGCCATCCATAATATCAGAAGGTGATAGTATCTTTATGTTGTCACTGGATATCAGTACTAGGTCTTCGTATAGGTCGTCTCTGAATCATTCCTGTAACATGGTTTGAGTTGAATGTCAGCACTAGATCTTCGTATAGATCGTCTCTGCATTATCTCTGGGGGAAAAGAATATTCTTCATTAGGTGTCAGTACTTAGATCTTTGTATAGATCGGCTTTGAACCATCTTTAGGAACATACTTTAATTTAAGCATCATAATCAAATCTTCGTGGCGATCTTTTCTGAATTACTTTTGGTAATATCTTGGGCTAAGTACAAAATCTTCGTATCGATCATTTATGTACCATCTCACAGATAAACTATTGCATAGACCATTAGAAATAAATCTTCGTAGCCATTATCTCTTCTGGAAATATCTTGGATTAGGTAATAGGTCTTCGTATAGACCATTTACATACCTTCCCAAGGACAAAAAGAACATCAGGATTAAATCTTCGTGGCGATTATCCCTGAACTTCTTCTGAAAGAATCTTTTGTATTAAGTGCTCGATCTTCGTATAGATCATTTACACACTACCCCAAAGATAGTTGACTATCGGAAATAAATCTTCGTAACGATTATCTCCTCTGGAAACATCCTGGATTAAGCACTAGATCTTCGTATAGATCATTTACGTACTCTTCCAAGGACAACTTGAGTATTGATCATCAGAAATGAATCTTCGTAGCGATTATCTCTGAATTAAGTATCAGTACTAGATCTTCGTATAGATCGTCTCTGAACTGTTTAGAATTGTTGATAGTGTTTATCTGTCTGCAACTATCCTGACAAGAAAAGGTTAGTTTATGCAAGATCATTTGATGTATGCATGTATGGCATAATGTACTTAAGTAAGAATGCCATATGTATTATGGATGCGTATGTTGTGCTGTAAATGATATATGTATGAATCATGTAGCCTGAAGTGTCTGGGTATCTCTGTATAACATCTGCTGGCTAGGGAAAATAAATCCCGGTTCGTTGTTGAGGAATATGAGGACTTCGTTCCCGTTTTGTTTAATAATATGGTACTCAGAACCTCCCGTCTTCGTTCGTCGTGCTTTATTGAAGGAATAAATTCCTGAACATCCTGACTGAGGATAAAAGAGATGGACATAAATCCGGGAAACTTAATTCTTCGGAGGATATGAAATTGCTTGAAGACTTCGTCGAGTGGGAAGTATAAGATATTACTTGAAGAATTCTGTATGGATATTCGTAAAGATTAACCTGCGGGGATGAACCGGCGAAGCTTCGTTGAATCCCTACCTTCGTTCGTCCTTAGTAAATACTATTACTGCATTTTATGCATTTTTGGTAAACATCAATCATATTCAAAAGCATACATACATTCAAACATAACCAATGGACGTCTTCGTTTAAGTAAACAGGGGAAAAGTAAACTTGGATTAAAACATGAGACTTTATTTATTTATAAAGTGGCCTATTGTAACACCCCAAAATTTTCCCTCCTATTTATAACCTTAATTAACTTTTTCACAGTCATTCATAACCTTGATCTTCTCAAAGCAGGTGTATGAGCAGAGTACTTTGGGTCAGTGCTTCTTGAATTTTTGAGATTTATTTCACTCAAGTTTGGGGATGGATTTTTGAGCTTTTATTATTATAAATGTTCATACCAAGACTTCTTAAGTGTTAAGACCATTATGTGCTTCCCAAATATCGAGTGGTTCTTCAGGGTATTAACAACATGTGGAGCTAATTTGGTCACCCGATCAAGGTTGTGGTTTGATAAGCTGAAACAATGGGTTATGTTACAAGATGCGACTTGAGGGCCCGTTGTGGTTTAGGGTGTTACTTTTTTTTAATACTTGAAAAAAAAACTTTGAATTGGGTTAAAGAGTTGAATCGAAGCCAGGGTGAAAAGTTCATTCATATCAGGGGATTAATTTTATCTCAAGTTATCGTGAGGAGTGATTGAGTCCATTCATTTAAGCGACATTAGTTTTCGATTATTATTTTCATGAGGTGCACAAAATTAAAGCTTTATTTGAAAGATTTTTTAGATATTAAGTTTGTTTATCGAAGAAATTCGAGAACAAGTCCAATGGATTTAGGGTGCAATATATTCCAACTTAATACATTTGGCTTAGACTTTGAGATAACGGCTTATAATAGAAGGACATGTGTGGTGATAATGATGCCAATGCTTCAGATTTCAATGGTAAAATATGTGGCCCAATTGAGGCGTCGTTAGAGTCAATGCTTCAACTAGTTATTTCACTCTGGCAGCAAGCATATGAGGGTCTAAGGGGAACCAATGACTGCAAGGTTCTAACTGTAGCTAGTCCTCTTTTGAAAAGCATAATTCACATGCTGGATTCTAATAATAAAGTCATTGCCAGACTATAAGGAGCCGCATCAACCTACATTCTTCTGCATAAGTTATTTTAATTTCTACTAAAAATTCAGAAGGCCATGCTTTTAATCAATTGCTACACTAAAAATTCATTTAAGTACAATGATCCCGTTCCTTTCGAGTCTCCATTTAGGTACAATGGTCTCGTATTTGAGTCTTGTTTCAGTACAACAGTATCATCTTTTCACGTCTCCGTTTCAGTACAACGGTCACGTTTTGGGCTCTCGTTTAAGTACAACGATCCCGTTCCTTTCGAGTCTCCATTTAAGTACAATGGTCTCGTATTTGAGTCTTGTTTCAGTACAACAGTCTCATCTTTTCACGTCTCCGTTTCAGTATAACGGTCACGTTTCGGGTTATCATTTAAGTACAATGATCTCGTTCCTTTCGAGTCTCCATTTAAGTACAATGGTTTCGTATTTGAGTCTTGTTTCAGTACAACAGTCTCATCTTTTCACGTCTCCGTTTCAGTACAACGGTCACGTTTCGGGTTATCATTTAAGTACAATGACCCCGTTCCTTTCGAGTCTCCATTTAAGTATAATGGTCTCGTCTTTGAGCCTTGTTTCAGTACAACAGTCTCATTTTTTCGCATCTCCGTTTCAGTACAACGGTCGCGTCTTGGGTTATCATTTAAGTACAATGATCCCATTCCTTTCGAGTCTCCATTTAAGTACAATGGTCTCGTCTTTGAGTCTTGTTTCAGTACAAACTCATTTTTTCGCATCTCCGTTTCAGTACAACGGTCGCGTCTTGGGTTATCATTTAAGTACAATGATCCCATTCCTTTCGAGTCTCCATTTAAGTACAATGGCCTCGTCTTTGAGTCTTGTTTCAGTACAACAGTCTCGTTTGTTTGCGTCTCTGTTTCAGTACAACGGTCGCGTCTTGGGCTCTCGTTTAAGTACAATGATCTCATTCCTTTCGAGTCTCCATTTAAGTACAATGGTCTCGTCTTGTTTCGGTACAACAGTCTCGTTTGTTCGCGTCTCCGTTGCAGTACAACAGTCGCGTCCTGGGCTCTCGTTTAAGTACAATGATCTCGTTCCTTTCGAGTCTCCATTTAAGTACAATGATCTCGTCTTTGAGCCTTGTTTTAGTACAACAGTCTCATTTGTTCGCGTCTCCGTTTCAGTACAACGGTCGCGTTTCGGGTCATCATTTAAGTACAATGATCCCGTTCCTTTCGAGTATCCGTTTAAGTACAACGATCGCGTCTCAGGTTATCATTTAAGTACAATGATCTTGTTCCTTATGATCTCGTCTCAGTGCGATGATAATGAATCGGTTGATGCCATTTCCATATTAGATCGGTTGATCTTAGTTGAGTCATGAATCAGTTGATATCATTTCTCTTCGAGCTGTAAATCAGATGATATTACATTCTCGCTTTTCGGGGTGGATCGGTTGATACCATCTCCGTGTTAGATCGGTTGATCTTATCTGAGTCGCAAATCGGTTGATGTTGCGTTAAGTCCTGTTTTGATAATAGGCATCTTCTGTGACTTGGTCCTACCCAACAGTCGCGTTGCAGGTTCCCGTTTTGTACAATGGTTCTGTTTTCTTGGGCTCTCGTTTATGTACAACGATCACGTTCCATCTTGTCTTATTTTCTTTGTTTCTGGTTACCGCCTGCGGCCGGTATACCTCTGCGTCTCCATTCGAGGATGGTTTCGTGTTAGATCTGAGGATCTTTTGAGTTGTCGTTCGAGGATGGCATTTCTTTTCTTCAAGCCCTTCCGAGGTTGGTCTTGTTGTTTTGTTGTGGCTATTATTCGAGGATATTAGTTCACTTTGCGAGCTTATTGATCGAGGACAGTTTGTCTCTTTTGCAAAGTCTGTCTGAGGTCAGCTTTGTGTTTGGTTATCGGTCGAGGCTGATATACCTTTGCGTCTCCATTCGAGGATGGTTTCGTATTAGATCCGAGGATCTTTTGAATTTTCATTCGAGGATGGCATTCTTCCCAGCTTATTTCCATTTGGTTCTATTTTCGCTACCTATTCAGAGGTCAAAATCAGAAAATACATAAATAAATAAATGGGTAGATGGCATTTCCATTACTCCCAATGTGCAAATTTTCAGGTTTTATTCGAGTATTCAATCACTTCATACCTTGAACGTCTAAAAGCTGTCGCAATTATTCGTTCAGGCCTGCAGATGATTGAATAGGGGCAGCTGTAATACCTCAAAATTTGCCCTTTTATTTATTCCCTTTACTGGCTTATCGCTTCGCATCCATCCGCATTTCTCATTAGGTCATAGCATTCAATCATGCGTTTTCTTTGGCTCCCCAGAATTGGGATCTTGTGATTTGATTCTCCTTGCTCAGAGGTGATAGACTGATAAAAGGGTTGAAATCTCATCATGGTGAACAGTTTTCTCACGGAGGGCCATCCAGTGTTAAAGTGTGTTTAATTGGAAGGTCCAGATGTTGATTTAGGGTTTCTTCTTTGTACTGAAGTTTATTAAGCTGATCGTTAAAGATTGTACGTTTCAATAACAAAAAGCATCATATGGATTTCAGAGGTTGTATAATTTGGGATATACCTGAGGTACTGTTATGGAGCATGGAAAGGAAGATTTGGAATCCATTCATATGAAGTAGTGTGTCGTTGGCCGTTAGAGTGAGCAGTTCATCATTCTTCGTCGTTTGCACTGGTGGAATTCTATTTCAAGCGGAGATTCGGTTACAGTTCAAAGATATATGGTTGATGACCTCCATGCCATTAATCGATTTGATTGGATTTATTATTAATTGAAGTTCGCTTCTTCTAATAGTAAATTTAGTTATTATCTTTTTGGGCCTCGGTTACCAGATTCACACTTGGCCCATATCTTCATAGGTTCACATTGGGCCCATATTTTTGTCTCAAGCTTTAGTACCCGAATTATCCCTATTAGTTTTAATTCCATTTCACTATTAAATTACATTTTCTATCCATAATTTTCTGTTAAGGTCAAAATAAATATAGCTCATATTTCGGTCCGATTAACCAATTTTTAGTCTACAACCCAATTCATGTTTCAAACCAAGTCTTGTCCACTAAAAACCTAATCACGTTTCAGACCCATGTCCAAATATCCAATTGACCATTTCTTTTTGTCAATTTCTTTAAATTCTATCTTTAACCAAATTCATATTGTCTTTTTTGTTTTCTAACCAATTTTTTAGTTCTATTAGTCATAATTCTATCCAAAGTTGAACATCCATTTTTGAGTTACAATCCAAAACCAATATCATTATTCTTTTAAACCATTTGAATCCAACACTAATTTTAGATTTTTATTTCGGTCTATATCTCCATTTTTTTTAATTAAAAGCCCATTTATGGAAATGATGCCTGTCACCATTTACCAAAAGAAAGATGCAGCCATGGATATGTTTATTTCATCATAAATATATACAAAAAAAAAAGAGAAAACAGTCACAAGTTGATTCCAGGAGAAACTTTTATTACACCAAAATTGGAAAATTCAGTTACATCCAAAATGTTTCAACAAAAATTCAGAGAGTTTAGTTCTAAAAGTCAGTTACAAGTCTAACCGAAGTTTGGTTACAAAGAGGGGATTCACACCAGTAAACTTCAACAAAATTGATACAAGAGATCCTAACATAAACTTCTAATGGATGCATTTTTATCCATCGAGAATGCTATACAAATTCAGAAGAAAAACTAAAAAAAAGGGATTGGTTACAAAAAGTATATTAGAGTTTCAGCAGAAAAGGAGAGAAGTTTTTGAAGTTTTCAGGGTGTATGTTATTTTTCTTGTAGCAATGGCTTCTAAGGATGAGAATCAGGATGCAATAGATGCTGCAATTATTGGCAGTTTGTTGGTCCGTTGTCACTGTTTGACATACCTAGGAATGACATTGTTGAAACTATTCGGAGAGCTCTTCATCTTGGTGTCAATGTTAGGATGATTATCGTGGATCAGCTTGCCATTGCCAAAGAAGCTGGCCGAAGGCTTATGATGGGAAAAACATGTATTCGTCTTCGTTATTACTCAGCCAAAGCAAGGATGGTGTCGTTGCCACTCTTCCAGTGGACGGGTTGATTGGCGGGAGTATTTCCTAGCACACAAAAAAGAGATCAGTTTCAAAATTTCGTAACTTGTTAGCAGAAGAATGATAACTAACAATCTAATGGAATTTCAACCAAAAAATAACAAAGAGAAGAAAGTTCAGGTGCTAACTTCCATCTTCAAGCTTCAATTACTATAACCAAATCCTTAGCCTCACCTATTCCATCAATCCTTCATTAACCTGCATAATTCGATTCAAAGGAAAATGGATCAAGCATTCGTAACTACCTAACCGAACCGTAATAGATCCTAGCAAAAAAAAACACATGACAGGAACTAAAATAATCCATCCATAACAAACTAACCGAATTAACCAACAACACCTTAACAGAAATAACAGAATTTCATCAAAAGAAAGTTAGTAGAAAAGGCCTAACAGAATTCAGGTTTCTAAATCATTTTTTGTTTACCCCTAACCATTTTCCAGCAGCAAAAACAGAAATCATTTCAAAAGCAAAAGAGGTTATAACCACATAACTGAATCCATAACAGAATTCTAAATGAATCTACCTGAAGCTTCCAGATCTTTCTGTGAGAATCATCTATATATCAGAACAAATCTCCACCATTTTTTTTTCTTCCACAACTTTTTCAATACCCTTTACCATTCTAACAAATCCTCCTTGAATCTCTCCAACCTTTTTCCTCACAACCTTTTCTCCTCATCTTTTCCTTTAACCGAAACTCTCTCCATATCCTACAACTTCTGTTTTCACCATGAATGATTCATCAAAAAACCTGCAAAAAAGTCAAGAACCGCAACAACGATTAAGCATAGAAGAATAACGGCAATTCATTGAAGCTGTGAAGAAGAATGATCAAGAGTGTAAACCTGCGGTTTTTCGATACTGTTTTACATTAGCAACAATGTGCACTCCTGGTCATCACAGAGACCGTCTCATCCCCATCACCCTGCATCAATCTCCCTAAATCACCAGTATCTCCTTCATCACCAATGTAAAGAACCTGCAAGGAGATCGACACAAGAATGAGAATGCATCAGTTTTGAATTCGATAACTCATCCACGACTATAACGTTGCAATCACAGCAACTCACCCCCCGCAACCAACATCGTATCGATTCAACGTCAAATCCGCGAGTCGCCACAAGAACCTGCATCAGGCATCACAGAGTGCAGTTTTAGAGTGTTTCTGATTCAACAACAAAGTGATTTCGAAAGTGGGGAATAAGAGAAGAAGGCGCTGAGCTAATCGAGGGGAACGAATTTTTTGAAATATACCTGAACACGGCTTTGAATCGCAGAGGCTTCAGGAGCAACAATTGCATATGCTTCATTAACATCGTCGCTGCGATTTAGGTCACCGGCTTCAGCGCTCACGAAGAACTTTCATCAATATCTGTTATCAATTGAAGCTTTCCATAACCGAAATAGAAGGGACGTCTTCGATTCGTAAATCAACACCAAAATCAAGGTACTATCCACTTCGCCATTCTTGTGTGTGATAGGCTAGGTTATTGTTGCGACTGTTAAGGATTTCTGATGAAAGGTTTAGTTGATTTCTCATTTCGGAATTGGGGAAAAAGGGATTAGGTTAGGGGAAGATTCATGGAGAAGAGAGGCCGAAGGAAAAGAAGAGGGTTTAGGGTAAGACTTTGAAGAAGATGGCGAAGGAAGGAGATTGGTGATGGTGAGGAAGAAGAGGGGAATGGGGTTAGCGGCGGCGCCGCGGGTAAGAGAAGAGAGTGGCTTAGGGTTCATTCTTCAACCCTTTGTCTTGTTGTCTTATTTAGTTTATAGGGATTAGGATTAGGTTAAATTAATATGATTATTAGGTTTTAAGAAAAAGATAATAATAGAAGTTAATGAAAGATTAATTGAAATAAATCTTCATAAAGAAACTTTAATTCTTGATTAATCACAATGAAGTTACCGTTAGAAGCTTAGATAGAATATTATAGTTTTTAGGCTATCTTGTTTTGCTATCTCCACCCCCTTTATCAGGCCCATCTAGAAAAAATAAACTAAAAATTTTCTTTTTGCACCCCCTGGTTTCCAACAAAAATGGGCTCTTCCCCTTGTTATTCACACCCCACATTTTAGGCCCAATGACAAAACAACTTAAAAAAATTGCTGGCTGCACCTCATTAAAAGCCAGCGAACTGGGCCTAGATTTTTGCTGTTAATACCCCCATTTCTGGGCCCATTAGAAAAAATCAATGAAAAAACCTACTAAATTCACCCCATTTATTTTTCTTAGATTTTAGTTTTTATTTTCCATTAGTTCATAAATAATTCATTAAAAATAGTAAAATCCACTAGAAAATTCTATAAAAATTCCAGTAGGTTAATAATCCATTTTAGAAATATTTGGTATTTTTATTTTCTGAATTTTGGTTGCTTTTTGATTTAATTATGATTTTTCTTGTGACTAGCTTTTATTGAATTTCCTTTAAATATGTTTGAGCTTGTTCATTTTTATTTTGGTAACTTCCAGTAACTTTTTTTAGTCCATTCTTTTTACTATAGTTAGATGACTAATAATAGTACCTAGGATAATTTTTGTAGATTTTTTAGAACATTTTATCTTAGGTTTTAGAGGTTAATTTCTTAGAAATTAGGGATTAATTTGTAGCTGGAAATAATCAATTTTTAGGCCTAGTTAAATTATGAATTTTTAGGATTCCTTTTGACACAATGTAATATGTAGTTTTAGGACCCTATAGATTTAATTTCATATTTTTTTCAGAACTTTTAATATTTTTTAGGATATTAACTTTTAGGCTTTATTACATATAATTCCCATTTAGTTTAGGCTAGGATACTAAAGTTCAATAAAAATAGTTTAGATTAGATTTAGTCTTAGAATTTAATATAAACTTAGGTTAGTTAAATTTGAATGTTTAGAGGGAAAATATTAGGCTTGACTTGGAATTAGGACTTAGGCTTAAAGTTTCATTGTCATTAGAACTAGAATAAATAAAATAGACTATTTTTTTTTTAATTCATGCCTTTAAATGCATTTTTAGAATTTTATTTCTTATGTCCATTTTTTAATGTTTTGCCTTGTTACTTGATCTTATAACTTGCATAGGCTTCCCCATTGTTCTTAGAATCAACTTAACTTCATTAAGAAGTAAGTTGAATTCTAGTAGTTTCTAGTTTCTCATTAGGAATAGAAAACTCCATTAACCATAGGATCTCTTGTAAATAAACAATGAAATTAGGGTGTGTCTTAGTTCCCTTAGATTTTGTCCTTTTATCAACTTGAGTCATTCTTTCTCTCCTCATAAAGAAAATCAATAAAACACTTAATAAAAAACCGAACAATCTTGTACGACACGAGACTTTGTTGCGGAGTGTTTATATGCGTCCTGTTTCGGGGCGAGGTGTAAATACTTCCCGCGATGGATAGGTCTTAGTACAAGACAGTTCACAAACAAATTCCAAAATACTTCTCATAAAAGACAAAAAAACACAATAAGCGACTATCCTGCGGGAACTTCTTTTCTCATCTCATTCACTCACAACGCGAACTCGCGACGACTTGTCTCGCATGCAAGACGGTAAATGCACTCGTACCAGACGAGCCTGCAACACCTGAGCATAGACATACGCAGTTCCAGCCGTAAAAAACACAAACAAATAGTTCCCGCCTAGATTAGGCGAACTACGTCGACTCTGATCCTCATTATCCCGATGAGGTACGTAGGCAGCGGGGTAGGGCCCGTTCGAGCACGTTCTTTAGTTTCCCTACATTTCCCCCTTTTCCTTTCCATTTTCTTTTTTCAAGTCCCTTTCTCATTTCTCATTCCAGTTTCCAGTAGCGGTTTTATTCAGCAGCAATTATATTCTTCTCACCCTTTGAAACAAAGCAAGCAAGCGTGGATCCCGTCGGGTACGACGGACAGATTGGGGTGCTAATACCTTCTCAATTCGTAACCAACTCCCAAATCCAGATCTTTGGTTCGCAGGACCTTGTCCTTTCCTTCTTCCTCAGGTTTGTGCAACATTACCTTTCCCATTCATTCGGGATAAAAATGTCTGGCTGGCTGTTGCACCCCAAAATTTGTCCTCACAATACAAGACTTTGTGTGCTAAGAAGGTTCACAAGGTTCACAAGATTCACAATGTTTACAAGACCTTTCATGAGGTTCATGAAGTCTACAAGTCACTTTATGAGGTTCACAAGGTTCACAAGATTCACAATGCTTACAAGACCTTTCCTGAGGTTCATGAAGTCTACAAGATCTTTATGAGGTTCACAAGGTTCACAAGGTTCACAATACCTCCCATGAGGTTCACAAGACATTTTATGATGGTTCACAAGGTTCACAAAGTTCACAATTGGTCAGAAGAGTTGACAATTCCCTCAGACAATGCACCTCCTAAGCAGTGCATCCAAAACTAGGGTTTTGACTTTAATCAGGCTAAATGGAATTCCAAGACTTCAAGTGAGCTTCATAACATCTTATATGTGTGTAAGAACCCCCATGACAAGTTTCAAGACTTTTCTCAAAAGTTTGCTCAGTCAGATGATCAGATAAGTCAAAATCAGTCAAAGTAGTTAAAAAGTCAAATTGAGGTCAACTGTGGTCAAACCAAAGTCAAACTTCATGATTTTTTTGCCAAAATCAAGTATATGAAGTAAAGTTCATCATTTGATCAAGGGTTGATCATGATTCATCAAGGAGATTCCAGATCATCAAGAATCGGGAGTTTCTAAATTAGGGTTTCCTCAGTAAAAGTCAACTGAACTTTGACCAGCCATAACTTTCACATACTTCATTACCAAGTCTCCATCCAAAGCTCATTTTGAAGGAAATTGAATTCTCTACAACTTTGTGTCTCACAAGCCAAGCCCAAAAATGCTTCATTTGGAAGGTATGAGCTAAGACATTATAGGTCCTTTTGAAAGTCAACAAAAAGTCAACAACTTCAAAAGGGCATAACTTGAGATTGGTAAATAATATGGACATGAAACCAGTGGGGTTGGTTAGAGGACTCTTCAAGCTTTCCAAAATGTCCAAGAACACCCTCATACCATTAAAATTGAAGGATATGTGCCCTTGCAAAGTTGGGAAATTTTAGGGAAGTTTATGAAGCAAATGGAGGTTTAAAACCAAATTTTGTTAAGTGGGCTGAACTTTTAATGACCCAAAGCAATCCATGACATCATGCACGAAAATTCTATGATATTTTCATAATTTTTATTTTATTTAATTAATTTATTATGATTTTTTATACTTAAAATCATTTTAAATTTAAATAAAATATTAAATATGAAGATTTAATTTTATTTTTGGTTCTAGAAAGTCATGAATTCAGCATGGAACAAATTGATACAAGGATAACATTGATTGGCTTTAAATAGAAAGTGTTGATGCAAAAATATTGAAATTTCAAAGTTTATCATTGTGAATCTTTTTGAATCAAATCTTATACACAACTATCCAACTTTTTGACCTAGATTGATCCTCCTATAAGTACTTAACACAAACCTAATGAAAGCCACAAATTTTCTGCCTCCCAAGAGTAAGTTCCATAAGTCAAAAAACCTCTCCAAAGCTTGCATTCGGTTTTGAATTTCCAGGACATTTGAAGGTATTTGAAGCACATAGCCATGATCACTGAACACCATTGAGTGAAAACCAATACTCATATGCATCCCAAACACTCCATATCATGCTAACCGAATGCATCTTGTCCTTCTTTAAAATTTTTTCGATTTGAATGATTTGTGCATTTATAATGAAAACTAACTGTGGATTTGTGTTTGTTATGATGTTTAGAAGCTTTCTGGATGGTTTAATTTGACTCTTATGGACTGTATCAAAATCCACCATTGTTAGGGTTTGGAGTTCAATTTCGGGAACTTAGTATTTAGGACACCTAAATGAATTCTAAGAACATGGCCGTGACCTATAATGCTTGTATAATTGATCTGGGCTCTTAATTTGAACTAATGTTATGGTTTGATTGATGTTTGAAAAAATGTAGGATTCTGGTTTTGGAAATTCGCAGGAAAATGTGCAATAAATTTCATAGGTGATTTCGCAGGTAATCCAAGGAAGAAGACGACTGGCCTGCGCGCGAAATTCACATTCAAATTATTGTCTTAAAATATAATGAATTGTTTTTGTTTATTATCACAAGCGTGCAGCTTGTCCCAGTGGAAAGGCTAGTGTGTGTTTGGCTATAGGACCTGTGTTCGAATCCTGGTCTTGTACAATTTTTTCCTATTTTTTCAGGTTAAACATGAGGCTTAATATATTATGCCTTCTTGCCACCATAATATCAGATTCGCTCACCTAGCTGGGATGGTAATGTGCACATGCGTTTGATTGAGAGGTCCTGGGATCGATTCTCCCCCCAGGCCTTTTGTTTTTCATAATTTTTTTGATTGTTGGTCTGAAAGAACAAAACCAATTGAAGCCCCTTTCCTTTCACCTGCGCGCTGATGGCCTGGTGGTGTGTTTTGTGGCTGGAAAGCAGAACGTCTTGGGTTCAAAACCCAGCCAGGTAAGTTTCTATCTTTTTGTTTCTTTTTCTATTTTGTCTTGTTTAATTAATTTTGTTTAATTATTGTTATTAATAATCATATATATAAATATATAACTAAATAATTCCATGATAATACATATATATTCAATATTTTCCTAAATTCTAAAAATTGTTTCTTTAATTCAAAAATTAGTTTTTATTATTAGATTATAATATATGTATGTCCATTAAATCAATTTTGTAAATAAAAATAAACCCTAATTTTATTTTCTAATTTTTTGTAAATATAATTATTATGTACATATTTTATTTAATATAATTAATTTTTGTAAATATAATTATAATCAATTTTTTTCATAATATGTAATTATTTCTATAATTTGTTTGTAATCTAAATTATATATATATAAATAATTCTTGAATCTATGCTAATTTAATTTTGTAATTATAATATGTTTAAAAATAATTTAATAATTTGTATATAAGTTCAAAATGTTATAATAATTACTTAATTGTTCATATTTTCTTTTATTTTTTTTTTTAATAATTGTCCATATTAAAATCTAATCTTTTAATTATTATAGTATTCTTTTTGCTTATTATTTTAATTATGTTCTTATAATATTTTTGCTAACTCCATTTATTTTAATTATTATTATTATTACTAATCATGTTTATTACTAATCCATTTATTTTTTAATTATGCTTATTATTATTATTTCACTAACCCCATTTATTTTTAATTATTATTACTAACCCAATTAAATTGCTTATTTATTTTACTTATTATTTATTTTTTGCTATTTATTTAATTTGCTTTATTATTATGTAATTGCTCCTGGATGTAATTTTCTTAAATATTTAAATTATTTATTTTTCATGCTATGGTTAGTAAAAATAGGGAGTGTAACATGTATTTGTATTTAAAATTGAATTTAGATAATTTAAATTATAAGATAAATATAAAATTAAACACTCACACACGTAAGTCGATCTTTGATCGCCATCTCACTTTCTAGGGTTGCCTCTCAATGTTGCCTAATTAAAAGGTCAAGTAGGGTGTATAAAGCAAAAGTCCCTTAAAAGAAAAGTCATCTAGTCCCTTCATAATCAAAAATCAAGTCCCTTAAATGGTTGCCTTTTCAATATGATCTTGTCCCTTTCGAATAACGATGACAGACCCTCCAAAATGCTTAATACACCCTACAGTTGCCTTCATTAAACAAATGTCCCTCATATGTCCCTCACATCCAAGGTAATGACTACCTATTCCTTAATAATAGGGATAGTCTTACCATTTAAAGGATAAAGAACAGAAAGACTTAAACTTTAGGGTAGGTTCCTCATAGTTATTTGCTCACCATTTCAAAACAAATTTCAAATACTTCACAAATTTCAAACAATTTTCAAACACAAGTTTTTTACGCATCCGTACATGGATCATTATCAAACTCTTATGAAAATTTTTATCCACACACTTCACATTTTCATAAACAATTCAAAGTGAGCTAAGTAACTAAGAGCCCATGGAAAACCATGGATGTAAAGGGTGCTAACACCTTCCCTTTACATAACCTACCCCCCGGACCCAAAAATCTTTTAAAAGGTCTTTCCTGTTCTTTTATGCATTTCCTTTGGATAAAATAAAAGTCGGTGGCGACTCTTGCTATCCGCAACATAACTAAAGTCAGTTCTCCCACCGTGTTACAGAACTGGCGACTCTGCTGGGGAATACAATTTAAGAGGGGTACCCTTAGGAATTAGATCACTTTAAATTGTTTGCCTTGTTTGCTTTATATTATCTTGTTGGGGTGCTCTTATGTGTGAAAGATCCTAACCCGGATCTAGTGTACCTTAGGTAAATGGCAATAGACCAAGGAAACTGTACGGCGTATACCGATATGGTTGATCTGGTGGCCATAGTTAGTGTGACTTCTTGGTTGGTGCTTATGTTCCTTAAGTCAAGTTGAGGATAATATGAGGCTGCCATATGTTGTCAATGCACTAACTAACTTTTAGAACCCTAGTTATCCCATCTTGGCCTTTAGAAAGTAGTGAGATAACCGGCTTTGGTGAAGACTGAAGTTGGTTGATACTCGATGCTACGCTCATTGAGATTCTAAACTTGGAGGGTTTTGGTTGGCAAGTAAGTTGCCTACTGAACAACCACCCTTGTGAAGGATCAATGATATTGAGATCCCTTAGAACCTGGTTACTTTTGTAGGACAGGATGAACCATCTAACTTCAGGGGAGGGTACTTACCTTAAACCTCATGCAAGCCTTTAAACCTAGGGCTATGGTGTGACTTGTTTGTGTGTGCCACATGTTTGTGATTGAACATAACATCATGACATCATCATGCATCATAAGCATAGCATTTTCACTAACCATTTCAAGGACCAAAGGATTTATCTTTGTTCTTTGTTGCAGGTCATGGCTTCTGCTCGTAGAAACACCATCAGGATCAACTTTGTAGGCATACCTGCTAAGCTTAAAGAATTGGTTTCTCAAGTGTCTGATCATTCCCAGTTCATCAAGAGACATGGTCATTTATTGGATCTAGTCACTTCAGGGTTCAATGAAGACATGATGAGTGTTCTGTTTCAGTTCTTTGACCCTAAGCACCATTGCTTTACATTCCCTGACTATCAGTTGGTTCCAACCATGGAGGAGTTCTCTAAACTTCTGGGCATACCTGTTCTTGATCAAAGACCCTTCACAGGCTTGGAGAAGGAGCTTAAACCAGAGGTTATTGCTGCAGCTCTACATCTGAAGAAGTCTGACATTGTTCTCGAAACGAGAAGCTGAGTTAAGGGTATTCTTGCTAAGGTGTTAATGG
This sequence comes from Lathyrus aphaca, assembly GCA_963966055.1. Lineage (NCBI taxonomy): Eukaryota > Viridiplantae > Streptophyta > Magnoliopsida > Fabales > Fabaceae > Lathyrus > Lathyrus aphaca. Next base: position 68,152,532 of record OZ014525.1, on the reverse strand, counting down.
ATAAAGCTCAAGTGTTCTTGAAGGCCGTGAGCTATGATGCTTTTGAGGAGATCTTAGCCTTGCTGATATATGGCTTAGTATTATTCCCCAATCCAGATCAGTTCATAGACGTCCATGCCATCAACATATTCCTGAGTCACAATCCAGTGCCTACATTGCTTGGAGACATCCTACATTCTCTTCACACCCGTACTACAAGGGCAAGAGGAACTTTGATGTGCTGCATACCTTTGCTTTCTAGGTGGTTTATTTCTCACCTTCCTCGCTCAGTAATGAAGAATGAGCAAGGGTTCAGATGGTCCAAGAGGATCATGTCACTTTCTCACTCAGATATCCATTGGTGCTCCAGATCTATGGAGAATGTCACCATCATTGACCGTTGCGGGGAGTTTCCTAATGTGCCACTTCTAGGCATAAGAGGAGGCATCACCTATAACCCCTCTCTAGCTTTACGACAGTTTGGTTACGCTCGGAGTGATGGTCCACATGACATGTTGATTCAGGGCATTGTGTTTGATTACGACAACGATCTTCAAGGGTACCGTCAAAGATTCATACGAGCCTGGGGAAAAGTAAACAGGGTTGACAGCAAGACACTGGAGCCTAAGTACACTATTCCTATGGAAGCTTATCTCAGATGGGTGCAATCTCGTGCTCAGACTCTCATGATGCCATATCCTGCTGTCCTGCCAGTTACCATGGAACCTGTTGCTGAAGGAGACACAGCTTATACCATCCTTCACCCAGACATGCCTACTGACATGGAAGACTTGCAGAGATCCTGGATCCAACTGAAGGAGCAAAGGGATACTTTCGAGGCTCATTACAAAGCAAGCCAAGAAAGGATCCTAGAACTAACAAAGCAACTTCACGAGGAACGGAATCTCAACTCATACCTCAACACGAAGAGGAAACATCCATGGGAGACTTAAAACCCCATCTTTTGTACTTATTTCATTTCATTTCTGTAAGCCCAAGAGGCAAAACAAATTTATTACTAATAAAAGTTTACCTTCTTGTTTGTTTAAGCAAATTTAAATCCTGCGGTCCTTGAAAACATTGCATATGCATTCACATATCATCCCATTACATCACATGTTTATAATTGTGAACAGGTTTCTCATCTTCTCGCTGTTTATTTCAGCAATGGCTCTTGAACAATCAGTTAAGGATCTCCAGGCACAAAATGCACAGTTCCAAGAGCTGATATTGAACCTGTCCAAGGGGCAGGATGAATTGAAGGCACTGCTGGCCAAGAAGACTAAGAAGACTAGAAGGTCAGGTGGCCTGATCAACATGGGAAGAAGGTTCAAAGGTCTTGCTAAGACCAAAGAACCAGTTGAAGACTATGAATCTGAAGAATCTGAAAAAGTGGGAGGCAGTCTCCACAACACTATGGGGGACTCTGATTCTGAGGCTAATTACTATCATGAGCCTAATGAAGACAAATTCAAGATGCTGGTGGATAGGATGGATGCTATGGAGTTGCAGAAGTCGTCTGGACTGGATTTTGAAGATTTGAGTCTGATATCTGGGGTGGTCATACCCATTGGTTTCAAGGTTCCTACCTTTGTTGTCTATGATGGGGTCTCTTGTCCCAAGCTGCATCTGAGGTCTTATGTCAGAAGAATTCAACCCCACACTGCTGATAAGAAGTTGTGGATCCACTTTTTTCAAGAGAGCTTATCTGGAGCTCAGTTGGAATGGTATTATCAATTGGAAAGTGTCAACATCAGGGATTGGAATGATCTGGCTGAAGCTTTCTATAAACAGTATCAATACAATGCTGACTTAGCCCCCACTCGCATGCAGCTTCAGAGCATGTCTATGGGTGCCAAAGAAAGTTTTAAGGAGTATGCTCAGAAGTGGAGAGATTTAGCTGGAAGAGTTCAACCCCCTTTAACTGACAGGGAATTGGTTGATATGTTCATGTGTACGCTGAATGGTCCTTTTTACAGTCATCTCATTGGAAGCTCATCATCTGGCTTCACTGAGTTGATAATGACAGGAGAGCGCGTGGAAAATGGTATAAAAAGTGGCAAGATCCAAGTGGGTACTTCTTCATCAGGTGCTGCAAAGAAGCCTCCCACTGGGAAGAAAGAATCCAATGCTGTTTATGGTCAACCTGATCGTAATAGAAGGCATCAGTCTGTGAGTGCAGTTCATATTTCAAATCCAACTCCTGCAACAACAGAGCAGCCACAGGGCAACCAACAGAGGGCTAGAAGACAGTTCACTAAGATCAACATGTCAATGGCTCAGGCATTGCAACACTTGTTGAAGGCTGAACTTATTACTTTGAAAGAGGCTCCTCAGAATCCTAATGTTACCTCTCCCAGGTACAATCCCAATGCACGGTGTGCATACCATTCAAACTGTCAGGGACATGATACTAATAACTGCTGGATCTTGAAAAACAAAATTCAAGATATGATTGATGCTGGAGAAATTGAGTTTGACCCTCCGGGTACTCCAAATGTGATTACTGCTCCAATGCCAAATCACGAGAAGACTGTCAATGCCATTGATGAAGATTTACATATCCATTCAGTTGCGGAGTTGACCACACCATTGTCTGTCATCAGAAAGAAGTTAGTACAAGTCAGGCTCTTTCCGGGTTGTCGTGAAGATTGTGTTTATTGTGAGTATAATCCAGATAAGTGTTGGAGGTTGAAGGACGGAATTCAACGTCTCATGAATAATTACACCATAGTGTTTGAAAAGAGACCATCTTCTGTGGAGAGTATGGTGGATCATATTACGCAAGGTAAGAAGACTGAAGAGGTTGATATGGTTGACAAAGTACCGGTGAGAATCACTTCAAAGGGACCAATTAAAATCACCCATCAGGGTCCAATTAAGATTACTGCTGAAGGCCCTGTGAAGATTGTTGCTGAAGCCAGAGTGGCTCCTATGGTCATTACTACTCCTGGTCCTATTCCGTATACGTCTGATAAAGCTGTGCCTTGGCACTATGGGTCTGATGTTTACATCCATGGTGTTAAGCAAGAGCCCTTAGCTGATGTACCTGTTGATGTTGACAATATTGATGGATCTAGTAAGATCACACGTAATGGAAGAGTCTTCTCACCTCCAGTTAATTCCAAGAATGCAGCTACTCCTGCTGCTACCTCCACCACTGATGCTCGGGGCAAAGGTCCTGTTATTGAACCAGTACCTACTAATGTGCCAGCTGCTGATGATCTCTCTAAGAAGATGGAAGAAGTATTGAAAATCATTCGCAAGAGTGATTATGACATTGTTGATCAGTTGGGGCATACTCCCTCAAAGATTTCTATGTTGTCTTTGTTATTATGTTCTGAGGCTCATGCCAAGGCCTTGATCAAGTTTCTGAAGACTGCTCATGTACCCAATGCCATTTCTGTTGACCAGTTTGAGAATTGTGTTGCTCACCTGACCTATGATAATGGGTTAGGATTTTCTGATGCTGATTTGACCCCTGCCAAGAGGGATCATAACAGGGCCTTGCATATCTCAATTGAATGCAGGGGCACTACCCTGTCACACGTATTGATAGACAATGGTTCCTCTCTGAATGTGTTGCCCAAGGAAGTCCTGAATAAGCTGAGTCCTGAAGATGCTGTGCTGAAGCCCAGCAATATTGTGGTGAAGGCTTTTGATGGTTCTAGAAGAGTAGTGCATGGGGAAATTGATCTCCCAATCAAAGTTGGGTCTCAGGTTTTTAATGCTACATTTTTTGTAATGGATATTCGTCCTTCGTACTCTTGTCTGCTTGGTCGTCCCTGGATCCATGGGGCAGGTGCTGTGACCTCTACATTACATCAGAAGCTAAGATATCCGGTGGAAGGAAAGGTTGTTACTGTCTATGGAGAAGAAGAATACTTTGTCAGCCATGTGAATACCTTCAAGTATCTGGAAATGGAAGGTGAATACATTGAAACTCCGTGTCAGACGTTTGAAGTGGTTCCTTGGATTGTTAATGATTATGTAGCTCCTCCGGTTGCCAAGAAAGTTCCTGCAGTCACCAGAGTACCTCCAACAATGGCAATGGCCTCCCTCAATGATGCTAGAGCTGTGGTGGATGAAGGTGGTTGTACTATTTGGGGTCAGCTTCCTGATATCCCATACAAGTCTGACAAATTTGGTTTGGGTTTCACTGCAGAGTCCCAGAAGGCTGTTCGTCGTGCTCGTGCTGTTCGTATCACCAATCAAGGGGTTATGAAAGATCAGATCAATGCTGTGGGAGACTATGATGAAGACTACAATCTGGATGCTTGGATTTTTCCTACTGTGGGTGCTGGACTCAATAACTGGAAAGCTGAAGATGTTATCCCTATCTCCTTTAGTCAGGAGTAAATACTATTACTGTGTTGTTGCTTTTAAATTTGTAATTTCTTGAACAATTAAAACTTTCAAACCTTGTGCATTACCCGAGGCACAATGGTGTGCTTGTCACGGGCTGTCATTTCATTTGCATACTTCATTCAATAAAATCAATGGACGTTTCGTTTTCGTAAATATTGTGTTCCTTGTTTTTCTTTTCTTTTATTTTTGTTTTATCAGCTATGTGTTCTTACACACACCCACATCACTAAAATGCAGATCCTCATCCACTCTAGATCCTGTTGATAACAGTTCTACTATTGCCAATTATAATTTCGAGAATCCGATCTATCAAACTGAAGACGGAAATGAGGACGATTGTGAAGTACCTGTAGAGCTTGCTAGGTTGTTACAACAAGAAGAGAAAGCCATATAGCCACATGAAGAGCCAGTCGAAGTTGTGAATCTGGGAACTGAAGAAAACAGGAAAGAAGTCAAGATAGGGGCTGATTTAAAGGATAGTGTCAAGAGCAGGTTGATTCAGATGTTACGTGACTATGTGGAGATCTTTGCTTGGTCCTATGAAGATATGCCAGGGTTAGATACAAACATTGTGGTTCACCGTTTACCAGTAAAAGAAGGTTGTCGTCCAAAGAAACAGAAGGTTCGTCGTATGCGTCCTGAGATGTCAGAAAAGATCAAAGCAGAGGTAATGAAACAGTTCAATGCAGGGTTCTTAGCTGTGACTTCTTATCCTCAGTGGGTTGCAAATGTGGTACCGGTTCCTAAGAAAGATGGTAAGGTACGTATGTGTGTGGACTACAGAGATTTGAACAAGGCTAGCCCCAAAGATGATTTTCCACTTCCTCATATTGATGTTCTGGTAGACAACACTGCTCAGCATAAGGTATTCTCTTTTATGGATGGTTTCTCTGGTTACAATCAAATCAAGATGGCACCTGAAGATATGGAGAAGACAACATTTGTTACACAGTGGGGCACCTTTTGCTATAAGGTGATGCCATTTGGTTTGAAGAATGCAGGGGCAACATATCAGCGTGCTATGGTGGCTTTGTTTCATGATATGATTCATCATGAGATAGAGGTATATGTGGATGATATGATAGCCAGATCCCAGAATGAAGAACAACATCTTGATCATCTGCATAAGTTGTTTGAGAGGTTGAAGAAATACAAGTTGAGACTGAACCCAAACAAATGTACTTTTGGAGTTAGATCTGGTAAGCTCCTGGGTTTCATTGTCAGTGGAAAAGGTATTGAAGTGGATCCTGCAAAAGTAAAAGCTATACGAGAGATGCCAGCTCCCCGTACTGAGAAGGAGGTTAGAGGTTTCTTGGGAAGATTGAATTACATTGCAAGATTTATTTCCCAATTAACTGCCATCTGTGAGCCAATATTCAAATTGTTGAAGAAAGATCAGGTGATGGGGTGGAATGATGGGTGCCAGACTGCCTTTGATGAAATCAAGAGATATCTGTTAGAACCTCCAATTTTGATGCCACCAGTTGATGGAAGACCCTTGATTATGTACTTAACAGTGTTAGACAACTCAATGGGGTGTGTATTGGGGCAACATGACGAGTCTGGTCGAAAAGAGCAGGCAATATACTACCTTAGCAAAAAGTTTACCGACTGTGAAACAAGATACTCACTGCTCGAGAAAACTTGCTGCGCTTTGGCATGGGCTGCTCGCCGACTAAGACAGTATATGTTGACCCATACTACCTTGTTGATTTCGAAGATGGATCCAATCAAGTACATATTCGAGAAACCTGCTCTCTCCGGAAGAATTGCAAGATGGAAAATGATCTTGACAGAATATGACATACAGTATACTACTCAGAAGGCCATTAAGGGAAGTGTTGTTGCTGATCATCTGGCTCATCAAGCAGTGGATGATTACCAGTCAATGACTTTTGAGTTCCCTGATGAAGACATTATGATCATTACCAAAGAATCTGGACAATATGACGGACCTGAACAAGGATCCCGATGGACTATGGTTTTTGATGGTGCCTCTAATGCACTTGGTAATGGTGTTGGTGTTGTGCTCAGTTCCCTAGAAGGTTGTCATACCCCGATTACTGCAAGACTTTGTTTCTATTGTACCAATAACATGGCTGAGTATGAGGCATGTATCCTGGGTATTAAAGCTGCCATTGATATGAAGATTCAATTCCTTGATGTGTATGGAGATTCAGCCCTGGTAGTAAGTCAGATTAAAGGAGATTGGGATACCAAACATGATAACCTCATTCCTTACAGAGAGCATGTGTTGTCTTTGATCCCACATTTTAAAGAGATTACCTTTGGACATATTCCACGAAGAGAGAATCAGTTGGCAGATGCTTTGGCCACCATGGCATCTATGTTTGAGATCAGTTGGGATGATGAAGCTCCCAAGATTACTATTGATAGATTTGAAAAGCCTGCATACTGCAATGAGATTGACACAGAAGGGGCAGAGGAGAAGCCTTGGTTCTATGAAGTAAAAAGATATCTTGAAGCTCAGGAGTTCCCTGAAGGGGCATCTGTCAAGGATAGGAAGTTTCTGAGAAGATTCTCTGCTAAGTTCTTTTTGAGTAATGACATTTTGTACAAGCGCAATCATGACTCAACTATGCTTCGTTGTGTGGATAAGAAGGAAGCAACTGAGATTATGGAAGATATGCATGATGGGATCTTTGGCACTCATTCTAGTGGTCATACTATGGCAAAGAAGATTTTGAGAGCAGGTTACTATTGGTCTACCATGGAAGCTGATTGCTATCAACACTCCAGAACATGTCACAAGTGTCAAATTTATGCTGATAAAGTCCATGTACCTCCATCACAATTGAATGTGCTGACTGCTCCTTGGCCCTTTGCCATGTGGGGCATTGATATGATTGGTGAAATCAAGCCTACTGCTTCTAATGGGCATCGTTTCATTCTGGTTGCTATTGATTACTTCACGAAGTGGGTGGAGGCAGCTTCATTTGCATCCGTTACTAAGAATGTTGTGGCTCGATTCATTAAGAATAATCTCATATGTAGGTATGGCATCCCTGAAAGGATTATCACTGACAATGGCTCTAATCTGAACAACACTATGATTACTGATCTCTGCACGCAGTTCAAGATTAGGCATCACAACTCTTCTCCGTATCGTCCAAAGATGAATGGGGCAGTTGAAGCTGCTAATAAGAACATTAAGAAGATTGTACAGAAAATGACTGTTACTTATAAGGATTGGCATGAGATGTTACCATTTGCTCTTCATGGTTATCGTACCACAATACGTACTTCAACAGGGGCAACCCCATTCTCCTTAGTCTATGGTATGGAAGCAGTTCTGCCCATTGAAGTTCAGATTCCCTCCTTAAGAATTATGAAGGATGCAGGCTTGGATGAAGATGAGTGGATTCAGACTCGACTTGACCAGATAAATTTGATTGATGAGAAGAGGTTAGCAGCAGTTTGTCATGGCCAGATGTACCAGAAACGAATGATCAAAGCTTTTAACAAGAAGGTTAAGCCAAAGGTATATTAGGCTGGTGATTTGGTAATCAAGCGTATCATATTACCACAGGGTGATCCTAGGGGCAAGTGGACTCCAACATATGAAGGACCATTCGTAGTCAAGACAGTGTTCTCAGGAGGTGCCATGATACTTACTACAATGGATGGTGAAGACTTCCCACAGCCTGTAAACGCAGACATAGTTAAAAAATACTACGCATAAAAAGAGACCCGCTAGGTTGACAGGCCTAGGCAAAAATAAGGGCATCCCGGCGAACCAAAAGGGTTCGGGAAAAAATTAGGGATATATATAAAAAAGATGTACACCCGGCAAGTCGAAAACCTGAAAAGGCGGCTTGGGTAAAAAAGGGTATCCCGGTGGATTGAAAACCTGAAAGGGCAATCCAGGCAAAAGTTAGGGATTAAAGCGTATGACTATGTCTCATTTGGATCACCCATGAAACTGCAACCAGTTGTGATACTTACTCAAGTTCGAACAGATAAAGCTCAATCCAATCATTTCCGTCTCAACAGTAGAAGATGAGATACTTGAAGATAACGGCAATAGTGGAATTGAAACTCAATAGGATTATTTCCCACATAGCTGATTCTCTTTTGTTTTGTAAAACTTTATGACAAAATCCTCTTGCTAGGGTTTATGTCTCCTTGTACAAACCTACCTATGTATAGGTCACTCTTTGATATAAATAAAAATCCATTTTTGAATCCTGATTTACTTTTACCCTATTTACATAAGCGAAACGTCCATTGCTTGTGTTTGAATGTATGTATGCTTAATATGATTGATGTTTACCAGAAATGCATGAAAATGCAGTAATAGTATTTACTAAGGACGAACGAGGGAAGGATTCCAACGAAGCTTCGCCGGTTCATCTTTACAAGACAGTTACAAATCCCTCAGTAGGACAAATTCATCTTCATAAAGTCACATCTCCCCTGGAATTTATATCCATCTCTTTTATCCTCATACAGATATTCGGGAATTTACTTTCCAACAAGGGTACGACGAACGAAGACGGGAAGTTATATCTACCCTACTATCAAACGAAGACGAAGGTTATGTATACCTCACTATCCCCAGCAGACGGGAGGTTATCTATACCTTACTATCCCCAGCATACAGAAGGTTATGTATAATATATTATCAAACAAGACGGGAACGAGTTCCTCATATTCTTCAACAACGAATCGGGATTTATTTTCCCTGGCCAGCAGTTGTTGTACGAAGATATCCAGACGCTTCCGGCAGTGTCATATCATACATACATCATTTACATCATACCATAACATACATATCCATAGATACATAGTACATTATCTAAGTGCATCATATTATACATGCATACATAATGCATAAACTAATATTATTATACAGAATGCTACCTTGTTTTCAGGTTAATTCTTCAGCAAATAGACTTGTGATTATCAAGACTGCTTTATCCTCCTGACAGTTATCATCCCTCAAGATTGCTTTATCCTCCTGAAAGCATGTCATTCATCAGGACTGCTTCATCCTCCTGAAAAACTTCTATTACATCAGGACTGCTTCATCCTCCCGAAAGCTTATTATCACATCAGGACTGCTTCATCCTCCTGAAAGCTTATTATCTCATCAGGATTGCTCTACCCTCCTGAAAGCATACTATCACCTCAGGATTGCTTTATCCTCCTGACAACTTCCCATTATCTCAGGATTGCTTCATCCTCCTGAAAGATTATTACCTCAGGATTGCTTTATCCTCCTGACAGCTTCCCATTATCTCAGGATTGCTTCATCCTCCTGAAAGATTATTACCTCAGGATTGCTTTATCCTCCTGACAGATTCCCATTATCTCAGGATTGCTTCATCCTCCTGAAATCATATTATTACCTCAGGGCTGCTTTATCCTCCTGACAGCTATCATCATTACCTCAGGATTGCTTCATCCTCCTGAAAGCATATTATCAATCTCTCAAGACTGCTTCATCCTCTTGAAAACATATTACCATATCAGGACTGCTTTATCCTCCTGAAAGCTATCATTATATCTTGGACTGCTTTATCCTCCAATAAATGTATCTAAGAACTTTTCTCCAAGTGGCATCTTTAAGCCCACTCAATCATATTCAACTAGCCATCTGTATCACTTTATGCACTGGTGAGTGCAAATTTTTGGGCTTTTGTGTTCAATCCCCTTCAACCTTCCAGGTCACGACTGGCAAATATACCAATCTAACCCCTCAGGTTTCAGAAAATTGAACAGGGGCAGCTGTTGCACCCCAAAATTTGCCCTCACAATACAAGACTTTGTGTGCTAAGAAGGTTCACAAGGTTCACAAGATTAACAATGTTTACAAGACCTTTCATGAGGTTCATGAAGTCTACAAGTCACTTTCTGAGGTTCACAAGGTTCACAAGATTCACAATGCTTACAAGACCTTTCCTGAGGTTCATGAAGTCTACAAGATCTTTATGAGGTTCACAAGGTTCAAAATACCTCCCATGAGGTTCACAAGACATTTTATGATGGTTCACAAGGTTCACAAAGTTCACAATTGGTCAGAAGAGTTGACAATTCCCTCAAACAATGCACCTCCTAAGCAGTGCATCCAAAACTAGGGTTTTGACTTTAATCAGGCTAAATGGACTTCCAAGACTTCAAGTGAGCTTCATAACATCTTATATGTGTGTAAGAACCCCCATGACAAGTTTCAAGACTTTTCTCAAAAGTTTGCTCAGTCAGATGATCAGATAAGTCAAAATCAGTCAAAGCAGTTAAAAAGTCAAACTGAGGTCAACTGTGGTCAAACCAAAGTCAAACTTCATGATTTTTTGCCAACATCAAGTATATGAAGTAAAGTTCATCATTTGATCAAGGGTTGATCATGATTCATCAAGGAGATTCCAGATCATCAAGAATCAGGAGTTTCTAAATTAGGGTTTCCTCAGTAAAAGTCAACTAAACTTTGACCAGCCATAACTTTCACATACTTCATCACCAAGTCTCCATCCAAAGCTCATTTTGAATAAAATTGAATTCTCTACAACTTTGTGTCTCACAAGCCAAGCCCAAAAATGCTTCATTTGGAAGGTATGAGCTAAGACATTATAGGTCCTTTTGAAAGTCAACAAAAAGTCAACAACTTCAAAAGGGCATAACTTGAGATTGGTAAATAATATGGACATGAAACCAGTGGGGTTGGTTAGAGGACTCTTCAAGCTTTCCAAAATGTCCAAGAACACCCTCATACCATTAAAATTGAAGGATATGTGCCCTTGCAAAGTTGGGAAATTTTAGGGAAGTTTATGAAGCAAATGGAGGTTTAAAACCAAATTTTGTTAAGTGGGCTGAACTTTTAATGACCCAAAGCAATCCATGACATCATGCACGAAAATTCTATGATATTTTCATAATTTTTATTTTATTTAATTAATTTATTATGATTTTTTATACTTAAAATCATTTTAAATTTAAATAAAATATTAAATATGAAGATTTAATTTTATTTTTGGTTCTAGAAAGTCATGAATTCAGCATGGAACAAATTGATACAAGGATAACATTGATTGGCTTTAAATAGAAAGTGTTGATGCAAAAATATTGAAATTTCAAAGCTTATCATTGTGAATCTTTTTGAATCAAATCTTATACACAACTATCCAACTTTTTGACCTAGATTGATCCTCCTATAAGTACTTAACACAAACCTAATGAAAGCCACAAATTTTCTGCCTCCCAAGAGTAAGTTCCATAAGTCAAAAAACCTCTCCAAAGCTTGCATTCGGTTTTGAATTTCCAGGACATTTGAAGGTATTTGAAGCACATAGCCATGATCATTGAACACCATTGAGTGAAAACCAATACTCATATGCATCCCAAACACTCCATATCATGCTAACCGAATGCATCTTGTCCTTCATTAAAATTTTTTCGATTTGAATGATTTGTGCATTTATAATGAAAACTAACTGTGGATTTGTGTTTGTTATGATGTTTAGAAGCTTTCTGGATGGTTTAATTTGACTCTTATGGACTGTATCAAAATCCACCATTGTTAGGGTTTGGAGTTCAATTTCGGGAACTTAGTATTTAGGACACCTAAATGAATTCTAAGAACATGGCCGTGATCTATAATGCTTGTATAATTGATCTGGGCTCTTAATTTGAACTAATGTTATGGTTTGATTGATGTTTGAAAAAATGTAGGATTCTGGTTTTGGAAATTCGCAGGAAAATGTGCAATAAATTTCATAGGTGATTTCGCAGGTAATCCAAGGAAGAAGACGACTGGCCTGCGCGCGAAATTCACATTCAAATTATTGTCTTAAAATATAATGAATTGTTTTTGTTTATTATCACAAGCGTGCAGCTTGTCCCAGTGGAAAGGCTAGTGTGTGTTTGGCTATAGGACCTGTGTTCGAATCCTGGTCTTGTACAATTTTTTCCTATTTTTTCAGGTTAAACATGAGGCTTAATATATTATGCCTTCTTGCCACCATAATATCAGATTCGCTCACCTAGCTGGGATGGTAATGTGCACATGCGTTTGATTGAGAGGTCCTGGGATCGATTCTCCCCCCAGGCCTTTTGTTTTTCATAATTTTTTTGATTGTTGGTCTGAAAGAACAAAACCAATTGAAGCCCCTTTCCTTTCACCTGCGCGCTGATGGCCTGGTGGTGTGTTTTGTGGCTGGAAAGCAGAACGTCTTGGGTTCAAAACCCAGCCAGGTAAGTTTCTATCTTTTTGTTTCTTTTTCTATTTTGTCTTGTTTAATTAATTTTGTTTAATTATTGTTATTAATAATCATATATATAAATATATAACTAAATAATTCCATGATAATACATATATATTCAATATTTTCCTAAATTCTAAAAATTGTTTCTTTAATTCAAAAATTAGTTTTTATTATTAGATTATAATATATGTATGTCCATTAAATCAATTTTGTAAATAAAAATAAACCCTAATTTTATTTTCTAATTTTTTGTAAATATAATTATTATGTACATATTTTATTTAATATAATTAATTTTTGTAAATATAATTATAATCAATTTTTTTCATAATATGTAATTATTTCTATAATTTGTTTGTAATCTAAATTATATATATATATAAATAATTCTTGAATCTATGCTAATTTAATTTTGTAATTATAATATGTTTAAAAATAATTTAATAATTTGTATATAAGTTCAAAATGTTATAATAATTACTTAATTGTTCATATTTTCTTTTATTTTTTTTTTTAATAATTGTCCATATTAAAATCTAATCTTTTAATTATTATAGTATTCTTTTTGCTTATTATTTTAATTATGTTCTTATAATATTTTTGCTAACTCCATTTATTTTAATTATTATTATTATTACTAATCATGTTTATTACTAATCCATTTATTTTTTAATTATGCTTATTATTATTATTTCACTAACCCCATTTATTTTTAATTATTATTACTAACCCAATTAAATTGCTTATTTATTTTACTTATTATTTATTTTTTGCTATTTATTTAATTTGCTTTATTATTATGTAATTGCTCCTGGATGTAATTTTCTTAAATATTTAAATTATTTATTTTTCATGCTATGGTTAGTAAAAATAGGGAGTGTAACATGTATTTGTATTTAAAATTGAATTTAGATCATTTAAATTATAAGATAAATATAAAATTAAACACTCACACACGTAAGTCGATCTTTGATCGCCATCTCACTTTCTAGGGTTGCCTCTCAATGTTGCCTAATTAAAAGGTCAAGTAGGGTGTATAAAGCAAAAGTCCCTTAAAAGAAAAGTCATCTAGTCCCTTCATAATCAAAGATCAAGTCCCTTAAATGGTTGCCTTTTCAATATGATTTTGTCCCTTTCGAATAACGATGACAGACCCTCCAAAATGCTTAATACACCCTACAGTTGCCTTCATTAAACAAATGTCCCTCATATGTCCCTCACATCCAAGGTAATGACTACCTATTCCTTAATAATAGGGATAGTCTTACCATTTAAAGGATAAAGAACAGAAAGACTTAAACTTTAGGGTAGGTTCCTCATAGTTATTTGCTCACCATTTCAAAACAAATTTCAAATACTTCACAAATTTCAAACAATTTTCAAACACAAGTTTTTTACGCATCCGTACATGGATCATTATCAAACTCTTATGAAAAATTTTATCCACACACTTCACATTTTCAAAAAACAATTCAAAGTGAGCTAAGTAACTAAGAGCCCATGGATAACCATGGATGTAGAGGGTGCTAACACCTTCCCTTTACATAACCTACCCCCGGACCCAAAAATCTTTTAAAAGGTCTTTCCTGTTCTTTTATGCCTTTCCTTTGGATAAAATAAAAGTCGGTGGCGACTCTTGCTATCCGTAACATAACTAAAGTCAGTTCTCCCACCGTGTTACACTGGCGACTCTACCTTTCCGCGCCACTTTCGCGTTTGTACTAGGATGAAAATCCCGGGAGCGACAGCTACCAAGCCAGGAGGAAATCCACTATAAGTAATATTAATTCTAGACTTAAACCACCCAGTTTAATCTTTCACTTAATATCTACCCAATGCAATTTCTACCTAAGACACAACTTAGATATGAGTACCAACTCACTCCCCCTCAATCACACAGTGATCTTGTTTACAAGTTTAATAAAATTGAAGTCATACTTCAAACAAAACAGCTTGATCTTACTTCACAGTTTCAATCAAGTCACAAATACACTTTTGCTTAAAAGCTCATAAAGTGGTACAATTAAAAACAACCTGCTATTAAAACACACAACACCCTATTTTGTCTTCTGAAATTCGTACACAATTCTGAGATATTCTGTTGCTTAAATAGGTGTATGGATTTTGGGCTTTCTGTAGGTTAATCCAGTCCTAAAACGCATGCAGCTTCCACCTTGAATTAGGGTTTGTTACTTCCTAGATTCTAGGTGATTTAGTTCTTCTGATTATGCTGAAGTCTCATAACAATACTCCCTACAGATGCGCCTTATTCTGTTTTTGTCCATCCATAATTAATTCCAGATAACTTTCCTTAAATTTCTCAGATCAGTTAGTCATTAATTAATTCTGGTAGCAGGTTTGAGATGTCACAACATCTGTTGGGACATCCTGAAAAACTGAACTTAAATCATTTACACAATGTCCCAACATCTGGTGTGACATCCTGAATTAAGTTCTTATACTCTGTTTGATAATGTCCCAACATCTGATAGGACATTCTGAACTGAATTCAACATTTCTTGTTGGTCAAAAATTCTGCCAATTCTAAACATCTACAAACTCCCCCTTTGGCTAATTTTTGGCTAACATTCTTTTCTGATTTTCAGAGTGCAGCAGAAGTTCTTTTATCAGAGTATAACAATTCTTTTCTGTTGAGTCATGTGTGAGTTTACTCCCCCTCAAACATACATGTATTCAGATTTGTTGCAACAAAAATTTTCATTAAAACACACTGATTCAGTTCAGAAGCAAACATAAGTTTTTCATTAATAACTAAACAGCATCATACATTGTTGTTGTTGTTCCCCCCCTTGTTAGACATAAATTTGGGGCCAAAGTTACTGATTCAAAATTACAATGCAACAGTCATTACATTTTTCCTCACATACAATTTTCACTCAGATTCCTCATAGTCAGTCTCTTCCTCTTCCTCAGTCTCCTCATCAGAAGTAGCAGCTTTCTGAGCACTTTCTTCAATCTCCAGCCTTTGGATAATCTCCTCAAGCTTCTGCTTCCTTGCATCCAGTTCTTTGCAAGTGCTCTTCAGTTCAGCAATCAATGCAGCTTTGGAGATTGGAGACTTTGCCTTTGAAGGACCAGCAGATGTCCCAGAGGGTGCTTCAACATCAGCTGCATGATGACTCAGAAACAGCTTGTAGTGGAAGGCCAGAGGGCTTTCTCTTTTGCACATTGTGTCCTTCTCAGTGAGGATGCCAGGATACTGACTCAGTATTATTCCACACAGCAAGGAAGGGAAGGCAATTGACAGCTTTGTTGCAGATGATCCAGCATGCTTCAATGTCTGATCAAAGATATAAGCTCCATAATCCAGCTTTGTTTGGGTGCCTACAGTAAATAGGAACCTGCCCAATCCAGTTGATATTGAGGATGTATGATTGGTAGGTACCCAGTTTGCTGTACCAATCCTATTCAGCATGGCATATTTCCTTGTCAGCATGCTAACTGAGAGCTTCCCTTTAACTGGCCAAGCCTTGACCTGGTTAGCAGTAATAACCTTGCAAACCTGGTTATCAGTCTTCCCTAACTCATTTGGGCCATCAGATTCTCTTCCAAGGTAGTGGTTGATAATCCTAGGAGAGAATTCTACACACCTTCCTCTTACATAAACTTTTCTAAAGTCAGCAGACTTACCATTAACACAGTCTTCTTGGAGGTTGACTATGAATTCCTTGACAAGCAGCTCATAGCAAGGAGAGAAGTTGGATACAGTTTTGAAAAGGCCAGCAGAAGAGATGAGATCAATTAACTCTGTGCACTCAAGTGCATTACTGCTCAGCTCTCTTTCAAGTGCTACCCTTCTTTGATAAACAAACTTCCATCTATTTACACTTGAAACATGATGAAAGGAGATGTTGTCCAAGGGAGCTTCTAGAACAGCAGATGATGACCTTGAGGGTGCTGATTTCTTCTTTGGAGGAGATGTTGGGACATCTTCTTCAACATCTGAATCTGGAGGAGTGACAGCTTTCCTCTTTTGTGTTTGCACCTTGCTCCATTGTTTTGTAGGACCAAAGACAACTTTAGCTTTGTCCTTCTTTGGTGTAGCTTGCTTCTTCTCAGGAATTGCATGTCCTGCATTCATCTTTTCTTTCCTAGTCCTAAGCCTTTTGGCTATGCTAGGGTTTATAGAAGCAATGATTTCTGTATCAGAATCATGCTCTAGGTTCACAACAGGAGGAGGTTGAGCAGTCTCCTCTTCAGCTGGTGGATCAACAGAGATGTGCTCTTCAGTGGAGGCCTTGTGCTGGTCCTCAGATGCTTCTTCATCACTATCAGTGGATGCCTTTTTCTGGTCCTCAGATGTTTCAACAGCAGCATCAGATGAGGCCTTTTGCTGGTCCTCATATGTTTCAACATCTATTGGGACATCCTGTTGAGCAGGAGTGTCCTTTTTAGCCTGAGTTTGTTGATCTTCTTATGGAGCTGGCATGGTGCTCAGAGGGATAGAAATGCCACTTACCACTCTTTGCTCAGAAAGGATCCTGTTTACCAACTCCTTTATGGAATCATCCACGTATTCAGAATATTTTGGAGTGATGTTTGCTGGTGAAGGTATGCCTTTGGATTTGCTGCAAACTTGATCTTTTGTTCTTTTTGGAGTTCTTGGCTTTTTAGCAAGAGGAACACTTCCTCTGATTTCGTCCATTGGAGTTGAATCCATGGGTACCACAAAAATGGGGGTTGCATGCACCACATCTTCCTTGTTGAGGATTTCTTCAGAAATGTTAGGGTTTTGAGACATTTTCAAAGGAGGAGGATGAGGAGTTTTAGGTTTGATGAGTTCTGAAAAATAGTTAGAGAATGCAATTCGTTTTTGAGAGTATGATGAGAAGATGGATAGCTGAAAGCAAGCTGATATTTTATAAGTAGCCGTTACTTTGAGAATTTTTAGGAGTGGAATACCCAAGGTGCTTGACCAAACTGGTGTTGCCATCTGGTGCTTATGCCACACAATGTCATATGACATGTTGGCACATCTCCATAACTGCTAAATTTCACATAAGTAGATTCCCAATTTGCCCCTTAGGTTTTCAAATTGAGTAGCATCCAAGGCTTTGGTAAATATATCAGCCAACTGCAGATTTGTAGCTACATGTTCCAGTGAAATCACTTTTTCTTCTACAAGATCTCTGATGAAATGATGTCTGATATCAATATGCTTGGTCCTGCTATGTTGGATAGGATTCTTTGATATGTTAATCGTACTTAAGTTGTCACAGTACAATGTTATGACATCTTGTGGGACATTGTACTCAGTGAGCATTTGCTTCATCCAAACCAACTGAGAACAAATGCTTCCAGCTGCAATATATTCAGCTTCAGCAGTAGATAAGGATACACAATTTTGTTTCTTACTGAACCAAAAAATCAAATTGTTTCCTAGAAAGAAGCATCCTCCTGAAGTGCTTTTTCTGTCATCAGCACTTCCAGCCCAATCAGCATCACAGAAGCCAGTGAGAATTGGTTTGCATCCATGAAAGTACATTATGCCATAGTCACAAGTACCATTAACATATTTCAGAATTCTCTTGACTTGATTAAGATGACTAACTTTTGGATCAGCTTGATATCTTGCACATACACCTACTGCAAATGCTATGTCTGGTCTGCTAGCAGTCAGATATAACAAGCTTCCAATCATACTTTTGTATAGACTTTGATCTACATTCTCACCCTTGTCATCTTTAGTTAGCTTTAAATGTGTGGGGGCAGGAGTTCTCTTATGAGTAGCACTGTCCATTCCAAATTTCTTGACTATGTTCTTAGCATACTTGCTTTGGGAAATGAACATGGAGTCCTCCATTTGCTTTATTTGCAGTCCAAGAAAGTAGGTTAATTCTCCTACTAGGCTCATTTCAAATTCAGATTCCATCTGGTTGACAAAATGTTTGACCATCCTGTCTGACATCCCACCAAAGACAATGTCATCTACATATATTTGAGCAATCATGACATTTCCTTCTTCATCTTTAACAAACAAGGTTTTGTCAATTCCACCTTTCATGTACCCTTGCTTGATAAGAAAAGTAGTCAGCCTTTCATACCATGCTCTTGGAGCTTGCTTCAGACCATAAAGAGCATTCTTTAGTTTGTATACATGATTTGGACAGCTTGCATCAACAAATCCTTTAGGCTGTTCTACATATACTTCTTCATTAAGATATCCATTTAAAAATGCACTTTTCACATCCATTTGAAATAGCTTGAACTTTAAGATACAAGCAATTCCCAAAAGTAGTCTGATTGATTCAAGCCTTGCTACTGGTGCAAAGGTTTCATCAAAGTCTACTCCTTCAATTTGTGTGTATCCTTGAGCTACAAGTCTAGCTTTGTTCTTTGTAACAACTCCTTGCTCATTTGACTTGTTCTTATACACCCATTTAGTTCCAATCACATTTATGTCATCAGGTCTAGGAACAAGGTTCCACACTTCATTCCTTGTGAATTGACCTAATTCCTCTTGCATAGCACAAATCCAGTATTCATCAGTAAGAGCTTCCTTGATGTTTTTAGGTTCTATTTTAGAAACAAAACAGGAACCTGAAATTACTTCTCTTGATCTAGTGCTTACACCTCTGTTGGGATCACCAATTATCAAATCTTTGGGATGATCCTTCTGGATTCTGATGGAGGGAGGTTTGCTGGATTGTTCTGTCCTTGAATCAGTTTGAGTGAAGTCAGAATGATCACTCTTTTCTTCAACTTCAGTTTTGATATCAGCAGATGTTCCAACATCTTCTGGAACATCTGTAGGAGCATCATCAATTATCACATTTATGGATTCCATGATAACCTTGGTTCTAGAATTAAATACTCTATATGCTCTGCTGTTTATAGAGTATCCAAGAAAAATCCCTTCATCACTTTTAGGATCCATTTTTCTTCTTTGCTCCCTATCTGCCAGAATATAACAGTTACTTCCAAACACATGGAAGTACTTAACTGTGGGTTTTCTGCCCTTCCAGACTTCATAGATTGTGGACAAAGTTCCTTTCCTTAGAGTAACTCTGTTATGAATGTAACAAGCTGTGTTCATAGCTTTAGCCCAGAAGTACAAAGGTAATTTTTTAGCATGGATCATAGCTCTTGCTGATTCTTGAATAGTTCTATTCTTCCTCTCAACAATCCCATTCTGTTGAGGAGTGATTGGTGAAGAGTATTCATGATTGATTCCTTCTGAAGAACAGAAATCTAAGAATTTTTGGTTCTCAAATTCTTTTCCATGATCACTTCTTATTCTAATCAAACAGCTGGCTTTTTCCCTTTGTATTCTTTGACATAAGTCTTTGAATACATCAAATACATCAGACTTTTCTTTGATGAAATTTATCCATGTATACCTTGAAAAGTCATCAACCACCACATAGGCATACCTCTTACCACCAAGGCTCTCAACCTGCATAGGTCCCATAAGATCCATATGCAAAAGTTCCAAAACTTTGGAAGTTGTCAGATGTTGGAGCTTTGGATGGGACATCTTGGTTTGCTTGCCTGTTTGACATTCACCACATATTTTGCCATCATCAATCTTCAGTTTAGGAATACCTCTCACATCATCCATAGATATGATTTTCTTTATGCCTCTGAAATGAAGATGACCTAGTCTTTGGTGCCATAGTTTCACTTCTTCTTCTTTAGCTAAATAGCAAGTTGAAGTGAGACTGAAGTCTTGAGGTTCCCATATGTAACAGTTGTCTTTAGATCTGGCTCCTTTCATGACAACCTTTTGTTCTTTGTCAGACACTATGCATTCAGTTTTGGTAAAGTTTACACTGTACCCTTGATCACATAATTGACTTATGCTGATCAGGTTAGCAGTTAAACCTTTAACCAGCAGCACATCATCTAGTCTTGGTACATCTGGACAGTCCAAGGTCCCAACTCCCTTGATTTCTCCTTTAGCTCCATCTCCAAAGGTTACATATCTGGATGAATATGACTTTAAGTCTACTAGCAGATTCTTCAATCCAGTCATGTGTCTTGAACATCCACTGTCAAAGTACCAGTCTTCTTTAGTTGATACTCTTAGTGATGTATGAGCTATATATGCAACACCTTTCTTTGACCATTTGAGTTGAGATTTCTTTTGATACCTCTGCCCTGTGTATTGTTCATCAGTAGAGCTCCAAGGTTGTTTATTGATCTTGTTCTTGGGCATGTAGCTTTGATCAGCATGAAGACTAGCTTTTGGTCTCCATACCTTCTTGATGACCTCTGTATTCTGCTTAGGGGGTTGCTGATCTCTTTGATGTTTATGCAACACTTTCTTGATGACTTCTATCTTCTGCTTAGGAGGTTGCTGATACATCTGATTTGGATATCCATGCAACTTATAGAAATGAGGTTTGATATGTCCAAATCTTCCACAATGATGACATCTCCATCTTTGATACTTCTTCTTCATTATGTTCTTTTCATGATGTTGAGACATCTGTTGGGACATCTTGTTTGACTGTATGGAATTTGAAGTAGTTTTGCTGGTGCTAGCTTCAGCCTTATAAGCTTTGTTAAATCCCAGTCCACTTTTATCCCCTGAATGCTTATTGTTGTTGAGAATAACATCCAGTGTGCTTGAGCTACTGTTCAGCATTCTAACAGATTTGGACATATGTTCCAACTTGGAGTTGAGCAGACTTACTTCACTTTTCAAGGTGTCAATGATTTCTAGATCACTTGCTTTTTCATCCTTTAGTGCCTCAATCTGCTTCTTTAGCTTTATACTCACCCTGCATATTTCAATGCTTCTTTTGACTAGTTCTCTGAATGATTGCTCAAGTTCTTCAAAAGTAATCTCCCCATCACTGGATTCACTTTCAGATTCACATAATCCAGCTAGAGCAGTGATATGCTTAGCTGATTCTTCTTCTGAATCACCTCCTGAGTCTTCATCAGACCAGATAACAGAGAGACCTTTCTTTTGCCTTTTTAAATAGGTAGGACATTCATTCCTGATGTGTCCATATCCTTCACATCCATGGCATTTAATCCCTTTTTATTGACTGGTCTTTTCACCATAAGTTGACTTTCTATCATAAGGTCTTTTGTTCTCAGAAGAGTTTGTGTATCTTCCACTTGGTCTGGACTTGTTTTCCATATTTCTGAGAATCTTTTTGAATTGTCTTCCAAGCATAGCAATGTTGTCTGATAAGCTTTTACCAGTTTCTGATTCATCATTTTCTTCTTCTTCATCAGTATTTGTTACCAAGGTTATGCTTTTGTTCTTCTTTACACTTGTGTCATTCATTCCCATCTCAAATGTTTGAAGGGAACCAATGAGCTCTTCAACTTTCATTGTGCATATGTCTTGAGCTTCTTCTATTGCTGTGACTTTCATGTCAAATCTTTTTGGCAAAGATCTGAGAATCTTTCTTACAAGCTTTTCATCAGTCATCTTTTCTCCCAAGGCTCCATAAGTATTGGCTATTTCTAAGATGTTCATGTAGAATTCATGAATTGTCTCATCTTCCTTCATTCTCAAGTTTTCAAACTTGGTGGTGAGAAGTTGAAGTCTTGACATCTTTACCTTTGATGTTCCTTCATGAGTTGTTTTGAGAGTGTCCCAAACATCTTTGGCCAGCTCGCAGTGATGCACAAGTCTAAAGATGTTCCTATCAATGCCATTGAATAAAGCATTTAAGGAATTGGAGTTGCCTAGTGCTGAATCTTCTTCCTCCTTACTCCATTCTTCTTCAGGTTTCAACATTTTTGCTCCATCTTTGGTGTCTTGGACAGGATGTTCCCATCCAATGTTGACTGCTTTCCAGACCCTATTGTCAAGTGATCTTAAGAATGCAATCATTCTTGGCTTCCAGTAGTCATAATTAGATCCATCCAGTATAGGTGGTCTATTTACTGATCCTATATCTCTGTCCATGTTTCCAGAATTTGTATTCCCTAGATCTCACCCAGTATAAACAGGCAGGGTGCCTGCTCTGATGCCAATTGAAATTTTGTGATCAGGTATGAGATGTCGAATGAGATGTTCCAACACTTGACAAATTTAACCAAAACTTAAAGTGCAAGAAAATTAAACAACACAGTAGTTTGTTAACCCAGTTCAGTGTATAACCACACTTACATCTGGAGGCTACCAAGCCAGGAGGAAATCCACTATAAGTAATATTAATTTTAGACTTAAACCACCCAGTTTAATCTTTCACTTAATATCTACCCAATGCAATTTCTACCTAAGACACAACTTAGATATGAGTACCAACTCACTCCCCCTCAATCACACAGTGATCTTGTTTACAAGTTTAATAAAATTGAAGTCATACTTCAAACAAAACAGCTTGATCTTACTTCACAGTTTCAATCAAGTCACAAATACACTTTTGCTTAAAAGCTCATAAAGTGGTACAATTAAAAACAACCTGCTATTAAAACACACAACACCCTATTTTGTCTTCTGAAATTCGTACACAATTCTGAGATATTCTGTTGCTTAAATAGGTGTATAGATTTTGGGCTTTATGTAGGTTAATCCAGTCCTAAAACGCATGCAGCTTCCACCTTGAATTAGGGTTTGTTACTTCCTAGATTCTATTTGATTTAGTTCTTCTGATTATGCTGAAGTCTCATAACAATACTCCCTACAGATGCGCCTTATTCTGTTTTTGTCCATCCATAATTAATTCCAGATAACTTTCCTTAAATTTCTCAGATCAGTTAGTCATTAATTAATTCTGGTAGCAGGTTTGAGATGTCACAACATCTGTTGGGACATCCTGAAAAACTGAACTTAAATCATTTACACAATGTCCCAACATCTGGTGTGACATCCTGAATTAAGTTCTTATACTCTGTTTGATAATGTCCCAACATCTGATAGGACATTCTGAACTGAATTCAACATTTCTTGTTGGTCAAAAATTCTGCCAATTCTAAACATCTACACGAACTACGGCGTCTCTGATCCTCATTTATCCCGATGAGGTACGTAGGCAGTGGGGTAGGGCCCATTCGAGCACAATCTTTCTTTTTCCCTACATTTTCCCCCTTTACTCCCATTCTTCAATTCCATTTCTTTTCTCATTTCATTTCCATTCCAGATAGCCTTTCTTTCATTCAAGCAACGTATTTTTTCGCCCTTTGAAACAGATTAACAAGTGTGGATCCCGTCGGGTACGGCAGACGAATCGGGGTGCTAATACCTTCTCAATTCGTAACCGACTTCCGGACCCAGATCTTTGGTTCGCAAGGCCTCGTCCTTTTCCTTTTTCCTTAGGTTTGTGCAACATTACCTTTCCCATTCCTTCGGGATAAAAATGTCTGGCTGGCGACTCTACCCTTTCCGCGCCACTTTCGCGTTTGTACTAGGATGAAAATCCCGGGAGTGACAGCTGACGACACTGCTGGGGACTTTTAGAAATTTTGATTTCCCCTTTGAGAGTCAATTATAGCGCTTGTCTGTTTCTGTTTTCTTTGTATGTTTATTCGTTTGTTGTTATGCTTTAGTTTAGCTTTACTATTTTATTTACAGTTTATCGCTTTCCTTTACGACTTTATTTACAGCTTTCTGCACTTTACTTTAATGTCGCATATACTGGCATATATTGTATTGGTTTTCCTTGGCGGGATGGGATTATTGTGAGATAAGCCAAATACCCGGCTTGAGTATACACATAGGATTTAGAGTGGGCAGTCGTGTGGCTTGCGTGGTTTTGAGCACGAGTAGTTTTCACGAGTCCCACACCCAGATCAGGCTCTCTTGGGATATGTTCTATACTGCCTAGGCAGACCATAAAATGTTCCCACCTGAGCTGCTAACACTGGGAACCGATCATCGAGGACCTTAGTGGAAACAACTCTCTCCAGTGGTGACAGTGGCAGACCACATTTTGTGGCAAACCCATTTGCACCCGAGGGCCCACTAGGAAATCACATAGGATGACCTTGTTCTCTCATAAGAACCTAGTTAAAGCAACTGGTCGTATGACGGTAGTATTGTACCCTTCGGGATGAATGTACTATTATTTCTCGACTTCAGTGCTTGAAGTCGGGAACTTATGAGGGATGCTTGTTTTTTCGGAATTCAGCTGAGGCCTCCCTGAGTAGTACATAATGCCAAACCGATTCCCTGATTTGGTTATGAGCCATTTCTCGGAAATGGTGAACGTATTATTGCTATTCGGCTTTGAGAGTCTGTGATGTTGACCCGTAGTAGCATACCCGTGAGATTGGGAGGGGTTTACAGGTTCACAGGAAAACTAAACCTTCAACCTACCTTGTTCTTGATACTTGGGTTTTCTTCCGACACATACTTATGATCTGGTATTCTTGATAGTCGGTATTCAGGAAAATCAGAAGGCAATACAACAGTGTTCAGTATATGCAACAGTGATCACATGCCATTGCATTTCATCACATCATCAGCATACTTGCATTCCTAACGCATGATTATTCATTTGCAGGGATGCATATCACGTCCTTGATTCCAGTTGTGGGTATTGATCTATGAGCATGGAATCCAAGAGAAAGACTAAGTGTATTATCTCCTACAAGGTTCATCAGCCTGTCGTGAGGGAAATCCTCAAAGTGAAAGCCTTAGCTCCTCTAGAAGTTCTCAATGTCTTCAAGCAAGATTACGGGTGGATTTTGTATTTCATAGAGCCCATTAGTGACTATGCTTTCAGAGGGATGCACACCTTGCTACAATTTTATGATCCACAACTTAGATGTTTCGTACTTTCTGACTTCGTATTGGCACTTACATTAGAGGAGTATTCGAGCATCCTGAGAGTTTCCGTGAAGGACTGTGCACCATTCTTTGGGTCCAAGATTGACCCCGACTTAAAAGATGTAGCAATTGCTCTTTATTTGAGCAAGTCATTGTTGGAAGACCGGATTGATAGCAAAGGAGGCTTCCGAAGATATCATTTGAGTTTCTTGTTGGATGAGGCTACTAAAGCAGCTGAGGCAAAAAGTTGGAGTACCTTCAATGCGATCCTAGCTTTGTGTATCTATGGAATCACTTTGTTCCCGAATATGCCGAATTTCGTGGATGTCGATGCTATTCGAATTTTCATAGCAAAGAATCTTGTTCCTACTCTCTTAGGTGATCTCTACCACTCTGTACATTATAAGAATGAGAAGCAAAGGGGTAGAATGTTGAATTGTTGCGCGACTGTATTCTATAAGTGGTTCACACGCTTTCTTCCACAATCAGGAGCTTTTGAGAAGACGAAGAACACTCTTGAATGGTCGGAAAGACTGATGGGCTTGCAAACAAAGGACATTGTCTGGGTTAATCAGGGATTGCGGTGCATCGACATTCTTCATAGTTGCAGAGGATTCCCTAATGTTCCATTGATCGGGAGGAAAGGGGGAATTAATTATAACCCTTCCCTCACGGTTAGACAGTTCGGGTACGCCTTAAAGGAACCACCAGCCGTTGTGGACATTGCAGAGTCCTTGTACTTCCAATCAACCGACGAATTCGAGATTTCTCAGAAAGCTTCTAATGCTTGGCATAGTCGAAAGACAAGAGGGAAGAAGATCTTAGGAGTAGGGAATTGTCGAATGTATCCACCATTTGCAGAATGGCTAAGAGAAAGGGTTGAAGTGTTATTGTTACCATTTGGGCCTGCGCCTCTTCTATATCCCA
Source organism: Lathyrus aphaca (assembly GCA_963966055.1). Taxonomy (NCBI): domain Eukaryota; kingdom Viridiplantae; phylum Streptophyta; class Magnoliopsida; order Fabales; family Fabaceae; genus Lathyrus; species Lathyrus aphaca. The sequence continues at coordinate 68,126,336 of OZ014525.1, read as the reverse complement.
CGGTCATTGAACAACCTACCACAGTTAGCATTGAAGAGTTCAACAAGATGAAGACGGAAAGAGACGGGTTGTTAAAGGAGAATGCACAGTTGAGTCAGGAGCTTGCTAAAGCTAATCACGCCAGACTTGAGATTGAGTGGAAAGCTCAAGAAGATGCTGAGAAGCATGCTATTGCAAGGAAACAGTATGAAGTTGAGTTAGCTCGGTATGAGAGGTTCGAGTTTGCTACTAGGAATTCTTCCAAGGAACACATTGACACTAGAAGGCAACTGGATCAAAAGACCTTGGTGTTCGAGAACATGAAAAAGAGGCATGCTGCTTACAGGATCAAAAGAGAGGAACAAGACAAAGTTCAAGCTGAAGAGATTGTGAGTAAGCTAAAGGAGAAAGATGAAGAGATGGCCGGTAAGTTGAGAGAAAAAGATGCAGAACTTGCTAAAGCCCGAGAAGAAGCTGCTTACTACAAGAGGATGATGATCTGCTATCAGAAGAAGCTGAAGAGGTTTGAAGACAACCAGGTACAGACAAAGGATTTGGTAGAAGTTCCTAAGACAGGACCGATCATTGACTCGGACCTAGGATCACATTGACAAAGACATCTTTCTGTTTGCTTGTATGTTGTGGGATTACCATCAGGACTGTTGATGGAATCTGTTTATCATTGCACTTCTGTTTAAAATCTCGGTTTTGTGTGTTTTGACTATATCAACAAGTTCTTATCATAAAAGGTCTCTTTACTATCATTATGTATTCTCTCGCTTTGTGATCACCGACACATCTGACACATTTGCAAAACACGTTGGTCTTCGTATTCTTAGAATTGTTTGGCACGTCTGCCACACACACACACACCTTATATTATCAACATTGCTTGTTACTCGCAGCAAAAGGAGCTTTTGTCTTCATCAAACCCACAAAAACTGGAATCAGGGGATGGAATGCCCTAAGAATGAATCGACATGCCATAAGCATTCATTTCCTGCATATCATATTCTTGTGTTTTTGCAGGTTACACAAAGTTTCTAACTTATTCAATTGCAGGCAATATAGCTGGTCAATGCGTTCACCGATATCCGACTAAGAGAAATCGAGTAAGGATGGTTGAACGAATGCAGACTGATCTCAACGAGCTCCGTCAGAGGATGGATTCGTTTATGGACATGATGACTGGCATGGCCCAGAACCAGGAGCATCTCAGGATGATGGTTGAGCAACCACATGGGAATGTTAATACTTGAATACCGACTGAGAATGTGGATTCTAACGCTGCTCGTAACGGAGAGCCTAATCCAAATAGGACCGCAACACGTAATGCATGTTTAAAAGACAATCAAGAGGACCGGTTCACTCTACTGGATGCTGATATGGGTAACATGAATGAGATCAACAATCACAGGTATGAAGAGCTGGCAGAGAAGATCAAGGCCATGGAATGTCAGAATTCCCTAGGCATCGATGTAACTAGTCTCGGGTTAGTACCAGGAGTCAGAATCCCTCCTAAATTCAAGGAACCATCATTTAACAAGTACAACGGCAGCACGTGCCCTAGGACTCACATTCACGCGTACTTTGGAAGAATCTCGGCTCACACTGATGACGAGAAACTTTGGATGCATTTCTTCCAAGACAGTTTATCTAGAGCTTCGTTGAGCTGGTACATGAAGCTGAGTCGGGTCTCTATTCGAAGTTGGAAAGATCTAGCTGAAGCATTACTCAAGAAGTATCAATACAATATTGATATGGCTCCGAATCGCACTCAGTTGCAGAACTTGTCTTAAGGACCTAAGGAGAGTTTTAAGCAGTATGCCCAGAGGTGGCGTGAGCTGGCCGCACAGGTTCAACCTCCATTGCTGGATCGGGAAATGTTTATGGGCACCTCGCAAGGCGTTTACTTGGATCGTCTGGCTGCCTGCCCGTCCATTGGTTTTTCTGATATCGTTATTGCTGGAGAAAGAATAGAGAATTTTCTGAAATTGGGGAAGATTCAGGATGCAAGCAATGCTAGTTCTTCTGGTGTGAGAAAGCCTTTTAGCAACGGCCAAAGAAGAAGAGAAGGCGAGACAAATGTTGTGTATAGAGGCCGAGACAGAAGTTATTCTCAAGGTTACTACCAAGCAGCTGCAGTGACTATTATTCCACAGATTCAACAACAACGACCACAGGGTCAGCAACAACAGGTACAGAGACCGTTTCAGGAAAGAATAAGAGCGAGAAACCGCAGACTTGATCCCATCCTATGCCCATATGCTGTATTGCTCCCAGAGCTGCTAAAGTTGAACCTGGTCGAGCTTCGTACCATGAGACCTCCTCCTCCGGACAATCTACCTCCGAATTTTGATGCTAACGCTAGGTGCGAATTCCATTCGGGTGCCCAGGGGCACAGTATTGAGAAATGTTGGGCTTCTCAGAACAAGGTACAAGACCTAGTTGACTCCAAGGCGATCAATTTCGCTCCTCTCCCAAATGTACTCCAGAATCCGATGCTTAGTCACAATGGAACTGGTGTCACGGTTGTTCTACCAGATGGTCCACATTAAGCTGAAGTCTTCGAGTTAATCACCCAGGACGTCAGGGTATTCATGAAGCAAATAACGCCATTAGTATTCAAATACTCTCAGTGATGGCATTTATGTGTTTGTCTTTCTTCATTGTTCATTTTCATCCCTATTAAGGGGAACTACGTCGCTCTGATTCTTCATTGGTCATCAGTCAATGAAGATACGTAGGCAGAAGATCGCCAGGTCTTTCCGAGCAACCTTATGGGGAAACTTTACTCCCCAACTTCACTTTTTCCTTCAGATGTCTCGTGTCAGAGTCGGAATAGCTAGAAGAAGAAGTATGATTGCCATGGTTGGGTACACGGTTGCAATTTGAAGATTACAAGTCCGTGAAAGAGCTATTGATCACTGAAAGTATCCAAGAATGACAGGTCCAAATGGAGCCAAGCCTCCTCAAATACGACACTATTCAGTTTCTTTACTGCATTCCATTTGTAGTTTCTTTTATATGCTAAACATTTGTCTACATGTATGAATTTTTTTTGCTTTTGAATGTTAGCAATAATAAAACTCACATGTTTTTATTGAAGTAATTCATTCGCATTCACTTATGACTTTGCATGTGCACATTGAAATACCAATTGTCGTGCTTAAATTCTATGAAGGAGAATGACGAAACAAAAACGCAGGAATCTCTAATTGTGTGCTCTCGAGTAAGGCCCTGTTGACGATGTACAGGCTTTGTTTCAAATCCCTAAACACTGGAGATATAAGGAAGATAGACCCTTGCTAACCCCTTTGAGCCTTGAAGTAGGAGTTTCTTTTCATATGAAAAACCCTCACATGTAACCCAGGGGCAGGGTAGATGTCAGCTAGTCGGACCAAGCGTTCAGACGTTCATAAAGGAGTGTATCTAAAGATCCATTGCATTCTACTATGCTAATCAAGAGGTCCAAAGACCCGAAACCACAATGGTTATCTAAGTCAAAAGGTCCAAAGATTGAAAACCACAATGGTTATCCTTCGTCGACCAAAGAATGAGGCAGTCACAACCCTCGCAAAGCAATCAAGACAAACAGTGTCACACGACTCGTTAAAAAAAAGAGAAATGAAAAGCCCGCTAAGTCGAAACTTGAAAACAAGCAACTTAGGCAAAAGTTAGGGCATCCCACTGGACTTCACAATCAAAGATTCACAAGAATCAGTCCAGGCAAAAGTTAGGGATAAACAAAATAACGCAAAAGCGAAAGACAGAAAGGATTACACAAGAAAGATCCTCAAATGAGAACAAAGTCGTGTGGCACAAACACGAAAGAGAAAAAGGGTGACTGACTCTCAATAATAACCTGATTGGTGCTTGAACTCATAGCAACAATGGTTTCTCAATCAACACGAAATCCTTATGAAAGGTGGATGCTTGTGAAAACTTGCTGAACATAGGAATGGAGAACATCACGAAGAGTGGGTGGGCACAAATAAACTTCGGGCCTATATCCTTTGTTTCTATAACCGTGAACCAATCCACGATACAACCCTCAAAATTCCTAACCGAAACAGGGTTAATTTGAGAGCGTTGTCGCTCCCGATAAATGGGACTGGGCCCAAATAAAGGTACAGACGCGAACGGTCGGCGAGAGGGACAATGAGAACACACAGCCGTGAACTCACTGGAGATGAATAGAGTCGCCAGCTAGGCATTTTTATCCCGGAGGAAAGGCAATGCTGCATAGACCTAGAAAGACATGGATAAGACGGTCGCGAACCAGAGAGACTGAGAAAGGGGGTTGGTTACAACCTGGGAAGGTATTAGCACCCAGATTGTCCGCCGTACTCGACGGGATCCACGCTTAAAAGATTTGTGCTTTAAAGGGGTAGTGTCAGTGCAATCTGTGTATAAAGCTGGAAAAGAATGTACAGGTGTCAGTGTATAGTGTATAAGTGATATGAAGTATGAAAGTGTCAGTGTAAGGAATAAGAATGAATTGCTCAAGATCATGAGGCTTAAAGAATAAAGCTGGAAAGAGGGGGAATATACAGAGACTTTTGTTCGATAACTGTTAAGTTATGCCTACGTATCCTCTCGTGCAATGAGGAAGTCAGAACACCGTAGTTCGACCCAAAGAGACTGAAAGGTGAATTGACTTGTGAACTGCTTACTTGCCTATGCTCAAGTGTGTGATCTGTCTGGCACAGATGCAAACTGTCTTGCATTAGACGGAAGAAGCAAGTTCTCGTTTGTGAGTGAATGAGGTGAGAAAAGAATCCCGAAGGAGACGATTATTATTTGTGTTTGAGTTTTCAGTCTTTTATTGCTTTTGAAAGTTTGTCATAAGTTGATGAGCTTAAGCCTAAACCAATGGGTTAGTAAACTCATCACATCTTCCCTCTGATTAGGGGTAATAAGAATACCTTAAGTGTGAAGTCAGATTCTCACACTTAATCACCATGGTGTAGGATTAAGATCATTAACCTACTTGTGATTATTTAGATGTTTTTGATGTTTTTGTTTAGTGTTAAGTAACGAGATTAAGCCATAATCAGGGATTAAACAGACTCATTACACCATCCTAATAGAAGGATAATAGATGAGAATGTTTAAGCTGAGGAAAACTCCTCAACTTAATCCATGATTAGGGATTAAACTCATGACAAAACAAGCCTTTGATTAAGTGGATTTTTATTTAATGATATGATGATGAAGTGAGTTTTAGGGTTTGTAAGACAACTTGAGGGGGACTTGTCCATTAACACTAGGGTTAGTCCTTCTTAACCATTTAAGGAAGAATTAGAACCCTAGTGCAAGGCCCAAGTTACAAGTGTGATGTCTTGATGATTATTAAGTGGATTGATTAAGAGATTTAAACACATTAAGGGTTTAACACTTAGGATTAAAGTTATACACTCCATCCTAATAGAAGGATGCAGGCATAAGCTTAATCACAAAGCCTTAAAGCCTTTAGGGTTTAGTCCCAGATTATGAGATGAGGAGAGAAGACACAAAGAGACACAAAGGTAAAACTAAGAGGGGAGACTAATCAAAACCCTAATCATTGTCATGCTTGGTTGTCCCTAAGGTTTGTGAGGTTTTCAAGAGCAATCTTCAAAGAGAACCACCAGGATGCAGATGAACAGGATCAAGAGAAGCAAATTGACTTGCTTCATTCAAGAAGTCAAGTCACTTGAAGAAAGAAAGTAAGAAGAACAAGAATGAGCAAGCTCAAACTCAAACACATATAAAAATGCAGCAATGGATGCAAGAGAGATGAAAAGAAAAGTTATGAGAAGTGAAGGCAAATTCACTTCTCAACATCACTTACCACCTGAAATGTTAGAAGAAAAATGCAATGCCATGCAAAATGGGATGAGATGACATGATGGGAAACAAAACCAGAAGCATTTACATGATGCTAATGATGCAATGAGATGCTACAAACATGAGGCAGCACATGGAAATGATTATACAAGTTCATGAATGCAAATGAAGCAAGTTAGGAACCATGAAAACACATGAAAAGTTATGAAGTGCACATGGCATACAACATGGCAAATACATGATGCAATGATCAAACATGATTTCAATATGTCTTATGATGTCAAATGAACCACATGGATGCTTGACATGTCATGGCAAGTCATGCTATACAAGAGAATGCAAGAGGGATGCAAATAAAAGCCCAAATTAGGGTTTATGAATCAAACATCAAACAAAAACCAAAAACAGAAGCAAACCCTAAGATAAAAAATGGAAAATGCCACACAAAGGCCCCCTAATCTTATACTAAACCAATGTCCAAAGGGGAGGTCTCAACTCTTAACCAATCTCAAGTTATGATTTTTACAAGTTATTAGGGTTTTTAGGGTTCCTAAACAAAAGAAATGCCAAACAAATTGAAAATGAGGAATCAAATCAAGGCCATTTAATCTCAAAAACTACATGCTAAACACAATGCAATGCAAGAAGAATCAATGTCCAACTCTTCATAGATAGGCAGAAATGATTTTTTGAACTTAGGATCAAAATAATGCACAAAAATGATTTTAATTCAAAAGAAAATTCTCAAAAAGCATCAAGATCAAAAAAGAAATTTGGTTTGAGGGTTGGACAATGTTTCTAAATGTCTTAGAACATTTCATGAATTTTTTTGGTGATTTTTAAATACCTAAAAGTATTTTTAATAAATTAATTTCCATTAATCAATTAAAAATAATCTTTTAAATATTTAAAAATACTTTTTTAATGATAAAAATAAAAACAAAAATATTTTTGGGTCTTAAAAATTAATAAAACTCATGAGAAAAAGTTTCATAATTTTTAGACATTTTTTACTATTTTTAATAAATTGTGCAAAACAAATGAATTAAATGAAAAATAAAAATGAAATAAACTGAATTAAATAAAAGTCATGCAATCTGATGGTGGAGATTCAAATGAAAACACGCGCGCGTTGACCTGGCGCCAAATCCAAAGGCCAGCATTCAAACCTGGCTAATTAATGTTTAAACCCTAACCCTGCCGTTAATCACTTTCAGATGACCGGAACAGTGTTCCGGTCATCTTCTCCGTTCACCCCAAAATGCTAACTCTCTACACACGTATCTAAAATGAAATCTAAGAACACAGGAATGATCCCCACTCACTCACGAATCAAAACCCCAACTCAAAACAAATTTATCATTCCTACAATGGCTGAATCGAATCAATCTATTTCTAGGGCAAAAAGTTTCAAAAGCATGGTAAACTCTCATCTCTCCACCATTTTCAAAACCAAAGGCATATTCATGATCAGGAAGACAAATAGAACAAATTAAGAACTTAAAAAATGATTTCTGGGAAAATATTTCTTGAGCTACCTGAGATTCGAAGCTTTCACTCCAGCAACTTTCAGGCCTCCCCTCTTGGTGAAATCCACTCCTTATGACCTCTTGATGATGCTTGAATGCTTGGGAGAAATTTATGTTGGCTGGATGAAGAGTTTGAACAACTTCTGCTCAAGCTCAGTTGAACATGGCAATGGTGATTCAGGCTGTTTCTGGCAATGGTGAAGGGTTGCTTGTGGTCCAGATGATGAGTGGAGAAGGTTTGTGGAGTTTGTTTGGATGTTTGTGAGCTGTGGAGAGAGTTTCGAAAGAAACTGCAAGTTGGAGTGAAAATGGTGAAGTGGTGTTATGGCTTGTTTCAGGCTTGATTCTTTGATGCTTTGGACTCAATGAGGCATGGTGAGTTGAAGTGTGGAAATAGTTTGGATGTTTTTGAGCTGGGCAGAGAAATTCGAAGAGTTTTGCAAAAGGGAGTGAGTTTGTGTATGTGATGTTGTGTGTTGTTTCAGCCTTGCTTCTTGAGTGTTATGGCCAGCATTTTCCTTGCATAAAGAGCTCCCATTGGTCAGGTGATGTGACCTGGCCTGCTGTGATTGGGATGTCCACTTTTGCAAAATGTCAACTTTGTTGTAAGAGAGGCATGGGCTTGGTTCTAGCTTGGTACAAGGGCTAGGGCTGGCGCAGCATGGTGTGGTGAGAGACTATGGCTGGTTCAAAGGCCAATGCAGCAAGTGGTGAGAAACATCATGATGGTTTTGCAAGTTGGCTCATTTTTGAAACTTCATGAAAAGTCTTGTTACACAAACCATAAACATGTGAAACTTTGGTCCAATTCTGATTTTTAAGGCTCATGGAATGTTTGTGTCATGGTTTGATGCCAACTAGAAGTTACAAAAAGCCTTGGTTCATGATTTTGCAAAATTCACATTTGAGGCATGTCTTAAAAATTAGTGATTTTGGCCAACTTTGTCACACCATAACTTTTGATCCAAGAAGAATTTGATCATGTTCTTGTACTTTTTGAAAAGGGAAAAATGTATTCTACAACTTTCATGACCAAAGTTTTTCCATTTGAAGCATTTTTGGATCAAGAATCAAGGCTTGAAAAATGGCATAAAATGACATATTCTTGAAAAGTCAACTATGCCTAAAAAGTCAACATTTGCAAAGACTTCAAATCCTTGATTTTTGTGAACTTCAACCTTCTCCCATGATCAAATAAAGACCATATACACTCAAAATGATGAAGATCACCCATTGGTTGGGTCATTGGGGGCCTCAGATGCCCTGATTTTGCACTGACTTGTCTGGAAATTCAACTCTTGACCAGATGACTTTCTCATGGAATTTCTTCATGAAAATTGATATGCATACTCCCTATACCATATAGAGACCAATAGAAACAAGAATGACCAAAAAATTTGGAGTTATGGCCTCTGAAACCAAAACCCTAATTTTAGGTCAACTGTGCAGTCAAACTGGGCTCTGCATCCATACCAATCCCAGTTCTTGTGATTCTTTGGCATTTTTGACTTTGAGAGGATATAATATGATGCTTGAACACACATGGACCCCCTTGAAGTGATTGATGACCCTTGGAGTGGCTCAAGAGGCTCTTGGATTGTTCAGATCACAAACCCTAGATGCAGATGACTTTGAATCTATGCAGTGAATCAAAAATGAGATATGAGATGATATGATTGTGTTTATGCATATGAGAAAGATCACAAGCCATGGTGTGAATGGGTGAGGGCAAATTTGGGGTGTTTACAGCTGCCCCTATTCAATCATGAGTTAGCTGTGCAGGTTGTAAGCGACGGCTTATCAGGCAAACAAGATAACTTGTGGTTGAATACCAAAGACGGTCCAAAATTTGCACTCACAGAATGAAGAAGAAAAGGGATATAGATTGTAAAGTATATTGTAAAGTATATTGTAAAGTGTGGGCGACGGAGGACGACCGTCGAGCAGAGGACGACTGCTGGGTAAATAGCAATGACGGGGACGGCCGACATGCTGGGGATAAAAGGTAAAGCCAAGACGAGGACGGCCGACTAGCTGGGGAAGGTAAGAAATTATGATGGGGACGGCCATCAAGATAAAGTTGTAGAATTCTCTGGGGATCAATGAAACATGACGGGGACGGCCATCAAGTTCATAAAGCAAGGTAACCAACGATGGGGACGGCCATCGGGCTAAAAGAAAAGGAAAAGGGACCACGACTGGGACGGCCATCGGGTTAAAGAATAAATGAAATAAACAGATGATGGGGTACGGCCACCAAAAGTGAAGGACGACCACCTAGCAAGGGACGGCTGCTCTGTTGGGGAATAAAAGAATTATGATGGGGACGGCCATCAAAGGTGGAGGACGACCACCTGGCAGGGTACGGCTGCCGAAAATATCGACGATGGGGACGGCCATCGGTTAAAAGGTCAACGATGGGGACGGCCATCGGACGAGCATGATGGAGGACGACCATCAAGAGGTGGAGGACGACCACCTAGCAGGGTACGGCTGCTCTCGGGGTGTATCATGACATAGGACGAATGCCAGATAACCAAAATCTACAATGGGGACGGCCATTGGATAAAATGATGAAGGACGATCATCAAGAGGTGGAGGACGACCACCTAGCAGGGGACGGCTGCTAAAATCAACGATGGGGACGGCCATCGGATGCGCATGATGGAGGACGACCATCAAGAGGTGGAGGACGACCACCTAGCAGGGGACGGCTGCTAAAATCAACGATGGGGACGGCCATCGGATGAGCATGATGGAGGACGACCATCAAGAGGTGGAGGACGACCACCTAACAGGGTACGGCTGCTCTCAGGGTTTATCGTGACACAGGACGAATGTCAGATAAAAAGAAAATTGCTTTGTTGGCGATCTCCTGGGGAGTAGTAAACACGGACGAGTGTTTATGTCCAAGAAACAAAAGGTATAAGTGTTTAGATGTTTGTGTATAGATTAAAGATGCAGACGAGCATCCTTAAGACTACGATACGGACGAGTATCGGGTAGAAACAAACTGACACATGTTCAGAGATGATGATACGGGCGAGCATCAACGGGTTAACAAAGAACACGGACGAGTGTTGAATCTGAAGGGACTCCTCTGGGGAATAGTGGACACATACGAGTATCTATATTCAAGAAGACACAAGTGCTTAACACGGTGTATGGATTAAAGATGCGGACGAGCATCCTCAAGACTATGATACGGACGAGTATCATGTAGAAACAAACACTAGACGCAATGTTCTGAGATGATGGTACGGACGAGTACCAACTGGTTAACAATGAACAAAGACTAATGTTGAATCTGTGGGTATATAAGTGGTGTATGCAAAATACGGACGAGTATCTGTATGAGTGTAACATGAGTAGTGAGTATGAGTATTGTACAGATGAGTGTTTAATCTGCTGGGGAGAGTGACACGGACGAGTGCCAAGAGAAAAGTGTAATAATATCAACAAGTATTTGGGTCGTAAAAGTGTAAGTGACTGCGCTGGGGATATGACACGGACGGGTGTCAAGAAAATGAATATACAAGTGAGTGCAAAGAGGATGTCTTTGGCTTTCTGCTGGTGATCTGACACGGATGGGTGTCAGGAAGTATCCGAGATACAGGTGATTTTGTTTGTAAAGAGTGTTCAGGCGACTTTACTGGGGAGTGATGACACGGACGGGTATCAACTGGTGTTTGTGAGTTGTGAGGCAACTGCTTTTGCTGGGACTCTGGGGGATTTTTGCGTATTGTTGATTGACTGTCAATATTTACAAGCGTTCGATTCACAACATGACTTGTGATTATGCTATGTATTTGATTTTTGTCGTAATGCTCCGTATTAAACGGAATGCTACGTTTTGTGGGTGAATATGATGCGAATGCTATGATTATGCAAAGATACCGATCCGGGATTCGGATCCCGTTGCCATGAAGATCCCTGGTCGATCTGTTTGAAGTGGACATCCCAGCCGGGGATGAGATCATTGATAGATCTGATGACGTATCTGCTTGGGGATATAGGTCACTGATTGACATATCCTTGTAATATGAGACCCAGCTGGGGTTTGTAGAAGTCTTCTGTACTCTGTTGTGACTCCTTCATGCGTTGCTCTTCTGAATAGAGGCTGAGGATTCTGTGGGGAGATGATTCCCTGACTTCTGCCTTCTGCTGAGGAAGAATAAATGGTACTACAGCTGGGGAATGTTGTTGGTAACTCAGCTGGCGAGAAAGCACCTTGAGTGCTAAGACTGTTTGTTGGTTTGCCAGCTTGCTGGGATGTAACTTGCATGCCCCAAGTTGCGTTCCGGATACCTGCAATCCTGCAAAGATAAGGAAACGCACAAAAGGTCCCGAGGTATCCTTCACTGGATTCCGTCATAGGAGTTAAGTACTTTCGAGAGTAAGTATATTCCCTGCAAGCATGTGTTTATTTGAAGATAAACATCTGTATCCTTATGCAATCAGTGTTTCTTTAAGATATCAGACCTTTTTGCAAAATGAAAATGTACAAAACGAGACATGACTGAAAATCTGATTTTATTAATTCATATGCCCTGAATCGGCGAAATACAGTCAAAGAAACAAATCCCCTGAAATGAGGAGATTGTTACAAATGGAGAAACAAAATGCTGACAGTGCTGACGACGCTTTCAAGGAGCTTCCTCTTCTGCTATGACTCGTATGACAATGACGTTCTTCTCGTCCTGCTTTCTGAAGAAGGCTGATTCTGATTGAAGCTTGATCCTTTAGAGCTTACCGAGTTGTAGATAATACAGACTAATTCAGAATGCGGTTGTTCGCTTATTCCCTTATTTTGCATGGATCGCCCTTTCGGGTTTTCAATCCATCGGGATACCCATTTTTGCCTGAGCTGTCCAATGCGGCTTTTCAACTCAGCGGGTGTACGTTTTTTTTTTTATTTTTTCCCTTATTTTTGCCCGAGTCTTTTATTCTGTTTTTGACTCGCCGGGATGCCCTATTTTTGCCTGGACTTACATTCTGTTTTTATGTCCAGCGGGTCATTTTATGCGAAGTATTTTTTAACTGCATCTGAATTCACAGGGGATGGGAAATCTTCACCATCCATGGTGCTGAGCATCAGTGCTCCACCAGAGAAAACTTTCTTTACCACAAATGGTCCTTCATAATTTGGAGTCCACTTGCCCCTGTGGTCTGTATGAGGAGGGAGGATCCTTTTCAACACAAGATCTCCCACTTGGTACTCTCGGTGCCTGACTTTCTGATCGAAGGCCTTCTTCATTCTTTTCTGATACAACTGCCCATGACAGATTGCAGCCAATCTCTTCTCTTCAATCAGACTCAGTTGCTCGTATCGGGACCGGACCCATTCTGCTTCGTTCAGTTTAACATCCATTAATACCCGTAGGGAGGGTAATTCAACTTCAACCGGTAAGACTGCTTCCATACCATACACCAGTTGATACGATGTTGCCCTAGTGGATGTTCTGATTGACGTACGGTACCCATGCAAGGCAAACGGTAGCATTTCATGCCAGTCTTAGTAAGTGACTACCATCTTCTGCACAATCTTCTTGATATTCTTATTAGCTGCCTCAACAGCGCCATTCATCTTTGGCCTGTAAGGAGAAGAATTGTGATGTTGGATCTTGAAGTCCCGGCACAGTTCTGCCATCATTTTGTTGTTTAGATTGGAACCATTATCAGTAATGATTCGCTCGGGAACTCCATATCGACAGATGATATCTCTCTTCAGAAATCTGGCTACCACTTGTCTTGTGACGTTTGCGTATGAGGCTGCTTCGACCCACTTAGTGAAATAGTCAATGGCGACCAGGATGAATCTGTGGCCATTTGAAGCAGTTGGCTCAATCTTGCCAATCATATCAATGCCCCACATGGCAAAGGGCCATGGAGAAGACATGATGTTCAAAGGATTGGGAGGCACATGCACCTTATCTGCATAAATCTGGCATTTGTGGCATTTCCTGGCATAAGTACAACAGTCTGCATCCATTGTGATCCAGTAATAGCCTGATCTTAGCAATTTCTTAGCCATGGCATGCCCTCCAGCATGGGTACCAAAAGATCCTTCGTGCACTTCATGCATCAACAAGTCTGCTTCTGTCTTATCAACACATCTGAGGAGTACCATATCAAAGTTCCTTTTGTATAAAGACCCATCAGTGTTCAGAAAGAAACTACCAGCAAGCCTTCTCAAAGTCTTCTTATCATTGGAAGATGCCCCAGGTGGGTATGTTTGATCCTCCAAGAAGCACTTAATGTCATGGAACCAAGGCTTGTCATCTTTGACAACATCTGCTGCAAATACATATGCTGGTTTATCGAGTCTGGACACTGAAATCTGAGGTACAAAGTTAGCAGCTTGAACTTTGATCATGGATGAAATGGTAGCAAGGGCATCTGCAAACTGATTCTCATCCCGAGGGATATACTCAAGCTTGACTGTGGTGAAGAAAGTCAATAACCTCCTTGTATAATCCCTGTAAGGTATCAGATGATCCTGATGGGTGTACCATTTTCTGTTGGTTTGATTGACTACCAAAGCTGAATCTCCGAATACGGTCAAAGTCTTGATCCTGAGGTCAATGGCTTCCTCAAGACCCATAATGCAAGCTTCGTATTCAGCTTCGTTGTTAGTGCAGTTGAAAGTGAGTTTTGCCGAGAAAGGCATGTGAACTCCTTTGGGTGTAATGAGTACTGCACCAACACCACGACCGTTCATGTTAACAGCCCCGTCAAACATCATAGTCCATTCTTCTTCCGGGTCAGGCCCTTCAGTGTGAATAGGCTCTTCGTGATCTTTTGATTTTATGAACATGATGTCCTCATCAGGGAAGTCAAACCTCATAGGCTGGTAGTCATCAATAGGTTGCTCAGCAAGATATTCAGATAGTACACTGCCCTTGATGGCTTTCTGAGAGGTGTACTGAATGTCATATTCGGTAAGGATCATTTGCCATCTTGCAACCCGTCCGGTAAGAGCTGGCTTCTCAAATATGTACTTAACTGGGTCCATCTTTGAGATCAATAAGGTAGTGTGGGTTAACATATACTGTCTCAGTCGGCGAGCAGCCCACGCTAAAGCACAGCAAGTTTTCTCGAGCAGTGAATAACGTTGTTCACAGTCGGTAAACTTTTTGCTTAGGTAGTATATTGCATACTCTTTTCGACCAGACTCGTCATGCTGGCCCAGCACACACCCCATCGACTCTTCTAATACTGTCAAGTACATTATCAGAGGTCTTCCTTCAACTGGAGGCATAAGGATTGGGGGTTCTTGTAAGTATTCTTTGATCTTGTCAAAAGCCTTCTGGCAGTCTTCGTTCCACCTGACCGTCTGTTCTTTTCTTAACAGCTTGAACAAAGGTTCACAGGTTGCTGTAAGGTGAGATATGAACCGTGAAATGTAGTTCAATCGACCTAAGAACCCTCGAACTTCTTTTTCTGACTTCGGTGCAGGCATTTCTTGAATGGCTTTGACTTTATCAGGGTCAACTTCAATCCCCTTCTTGCTTACAATAAAGCCCAGCAGCTTACCAGATCGCACCCCGAATGTGCATTTGTTGGGGTTCAACTTCAGTTGGTACTTCCTCAGACGCTTGAACAACTTCAGCAGATTCACCAGGTGATCTTCTTCAGTAAGGGACTTGGCGATCATATCATCCACATAACACTCGATTTCCTTATGGATCATATCGTGGAATAATGTCACCATAGCCCGTTGATATGTGGCACCAGCATTCTTCAGTCCGAATGGCATCACTTTGTAACAGAACGTGCCCCAAGGTGTAATGAATGTTGTCTTCTCCATGTCTTCAGGTGACATCTTGATCTGATTGTATCCTGAAAATCCGTCCATGAAGGAGAATACTGAAAACTGAGCCGTGTTATCAACCAATACATCAATGTGAGGTAATGGGAAGTCATCTTTCGGGCTGGCTCTGTTCAGGTCCCGGTAGTCAACACACATTCTTACTTTGCCATCCTTCTTAGGCACAGGTACTATATTAGCAACCCACGGCGGATAGCTAGTTACAGCAAGGAACCCGGCGTCCCATTGCTTTTGTACCTCCTCCTTGATTTTCATTGCCATGTCCGGACGAGTACGGCGTAGCTTTTGTTTGACTGGTGGGCATTCTTCCCTCAACGGCAGCTTGTGCACAACAATATCGGTGTCCAATCCTGGCATATCTTGATAAGACCAAGCAAACACATCCACATACTCTTGAAGCAGATCAACCAGTTGTCTCTTCACTGAGTCTTGCAGGCAGGCCCCGATTTTAACCTCTTTCACGTCTTCGTCTGTACCAAGATTAATCACTTCAATCTCCTCCTGGTGAGGAGTAATAACCTTTTCCTCTTGTCTTAACAACCTGGCTAGCTCTTCAGGAAGCTCATACTCTTCTTCAACCCCTTCATCCGCTTGATTGATTGGATTGTCAAAGTCATACGAAGTCATAGCCATGCTGTTGTCGGTGCTGTCTGGAAGGCACTCTCTGCAAGGGTTCAGTTTGTTCATTTTAGTGATTTGATTTTAATCTTGTTTTAGAAAAGTGAAATAAAGTTGTCATTTTGAAAACACTGCCATTTATTTTTTGTACAAGAAAGAAAAATGGAAAAACAGTGAGCAGAAAAGAAAAAGACTCATTTGCAAAAAGATGTCTGATATTTCATTGATTAATCTTGTTTGCATAAAAAGTACAGATGGCCCGATTATAAAATGAGTCTTGTCATCTTGGGCAAGATGCAAGACTTTGATGCATGCTATAAAAATACAGGAAATAATAATTACTCTGCATGAGTAACTCTTATAATTTCCTGGGAAGACCAGTTTGAGATACTGCTCCCCGGGATCTTTGGACGAATCCAATTCTCCAGATTGCGCTCCTCTTCCAGCTCGTCTTCCAAATTGTTGATAGCATCAGGGGTGAGCATCCCCCCGCTGACAAAACCGGGCTTCTTAGCAGCCTTTGCTTGATGTTGTTGAGTTGGTCTGTAACCCAACCCAAACTTGTCTTCTTTCTTTTCCACCGGTAGCAATTTTCCCCAGCCTTGGGCGTTTCCTCCCTCAACAACCTTCCGGGCTTGTTGGTATGATGATATTGAAGTACCAGGCACAGCAGATGTCTCATTGACATTCAAAGCTTCAAACCCCTGGCTCATCGTTTCATGGATCTCCCCATCCATCTCAATGTACTTATAGGTAGCCAGGTGGCTGACAAAAATATCCTCCTCTCCGCAGATTGTAACGATTTGACCTTCCCACTCATATTTTAACTTCTGGTGAAGGGTAGAGGTCACGGCGCCAGCAGCGTGAATCCATGGCCTACCCAACAAACAGCTGTAGGCAGGCTGAATGTCCATCACATAGAAGGTAGTTGTGAAAGTCTGCGGGCCAATTGTTACGGGTAACTCAATCTCTCCCAGAACCGATCTCTTTGAACCATCAAAGGCTCTTACCACCAGGTTGCTGGGTCTCAACGCCAATCCATCATATTCTAGCTTCACCAGGGCCTTTTTAGGTAAGACATTGAGGGATGACCCCGTGTCTACCAGCACATGAGAAAGGACAGCACCTTTGCATTCCATGGTTATGTGCAAGGCTTTGTTATGGTTGCGGCCTTCCGTTGTCAAATCAGTATTGGTGAACCCTAGTCCGTGACTAGCATTAACATTCCCCACTACAGCTTCCAGCTGATTGACAGTGATCTCTTCAGGCACGTAAGCTGCGTGCAAGACTTTGAGTAGTGCATTCCGATGGGCTTCGGAGCACATAAGCAATGATAGGATTGAGATCTTGGAAGGCGTCTGATGAAGCTGATCCACTATTTTATAATCACTCTTTTTGATGATTCGCATGAACTCATCAACCTCTTGATCGAATGGTGTCTTCAAAGCTTCCTTAACAGCTTGATCTTCCTGCACAGGGCTCTTCCCTTTTTCCTTGGCAGCAGCTTCTGCTTCGGCAGTGGGTCTCTGAATTTGTGGAGCGAAAAGACGTCCGCTTCGAGTGAAGCCTCCGCCTCTTCCCACATTGTCTACTTGTGGTGCAGGGGTTGATGATTCAAAAGTGATCTTTTGTCCTTCACAGTACAAGTCAGAGCCGTAATGCCAGGGGATGGCATTGCTGCTTTCATAAGGTACGGGTCCAGGCACCGTGATAGTGACTGGACTGATTGCTGCTGTTGAAGGAACTGTGATAGTCTGCGGATCATAATAAATTGTAACTGGTGCTCTAATGGGAGCAGCACCTTCTGAATTGTAGGCAGAGTTGCTTTCAGGATCATAGAATATGGTGACAGTTGAGACATCTTCATGATTTGTTGCTGGTGTTGTAGGAGATATTGTCGGAAGAAAGGATGTTGTTGTTGTAGGAGTTTCAAAATGGAGTGAAGCTGAAGTTGTAGAAGAAAAAATTGCTGATAACTGATCAGTTGAGACGATAGATGGAGTGCTTGTTGATGAAACCGAAGAATTGTCAGGAACAATGGTTGCTGCAGTTGTAGGAGGTTCTGAAACCGTTGCTGATGAGATTGCTGGATTTGTTGGAAACGATGTGGTGATCTGAAGTTGGCCACTCTGAATAAGACCATCTATGCCATTCCTTAAATTATCTCACCCATTTACTGAGATGTTGCAGTAAGCACAGCCTAACTTACACCCCGGGAACATTTGACATTCCAAGAGCTGAGCTTTGATTTCCACCAACGGTGTCCTGATCTGGCCCACACTGGTTATTAAATAAGACGGCTTGTCTTCTTCAATAGCGTTAATCCTGGGACCACCGTGGTTTGGCATCGGGTTCTTATTGACATTGGTTGGTGGTGCGAAATTCAGAGCTTTTGAGTCTACCAGGTCTTGTACCTTCATATGCAGAGCTCTGCACTTCTCTGTACTGTGGCCAGGTGCGTTCAAATGGAAGGCACACCTAGCGTTGGAGTCATAATTCCTGGGTAGACTGTTGGGATCTGGAGGTGCCAGCGTCCTTAGCTCAACTAGGTTGAGTTTTAGGAGTTGTGGCAGCAGGGTAGCATATGGCATAGGGATCAGATCGATCACTCTGTTAGCTTGAGATGGCCTCTGCTGAAATGGCCTTTGTTGACTGTTGTTGTTGGTGTTGCTGTTGTTGTAATTCCTTGGAGGATACTGAGATTGCTGGTGGTACTGAGGTTGTTGCTGGTAGTTTTGCTGCGGAGGTTGATAAACCGGCTGAGGATGTGCTGGAGCAGGAATGGTGACTGCTGCTATTGACCTGTGAACATATTGGGGCCTGCCCCTGTTGGTGTGGATGGCATTGGTCTCGCCAGTTCTCCTTGGGCCTGCAAAAGGCTTTCTTGCACTACTGGACGAGCTGGCACCATTGTCGGAAATCTTACCCATTTTTAACAGGCTTTCAATTCTCTCCCCAGCTATGACAACATCGGCAAAGCTAGTGGAAGAGAAAGCAGCCAACCTGTCAATATATGTTCCCTGAAGGGTGTTCATGAACATATCTGCCATTTCCCGTTCAGACATAGGTGGCTGAACAGCAGCAGCCAATTGCCTCCATCTCTGGGCATATTTTCGGAAACTTTCCCTTGACGACTGTGACATTCCCATTAGGAGAGTCCTGTTGGGTGCCATATCTAAGTTGTACTGATACTGTCTGATGAAGGCTTCTGCCAAATCCTTCCAGTACCTGATAGTTGCCCTTGTCAGGTGAGAGTACCATTCTCTTGAGGCTCCTGTCAAACTATCCTCGAAATAGAACATCCAGAGCTTCTCATCCATAGTATAGGCCTTCAGCCTTCCCAGAAAAGATTGTAAATGAGTCCGGGGGCATGAAGTCCCGTTGTATTTTTCAAAACAAGGAGGCTTGAACTTATGGGGGATCCTGACCCCGTCTACCAAGCCCATGTCCATGACGTCGAAGCCCAAAGAGTTTTGAGATTCTAAGGACCTCAATTTCTCAGCTATCTCATCCAACCTTCTATCATAAGCTTCTTCCCCAGCGCCCATTACTGTAAACTGATCCTCTTGGGGGTCTTCTTGTAGTACCCTGGCTGCAGTGGCAGTCCCTTGAACATTTGCAGGAATATTGATCTCAGGATGCAGATGTGGGCCAAACACAGGGGGGTTAACATGAGGTTGGACCCTTTCATTGTTACTGGTGCCGGCAGTCCCTATATGTGGATCTTCTTGATTCTGCCTTTCCACCATGGCCCTTAATCTTTCCTGGCTCTGAGCCATGTTGTTCATCACTTCCATGAACTGAGTCATCTGATTCCTCATTTCTAGCCTTTCGTTTGCCATCTGGTTTCTGACCTCAGTAAGGTCCTGCTGCATCTGATCCATTTGGATGCCCGGAAGATTGTTACGGGTCGGATAACGGTGCGGACGGTTGAGGGGAAATACCCGGCGTCGAGCAATAGTTCCTGAACATCACAACAAAGTTAGTGGCAATAAAACAAAAACCTACAAAACAAACAAAGGGTTAGCATGCAATGCAGTTATGCTTATTTGTTCTCAAGGTATCCGGTTTGGCATTTCAGTTTTGACCCTTCCAGACCCTGGAAGACGCTGTTGATGTTGCTTTCGAAGTAAACACATATATTACAAAAGCGAAATGGTACATAGTTCGTTTACAAATACAAGTCCTCTGAGGGGTCAAAATACATTACAGGAAAATAAAAGTACATGGAATGAAAGCAACAACAAACAAATGGTCAAACACCAAGACCAAACTCATCCTCACGAACTTCCTTGAGAAGTGCTTCGGTCACAGGATCAGCCGGACGCTCCGTGAGATTCCTGATAAGGAGATTCCGGGTCGTAACAGCTGCTGTTAGCTTCTTGTGCTGAGTTTGGTCCTTGGACCTCTTCACCCCTGCTTTGATCTTCAACTCTGATATCTCCCTCTAGGCTGCTGCCAGGGCTTCTTGCTGTTCTTTTGCACTAGCTTCCAGTTGCTCTATCTTGTCTTGAACTCTCTTGTCCTCCAGGGTACGAGCCTCGGTGATCCTGACCCACCGGGCTTGACTCTCCTTCAAATACAAGTCTGTCCTTGCTCTCTGGAACTGGGCTTCCTTGCAAGCATTCTTCAGAATTTGTTCTCCAGCCTTAGACTTTTTGATATAATCCCCAAACTTCTCAATCTTAGTCAGATGCTCTACTCTCAACTCCTCCAACCTCTCAATCTCCCTCATACCCTCACTCCTCTCCCGGAGGGTCTTCTGCAAAGCCTGGGTTAACTTCTCATTTCTTTCCTTCAAACTCTCAAACTCTTCCAAACTGACAGTGGCAGGTGGTGGTGTTGAAGATGACTCAGGCATGTCTTCTATGGTAAAGGGCATCCCAGAGAATTGAGGCCTGGCACGAGACCACTCATAATATTGTGCTGATGCCACATTATTGCACTTCCCCAGAATGGTTATTCCCTTGGTTTGAACATTATCCCAGGCCCAGGCAGCCTGCCTAACAACAGTCAAATTAATCTTGTTCTCACAATAAAGAGTCTCCACCAAGTCCTGTGCCTTAGGAGTATGGACCAGTGCGTAGCCCAGTTGCCTTCTGAACAGCAGAGGGTTGTAATTGATACTACCCTTAACTCCTATTAGGGGCACATTGGGAAAATGCCCACAGCTGGTGATGATATCCCTGCCCTTGGTGCTCTGAGTGCACCATCTGATATCGGCTGAAGTTAGAGCAGTGAGTCTCTTAGCCCAGTTGCTCTGCTGATGAGGATTTAGAAATGCATCTGTCCTGGGTAGATGCTTGAGAAGCCAAGTGTGGAACAATGGAGCACAACACCTCACTAACCTTCCCCTCTGCTTTTCATTCCTCTGATGCACTGAATAGTAAAGATCCCCCAATAAAGTGGGTGCTGGGTTTTTCAGGATGAAAAGATGGATTGCATTCTTGCTAATGAATCGAGGCTCATCTGCAAACAATATAATTCCATATATACTCAAGGCCAATAAAGCACAGACAGCTTTCCACTCCCCTAGAGAAGCCTTCAGGGTGGCTTGAGAGATCAAGAAATCCAGATGAAAACCAGGGATTCCAGCTTTAGAAGTCATATGCTGCTCAATCAGGACAGGTTCCAAATGCAGAGCCTTTGCTACTTCTCCATTACCAGGAAAGACCATCTCAGGGTTGAAAGGGATTCCACCCCTGATAGGCAGACCAACCAATGATGAGTATTCTTCCAATAGAGGGCCTAGCTGAAAGTCTTGGAAAGTGAAGCATCTCAGTGGGGGATCATAGAACTGAATGCAAGTGTGGATCAGGCTTCTCTGCGAAGGGTCCAGATCCATAACCATATCAAGTATATCTCCATAGTGTTCCCTAAACAATGGTATGTGATCTGGAGTGATTAGGGTCTGAATCCTCCTGATGTCAGATAGCTCCGGCTGGAAGAAGTGGTAGGTGATGTTGCTCTTTTTGGGAGCCATGATGCTGAAGATGAGCAGAGACAGGTGCTGATGATGATACTGAAGAAAATGGCCACTGATTGGCTGGTGCAGGTAGCTGAAGTAGATAGCTGAAGCAAATGCTGATGAAGATAGGTCAGTACTGAAGATGGGGTCAAAACCAGAACCAAATGAAAATGGATACCCTGAAACACAAATAAGCAAATGTCAATATGATGCAATGTTTATGTATGCAAATGATATGCAAGGGTCTGTGACTGAGCTGGATCTGATCAAGAGCTCTGATATAAGTCCCAGATATATCCAAGAATACCAGATGGAGGTCTATAAATCCAGTAACCAAGGTGGGGGGCTCAAATAAAGAGCCACATGTCCAGGGTTTTAGAATCACAAGAACTGTTCCAACATGGAGTATTCTTAATCAAATCAAAGTAAAAAGGTATTCTGAGGTCAAGGTACCTGCAAACCTGTAAACAGCCCAACCCCCTCACAGGTGGTGTTCTAAAACAAGTATCCTCAGACTTGGATCAGTTATGAGAAGTGTAAACACTTCTAACCCGGAGGTATAGTGTTTACAATAACCATAAAAGTTCCTCCTCTAATTCACCTCAGTTTCTGAAGGTCAATACTAAAAGGTCATCCAGACTTAGCAGGCTTCCCAGATAGCCCTAGCATTGCAGGAAATCTGCAACACAGAGTTCTCAAGAAGAAACCCATATCTGAACCGTGTTTCATATTCCCGCACCAGACCGAAATGGAATGGGAAAGAATATGATTCACTCTAGCCTAGGTGTCACTCAGGTCCCAGGTATAGGGCCTTAACTCTCAATGAATCACCCACCCACCAAAACAAAAAAACCAGATCCAGCCAGCAGCACAGTATGACAATATGATATAATGCAAAGCTATAAAGAAAGCAATAAACAAAACTGTACATAAAGCAAAAATAAATACAAATATACAAACACAAATAAGCACATAACACCCCAGTAAACACAAATCAAACAAGCGCTAGGAGGAACCCACAAAAAGAACCAGAAGCCCTGGTTGCAATATAAGGGTCCCCAGCAGAGTCGCCAAGCTGTCGCTCCCGATAAATGGGACTGGGCCCAAATAAAGGTACAGACGCGAACGGTCGGCGAGAGGGACAATGAGAACACACAGCCGTGAACTCACTGGAGATGAATAGAGTCGCCAGCTAGGCATTTTTATCCCGGAGGAAAGGCAATGCTGCATAGACCTAGAAAGACATGGATAAGACGGTCGCGAACCAGAGAGACTGAGAAAGGGGGTTGGTTACAACCTGGGAAGGTATTAGCACCCAGATTGTCCGCCGTACTCGACGGGATCCACGCTTAAAAGATTTGTGCTTTAAAGGGGTAGTGTCAGTGCAATCTGTGTATAAAGCTGGAAAAGAATGTACATGTGTCAGTGTATAGTGTATAAGTGATATGAAGTATGAAAGTGTCAGTGTAAGGAATAAGAATGAATTGCTCAAGATCATGAGGCTTAAAGAATAAAGCTGGAAAGAGGGGGAATATACAGAGACTTTTGTTCGATAACTGTTAAGTTATGCCTACGTATCCTCTCGTGCAATGAGGAAGTCAGAACACTGTAGTTCGACCCAAAGAGACTGAAAGGTGAATTGACTTGTGAACTGCTTACTTGCCTATGCTCAAGTGTGTGATCTGTCTGGCACAGATGCAAACTGTCTTGCATTAGACGGAAGAAGCAAGTTCTCGTTTGTGAGTGAATGAGGTGAGAAAAGAATCCCGAAGGAGACGATTATTGTTTGTGTTTGAGTTTTCAGTCTTTTATTGCTTTTGAAAGTTTGTCATAAGTTGATGAGCTTAAGCCTAAACCAATGGGTTAGTAAACTCATCACATCTTCCCTCTGATTAGGGGTAATGAGAATACCTTAAGTGTGAAGTCAGATTCTCACACTTAATCACCATGGTGTAGGATTAAGATCATTAACCTACTTGTGATTATTTAGATGTTTTTGATGTTTTTGTTTAGTGTTAAGTAACGAGATTAAGCCATAATCAGGGATTAAACAGACTCATTACACCATCCTAATAGAAGGATAATAGATGAGAATGTTTAAGCTGAGGAAAACTCCTCAACTTAATCCATGATTAGGGATTAAACTCATGACAAAACAAGCCTTTGATTAAGTGGATTTTTATTTAATGATATGATGATGAAGTGAGTTTTAGGGTTTGTAAGACAACTTGAGGGGGACTTGTCCATTAACACTAGGGTTAGTCCTTCTTAACCATTTAAGGAAGAATTAGAACCCTAGTGCAAGGCCCAAGTTACAAGTGTGATGTCTTGATGATTATTAAGTGGATTGATTAAGAGATTTAAACACATTAAGGGTTTAACACTTAGGATTAAAGTTATACACTCCATCCTAATAGAAGGATGCAGGCATAAGCTTAATCATAAAGCCTTAAAGCCTTTAGGGTTTAGTCCCTGATTATGAGATGAGGAGAGAAGACACAAAGAGACACAAAGGTAAAACTAAGAGGGGAGACTAATCAAAACCCTAATCATTGTCATGCTTGGTTGTCCCTAAGGTTTGTGAGGTTTTCAAGAGCAATCTTCAAAGAGAACCACCAGGATGCAGATGAACAGGATCAAGAGAAGCAAAGTGACTTGCTTCATTCAAGAAGTCAAGTCACTTGAAGAAAGAAAGTAAGAAGAACAAGAATGAGCAAGCTCAAACTCAAACACATATAAAAATGCAGCAATGGATGCAAGAGAGATGAAAAGAAAAGTTATGAGAAGTGAAGGCAAATTCACTTCTCAACATCACTTACCACCTGAAATGTTAGAAGAAAAATGCAATGCCATGCAAAATGGGATGAGATGACATGATGGGAAACAAAACCAGAAGCATTTACATGATGCTAATGATGCAATGAGATGCTACAAACATGAGGCAGCACATGGAAATGATTATACAAGTTCATGAATGCAAATGAAGCAAGTTAGGAACCATGAAAACACATGAAAAGTTATGAAGTGCACATGGCATACAACATGGAAAATACATGATGCAATGATCAAACATGCTTTCAATATGTCTTATGATTTCAAATGAACCACATGGATGCTTGACATGTCATGGCAAGTCATGCTATACAAGAGAATGCAAGAGGGATGCAAATAAAAGCCCAAATTAGGGTTTATGAATCAAACATCAAACAAAAACCAAAAACAGAAGCAAACCCTAAGATAAAAAATGGAAAATGCCACACAAAGGCCCCCTAATCTTATACTAAACCAATGTCCAAAGGGGAGGTCTCAACTCTTAACCAATCTCAAGTTATGATTTTTACAAGTTATTAGGGTTTTTAGGGTTCCTAAACAAAAGAAATGCCAAACAAATTGAAAATGAGGAATCAAATCAAGGCCATTTAATCTCAAAAACTACATGCTAAACACAATGCAATGCAAGAAGAATCAATGTCCAACTCTTCATAGATAGGCAGAAATGATTTTTTGAACTTAGGATCAAAATAATGCACAAAAATGATTTTAATTCAAAAGAAAATTCTCAAAAAGCATCAAGATCAAAAAAGAAATTTGGTTTGAGGGTTGGACAATGTTTCTAAATGTCTTAGAACATTTCATGAATTTTTTTGGTGATTTTTAAATACCTAAAAGTATTTTTAATAAATTAATTTCCATTAATCAATTAAAAATAATCTTTTAAATATTTAAAAATACTTTTTTAATGATAAAAATAAAAACAAAAATATTTTTGGGTCTTAAAAATTAATAAAACTCATGAGAAAAAGTTTCATAATTTTTAGACATTTTTTACTATTTTTAATAAATTGTGCAAAACAAATGAATTAAATGAAAAATAAAAATGAAATAAACTGAATTAAATAAAAGTCATGCAATCTGATGGTGGAGATTCAAATGAAAACACGCGCGCGTTGACCTGGCGCCAAATCCAAAGGCCAGCATTCAAACCTGGCTAATTAATGTTTAAACCCTAACCCTGCCGTTAATCACTTTCAGATGACCGGAACAGTGTTCCGGTCATCTTCTCCGTTCACCCCAAAATGCTAACTCTCTACACACGTATCTAAAATGAAATCTAAGAACACAGGAATGATCCCCACTCACTCACGAATCAAAACCCCAACTCAAAACAAATTTATCATTCCTACAATGGCTGAATCGAATCAATCTATTTCTAGGGCAAAAAGTTTCAGAAGCATGGTAAACTCTCATCTCTCCACCATTTTCAAAACCAAAGGCATATTCATGATCAGGAAGACAAATAGAACAAATTAAGAACTTAAAAAATGATTTCTGGGAAAATATTTCTTGAGCTACCTGAGATTCGAAGCTTTCACTCCAGCAACTTTCAGGCCTCCCCTCTTGGTGAAATCCACTCCTTATGACCTCTTGATGATGCTTGAATGCTTGGGAGAAATTTATGTTGGCTGGATGAAGAGTTTGAACAACTTCTGCTCAAGCTCAGTTGAACATGGCAATGGTGATTCAGGCTGTTTCTGGCAATGGTGAAGGGTTGCTTGTGGTCCAGATGATGAGTGGAGAAGGTTTGTGGAGTTTGTTTGGATGTTTGTGAGCTGTGGAGAGAGTTTTGAAAGAAACTGCAAGTTGGAGTGAAAATGGTGAAGTGGTGTTATGGCTTGTTTCAGGCTTGGTTCTTTGATGCTTTGGACTCAATGAGGCATGATGAGTTGAAGTGTGGAAATAGTTTGGATGTTTTTGAGCTAGGCAGAGAAATTCGAAGAGTTTTGCAAAAGGGAGTGAGTTTGTGTATGTGATGTTGTGTGTTGTTTCAGCCTTGCTTCTTGAGTGTTATGGCCAGCATTTTCCTTGCATAAAGAGCTCCCATTGGTCAGGTGATGTGACCTGGCCTGCTGTGATTGGGATGTCCACTTTTGCAAAATGTCAACTTTGTTGTAAGAGAGGCATGGGCTTGGTTCTAGCTTGGTACAAGGGCTAGGGCTGGCGCAGCATGGTGTGGTGAGAGACTATGGCTGGTTCAAAGGCCAATGCAGCAAGTGGTGAGAAACATCATGATGGTTTTGCAAGTTGGCTCATTTTTGAAACTTCATGAAAAGTCTTGTTACACAAACCATAAACATGTGAAACTTTGGTCCAATTCTGATTTTTAAGGCTCATGGAATGTTTGTGTCATGGTTTGATGCCAACTAGAAGTTACAAAAAGCCTTGGTTCATGATTTTGCAAAATTCACATTTGAGGCATGTCTTAAAAATTAGTGATTTTGGCCAACTTTGTCACACCATAACTTTTGATCCAAGAAGAATTTGATCATGTTCTTGTACTTTTTGAAAAGGGAAAAATGTATTCTACAACTTTCATGACCAAATTTTTTCCATTTGAAGCATTTTTGGATCAAGAATCAAGGCTTGAAAAATGGCATAAAATGACATATTCTTGAAAAGTCAACTATGCCTAAAAAGTCAACATTTGCAAAGACTTCAAATCCTTGATTTTTGTGAACTTCAACCTTCTCCCATGATCAAATAAAGACCATATACACTCAAAATGATGAAGATCACCCATTGGTTGGGTCATTGGGGGCCTCAGATGCCCTGATTTTGCACTGACTTGTCTGGAAAGTCAACTCTTGACCAGATGACTTTCCCATGGAATTTCTTCATGAAAATTGATATGCATACTCCCTATACCATATAGAGACCAATAGAAACAAGAATGACCAAAAAATTTGGAGTTATGGCCTCTGAAACCAAAACCCTAATTTTAGGTCAACTGTGCAGTCAAACTGGGCTCTGCATCCATACCAATCCCAGTTCTTGTGATTCTTTGGCATTTTTGACTTTGAGAGGATATAATATGATGCTTGAACACACATGGACCCCCTTGAAGTGATTGATGACCCTTAGAGTGGCTCAAGAGGCTCTTGGATTGTTCAGATCACAAACCCTAGATGCAGATGACTTTGAATCTATGCAGTGAATCAAAAATGAGATATGAGATGATATGATTGTGTTTATGCATATGAGAAAGATCACAAGCCATGGTGTGAATGGGTGAGGGCAAATTTGGGGTGTTTACAAGCGTACTACTACGAGACCGCGTTCCTGACTCCTATGAGTTATGCTAAAAGACATTTGTTGGTATTGCATGTACATACTTTCATTCAAAATAATGTCGTATCTTAACCAGTGAATCGCTCACGAAGGTTTGCGATCCCTTTTCAAAATTTCAAGATTAACATGTGTGTTGCATTAGAATTTTCATTCTAAGAATAAACATTTTTTGCTTGCATACATTTGTTTGGCATCATAAATGGTTCACATGCGAAAATTCAATCTAGAAGCTTAAGCTTGCCAAGTTGAGAAGTCCAAAACTTCTGAAAGACAGTCACGTTGAGGTGCACTTTTCCGAGAAAAGCTCCATTGAGTAAGGAATTTCCCAACTCGTAATGGTAAGAGCTAGCCAATCTGGGGCAGTTACGTCGAGCAATCTCTTCAAATTTCAGTCAAACTGGGGAAATCACCTCGAGATTCAGATCTCTCCAAGAGCGAAGATTAGTCAGTCAAGTGCAAAACTATTCAAATACTCGTACTGGGGCAGGCCACCCCAATAGTACGAGAATTTATTCTTTCCCGAAGACAGACAATAGGAAGCATCTACCCGGAGTTCAGTTACCCAGAGTTTAGAATACCAGTACATTTACACTCTCAAAGAATTTCTATGGCACCCTGTTGTCATAACTCCTACTGATTAAGTCCATTACCCATCTAGCGGTCACTTGTCAAGCCAACTATCTCGGTCAGCACTTCTGACAGATACAAACTCATCTGCATTAGCAAGGTTGTTACGCTGATTCATGCAGTCGTTACGATACTTAAGAGTTTAAATACACCAAGTATTTTGTAAAATCCTCTTGAGGTAAAATCCATACAGAAGCCACTGATCCCCAGCACGAGACAACTTGAAATCTTTCCTCCTCAGCAGGACGTGTCTCGGTTTTAGGTTTGGTAATTGAAAATTTGGTGGGAAATGGAAAAGAGTGGTGATTAATGAGGGTTTATGGTAGGAAATGATCAAAGTGATGTAGAGAAATCAGAAACCAATGGATCTAGAATATTCCAATTAAATCAATGATCTAAGATTTCTGAATTTGAATAAAAAATTCAAATTTCGCAATGGTTAACCGGTTAACCAAGCTGAAATTTGAATTTTTTTATTCAAACATGGTTGTTTGGTTGTTTCGGCCCGATTCTTCTTGTGCGTCGAAGAAGTACACACATGATCCTTGGAAATCCTTTGAATCAATCAATTAACTTTGGAAATCCTCGATCTGATAATTTTGAATTATTTGCGGATCGTCTTCGACTTTTGTCTGTGAAATTTACTCGAGCTGTAGGACTGCTATTTTTGGCATTTTCACATGGTTCCTCTTCCTGAAAAAGGTTAGCAAAAGGAAACAAAATATTTTTGGATTTTGATTAATGGTTAGTAAATATAAACAAATAAAGTAATTAAAGACAACAGTGATCCCCTGCGAGGCACAAACCTAACCCGAGAGGAACCGAGCAACCAGTGCGATCTTGTTTGTATGCAAGATGCAGATGAAATGCGAAGAAATCTTAGGGAAAAAATTAGGGTGCCACATACGTCGTACAATTTCCTTGGTCTATTTCTACTTACCTAAGGTACACTAGATCCGGGTTAGGATCTTTCACACAGTAGCCCAACAACAAGTAAAGATAAAGCAAACAAATCAAACAAGTATAGTGATCTAATCCTAAGGTAACCCCTATTTTACTTAGTACTCTCCAGCAGAGTCGCCAATTCTGTAACATGGTGGGAGAACTGACTTGGGTGTTTTTGTTTAACAAAAACCATGTGCGGATAGTAAGAGTCGCCACCGACTTTTATTTTATCCAACATGAAAAGGAATAAAAGAACAGGAAAGTCCTTTAAAAAGATTTGAGTTCGGGGGTAAGTTATATAAAGGGAAGGTGTTAGCACCCTTTATATCCATGGTTATCCATGGGCTTAACTACTTAGCTCACTTTACTTTTGTTTGAAAAAAAATGTGTAGTGTGTGTTTAGAAAATATTTTCATAAGTCTTTAACTTTGTAATGATCCTTGTATGGATATATATATATATATATAAAGTGTTTAGTTTTTGAAAATGTTATGAAAATTGGGGTGTAAAGAGTGTTTTGAAAGAGTGAGCAAGTATTTAAGTGCTACCTACCCTAAGTTGGTCTTTCTTGTTATTTGTTTCCTTTAAGGGGTAAGATTGTCCTTACTATTAGTGAGTAAGTAGTCTTTACCTTGGATGTTTGTAAGGGACGGGCGTAGGGTCATTGTACGGTCATAGAAGGCAACCTCTAGGGGTGTCTTAGTAATTCGAAGGGACTATCATCATTTTCGTTGGATCATCGAGGGAAGAGATCATTTATTCATAGGCAACTCCGAAGGGACTATGATCTTTTAATCTTGAAGGGACTATGATGATTTTTAATCTGTAGGGACATTTATTAAGACACCCCCACGTTCGAGGGACTATGATGATTTTTAATCTGTAGGGACATTTATTAAGACACCCCCACGTTCGAGGGACTTGATCATGTTTTGAAGGCAACCAAGAGGGAAAAACCTAGGAGGTGCAGATGGCGATCGTAAAACGATTGACTTACGTGTGTGAATATCAGTTTCAGTTATTTATCTTGAATTTAACGGGCTAGGTCCAATCAATTAAACATACAGTCTTTGCACTCCCTAAGTTACTAACCACGTAATTATATTTGCAGAAATTAAAAGCAGAAATTAAAATCACACGCTATTACATTAGGGGAGGGGGTACATTTGTCTTTTAGGGGGGATTGCGGAAAATAAAGACGAAAAATTAAACCTAAGCTATTACATAAGAGAAACAGTTACATAATTGAGCAAAAAATTAAATTACATAAGAGTGCGACCTATACAATTTTTTCTAATAAAATAAATAATTAAGGATATAAGTTTAAGAAAAATAATTAATTGTTTTATGAAGAAATTAGGTCTTTATAAAAAACTCAGAATTTAGAAAAATTAGGGTTGATTAAAATTAGGGTTTTAGAAAAAAATCAGGGTTTGGTTAATTAATTTTAAACCTAATTAACTAAATTAATTTACAATTTTAATAAAAATTAAATATTATAAAAAAAAGATATGTGAAAAGAATTTTTAAAAATAATTATAAAAATTGTTGTTTTTTTGAAAGAAAATAATTAGTGGTGGTTAATGATTTAATTGATTTAAGTTATTTATTATTAATTAATTAGTTAGGATAATAATAGTGATTAATTAAGAAAATATAAAAAGGAAATTCGCTCAAAATAAATGGTGGAGGCTGGAATCGAACCCCCACCCTTTACCTCATATGCATCTCCCTCCATCCGCTAGGCCAACACATTGGTTATGTTAACCAAACAGAAACAAATCATAATAAAATAAAATGCAAATTCAAATTCTGAACTGCACGAAACTTCATCTTCTTCCTCCCATCTCCATATTTTTGGCTACGGTTTTCTTAGAGATTAGCTACGATTTTCTTCCGTAGCTAAAAACCTGCGTTTTCAAACAATTAAAAATATGTGCGATTAGCCCAATTTAAGAACATCAAACGACTACCTATGAGTTCTACAGTCCAAATATGTTATCCAATAATCTTTAGACCATCTCAATCAAGAACCCCTAATCTCAAGCTCTAAACCTTAGCAATGGTGATCTTTGTATCCTGCAGTGAAGCTCCAAATAAATTGCCCAGAAAGTTTCTATACAATGAAACAAACATTATTATATCATCAAAATCAATTAACAATGCAAGAATTAATGGAATCGAAAAATTGAAAATATGCCATAAACTTGAATTCGGTTTGATCAATTCATGAGGTTTTCAAAGATGATGATGATGGAAACATCTTCTAAATAACTCAAGGAAGTTATTTCAACCTTCAAAATTTCTTTAAAGTGGCTCAAAGTATGAAACCAAATCTGAACTTTTTCTTGAATTTTTGATGTTTGGTGGTGGTTTTTTAGCTCTCAATTCTCGTCCCCCACTTTATGTCTTTGTTGTATACTTATAAGTGATGGAATTAGGTTAGGAATTTGGGCATTGAGGGATGGATTTGTGGTTGCTTGGATGTGAAGAAATCAAGTTGCCAAATTTGTCAAAAAATCATATGTAATCATGCCATTTTAGTCTTGCACGAATTTGGATGTGATCAATCAATATAATCATCAAATATTTGATCCCAAAATAATTTTGGAATCAAATATTTGATTTTTAAGATTTATTTCAATTAAAATTGAATTTAAATGATTAAAATTCAATATAATATAAAATAAATAATAAAAATCAGAAAATATGATCAATGAGTCGTGAATAGTCTTAGAATTGAGTTTAGGTTGAAATATTATAGGCCCATTTGAAGAAAACTTGAGTTTTGGTCTTTTTAGCTTCATACACCTCCTCAAAATTTCCCAACTTCAACAATGCATAACTCCCTCAATTTTTATCCCATGAAGGTGTTCTAGGACTTTTTAGAAATCTTAGAGTGTCATCTAACTTCTCCTTTTGGTCCCATGTCCATTTAATTTTCCATTTTTAAGTTATGAGCTTTGGAAGAAGTTGACTTTTAAAAGGACCTGTAATTTCTTGGCTCATATCTCTCAAATGAAGCATTTCTGGGCTTGGCTTGTGAGACATAAAGTTGTAGATAATTGAATTTCCTTCAAAATGAACTTTGGATGGGAAATTCTTGATGAAGTATGTGAAATTTGTGGTTGGTCAAAGCTCAGTTGACTTTTCCTACACAAAACCCTAATTTAGTAACTCCTGATTCTTGATGATTCTGAGGTTTCCTTGATGAATCATGATCAACCCTTGATAAAATGATGATTTTCACCTTATAATCTTGATGTTGACCAAAAATATTGAAGTTTGACTTTAGGTTGATCACAGTTGACTTGTTGACCAAGTTATCTAATTTTTAAGTATTTGAGCATCTGACTGACCAAACTTGTAGGGAAAGCCTTGAAACTTGACATGAGGATTCTTTGAAGTATGTAGGATGTCACGAAGTCTACTTGAGGTTTTGGAAGTCCACTTTTCCTTGAGATACTCAAAACCCTAGCTTCAGATCCATTGCTTGGGAGAAGGCTTTGTCTGATGAAACCTTGAATCCATTTGAGCAATTGTGAATCTTGTGACTACTAGGAGACCTCTTGAGACACATTGTCTTGAATATAGGAGGGAAAATTTTGGGGTACAACACCATCCATGAAGTAAAAGTACGAGAACTGGGTCGTATTATCAACCAATACAACGATGTGAGGTAATGGGAAATCATCTTTTGGGCTTGGTCTATTGAAGTCTCGGTAGTCAACACACATCCAAACCTTGCCGTCCTTCTTCGATACAGGCACAATGTTAGCTGCCCAAGGTGGAATACTAGTCACGACAAGGAACTCGGCGTCCCACTACTTCTGAACCTCTTCTTTAATCTTTATCGCCATGTCAGGACTCGTTCTACGAAGCTTTTGCTTAACAGGAGGGCAGTCTACCCTCAGTAGCAGCTTATGCATCACAATGTCTGTATCCAAACCCGACATATCTTGATATGACCAAGCAAAGATGTCCACATATTCTCGAAGCATGTCAATCAACTCCTCTTTCACCCTGGCCTGCAGACTGGCCCCTATCTTAATTTCCTTCTTTGCATCTTCCGTTACGATGTTGACAATCTCAATCTCTTCTTGATGAGGCTAAATAACTTGTTCCTCATGTCTCAATAACCTGGACAATTCTCCAGGGAGTTCACAATCTTCCTCAACCCCATCATCAGCTTGATAGATAGGATTATCAAAGTTATACTCAGTCATAGCGGGAGTGTTATCAAAGGAATCTGAGTGATTTATTCTGCACAAGTGGTGTGCTTATTCAGAACTTATTGAACAGACAGAAAACAAAAGAAAAACATTGCCATTTTTATTGTTTTTTGTGAAAAAATTTAAAATGAAATAAAGAGACCATATTTTTGAATTGTAAAATGTCCTTTATTCATGATAAAATAAACTGCATAAAATGCAAGGAGGCCCTACAATGAATCCAAGCACCTTGGGCAGAGTACATGACTTATCATGCATATGACATGGGAAAAGAAAAGAAAATTACTCTGGTTGAAAAGTGGCTTGGATGATATCCTCCGTGAACCAATTCTTGAGCTCTTCTCCCGGGACACAAGGGTGCACCCAGTTGTCGAGATCGCAATCACTGTCAACATCATATTCAACAACACATATTTGATTTGGATCAATTATTCTCCCACTCGAGAAGCTTATTGTTTTGTTACCTTGAGATCCTGTTGCCTGCCCTGGGACATAACATATCCCAAACTTATCTTCATTTTAGCAACAGTGATAAGATAGAAATCTTGGACGATGTTTGGTTCAACTGCTCAACCACTTTGTAATCGCTCTTCTTTATGATCCTCATAAATTCTTACACCTCCTTCTCGAAGACACTCCGATCACTGGCTGGGGTCACAACCTCTTCAACAACTACCTGCTTACCTTTAGCTTTAGCAGCTGCTTCAGCTTCTGTGTTTGTTCTAAGAGTCTATGGAGCGAATAGCCGTCCACTACGAGTAAAACCACCCAAACCTCCAACATTCCCAACAGCAGGGTCAATAGTCACCGGTTTATCTTCAAATTTCTCGCCTTGAACATACACATCAGAACCATAATGCCAAGGAATTTCTCTTTCACTTTCATAAGGCACCGGTCCAGGAACAATGATAGTAACATGACTCACATCTCGTGGCACGTAGATTGTGACAGGTTCCGACCGGGGAGGCACTGGGATATCAGCTGGGGTGAAATAGATTCTCACAGTAGCTACATAATCACTTTTATTGTTCACCTTATCGAATTATAGTGTACCTTCATCCATCAAGTTCTGGAGACCAACTTTCAACTTATCGCAACCGTTCTGAGAAACCCCAAAATCTTCACAGTCATAACCGCAACCCGGGAACACCTGTCCCTTCAACAGTCTTTCTTTCATAGCAAACAACGGATTCTAAACCTCATCAACATCAGAAATCAAATTTAACTGCTCACCATACTTAATAGCATTGACTTTATCCCCACCATTGTGGTTTGGCATAGGGTTATTATTGACATTTGGTGGTGGCGAGAAATTAATGGCCTTGGAATCGATGAAATCTTGAACTTTGTTATGGAAAGCTCTACACTTCTCAGTAGTATGCCCCGGAGCACCTGAGTGAAAGGCACACTGTGCATTAACATCATAGCCTAGTAGGAGATGACCTTCAGGTGAGGGAGCTAATGTCCTGAGATGCACCAAGTTCAATTCTAGCAATCTCTGCAGTAATGTTGTATAAGTCATGGGAATTGCTTCAATAATACGACCAACTGGACGGGGTTGACATTGATGGTACGACCTCTACTGATTATTGCGTTAAGGCTGTTGTTGAGGAGCAGATGTTGAAGGTATAGTGATAGTTTCCACTTGATCATACAAATTTATGCATCCACAACCCCTTCCTTGACCATATACAACATTAGCCTCACCTTCCCTCCTCCTCTGAGGACCGAAAAAGGGCTTCCACGCTCCATATGAGCTACTGGCACTAGTATCATGTATCTTTCCTATCTTCAACAAATTTCCCACTCTTTCTCCAGCAATGACAAGATCAGTAAATTTGGTAGATGAATAGGAAACCAGTCGATCAATAAACACTCCTTGCAAAGTACCCATGAATATATCGGCCATTTCATTCTCCAGCAAAGGAGGTTGCACTCTTGCAGCCAATTGGCGCCACCTTTGGGCGTATTCTTTGAAACTTTCCTTAGAATTCTGCAACATGCTCTGAAGTTGTGTATGATTTGGAGCCATGTCCAGGTTATACTGATAATGCTTGACAAACGCTTCAGCCAACTCTTTCTAGCTCCTAATAAAGGCCCTGCTTAGCTTCATGTACAATTCTTGGGATGCCCCGATGAGACTATCCTGAAAATAGTACATCCACAACTTCTCGTTTTCGGTATGAGTAGCAATTCTACCGACAAAATATTGGAGATGAGTCCTTGGGCAAGAAGTACCACTGTACTTGTTAAAGGTGGGAGATTTGAACTTGTGGGGAATTATCACCCCAAGAACGAGACCCAAGTGAATGATATCAATTCCCAGAGAATTATGGGATTGAATGGAACGAATTTGATCTTCTATTTCCTTGAAACGGTGATTCACCTCAATACCCTGGCCTTCTATATCCTCCAGCACGGTAAATTGGTCTTCCTGGCCATGCATGAGAGGGTTGCGAACATGTTCTGGACCACTTCCATTAACAGTAAAGCCAGGTTGAGGTTGAGGACCACCGTTGTCACCACGAGCACCCGTACCATTAGGATTGCCACCATCACCACGACCATCATTTACAACCAGATTTATTTCCACCATTTCCCGCAGACGCTATTGATTTTGATTCATACCAGTTGTAAACACCCCAAATTTTCCCTCACTCATTTCACCATGGCTTGTGATGCTTTCATTTGCATTAGTTCAATCATATCATCTCATATTACATTTTTGCTTCACTGCATTGATTCAAAGTCATCTGCATCTAGGGTTTGTGATCTGAGCAATCCCTGAGCCATCTGAGCCACTCCAAAGGTCTTCAATCATCTCAAGAAGTTCCATGTATTTTCAAGCATCATATTATATCCTCCCAAGGTCAAGGAAGTCAAAGAATCACAAGAACTGAGGAAGGCATGGAAGCAGAGCCAGGTTTAACTGCACAGATGACCTAAAATTAGGGTTTTGGTTTCAGAGGCCATAACTCCAATTTATTTGGTCATTATTGTTTCTATTGGTCTTTATATGATATGAGGATCATGCATACCAATTTTCATGAAGAAATTCAATGGGGAAGGCATCTGATCAATAGGTGACTCCTTGAACAAGTCAGTGTAAAATCAGGGCATCTGAGGCCCCCAATCATCCAACCAAAAGGTCTTCTCCATCATTTTGGGTGTATATGATCTTTATTTGATCTTATAAGAAGTTGGAAGTTCACAAAATTAAATAATTTCAAGCCATTTGCAAAGTTGCCATTTTGGTAAAGTGACTTGTAATGCAAAATTGCCATTTTGGGAAAGTTTTTCAACCTCCTCTTTTTGATTCAAAAAAGCTTCAAATGGAAAATTCTTGGTCATGAAAGTTGTAGAATGGATCATTCCCTTTTCAAAAAGTACAAGAACTTGATCTAATTCATCATAGAACTCAAGTTATGGCCTTGCAAAGTTGGGAAAAATCATAAAAATTTCACTTATGCACCAAAAAGGGAAACTTGCAAAAACTCTTGCCAAAGCATTTTGTGAGTTCAAACACACTTATAACCATTACACACACATAGTACATGACCTATAATTCAGAATTGCCCAAAGAATTGCATCATTCTATGCCTTGAACATCACAAATTACAAAAGGGGCCAAACTTCCCCAAAATTGCAAAACATCACACAAACTTCATCCCACTTGTTATCTTGCCCCCATCTGATTTCCATGACTATCCTTGAAGCCAGCTGCGCAGGACACCCCATTGTCCTTAGCCTGCCACTTGCCCATACCTCAAGTACACCAACTCTTGACTTTATGCATTTTGCCCCATACCAATCAGCATAGCCCACAACAACTACCCTGACCTATCCCAGCATGTTATGTGGCAAAGAAGCAAGCCATTTCACATAAGATTGGAAGCAAATACCTCAGATAGCTCAGCATTCCAAAAATCACTCTAACTTGCAAAACCTTTCGAATCTCTCAGCTCACTCACTCAATCTTCAAACCAGTTTCACCATTGATCTCAAAATCACTCACTGACCATAAACCAACCATTGAAACAGCCAAAAACACTCCACAAACCAAACACGATTTCTGACCAGTTGGATTGTAAACTCACAAACCAGCCAAAAGAAATTCTTTCCAAGCATCAAAACTTCATCAGGAGTTCAAGGGGGTTGGTTTGCACAAAGAAAGAAGGCCTGGAAGTCCCAAACTGAGAAAGCTCAAGCTCAGGTACCTCCTTGAAACATTTTTCTAGAACTTGTTTCTTTAGTTATAGAATGGTAGAGTGTGTTCCACTGATCACTCTGAGCTTTATATTTTCGAAAATGGTTGAGAATTGAGTTTGTATGAATGTTCTGAAAGTTTTGCCATTTTTAATCTTTCCTTCGAATCTTGTGTTTGAGCAAAGATAAATTCATTTTGAGTGTAGATTCATGTTTAGGAGAGTGAGGGGAGTTAATCTGGAGCTTTAGAGCTCCAGAAATAACCTAGGTAAGAAGTTGGAAGTTTTCAGGTGAGGGGGTCACCGGAGAAGACGACCGCAGCTCTTCTCAGGTGACCTGAAAATCATTAAGTGTCTTAATTAGGTTTAGGGTTCCGTTTGAATACTGGCCTTTGGATTTGATTTACCCGCGTGCGTGTGTGGCCCAGATTGTCCCACTTAACCCTAATTTTAATTAATTAGGTTAATTAATTAGGATTAGTTTGAATTTTCTCAGTTTAAACCTCAACCGTCCAGATGCGCGCAAGTCAGCTCCCGCGTGTTTAGTTTGAATACTGCCCCTTTGATCTGTTGACTTTCATTAAATCCATTTTTAATTCATATTTTGCTCATTTGTTTTGCATATTTATTTTAAAATAGCTAGAAAATCTCAAAAAATTTTATTTTTTGCATGCTAACTTTAATTAATTTTCTTAACATAAAAACAATTTTTATTTTATTTTTTGCCTCATTAAAACATTTTAAAAATGATTTAAATGTTATTTTAATTAATTAATAGAAATTAATTAATTAAAATACCATTTAAGTTTCTAAAAATCACCAAAAAAATCACATTGCATCTTGACACATTTAGAGACATTATCAAACCATTCATACAAATTTCTTTTTGGTTCTTGATCCATTTTGACATTTTTCTTTTGATTTAGGGTTCTTTAAAATCAATATTTTGACCCTAACTTGGAAAAATCTTTTCTGCCTAACCATGAAGGGTTTGATAATGGTTCATTTTGCATTGCATTCCACATATCAAGTAGTTTATAGGATAAAATTGGCATGAATTTATCTTTCATTTTTTATTTGTTTTGCATTTTTCTTTGTGAGGTACCTTAAAACCCTAGCAAACTTAGAAAAATCATAGGTCCTTTAGGGTTTAGCTTTTGACCTTCCCCTTTGGGCAGTGAACTTGTATAGGTTTAGGGTACCTTTGATCCCATTTTCAATTTTTTTATCTCATGTTTTGTTTCTGATTTTGAATTTTGCATTGCATCTTGTTCATAAACCCTAGTTTGCATCTCCATTTGCATCCATCCTTCATATGCTTGCATACATGAACTTGCCATGACACTTTGTGCATCCAAATGACATGTAAGACATCTTAGGACATATTGAAATCATGTTTGATCATTGCATCATTCATTTACCATGCTATGCATCCATTGCATTTCATAAGTTTTCATGAACTTTCATGCTTCTTACATGTCTCATTTGCATTCTCATCCTTTGTATGATCATCTCCATCTCATAACATACATTTGTGCCATCTCTTTGCATCATAAACATGCTTCTGGTTTTGGTTTGCATCATTGCATACTTTTCATTTTCATTTCATTTTCATTTCCTTTTACTAACTTTTCAGGTGGTAAGTTACTTTGAGAAGTGAATTTGCCTTCACTTCTCACATTTTCTTCTCATCTCTCTTATGCATCTTTGCTGCATTTTGTATGTGTATTAGTGTGAGCCCTCTCATTCATTCTCTTTCTCCTCCTTCTTTCTTCAAGCAACTTATCTTCTTAAGTGAAGTAAGTTGTCTTGCTTCTTGCTGCTTCTTTTCCTTCCATCCTGCTTCTTCCTTGGTGGCTCTCTTGAAGATCTCTTGCAAGCCTCATAAACCCTAGGAACATCCAAGCATGATCACAATTAGGTTTGGATTAGTCCCCCATTAGTTTTACCTTTGTGTCATCTTTGTGTCTTCTCTTCTCATCTCTTAATCAAGGACTAAACCTTAAAGGTTTTAAGGCTTTGTGATTAAGCTTATGCATGTATCCTTCTATTAGGATGGAGTGTATAACTTTAATCCTAAGTGTTAAACCCTTAATGTGTTTAAATCCTTTAATCAATCCATCTAATAAATCATCAAGACATCAAGCTTGTAACTTGGGCCTTGCATTAGGGTTCTAATTCTTCCTTAACTGGTAAAGAAGGACTAACCCTAGTGTTAATGGACAAGTCCCCCTCAAGTTGTCTTACAAACAATAAAATCCACTTCTTAATCTTACCATTAACTAAAATCCACTTAATAAAGGCTTTGTTTTGTCATGAGGTTAATCCCTAATCATGGATTAAGTTGAGGAGCCTTACTCAGCTTAAGTGTTCTCATCTATCATCCTTCTATTAGGATGGTGTAATGGGTCCATTAAATCCTTGATTATGGCTTAAACTCATTACTTAACACTAAACAAAAACTCCAAAAAAACATCTAAATAATTACAAGTAGGTTAATGACCTTAATCCTACATCATGGTGATTAAGGGTGAGATGCTTACTTCACACTTAAGGTATTCTCATTACCCCTAATCAGAGGGAGGATGTGATGAGTTTACTAACCCTTGGTTTAGGCTTAAGCTCATTTTCCTATGACAAACTCCAAAAAGCAATAAAAGATTGAAAATACCAAAAACAAACAATAATCGTCTCCTCCGGGATTCTTTTCTCACCTCATTCACTCATAAACGAGAACTCGCTTCTTCCGTCTAATGCAAGCCAGTTTGCACCTGAGCCAGACAGGTCATACACTTGATCATAGACAAGTAAGCAGTTCACAAGTCAATTTACCTTTCAGTCTCTTTGAGTCGAACTACGGTGTTCTGACTTCCTCATTGCACGAGAGGATACGTAGGCGTAACTTTGCGGTTATCGAACAAAAGTCTCTGTATATTCCCCCTCCTTACAGCATTATTCTTTAAGCCTCATAATCTTGAGCTTCACACTCTTTTGTTACACTGACACTCTTTCATTTCACTTCACATTCCTTCTTGCACTGACACTTGCATTCTTTTCCAGCTTTTGCACACAAAATAGCAATGACACTACCCCTTTAAACACAATCTTTCAAGCATGGATCCCGTCGAGTACGGTAGACAATCTGGGTGCTAATACCTTCCCAGGTTGTAACCAACCCCCTTTCTCAGTTTCTCTGGTTCGCAACCGTCTTATCCATATCTTTCTAGGTTTATGCAGCATTACCTTTCCTTCGGGATAAAAATGCCTAGCTGGCGAATCTTTTCTTTTAATTTCTTTTCTCCTTTCGCCGACCGTTCGCGTCTGTACCCCTCTTGACCGGGTGTCATTTGGTGGGAGCGACAGCTTGGTGACTCTGCTAGGGAGCCTTATATGGCAACCAGGGCTTCTGTTTCCTTTTTGTGGGTTCCTCCTAGCGCTTGTTTGATTTGTGTTTACTGGGGTGTTATGTGCTATGTGTGTTTATTTATGTTGCTTTATTTATTGCTTTATGTATAGCTTTATTTACTGCTTTCTTTACAGTTTTGCATATTTCATACTGTCATTGCTGGATCTGGTTTTCTGTTTTGGTGGGAGGGGTTCCATTGAGAGATTAAGGTCCTATACCTGGGACCTGAGTGACACCTAGGCTAGAGTGGTTCATGTTCTTTCCCATTCCATTTTGGTCTGGTGCGGGAATATGAAACACGGTTCAGATGTGGGTTTCTCCTTGAGAACTCTGTGCTACAGATTTCCTGTAGTGCTAGAGCTATCTGGGAAGCCTGCTAAGTCTGGATGACCTTTATTATGACCTTCAGAATCTGAGGTGAATTAGAGGAGGATCTTTTATGGTTATTGTAAACACTGTACCTCCGGGTTAGAAGTGTTTACACTTCTCATAACTGATCCAAGTCTGAGGATCTTTGTTCTAGAACATTACCTGTGAGGGGGTTGGGTTGTTTACAGGTTTGCAGGAACCCTTGGCCACATCATACCCTGTTACTGTATTGTTTAAGAATACTTCACTTTGGACAGTTCTTGTGATTAACCCTGGACATGTGACTCTTTATTTGAGTCCCCCACCCTGGTTACTGGATTTCTGAGCCTCCATCTGGACTTTTGAACATACATGGGCCTTATATCAAGACAGATAATCAGATCCAGCTTGATCACAAACCCTTGCATATCATTTCCATATATCATCATTGCATCATTTAACATTTGTTTATTTGCTTTTCAGGGTATCCATTTCATTATATTGGTTTTGGTTTTGACCCCTTCTTCTGCATAGACCTCTACTTCAGCTATCTTCATCAGTTATCTGCTTCAGTTATCTCCAGCATCAGTCTGTCAGTGACTCACTTCCAGCATCAGTCTAAGATCTTCATCAACATTTGTCTTGAGTTTCTTCAGCAGCACTCATGTCAACTCCCAGGAAAAGCAACATATCCTACCACTTCTTTGAGCCTGTGTTGACTGGTATCAGGCAGGTCCAGTCACTTATCACCCCTGATCACATCCCATTGTTTAGAGAGCACTATGGAGGTATCCTGGACATGGTTATGGACCTTGATCCTTCTCAGAGGAGCATGATCCACACATGCCTGCACTTCTATGACCCTCCATTGAGATGTTTCACCTTTCCAGACTTTCAGCTTGGGCCTCTACTGGAAGAGTTTTCTTCATTGATTGGAGTACCTATCAGGGGTGGAATCCCCTTCAACCCAGAGATGACTGCTCCCAAAAATGAAGAGGTAGCAAGGGCACTGTACTTGGAGCCTGTCCTGATTGAGCAAAGTATGACAATAAAGGCTGGGATTCATGGTTTGCATTTGGACTTCTTGACCTCTCAGGCCATCCTGAAGGCTTCATTGGGAGAGTGGAGGGCAGTCTGTGCATTATTAGCCCTCAACATATATGGGGCTATATTGTTTGCAGATGAGCCCAAATTTGTCAGCAAGAATGCTATCCACTTGTTCATGCTGAAGAATCCAGTACCTACACTGCTAAGAGACTTTTACTATTCCATTCATCAGAGGAATGAGAAACAAAGGGGGAAGTTGGTAAGATGTTGTGCTCCTTTGTTTTACACCTGGCTGCTCAGACACCTGCCTAAGTCAGATGCTTTCTTGAATCCCCATCAGCAGAAGAATTGGGCGAAGAGGCTCATTGCCTTGACTTCAGATAATATTAGATGGTGCACCCAGAGCACCAAGGCAAGGACATTATCACCAGCTGTGGACAATACCCAAATGTGCCTCTGATAGGAGTAAAGGGTTGCATCAACTACAATCCTTTACTGTTTAAGAGACAACTGGGTTATGCCTTGGTTCACCCTCCCAGAGGACAGGATTTAGCTGAGACCCTGTATTGTGAAGTGCAACCTAATTCAGCTGTTGTCAGACAAGCATCCTGGGCTTGGGACAACATCCAGACAAAAGGAGTGGCTATTCTTGGAAGGTGTAATAATGTTGCTTCAGCTCAGTACTATGACTGGTCCCATACCAGAGCTTAGATTACCAGAATGCCTTTCATCTTGGAAGACATACTTGGGCCATCCACAGTACAGCCTGCAGCAACAGTAAGCCTGGAGGAATTTGAAAAGTTGAAGGAAAGGAATGAGCAGCTATCTCAAGCCTTGAAAAAGACCCTTTGGGAAAGGAGCGATGGTCGTCTGGACATTGAGAGATTGGAAAAGCTCAGGGTGGAGCATCTTGCCAAAATTAAGAATACAGAGGACTACATCAGGAAAGCAAGAGCTGGGGAACAAATATTGAAGAATGCCTGTAAGGAGGCCAAGATTCAGAAGGCTAGGACTGAGCACTATCTGCAAGAGAGTCAGGCTAGGTGGGTCAGGATCACTGAAGCCCGTGTACAAGAAGACCAGAAGACTCAAGCCAAGATTAAGCAGTTAGAAACCAATGAGAAGAAGCAGCAGGAAGCCCTGTTGGCAGCTCAAAAGGAGATTTCAGAATTGAAGCTTAGGGAAGGATTGAAGAGGTCAAAGGACCAAGACAAGCATAAGGAGCCGACTACTGCCATTGCTACCAGGAACCTCCTCATTAGGACCATTACAGAGCATCCAGCGGGTCCGGTGACTGAGGCACTCCTGAAGGAGGTCAGAGAAGATGAATTTGGGATGAATGTCTAATTCTTTACTTGTTGTTTGTTTCCATTTGATGTACTTTTCCTTTTGTTGTATTTTGACCCTCCATGGGTATGTGTTGTAAAACAAACTATGTATGGTTCACCATTTGTAATATATTTTAGTTTGTTTTCATTTGGGTTTTTTCTCAACAACATCAAGCATCTTCCTCGAGGTCTGGGAAGGTCAAAACCAAGAACCAAACCGGATACCTTGGAAAACAAATAAGCATACTTCACTGCATACTAACTTTGTTTTTGTTTTGTAGGTTTTTTATTATCTTTATTTCTAACTTTGTTGTGATCTCAGGAAACATTGCTCGTCGCCGAGTGTTCCCTGTCAACCGCGCACACCGGTACCCAACTCGTAACAACCTTCCC
Organism: Lathyrus aphaca; assembly: GCA_963966055.1. Classification (NCBI taxonomy): domain Eukaryota; kingdom Viridiplantae; phylum Streptophyta; class Magnoliopsida; order Fabales; family Fabaceae; genus Lathyrus; species Lathyrus aphaca. Next base: position 68,081,922 of record OZ014525.1, on the reverse strand, counting down.
AACATTCAAATGGAACAAGTACAGCAGGATCTGACTGAGGTCAGGAATCAGATGACCAATGAGAGATTGGAGATGAGAAATCAGATGTCTCAGTTCATGGCAGTAATGACTGGCCTAGCCCAGATCCAGGAGAGGTTAAGAGAGCTGGTGGAGAGGCAAACTCCTGAAGAGCCTCATCTGGGGACAGGAGGAACTAGCAACAATGAAGGAGGCCAGCCTCGTATTAACCCACCGGAGTTTGGACCTCACCTAAATCTGGAAGTTAATATCCTAAGGAATGGTTAAGGTAATGCTACTGGGGGCCAAATCCTGTAGGAGGATCCTCAGGGAGAACAGTTTACTGTTATAGGGGCTGGAGATGAGGTATATGACAGAAGATTGGACGAGATTGCCGAAAAGTTACGATCTTTGGAATCTCAGAATTCTTTGGGCTTCGATGTGATGGACATGGGATTAGTAGATGGGGTGAGAATTCCCCACAAATTCAAGCCCCCATGTTTTGAAAAGTACAATGGTACCTCTTGTCCTCGCACTCATCTGCAGTCTTTCTTGGGAAGGCTCAAAGCTTATACTATGGATTAAAAGTTGTGGATGTTCTACTTTAAAGACAGTCTGACTGGGGCTTCGAGAGAGTGGTATTCACACTTGTCTAGGGCAACCATAAGATGCTGGAAGGATTTGGCTGAGGCTTTCATCCGTCAATATCAATACAACCTGAACATGGCTCCCAACAGGACCCTTCTAATGGGAATGTCTCAGTCTTCCAGAGAGAGCTTCCGGGAGTACGCCCAAAGGTGGAGACAGCTTGCTGCTGCTGTCCAACCACCCATGTCAGAAAGGGAAATGGCTGACATGTTCATGAACACATTGCAAGGGACCTATATTGATAGACTGGCTGCTTTTTCCTCTACTAGTTTTGTTGATGTGGTCATAGCTGGTGAGAGGATTGAAAGCCTCTTAAAGATGGGCAAACTTTCCGACAGTGGTGCAAGTTTGTCCAGCAATCCTAGAAAACCTTTTGTGGGACCCCGAAGAGCAGGAGAAACAAATTCCATTCATGCAAGCAGGGGCAAGCCTCAGTATTCCCACAGGCCAGTAGCAGCTTTCACCATCCCAGCTCTGATTCCACAACGATCATCATATCCTCAACAACAACAACCACAGTATCAGCAACAAGTTCATTATCCGCAACAAAGGTCGTACAACAACAACAATAGCAACCAACAACAGCGTCCTTTCCAACAAAGTGTTCGCTGTGATTTCTGGCGAACAACCTCTGGTTAACCAATTTCTCAAAAAATTGGGTTACTTGCAGGACCAACCAAACAAGTCCTGGGACACATGTGCAATTATTCTGTCGAACTACTCTTAGTATTTGTGATTAATTTATGGTTTGTTTTGGTCAATACTGTCAGAGTGTTAATAACTTTGATTTTGAAAGTAAAGTAAAGTTTAAGTTTAGAAAACAAAATAAAGTTGAAGTTTTTAAACAAAGGTAAGAAGAACTGTCGAAAGCTATAACTTGCAGAAAAGTAAATAAAGCTTAAAAATGACATAAACTTGATGAATAAACTGACAATTTAAATAACTTAAAGGATAAATGGTGTTCAAACGTACATGGTTCCAAATATCAAACTCATTTTCTCTCACACTGGGTACTTAGAGTATTTACAGGAATTTTGTATCAGTTTTCACACACCTATTCTAAACAAAAACTATTCTATTTATATACAAACAAAGTAACTGCCTAGAACGGAAAAATCATAAATAAATGACAAGTGTCAGCCTGCATGTAACTTCTTCCCCTGAAACCTCCATGTGTCCAACTGTCAAAAGGTTACAACTTTTTGAATTTGAATTTCCTTCTTTGGTGACGAAACCTTGCACCTCTTCAATATGTCGAAGCCTTTAAAGAAGAAACAACCCTTTCAGCATCTGCCAAATACTGCTTTTGTCAAAACCCTTTTCTGTCGAAACGTCGAAAGACAACCTTATTCTGTCAAATACTTAGCTATAAACAACTTTCCAAACTTATCCTGCCAGAATACTATTTGCCCTTTTGTCGAAGCATTGGAGCTTTTAACCTTGTCAACATCTCTTGAATTTCTTTTCTTTCATCATTCTTCGACAGAGATGGCTTCAAGCTCCAAATTTCAACATGTCGAAATTATGAGCTTACAAATTTCCCCCCAGCAAAGATGTTTTCGACTATTCTTGGAGAAATATCTTTTGCTGTCGAAATGACCTTTGACATCCTGTCAGTCTCATTTATTATAAAGTGACTTTGTTGAGTCCCAAGAAAACACCATGATTTCCACTTTCTGAAAAACGTCACGTCTAGCCCACGTTTACACAATCTCCCATGACCCTATATTTTAGCTAAATCATGGCTCCCTACCAACCGTCACTTTCAATCACCACCAATGGATCAAAAACGCATGTTTCCATTTTTCCAACTGAAAAGTCTTTTCAGTTCTCCTCTTATCAGTTCATTTTTTTCTATAAATACCAACTTCAAAAACTTTTTCCCTTTTCACATTCTCAAAACTCTTCTCCTACCTAACGCAGAAACTCCATCAAAAACCCTTTTCAAAGCTTTCTGCTCCTTCAAACTTCTCATCTTCTCACATCAATGGCTCCTCCAAAAACTGTTGTTGATCGTAGTGCCAAGAAGACCAAGAAAACAGCTGAACTTCCTCCTGCTCATATACTATCTGGACCCATGCAAGTGCAGCAACAACAATACATTCCAGAACCCCCAAATGAAAGGGAGAAAGCAAGCATCTACAGGTCTCAGGTAATGATTCATATCTCGGTTTCTGGAGTTCACCATGCCATGCTAGGTCCCATTTTTGACCCTAATGTTGACCCTAATCGCTTGAAAGACTTTTATCCCTGTTACTCTGGTTCCAAACCCATAGCTGCTAATAAGAACCCTAGGCCTATCGAAACAACATCCAAAAAACCTGAAATTCCCATAGCTTCGACAGAAATAGATCTGTCTTATTTGAATCAAACTAGGATTTTTAGGAGTCCTCCCCTGACGAAAGATCCTTCCGACTACTTAGCTTGGCTCACTAGGGTCGAAAGAGTCAAAGAGAAATTCTGGAAGAAAACTGGAATCTATGACCTGATCCAACTGTCGAAGGAAGGTCCACGCTATTGCCAGAACATGCTGCTGGCCTCTTTGTACTTCTGGGATAGTACCTTCAACACTTTCCACCTACCCTGTGGTATGGTTACTCCTACCCTGTTCGACATAGTAGCCATTACTGGCCTCGGTCCTTTAGGAGAAATTTTCAACCCTGAACACCTAAATAAGGACCCCATAGGCTTCGACACCAAGCATGCTGGATATTCCGTCTTTATCACTCATCACCAAGGCGAAGATAATGAGGAAGTATCTGACAGAGAGCACATTGCCTTTCTCACTCTATGGCTAGCTAAATTCGTCTTCTGCACTAGGTCACTTCAATTTGCCAGAAGTTATATTATCATGGCTAATCAACTTCATAATGGAGTTGCATTCCGCCTGAGTGAGTTGCTTTTGGAAAACCTCTATGAATCCTTGAGTGAGAGTGTGAGTAATCTAAAAACCCTTAAGGACAAAGGCAATATTAGTCTCACAGGCCCCTTCTGGCTCCTACAATTGTGGTTAAACGCAACCTTCGAAGCTTGCATCCCTGTCAAAATGCCAGTTGACGAAGAAGAGGTAAAAGAAAGGCGCGTCGAATGGCCTAGGTTAGTCCAACTAACCCCTACTGATGACAACATAGGTATTCGACAAGCATTCACCAGTTACATAATGATGTTCGCCAAACGTTATAAGTTCACTCCTTCCATGGCACCATTTGCCAACAGAAATGTGGGTCCCAGATGGTTCACAAGACAACTCCCAGTGGAGAACCAGAAAGAAGAAGACTCTTATATATCCATTTGGGAGGCTTTCCTTATGCCAAGGCACCTTTTCTCCCACCACAGTCTCAACAACACTAAAGTGTCTCTCATTGTCTACCAACCCAACCTGGTGGCTAGACAATTTGGGCTAATACAGACGAAGACGAAGCCCATCTATCACAAGAAAGGCTCTATTATATTCTATAACTCATTTCAAAGCTTCGACAGAAGTTTAGAGTTATACAACAAATTCTTCGACTCATCTTTGGAAGTTTACCCCACCATCTTTCGACCAAGCTTCCTATGCACTGAAGACTTCGACATTTGGTGGAAAGAATACTATACTAACAAATTCTTTGATGTAGCAACTTTCACCACTCTCCTGACGAACGCTTTTACTTTTGTGCAGGATAAGAAGAAAAAAGGTACAGATAAACATATCAAAGAAATTCAAAAGTTTCAAAAGTATTTTGAAACTATTTACAGGCCCAGTGATCTTCGTCGAACCATAGGCGAAGCAGCAGTAACTTTAAAATAGAAGTTTACAGAAAAATTGGATAAGTTGGGGGTGCCTTCGTCTATCCCACCACATGCACGTTACAATTTTGCATTCACCACTTTTCCTCCAAAATTCCCTCCACTCCCTTCTGCAGAATTTGGCGTGGCTTTGTGCCCTCCATTTCCAGATTGGTTTGTGTGTGGATCTGATTTAAAACTGCTTCGCGAGTCCCGCAAGAAACTTGCCGAACGTGTGGTTCCGACGAAGTATTACTTGGGCAACTTCACTGGGCACCTTCATGTTGGGATAGAACATATTAGTGTGGAAGAACCCATTCTTGAAGGTGTCGAAGAAATTACATTCCTCCTCTTATCTCTAACTCCTTTTATTTTTATATCAATGTTCATGCAATTCTTTCTCTTTCAGCTGTTAGGATTGTCAAGAAAACTGCTGGCGAAGGAACCTCCTCCAAGACAGTCGAAAAATCTCCCATAACTGCCAAAAAGGTTTCAACAAATAGAAAACACCTCCTTCTTATTTATGTATCTCAATATTCCTTTATACTGAATACCTCTTCTTTTTTTTTTCTACTGCAGGTAACTCGTACACCAACCAAGAAAAGAAAACAAGAAGAAAAGGAGATGAGTGTCGAAGAGTCTGAGGATGAATCTCCTGAACCTCAACCTCTGAAAAGAAACAAAGGTCTGAAAATAAAAACAGTGGCATCCCAAAGATCCATAGTTCACAGACGAACTCCCCCTGCCAGTCCAACCAACAAAATTCCCTCAAGGAGTGAAAAAAGTGGGGACTCAAGTATTCACATTGAGATCCCTCAGGTATTTGTTTTCGACTGACAACAATCCTAGTCTTGACTGCATATATTCTTATCTTATACTTCCCTTTTATGCTCTCTTTAGGTTGTTATTGATGTCGAAGAGACTTCTAAAGTCCAAGAAGAAGTTATTCCTTCTGACTCTGAGAAGACTCTGGCTGAAAGGCTTCAAGAAGACACCACCCCAGATGCAGGTGTCTATGGACCTCAAACTTTGGACGAATTCAACATTAGTGACTCTGAATCTTCTGGCAATAATTCTCCCTTTCGCCCAGACTTTACTGCGGAGGAAAAAATAGCTCCAGACCAGAATGCACCAACCCAAGGACCAACTGCTGCAACAGAAATTGACGAAGATGCTCTTGGCCAGGATGTACAAGCTCAAGAGCCAACTGATACCATAGAGGCTGACAAAGAAATTGTCGAAGAAGAGGTTGATCTGTCGAATCAACCAGAAACCAACTTGAGCCTTGGAGGAACTTCCCAAAATGTTCCTACTCCATCAGAAGTTCCTACAGAAACCCCTTTGGGTACTGGTTCGACAAGCTTATCACACGAGGAAATTGAAAGCTTGAAAGTTAGAAAGCCTCTGGAATATTTAAAAGCTCTACTCAATTCCAGGTACAACTTCCAAGACTCTTCCCACAGCGGTTCGACAGCTTCAGGGGCCACTTCTGACATTCAACCCATCAGTGTCATCATGGATGAAATCAAATCAAAAATCTTTGGGGTGGACCTGTTTGAGACCCTGGCTGAAAATCCTTCTGCCCAGTATGATTTAAAGAAACTCCTGAAACGAACCAATTTGCTGGAGGCTTCGACTGAAGAGAGTCGCCTGGTGATGGACCTGATGTCAATGATTGATTCTGTAAGTGCTGATTTGGTTCGTCAAAAGGAATTTTCTCAGAACATTACAGCCAAATCTGAAGAACAAGTTTCAGAATGGAATATCGTAGCTTCTTCGACAGACAAAATTTCAGAACTGAACAAGCTTTCTGACGAATACACCAAAGCTGCTGCTGAGTGTGAAAACAACATTCAGGCTTATCAGACTCAGATTGCTGAACTTCAAAAGAAAATCCTCCAAGAGAAGGAACGCCAGGCCACTCTCCAACAGCCCAACCAAGAGGAAATCGACAGTGAACTCCAAAAGGGTCTCCAACATGCAGAATCAGCCCAACAACTTCACAGGGAGATTGACGAACTGATTGTCAATAAGAGTCTCTGCGAGCGTCGAATTCAGCTTCAAAAGAAAAAATTCGATGAACTCAAAGCCAACTTCCTTCAACATTAGTTTGTAATAGAAAATAGGAAATTTTATTTGTTTAAGAATTTTTAGCAATTTCGTATGTAATGTTATTTTACGCCATCTGTTTGGCGAAGACAAGTTTTTATTTGCAATTTCATTCTGTTCCTATTTTTATTTCTTGCAATGTTGGTTTATACTTCTTCAAGTACTTGCCATTTATTTTCAGCACTCTTCTGTCTTTTTCTATTTCTTCAACCTCATATGCACCATTTGAAAAAACTCTTAGGATTTTGAAATGCCCTTCCCATTTAGGGGACCATTTTCCCATCAACCTATCTTTCTTTTCCATGGGCAAAATTACTTTCCAAACTAAATCATCTACTAAAAAGGCTTTAAATTTTACTTTCTTATTGTAAAACTTTTCGACTCTTTCTTTCTGCCTTTTTATTAATTCTAAAGCACGTAACCTTTCTTCATCTAAATCAACCAACTCATCCATCATCATACTCCAATAAATTTCAGATGGAATCTCATGATGCCTTTGAATCCGTATTGACTGTAAACAGATTTCGACTGGCAATACAGCATCATGTCCGTAGGTTAACTTAAATGGGGTGGAATTAGTTGCCTCCTTAGGAGACGTTCAACAAGCCCAAAGGATTTGATCCAGAGTCTTGTGCCAGTTTCTAGGTTTTTTACCCACGTGTTTCTTTATCAGATTTATCACTACTTTGTTGGCTGCTTCGACCTGACCATTTGCTTGGGCATAATAAGGTGTCGAAGTTAGCAACTTAAAACCTGTCTCTTTTGCAAATGCCCGCATATTCCTTCCAGTAAACACATATCCTTGATCAGTGGTTATAGTCTCTGGTATTCCAAATCTATACATTATATGTTTCTGGATGAAGTCTATGACTGCTTCCTGATCTACATTCGTCAATAGTATGGCTTCAATCCACTTAGTGAAGTAATCTACCCCAACTAAAATGTACTTCTGCCCTTTTGAAGAGGCTGGTCGAATTTCACCAATCAAATCTAAAGCCCAACCTCTGAATGGCCAAGGCTTTATGATGGAATGTAACTCATTTGCTGGCACATGAGGTATGCCTGCATGAATTTGACATTCTTGACAACCCTTTGCAAATTCGACACAATCTTTCAACATTGTTGGCCAATACATCCCTTGTCGAAATAGTAACCATTTCATCTTGTGCCCTGCCTGGTGTGCACCACATGCACCACTATGCACATTCGACAAAGCTATATAAGCTTCAGTCTCTCCTAGGCACTTTAGTAGAACTCCCTCTGCAGTCTTTTTAAACAATTCATTTCCAAAGAGCACATAACTTATAGCTCTATACTTTATCTTTCTTTCGACTGTCTGGTTTGGATTTTGTAGATAATCTTTGATAGGTTTTCTCCAATCTCCTACTCCTGGATCATCTACATTAAAAATTTTAAAGTTCTCTTCATCACCATATCCCAGTCTTATGGTCTCCAAATCAGATGGGGACAGTCTGGTGGATAAAACTCTTCCTCTTACTTCGACAACTTTCATCAGGTTTTCCTTCGACACTTTATAGCCTAAGGCCAATTGGGCCAAGTCATTTGCTTCCTGATTTTCTAATCTAGGAATGTGTCTAAAGACTACACTGTCGAATCTCTTGAGGAGTCTGTTGGCTATCACAAAATACATGATCAAATTCTCTTTGACACATTTGTACTCTTTCGTCAATTGCTTTATCACCAATTCAGAGTCACCCATTATTTCGACCTCTGTTGCCCCCAATTCCAACAAAATTTCAAGTCCAGCAATTAAAGCTTCGTATTCTGCCTCATTATTTGAACATAACCCTTCTATTTTGTACTTGAACTTTGTTGGAATTTTATTGGGAGAAATGATTAATACCCCAACACCTGTTCCATTTTTATGACCGGAACTGTCGAAATATAATTTCCAAGGCTCTCTTTCGACATAATTTGTCTCATCTCCAAGTATGGAGTGGTCAGCTATAAAGTCAGCAACTACTTGTCCTTTAACAGCTTTTAGAGGCATATATTTTAAAGAATACTCAGTCAAGGCTAAAGCCCATTTTCCAATTCGACTATGTAGAATAGACTTAGACAACATATGCTTTATTACGTCGAAATGAGAAGATATATGTACATCAATGGGTTTTATATAATGCTTTAATTTCGTACAAGAGAAATATACATATAAACATAATTTCTCTATCATACTATATCTAGTTTCAGCATCATTTAAGACTCTGCTGAGATAATAGATGGCTCTTTCGACGCCATGTTCATCTTCTTGACAAAGCATGCTCCCTAATGTTCTGTCAGATGCTGATATGTAGAGCCTCATGCTTCTTTTTCGACAAGGAGATATTAAGACTGGAGGATTTGCCAGATACTCCTTGATCTTGTCGAAGGCATCTTGCTGTTCTTGCCCCCAAGTGAAGCCCTCCTTCTTCAGTCGAAGTAGAGGTGAGAAGGCCTGAGTTTTTCCACTAAGGTTGGAGATGAACCTTCTGAGAAAGTTGATTTTCCCTAGTAGAGACTGCAATTCCTTCTTTGTCGATGGCGCTTTCGCCTCCATTATGGCCTTAGCTTTGTTTTCATTAATTTCAATCCCTTTCTTGTGGACCACAAAGCCTAAGAAGTCCCCAGCCTGCACACCAAAAGCACATTTAAGAGGATTCATTTTCAAACCAAACTTCCTCATCCTTTCAAAGGACTGTCGAAGATGGTTAATGTGGTCTGAGCCTGAGGCAGATTTAATCACAATATCATCTATATAAACTTGCATAAATGTTTCAATGAAATCATGAAAAATAGAATTCATAGCCCTTTGGTAAGTAGCTCCAGCATTTTTCAAACCAAAGGGCATGACTACCCACTCATATGTTCCTATTGCTCCTGGACAACGAAAAGCTGTTTTTGGAACGTCTTCTTCGGCAATGAAAATCTGGTTATAACCAGAATATCCATCAAGCATACTTAAATACTCATGGCCTGCTGCCGAATCTACTAGCATTTCTGCTACTGGCATAGGATATTCATCCTTAGGGGTAGCTGAGTTTAGGTCTCTAAAATCAATGCATACCCTCAGTTTGCCATTTTTCTTAATCACAGGAACAATATTAGCAATCCATTCGACATACCTTGTTGTACGGATGAATTTGCATTTTAGAAGCCTTTCGACTTCTTCTTTAATTTTCGACAGAATTTCAGGTGCAAAGCGTCTGGGAGTTTGCTTTATTGGCTTCTTCCCTTCCAGTATTGGCAACTTCAATTCGACCAAATTTCTGTCTAAACCAGGCATTTCGTCATAATCCCATGCGAAGCAGTCTTTAAACTCATTCAGCAGTTGGATTATTTCGACTCTGAGTTAAGGATTCATCTTGGCACTGATGTAAGTTGGCCTTTTCTCTGCCCCCAGTCCCAGATTAATCTCCTCCAAAGGATCCTGTGCCACCATCTTCATGTTGGTTGGGGTTGGATCCTTTTCAAACCCCAAGGGTTCGTCATCATAAATGGCATCAAGTCTTTGACTCTGCCATTCGCCATTAGAATCTTCTTCTAAACTCTGCTTTGTATGTTGTTCCTCAATGTTTTCTTGAGGATGTTGTTCTTCGACAACTTGTGTGTTGGCTTCGACAGCCATGTTTCTTACTTCAGCCTCAAGGGCTACTTTGAGTTGTTTTTCGGCTATATAAGCCGAAATCTTTTCTATTGTTGATGCCTCAGTCATTTTCACTGAACTCACTCCCCCATCCAGTTGGATTGACATGGGCAGTTCCCCAAGTGTAATTTGTCTCCCCAATTACTTCTTTATCCCACTGGAAGCCATGCGTAGGGTGGAGGTACATGGAACAATAGGCGTTGTCGGAGGCCGTTAGGTCAAAACCAGCAGGATTGCATGGTGCTATATGGGCCAGGTTTTTGTCGAAGTTACGACTGGTGACATTGTTCACATCAACTGTGAAGTAACTTTGATCTGCTTCTATGTTTTCGACAATCCCATCTGGCCTCCAGATTGCTATCCTCTGATGCATGGAGGATGGCACAGCCCCAATCCCATGGATCCATTCTCTTCCCAACAGCAAGTTGTAGTTTGCCTTCGATGATATCACCACAAACATTGTAGGCCTGGTAATGGACCCTACAGTCAAGTTCAGTTGTATTACCCCTAGTGTTGTCCCTACCTTACCTTCATAGTTGGACAACACCATGTTGTGAGGCTTAGTATCGGAGTCATCTTTTCCAATCCTCTTTATCATATAATGAGGAATTAAATTTACAGCTGCTCCACCATCTATCAGAATTTTGTTGACACCCACGTTTTCTACCTTTCCTTTTATGAAAAGAGGCTTTAAGTGAGCCTTCATTGCATCATCTGGCTTTTCGAAGAAAGCATTTTGCTCTTCGACACAGCCATTATTCATTATGTAGTAGCATACAGGCTTAAGGCCTATGCTATCATCTGCCATGTCATCCTCTTCGTCTTCGACTTCCATTATCCTGTCATAGTCTCTGGGCAACACAGAAACCACATTGAAGGTTACGTCGAAGGACGCATCAGACTCTGAACTGAAGTCATCTGTAACTTCTTCATCCACTGGCATTTTGTTGTTTGTTTTCTGCATTTCTGTGGTGTCATTAGATCCATTCTTCTGAGGGGGTTCTTCTTTTGCCAGAGATCTCCCCTTGCTTGTAATTTGCACATACTTGCTTGATTCAGCTTCCTTCTGCCCAACCCTTTTGTGTTCTACAGTTTCTTTTTCAATTTTCTTCTGCCTTTGGAATCTTCTCCATTGGGACCTGGACATAGGATTCTTCCCTTTGTAGTTTTCAGAGACGTACTTTGGCCTTGCCTCCTTTTTTACTTCCATTGAGGAACCCCTATTCACTTCAAAACTCTTCCATCTCTTCTGACCTTGAGCATCCCTTATAGGTTGAACCCATTTGTCGTCCTTTGGTTTGTTGGATGGCTTATAAGTGTTGAAACGTCTTTCTCCCACTCCTTGGATGTGATGCTTCCCTCTTCTTGGGTCGAATCTTTCGTTTCTGGTTGGTGGGACTGTTCCCCAGTTTCTTTTCCTCTGGGTCTTTTCTGCTGCTTCTAAGTCATCAGCTGCTTTCCTGTCGAACACAGCACTGCATCTTGGGCAAAGCATAACTTCTGCGTTCTTCCTTTGACACCTCTGGATGAATTCGACAAGACTTTCGTTCTCTTCTGGGTAAACCAGCTTCTGATGCTTCTCTTGACGTTTCTTTCCCTTGTTGGTGTCTGGTCCTACCTTTTGAGTGATTTCCACCATATGAATCCCAACATTCTGTTCAGTTGTGATTTTCAATTTGTTCATTTTTTCGACTAGCATCATTTCTTCCGGGATATTCTCCTTTGACTGATTCACTCTGCCTTTTGGGTGTAAACCCTTATAGATGTATTTGCAGCAGTGTGCAACACCTTCGACAGAATGTTCTTCAGTTTTGATGGTACTACTGTTTATTGGTTCGACAGTAAGGGCATTGTCCTCAGTCCCTGTTGTTTTGATCTTATCTTGGTCAAGGCCTTCAGTGGCCTCTTTTTGGACAGTGAGGGTTTTGTTATCCTCCTCTTCGTCATCATTTTTGAAATAATCTCCCCATCCTGTGGGTTTGATTTTGTTGATATCTGTTTTGGAGCTTGGTGGTGCTGAATATTTCACCATGAAGTCGAACTTCCCATTCGACTCTCCTAAAGTGTCCCAGATCACCCCCTGCTCAGCATCTCTTTCATAGTTTTTCTTGTCGAAGCTTCTTCCCACTTTGACTGTATTTCTTTCGTCGAAACCTTCAGTAGTTTCAATGGCATTCTCACTGTCGAAGTCTTCAGAAGCTTTGACTTTTTCTTCCTCAGCCTGGTCTGCAAGATCATCACCCTCTTCCACCACATTTACATGGGTGTCGAAACCTTCAGCAGCTTCTATCATGGTGAAGTTGGTGTCGAAGCTTTCAGTAACTTCTACCATTTCAAAACTTTCCTCCGCCATGATCTCCATTTCGACCACATTTACCATTTCTGGTTCAGCATAATTGGCCTCCACAACCTGCATGGGATTGGAGTCAATCCTCATCTGTTGCTTGGCTTTGTCTCCAAACTTCAGCCTTCCATTTTGGATTGCATTCTGGACAAGATCCCTGAAAAGGTAACATTGAGAAGTTTTATGACCCAAGAAATTATGGTATTTACAAAAACCTCTCTTTTTCTGTTGGTCTACAGGAGGCTCCTTAGTGCCTGCTGGTTTTATTAACTGACCATCTTTGACTAATAAATCAAAAATTTCATCATATTTGGTGATGTCGAATGTATAGGTTCTTTTAGGGAACCTGTCATTCTTTTCCACTTCGACTGGATTTTTTCCATTCGACGGGGCTAAAACTTTACAAGAATATGGAGGGCCTTGCTTTAATTCTTCCAGATCAATTTCTTGCTGGTCGAAAATGACTGGTTCGTTTTCGTCATAATCATCTTCTTGAACTATTCCTACATAGGCCACTCTTTCCTTCTTGTTTTTATTTGATCTAAATTTTTCATTTTTTAGTCTTTCTATTTGCCTCACTCTGTCTGCCAGTTGTGCCATGTCTCTCAAGTACTGGGTATCCAGTTTTTTCCTTATGGAATAATCTAGACCCCCTGCAGCCATTTCGACTAGTTCTTGTTCTGGCACTTGTGTAAAGCATCTGGCTTTTAATAATCTAAACCTATTCAAATAGTCATCTATAGGTTCAGAAAATTTTCTTTTGACACTTGCCAACTCTTTCAAACTTATCTTGGTTTGTCCCATATAGAATTGTTCATGGAACAATCTTTCTAATTGGGCCCATGTGAATATTGAAGTTGCAGGAAGAGATGTAAACCAAGTGAAAGCATTTTTTGTCAAAGAACTTGGGAAATATTTCATCCTTAAGTTCTCATTATTAGCAATCTCTCCTGCCTCTATCAAATAACGCGCTACGTGTTCTATGGTGGACTCACTAGTATCCCCTGAGAATTTAGTGAATTTGGGGACTTTCCACCTTGGTGGTAATTATTGTTGTAAGACAAATTCAGACAAGGGGGAAGTATAACTAGGCCTTTGTAATCCTACGTTTACTCCATTTTGCGCCATTATTCTCTCAACCATGGTGGCAATATTATTTTCGACAGGAAGGTTATTGTAACGCATTCTCTGCTGTAATATTTCATCAGCATTTTGGTCTCTCTGGACTATTATTCTTCTTGGTTCCTGTCGAATGGGCTCTTCTACATTAGGCTGTTCAACTATCACCTCTTGGCCCCTGGGATTTTCATGAGGGTTTCCTAATGGCCTTTGGTTTATAGTAAGTTCCTCTTCGACGGGCCTATTGGCAGGATTTTGATTCAATTGCATTCTTTGCTGTGCTTGAGGGACTCCAAAAAAATCAGCAATGCGTGCCATCTGTTCTGCCAATATTTGGTTTGTTTGGGTAGTGTTTTGTATTAAAGGATTGAACACTTCTCCCATTTGTTGTGTCAAATCCTGCACCATATCATGATTGCTTTCATCCATCTGTTGACGAATTACTTGTGCAGAATGGTTTGTCATAGTGGGCATATGGAAACCTGGTGGAACTTGATTCATTCTATTTCCATTTCCACCATATCTTGATCCCTGCAATGGTGATGACATTTGAACCATAGCATAAGAGAATAATGGTGACGAATTATGTAGGCTTGCCATCATTGAAGTTGGCATTCCATATGGTTGTTCCCTCCCAGTCAAGGGCTGAGAATAATTCAGATATGGCCTGAAGGTATTTCCTCCAGGGGGAGGGGTTCCAAGGGGTCTGGCGTGTCCCATGGTGGAAGAACTAGTGGCATTCTGGGACCCTGAACCCGTTGGTATCGAATCCCCTAATGGAGGCCTAATATGTTCTAAAACAGGGCCAGAAACTGGTATTGTTCCTGACGAAGGGATAGGATTGGAAACTGGAATGGTTTCGTCAGGATTGTTTGAAGCATTTGGCAAGTTAGCCATCTTTCTTCCTCTTGTTCTCTTTGGTATTTCTACGTCGGTTACGGCTAGTTTACCGCTTCTAAGAATCATACAACGTAGCAAGGAACAATTTTTCTAAGAAAGTTCTCTATTAGATTTTATTAACTGCACCTGTCCCACTGGGCGTGCCAATTTGTTCGCTGTGATTTCTGGCGAACAACCTCTGGTTAACCAATTTCTCAGAAAATTGGGTTACTTGCAGGACCAACCAAACAAGTCCTGGGACACATGTGCAATTATTCTGTCGAACTACTCTTAGTATTTGTGATTAATTTATGGTTTGTTTTGGTCAATACTGTCAGAGTGTTAATAACTTTGATTTTGAAAGTAAAGTAAAGTTTAAGTTTAGAAAACAAAATAAAGTTGAAGTTTTTAAACAAAGGTAAGAAGAACTGTCGAAAGCTATAACTTGCAGAAAAGTAAATAAAGCTTAAAAATGACATAAACTTAATGAATAAACTGACAATTTAAATAACTTAAAGGATAAATGGTGTTCAAACGTACATGGTTCCAAATATCAAACTCATTTTCTCTCACACTGGGTACTTAGAGTATTTACAGGAATTTTGTATCAGTTTTCACACACCTATTCTAAACAAACACTATTCTATTTATATACAAACAAAGTAACTGCCTAGAACGGAAAAATCATAAATAAATGACAAGTGTCAGCCTGCATGTAACTTCTTCCCCTGAAACCTCCATGTATCCAACTGTCAAAAGGTTACAACTTTTTGAATTTGAATTTCCTTCTTTGGTGACGAAACCTTGCACCTCTTCAATATGTCGAAGCCTTTAAAGAAGAAACAACCCTTTCAGCATCTGCCAAATACTGCTTTTGTCAAAACCCTTTTCTGTCGAAACGTCGAAAGACAACCTTATTATGTCAAATACTTAGCTATAAACAACTTTCCAAACTTATCCTGCCAGAATACTATTTTCCCTTTTGTCGAAGCATTGGAGCTTTTAACCTTGTCAGCATCTCTTGAATTTCTTTTCTTTCATCATTCTTCGACAGAGATGGCTTCAAGCTCCAAATTTCAACATGTCGAAATTATGAGCTTACACAAAGGCCATCACAAGCAAACAGGGTAATTGACCCAATCCCAATGTCGTATGCTGCACTATTGCCACAACTCCTGAAGCTCAACCTAGTTGAGTTAAGGACATTGGCACCTCCAGATCCTCTTAATATGCCAAAGAACTATGATGCAAATGCCAGGTGTGCATTCCACTCAAACGCATCGGGGCATAATACTGAAAAATACAGGGCCCTGCAGATGAAAGTCCAGGATCTGGTGGACTCAAAAGCTCTCAATTTTGCACCTCCTCCAAATGTTACAAGAAATCCAATGGCTAGTCACAACGGGCCTAGGATTAATGCTATTGAGGAAGGCAAACCATCCACATTAATTACCAGTGTTGCACAAATCTGAACACCCTTGGTTGAAATCAAAGCTCAGCTATTTGAGTGCCAAGTGTTCCCCGGATGCGAGGTTGGCTGTGGGTATTGCAACATTGCCGTTAATGGATGTGAGAGACTGAGAAACGGCATAGATGGTCTCATTAGAGATGGCATTCTTCAGATTACAACAACAGCGACTACAACTCCAACAACTCCATCACCAACAATCACAGATACTCCTACAATGTCAGCAATCATTGTTCCAACAGATTCTACTACAACTCCTACAATTATTAGTCAATAACTTCAACAGATACAGATTCAATCACAGTTCCTGCTACAACTTCAACACCCATCCAATCAACTCCGTCTACAACATCAGCAACAGTTAATGAAAGTGTCTCAGCGGTTACAATATACTATGACCCCGCAAATGTTCCTTCCAACAATTCACAACAAATTGCTACTCCTGTCAGAACTCCGGTCACCATATATTATGATCCACACACCATTGTGGTCCCCTCTGCAGCTGCTATCTTACTATCACAGTGCCTGGGCCAGTTCCTTACGAAAGAAATAATTCCATCCCTTGGCATTATGGCTCAGATCTATACTGCGAGGGGCAGAAAATCACTTTAGAATCATCAACTTCTTCACCTCAGATAGACAATGTGGGTGGGGGCGGAGGCTTCACTAGAAGCGGACGTCTCTTTGCCTCGCAAATACCAAGGCCCTTTGTTGAAGCAGAAGCTGCTGCTAAGGCAAAAGGGAAGAGCGTGGTGCAAGAAGAATCAGTTGCTAAAGAAACTTTGAAGACTCCTTTTGATCAAGAGGTTGATGAATTCACGCGGATCATCAAAAAGAGCGATTATAAGGTGGTAGACCAGCTTCACCAAACACCTTCCAAAATCTCCATACTATCATTGCTAATGTGCTCTGAGGCTCATCGGAACGCACTATTAAAGGTCCTGCACGCAGCTTATGTGCCGGAGGAGATTACTGTCAATCAGTTAGAGGCTGTGGTTGGAAATGTCAACGCTAGTCATGGACTAGGATTTACCAACGCTGATCTGACAACGGAAGGTCACAATCACAACAAGGCTTTGCACATTACCTTGGAGTGTAAGGGTGCAGTTCTTTCTCACGTATTGGTGGACACAGGGTCATCACTTAATGTCCTACCAAAGAAAGCCCCTGTGAAGCTAGAACATGATGGATTGGCTCTACGCCCAAGCAACTTGGTAGTGAGAGCCTTTGACGGTTCTAAAAGATCAGTTCTGGGAGAGATAGAATTACCAATAATGATTGGCCCACAGGTTTTCAAAACAACCTTCTTTGTGATGGATATACAGCCTGCCTACAGTTGTCTATTGGGTAGACCATGGATACACGCCGCTGGCGCCGTGACGTCAACCCTTCACCAGAAGTTAAAATTCGAGTGGGAGGGCCAAGTCAGTACCATTTGTGGGGAAGAGGATATCTTCGTTAGCCAGCTGGCTACTTTCAAATACATTGAAATGGATGGGGAGATCCATGAGACCATGAGCCAAGGGTTTGAGGCCCTTAATATTAATGAAACATCTGCTGTGTCTGGGACCTCCATCACATCATATCAACAAGCCCGGAAGGTTGTTGAGGAAGGTACCGCCCAAGGCTGGGGCAAGCTGCTGCCCGTAGAGAAGAAAGAGGACCGATTTGGGTTGGGTTACAAACCAACTCGGCAAGATCAACCAGAGGCTGCAAAGGATCCCAAGTTTGTCAACGGGGGGATGCTCACCCCGGATGTTGTGAATAGTTTGGAAGATGAGTCAGAAGACGAGCGCAACCTGGAAAGCTGGATAAGTCCAAGGATCCCGGGGAGCCGTGTCTAAAACTGGTCTTCCCAGGAAATTATAAGAGTTACTCCTACAGAGTAATTATTATTTCCTGTTTTTAAGCATGCATCAAGTCCTGCGTCTTGCCCAAGATGTCAGGACTCATTTTGTAATCGGGCCATCTTGTATTTTGTGCAAAGATCAATTAATGAATATCAGGACATCTTTTGCAAATGAGTCTTTTTCTTTTCCGCTCACTGTTTTTCATTTTTTATTTTTTGTACAAAAATAAAATGGAAATGTTTTTCAAAATAATAACTTCATTTTCACTTTTTCTAAAGCAAGATAAAACTGATCACTAAAATGAACAAATCTAAACCTTTGCAGAGAGTGCCCTCCAGACTGCACCGACAACAACACCGCTATGACTTCGTATGACTTTGACAATCCGATTAATCAAGCCGGTGAAGGGGTTGAAGAAGATTATGAGCTACCTGAAGAGCTAGCCAGGTTGTTGAGACAAGAGGAGAAGGTTATCACTCTTCATCAGGAGGAGGTTGAAACGGTTAATCTTGGTACGGAAGAAGACTTGAAAGAAGTTAAGATAGGGGCCTGTCTGCAAGATTCAGTAAAAGAGCAACTTATTGACATGCTTCGGGAGTATGTGGATGTTTTTGCTTGGTCTTATTAGGATATGCCAGGGTTGGACACCGACATTGTTATGCACAAGCTGCCTCTAAAAGAAGATTGTCCACCGGTAAAACAAAAGTTGCGCCGTACTCGCCCATATATGGCAATGAAAATAAAAGAAGAGGTACAAAAACAGTGGGACGCCGGTTTCCTTGTTGTAACTAGCTATCCGCCGTGGGTTGCTAACATTGTACATGTGCCTAAGTAGGATGGCAAGGTGAGGATGTGTGTGGATTATCGGGACCTGAACAGAGCCAGCCCGAAAGACGACTTCCCATTACCTCACATTGATGTATTGGTCGATAATACGGCTCAGTTCTCGGTATTCTCCTTCATGGATGCATTTTCAGGGTATAATCAGATCAAGATGTCACCCGAAGACATGGAGAAGACAACCTTCATCACACCCTGGGGCACGTTCTGTTATAAGGTGATGCCATTCGGACTGAAGAATGTTGGTGCCACTTATCAACGGGCTATGCTAACATTATTCCATGACATGATCCACAAAGAAATTGAATGTTATTTGGATGACATGATTGCCAAGTCCCTCACAGAAGAAGACCACTTGGTGAATCTGTTGAAGCTATTCAAGCGTCTGAGGAAGTACCAGTTGAAGTTAAACCCCAACAAGTGCACATTCGGGGTGCGATCCGGTAAGCTGCTGGGATTTATTGTAAGCGAGAAAGGGATTGAAGTTGACCCTGATAAAGTTAAAGCCATTCAAGAAATGCCTGCACCAAAGACTGAAAAAGAAGTTTGGGGGTTTCTAGGTAGATTGAACTACATTTTGCGGTTCATATCTCATCTTACAGCAACCTGTGAGCCCTTGTTCAAGTTGTTAAGGAAAGAACAAACAGTCAGGTGGAATGAAGACTGCCAGAGGGCTTTTGAGAAAATCAAGGAATACTTACAGGAGCCTCCAATCCTTATGCCTCTAGTTGAAGGAAGACCTCTAATAATGTACTTGACAGTATTAGAAGATTCAATGGGGTGTGTGTTGGGCCAGCATGACGAGTCTGGTCGAAAAGAGTATGCAATATACTACCTAAGCAAAAAGTTTACCGACTGTGAACATCGTTATTCACTGCTCGAGAAAACTTGTTGTGCTTTAGCGTGGGCTGCTCGCCGACTAAGGCAGTATATGTTGACCCACACTACCTTGTTGATCTCCAAGATGGATCCAGTCAAGTACATTTTTGAGAAGCCAGCACTTACCAGACGGGTTGCAAGATGGCAAATGATTCTCACAGAATATGACATTCAATACACATCTCAGAAAGCCATCAAAGGCAGTGTATTGTCTGACTATCTAGCTGAGCAACCCATTAATGATTACCAACCTATGATATTTGACTTCCCTGATGAAGACATCATGTTCATAAAAGCAAAAGATCATGAAGAGCCTATTCACACTGAAGGGTCTGACCCAGAAGAAGAATGGACTATGATGTTTGATGGGGCTGTTAATATGAATGGTCGTGGTGTTGGTGCAGTACTCATTACACCTAAGGGAGTTCACATGCCTTTCTCGGCAAAACTCACTTTTAACTGCACTAACAACAAAGCTAAATACGAAGCTTGTATTATGGGTCTTGAGGAAGCCATTTACCTCAGGATCAAGACTTTGACTGTATTCGGAGATTCAGCTCTGGTAATTAATCAAACCAACGGCAAATGGTACACTCACCAGGAGCATCTGATACCTTACCGGGATTATACAAGGAGGTTACTCACATTCTTTACCACAGTCAAGCTTGAGTATATCCCTCGAGATGAAAATCAGTTTGCAGATGCCTTGGCTACCATTTCATCCATGATCAAAGTTCAAGCTGCCAACTTTGTTCCTCGGATTTCAGTATCCAGACTTGACAGACCAGCATACGTATTCTCAGCAGACCTTGATAAAGATGATAAGCCTTGGTTTTATGACATCAAATGCTTCTTAGAGGATCAAACATACCCACCTGGGGCATTTTCCAATGATAAGAAGACATTAAGAAGGCTAGCTGGTAGTTTCTTCCTGAATGCTGATGGTTCCTTGTATAAGAGAAACTTTGATATGGTACTTCTCAGATGTGTTGATAAGACAGAAGCAGACTTGTTGATGCACGAAGGATCTTTTGGTACCCATGCTGGAGGGCATGCTATGGCTAAAAGGTTGCTAAGATCAGGCTATTATTGGATCACAATGGATGCAGACTGTTGTGCCTATGCCAGGAAGTGCCACAAATGCTAGATTTATGCGGATAAAGTGCATGTGCCTCCGAACCCTCTGAATGTGATGTCTTCACCTTGGCCCTTTGCCACGTGGGGCATTGATATGATTGGAAAGATTGAACCGACTGCTTCGAATGGCCACAGATTCATCCTGGTAGCCATTGACTATTTTACCAAGTGGGTTGAAGCAGCTTCGTATGCAAATGTCACCAGGCAAGTGGTAGCCCGATTCCTGAAGAAAGACATCATTTGTCGGTATGGAGTGCCCGAGCGAATCATTACTGATAATGGTTCCAACTTAAACAACAAAATGATGGCAGAACTGTGTCGGGACTTCAAGATCCAACATCACAACTCTTCTCCTTACAGGCCAAAGATGAATGGCGTTGTGGAGGCAGCTAACAAGAATATCAAGAAGATTGTGCAGAAGATGGTGGTCACCTACAAAGACTGGCATGAAACGCTACCATTTGCCTTGCATGGGTACCGTACCTCAATCAGAACATCCACTGGGGCAACACCGTATCAGCTTGTGTATGGTATGGAGGCAGTCCTACCTGTTGAAGTTGAATTACCCTCCTTGCGGGTACTAATGGATGTCAAGCTGAATGAAGCAGAATGGGTCCGATCCCGGTACGAACATTTGAGTCTGATCAAAGAGAAGAGATTAGCTGCAATCTATCATGGGCAGTTATATCAGAAAAGAATGAAGAAAGCCTTCGATCAGAAAGTCAGGCTTCGGGAATACCAAGTAGGAGATCTTGTGCTGAAAAGACTCATTCCTCCTCATACAGACCACAGGGGCAAGTGGACTCCGAACTACGATGGTCCGTTCATAGTAAAGAAAGTTTTCTCCGGTGGAGCACTGATGCTCAGTACTATGGATGGTGAAGATTTCATGTCCCCTGTGAATTCAGATGCAGTTAAAAAATACTTCGCATAAAATGACCCGCTGGACATAAAAACAGAATGTAAGTCCAGGCAAAAATAGGGCATCCCGGTGAGTCAAAAACAGAATAAAAGACTCGGGAAAAAATAAGGGGAAATAAATAAAAAATGTACACCCGCTAAGTTGAAGAGCCACATTGAAAAACTCAGGCAAAAATGGGTATCCTGGTGGACCGAAAACCCGAGAGGGCGATCCACGCAAAATAAGGGAATAAGCGAACAACTGCATTCTGAATTCGTCTGTATCACCTACAATTTGGCAAGCTTCATGGGGTTAACGCATCGATCAGAATCAACCTTCTTCAGAAATCAAGATGAGAAGAACGTCAATGTCATACAAGTCATAGCGAAAGGGAAGCACTGAAGCATCATCAACATTGCTAGCACCTTTGTGTTTCTCAATTTGTAACAATCTCCTCATTTCAGGGGATCTGTTTCTTTGACTGTATCTTGCCAATTCAGGGCCCAAATTAATAAAATCATATTTTCAGTCATATCTCGTCTCGTACATTTCATTTTCATTTGCAAAAATGTCTGATGTCCTTTGATTGCATAAATACAGATGCGTCTTTTCTAAATTACATGCTTACAGGAAATATATTTGCTCTCGGGAGTGTCTAAACTCCTACGATGGAATCCAGTAAGGGATACCTCGGGATACTTGTACGTTTCTTTGTCATAACAGGATTGCAGGTTTTCAAAGTGCAACACGGGGCATGGAGGCTTCTCCCCAGCAAGCTGCCAAATCACTATTTACTCAGCACATCTCCCAAATGACACCAGGGATGCCTTCTCCCCAGCTGAGTTGCCAGGCTTCAATCATCTTCAGCAGTATCACAAAATCTCTAGGAAGGTCGATCAGTGATCATTCCTCCTTAGCTAAGTGATAGACAGGGAATCATCTCCCCGCAGAGTCTCAACCTCTATCCAGAAGAGCAATGTCTGAAGATCTCACAACAAAGTGGAAAAAGCATCCACAGACCCCAGCTGGGCTCCTCATCACAAAAATAAGTCTATCAGTGACTTATTCCCCAAACAAAGTCAGATCTACCAGTGATCTCATGCACAGCTGGGACATTCCTTTCAAGCAGATCAGCCAGAGATCTCCACAGGCAACGGGATCTGAATCCCGGATCGGTATCTTTTGCATAATCATAGCACTCACATCATATTTCCCTCAGAGCGTAGCATTCCGTCTAAATACGGAGCATTACGACAAAAATCAAACATATTGCATAATCACAAGTCAGGTTCGAACCAGTCACCTATGAATACCGACAATACCACATCAACAATATACAAAATACCTCTCGAAATCCCCCGGCAGAAAGCCAAGGCATCCCCTTTGCACTCTCAAAAATAAATACATGCTCCTTTTGGAACTCGTCTGTGTCATTTTCCCCGGTAAAGTCGCCAGAACATTCTCCATAAACAAATACCTATACACTCATTAGACACTCGTCTGTGTCTACCATTCCCCAGAAGAGTTCCCAACAAATCCCCACTAAAAAGATAGATTACTTTCTTTTCTATCTGACATTCGTCCTATGTCATGATACTTTCAGCAGCCGTGCCCTTCCAGGTGATCGTCTTTCACCCTCTGATGATCATCCTTCACCATTCCCCCAGCGGTCTCCATTATTGGAACCCTTTTTCTTATCCGACATTCGTCCTATGTCGTGATGTTTTAGCAGCCGTACCCTGCTAGGTGATCGTCCTTCACCTCTTGATGATCGTCCTTCATCATTTTATCCGATGGTCGTCCCCATCGTTGATTTTGTTATCTGCCATTCGTCCTATGTCACGATAAACCCCGAGAGCAGCCATACCCTGCCAGGTGATCGTCCTTCACCTTTTGATGATCGTCCTTCATCATGCTTATCCGATGGTCGTCCCCATCGTCGACTCTTTCTATCTGACATTCGTCCTATGTCGTGATACTTTCGGCAACCGTACCTTGCCAGGTGATCGTCCTTCACCTTAGATGATTGTCCCTCATCTTATCCCCAACAGAGCAGCCGTCCCCTGCTAGGTGATCGTCCTTCACCTTTGATGACCGTACCTCATCATTTATCTCTTCAACCCGATGGTCGTCCCCATCGTTTACCTTTAATCCCCAAATAACCTTGTCACTGTATTTGATGGTCGTCCCCATCATAATCTTTTCATTTCCCCAACATGTCGGTCGTCCCCGTCATTGCTTCATCCCCAGCAGTCGTCCCCTGCCCGATGGTCGTCCTCTGTCGCCCGCACTTTATAATCATACTTTGCTTCCTTTTACAATTTATATCCCCTTCCTTTTTCCCCAGTGAGCGCAAATTTTGGACTGTCTTTGGTATTCAACCACAAGTTATCATGTTTGTATTTTAAGCCCGTTGCTTACATCCCGCACAACTAACTCATGCTTGAATAGGGGCATCTGTAAACACCCCAAATTTGCCCTCACTCATTTCACCATGGCTTGTGATGCTTTCATTTGCATTAGTTCAATCATATCATCTCATATTACATTTTTGCTTCACTGCATTGATTCAAAGTCATCTGCATCTAGGGTTTGTGATCTGAGCAATCCCTGAGCCATCTGAGCCACTCCAAAGGTCTTCAATCATATCAAGAGGGTCCATGTATGTTCAAGCATCATATTATATCCTCCAAGGTCAAGGGATTCAAAGAATCACAAGAACTGAGGAAGGCATGGAAGCAGAGCCAGGTTTAACTGCACAGATGACCTAAAATTAGGGTTTTGGTTTCAGAGGACATAAATCCAAGTTTTTTGGTAATTCTTGTTTATATTGGTCTTTATATGATATGAGGATCATGCATACCAATTTTAATGAAGAAATTCAATGGGGAAGGCATCTGATCAATAGGTGACTCCTTGAACAAGTCAGTGTAAAATTAGGGCATCTGAGGCCCCCAATCATCCAACCAAAAGGTCTTCTCCATCATTTTGGGTGTATATGATCTTTATTTGATCTTATAAGAAGTTGGAAGTTCACAAAATTAAATAACTTCAAGCCATTTGCAAAGTTGCCATTTTGGGAAAGTGACTTGTAATGCAAAATTGCCATTTTGGGAAAGTTTTTCAACCTCCTCTTTTTGATTCAAAAAAGCTTCAAATGAAAAATTCTTGGTCATGAAAGTTGTAGAATGGATTATTCCCTTTTCAAAAAGTACAAGAACTTGATCTAATTCATCATAGAACTCAAGTTATGGCCTTGCAAAGTTGAGAAAAATCATAAAAATTTCACTTATGCACCAAAAAGGGAAACTTGCAAAAACTCTTGCCAAAGCATTTTGTGACTTCAAACACACTTCTAACCATTACACAAACATAGTACATGACCTATAATTCAGAATTTCCCAAAGAATTGCATCATTTTATGCCTTGAACATCACAAATTACAAAAGGGGCCAAACTTCCCCAAAATTGCAAAACATCACACAAACTTCATCCCACTAGTTATCTTGCCCCAATCTGATTTCCATGGCTATCCTTGAAGCCAGCTGCGCAGGACACCCCATTGTCCTTAGCCTGCCACTTGCCCATACCTCAAGTACACCAACTCTTGACTTTATGCATTTTGCCCCATACCAATCAGCATAGCCCACAACAACTACCCTGACCTATCCCAGCATGTTATGTGGCAAAGAAGCAAGCCATTTCACATAAGATTGGAAGCAAATACCTCAGATAGCTCAGCATTCCAAAAATCACTCTAACTTGCAAAACCTTTCGAATCTCTCAGCTCACTCACTCAATCTTCAAACCAGTTTCACCATTGATCTCAAAATCACTCACTGACCATAAACCAACCATTGAAACAGCCAAAAACACTCCACAAACCAAACACGATTTCTGACCAGTTGGATTGTAAACTCACAAACCATCCAAAAGAAATTCTTTCCAAGCATCTGTCGCTCCCACTAAATGAAGCTAAGTCAGATAGGGTACAGACGCGAACGGTCGGCGAGAGGGACAATGAGAACACACAGCCGTGAACTCACTGGAGATGAATAGAGTCGCCAGCTAGGCATTTTTATCCCGGAGGAAAGGCAATGCTGCATAGACCTAGAAAAAGATGGATAAGACGGTTGCGAACCAGAGAGACTGAGAAAGGGGGTTGGTTACAACCTGGGAAGGTATTAGCACCCAGATTGTCCGTCGTACCCGACGGGATCCACGCTTAAAAGATTTGTGTTTTAAAGGGGTAGTGTCAGTGCAATCTGTGTATAAAGCTGGAAAAGAATGTACAGGTGTCAGTGTATAAGTGATGTGAAGTATGAAAGTGTTAGTGTAAGAAAGGAAAGAAATGCTCATGATAATGAGGCTCAAAGAATAATGCTGGAAGGAGGGAGAATATACAGAGACTTTTGTTCGATAACTGTTAAGTTATGCCTACGTATCCTCTCGTGCAATGAGGAAGTCAGAACACCGTAGTTCGACCCAAAGAGACTGAAAGGTGAATTGACTTGTGAACTGCTTACTTGTCTATGCTCAAGTGTAAGACCTGTCTGGCTCAGGTGTAAACTGTCTTGCATTAGACGGAAGAAGCAAGTTCCCGTTTATGAGTGAATGAGATGAGAAAAGAATCCCGGAGGAGACGATTGTTGTTTGTTTTTGAGTTTTCAGTCTTTTATTGCTTTTTGGATTTTGTCATAAGTTAATGAGCTTAAGCCTAAACCAATGGGCTAGTAAACTCATCACAACTTCCCTCTGATTAGGGGTAATGAGAATACCTTAAGTGTGAAGTCAGGGTCTCACACTTAATCACCTTTGATGTAGGATTAAGATCATTAACCTACTTGTGATTATTTAGATGCTTTTGTTGTTTTTGTTTAGTGTTAAGTAATGAGGTTAAGCCATAATCAAGGATTAAACAAACTCATTACACCATCCTAATAGAAGGATAATAGATGAGAATGTTTAAGCTGAGGAAAGCTCCTCAACTTAATCCATGATTAGGGATTAAACTCATGACAAAACAAGCCTTTATTGAGTGGATTTTAATTAATGATATGATGATGAAGTGATTTTTAGGGTTTGTAAGACAACTTGAGGGGGACTTGTCCATTAACACTAGGGTTAGTCCTTCTTAACCAGTTAAGGAAGAATTAGAACCCTAATGCAAGGCCCAAGTTACAAGTGTAATGTCTTGATACTTATTAAGTGAATTGATTAAGAGATTTAAACACATTAAGGGTTTAACACTTAGGATTAAAGTTATACACTCCATCCTAATAGAAGGATGCAGGCATAAGCTTAATCACAAAGCCTTAAAGCCTTTAGGGTTTAGTCCCTGATTATGAGGGGAGAAGAGAAGACACCAAGAGACACAAAGGTAAAACTATGAGGGGAGACTAATCAAAACCCTAATCATTGTCATGCTTGGTTGTTCCTAAGGTTTGTGAGGTTTACAAGAGCAATCTTCAAAGAGAACCACCAGGATGCAGATGAACAGGATCAAGAGAAACAAAGTGACTTGCTTCATTCAAGAAGTCAAGTCACTTGAAGAAAGAAAGTGGGAAGGAGAAGAATGAGCAAGCACAATCTCAAACACATTTAGAAATGCAGCAATGGATGCAAGAGAGATGAAAAGAAAAGTTATGAGAAGTGAAGGCAAATTCACTTCTCAAGTCACTTACCACCTGAAAAGGTTAGAAAAGAAATGCAATGCAATGCAAGATGGGATGTAATGACATGATGCAAACCAAAACCAGAGGCACATATGTGATGCTAATGATGTTATGAGATGTTACAAACATGAGGCAGCACATGGAAATGATCATACAAGTTTATGAATGCAAAGGAAGCAAGTTAAGAATCATGAACATACATGAAAAGTTATGAAGTGCACATGACATACAACATGGAAAATACATGATGCAATGATCAATCATGATTTCTACATGTCTTATGATGTCAAATGAATCAAATGGATGCTTGAAATGTCATGGCAAGTCATGTTATGCAAGAGAATGCAAGAAGGATGCAAATGGAAGCTCAAATTAGGGTTTATGAATCAAACATCAAACAAAAAACCAAAAACAGAAGCAAACCCTAAGATAAAAAATGGAAAATTCCACTCAAAAGACCCCTAATCTCATACTAAACCAAAGCCCAGAGGAGAGGTCTCAACTCTTAACCAAATTCAAGTTATGATTTTCCTAAGTTTTCTAGGGTTTTAGGGTTCCTAAACAAGAAAATTACCAAACAAAAGGAAAATGAAAGATCAAATCATGGCCATTTAATCTCATAAACTACATTCTAAACACAATGCAATGCAAAAAGAATCAAGGTCCAACTCTTTAGGGTTAGGCAGAAATGATTTTTGGAAGTTTGGATCAAAATAATGCATCAAAACGATTTAATTCAATGGAAAATTCTCAAAATGCATCAAGATCAAAAAAGAAATTTGGTTTGAAGGTTGGACAATGTTTCTAAATGTCTTAGAACATTTCATGAATTTTTTGGTGATTTTTAGATACCTAAAAGTATTTTTAACAAATTAATTTCCATTAATCAATTAAAAATAATCTTTTAAATATTTAAAAATACTTTTTTAATGATAAAAATAAAAACAAAAATATTTTTGTGTCATAAAAATTAATAAAACTTATGAGAAAAATTTTCATAATTTTTACACATTCTTTACTATTTTAAATAAATTATGCAAGTTAAATGAAAAAGAAAATGAAAATAAATTAAATAAAAGGAAAGTCAAATGAGTGGAGGGATGAGATGAACCCTGGATTTAAATGCATTGACCAGCGCGCATCTGGACGGCTGTGGTTCACTCTGAGTTAATCCCAATTAATTAAATAAATAATAAAGATTAGGGCTAAGCAAAATGATCTGGGCCTCTCATTCGCGCGGTAAGTCAACTGGGTCAATCAATCCAACGCCCAGAATTCAAATGGAAATTAATTACAGGATTAGGGCACAAATGACATTCAGGTGGCCGGAGAGGACCTCCGGTCGTCTTCTCCGGCCAGCATCCCCCCTGAGAATCCCCAAAACTCTAAAAACCTAACTAAAACGAAATCTAAAAACTGGGAAATGATCCCCACTCACTCACGAACCAAAACCCCTTATCAAAACAAATTTATATTTCCTAACAAGGCTGAATCGAAACAAATAAGAACTAGGGCAAAACAGTTTCAGGAAGCAATTAAATCCTCATTTCATCACCATTTTTGAAACTAAAAGCATATTCATGATCAGGAAGACATAAAGAACAAGTTTAGAACTTAAAAATCCATTTCTGGAAAAAAAAAGTTCTTGAGCTACCTGAGATTCGAAGCTTTCACTCTAGCAACTTTCAGACCCCTTTTCCTTGTGCAATCCACTCCTTAGGACCTCTTGATGATGTTTGAATGCTTAGAAAGAGTTTATGTTGGCTGGATAAGGAGTTTGACAAGCTTCTGCACAAGCTCAGTTGAACATGGCAATGGTGATTTAGGCTGTTTCTGGCAAGGGTGAAGGGTTGTTTGTGGTCCAGATGATGAGTGGAGAAGGTTTGTGAAGTTTGTTTGGATGTTTGTGAGCTGTGGAGGGAGATTCGAATGAAACTCCAGCTTGAGGTGAATGATGGCAATGGGGTGTTCTTGATCAAAACAGGTCTGGCCCTTGGTGGTTTCTACTCAACAAGGCAAGGTGAGATGATTAAAGGAATTTGTTTGAGTGTTTTTGTGTTGTGCAGGCAGATTCGAAGCAAAATGCAAATGGGGTGTGTTTTGTGTATGTGATTGTGTGAAGTGTTTCAGCCTTGCTTGATGTATGAAATGTCTTGCCCTTGGATAGTATATTTTAATCCAAGTGGCCAGAGGATGTGACATGGCCTGTGGTGATTGGGATGTTTACTTTTGCAAAATGTCAACTTGGTTGAAAGAGAGGCATGGGCTTGGTGCTAGCTTGGTACAAGGGCTAAGGCTGGCGCAGCATGGTGTGGTGAGAGACTATGGCTGGTTCAAAGGCCAAGGCAGCAAGTTGTAGGAAACATCATGATGGTTTTGCAACTTGGTTAACTTTTGGTCCATATGGAAAAATCTTGTTACATAAGCCATGAAACAATGAGGCACCTTGGTTCAAATCTGACTTTTAGAAGTTGCATGATCATGTTAAGTGCATTAGAAGCCCATATGGTGACTGAATTGGCCTTGAAAGGAGAATTTGCAATTTTTGCCTTTTGGTGCATATCTTAAAAATCAATGATTTTTGTCAACTTTGTCACACCATAACTTTTGATCCAAGAAGAATTTGATCATGTTCTTGTACTTTTTGAAAAGGGAAAGATGTAATCTACAACTTTCATGACCAAAGTTTTTCCATTTGAAGCATTTTTGGATCAAGAATCAAGGCTTGAAAAATGACCTAAAATGAAGCATTCTTGAAAAGTCAACTATGCCCAAAAAGTCAACATTTGCAAAAACTCCAAATTCTTGATTTTTGTGAACTTCAACCTTCTTCCATGATCAAATAAAGATCATATACACTCAAAATGATGAAGATCACCCATTGGTTGGGTCACTGGGGGCCTCAGATGCCCTGATTTTGCCCTGACTTGTCCAGAAAGTCAACTCTTGATCAGATGACTTCCCCATGGAATTTCTTCATGAAAATTGATATGCACACTCCCTATACCATATAGAGACCAATGGAAACAAGAATGACCAAAAAAATTGGGTTTATGGCCTCTGAAACTAAAACCCTAATTTTAAGTCAACTGTGCAGTCTATCCTGGCTCTACTTCCATGCAAACCTCAGTTCTTGTGATTCTTTTGAAATCTTGACTTTGAGAAGATGGAACATGATACAAGAACACATATGGACCCCTTTGAAGTGATTGATGGCCTTTGGAGTGGCTCAATAGGCTCTCAGATCACAAACCCTAGGTGCAGATGACTTAGAAACCATGCAGTGAATCAAAAATGAGATGTGAGATGATATGATTGTGTTTATGCATATGAAAATGATCACAAGCCATGGTGTGAATGGGTGAGGGCAAATTTGGGGTGTTTACAGCTGCCCCTATTCAAACATGAGTTAGTTGTGCAGGATGTAAGCGACGGCTTATCAGGCAAACAAGATAACTTGTGGTTGAATACCAAAGACCGTCCAAAATTTGCACTCACAGAATGAAGAAGAAAAGGGATATAGATTGGAAAAAGGAAAATAAAGTATGTTGTAAAATGGGTGATGGAGCAATGACGGGGACGGCCGACATGCTGGGAAAAGTGTAGGAAATAAAACAATGACGGGGACGGCCGGCATGCTGGGGATAAAAGGTAAAGCTAAGACGGGGACGGCCGACTAGCTGGGGAAAATGAAATTATGATGGGGACGGCCATCAGGATAAAGCTGTAAAATTCTCTGGGGATTGATGAAACATGACGGGGACGGCCGTCAGGTTCACAAAGGTAAAGTAACCAACGATGGGGACGACCATCGGGCTAAAAAGGAAAAGGGACCACGACGGGGACGGCCATCGGGTTAAAGAATAAATGAAATAAACAGATGATGGGGTACGGCCACCAAAAGTGAAGGACGATCACCTAGCAGGGGACGGCTGCTCTGTTGGAGATAAAAGAAATATGATGGGGACGGCCATCAAAGGTGGAGGACGACCACCTGGCAGGGTACGGCAGCCGAAAATATCGCGACATAGGACGAATGCCGGATAAAAGGGTCAACGATGGGGACGGCCATCGGACGAGCATGATGGAGGACGACCATCAAGAAGTGGAGGACGACCACTCAGCAGGGTACGGCTGCTCTCGAGGTTTCTCATGACATAGGACGAATGCCAGATAACCAAAAATCAACAATGGGGACGGCCATTGGATAAAATGATGAAGGAAAATCATCACGAGGTGGAGGACGACCACCTAGCAGGGGACGGATGCTAAAATCAACGATGGGGACGGCCATCGGATGAGCATGATGAAGGACGACCATCAAGAGGTGGAGTACGACCACCTAGCAGGGTACGGCTGCTCTCAGGTTTATCATGACACAGGACGAGTGTCAGATAAAAAGGAAAATTTGTTTGCGATCTACTGGGGAATAGTAAACACGGACGAGTGTTCACATCCAAGAAACAAAGGGTATAAGTGTTTAGATGTAGTGTATAGATTAAAGATGCGGACGAGCATCCTTAAGACTACGATACGGACGAGTATCGGGTAGAAACAAACTGACACATGTTCAGAGATGATGATACGGACGAGTATCAACTGGTTAACAAAGAACACGGACGAGTATCGAATCTGAAAGGACCCTCCTGGGGAATAGTAGACACAGGCGAGTATCTATATTCAAGAAGATAAAAGTGTTTGACACAGTGTATGGATTAAAGATGCGGACGAACATCCTTAAGACTATGATACGGACGAATATCATGTAGAAACAAACACTAGACGCAATGTTCTGAGATGATGGTACGGACGGGTACCAACTGGTTAACAGAGAACATGGACCAATGTTGAATCTGTGGGAATATAAACGGTGTATATGAGATACGGACGAGTATCTGTATAAGTAAAACAAGTATGAGTGGTGTATAGATGGGTGTTTATCTGCTGGGGAGGGTGACACGAACGAGTGTCAAAGTATAATAATATTAACAAGTATCTAATATGCAAAGTGTAGGTGACTGCGCTGGGGAAATGACATGGACGGGTGTCGAAGGATTGTGTATATAGGTATATGTGAGTGCAAAGGGGATGTCTTTGGCTTTCTGCTGGGAGATATGACACGGACGGTGTCAAAAAGGAGTATATACTGGTGTTTGTGATTTGTGAGGCAACTGCTTTTGCTGGGGACTCTGGGGGATTTTGGGGAAAGTATTCTGCATTCTGATGAATGGTTATTATTCACAAGCGTTCGATTCATATCATGGCTTATGATTATGCTATATGTTTGATTTTTTGCCGCAATGCTCCGTGTTAAAACGGAATGCTACGCTTTTGTGGGTAAATATGATGCGAATGCTATGATTGTGCAAAGGTACCAAACCGGGATTTGGATCCCGTTGCTACGAAGATCTTCGATCGATCCGTTTGAAATGGACATCCCAGCTGGGGATGAGATCATTGGTAGATCTGACGAGATGATATTTGCTTGGGGATACGGGTCACTGATAGACCTATCCTAATAAATGAGAGACCCAGCTGGGGTTTGTAGAAGCTTTCTTCACTCTGTTGTGATCCTTCAAGCGCTGCTCTTCTGGACAGAGGATGGAGCTCTGTGGGGAGATGATTCCCTAATTTTGTACTCGGCTGAGGGCGAGATGACAACTCGGCTGGGGAGAGAGAGAGGCATCACTGAAAGACCTCCCTAGAAATTCTGTTACGGTGACTTCTTGACTCAGCCGGGGATATGGGCATCTTCTGTGATACCTGCCCATTCTGATGGGGATAAGTAATAAGTGGCCAACTCAGCTGGGAGGAGTCATGAAAGGCAACTCAGCTGGGGAGAGAGCACTTCGGGTGCTAAAATTGAGTGTTGATTTGCCAGCTCGCTGGGATGAGGTTTCATGCCCCAAGCTGCGTTCTGGATACCTGCAATCCTGAAACGATAGAGAAACGCACAAGGTAATCCCGAGGTACCCCTTACTGGATTCCGTCATAGGAGTTTAGATACTTCTGAGAGTAAGCATATTTCCTGCAAGCATGTTTTTACTTTTGAAGATAAGCATCTATATTCTTATGCAATCAGTTCTTTTTCTTTTAAGACATCAGACATTTTTGCAAATAAAATGTACAAAATGAGACATGACTGAAAATCTGATTTTATTAATTCATATGCCCTGAATTGGCGAGATACAGTCAAAGGAACATATCCCCTGAAATGAGGAGATTGTTACAAATTGAGAAACAAAATGCTGGCAATGTTGATGACGCTTTAAGGAGCTTCCTCTTCACTATGACCCGTATGACTTTTGACGTTCTTCTCATCTTGCTTTTGAAGAATGTTGATTCTGATTGAAGCTTGATCTTGTTGAAGCTTACCAAGTTGTGGGTGATACAGACGAATTCAGAATGCAGTTGTTCGCTTATTCCCTTATTTTGCATGGATCGCCCTTTCGGGTTTTCAATCCATCGGGATACCCATTTTTGCCTGAGCTGTCCAATGCGGCTTTTCAACTCAGCGGGTGTACATTTTTTTTATCTATTTTCCCTTATTTTTGCCCGAGTCTTTTATTCTGTTTTTGACTCGCCGGGATGCCCTATTTTTGCCTGGACTTACATTCTGTTTTTTGTGTCCAGCGGGTCATTTTATGCGAAGTATTTTTTAACTGCATCCGAATTCACAGGGGACGGGAAATCTTCACCATCCATGGTGCTGAGCATCAGTGCTCCACCAGAGAAAACTTTCTTTACTACGAATGGTCCTTCATAGTTCGGAGTCCACTTGCCCCTGTGGTCTGTATGAGGAGGGAGGATTCTTTTCAGCACAAGATCTCCTACTTGGTACTCTCGGTGCCTGACTTTCTGATCGAAGGCTCTCTTCATTCTTTTCTGATATAACTGCCCATGACAGATTGCAGCCAATCTCTTCTCTTCAATCAGACTCAGTTGTTCGAATCGGGCCCTAACCCATTCTGCTTCACTCAGTTTAACATCCATTAGTACCCGTAGAGAGGGTAATTCAACTTCAACAGGTAGGACTGCCTCCATACCATATACAAGTTGATACGGTGTTGCCCCAGTGGATGTTCTGATTGACGTGCGGTACCCATGCAAGGCAAATGGTAGCATTTCGTGCCAGTCTTTGTAGGTGACTACCATCTTCTGCACAATCTTCTTGATATTCTTATTTGCTGCCTCAACAGCGCCATTCATCTTTGGCCTGTAAGGAGAAGAATTGTGATGTTGGATCTTGAAGTCCCGGCACAGCTCTGCCATCATTTTGTTGTTCAAGTTGGAACCATTATCAGTAATGATTCGCTCGGGAACTCCATATCGACAGATGATATCTCTCTTCAGAAATCTGGCTACCACTTGCCTGGTGACGTTTGCATATGAGGCTGCTTCAACCCACTTGGTGAAATAGTCAATGGCGACCAGGATGAATCTGTGGCCATTCGAAGCAGTCGGTTCAATCTTGCCAATCATGTCAATGCCCCACATAGCAAAGGGCCAAGGTGAAGACATCACATTCAAAGGATTGGGAGGCACATGCACCTTATCCGCATAAATCTGACATTTATGGCACTTTCTGGCGTAGGCACAACAATCGGCATCCATTGTGATCCAATAATAACCTGATCTTAGCAATTTCTTGGCCATGGCATGCCCTCCTGCATGGGTACCAAAGCATCCTTCGTGCACTTCACGCATTAACAAGTCTGCTTCTGTTCTATCAACGCATCTGAGGAGTACCATATCAAAGTTCCTCTTGTATAAAGACCCATCAGTGTTCAGAAAGAAACTACCAGCAAGCCTTCTCAAAGTCTTCTTATCATTGGAAGATGCCCCAGGTGGGTATGTTTGATCCTCCAAGAAGCACTTAATGTCATGGAACCAAGGCTTTTCATCTTTAACAACATCTGCTGCGAACACATATGATGGTCTGTCGAGTCTGGATACTGAAATCTGAGGTACAAAGTTGGCAGCCTGAACTTTGATCATGGACGAAATGGTAGCCAGAGCATCTGCAAACTGATTCTCGTCCCGAGGGATATACTCAAGCTTGACTGTTGTGAAGAAAGTCAATAACCTCCTTGTATAATCCCTGTAAGGTATCAGATGATCCTGGTGGGTGTACCATTTTCCGTTGGTTTGATTGATTACCAAAGCCGAATCTCCGAATACGGTCAATGTCTTGATCCTGAGGTCAATGGCTTCCTCAAGACCCATAATGCAAGCTTCGTATTCAGCTTCGTTGTTAGTGCAGTTGAAAGTGAGTTTTGCCGAGAAAGGCATGTGAACTCCTTTAGGTGTAATGAGTACTGCACCAACACCGCGACCATTCATGTTAACAGCCCCATCAAACATCATAGTCCATTCTTCTTCCGGATCAGGCCCTTCAGTGTGAACAGGCTCTTCATGATCTTTTGCTTTTATGAACATGATGTCTTCATCAGGGAAGTCAAACCTCATGGGCTGGTAATCATCAATGGGTTGCTCAGCAAGATATTCAGATAGTACACTGCCCTTGATGGCTTTCTGAGAAGTGTACTGGATGTCATACTCTGTAAGAATCATTTGCCATCTTGCAACCCGTCCGGTAAGCGCTGGCTTCTCAAATATGTACTTGACTGGGTCCATTTTTGAGATCAGTAAAGTAGTGTGGGTCAACATATACTGCCTCAGTCGGCGAGCAGCCCACGCTAAAGCACAGCAAGTTTTCTCGAGCAGTGAATAACGTTGTTCACAGTCGGTAAACTTTTTGCTTAGGTAGTATATTGCATACTCTTTTTGACCAGACTCGTCATGCTGGCCCAACACACACCCCATTGACTCTTCTAATACTGTCAAGTACATGATCAGAGGTCTTCCTTCAACTGGAGGCATGAGGATTGGAGGTTCTTGTAAGTACTCCTTGATCTTGTCAAAAGCCCTTTGGCAGTCTTCGTTCCACCTGACCGTCTGCTCTTTTCTCAACAGCTTGAACAAAGGTTCACAGGTTGCTGTAAGGTGAGATATGAACCGTGAGATGTAGTTCAATCGACCTAAGAACCCTCGAACTTCCTTCTCTGTCTTTGGTGCAGGCATCTCTTGGATGGCTTTGACTTTATCAGGGTCAACTTCAATCCCTTTCTCGCTTACAATAAATCCCAGCAACTTACCAGATCGTACCCCGAATGTGCATTTGTTGGGGTTCAGCTTCAGTTGGTACTTCCTCAGACGCTTGAACAACTTTAGCAGATTCACCAGGTGATCTTCCTCTGTAAGGGACTTGGCAATCATATCATCCACATAACACTCTATTTCTTTATGGATCATATCGTGGAATAATGTTACTATAGCCCGTTGATACGTCGCACCGGCATTCTTGAGCCCAAATGGCATTACTTTGTAGCAGAACGTGCCCCAGGGTGTGATGAATGTTGTCTTCTCCATGTCTTCAGGTGACATCTTAATCTGATTGTATCCTGAAAATCCATCCATGAAAGAGAATACCGAGAACTGAGCCGTATTATCCACCAATACATCGATGTGGGGTAATGGGAAGTCATCCTTCGGGCTGGCTCTGTTCAGATCCCGGTAGTCGACACACATCCTTACTTTGCCGTCTTTCTTAGGCACAGGTACTATGTTAGCCACCCACGGCAGATAGCTAGTCACGGCAAGGAACCCGACGTCCCATTGCTTTTGCACCTCTTCCTTGATTTTCATAGCCATGTCGGGACGAGTTCGGCGCAGTTTCTGTTTAACCGGCGGGCATTCTTCTCTCAAAGGCAGCTTGTGCACAACAATGTCGGTATCCAACCCTGGCATATCTTGATAAGACCAAGCGAACACGTCCACATACTCTCGAAGCAGGTCAACCAGTTGTCTCTTCACTGAGTCTTGTAGGCAGACCCCGATTTTAACTTCTTTCACGTCTTCATCTGTACCAAGATTGATCACTTCAACCTCCTCCTGGTGAGGAGTAATAACCTTTTCCTCTTGTCTTAGCAACCTGGCTAGCTCTTCAGGAAGCTCATATTCTTCATCAACCCCTTCATCAGCTTGATTGATTGGATTGTCAAAGTCATACGAAGTCATAGTCGTGCTGTTGTCGGTGCTGTCAGGAAGGCATTCTCTGCAAGGGTTAAGTTTGTTTATTTTAGTGATCTGATTTTAGTTTTGCTTTAGAAAAGTGAAATAAAGTTGTCATTTTGAAAACACTGCCATTTATTTTTTTGTACAAAAAAGAAAAATGGAAAAACAGTGAACGAGAAGAAAAAAGACTCATTTGCAAAAAGATGTCTGATATTTCATTAATTGATCTTGTTTGCACAAAAGTATAGATGGCCCGATTACAAAATGAGTCTTGTCATCTTGGGCAAGATGCAAGACTTTGATGCATGCTATAAAAATACAGGAAATAATAATTACTCTGCATGAGTAACTCTTATAATTTCCTGGGAAGACCAGTTCAAGACACTGCTCCCCGGGATCTTTGGACGAATCCAGCTTTCCAGGTTGCGTTCCTCTTCCAGCTCGTCTTCCAGACAGTTGATGGCATCAGGGGTAAGCATCCCCCCACTCACAAAATTGGGCTTTTTTGCAGCCGCTGCTTGATCTTGTTGAGTTGGTTTGTAACCCAACCCAAATCTGTCTTCTTTCTTCTCCACCGGTAGTAGCTTGCCCCAGCCTTGGGCAGTTCCTTCCTCAACAACCTTCCGGGCTTGTTGGTATGATGATATTGAAGTACCAGGCACAGCAGATGTTTCATTCACATTCAAGGCTTCAAACCCCTGGCTCATTGTTTCATGGATCTCCCCATCCATCTCAATGTACTTATAGGTAGCCAGGT
Source organism: Lathyrus aphaca (assembly GCA_963966055.1). NCBI lineage: Eukaryota > Viridiplantae > Streptophyta > Magnoliopsida > Fabales > Fabaceae > Lathyrus > Lathyrus aphaca. The sequence continues at coordinate 68,043,831 of OZ014525.1, read as the reverse complement.
GGCTGACAAAAATGTCCTCCTCTCCGCAGATTGTAACGATTTGACCCTCCCACTCATATTTTAACTTCTGGTGAAGGGTAGAGGTCACGGCGCCAGCAGCGTGAATCCATGGCCTACCCAATAAACAGCTGTAGGCGGGCTGTATATCCATCACGTAGAAGATAGTTGTGAAAGTCTGCGGGCCAATCGTTACAGGTAATTCAATCTCTCCCAGAACCGATCTCTTTGAACCATCAAAGGCTCTTACCACCAGGTTGCTGGGTCTCAATGCCAATCCGTCATATTCTAGCTTCACCAGGGCCTTCTTAGGTAAAACATTGAGGGATGACCCCGTGTCTACCAGCACATGGGAAAGGACAGCACCTTTGCATTCCATGGTTATGTGCAAGGCTTTGTTGTGGTTGCGGCCTTCCGTTGTCAAATCAGTATTGGTGAACCCTAGTCCGTGACTAGCATTAACATTTCCCACTACTGCTTCCAGCTGATTGACAGTGATCTCTTCAGGCATGTAAGCTACGTGCAAGACTTTGAGTAGTGCATTCTGATGGGCTTCGGAGCACATAAGCAATGATAGGATTGAGATCTTGGAAGGCGTCTGATGTAGCTGATCCACTATTTTATAATCACTCTTTTTGATGATTCGCATGAACTCATCAACCTCTTGATCGAATGGTGTCTTCAAAGCTTCCTTAACAGCTTGATCTTCCTGCACAGGGCTCTTCCCTTTTGCCTTGGCAGCAGCTTCTGCCTCGGCTGTGGGTCTCTGAATTTGTGGAGCGAAAAGACGTCCGCTTCGAGTGAAGCCTCCGCCTCCACCCACATTGTCTACTTGTAGTGTAGGGGTTGATGATTCAAAAGTGATTCTTTGTCCTTCACAGTACAAGTCAGAGCCGTAATGCCAGGGGATGGCATTACTGCTTTCATAAGGTACGGGTCCAGGCACCGTGATGGTGACTGGACTGATTGCAGCTGTTGAAGGAATTGTGATAGTCTGAGGATCATAATAGATTGTAACTGGTGCTCTAATGGGAGCAGCACCTTCTGAGTTGTAGGCAGAGTTGCTTTCAGGATCATAGAATATGGTGACAGTTGAGACATCTTCATGATTTGTTGCTGGTGTTGTAGGAGACATTGTCGGGAGTGTGGATGTTGTTGTTGTAGGAGCTTCATAATGGAGTGGTGCTGGAGTTGTAGAAGGAACATTCATTGATATCTGATCAGTTGAAACGACAGATGAAGTACTCGTTGATGAAACCGAAGAATTGTCAGGAACAATAGTTGCTGCAGTTGTAGGAGGTTCTGAAACCGTTGCTGATGAGATTGCTGGATTTGTTGGAAATGATGTGGTGATCTGAAGTTGGCCGCTCTGAATAAGACCATTTATGCCATTCCTTAGATTATCGCACCCATTTACTGAGATATTGCAGTAAGCACAACCTAACTCGCATCCTGGGAACATCTGACATTCCAAGAGCTGGGCCTTGATTTCCACCAACGGTGTCCTGATCTGACCCACACTGGTTATTAAATAAGACGGCTTGTCTTCTTCAATAGCGTTAATTCTAGGACCACCGTGGTTTGGCATTGGGTTTTTATTGACATTGGGTGGTGGTGCGAAATTCAGAGCTTTAGAGTCTACCAGGTCTTGTACCTTCATGTGCAGAGCTCTGCACTTTTCTGTACTGTGGCCAGGTGCGTTTGAATGGAAGGCACACCTAGCGTTGGAGTCATAGTTCCTGGGTAGACTGTTGGGATCCGGAGGTGCCAATGTCCTTAGCTCAACTAGGTTGAGTTTCAGGAGTTGTGGCAGCAGGGTAGCATATGGCATAGGGATCGGATCGATCACCCTATTAGCTTGAGATGGCCTCTGCTGAAATGGCCTTTGTTGACTGTTGTTGTTGGTGTTGCTGTTGTTGTAATTTCTTGGAGGATACTGATTTTGTTGGTGGTACTGAGGTTGTTGCTGATAGTTTTGCTACAGAGGTTGATAGACTGGTAGAGGATGAGCTGGAGCAGGAATGGTGACTGCTGCTATTGACCTTTGAACATATTGGGGCCTGCCCCTGTTGGTGTGGATGGCATTGGTCTCGCCAGTTCTTCTCGGGCCTGCAAAAGGCTTTCTTGTACTACTGGACGAGCTTGCACCGTTGTCTGAGATCTTACCCATCCTCAATAGGCTTTCGATTCTCTCCCCAGCTATGACAACATCCGTAAAGCTAGTGGAAGAGAAAGCAGCCAGCCTGTCAATATAAGTTCCCTGAAGGGTGTTCATGAACATATCTGCCATTTCCCGTTCAGACATAGGTGGCTGAACAGCAGCAGCCAATTGCCTCCATCTCTGGGCATATTCTCGGAAACTTTCCCTTGACGACTGTGACATTCCCATCAGGAGGGTCCTGTTGGGTGCCATGTCTAAGTTATACTGATACTGTCTGATGAAGGCCTCTGCCAGGTCCTTCCAGCATCTAATAGTTGCCCTTGTCAAGTGAGAGTACCATTCTCTTGACGCTCCAGTCAAGCTGTCTTCGAAATAGAACATCCAGAGCTTCTCATCCATAGTATAGGCCTTCAGCCTTCCCAGAAATGACTGTAAATGAGTCCGGGGGCATGAAGTCCCGTTGTATTTTTCAAAACAAGGAGGCTTAAACTTATGGGGGATCCTGACCCCGTCTACCAAGCCCATGTCCATGACGTCGAAACCTAGAGAGTTTTGAGACTCTAAGGACCTCAACTTTTCAGCTATCTCATCCAACCTCCTATCATAAGCCTCTTCCCCGGCACCCATTACTGTGAATTGGTCCTCTTGGGGGTCTTCTTGAAGTACCCTTGCTGCAGTGGCTGTCCCTTGAACATTTGCAGGAATATTGACTTCTGGATGGAGATGTGGGCCAAACACAGGGGGGTTAACATGAGGTTGTACCCTTTCATTGTTGCTGGTGCCGGCAGTCCCTATATGTGGATCTTCTTGATTCTGCCTTTCCACCATGGCTCTCAATCTTTCCTGGCTCTGAGCCATGTTGTTCATAACTTCCATAAACTGAGTCATTTGATTCCTCATCTCTAGCCTTTCATTTTCCATTTGATTTCTAACCTAAGTAAGGTCCTGCTGCATCTGATCCATTTGAATGCCCGGAAGGTTGTTTCGGGTTGGATAACGGTGCGGACGGTTGAGGGGAAATACCCGGCGCCTAGCAATAGTTCCTGGTATCACAACAGAGTTAGCAAAAATAAAGCAAAAACCTACAAAACAAACAAAGGGTTAGCATGCAATGCAATTATGCTTATTTGTTCTCAAGGTATCCGGTTTGGCCTTCAGTTTTGACCCTTCCAGACCCCTGATGATGCTGTTGTTGTTGCTTGAAGAAAACTCAGATGAAGCAAACTAACACAAATATATTACAGAAGGTGAAATAATACAACTTGTTCATTTTACAACACAAGCCCTCTAAGGGGTCAAAATACATTACAAGAAAATAAAAGTACATGGAAAGGAAGCAACAACAAACAAATGGTCAAACACCAAGACCAAACTCATCCTCACGAACTTCCTTGAGAAGTGCTTCGGTCACAGGATCAGCCGGACGCTCCGTGAGATTCCTGATGAGGAGATTCCGGGTTGTAACAGCTGTAGTGAGCTTCTTGTGCTGAGTTTGGTCCTTTGACCTCTTCACCCCTGCTTTGATCTTCAGTTCTGATATCTCCCTCTAGGCTGCTGCCAGGGCTTCTTGCTGTTCTTTCGTACTAGCTTCTAGTTGCTCTATCTTGTCTTGAACTCTCTTGTCTTCCAGAGTACGAGCCTTGGTGATCCTGACCCACCGAGCCTGACTCTCCTTCAGATACAAGTCTGTCCTTGCTCTTTGGAACTGGGCTTCTTTGCAAGCATTCTTCAGGATTTGTTCTCCAGCTTTAGACTTTTTGATATAATCCCCTGACTTCTCAATCTTAACCAGATGCTCCACTCTCAACTTCTCCAATCTCTCAATCTCCCTCATACCTTCACTCCTCTCCCGGAGGGTCTTCTGCAAGGCCTGGGTTAGCTTCTCATTTCTCTCCTTCAAGCTCTCAAACTCTTCCAAACTGATAGTGGCAGGGGGTGGTGCTGAAGATGACTCAGGCATGTCTTCTATGGTAAAAGGCATCCCAGAGAATTGAGCCCTGGCGCGAGACCACTCATAATATTGTGCTGATGCCACATTATTGCACTTCCCCAGAATGGTTACTCCCTTGGTTTGAACATTATCCCAGGCCCAAGCAGCCTGCCTAACAACAGTCAAATTAATCTTGTTCTCACAAAAAAGAGTCTCCACCAAGTCCTGTGCCTTAGGAGTGTGGACTAGTGCATAGCCCAGTTGCCTTCTGAATAGCAGAGGATTGTAATTAATACTACCTTTAACTCCTATTAGGGGCACATTGGGAAAATGCCCACAGTTGGTGATGATATCCCTGCCCTTGGTGCTTTGAGTGCACCATCTGATGTCAGCTGAAGTTAGAATAGTGAGTCTCTTGGCCCAGTTGCTTTGCTGATGAGGATTTAGAAATGCATCTGTCCTGGGTAGATGCTTGAGAAGCCAAGTATGGAATAATGGAGCACAACACCTCACTAACCTTCCCCTCTGCTTTTCATTCCTCTGATGCACTGAATAGTAGAGATCCCCTAATAAAGTGGGCACTGGGTTCTTCAAGATGAACAGATGGATTGCATTCTTGCTAATGAATCGAGGCTCATCTGCAAATAATACAATTCCATATATGCTCAAAGCCAACAAGGCACAGACAGCCTTCCACTCTCCTAAAGAAGCTTTCAGGGTAGCTTGAGAGATCAAGAAATCCAGATGAAAACCAGGGATTCCAGCTTTAGAGGTCATATGCTGCTCCACCAGGACAGGTTCCAGATGCAAAGCCTTTGCTACTTCTCCATTGCTAGGAAATACCATCTCAGGGTTGAAAGGGATTCCAGCCCTGATAGGCATACCAACCAAAGATGAGTACTCTTCCAATAGAGGGCCCAACTGAAAGTCTTGGAAAGTGAAACACCTCAGTGGGGGATCATAGAATTGAATGCAGGTGTGGATCAAACTTCTCTGTGAAGGGTCCAGATCCATAACCATATCAAGTATATCCCCATAATGTTCCCTGAACAATGGTATGTGATCTGGAGTGATCAGGGTTTGAATCCTCCTGATGTCTGATAACTCTGGCTGGAAAAAGTGATAGGTGATGTTGCTCTTTTTAGGAGCCATGATGCTGAAGACTGAGTAGAGACAGGTGCTGATGATAATACTGAAGAAGTGGGCCACTGACTGGCTGGTGCAGATGATAACTGAAGCAGGTAGCTGATGAAGATAAGTCAATACTGAAGATGGGGTCAAAACTAGCCAAAATGAAGATGGATACCCTGAAACACAAATAAGCAAATGTCAATATGATGCAATGATTATGTATGCAAATGATATGCAAGGGTTTGTGACTGAGCTGGATCTGATCAAAATGCCCTGATATAGGTCCATGTGTATTCAAGAATTCCAGTTGGAGGTCTATAAATCCAGTAACCAAGGTGGGGGACTCAAATAAAGAGCCACATGTCCAGGGTTTTAGAATCACAAAAACTGTCCCAAAATGAAGTGTTCTTAATCAAATCAAAGTAACAGGGTATTCTGAGGTTAAGGTACCTGCAAACCTGTAAACAGCCCAACCCCCTCACAGGTGGTGTTCTAAAACAAGGATCCTCAGACTTGGATCAGTTATGAGAAGTGTAAACACTTCTAACCCGGAGGTACAGTGTTTACAATAACCATAACAATTCCTCCTCTAATTCACCTCAGTTTCTGAAGGTCAATACTAAAAGGTCATCCAGACTTAGCAGGCTTCCCAGATAGCCCTAGCATTGCAGGAAATCTGCAACACAGAGTTCTCAAGAAGAAACCCATATCTGAACCGTGTTTCATATTCCCGCACCAGACCGAAATGGAATGGGAAAGAATATGATTCACTCTAGCCTAGGTGTCACTCAGGTCCCAGGTATAGGACCTTAACTCTCAATGAATCACCCACCCACCAAAACAAAGACCAGATCCAGCCAGCAGCATGACAGTATGATATATGTAAAGCAGTAAAGAAAGCAATAAACAAAACTGTACATAAAGCAATGAATGAAATATACAAACACAAATAGCACATAACACCCCGGTAAGCACAAATCAAACAAGCGCTAGGAGGAACCCACAAAGAGAACCAGAAGCCCTGGTTGCAATATAAGGGTCCCCAGCAGAGTCGCCAAGCTGTCGCTCCCACTAAATGAAGCTAAGTCAGATAGGGTACAGACGCGAACGGTCGGCGAGAGGGACAATGAGAACACACAGCCGTGAACTCACTGGAGATGAATAGAGTCGCCAGCTAGGCATTTTTATCCCGGAGGAAAGGCAATGCTGCATAGACCTAGAAAAAGATGGATAAGACGGTTGCGAACCAGAGAGACTGAGAAAGGGGGTTGGTTACAACCTGGGAAGGTATTAGCACCCAGATTGTCCGTCGTACCCGACGGGATCCACGCTTAAAAGATTTGTGTTTTAAAGGGGTAGTGTCAGTGCAATCTGTGTATAAAGCTGGAAAAGAATGTACAGGTGTCAGTGTATAAGTGATGTGAAGTATGAAAGTGTCAGTGTAAGAAAGGAAAGAAATGCTCATGATAATGAGGCTCAAAGAATAATGCTGGAAGTAGGGAGAATATACAGAGACTTTTGTTCGATAACTGTTAAGTTATGCCTACGTATCCTCTCGTGCAATGAGGAAGTCAGAACACCGTAGTTCGACCCAAAGAGACTGAAAGGTGAATTGACTTGTGAACTGCTTACTTGTCTATGCTCAAGTGTAAGACCTGTCTGGCTCAGGTGTAAACTGTCTTGCATTAGACGGAAGAAGCAAGTTCCCGTTTATGAGTGAATGAGATGAGAAAAGAATCCCGGAGGAGACGATTGTTGTTTGTTTTTGAGTTTTCAGTCTTTTATTGCTTTTTGGATTTTGTCATAAGTTAATGAGCTTAAGCCTAAACCAATGGGCTAGTAAACTCATCACATCTTCCCTCTGATTAGGGGTAATGAGAATACCTTAAGTGTGAAGTCAGGGTCTCACACTTAATCACCTTTGATGTAGGATTAAGATCATTAACCTACTTGTGATTATTTAGATGCTTTTGTTGTTTTTGTTTAGTGTTAAGTAATGAGGTTAAGCCATAATCAAGGATTAAACAAACTCATTACACCATCCTAATAGAAGGATAATAGATGAGAATGTTTAAGCTGAGGAAAGCTCCTCAACTTAATCCATGATTAGGGATTAAACTCATGACAAAACAAGCCTTTATTGAGTGGATTTTAATTAATGATATGATGATGAAGTGATTTTTAGGGTTTGTAAGACAACTTGAGGGGGACTTGTCCATTAACACTAGGGTTAGTCCTTCTTAACCAGTTAAGGAAGAATTAGAACCCTAATGCAAGGCCCAAGTTACAAGTGTAATGTCTTGATACTTATTAAGTGAATTGATTAAGAGATTTAAACACATTAAGGGTTTAACACTTAGGATTAAAGTTATACACTCCATCCTAATAGAAGGATGCAGGCATAAGCTTAATCACAAAGCCTTAAAGCCTTTAGGGTTTAGTCCCTGATTATGAGGGGAGAAGAGAAGACACCAAGAGACACAAAGGTAAAACTATGAGGGGAGACTAATCAAAACCCTAATCATTGTCATGCTTGGTTGTTCCTAAGGTTTGTGAGGTTTACAAGAGCAATCTTCAAAGAGAACCACCAGGATGCAGATGAACAGGATCAAGAGAAACAAAGTGACTTGCTTCATTCAAGAAGTCAAGTCACTTGAAGAAAGAAAGTGGGAAGGAGAAGAATGAGCAAGCACAATCTCAAACACATTTAGAAATGCAGCAATGGATGCAAGAGAGATGAAAAGAAAAGTTATGAGAAGTGAAGGCAAATTCACTTCTCAAGTCACTTACCACCTGAAAAGGTTAGAAAAGAAATGCAATGCAATGCAAGATGGGATGTAATGACATGATGCAAACCAAAACCAGAGGCACATATGTGATGCTAATGATGTTATGAGATGTTACAAACATGAGGCAGCACATGGAAATGATCATACAAGTTTATGAATGCAAAGGAAGCAAGTTAAGAATCATGAACATACATGAAAAGTTATGAAGTGCACATGACATACAACATGGCAAATACATGATGCAATGATCAATCATGCTTTCTACATGTCTTATGATGTCAAATGAATCAAATGGATGCTTGAAATGTCATGGCAAGTCATGTTATGCAAGAGAATGCAAGAAGGATGCAAATGGAAGCTCAAATTAGGGTTTATGAATCAAACATCAAACAAAAAACCAAAAACAGAAGCAAACCCTAAGATAAAAAATGGAAAATGCCACTCAAAAGACCCCTAATCTCATACTAAACCAAAGCCCAGAGGAGAGGTCTCAACTCTTAACCAAATTCAAGTTATGATTTTCCTAAGTTTTCTAGGGTTTTAGGGTTCCTAAACAAGAAAATTACCAAACAAAAGGAAAATGAAAGATCAAATCATGGCCATTTAATCTCATAAACTACATGCTAAACACAATGCAATGCAAAAAGAATCAAGGTCCAACTCTTTAGGGTTAGGCAGAAATGATTTTTGGAAGTTTGGATCAAAATAATGCATCAAAATGATTTAATTCAATGGAAAATTCTCAAAATGCATCAAGATCAAAAAAGAAATTTGGTTTGAAGGTTGGACAATGTTTCTAAATGTCTTAGAACATTTCATGAATTTTTTGGTGATTTTTAGATACCTAAAAGTATTTTTAACAAATTAATTTCCATTAATCAATTAAAAATAATCTTTTAAATATTTAAAAATACTTTTTTAATGATAAAAATAAAAACAAAAATATTTTTGTGTCATAAAAATTAATAAAACTTATGAGAAAAAGTTTCATAATTTTTACACATTCTTTACTATTTTAAATAAATTATGCAAGTTAAATGAAAAAGAAAATGAAAATAAATTAAATAAAAGGAAAGTCAAATGAGTGGAGGGATGAGATGAACCCTGGATTTAAATGCATTGACCAGCGCGCATCTGGACGGCTGTGGTTCACTCTGAGTTAATCCCAATTAATTAAATAAATAATAAAGATTAGGGCTAAGCAAAATGATCTGGGCCTCTCATTCGCGCGGTAAGTCAACTGGGTCAATCAATCCAACGCCCAGAATTCAAATGGAAATTAATTACAGGATTAGGGCACAAATGACATTCAGGTGGCCGGAGAGGACCTCCGGTCGTCTTCTCCGGCCAGCATCCCCCCTGAGAATCCCCAAAACTCTAAAAACCTAACTAAAACGAAATCTAAAAACTGGGAAATGATCCCCACTCACTCACGAACCAAAACCCCTTATCAAAACAAATTTATATTTCCTAACAAGGCTGAATCGAAACAAATAAGAACTAGGGCAAAACAGTTTCAGGAAGCAATTAAATCCTCATTTCATCACCATTTTTGAAACTAAAAGCATATTCATGATCAGGAAGACATAAAGAACAAGTTTAGAACTTAAAAATCCATTTCTGGAAAAAAAAGTTCTTGAGCTACCTGAGATTCGAAGCTTTCACTCCAGCAACTTTCAGACCCCTGTTCCTTGTGCAATCCACTCCTTAGGACCTCTTGATGATGTTTGAATGCTTAGAAAGAGTTTATGTTGGCTGGATAAGGAGTTTGACAAGCTTCTGCACAAGCTCAGTTGAACATGGCAATGGTGATTTAGGCTGTTTCTGGCAAGGGTGAAGGGTTGTTTGTGGTCCAGATGATGAGTGGAGAAGGTTTGTGAAGTTTGTTTGGATGTTTGTGAGCTGTGGAGGGAGATTCGAATGAAACTGCAGCTTGAGGTGAATGATGGCAATGGGGTGTTCTTGATCAAAACAGGCCTGGCCCTTGGTGGTTTCTACTCAACAAGGCAAGGTGAGATGATTAAAGGAATTTGTTTGAGTGTTTTTGTGTTGTGCAGGCAGATTCGAAGCAAAATGCAAATGGGGTGTGTTTTGTGTATGTGATTGTGTGAAGTGTTTCAGCCTTGCTTGATGTATGAAATGTCTTGCCCTTGGATAGTATATTTTAATCCAAGTGGCCAGAGGATGTGACATGGCCTGTGGTGATTGGGATGTTTACTTTTGCAAAATGTCAACTTGGTTGTAAGAGAGGCATGGGCTTGGTGCTAGCTTGGTACAAGGGCTAAGGCTGGCACAGCATGGTGTGGTGAGAGACTATGGCTGGTTCAAAGGCCAAGGCAGCAAGTTGTAGGAAACATCATGATGGTTTTGCAACTTGGTTAACTTTTGGTCCATATGGAAAAATCTTGTTACATAAGCCATGAAACAATGAGGCACCTTGGTTCAAATCTGACTTTTAGAAGTTGCATGATCATGTTAAGTGCATTAGAAGCCCATATGGTGACTGAATTGGCCTTGAAAGGAGAATTTGCAATTTTTGCCTTTTGGTGCATATCTTAAAAATCAATGATTTTTGTCAACTTTGTCACACCATAACTTTTGATCCAAGAAGAATTTGATCATGTTCTTGTACTTTTTGAAAAGGGAAAGATGTAATCTACAACTTTCATGACCAAAGTTTTTCCATTTGAAGCATTTTTGGATCAAGAATCAAGGCTTGAAAAATGACCTAAAATGAAGCATTCTTGAAAAGTCAACTATGCCCAAAAAGTCAACATTTGCAAAAACTCCAAATTCTTGATTTTTGTGAACTTCAACCTTCTTCCATGATCAAATAAAGATCATATACACTCAAAATGATGAAGATCACCCATTGGTTGGGTCACTGGGGGCCTCAGATGCCCTGATTTTGCCCTGACTTGTCCAGAAAGTCAACTCTTGATCAGATGACTTCCCCATGGAATTTCTTCATGAAAATTGATATGCACACTCCCTATACCATATAGAGACCAATGGAAACAAGAATGACCAAAAAAATTGGGTTTATGGCCTCTGAAACCAAAACCCTAATTTTAAGTCAACTGTGCAGTCTATCCTGGCTCTGCTTCCATGCAAACCTCAGTTCTTGTGATTCTTTTGAAATCTTGACTTTGAGAAGATGGAACATGATACAAGAACACATATGGACCCCTTTGAAGTGATTGATGGCCTTTGGAGTGGCTCAAGAGGCTCTCAGATCACAAACCCTAGGTGCAGATGACTTAGAAACCATGCAGTGAATCAAAAATGAGATGTGAGATGATATGATTGTGTTTATGCATATGAAAATGATCACAAGCCATGGTGTGAATGGGTGAGGGCAAATTTGGGGTGTTTACAGCATCAAAACTTCATCAGGAGTTCAAGGGGGTTGGTTTGCACAAAGAAAGAAGGCCTGAAAGTCCCAAACTGAGAAAGCTCAAGCTCAGGTACCTCCTTGAAACATTTTTCCAGAACTTGTTTCTTTAGTTATAGAATGGTAGAGTGTGTTCCACTGATCACTCTGAGCTTTATATTTTCGAAAATGGTTGAGAATTGAGTTTGTATGAATGTTCTGAAAGTTTTGCCATTTTTAATCTTTCCTTCGAATCTTGTGTTTGAGCAAAGATAAATTCATTTTGAGTGTAGATGCATGTTTAGGAGACTGAGGGGAGTTAATCTGGAGCTTTAGAGCTCCAGAAATAACCTAGGTAAGAAGTTGGAAGTTTTCAGGTGAGGGGGTCACCGGAGAAGACGACCGCAGCTCTTCTCCGGTGACCTGAAAATCATTAAGTGTCTTAATTAGGTTTAGGGTTCCGTTTGAATACTGGCCTTTGGATTTGATTTAGCCGCGCGCGTGTGTGGCCCAGATTGTCCCACTTAACCCTAATTTTAATTAATTAGGTTAATTAATTAGGATTAGTTTGAATTTTCTCAGTTTAAACCTCAACCGTCCAGATGCGCGCAAGTCATCTCCCGTGTGTTTAGTTTGAATACTGCCCATTTGATCTGTTGACTTTCATTAAATCCATTTTTAATTCATATTTTGCTCATTTGTTTTGCATATTTATTTTAAAATAGCTAGAAAATCTCAAAAAAAAAAAAATTTGCATGCTGACTTTAATTAATTTTCTTAACATAAAAACAATTTTTATTTTATTTTTTGCCTCTTTAAAACATTTTAAAAATGATTTAAATGTTATTTTAATTAATTAATGGAAGTTAATTAATTAAAATACCATTTAAGTTTCTAAAAATCACCAAAAAAATCACATTGCATCTTGACACATTTAGAGACATTATCAAACCATTCATACAAATTTCTTTTTGGTTCTTGATCCATTTTGACATTTTTCTTTTGATTTAGGGTTCTTTAAAATCAATATTTTGACCCTAACTTGGAAAATCTTTTCTGCCTAACCATGAAGGGTTTGATAATGGTTCGTTTTTCATTGCATTCCACATATCATGTAGTTTATAGGATAAAATTTGCATGAATTTATCTTTCATTTTTGATTTGTTTTGCATATTTCTTTGTGAGGTACCTTAAAACCCTAGCAAACTTAGAAAAATCATAGGTCCTTTAAGGTTTAGCTTTTGACCTTCCCCTTTGGGCAGTGAACTTGTATAGGTTTAGGGTACCTTTGATCCCATTTTCAATTTTTTTATCTCATGTTTTGTTTCTGATTTTGAATTTTGCATTGCATCTTGTTCATAAACCCTAGTTTGCATCTCCATTTGCATCCATCCTTCATATGCTTGCATACATGAACTTGCCATGACACTTTGTGCATCCAAATGACATGTAAGACATCTTAGGACATATTGAAATCATGTTTGATCATTGCATCATTCATTTACCATGCTATGCATCCATTGCATTTCATAAGTTTTCATGAACTTTCATGCTTCTTACATGTCTCGTTTGCATTCTCATCCTTTGTATGATCATCTCCATCTCATAACATACATTTGTGCCATCTCTTTGCATCATTAGCATCATAAACATGCTTCTGGTTTTGGTTTGCATCATTGCATACTTTTCATTTTCATTTCATTTTCATTTCCTTTTACTAACTTTTCAGGTGGTAAGTTACTTTGAGAAGTGAATTTACCTTCACTTATCACATTTTCTTCTCATCTCTCTTATGCATCATTGCTGCATTTTGTATGTGTATTAGTGTGAGCCCTCTCATTCATGCTATTTCTCCTCCTTCTTTCTTCAAGCAACTTATCTTCTTAAGTGAAGTAAGTTGTCTTGCTTCTTGCTGCTTCTTTTCCTTCCATCCTGTTTCTTCCTTGGTGGCTCTCTTGAAGATCTCTTGCAAGCCTCATAAACCCTAGGAATATCCAAGCATGATCACAATTAGGTTTGGATTAGTCCCCCATTAGTTTTACCTTTGTGTCATCTTTGTGTCTTCTCTTCTCATCTCTTAATCAAGGACTAAACCTTAAAGGTTTTAAGGCTTTGTGATTAAGCTTATGCCTGTATCCTTCTATTAGGATGGAGTGTATAACTTTAATCCTAAGTGTTAAACCCTTAATGTGTTTAAATCCTTTAATCAATCCATCTAATAAATCATCAAGACATCAAGCTTGTAACTTGGGCCTTGCATTAGGGTTCTAATTCTTCCTTAACTGGTAAAGAAGGACTAACCCTAGTGTTAATGGACAAGTCCCTCTCAAGTTGTCTTACAAACAATAAAATCCACTTCTTAATCTTACCATTAACTAAAATCCACTTAATAAAGGCTTTGTTTTGTCATGAGGTTAATCCTTAATCATGGATTAAGTTGAGGAGCCTTCCTCAGCTTAAGTGTTCTCATCTATCATCCTTCTATTAGGATGGTGTAATGGGTCCATTAAATCCTTGATTATGGCTTAAACTCATTACTTAACACTAAACAAAAACTCCAAAAAAACATCTAAATAATTACAAGTAGGTTAATGACCTTAATCCTACATCATGGTGATTAAGGGTGAGATGCTTACTTCACACTTAAGGTATTCTCATTACCCCTAATCAGAGGGAGGATGTGATGAGTTTACTAACCCTTGGTTTAGGCTTAAGCTCATTTTCCTATGACAAACTCCAAAAAGCAATAAAAGATTGAAAATACCAAAAACAAACAATAATCGTCTCCTCCGGGATTCTTTTCTCACCTCATTCACTCATAAACGAGAACTCGCTTCTTCCGTCTAATGTAAGACAGTTTGCACTTGAGCTAGACAGGTCATACACTTGAGCATAAACAAGTAAGCAATTCACAAGTCAATTTACCTTTCAGTCTTTTTGAGTCGAACTACGGTGTTCTGAATTCCTAATTGCACGAGAGGATACGTAGGCGTAACTTAGCGGTTATCGAACAAAAGTCTCTGTATATTCCCCCTCCTTCCAGCATTATTCTTTAAGCCTCATAATCTTGAGCTTCACACTCTTTTCTTGCACTGACACTTTCATTTCACTTCACATTCCTTCTTGCACTGACACTTGCATTCTTTTCCAGCTTTTGCACACAAAATAGCACTGACACTACCCCCTTTAAACACAATATTTCAAGCGTGGATCCCGTCGAGTACGGCGGACAATCTGGGTGCTAATACCTTCCCAGGTTGTAACCAACCCCCTTTCTCAGTTTCTCTGGTTCGCAACCGTCTTATCCATATCTTTCTAGGTTTATGCAGCATTACCTTTCCTTCGGGATAAAAATGCCTAGCTGGCGACTCTTTTCTTTTCATTTCTTTTCTCCTTTCGCCGACCGTTCGCGTCTGTACCCCTCTTGACCGGGTGTCATTTGGTGGGAGCGACACCAGTCATGAGGGTCATGAACTGGTCCATCCGGTTATGCAGATCTGCCAAGTCATCTTGCATTTGATCCAATACCCGACCCCTGTTTTCTTTCGTAGGATATTTGTGAACTTTCTTCGTAGCAATATTTCCTGAAACAGAAGAGACATTAGAAACCCCGAAATGTTCCTGCAAAATAGAGACAAGGTAACGTGCATGCAATGCAAACATTTATGCTTCCATTCTCAAGATCAAACATGCCCCGGTTCCGGCATTACAGATTCCGGTATTACAGATGGCTTTTGACCCTTAGCTCCTGAAAAGACCCTTGTCAAGAATTCATATCCAGCCGGTTGAAACGGCCCCAGTGTCAGTGCATACAGAACCAAAGGGATTGAATAGAAGAAGTATAACATAGAACAAGCCTTTAAGGCAGCAATAACAAGATTAAAGTCTTACAAAACAAAATGCGGAAGGAAATAAACAAAATTTCGACAATAAACATGTAGATAATCAAATACACAGAAAACAAGCTAAACAACAAGGTTGTACGAAGACTCTGATTCTTCTTCACTAGATCCTGGCCCAGATCTAGTCCTCTTAACTCCAACCATTAACTTGAGCTTTGTTATCTCTTTGAGTGCTTCTTCCAATTGTTGAGACTTTTCCCGACGACTTTTGTGAGCAGATTCTAGCTCTTCCTTCTGATATTTAAGTTGCAACCTGTAATCCTTCTCTTTCTCCTCGCGCTCCTTCTGATCTTTTTCCCATTTATCTCTCCATAAGGTTATAACTTGATTAGCTTCCCTAAAAATTTACCGTTCTTCTTATACTCGGTCTTTCTTCTAATATCCATCAAACCTTTTCTTCTGAAATAAGCTTCTCTCCTAGAGAACTCTTTCTCCTTGACTTCGATCTCTTGGTGTATTTTTTTAATCTTCTCTTCTAAAACCTGGTTAGCATGATTCATGCGATGATACAAGCAAGTGACTTCATAATTCTCAACCCTAACCTCCTGCAGCTGGGCCTCTAGCTTCTTGTACTCTTCAAGAGGAACGGTAGTCTGTGGTTCGTTCACAGGAGGAACTAGAGTAGAGAATGGCAATAACACTGCCCGAGCCCTACTCTTCATCCATGCCTCGTACTCCGAGAAAGTTTGATTATTACTCTTACCAAAGCGAACGACTCCTTCCCTTCTGATACACTTCCAAGCTCATGCAGCCTTCCTTACTAATGGCATATTATCTTTCACCAGGAAATAGAATGTAGGAACCAATTCTAAGTCTTCTAACACTTCTCTTAAAGCATACTCCAACTGTCTTCTCATCAAGACTGGGTTATAATTGATCCCTAACAAAGGTACATTAAGGTAATTTCCACAACTGGTGATGAAACATGTACTCTTCAACCTTAGAGTAATCCACCTGACATCCTTAGCAAACAACCTTTCCAGCTTCTGAGCCCAAACTAAAGCATGATCACTAAACACCCCAGTACTAGGAAAATGCCTCATAAACCACATATGGAGTAAAGGAGCGCAACATCGGACTAAACCTCCCTGTTTCTTTTCAGTCTTGTAGTGCACTGAATAGTACAAGTCTCTCAATAATGTAGGCACTAGATTCTGCAGTAAGAAGAGATGTATGGCATTCATGTCCACAAACTTCTCAAGATTTTCAAACAATATAATTCCATAGATGGAGAGAGCCAGGATGGCACACACAGAATCCTATTGCGCTTTGGTAGCAAGTTCTTCAACCTTTTTCACTAAAGACTCCAAGGAGAAGCCAGACATACCCCTTTTAGTAATAGTCAAAGAAGTCACCATAGAAAGGCTCAAATAAAGAGCCTTGGCAATATCTTCAGGCGTGGGTTTGCTCATCTCAGCATTGAAAGGAATCTGGTCTTAGATAGGAACTCCTAGAATCAAAGCATACTCTTCCAACAGAGGTCCTAACTAGAAATCGTGAAAAGTGAAGCATCGGAATTGAGGATCATAGTACTGCATAAAAGTATGAATGGCACTCCTCTCAGAAGGATCCAACTCTACCACCACATTCATAATACTCCCGTTAGCTTTCCTAAACTCTTCCGTATGGTTGGCTGTGATCAAATATACTATCTTCTTCAGCATGCCGACCTTCGTGTCGAAGAACTTGTAATGAACATTCTGCTTGCAAGGGTCTTCCATCTCTAAATAGTATACCGGAACTGGAGACAATAAGCTATCCCTGAGAATGAAAAACAAAACATGGTTAATAATGGAATGATGCAATGCAAATGCAAGGCATGTGATCAATCTGGAACTGTCTGGATAGAATACTGAGAGCCAAGTGATCTGAAACCCAACTGTCCTCTGAATAATAACCCTGAACCAGATAATCAACCAAGAAAACCAAGATCAAAGTAACCAGATCAGAACATAAGATAACACTGATAACAAAGGGTATGATGAGGTCAAAGGCTCTGCAAACCTTTAAACCCCTCCCAATCTCACGGGTGTGCTCCGAGTCAAACTTCACGGACTCTCAAATCCGAATAGTAATAATACGTTCACCATTTCTGAGAAATGGCTTATGACCAGATAAGGGAATCGGTTAAGCATTATATACTACCCAGGGAGGTCTCAACGTGACTCCGGGAAAAAACAAGCATCCCTTATAAGTCATTAGCTTCAAGCGCTGAAATAAAGAAACAATAGTAGATTCAGCTTTTGGGATACAGTACTATCGTCATACGACCAAATGCTTTAACTGAGTTCCTATAAGAGAACCATGCCATCCTATGCGAGTTCCCAGTGGGCCCTCAGGTGCGAATGGGTTTGCCACAAAATGTTTTCTGCCACTGTCACCACTGGAGAGGGTTGTTTCTATGAAGGTTCTCAATGATCGGTCCCCATATGCACATAACTATCAAGGTCTTATCCCGAAGTGGAGGAAATCCCCACACAAGATATTTCCAAGACGATCGCAATCTTGGTATGGAACACACCGCCACACATCATGTCACATGCGAGTACAATGTCTGTCCACGCTAATCCTAGGGTGCACTCGAGCTCCGGTTACGAGCTCATCTCACAGTAACAATCCCCAACCCGCCTAAAGAAAACCAGCACAATCCAGACAATCCAGTATAATATGATGCATGGAAAGTAAAATATTGAAAGCGGTAAATAAAGCTGTAAATAAAACTGTAAATAAAATAGTAAAATAAACACACAAAAACAAGCATAAAACACCCAAATGATACAGAAACGAACAAGTGTTAGGAGAGACTCTCAAGGGGAACCAGAGATTCTGGGTTCAATCCCCAGCAGAGTCGCTAGTTGTCGCTCCATGGATTTCCATCCTGGTACAAACGAAAAGTGGCGCAGAAAAGGTAGAGTCACCAGCCATGCATTTTTATCCCGAAGGAACGGGAATGGTAATGCTGCACAAACCAAAGATAAAAGGAAAGGATAAGGTTCTGCGAACCAAAGAACTGGGTTCGGGAGTCGGTTACGACCTGGGAAGGTATTAGCACCATAGATCGTATGTCGTACTCGACGGGATCCATGCTTGCAAAGAAACTATTTCAAAGGGTAAAATAATGAAGTTGTCTCAAAAGAAATGGAACTGAATATGGATAAAAGAAAAGAAAGAGGAAAAATGTAGGGAAAATAAAAGAGTGCTCGAACGGGCCCTACCTCGTTGCCTACGTACCTCATCTGGACATGAGGATTAGAGACGTCGTAGTTCCCCTAACTAGGGGTGGAAAGATTGCTTGTGTTTTAAAAGCTTGAACTGCTTATGTCAATGCTCAGGTGTTGTAGGCTCGGGCGACGAGTGTGTAACTGTCTTGTAGAGTGACAAGTATGAGCAAGTTCTTACGTTGAGAGTGAGTGAGATGAGGGAAGAAGTCCCAGAAGGAGAGACGATTATTCTTTGTTCAATATTTTTTAGGAGCTTTCTACTTTGAGGTTTCCATAGGTGAGTGTAACTAAGTCTTGCTTAATGGTACATGTACTTCTTACATCATCCTGAAATAGAATGGATAAGAGGCACACCTAGCTATGGAAGAAATTCCCAAATCTAGTTCCACATACGAAGGATTAAGCACACTAGCCTATTTAGCTTTATTAAGTGTTTTTGTGTTTTTTGACTAAGAAGTGTTTTTTTAGCTTTTCTTTGTAAGTAGACTCATGCTAAGACTTTTTCATCGTGATAGATATCTAACACCTCGCCCCGAAATGGAACGTGTGCAAGTACCCCACGACAAAGTCTCGTGGCACATGAGAAGACTTGTCATTTATTAAGTGATTTGAAGTTATGTTTTGAAGATGAGAAGAGAAGAGCACCAAAGATCTTAAAGGTAAAAGAACTAAGGGAAAAGACTAATAATCCTATTGTTGTCATGCAAAGATGGACCTAGGTTAGTGTGTTTTTCTATCCTAATGAAGAAGAAGGAAAGAAAAGAAAAGAAAGAAGAAGAAGAAGGTAGAGAAATCAACTTACTTCTCTTTAAAGAAGTTAAGTTATTCTTTAAAGGGGGATGGAGAAAAGTTGAACAAAAGATAACCTAAGCACGTCACATAAACAAGTATGAAAGCATAAAAAGGAAAAGAAAGAGATTTGAAATGTGGATGACATCCACACTTCTCACTTACCATTGCCCCTACAAAAGTTAGAAAACAAATTCACAACATACATTCCAGCGAATTGATCAAGTCATGTTAGCAAATCCATACAATCAACATGTTTAAAACTTCAAGCAAATAAGGTCACCAAACATTGAAAACACACGAACTCACGCGTCGAGGAAATGCAAACATACATCAACCAGCACGCAGATTACTCTTAACAAGCATATAAAACAATAACACAATGATCCAAGATGATCAAGAAAGGTACGGCAAGCAAACAACCCTATAACAACTCAGAAATATCAAAATGCAACAGCGTTAACTGGTTAACCCCTGGGGTTAACCGGTTAACCAACCTAGACCTGCAGCAAAGAAGTCAGAAAAGCAGCGTGTTAATCGGTTAACCCTTGGCGTTACCGGTTAACATTGTGCGTACAACAACAATAACCTGCAAAAAAAAGTCAGTTCCAATCCAGCTTATTTCAATAATCTTCCAACATTCCAGCAATCAATTGTGCACGAAAATTAGACCAAATTCAAAATTAATCAATTACAAATAAATCCACAAACATTATCACATAAATCAATTCACAAGTCAATCAATCAACACAAGCACATTATGGACCTACATCATACACATGCAAATAAGCTAAAAGCAGAAGTAGAACTGAAATTAACCAACCTACAAAGCTGAGATTTGCTTTGGTGAGTGTTGTTCAAGCTGAAAATGATGAAACTAGCAGAGAATTTCCAAGATCCAATGCTCTTCTTCACACACAATGCAAAATAAATGCAAGTTGAGGTACTTGATGCAAAAGCTTGATCCAAAAGCACTTCTAAGCACTAAACCAAATCTGAACCAGTAGTAAAACCCATAAATGAATGCAAAGCAAGCAATGGATGAAGGTCTAGTTCCAAGATCAAAAAATTTCAATGCAAAATTTGATGATATTCAAAGAAAAGGAACTTTGAGTGTTTGAAGATTGGGAGAGAAATGAGAGAGAATTGTGAGAGAGCTCTGCAAATTCAGAAAATGAAAATGTGAATTATGAGTGTGTGTGTGTGTGTGTGTGTGTGTGTGTGTTGGTTTAGAGGGAATTGGAATAAATATCATTTAGGTTTGGGGCCCAAAAATGTGGCTTGGAGTTAGCTTAGAAAGGTGATTAGGAATTAGCTTTGGGATTAGGCTTGGTAACCATTCTAGATCCTTCTCCACAATTCCAAATTAATTCAAATGAAATAAAATCTGAAATGTGAGAAAAGGAGCCAAAACAAGCATGCTGAACTTGCTGCCAAGTTTCAAATTTCACAGCCGTTAACTGGTTAACCTATAGCGTTAAGCGGTTAACGCAGGCAAAATTTGAATTTTTCCCTCCTTTTGGTGGGAAACCTCAAGAATGCATATGCACCGTCCATTATGAGCTGATCTTGATTCTCATCCATTCTAAAGCTTTGACAATGCCATTGAGCTTGTAAAACATGTGAGGATGTTTTGCGAACTCCCCACCAGATCACTTGGCTTTCCCTTTGTCTTTGAGGAATCAAATCTTCGAATTTTTTCTTTGGAGCATCAAAACTTGTTGGATAATTGATCACATGCCCTAGGCTTCTAATTATGAATGTCATGACTCATATTTCTATGCCCAATGCTAGGATATGTGAGTTACATGCTATGCTATATGATATGCAAATGACGCGAAAAAGAGCGGTCAAATTTTGGAGCGTTGCAATGATGAACATAATTTTAATAGAAACTCTATGAACAAACCTAATGTAAGTTTGAATAACCATATTCATAAGGTCGTGGTGGAGAAAATGGATAACCTATAGATGCAAGAAAAAGGGAAACAATAGAGGAAGAGTGAACTACTATCCTTATCCAAAACAAGAAGAGGTTAATGTTGTAAATTGAAGATACTCCAAAAAATTATACAAAATCATCAGCAATAATAATGACCAGCCTTTTGGTCAAGGTTTCCATAGAGGGATGAAGCTCCAATCTCAACCCCTAAACCATCCGAGTTCTCAAGCATATGATAAGATGTTACTCCCCTGATATTCTTTATTTATCTGAAACAAATAATGTAATTTTGATAATAAGTTCATTAGTACTATGAAAATTGGTCCCTTAACCAATTCTTATTGTTAGTTGTGGTAGAAATGGTCTAGGTAAGGATGGTGGTTTTATGTTGCTTTGGTCCAATGATGTTAATATTTTGATCCTTGATTCAAATAAAAAATTGATTGACTTCTATATAATGACTCATAATAACCATGAGAATTATATTCTTTGGAGAGGAACTGCTATATATGGTTCCTTAAAATCAACCAAAAAAACCTTACTTGTCATATGATCAACAATCTGGCTCAAAGAAACTATCACCCGAAATGGATCATTTTTGGTGACATGAACATAATTACTTGTAATCTGAAAAAAGTTAGGGCAATCCGTTAGACTTAAAATTAACCCATACCATCAATAATATATAAATTGTTTAACAAAATCAAAGTAGTCATTTTCGTTAAATGGTGGCAGAATTATTTTTTATTAATTTATTTTAGAAAATCTATTTAAATTAATTTTCACAAAATTTAATATAAAATATTTGGGCCCAAAGGCCATATTCTTAACAATAGCAACTCAATAGTCAATTTTTATTATTATTGTGTAAACAAATTATGTAAAACACTAATATTTGTTATTGGTTATTCAATGTGTGACTTCTAAAACTTAGTCACCGGTCACAAATAGAGAGGAATCAAATGCATCATTTCAAAGCATTGTCCCTTTCCCCTCATCCCATAGTCGTGCAAAAAATATTCCAATAAGCAATCATCCAAGTACGCAGTTTCAAATCATCAAGATGGGAAACACGAGAGACTGTAATTTTTATATCCCATATGCAATCAGAGACAACACTGGTTTGGCTTTCCAGGTGCCATATGATAAGGCCAAACCCGCATCCATTGATGATGGTATTGATAGCAATGTCATACCAAGAGAATTTGTGAACGTCTGGCCAAAATTGGATGCCTTGCAACTAACTTTCTGCATATACCCTTCAAGCCACACAGAGAAAGCGACATTATGTCTAGGCTTGGCACTCGTGCTTTTCGCACTTCTGTTATCACATTTCTCATGAATAATTTCAATCATCCTGATCCACAAATTTGCAACATGTGTCAATATTTGAGTGATGTATTATCCTGACTTACGGGTTGTCGAAGAGGCGTATAATTTGGAAGAGCTCATTAAATCAATTGCATCTTATAAGTATCCTCAATATTCAATGTGGGTTTAAATGTATGGGTTAGAAATTCAATAATATAGCTATCTGCATCTTTTCCAAATCTACATAATATTGGAAATTAATTATGTTGTATATGATTTTAATTGGCTATGGTGCAACTTGTTATTCAGAGATGAGGGAAGCTGGTGTTCGAAGTTTGGAAGGGAATCCAATTGCCATTGCTCGTGCTGCTGCACTGAGAGTAGCAGAGCAAGAAATAGTTGCAGTAGCTTTTGTTGAAGTTCCACATCGAATTTATAATAAGAATGTTGAGTGTTTATAAAGCATTTGTTCACGTTAGAATATCAAATCTTGACTATTAGACTGTGAGTGTAAAAATCATGGGCTTCAAACCCAAATATTTTAAATTAAAGTTTGTGAAAATTAATTTCAATAGATTTTCTAAATAATAAAAAATTATTATGCCATCTCTAAAGGTAGTAGGGAAACATGGTGTAATTATCAACAAGGTGACAAAGTGTATCTCGGCCAGGCTTGAAACATTTATGGCTATAAAGGATTCAATGACTTTGTTTCCTTATCATAAGAATACTTACCTTCCTAAGTCTAAATCCGACCATAATCCCATATTGCTTAAGTTCCATCCAAATATTTACACTCAAAGAAGAATGAATCCCAAGGAGAAACCCAAGAGATTTGAAAACCTCTAAATGGAAAACCCGAACAATGATAACATTATCCATAAAAGTTGGAAAGATAAAATTAATCTAGACCCCAAATACAAGTTAAACCACACTTTGGATACTTTATGGGTGTGAGGAAAGTCCAAGTTTACCCAACCCACTAAAGAGATAACTAAGTCGAGTAAATTGCATAAAATCCTGCAAGACAATAATTTCCAGAACAATAATTTCAATCTGATGGTGAAAATTCAAGATAAATTTGATTTTATTCTTGAGCAAGAAGAGACATGGTGGGATCAAAGATGTAAAACACATTGGTTGATAGAAGGGGACATGAATACTAAATATACTTTCATTATAAATCCATGCAAAGGAAGGACCATAATAGCATCAGAGCTATTGAGAAAGATAATTAGGACATCATGCAAAAATAAGAGGAGATTCAGCAACTTATATTACATTTCTACAAAGACCAATTCATAGCTGAAAACTTGGTGATTCACCTAGATTGTTTTCAAACTTAGCATACAACTTGTACTATAGATATGGTCAACAATCTATAGGTTCCTTTCTCTAGGGAGGATATTATTTTTGCTATAAAGAACCTTAAGAGCAATGTTGCCCCAGGCCTGGATGGGCATCCAGTTATGTTCTTTCAAATGTCGAATCAAGGTATAATGCTACATCAAAGAATGTATGTCAAAGATATACTCAAGAGATTCAAAATGGATGATTTGACTCATGCATCTTATCCTATCGAACCAAATTTGAAGTTATAAAAGCATGGATAGGAAGACAAAGTCGATGAAACTTTGTTCAAACAAATTGCCAGATCTCTAAGATATGTGTGCAACAGTCGACCTGATATATGTTTCTCATTTGGATAAGTAAGCAAATACATGAGTGAACCAAGGGTGTCACATATGAAGGTTGAAAGAAGAATCATATGATACTTAAAAGGATTGACAAACTATGGAATTCTATTTCGACGAGACTCTAAAAGCAAATAAGTTATGGTTACTTATTATTCAGATGCTAATTGGCGTGAAGATAAGGAAAAACGAAGAAGCACTACTGAATATTTCTTTCAAGTATTTGGTGCTCCAATCTCATGGTGCTCGAGAAAGCAACCTATGGTGGCATTGTCATCGTGTGAGACTGAGCATATAACAGAATCTTATGCTGCATGTTATGGAATTTGGATAAGATTTGTGCTTGAAGAAATGGAGGTTGAAGTGAAGAAACTTTTGGTACTACAGATCAAAAATATGCCATCCATAAATCTGACGAAGAATCTAGTTTTGCATGAAAGAAGTAAGTACATCGAAGTTAGTTTTCACTTCTTAAGGGAGGAGGTGAATCGAGTTGAACTTGAAGTAAGGTATTGGTCAAGTGAAGCACAATTGGCCGATATTTTCACCAAAGGATTGGAGATCGACAGGTTTCTAACTTTGAGAAAGAAATTCAGATCGACAATGATTAATGTGTTTCGACAATTTGGATTATATGGGGTATTGAGATATTAGATATAATCCAAGTTGAATTGTGTGCCCTAAGCCCATAAGCTAATTAGGGTTTATGATTTGTTACTTAGTTTGTTATATTTGTTGCTTAGTAGTCAAGTCACTTAGGTGTATATAAATAGACACTTTGTAATTTAGTTCTATAATTCATTCAATAATATCAATCATTATTTCCTTCTCTCTCTCTATATATATATCTATCTATCTCTCTCCTCACTAAAAGTGCCTTACACACTAACACATTTCACCCTTACAAAACAAAAGGTTCGATCGAGTTGGATGTGAAAATTGCAAGATCCACCGAAGATATTTTGAAGACGTTGCAACGTCTTACTTGATTATGAAATATATTGCTTGTTTTTTATGTATGTCATAACAATTATCGATGTAATATTTCGATTTTTATGTATGTGATAATAATTATCGATATTAATTTATCTGTGATTGTGCATTTGTATCATTTCTGCAATTATTACTTATTCATTAAGATCCAAAAATATATCTCCATAAGATACATAAATATGCATTTTTGAATTAAATCTAGTCATAGAATAGGGGATGGTTAAAAAATAAAAGAATTTTATGTGAATGAGGTAATTTCGGAAATTCATCTCCGAATTCTAACAATAATTTTAATTTTCACTAAAGTGGATAAATAATAGCTTACGAGGCATTAAATAATTCCCAAAAAGTAAACAACAAAACTCTAGTACCTTTATATAAAAAGAATTATCAAATATGCTTTAAATGTCTTGCCTCTCTTACATAAACTAACAAAAATTATGAACCGGGAAAAAAACTATTTACGAAATACAATTACAAAAGGTAAAAAAAAATTAACCAATAAATTTCATATATTTTGTAGTAGAAAAGCAATTTATGAATTGCTTCAAATTCCTTATTCTCTCTATTATCCTACAAATTAATGCTTGGACATGGCACGAGCATAGAAGTTGAAACGCCACAACAATATTTTGGAACAATATGGTGGAATTCCCTTCAACTTAGTTTCATCTTCTAGAACTACTTGCTTCACAAACTTGATTGAATTCTAAGAAAACCACAAAAAATAAAAGTAGCATCATTATTATGTCAAAAAACAAAATAGCAACAACATTGTTTGGTACAAAACATAACATGGAGTAGAAAACACTACATAATTAGTATTGTTTTATTCAATTAGTTCAACTAATTAATCATGTTGTCATTATACATTACTTAATACATAATTTTTCTTGCGTTTGAGTTTTCTTTTTAAAGCAGTTGGGTAAATGTTAACTAGACGCAAGTAAAATAGTAAGAAATGAAGGAATGCTATTACCTAATTTAGAATGAGATTAAACATGATTATGAAGTGATTAATTACCTGAGAAGTGTGTTTAACAGATGAAGTTCTACCCCATCTTTCAGGGTCCCAAAGAATGGAACTATTGAATGCAAAACTTGAAATATGAATGGGAGGAGTTATTGTTTCATTGTTCATATTTCTTAAATGCCATCCAATGACTTGTGATGAGTCACATACAGGTCCTTCAAGTATTATTCTTTTTCTGTTTGGAAGTAATAATGCTGTTGGCCATGTACCAAAGACCCTGCTCAAAATATATTCTCACATTAATACATAATTAATATTGAAGAATACTATTATTTTGTCAACAAAACAAACAAAAAAAAGATTAAACACATACAAAAAAAAAAATTAAATTTGTAAAACTCACCTAGTAATTATAAAATATCATAATTAATTATAGATTTAATTAAATTTAAAATATAATAATGAGCTAATAAATCAGTGATATTAAACTATATTTTAATATTTGTTGAAATTTAAATAATTAAATTATCTATAATATTGTATTTCAATTTTAATTTATAATATTAAATTTAAATATATAAATAATTTAAATATTTAAATAAACATAAATTATTGAAAATATTAACAATTTTTTTAAATTAATTCTAATAAAAAAATATTATTAATATTTATTTAAAAAGTATTTTGTATGGTATGAAATCTAACATATTTAATTAAATAGTTTTCTTTATATATACTCTTTTTTTATCTCATGAGTGTAGGTTTGACGTAAACTAGACTAAAATTTAACATCTATATTAATCGACTTGTTCTATTTCCACTCGTCAACTTGTTCTATTTTTACTCGACAATGTAACAAAATAATCCATAAAATTAAAAATCCTCATTACATTAATCTTTTTGATGAATAATCCTGGCTTGAAATTGTATGAGAAAGACTAATGTAACCAATAATTTTTAATTCAATAAATATTTTAAAATTTCAATAATATTAAAAACCAGATTGATTTGTCCCTACAGTAAAATTTAGAGGTACTAAGTTGAAGACTCAAAAAAATTATCATCATCATCTTTTCCTATTTGGTATACCTAAAGATTTCCTTACTAACCTTTTCTCCACCAAATTGAAAAAAAAAAAGTTTATTTTTAAAACTTCCCCCCACTAGCTACATTTAAATTAGGACAAACCAATATAAGACATAACAAAATAATAATATAAACATATAACAAAAAATTACTAATTAGTTAAGCAAATAAAAGGGATTATAGAAAACATACTCAATATCTCTAAGCTGTTGAAAGAATTGAAGATCATAAACATTTGAAAGTCCAGCAAAATGAACAATCCCACTCAATCTATGATGTTCAATATGACTAAGTGCTAAATTTCTCTGATGATTCAGTTCACTTTCTAAATCCTCAAACTCTTCACTGAAAACAACATGTCTATACATAATACCAGTTTTCCTTAAAATCTCCGACAATTCGGGAGAATCGGTTTTTGCTTCAACTACAATCCAAAGCACCGGTTGATCCACCAGCTTTATAGTATTCGCTAACCTTCTCAAAAAAACATTCTGATAAGGTAGTTTTGTGCTGGTTGGAGTTACTATGATAACAAGTCTTTTTGGCTTTAACTGAGGTAACAATTCTGCATGCAACTTTGTTGTTTTTTGGCTATGAATTTTCGGCGATGAAGCTATCGAACTTTTGTTACTATTTTGCGATGAAATTTGAGATGGTTGAGGTGCCGTTACAAATTCTGTTATATTTGAAACTGCGAATGCAACTTCGATTTTGCTAGAAAAAATTAAAGATTTACCTGATGGAGCTAAACCGGTGAAAAAACCCATAACAAAACATAGAGAGAAATGAAGCATGGCTTTTTTCCATAAATGGGTTTTTTTCTTTGACCTTTCTAGTGAACCCATGGTATGAAAAAATGGACCACAAAAATTTTCAGGTTGGAAGAGAATGAAGGGAAGAGAAGGTTATTTAAAATGTAATGTAAAGTATAAAGTATTGGTGTTCAAGAAAACGTTTGAATTGTTATGAGGTTATGATTGATACTTTCAAACTAAATTATTAGTTTTTGTTTGGAATTGCTTCACTTGGTTGTGACTTGAAGCAAAAGTAATATATAAAAATATGAAAAATAAATTTTTATGTGAGAGTGAGAGGATGAGTTGCTATCTTATACCAAATAGCTGTTGAGATGGTACCAATCTATCTTTTTTTTTTTTGCACCTGTCTTTTTAACTATTATTAGTGATTAGATTTTGGTTTACTTAATCATTTATAGTTTTGGGTGAATGGGTGGTTTTTTGGATCAATATAGGGTTGACTAGTTTAATTAGAGGAATGTGCATAAAAATTTAATTAAAGTTTGACTGTGGAGTTTTTTTGGCAGGATAATTATGAGCATAATGAATGTTTTGGAGTATAGAATTATTGCAAATAGGTGGGTGATTATAACTGAGAAGTAAGATAATAATGTGGGATTTGGTGATCAAAGTCCATGCATATTAATTTGATTTGAAGTATTGCCCCCACCAGTTTTACACCTGCTTCATATTCATATTTTTAAAATGTGTGGTTGTGATGGAGAGAAAATATAATATTAATTTAAAAAACTATCTTTAAAAATAATAAAATATTTTTGATATTTATTTTAGTTATTTCGAAGGAACCTAATAAAA
Organism: Lathyrus aphaca; assembly: GCA_963966055.1. Taxonomy (NCBI): domain Eukaryota; kingdom Viridiplantae; phylum Streptophyta; class Magnoliopsida; order Fabales; family Fabaceae; genus Lathyrus; species Lathyrus aphaca. The sequence goes on along the minus strand of OZ014525.1, from coordinate 68,014,926 downwards.
TATTTTTTATATTTATTTTAGTTATTTGGAAGGAACGGTTAGATGATAAGTGTTTTGGACAACTTTGATCAAAATAAATTGGACCATAAGGAAGATGGTTTGCGAGCACAATATTTATTAGAAGCACTGTGTGGAGAAGGTTTTGTTGTGTTTAGAGATTTCTTATGTGCAATCACTCTAGTTGTATGATTATGAGGGAGTTCCCCGATGAGTCTTGCATAGTTTGTTGTCTCCACACACTTGACGTCATTATTAAAGTCCGATGATGGATACAACCAATTGTTGTGGGTTCTATTTGGAGGCGGTCAGTAAGGAAGTGACATGATATCTCAATGACTTTCAATTTGGAATCGTGGTATCGGGTGGGGTTGAGGTCAGTTTACACAGTGCCAAGAGGGTGTTAAGCAAGCGGCATGGAGATCAATCTTTGATTATGCTCACTATAGGCATGGCAAGATAACTCGTACCCACAGGTACCTACCCGAACCCTCCACGAAGTTGATGGGGAAAACCCGCTTTGACTGGGTTCGGGTTTGGGTTCGGGTTTTTCCTGATTATAAAATATGGGGATGGGTTAGGTAATGGGGCACTATTATCTGCCTCGTTCACTTTATTATGTAGATTATTTTTTATTTTTTATGTTTTGATTTGTATTTATTATTTAAAACACTTAAAATGTATATATGGATTTTATTTTATTTTTTTTAATTTTATTATTGGTAATGTAATTTGATATTGGAAAAAAAAATTCTATTAAAAAAATTGATTTCACTAAATGGATGGTGGCGGGGCGGGGACCCAATCCAAACTTATTTGGGACGGGTTTAGGTTTTAATTCTCGTTTGAGGCGGGGAACGTGGATTGTTTGAGGATTCCAGGTTTGGGTTTGGGGGAGGTAAAAATCGTCTCCGACCCGCCCCGTTTCCATGCCTAGCTCACGGTAGATTTCAAGGATGCTTTCAACCTGGTAGATCGATCAGCCATACTATGAGAGTTGAGGGTGATATGATCATTTATTTCCTTGTGGGTTGAGTTTCTCTAAGGTAATGCAACAAGGTTATACCTTAGGGATGGCATATTATGTCAGCCATTATATCATTAGGTCCTCTTTTTTTTGCCCTTGTGTTACATTCACCTATTCATCATATCATATCATTGACAATTGTAATATTTTTTTCATGCCTAGTATCTTAATAGGAGACCATTATATAGGATTTAGAAGAGGTGGCTAAAACCTTTTAGGGAGACCAGTCCAAGATTGAATATTGGATTGAATATTCATAAAATTGAGATCTTTTGGCCTTCATGTGATGATAGTAAACTTTGTAGAGAGTTATTTTCTTCAGACAGTGGGAGACCAATTTTGGGGATGGAGTTGCCTGGAAGGTTTGTTAGTCGAGATGAAAGCTTTATTGAGGATTTGTCCATGAAGAGGGTGGCTAGGGTTGTTTAATTAATGCATCTTCTGCCACAACTAAGGGATCCTCAAAATGAGCTTTTTCTACTTCGATATTGCATGGGTATTGCCAAACTCTTTTTTGGCCTTATAATGTGTCATCCTAATCATATGATAAAGCAACTATTTGATTTCATAAAGAGTTGTGTAAGGCGGTTGAAAGCATTGTGGTTGGTGAAAGTCCTTTCTCCGGGGACCTTCATTAGAGGGTGGTTTCTTTACTTATTAGAATTTAGGGATTGGGGTTGTACTCGGCAATAGAGACTACATCATACGCGTTTGTGGCTTCTAGGACCCAATATTGGTGTTACATGATCATATATTAAGAGACAATATAATTTGTGGTATGTACCTTGATTTCGACAGAGCTTTGGATGGTCTTAGTGTTGTGATTCCAAATTTTGACCTTAGCAGTTTTACTAGAAAGGATATTGTCCCTCCTAAAGCACAACATGTTATGGCGAATTTTTTTTTAGTAAAAGTGTTCAGGACATGGAAAGTAAATTTTTATAAGACCACAACACATAAAACAATTTTTGGTTGTTTGCAAGTAGTGCATGCTGAAATATTTTCTCCATGTTATCCTTATTAATGGTTTAGGACAACATATGTCTCAGTAAAGTATCATACCATCCTTAAATACTGACTTATGATTCCCTTATTTCTGTTGATGAGTTTTGCTTTATTTGCCGCAAGATGTGCTTGGATACATTTGGAGAACATGCCATTCATTGTAAGGAACTTTCAGAATTCAAATATCGATATGACTTTGTTAGGGATGTCTTATTTGATATATTTCAGCATGTCAGAGTATCTGCGAAGAAAGAGACACATGTGAATATCTTGATTGACCCACACGAGTGAAAATCGACACTTAGGCCACCAAATGATGTGGTGTCGGGTGGATAGGAGGGAAACACACATGTGTATACTTGACTTGTGTTTCTCCAATGGAGAAACTAAGGACCGGTAGTTTTACTGTGCAATTGACAACCCTCAAAGTCGCTTCAAGTAAAGTGGTCAAGTATGAGAAGTCATGTTGAGCACATTCAACATACTTTCATATCATTTGTCTTTTACATTTGTGATATTCTAGCACCAGAAATAGTGAATTTTGTTTACAGAAAGTGAAAAGGTTAAAGCATAATATATATATATATATATATATATATATATATATATATATATATATATATATATATATATATATATATATATATATAAGAAGTCATACAAATACTACGTCAATGTTATCATCAAAAAAATATTACATCATGTCATCATCAAAAAATACTACGTCAATGTCATCATCAAAAAATATACTACATCAATGTCATCATCAAAAAATATTACATCAATGTCATCAAAATAAAGTACATCAAAATAGACACCACAATAACTACTGTGTGTGTCGAACTACAACTGTACCATCTCATCTTCATGTCCCTTTGTCGTCTTGTTTGTCTCTACCTCCTCCTTGACCGCCCGATCTACGTTCTCAGCCATCTATCTCACTCGTCTTGGCGAGATGTATGTGGTACATAAGCGTCCCCCCTGTCACCGTAAGAATCTCATCCAATATATGTATGTGACCAGACCCCTCGGGGAAGAAACTGGGCCCAATGCCTGCCCGCACAATAGTAACTATCTGACAACGTCGATGCAACACATCCCGAGTGTGATCCAGTTGAGACTGCTCCTCCTCTAATATCTCATGATGAGTTGGTCTGGGAGGTGATCCCTCTATAGTGGCCACCATGTAGGGATGTGATACGGAAAAGAACCACCTGATGTAGCTATCGACGCAACTCTGGTCTCTATCATCTCTAGTCGCTGAGCCTCGTCTGGTACCAAGTGGTTCTGATTGTCAACAAATAACTTGACTATATGCCTACGGGTCAGTCCAAGATGAGTGGAGATAGCACGGTGCCTGGGTATGGTCTGAGTATAACCGAACTGTCGCATGACGTGATCAGGCAGATATGGCACAATGATGGTCGAACTGCATGCCAATCATCTATTGAACAGTGAGATGTTATCAAACGAATGTATCTGATGGTGATTTTCATACATGTTGTATTTGATGTTCTCAACAACCATGCAGTCGAGATAGACTATGTACAGGTTGACCGCCTGGTTCCCTCTCAGCGGGAGAAAGGTACGTGCCCCGGCTAGTCCTCTATGTACTCAGGCACACTGCCCCACACAGTTATGAACGGGAAATGTTGAAAGATCCAAGCCTTAATTGAAAAAAAAACATCGGTATCAAGCTTTATCACGAAAATATAATGAAAAAAGTAGAAGAGTATAAGATTGATACCACGTATAATGAACAACTACTTGCGACATTCCTGGTCTTCCATATGCATCCCTCTGAGAGTCTCGAATATGTGTATGCCAACATATCCGCACCCCAGTTGTACTCATGAATCCATGCGAGATCTAAGAAGTACCTGAGGTAAGCTACATCGGTATATGTGGAGCTGGTGTCCACAAACATCTATGTGTCGACCAAGTATAACAAGTAACATCTCAGCGACTGCTTTCTGTGTATCTCGACCTCAGTCAAATCACCCTCTGCCAATCCTGCAGCAACCATAACCTACTCATATCTAGTGGTCAGGGTGGAAAATCTTACATGAGCCCCGCGCGTATTATCCACCTCGTCCAGTGCATCCCGTAGATAGTGCCCAAGCTCCTCAACCATAAGATTTATCGCTTCCTCCTTCGCTATCCTACCGTGACGAGGGAGTGTACCCCTGATTGATATATAATAGACATGAGACATCATCAAGGGTAATGGTGATCTCATTGTGTGGTAGATGGAAGGAGGAGGTCTCTGGGTGCCATCTCTCCGCAAAAGCCATGAGCATACTATTGTTGATCACGCCGTACCCAATCTCACAAAGGTCCTTCAGACCAGAGTTAGCAAAGGACAGTCTGGAACCACTTCGCCTCTGGAAAATCCAACCTCTTCCGCCCATGCTTATAGAACATCTAGGGGTCACACGTCTGAAAATTTACAAAGAAAACAATTTTAATAAGAAACAGTGGTACAAATAATAAATTCTGAATGAAAATAAAAGAAATAATTTGAGTAATATTATCTCTCCCTCCCAAACATGTTGGGCAATATGCTCTGTGTAACATGTCAACAGGGACATATCAGATAAACCCCTGGAAACCCTTAGGAGCATCATCATCGTCACCAGCATCCTCCTGTATATGCCCCTCTGGAGATGGGACAAGATTTACATCAGGCTCTGGTAGTGAAATTGAATTGTCCTAACGTCGCCTGTGGAAAGGCAGAGACTGTGATGTACCCTTAGTAGCATCCTGACGCCTCCTGGTTGAAGAAGTGTCATGGGCCTGTGATGTAGACGGTTGTACATCTGTCTAGACTTGTGATGTAGACGGTTATACATCTGTTTGGGTACGTGCACGTCAGACAGATGCATGTTGGGCAAGCCGTCCATGTATCAGTCGGGGGTCTGAATGTGAATCATCCATATAGTCAACAAGATATAACCAATAAATTAGAATTAGATACAAATAAATTGAATAACAAAAAAAAGGAAAAAAATATTTTTTTTTGTTTTCGTAAATGCATCCACGGAAGGCTTCCACAAATGCATTTGCGGAAGCACCTAGAGTTCACAAAGTTTGAGTTATTCCGCAAATGCATCTACGGAACATTCTAACGTTAATTTGTTTCGTAGATGCACCTACAGAAATTTTTGCAACTTCAAAATAACACATGAACGCCATTAACGACTCCAACATAAAAAAAAACGACATTTTGAAGCCCTGATCGTCCGTTTAATCCAACACACAATACATACATTGTCTCTAAACTATGTTTCTAAAATTATCTAATGATTTATACACCTAAAAATATATTCTAAATCGATTACGGAGAAAACTTGAAACTAACTTGAAAACTCGTAAACTCGAAAACTTACTGATTACATTGAGTTATGGGTGATTAGGAGTGTGTTAATCGTTGTAGATGGTGCTCTGTGTCGAACTCGAGTGAAAACGACGTGTTTTGGTGAAAAATCAAATTTTGAAGTTGAGAGAATGAAGGAGAGAGTATGAAGAAGAAGATGAAAAGTGAAGAATGGGGAGGAGAAGAGTGTGACGCGAATTGTATAAACATATGTTTCGGAGATATATAACTGAAAATATTTTGTAGATGTATCTCCGGAACAAACCAATGTTGAGAAAAAAAATGGTGCGTCCGGAAATACATCTTCGGATGCAGGAGGACAAATTTGGAAACTTGCATGGTGCGTAATAAACTCATGGGGTGAGGTAAGAAATTCTCATAGTTTCAATAGTTGGTTGATCGCTCGACCATGGATGTAATCTGGAACACTTATTTATATTTATTTATATATTAAAATTAATAAGTTATTATATTTCTAAATGAACATTTAAAATAACAAGTAAAATTAACATAAATTAAAAATAAAATAAAAAAGATGGGTAGTTTTGTAATAACACTCTAACAACATAAGTACACAACACTAGTATTCCCTGTCGTTGAACACTAACCAGAGACTTTCAGGTGCGTTATTTTCAGTAATCATCACTTCATAAATTTCCTCCAATTTCGAGTTGTTAAACTATTTTCAAGTTGGTCACTATGCACATATACAGTTTTTCCAACTCCTTGTTGTACACAGTTTACAATTCAATGTTGTTGCATAGTAGCTGTTTGACAAATTGCCAGAGAGAGAGAGAGATAGTAAGAAATTGCAAGTGACTTTAGCATGATATAGCACATTCAGTGACATGGTTCATGTTAATATTTCATACATTAACATTGGAAATACTCATTTTCTGCTCATCCTACTACTGTTTTTTGTTATAACCTTAGTCAGAATCAGAAACACTCGTTTGTAACCACTTCACTGTCCTGAAACTCAAACCATCTTGCCCTTTAAGGTTTCTTCTGTTTTCGTCAAATGTAACAATAGTTTTAGTTCTTATAGTTTTCAAAAACCCCATCCATGTCTATGACAATTCAAAGCTTCATTCGATGTATGCATAATTATGTTAGACCTATTCTGCAACCAGCAACTGTCTCCAATCTAAGTACAGAGCTACCGACTAATAGTTACATAACATTGTTGTGTAAGCAACAGCATTACAAGGAAGCGCTGGAAGCATTTGATATTCATCTAAAGAATCCGAATATTCATCTTGAACCAAGCACGTATACGAGTTTAGTTTTGGCTTGTGCCAACTCTAGATCACTTGAATACGCAAAGAAAATCCATGATCACATTTTAAAATCCAGCTGCCAGCCAAGCATAATTCTCCAAAATCATATTATTAATATGTATGGAAAATGTGGTTCTATGAAGGATGCTAGAAAAGTTTTTGACACAATGCAGCTACGAAATGTGGTCTCTTGGACTTCACTGATCTCTGGATACTCACAGAACAGTCAAGAGAACGATGCCATCATCATGTATATTCAAATGATGCAATCGGGTCAATTTCCGGACCAGTTAACCTTTGGAAGCATAATTAAGGCTTGCTACATTGCCGAGGATATAGATTTAGGTAGGCAACTGCATGCTCATGTCATTAAATCATGGTTTGGTCATCACTTGATTTCCCAAAATGCTCTTATTTCAATGTACACTAATTTCGGACAAATCACGCATGCGTCAAATGTATTTACAATGATTTCTACAAAGGATTTAATTTCTTGGGGTTCCATGATTACGGGATATACTCAACAAGGTTATAGGATAGAAGCTTTATATCTTTTCCGAGATATGCTCAGGCAGGGTGTTTATCAGCCAAATGAGTTCATATTTGGCAGTGTTTTCAGTGCTTGCAGCAACCTTCTTGAACTAGAGTATGGAAAGCAAGTACATGGAATGTGTGCTAAATTCGGTTTAGGCAGGAACGTTTTCGCTGGATGCTCCCTTTGCGACATGTATGCGAAATTCAGCTTTTTACCTTTGGCAAAGACGGCATTCTATCAAATTAAAAGCCCCGATATAGTTTCATGGAATGCGATTATTGCAGCATATGCTGACAGGGGTGATGCTAATGGAGCCATAGATTTCTTCCGACGGATGATACAGACGGGACTGATCCCCGATAGCGTTACTTTTATTTCCTTACTTTGCGCTTGTGGGAGCCCCACCGCATCTAACCAGGGCATGCACATTCATTCTTACATTGTCAAAATTGGTCTTGATAAGGAAGTAACCGTATGCAACTCCTTGTTAACCATGTACACAAAGTGCTCAAATCTATATGATGCATTAAATGTTTTCAGAGATGTAAATGGAAATGCCAACTTAGTTTCTTGGAATGCAATTCTTTCAGCATGCTTGCAGCACAAGCAAGAAGGAGAGACTTTCAGATTATTTAAACAAATGCTTTTCTCAGAAAATCAGCCTGACAGTATCACTATAACTTCTCTATTAGGAACTTGTGCTGAGCTGACATCTTTAGGAGTCGGAAATCAAGTGCATTGCTATAGTATTAAAAGTGGGCTAGTGCTTGATGTTTCTGTGTGCAATGGATTGATTGACATGTATGCAAAATGTGGATCACTTAAACATGCTCGCGACGTTTTTGATTCAACGCAGAGCCCAAATATTGTCTCATGGAGTAGTTTAATTGTTGGTTATGCTCAGTTTGGACTTGGACATGAAGCTCTTAATCTCTTTAAAGTTATGACAAATCTTGGCGTTTGGCCTAACGAGGTCACATATCTCGGGGCTCTCAGTGCTTGCAGTCACATTGGATTGGTGGAGGAAGGCTTGCATTTATACAAGTCCATGGAAACAGAACACGGGATTCCACTGACAAGAGAGCACTTCTCTTGCATGGTTGATTTGCTTGCTCGCGCCGGATGCTTGCATGAAGCAGAGACTTTTATTCAGAAATCAGAATTTGACCCTGACATTACTACTTGGAAAACTCTGCTTGCTGCTTGTAAAACTCATAATAATAAAGTAGACATTGCAGAGAGAGCTGCAGAAAATATACTAAAACTCGATCCTTCCAATTCTGCTGCAATGGTGATGCTTTCTAACATACATGCTTCTGCTGGTAATTGGGAAGATGTTGCTAAACTAAGGAACCTAATGAAACAAATGGGTGTACAAAAAGTACCTGGTCAAAGCTGGATAGAAGTTAAGGATAAGATCCATATATTCTTCTCTGAAGATAGCTCACATCCACAAAGGAGCAACATTTACACAACTCTTGAAGAGTTATGGCTGCAGGTGCTAGATGATGGCTATGATCCTTGCCAGAGGTTAGAGATTAGCCTTTGGTAGTTAAAAAGTTGAAAATTTGTAGTTGGAATTGAGCTACACCTCTCTGTAACAAAAAAAGTGTATCCAAAGTTATATTCAGTTAAATTAATTACATCTGTCCTAGCTGTTTATGGTACAGTTGTTACCTTCAAAATATGCATTTTGCATATGAGGCTTTAGCACAGAAACTATATATAAACCCAAGCTAGTTTTGATGCACCACTACAAGAAATTTCTGATGGCTAACCCTGAGGGTTGATAACATTGTTAATACTAAAATGTATTTGATGTTCTTTATGAGATTTGGTTAATAGGCATTGTAAGTTTAACTATCTAATCTAATATTTCCCAACTATTAAAAAGGTTTCAAGTCCTAAACTATTTAATGATATTATTTTTAATATACCTTTCTCTTTATTTTTAAATCTCTAAATATAAAAAAGTATAATTTAAAAAAAAAAATTTGAGAAAATCAATTACACTTACCTAAATTTCTTAACACGTGAAAACACTTTTTTGAATATTGATTGCTAATTATTTAGATATTTTCCCAAATTAGTATAGAAGATTAAATAGAAATGAAAGTAAAAGACAATGAACACAATTGATCTTTATTAATGCAGTTTGGTCGATGATGTTTATCTTTGAGATAGGGAAGTTATAATTTCCTTAATTTTTGTCTTATGAATTAGGGTTACAATGTTACAAATCAAATATATATAATACTAGAGTTTAATTTATAATAATATTCATAAACCTAAACCCTAATACCCAATTACTCAACAAATAGTTAGGTCTAAGACCCATTTGAAGTTTAGTTACTCCCGTCTAAGATCCATTTGAAATTTCCACATATTTATATTCAACTGAAAGTACAAAGGAAAAGAAAATAGCACACCAAAACATATTTATAAAATAAAATAAAAAATACAAATGAGTGAAGAAAAAAACCAAGACAAAAAGCGACCATAAACATAATGAAACAAAACACGTGACAAAATCAAAGGAAAACCGTCTATACGAAGTCCAAACCAAAAAAGAGGAAGCTAGATCTCAAGCTAACAACACCACCATCAACCGATCAAATCAAATGAAGAACGAAAAAACCACAAGCACTCCAAGCCAAGTCAAAATCTCAATCCATGTTCATTCAAAGGATATGATTCTTAAGTCACTCTGAAAAGACGTAAAAGTTCTCTGCTAATCTACTAAAACACCATTTTCAAATAAAAATAATAATATTCCTCATCATTCCCTTAAACTTAATTTAATAGGAAGGACTAAATTAACTTACATAATAAATTTTGAAAAACTAAAAAGTAGCATTTATTATATAAGAGAATAAAGTGAAAGAGACCCGAGACTATTTAAACCAGCATAAAATGTTAAATAATTGACATACGGAATTGCATGCACACGTGCCTTGGCATTGGAAGAATTACTACGATACTGTGTAGAAAGCCATTACACAATAAAAAATCTATTAAATGAAATGAAGTTTCAACGTTTATCAAATCACACATTTTAGGATCAACAAAATTACATGCTCAATACAAAGTCCTAATTATGGGTGTGGCAATGTATATGATTATATCGTGGTTTGAACTTATATAGGCATTGGCCAACATTGCCAGCACACCATCCACTCACCCTCTCCCCTTTTCATATTTTTGCAGATGGATTATTATAAATTCTAACACTGTTGCATGGTCTTTCAAGAAATAAAGACTTCAAGAAATTTCACAGGTCAAAAACTTGTTCCAATTTGTTGTTGTAATAGGCTTAAAGATCCGGTTCAGTTGAGATAGAATCTTCTTGGGCCGGTGCTTCCTCCACTGCTTTTTCTGTCACTTGTTTTTTTGCAACTTTGTCTGGTTTAGTTGAGATAGAATCTCTTTTGGGTCGGTGCTTCCTCCACTTCTTTTTCTGCAACTCCGTCAACCAGGATGGAACTTCACAGCCTGAGGATGCCATTAGATTAGCTACGTTCTTCAAGAATGGAATATCCTCTTCTGTGTAAAATGTAATTGCTTCGCCACTCCTCCCTGCTCTACCAGTTCGACCTATTGAAATAGCAAAAGTTTTGAATCAAATCATTATTAAAAATTAATGTTAAACAAGGGTGAATATTACAAATCACAGCCCCTCTAAATACTTCTCCAATCTTAAACAATGTTAATGTCGTGACACTAACCAATTCTGTGGATATATGCCGATGCAGAATCTGGGAAATCATAATTGATCACACAGTTAATGCCTTTGAAATCCATTCCTCGAGCAACCACATCGGTGGCAATCAAAACCCATGTTTTACAAGCTCTGAAGTTGTCAACTGCATTTTCTCGCTGAATAGAATTCAAGAGGTTAGAAAGATCACGTCATAGCTATATGCTACAGCTAAATTAATAAATATGCTTTCGTATTTGGATTACCCTACGCTGATGATCAGAGATTAAAAGTTAAAACAGAATTGAATATTAAAACAGGTTTGTCTCGTTTAGTAATGATGAGCAAATTAATTAAGTGCAAAAGCAATTGTGCACAAACAAGAAAAATTATAATTCGACATCTATTGCTTGGAGGTTAGTGCTCGATAGATTGCCCACGAGATTGAATTTGGCGGAAAGGCATATTATCGAAGATGAACACGATAAGGTTTGTTCGTTTTGTTTCCAAGAGATGGAGGATTCCAAGCATCTTTTCTTTTTCTGTATAAAATCTTCGACGGTTTGGAGCAAAATTTGCGATTGGGTTGACATTAGAAGAATCAAGGAATCTAATTGCAGCCTCAATGTTAAGAAGTGGAGTTCGCATCTTCAAGGTCGAGGTAAAGAAGGAAATGTCAATTCAATATGGTTTATTTTTTATTGGAATATTTGTAAAGCTAGAAATAATATCATGTTTAATGATGTTTTTTGTAATGTTGAAGAAATTGTGGATGCCATTAAGATAATCTCTTGGAATTGGTTGATTTTAGGGAGTCCCGGTAGCAAAAAGTGTAGCTTATACGAATGGTATAAGTTTCCCTACGATTTTTTGTAATTTTCGATCCGTTAGTTGTTTGTTGTTCATTGGTTTGAGATTCCCTTAATTTCCTTTTAATGAATTTGCTTATAAAAAAATAAAATAAAAAACACCACACAAATAGTATGGGCCAGATCTTGGTCATATAATTCATGGGTTTTCTTTTTGCATTTCTTGGCTGAAGGGAAACAAGTTTCAGAGTGCCTTCATATTTTCCAACAAGAAATTTATTTTGTTCAAAGGGCTTAAGAACTACCTCTTCTTGAGACAAATCGGAATGGATGACATCAACTCTAATATCTTCGAATGCAAGTTCACCATACAGCTCCTTGGCTCGCTCCTTGCTTTGAACAAAGACCAATACTGGAGGATTTAGACTCTTCGAGATATGGAAGGCAAAACAAAACAAAAACTAAGTCAACAAATGCAAGCAACTGAATACATTAGGAATGAGCAAATAGGAGTGCTGCAACATTATGTTCTTTCCACTAGTTTCAAAGGTAAATGTTATAATAACAAGTGTTCCAAGCCATTACATATTACACTCAAATAGACTATTTAATACCAAACTGAAAGAAGGTAAATATTAAATTATATGCATGCAGCTTACAATCAACAACAAAGCCTTATCATACTATTTGGAGTGAGCTACATGGATCAAACGTCATAATATTCTATCTTATATCATTTTTCTATCCAACTCATTAATCTCTAAATCTTTATTAATAGTTTCTCTTAACTAGGCAGATTAATAACAGGAAATATATATTAATGATAAATTGTAATGAGAGACAAAACATATTGAAGCAGACGAAAAAGAAACTGACTAATGATGCCTTTTATCTAAAGCATTCATTTTAGTTTCATACCTCTGCAAAACTCTGCCGAATTGCTATAAGTTTTCCTTCTTCACTTCCAGTAAAAACCAACTTCTGCTTAATTGTTTCAGAAGCCGTATTTCTGAATCCCATAAAAGCATTAGATGTTATCTTTTACAATAAGGTGAAAAGTTAAAGTAATGCCCAAGAGCGAAATGTTCTATTGTAAATTTTTGTATTGAACTTACTTCCTGCCAACGATTACCCGAACAGCATCATGCATAAGTTCTCGAGCTTTATCTTCAATAAAATCAGGTAAAGTAGCACTGAACAGAGAGCGTGTTATTGAGGGATTTGTGCATGCTTTGATAATAGCATCAATCTGCTTGAACATTCCAGGTTCAAATAGCTTATCAGACTCATCAAGGACAAGATACTCAACCCTGCAGCAATCAAAAGAGTTGAAAGAAAAAAATATCAACACAACCATTTTGGTAGTCACATTACATGTCTAGTGTTTAATACGTAGACTACAGCTAAAAGCAGCATGCAAAATTTTAAAATGCATGAACCATTTAAGTAGTTAAGATTTTACATTACAACAACCGACACAAAGTGCAGTTGGACCGTGCCATTATTTGTTGTCCGTACCCAATCAAATTTATCATTAAATAACATAACAGCCAACTGAGAGGCAAACAAACACTGAATTTGTTTTACCAATATACAACAGATATTTGATTCTCCTATCTTTTATGAAAGCATAATCTTTAGAAATAATTGTGCTGCTGAATGTTTTCATGTTCAATGGGCTCCAGTGTTATCGATGGCAGATGGATGGAAGACCATGGCAGAAAGCCAAAAGTGCACCATAAAAGGTCATGGCACCACCATTCTTCACAAATTGGCCATGACAATTGTCAAAAAAATCCCGCACTGCAATCCACCATGGCGCCAAATGGCAGATAATTGACAACAATAATGGACTCCAACCAATTATTCATATGGATTTAGCAATTGCTTGCTTCTCAATAAACGCTTTGGAATGTGTTTAGACTTAATTACTTTCTCCTGGGGTGGTAAAATTTGAAACAGCTTAGTTTTCCATGTTGGGTTTATGTTTGAGTCAACTGAATGATCAACTGGTTACTCGTGTCTACTTCATTAATTCCACAGGGTCAGATGAAAAGAAAGGAATATGCAAATAGTTACAAGTATCCAATTGTGCATACTAGTTTGAATGGATTCAACATTAAACGAGCAGCAGCTACAACGACTGTAGTTTGCATATAATCAAAATTAGAAACAAGGCAGGTCTATCGATCGTTGATCTTTGGATATGACCTTCAACCCTTCATCATAACTATAAATGTTTCCAACTTGAACTCGATAACAAAATCAATGAATTTAATTTTGATATTACCATATGCAGCACATAATTCATTTCTCATTAAAGTAAAGCACAAACTCACATAAGAAGCAGCAAAAAGAATGAAGAATACCAGGAAAAATGTTCCTCAATGTTATTGTATTTTAGCAGAAGAAATGAAGAATGACAGCAAAAAGAATGTACCAACCCAGGAGATAATTTCACGATTTAGTATGCAATTGGTCGAGAAAGGACAAAGCAAAGTATAGCTCAATATGAGATATTTAAACTAAAGCATAAGTGACATAGAGGGAGCAGCTATAGACCATCACCGCAGGAATTTAAGGTAATCCTTATGGACCAAAATACATGTAATGATTATTTGATTATTTTTAGAGAGTAATAAGTTTAAATCAATAAGCCAAATTTTTTATTACACACCTGCTGAGATCAAGCTTTTTCCTCTGGATGGCCAGGCGTAATCGAAAGGGCGTGGATATAAGTATGTCACAAGGAAATTTTGAAAAATCTGAACCTTGTAAAAGATGTTTTGTCATTAACTTGATACGAAACTTTTCCCCTTTGGCAAACTTTTTGCATTCTCGGTATGTTTGACCAGATAATTCACGGCTATGACAGATGATAACAGCTCGAACGCCGCCTTTTGAATGAGCCTATAAACACATTTGATTATTGGAACCCATGACACGGGATGTTGGAAGCAATAGACAGCTGGACAAAATATAGGCAATACCTTGAGCTTCATGAGCATGGGACACACAAATGCAAGGGTTTTTCCAGAGCCGGTTGGGGCACAGGCAAAGCATTCACGATCCTATCTCATACCAGTGAAGGAAAATATCAGTAAAAACAATATTGTGATAATATCAAGTTTGCATGAATCAAAACCAAGATCAAACTACAGCAATGATTTTCTGAAGAACATAATGTCCAATGTGTTCCATACCTGTAAGAGTACTGGAATAGCCTGCTGTTGGATTGGTGTTGGTTCTCTGAATCCAAGTTCTGCCAGATTCCGCAATAAATAGGACGGACATTTATAACTATAATAAACAGTTTAAGATTCTGAACCATCAATGCCATGTTCATGTAAATATATAATAATAATAATAATAATAATAATAATAATAATAATAATAAACAGAATATGTAACAACCAGATTCCAGAATAATAATATTAACAGAAAAATAACCTTGTTTTCAACTCATCAAAGCTTTGAAGTGGGGACGGCACATTGTAACCGGAAACATGAATGTTATGACTCTTCCTGAAGATAGCATCACGCTGAATAAAGATGAAAAATGAAAGTGAATGGTCGGAAAATTATTGCACAAACTTAAGAACACGGAGAGTTCTGTATATTGCACAAAACATAAAGGGCTTAAACCTCGAGTTGCTTATTTTTTTCTTTCTTCAGCCGAATGGACTCATCATCATTGGCTTGGACTTTTTCATTTGACTTCGATGTAGAACTTCTGAACACACTGAATCCATCAACAGCTTCTTTTATTTGTTCATAGAAACAAAGCAAAAGCGAGATAAAGAACAATTAATACAAGTGATGATGACATAGATTGTTAAAACATGAGAATGAGAATACCAGAAGAGGTTTTCTTGCGCTTCCTTTTCTTTGAAGACACAGCTTCTATTGTTTCCTTGATTTCTTCATCTTCTGTCACGCTCTGAATCTTCGCCAAACTAGTATCGGGAGTTTTTTTCTTTTTTCAAAAAATAATAATTATCAGTGTTTCGCATAGATTAAGAAATGAAATAAGTAAGCATTAGGTTTTTTATGTTGGGTCTAACTCATTCTTACAAACCGACTTTAAGGTGAGAGATGTCACTTTTTACAAACCCATTTCAAACATTATCTTTATTTTATGTGGGACTAGGCTTTTTACCAATACACTCCGTCACGAGTCACGCCCAAAACTATTGAGCTTGATGCGTGGATTAAATGGCAGGTGACCCAAATTGATAGACTCTAATACCATATTAAGTTTTTATATCGTGTTTAACTCATCCTAACAAAACCGACTTGTAATGTAGGGGGGTGACAGTCTTTATAAATGTGTTTCAGACTCTATCTTTATTATGTGGGACTTGGGTTTTTCTCAATAGCAAGAAAATGACTATATCTTATCAAGTCTTTCTGCAGAAACACGTGTGAAACCATCTCTCTCATGCACAACTTACTTTTAAAAAACTAAAAGATTAAAAAAAAAAACATATGAAATCCTCCAAAAAAGAAGTCCGTCTCTTTGTGAACATGTAACTTTCAAACCATGCAGAGAAGATTCTTTCCATTACATGCTTCATTTGATTTCTTTGTGCTTAGCTCTAGTATCTGCTCTAATGGACATTATATTAAGAATACAGTGTGCAGTATGAGTATCATCATTTTCATGAATCGTGAACTTGATTACATAATCAAAGTGCTCTTTTAAAGACTTCCAAAATTGCTAAGAATAGTCTTATCAGAAATTCTTGTATGCCATTAGTAGCTGTTGTTAAGTTCTATATGCATACAAAATATCACGCTGCTATGATTGACAAAGGTACAGAAGAGAAAAACAGCCCCGCATTTTTATGGTTGATAGAGAAATAATAAATAATTATATATCCATTTAGTATATAATCAGTTAAAGCAAACAAAGAACTATGGAAAAAGCATAAAAAAAAAAGAAGCTAATTCTGGATACATTAGTTCATCCACTAGAATTTAAAACGGTTTAATTCAAGAGTGCGCATTAACTAGTCAAGTAAACAAACTTCTAGCTAACAGCTTATACAAAAGCACTTATATGATAAACGCTCAAGCTATAAACCAATAAACACTTAATTAAACAAGTTACCCAAACAACGCCTTACGCTAAACATACACTAATGATATAGTTCCAATAACGGAACAATGCATGCCATTGAGCAAAACAACTACTCGCTAAATCATGATTAAGAACAACACTAATAAAATTATACGCAGCGGCGTTTAGTTCGAAAAATCGAGCAGTGATGAATATTTAGGTCGAAAAATCGGCGTTTAGTTAAAGAGATTGAAATGGTACCTGAAACCTGGCAATATCTGCGCCGAATTTCTTCCTATCAAAACTGATGCCGGCGAACAAAGAGTCGCTGGCCATGGTGATGGTACAGTCAGTAAAGCAGGTAGGGTTTATACGAGAGCTTGGAGTTGCTGTTGCAGTTACCACCGTCGTTAATTGCTGCGGCGGGTCAATTCAACACTACTTTTTTGTGTGGCAATAACTCGTTTTAGTTGGGCCTCACAAGTCACATCCCCGTTAAAAAAGAACTTACTTTCAATAGAACCATGATTAATTTCCACACCTCCTTTTCATTTATTTTTTCTTTTAAAGTACACCTCTATATTTTAGAAGATTGTTATGTTCATGAACAAAAACTATGGATGAATTGAGGTGGTGGACTCTCGATGAGGTGGTGCAAATCTTTGGTGCGGCAACACATAGATGAACTTGGAAGGTTAACCCTCCAACATCCGAATTAGAGAGTGTTCATAAAATTGGTGTAGAATGAAATATGGAAAAGTGTGCATACCATTGGAGTATAAATATGATAGATAGTTAATGGATTTTTCTTGTTATGGGCTCAGCACTTGGAAGTAGAAAGTGTATCTTTCTTTTATTATGCTTTTGGTTGGTTTAGAACAATTGTCTTCGATGTTTGTCGTGATGTGTCAAACAAGGAGTATTTCAAGATCTCTGTCAATATCATGATGTCGAATTAACCGCAAAGAAGAGTGGAAGAGTGTGGTAGGAGTTTGTAATAGGGGTTGGGAAGAGGTGCATTAAATACGAAGTGGTGTTAGGTCAGAAGATTTCAAGAAGTTATCAACGTGAAATCAAAGATTATATTCTCCATCTAGCATTCTGCTACAACAACCTGACTTTTGGATCAAACAAGATAGGATCGTGGAAATTCTCATGAATTAGAAATCGATTCCCACAAACGATGTCATTGTTTTGTTCAGAAACAAGAAATATATATAAATTGAGGTGGTGAACTCTTAATGTGGTGGTGCGGATCTTCGGTGCAACAACGTGAGGGTGGATCTGCAAGGTTAATACTCTAATGACCAAAATCAGTAAAAAAAAAAAAAGTCCACGAAAAGGTGCAGAATTAAGTATGGAAAAATTATGTGTACCTTGTGACTTACATATGTGACACTTAACAAAAATGATTGAGAATCTATAAATCAAAATAATTGAGAATCTATAAATCAAATTAGGTTGAACACTTAAAAATAGTAAATAGTATTTTATTGGACTCGTGGTCAGCACTGAACAAAAATGATTGAGAATCTATAAATCAAATTTATAGGGTGTTTTGTTTATAAGAAAAAGGTATTTTTAGTTTAAATATTTAAATAAATTCATTTTAGAAATTGAGAGTATTCTAAAGTGGAAAAAAATTCATAAATACTTTTGGAAATTAGTTTCCATAAAGATATTACGAATTAATTTTTTTGGGTTTACTTTTGATCTTTTTAATTTGGATTTTTTAAATTATTGGTCATCCTAGTATTTGTGGTCCTTAAGTTAGATGCACTTTGTATTTTTGTGACGCACTTTATATTTTTGTGGTCTCCCTTTATTTTTGTAGATGTGGCATTGATGTTTAGGATAAAAATATATTTTGTAATTAGGTAGCAAGGATGACTAGAATATTTTAATACTTAAAATATTTTTAATTAATTTTATTTAATTTAATATTTTTGCAAAATTAATTTTAATTAATTAATATTTTACTCATTCTGGCACAGTATTAGTCCAACACACAACTCATTACATGCGATGTATATATATCTATATAAACAATTGCATTTTTACTAACAAAACCGATGTGGGAGAAAATACTGTGTGCGATCCTTCATGAAACCAAATGCAATATCACTTATGCCATCATCCACACGAATGAAACCAAATTCTTTGCTTCTTGACTTCTCATAAATTGTCTTGCATGACCTGTCCTCCTTTTAGTCATCCCATTCATTATCTTCGCATATGCATCATACTAGATCTTGGGATTACAAAAAATGAACAAATCTTGTCCAGTCATTCCATCTCAGTTAACAAGCTCTACCATTGTTTGTTAATTTCTCCTACATAATTATCATTACTATCTTACTTAATTATGGTAATATACAAATACTTGATAACATTGCATAAATGATAAATGACATCTTTTATAGTTGCTTAATAAAACTACTTTAGTCACTGAAACATAGCATGATGGTGATGATGTCTTGTTTCATATTTTGTCTGGGAATGAAGAACAAGATTTTGACATATATATGGCTAGACTATGATACCCGTCTTGTCCGAGTCCAAAATCAGCTAAGTGAAGGTGTAAAAGACCGCAGAGCTGTTGGAACCCGTGTTATTGTCATAACTGGGGACAACAAAAAGGGAAGGAATAAAGAATGCGTAGAAGAAGAAAATCAAAGGGAAGAATAGTGAAGAATAAAGCCCCATATCGTTTTATCAACTACCTACCAATTATTATAGTGTTCCACCAAAAATACAAATTAACCTTTCACCGAAATTTCATACATGCCTAACCAAAGGATATAATTGTAAATCACAAATTAAACCTCCCAAGACCTCTAATAACACTTCTACGTGCCATGTGTCACTAACCCATTGGTCCAATTTGGTTCATTCCATTTCCCGCCATCAAATGTATAATAGTGACAAAACATGTTCAGTACAACACGTTTCACACCAGTATCATTTCCTCTGCCCCGCCATCTTTTGAGCAGAGCAAAAACACTTCCATTTCTTCTTCATTGTCGCTGGGAATCAAGGTGTGAGAATCAAGGATAGAGCTTCATCTGATTTTATATTCTTTTTCTTCTTTGGTGACACGATTTTCTATCGAAACGTTTTTGATTTCATGGTGTTATGTTTATCTTCCTCCTTTGCATTTTCATTTCATCAGAGCTTTTGGTTTCACTATAAAGTTCCCTCCTTTGACTATAGTTGAGGTTTATGATTCAAAGATTCAGTTTTTACTAATCCCCTGTGTAAAGTTTGAATTTTTACCGTAAAGTTTTTCATTTCAGCTGCTCACATTTTTTTTTGAACCGACCTAAAGTTTGTGTTTTTCCTCAGCTTAGTTGTCCAAAAATGGTTTAACAAATGAACTATTTAAGATGATTGGTAATATGGTCACATTTTTTGTCATTGTTTTTGGACGACATTCATCTGTGCCACTGATTTTGAGTTTTTGAGATTTTGCTATGAAAACCTGTTTCTATTTCTGTAAAGATGTTGTTATATTTTTGTGCAGATTTTACTGTCCTTATGGTTTTAGTATGGTTGTGAAAACATGTATAAATATGTTGTCAACAAGTTACGATTCTGCTTTGGAAACATGTTTCACACATTCTGTGAAGATGTTGCATATTGCTTTTGAAGATTTTGATTTTGAGATTTTGTTATATTATTCTTAGTTTTTGGACATGTATCCTAAATGACTCGTAATATAGGTTTCTTGATGTTGTTTTTCAGTTGAGCCGATGTCTCGAGCACCGATTTCGATCGTTGATTTTAAGGTAGGAAGCAATGTGTTCAAACTAGCCATTTGTGTCACTGATTTGTGGATCATCACCGAGCGCAATGGACAACAGAGGTTCGAGTGTATTATCCAAGACATCAAGGTATGCATTGCCATTATTTATTTCCGTAATTTCCTATCAAACTATTTCAAATATGGCTTAACATTTTTTGATTCAATAGGGTGATAAGATACATGTAATCATACGCAACTGAGATTTCGAAACGTGGAGGGAGAAGTTACAAGAACATCATACATATATGGTCTATAATGGTGACCCGTTGAACAATGATTTGCCTTTGAGGACATGCGACAATGCATTGAAGTTGTTCTTCAATGGAGGAACCAATGTATCATCAGTTGACCTACCAGACATACCACCGCATCAATTCGAGATCAAATCTATTGTTGATATCTTAAGTGGTGATTTTCAAAAGAACCGCTTATATGGTATTCCTTATATGTTTGAAGAATTTATTTTTCAAATTATGTTAATCTATTTGCACCGACTAACCATTTTTAACTTTGATCAAACAGATATCATAGGTGTGCTCAACCAAGTGCTGAAGTCGCAAGTTACAGGAGGCGGGAAAAAGAACTGCATCAACATCATTTTATCCGATGAAAGGTATGTATCACAGAATGCTTGCTATATCTCTTTTCAAATTAATCATTTTAAATAAACTAACACGTCAAATCTATTTATGCTAAGTGGGAATGTAATTGATTGTACACTTTGGGATGCACATGCCAAGCAATTCATGGCATACTCTACTGGAAATGCTTCACAAGGCCATTGTGTTATCATTATAACTCATGCGATGTTCCAAAATTCTTCAGGTATTCTAATACTTGTGTGACACTATCAATTTGTACACTTACTTGAATCATAACTCACTGTTGACGAATTCTCTTCTTGAAGCGATCGGTAAATTGTATGTTTCAAATGCTTGGAATGGTACCAAGCTACTTATTGATTATGATCATCCTGAGGTCACTTCATTCAAATCCAAGTAAGGAAATCTTATTGTATCCAAGCATTTCAAGCATTGATCTAATATTGCTTATCATGTCATTTTTAAAAAGTATTTTCACTAGTCTAGCTTCCAAAGTGACTAAGCTCATGAGTGTTGTGTTTTAGGGTGGCAAACAATGTTAATACGCCGGTTATGTCTCAGCCCCTCTCCCAACCAACTTCCTCGCAAGTATCGTTCTTAGACTGATCATTCTCCTACACTAATGATGTCAAAACAATTGGAGGCATGATTGCACTTCAAGAAGTAAGGCTCTTGATTTCAACTTAGTTGTATTTGATTGATTCATTTTTTCATGCTATAGCCATTCACTAGCTACCTATATGCATTGGTTATGCACAACAAACATTCTGCAACACGTTTGGAACGACACTTAAGTTCAAGTCATCCAGGTTTGGATGGTATTATGAACAATTTCCTGGATGTAAGACAACTAATAAATGTCCCGGGCAACCGTTCATCTGTAACTGTTCTGAACATAAACCGCCACCACTCACCAAGTAAACACCTCATATTTATTGGTTACTATATAGTCATAAATGTATCATTTAATAATGTTTCGGTCTAATCATTTGAATCAATCTCTAACACTAGGTATAAGATTGAAATTGAGGTGGAAAGTGATGGAACCATTGATTGTTTTGTGTTTTGGGACAAAGAGTGCATTCAGTATGTTGGAATGTCGGCGCATGAATTACGAGAGATAATGAAAAAGGTATGTGAATGGAAGCATATATTGTTAGGTAGTTCATTTGGAATCATATATTGTTAGTTACTTCATTCTCCTATTGTCTATATGCTGAACATATTCTTATTGGTTTGATATACAAACATATATACAAGGAGATTATTTGTTAGTAGTTAACAACTCATTAAAATTTTGTAAAGCTTCAACCAACATTTATTTTAGGCCTTAGCCCTTAGTCCAATAATAGTGAATTCATTACATTTATTTGATCTGCTTGCTGTTGGTTTCACCTATTGGTGGCATCTATTAGATATATGAAATATGTATTGAATGCACTTTATTCTGCGGGGTTCACCTTGCTGTTATTTGGAGCATTGGGTTTATGTATTGCTAGGTAGTTGAATTTGGTGTGATATATGAAATATGCATCTTGTTTGTAGTCGAACGAAGATCACCCACAGATCTACCTTGAAAATTTGGACAAATTGATTGTGAAGGAATTTGCATTTCGCGTGAAGTTTCAGTCGAACTACAAGCAAGCATTTGTTGTGAAGCTTACGGAGGACCAAGACGTAATCCAATCGTTCAAAGACGCAATTAATACAAATGAGGTTTGTAAATTTATTATTAATCTTGGAGATATGACTGAGTTAGTATATTACATGTTTTCTGACCATATAGGAGAATAATTTTGTAGCTTACATCTAAAAACACAATGAATGCACCGACTACGAAAGGAAAAGAACCAGTGCTTATGGAGGACATTCCCGACAATGACAATGGGACTCCTAATTCCCTCAGTACAGTAAGTGTTGTCAAAAGTTTTGGATAAGCATAATTTAGTTGTATTAGTTCAGATGACATGCACTATGTAAAAATATTTCTTAATGACTTGTGTTTCTATTGCAGCCAACCATGTCTGCGAATCAAAATTGGAGTGATGAAGCCTATTCGAGCAATACGTCGTTAAAGCGTTTGTCCCAAGATCAAACTGAAAATGAATTAGGAACTCCAAGTATCTTGTCTCCCAAGATGTCTGCTACCAAGAGTGCTAAGCATCCAAAGAAAGTTTGAACCTTATTGGTACACATTGTTGTTTGATTAATTGGATATCATTCTGCTACCTTATTAGTAGTTTATTTCTTAGTAGTTCATGAACCTTATTTTCAACACTTTGTTTTGTAACTAATGAGTATGTTCAGTACCAATGTAGTATTATTATGCAGTAGTAAACTGACTTATGCATTACTACATGTTATTAAATATTTGACATGTTTGATTAATGTTTTATCATTTTTAAGTTTACTTAACTTACTCAATTAGTATTTCCATGCCCCTTCATTAAGAAACACAAGCATCAATGAACAAAACAATTAATTGTGCATTGAACTGGATATTTGCAAACACCAAATAACAGAACATAAAATTCAGAATTTAACTTTACTGCAAAATGTAGATGATGGAAACAGAAACAACTCAAATTTAGAAGAAACACTAAGTGGTTTTTGTATGAAGTTACTTTTGCATTGGGATATAATACATATCAATAGTAAACAACTAAACATATCACTGAACAATGCTCGGATTTATTTGTCACAATGCTAGGGCAGTACCTTTTAAATTAACATGAGTGAATTAACAAAAGCTCAGAATTTACCACAAACATATAAGGTGTGGACTTCCATCGAAAGTAACAATAAGGTGTTGGAATTGAGCATACAAAACAAAATTTTGATACCATGTGCCAACTTTCTATGAAATATAATTAAATTCACTATCACCATTCACTAAAATAGGTAACTTTTGTGGAAAAATAAACTTGATGTGAATACTCAATATGCTATATACACAAAATGGTGAAAGTTGCTTTTTCAGAATTTGCTGGTTTTTTCAGTACTTGCACTGCATATCTGATTTCTTTGGCAACATATAGCAGGTGCTTTATGTACTATCATTATGTCCTATTTGTTTTGCATATCCTATTTGGGTGGAAATTGTACAGTTTTACTAAACAACAAAGCAACATAGTGGTTGGAGACAAGACTGTACCATTGGTATAGTGGCTAACAAAATTGGCTTTATGGTTGGCTTTATGGTTGCTATAGTGCAGTGTATAGTGTAGTCTCATTTCCTAATTAAGCTATTAGACAAAATAGTTTTATCTACAAATTCAAACACAACAAAATGAAGGCACATGTTTCATTATCCTGTCCACTTAGTAATGATGATTTAGTTAGTAACACCAATTAGTTTCTAACCAATAATTAGTGCCTTATAGTTGGTTTGCAACTAGAATGGTTTGATATTTTTAATTTTTGATTAAGGATGACTTGAAGAAGAATATGGTCCATGAACATACTCATTGATGCTTGAGGGAAAATGAGATTGCTTACCAAGACAAGTCTTGAATCTTGAATCATTAATTGAACACATTTAACATATGAGGTAATGATAATCAAACTTTTGTTGTTATTTCCAAGCATGATGTTATGTGTTTTTATTGGAATCATATTTGTATGGTTCTATCATTTTTATTATGGATACAATAATATAAGGAACTAAGAGTGGATATCAAGTAGATTGCTATGTCTGATCTAGGAAATGATATTCAAACTTCTTTTGTTCTATTTTTAAGGCTCCTAATATCAGGAAACCAAAAGTACATGTTGATGTTCTTAAAATAAGCTCCATTTTTTTCTGTTTCACAATGTCTTAGAATTGCCATACAGTAGAGTCAAAGATCCATCCTAGGAAATATGACATGTCAACAACCATCACTTGTGTACATTGGCATATAATTTCCCTTGGCACTATGACATTTCAACGAGAAAGTTTGGTTTGAGGGGATCAAGATCACATGATGTAAGTGGCCATAACCAACACAACCAATAAACCATGCATTAAGTGTTGCTATCCTGCCACAGAGGTATTACCAGTCCAGATGCATAGCCCTCATTGTTTCATTTGGGATCCTTTAATAAGCCTCATGATACCTCCATAAATAATTCATTGAAATGCTTGAATAAACATGATTTGCATCCGACCGAAAACCTCATCGGAATAGGTACGATGGTTCGCAACATTACCTTTATGCAGTTTGGCATAAATGATTTGTTTAGCAATACATATATGTTCTACTGCTGTAATTTCTTGAGCAGAAAGAGGATTATGTCAACCGAGCTTATTTTGATCTTCCACTCATCCGAGCTTTATTAAGCTAACAGTAGTATTTTATAAATGAGCCATTCACATAAATGTTTCAAGCTAGGGGAAAGATGGACAAGGAAAAAGAGAGTGGTCCTACTGTTAGCTTTTAGGGAAGTAATCTCATTAGTTGCCAAAATCATGTGGTGTGTTTAAGATTATTCATATTTCATATAGCTTGATTTGTTTGGACTCAATTCCCATTTGTTTGGGCTGAATATACTCTATTTGTCAACAAACTTTTGAAATTTCCATATAGCTTTCTATATCTATAATATAGTGTTATCTGAGCTTATGTTTCTATTTGTTTTAGTATAGGGCCAACATGATGGATAACACACATTACAAACCTCTTCAAGTAAGGTATGGTCGGTTCGGTTTATATTCTTTTAATGTCATACTTTGGGATATTCTCAAAACTTAAGCTCAGATATATTCTCAATACGTTGTTTTAATATATTATTTTTTAGGCATGCGACACAAAACGTAAGGAATAATGATGATCACGGTATGAGTATGCGTAAGATTACCGCCAAGAGAGCAAGAATGAGGAGATACCACCTGCTTAAAGCCAAATAATCTAAACGAATCTGATTATTCAAAGAGCAGCCACAATGTTCTCTTCATGCCCAAAACCATACTCATACAGTGACCAATCCAACCACCCCAATCATGAGAGCACCACTTTCAGATGTAACCGCATCCGCTTCGAACAATAGAATTATCGATCAAATAGTAAGAGATGGTAAGCTAATTGATTATATATTGCAAGGAACTGTGCCAACACCGTCAATGCATATATCTCATACACCGCCAAAAGTCTTTAATGTTTATAACTTGGGGACAAACCTTATGTCACGGTTCGGCAACCCTATTGACATGTCGCGGAAGGAGAATGTCTTTGTTGTAGAAGATTATGTCGGTCACAATCCGAATAACACTTCGATGTAAGTAATTAATTATTGAACTATTTCATACTAAATTTCTGATGGGCGCGAAATGCAATATGTGTCTAGCGGTATCTGAACTGCAAGCGCACAGCCTATCGAAGTAATATAAAAGATTGTCGATCCCACATGGACTTTATGATCACTTAGTGCTAGAGAGTCTACTAGTTTAACTAAGGTGGATATTTGTCACGATTTTGGTTTTTTAGAATTAAAGACGGGAATTAAATTTTAGTTTTAATGAAATGATAAGAAGACGGTCGGTATGTAATTATGTTAACCTATGCGGGTCAATCTAACCTAAGCTTATTAGGATGGTTCACTTAATTTATTCTGTAGAGATTATCAGTTTAAATACCCTTGACTCACACTCTCGTGGTCTTATCTCAGATCTTACTCCTAAAGCCCTATGCCTGCTCTCGCTAGCCCATAAGTGTTTAGAAGATAATTTTTGAAAACTTAATATGTCTAATTCATTTTAAAGCGCTCTCGTTGTATTTAAATCAAATGCCTAACTTTAGCTATCCGGTTAAAATCTCACACTCTCGTGGTCTCGACCTAACCTATTACACTTTTCTTACTCTCGTAACGAAAAGATTAATTTTTATAATAAAAAGTCACAGCCAGAATTTAAGTTCTTAATTGTTTTAGCTTAGATTCGATTTTACCGATTTAGTTTATTTTAATTACATACCGCCTAATTTGTTTAGCTACTCATATTTGTTGTACCAGACAGATGCAGAAACAGACAGATATTAATTAAAACATGCATTATAAAATAAAAACAATTTCTTAACATAAATAAAATAAATAACTTAATATAAATAAAAACCTGAATGATTAAAACTTTAATACTCCTTCTTCCACAGACTGGTAAGCTCGGAGTGCGGAACCGGAATCGAAAAATAAAATTAAACGAAATTCTGAAGGCTGAAAAGAAATTAATAATAACAATTTCCTAATGTTGGAAATTGTTATTTGGTTTGGTTGGGATATAGAAACAGGAAAATTAAACAAACAATTGCTGGAAAAATAATAAAATAGGGTGCAACAAAAATACGGCAGAGCTTCCGCGAGAAATGCTAAAATCAATCTCTGTACTTTCTAATTCGTAATCAAGCTATTTATAGAAAATCATATTGGGCTTGGGCAGTTGAAATCCATTGCGTAGGTATAGGTCCGTTGAAGAGAAAATCCAGCTAACATGCATACTGAGTCTGAGAAAAAATAGGGAGCACTTTTGACTTCACGTTGCACTTCTATGACCAATTAAATCAAATAAAACCTATTTTCCTTTGTCACGTTCGTGACAAAGGTGTCACGCTCACTTTTCCCATTTAAAGCGCATCACGGTCGTGACACTTGGGTGACGATCGTGAGTGTCCCACGTTGGGCGTCACGGTCGTGATGATGTGGTAACGACCGTGACTGTTACAAATTATGCAGAATCACAGAATTCCTTTCTTCTTCTTCTTTTCATGCTTGTTTTTGTTCATTTCATCTTTGGCTCATGATTTAGCTCTAGAAATGTTATACCTGCAATATGACATAGAAAACTTGAAGAATCGGGTGTTAATATGATAAATGTGCGATAAATCAGACTTGAAACATAGTAATAAAACGATACGATTTCTCGTTATCAAACTTCCCCAAACTTAAACCTTTGCTTGTCCTCAAGCAAATAGTCGGTTGAAAAATGATCGGACAATTTCCATCTACGCATACACATAACAAACCATACGAGGAATCTTTTAGCAAGATAAACCGGTACTATAATAAAACACTAACGATACAATAATGACACAAGCAACAAGCTAAGTCGTCGACTTCCCGTTAAACGAAACATTCGGTAATTGCGTTACGATTCTACCTAGAGTCTTTCGATCTTATTTCACCCGGTTTCATTCTAGCGCAATCACATTAAGCCATTTGCCTTAGCACGCACGTAGTGGAGTAGCCGGTTAGTGACTTTGATCCTTTGTAAGCACGGGGTCTGGTACACGAATGTGGCAACCCTATATATTATCCGAATTGGAGGTTGTGGGGGATCGAGCCGTAGCACGCCCTACCAAGTTCAGAACCAGGTACCTCTGAACCAACCCGCAATGGACTCTTCCTTATATTTCTCGTTTCTTATATGCGACCGTGTACTTTGGTGCAATTTCTTTTTATTGGCATCGAGATATGAAGGATCATTATAGATTAGGCATCAAACACTTATGTTCATCGGCTCCCCACGTGGTTTGTGTTCAGACGGTGCTGACTGCTAGTATAAACTACTAGGGGTTACTTTAGAACTGAAACTTAAGGTGTATTCGTAACAATTATCGGAACGGAATGCTTAAGTAGGAAGTCTAAGGTGTCAAGGTTGTATTGATCTTGTTGGATCTTTCTCAGCTTCCTAACTACGATTTCATAGGTAAGTCGGGTAATGCGAAAACAAAAATCAAAAATTTTCGGTATGGCTAAATAAAGCGGGGAAAATTCGAAAATGAAGAAATAGCACAAATATTACTTTGTTTAATTGAAATACGGAAAGGGAAATGCGGAAAAGGAAAGGTATCTCTCCCACACTATATCAGACATTGTCCTCAATGTTGTGATATAATGGCGGGGAAAATACAATACAAAAGCAGAAATGGAAAAACAAAAACATAAACATAAACTAAGGCTGCTGACGACCACGACCTCGACTTCTGGTGCGGGAGCGTCTGGTCGGAGTGGCTTCTGGATCAGAACCGGTGGTGGTGAGAGCAGTGATATCAATACGCAAAGCCTCTAGCTCACTAAAAATCTCTCCCATCTTCTCATCTATCGTCCTCTGGTTTCTGGCAATAGTTGAAAGTAATGCATCATATTGCTCTTTTTGCCTTCGCTCGAGTGCGGCATTCATCTGATTCTGCTGATGAATGGCACGGAGGACGTCTTCAAGTGTGATGTCGGGTAAAGGTGGCTGCCTGGTGGAGGACTCAGGGATATCCTGTACTGGCTCAGCAACATCCATGGTATCCTTCATCTCGTCCACTGGTGCATCAGTCTGCTCATCGATAATCGGAACGTGGCCTGCAGCATCCGGTAAAGCAAATAGCCAGTTGGCTCGGTTCGACGGATCGATGCGGTCACGGCAAGGTAAGGTGATGTGATGATAAACGGTTCCTTGGATCACAGGGTTGAACCTGCCATTCTCTCTCTGTGATATCAAATGGGCGGACTTGCAATAGCTCTTTGTAAGCAACTCTGCTGCTCTGTGAGGCAAATGAGTAATCTGGTCACCAAGCTGCAGCTGAATGGCAAGGGTGGTGACAATCCCGCCTATGTAGAAAGGGGTTGCGCCTTGATGCGCTACAGACTGGATATGGGCTAGAAGGAACGGGGCAGCATTGATGCGCTCCTCATTCAAAGCACAGTGCAAGAACAAGAGCTCTTTTGAATTAAGCCTGTGATTGCTCTCTCTTGCGAAAATAGTATTGCAGATGATGCGATGGAAATACCGAATCGCCGGGTTATGGATGTGGGTAGCATTCAGACTCTGATAAGCGGTAGCACGGCTGTTAGTGATGTCGTGCCACAAAGTGAATACAGCTTCGTTGAAGTTGTCCGACACGCGGAGATGAGCATCATCGCCGTGATGGAAACCTAACAGTTCGGCGATCCTTGATTGCGTGATTTCGAACTCTCTTCCGAGCATTCTGAACTTTGCAATGCCGGTGAGTTGACTTGTTGAACCGGGAGGTGTGGCATACTGAAATGAACTCAAAAATTCCAAGGTGAGGATTTCGAATGTCGGTTGTGGTTGACTGCACAAGTCCCACAAACCAACATGCTCGAGCAATAGCTTCACGCCGTCTAGCAGGCCTAACTCCCTCAAGCAGTCAAGGTCGACATACCGAGTGGGTTGGATGCCACGGTTCTGAATCCTGATAAACTTCTGTCTTTGGGCTTCTCCTTGGTCACCATCTCTAAATTGGATATTCTCCATTGCATGCAAGTACGGGAATGAGAGATGAGAGTTTTTGAGTTTTTGTGAAAAAATGAAAAATGTGAAGAATTTGTTCGGATTATAATGAAATGAGTGAATGTGAGAAGTTTGGAATAAATGGAGAGGTTTAATGGGTTAATGGGATTAATTGAGAGTAATGGGTGGTTACTGGAGAATGAGGAGATAATGGGAGGTTTTTGTTTTGTGAAAATGGAGGATGGGTTCTGCGAAGGTGAACGGTTCTGTTTTTACAAAATTCCTATAACAGGGTTGTCACGGTCGTGAGGGAGGTCTTACGGTCGTGACGCGCTAAATAGCTCGTCACGATCGTTAGGGATTTGTGACGACCGTGATGGCTTTAAAACTTCTAATTTTTCACAGAATGCATTATCTCACTTCATTTCAATGCAATTTTTTTTATTATTTTCATTTATTTCCAACACAAACAATATATATAATATTAGATCAGCATATATTAGCAGTAATTTCATCACACGAGAATTCATAAAATATCAAGCAATTTAAATATAACAGTAAGTAATGAAAAGCATAGAAATTGATTAAATTAGAAAGTGGCAAAACTAGAAGTACTTTGCTTTTGACATAATAGAAGGAAAATTACATTGATAAAAATAAGCTACGAAAATGTTTGCAAAATGTTAAAACTAACTAGAAACAAAAGCGAAAAGTAAAATAAATTAAATCACTACAGCATTTTCAAAGTTGCTTCTTCAAATCTTCAAGTGTGGAGTTTAAATGGTAGAATTGTTCACAAGTTATGTCAGTTAAACCTATAACGTCTAGTCGCATGCTTTTAACCTCATCCTTAACAGCATTAATGTCGGCTTGGTAAACTTCAAGAGTATTCATAATTTTCTTTAAGTTGTCAGCATATCCTACTTGATTTACTTCAGGGGTTTCAATAACTTCATCAGAGTGGTCAATGTCATGGTAACCAGAAGGTGTTTCAGGGTCACTTTCTACATCGGTCATTATGTCATCCCTAATCTTGTAAGATTGTGGTGTTTCGGGTGTAGATGGATAGTCAGAAGGGTTAAGCTCATAAAGCCAATTATCTTTATTGTGAACACTGACTCTAGCATGGTTTGGTAATGTGAACAGGGTTACTACTTCATTTCTGATTAGGTACTCGTAAGGTGGGTGTCCTAAATTTCTTATGATTTGGAGGTTAAAGCAAAAGTTCAGATTCATAGGACGGATGGTTCCTAAACGGTTGCACTTGTGTAATTGGTATCTAAGTCCTAAGGCATCAGCGATCATGGTGACCAGGACTCCTACCAATATGGGTAGATCAGGTTCCTCTTGGATTCTGGTGAAGGTTTGCATCATGAAAGACACACCATTAACTGGTTGTCCATTGGTCAGATAGGACATAATGAATATCTCATCTTTAGATACTCCAGTGAGGTTTTCATCCTTTCCAAAGAAGGTGTGGGCAAGGATCTTATGGAAATAGCAGATAGCAGGGTTATGTATTTCATCATTGTTCATGTTATCCGGCTCAGGATGGTAATTTTCGGTTAAGGTTCCCCAAAAGAAGTCTAGCTCAATATCCATTAATTCTACCTGTGTGGTAGTAAAAGCAAAGGGTCCACTAGGGAATCCTAATAAGTCAGCTAGTTCTTTATGGTTAAAGTCATATTCTATCCCGAAGAGTCGGAAACTGATAAATCCTTTCCTGAATCCAAAACCGCGCTCGGGTAAGTAAACTAAGGAGCTTAAGAACTCAAGGGTGAGCTCGCGGTAAGTCACAAACTTTTGTTTTATGAGAGCATTCTCCCATCCAAGTTGGTTAAACAGGTATAGGATGCTATCATGTATACCTAAAGTTTCCATAGTCAGTTCATCATGGTACATAGTCAAATCCATTGGTCTCTGTGATAACTCCTCAAATTTCATTCTTTGGTTCCTACCTCTAAATTTGGTTTCCATAATGTTTCTTGGTTGGTTAGCCATAGTTAGTGTAAATGTGGAGGAAACATATCAGGGGGAAAAGGAAAGTGGAAAAGACTTTAGAAAATCTGTAAAAGTGATTTAGAAAATAAAAATTAAAATAAAGAAAATAAGAAAATAAATGCATAAATGAAATCAATAATGAAATAAAACAATAAAATGATAAAATGATAAAATGATAAAACAATAAAATGATAAATCGATTAAAATGGATAAAATGATAAATGATACAATGGGTTGCCTCCCACTAAGCGCTGTTTTTATCGTCATAAGCCTGACGTAATGCTTAGGGGTAGATTAATCAGGGAAATTATTGGACAACTCTAAAAGCTTTAGACTATTCGCATAATCTCTATTTTTAATTTTGTGGTAATGTTTTAATCGTTGTCCGTTTACTGTGAACGGTTCACTATTCCTACCCTTAATTTCTATTGCTCCGCTCGGGAATACTCTAGTTATTTCAAAGGGTCCTGACCATCTAGATTTTAGTTTTCCAGGAAAAAGCCTGAGTCTTGAATTAAAGAGGAGTACAACGTCTCCCACACTAAATTCTTTCTTAGATAGGCGTTTATCGTGCCATCGCTTAGTTCTTTCTTTATATATCTTAGCATTCTCATAAGCATCTAACCTTAACTCTTCTAATTCATTAATGTCGAGGATTCGCTTTTCTCCAGTGGCATTGTAGTTTATATTGAGTGTTTTAATCGCCCAATATGCTTTGTGTTCTAGTTCTACCGGGAGGTGACAAGACTTTCCATACACTAATTTGAAAGGTGTAGTTCCTATGGGTGTCTTGTAAGCTGTCCTATAAGCCCATAAAGCTTCATTAAGTTTAGATGACCAATCTTTCCTAGATATGGTGATAGTCTTTTCTAAGATTTGTTTAATTTATCTGTTTGAGACTTCGACCTGTCCGCTTGTTTGTGGATGATATGGTGTTGCTACACGATGTCTGACTCCATACTTAGATAATAATTTGTCAAATATTTTCGAAATGAAATGCGAGCCACCGTCACTTATGACAAGTCTAGGCACACCAAATCTTGGAAAGATTATATTCTTGAAAAGCTTAATTACTACTCGTGTGTCATTTGTAGGAAAAGCTATAGCCTTAATCCATTTTGAAACATAATCGACAGCTACGAGTATGTAATTATTACCGAAAGATGATGGGAATGGGCCCATGAAATCTATTCCCCAGACGTCAAAGACTTCTACTTCTAATATTCCTCTTTGAGGCATTTCATCTCTTCTTGAAATATTACTGGTGCGTTGACACCGATCGCAATTCATAACAGCGATGTGGACATCTTTCCATAAATTAGGCCAAAATAGGCCGGCTTGTAAGATTTTTGCACAAGTCTTGGAAGTGCTTGCATGTCCACCATAAGGAGATGAATGGCAATGAGCAATGACATCTTCTATTTCCTCTTCGGGAATACATCGACGAAAGATTCCATCAGGTCCTCTTTTGAATAATAATGGTTCGTTCCAATAGTAATGCTTGAGATTGTGAAAGAATTTCTTTTTCTGCTGATAGGTTAAATCAGGTGGAAGTGCTCCTGCAGCTAAGTAGTTGACAATGTCAGCGTACCATGGCAGTCCTACGGTTGTTTGTATTGTTTCCACGGGTTTTGGTTCATCTATGTCTAACTGAACTGGGTCGCTTCCTATTTGTGCTATCAGCTGTTCATACGGAAAATCATCGTTAATCGGCACTTGTTCGGGTTTAATACCTTCTATTCTAGATAAATGGTCTGCTACAACGTTTTCAGTACCTTTCTTATCTTTTATTTCGAGATCAAACTCTTGTAAGAGTAAAATCCATCTCAAGAGTCTTGGTTTATCATCTTTCTTAGTTAATAAATATCTGATTGCAGCGTGGTCTGTGTAAACGATTATTTTCGCTCCCACTAGGTAGGAACGGAATTTGTCAAGCGCAAAGACAACTGCTAACAATTCTTTTTCAGTAGTGGCGTAGTTCATCTGAGCAGAATCTAAGGTTCTACTGGAATAGTAAATTGCGTGAAGTTTCTTGTCCTTCCTCTGTCCTAGAACTGCGCCTACAACATAGTCACTCGCATCGCACATGATTTTGAAAGGTAATCTCCAGTCAGGGGGTTGCATGATTTGTGTGGTGATGAGGGTTGTTTTTAGAGTTTCGAATGCTTTAAGACAATCTTTATTGAATATGAACTCAGCGTCTTTCATTAATAAACCGGTAAGAGGTTTAGTGATTTTCGAGAAATCTTTGATGAATCGTCGGTAGAAACCGGCGTGTCCTAAAAAGCTTTGTATTTCTCAAACAGTCTTAGGGGGTTGAAGATCTTTTATGACTTCTATCTTAGCTTTGTCAACTTCAATTCCCTTATCAGATATAACGTGTCCTAGTACGATTCCTTCTCTGACCATAAAATGACATTTCTCCCAGTTAAGTACGAGGTTTACTTTTACACATCTTTCTAACACCATTTCTAAATTCGATAGACATCCTTCAAAACTTTGCCCGCATACAGAGAAGTCGTCCATGAACACTCCCATGATGTTATCTATGAAATCTGTGAAGATTGACATCATACATCTTTGAAAGGTTGCAGGAGCGTTGCATAATCCAAAGGGCA
Source organism: Lathyrus aphaca (assembly GCA_963966055.1). Lineage (NCBI taxonomy): Eukaryota > Viridiplantae > Streptophyta > Magnoliopsida > Fabales > Fabaceae > Lathyrus > Lathyrus aphaca. The sequence continues at coordinate 67,979,901 of OZ014525.1, read as the reverse complement.
TTCGTCTATAAGCGAACGTTCCATAAGGGCATGTGAATGTAGTCTTTTCTTGATCATCTGGGTGGATAGGGATTTGGAAAAATCCTGAGTAACCATCAAGATAACAGAATTATGAGTGCTTGGCTAATCGTTCTAACATTTGATCTATAAAAGGTAGTGGGAAATGATCTTTTCGAGTGGCTTTGTTTAGTTTACGATAATCGATGCACACTCTATGTCCTGTCACTACTCTTTGTGATATCGATTCGCCTTTAGCGTTTTTCACAACAGTGATACCTCCTTTCTTTGGTACTACATGTACTGGACTAACCCATTTACTATCAGAGATTGGATATATTATTCCAGCGTCTAGTAGTTTCTTAACTTCTTCCTTTACTACAGTGCTAAGGATTGGGTTAATTCTTCTTTGAGATTCTCTGGAGGTTTTGCAATCTTCTTCTAGCAGAATACGATGCATACAGATTGAAGGGCATATTCCTTTGAGATCAGATATGTTATATCCTAATGCAGTTGGATATTTCTTTAAGACATCTAAAAGTTTCTTTGTTTCAATTGTTCCTAAACTGGAATTGATTATAACTGGTCTTGTACATTCAGTGTCTAGGAATTCGTATCTTAGGTTCTTAGGTAAAGTTTTTAACTCTAATGTAGGTTTATTCTTACTTGGCATGGGATCCGGTGTAAGTGCTAAACTTTCGCTTAGACTATCATCCTGATATGGTTCACGCCAATTATCATCTTCGAAAATCGGAGGGATTTGAATTTTCATAATTTCAGAATAGGTAGTTTCTTTCATTTCCATTTCTCTTACACATTCTTCAATTACATCCAATAGATAGCATGTATCCTCTATAGCTGGTGATTGTAAGAATTGTATTAAAATAAATTCAACTTTCTCTTCACCTACTTCAAAGGTTAGCTTTCCTTTCTTTACGTCTATAATAGCTCCGGCGGTAGCTAAGAATGGTCTTCCTAGTATGATAGGGGTAGTGGAGTCTTCAGAGATGTCCATGATTATAAAATCAGTAGGAATGTAGAATTGTCCTATACGTACTGGGACATTTTCTAGTATGCCTACAGGATATTTAATAGAGCGGTCGGCTAGTTGAACAGACATTTTAGTTGGTCTTAGGTCTCCCATGTCTAGCCTTTTGCAAATTGTTAAGGGCATAACACTGATACTGGCTCCTAAATCGCATAGAGCTTTGTCAATGACGAATTTTCCTATTACACAGGGTATAGAGAAACTTCCTGGATCTTTTAGCTTAGGAGGCATATTATTTTGAATTATTGCGCTACACTCAGCAGTAAGTGTAACGGTTCCGTTATCCTCTATCTTTTTCTTATTGGATAAGATTTCCTTTAAAAACTTAGCATACGAGGGCATTTGAGTGATAGCTTCTGTAAACAGAATAGTAATATTCAGCTGTTTCAGAAGTTCAACAAATTTCTTAAACTGGCCCATCGTCTTAGAATTTGTTAATCTCTGAGGGTACGGAATTGGTGGTTTATAAGGTGGTGGAGGCACATAAGGCTTTTCTTTCTCCACTGCCTCTTGATTATTATCTTCCTTCTCTTCTGGTTCATTCACCTTTTCAGTCGGTTTATCCGGTTTTTGGTACATGGCTGGATTGTCAAGTCTTGGATCGGTAGGTCCGTCAAGTTTCTTGCCACTTCTTAATATCACAACATTAGCTTGTCCTTTCGGATTAGGTTGAGGTTGTCCAGGAAATACTCCAGCTGGTGCAGCGGTAGGTGCTTGTTGTTGAGCTACTTGTGAAATCTGAGTTTCAAGCATTTTGTTATGTGTAGCTAACGCGTCTACCTTGCTCACTAATTGCTTAATCTGCTCACTAGTGTGTATGTTTTGGTTTAAGAAATCCTTGTTTGTTTGAGACTGGGTAGCTATGAAGTTCTCCATCATCGACTCAAGGTTTGATTTCCTAGGAACATTAGGAGCAGTCTTTTGATAACCTGGTGGTGTAGCTGGTGCTTGACCTGGTGCGTATAAAGCATTGTTGTTCTTATAGGAGTAGTTCAGATGATTTTTCCAACCTGGGTTGTATGTGTTTGAGTACGGGTTTCCTTGAGCATAATTCACTTGATCCGTGGGAATTCCTGCTAATAATTGACAATCAGGGACAGCATGTCCTGGAACTCCACATAACTCACAGTTAGGTGTTACCGCAGCCACGGTGGCTGTTGGTGTTATGGCCAAGTTGTCGATCTTTTGGTTAAGTTGGTCAAACTTTGCATTGACTTGGTCCATACTACTCACTTCGTACATACCTCCTTTTGTTGGTTTCTCAATTGCGACTCTCTCGCTTCCCCATTGGTAATGGTTTTGAGCCATACTCTCGATAAGTGTATAAGCATCATTATATTCTTTGTCCATTAGTGCACCGCCTGCGGCAGCGTCAATTGTCATTCTTGTATTGTACAAAAGTCCATTGTAGAAGGTATGGATGACCATCCATTCTACTAATCCGTGATGTGGACAAAGTCTCAGCATATCTTTATAGCGTTCCCAAGCTTCGAAAAGTGACTCGTTTTCCTTTTGCTTAAATCCGTTGATTTGAGCTCTTAGCATAGCTGTCTTGCTAGGTGGGAAATATCTTGTCAAGAATACTCTCTTTAGTTCCTCCCACGTAGTTACCGAATTCGAGGGTAGAGATTGAAGCCAGGCTCTAGCTCTGTCTCGAAGTGAAAAAGGAAAAAGACGTAATCTAATAGCTTCTTGGGTAACTCTATTAGCTTTTACAGTATCTGCGTACTGCACAAATATCGAAAGATGAAGGTTCGGATCCTCGGTAGGATTTCCGGCGAATTGATTTTGTTGCACGGCTGATATCAGCGAAGGTTTCAATTCGAAATCGTTTCCGTTGATAGCCAGTGCAGCAATGCTGGAATGCGGCTCAGCTTGTGAAGGACTAGCGTAATATTTGAGTGGATGATTCGGTTCTTCAGCCATCTCTGCATCCTTTGATGTTCCGACCGGTTTGGGTGGATCAATTTGAAGATCTGGAATATTGTAATTTCGTTCGTAATCGAATATTCGTCTTCTTACGTGTAAGAAGCGTTCCGATTCTGGGACTGGAGGTTGCAAGTCTTCGCCTTGAAAGCGAGTACTTGGCATACACTCGGGAAATTAGATTAAGAAAAGAATAAGTTGTTACCTTAGTCTAGACAATGCTACTCTAATGGTGCACTAGTAACTAAATTAAGGTCCCCGGCAACGGCGCCAAAAACTTGATGGGGCACGAAATGCAATATGTGTCTAGCGGTATCTGAACTGCAAGCGCACAGCCTATCGAAGTAATATAAAAGATTGTCGATCCCACATGGACTTTAGGATCACTTAGTGCTAGAGGGTCTACTAGTTTAGCTAAGGTGGATATTTGTCACGATTTTGGTTTTTTAGAATTAAAGACGGGAATTAAATTTTAGTTTTAATGAAATGATAAGAAGACGGTCGGTATGTAATTATGTTAACCTATGCGGGTCAATCTAACCTAAGCTTATTAGGATGGTTCACTTAATTTATTCTGTAGAGATTATCAGTTTAAATACCCTTGACTCACACTCTCGTGGTCTTATCTCAGATCTTACTCCTAAAGCCCTATGCCTGCTCTCGCTAGCCCATAAGTGTTTAGAAGATAATTTTTGAAAACTTAATATGTCTAATTCATTTTAAAGCGCTCTCGCTGTATTTAAATCAAATGTCTAACTTTAGCTATCCGGTTAAAATCTCACATTCTCGTGGTCTCGACCTAACCTATTACACTTTTCTTACTCTCGTAACGAAAAGATTAATTTTTATAATAAAAAGTCACAGCCAGAATTTAAGTTCTTAATTGTTTTAGCTTAGATTCGATTTTACCGATTTAGTTTATTTTAATTACATACCGCCTAATTTGTTTAGCTACTCATATTTGTTGTACCAGACAGATGCAGAAACAGACATATATTAATTAAAATATGCATTATAAAATAAAAACAATTTCTTAACATAAATAAAATAAATAACTTAATATAAATAAAAACCTGAATGATTAAAACTTTAATACTCCTTCTTCCACAGACTGGTAAGCTCGGAGTGCGGAACCGGAATCGAAAAATAAAATTAAACGAATTTCTGATGGCTGAAAAGAAATTAATAATAACAATTTCCTAATGTTGGAAATTGTTATTTGGTTTGGTTGGGATATAGAAACAGGAAAATTAAACAAACAATTGCTGGAAAAATAATAAAATAGGGTGCAACAAAAATACGGCAGAGCTTCCGCGAGAAATGCTAAAATCAAACTCTGTACTTTCTAATTCGTAATCAAGCTATTTATAGAAAATCATATTGGGCTTGGGCAGTTGAAATCCATTGCGTAGGTATAGGTCCGTTGAAGAGAAAATCCAGCTAACATGCATACTGAGTCTGAGAAAAAATAGGGAGCACTTTTGACTTCACGTTGCACGTCTATGACCAATTAAATCAAATAAAACCTATTTTCCTTTGTCACGTTCGTGAAAAAGGTGTCACGCTCACTTTTCCCATTTAAAGCGCGTCACGGTCTTGACACTTGGGTGACGATCGTGAGTGTCCCACGTTGGGCGTCACGGTCGTGATGATGTGGTAACGACCGTGACTGTTACAAATTATGCAGAATCACAGAATTCCTTTCTTCTTCTTCTTTTCATGCTTGTTTTTGTTCATTTAATCTTTGGCTCATGATTTAGCTCTAGAAATGTTATACCTGCAACATGACATAGAAAACTCGAAGAATCGGGTGTTAATACGATAAATGTGCGATAAATCGGACTTGAAACATAGTAATAAAACGATACGATTTCTCGTTATCAATTTCCTTTTACTAATCAAGCAAACACTGTACATCAACAACACGCATTCCACAGTGCAACAAGTGAAACGCGGTCGAGGATGTCCAAAAAAAGTACTTGGGACCCCATCTTTAGTATCAAATCTTAATCGTGGTGAACTACATGAGACATCTCAGAATCATTCATTTATACCCGAGTAAGCTTTTTTACTATGAATACGTTTTGTGTCAAATGTTCTTGTCCTAATCATGAGGTAATGAACTAGAGATGCATTATTTTGAGTTTTTAGTTTAAGAAGTTTCTGCAAACTGGTTTAGCAGCTATTATATATTCCTGAAAAGTATTATTATCTAGGAAATCTAAGGTGATTTGAATTGTTACAGCAACATAGGTGTGGCCAAAATTTATAGTTCACACACAATTCCTATGGTCTTAACACCAAGTAGTAACGTGATTACGACTTCGTCACCTCCATACACGTGAGTGTTGTCATTTAAATTTTGTCAAATCATTATAGATTTATATATACTATGAATACATGTAAGCATCTTGGCATTAACATACTTCTGAACACTCTTTAAACTTCTGTTAACAGCAGCCCAAGGACACATATACCAGTTCCTGTTACGAACACAACGACTGACACAGTGAATTTTGCTTCGAATGTTAGTCCCTCAACCTTTCATTCGGCTGCTAATGTTGAATTCTTGAGTGATGACGACGAAGATGATTCTGACTACGATCCATTCACAGGTAATGAGGGTCGTATTTTTTAATAGTTTCTACTTGTCATTCAATGAAGATGTATTATGTTAAATGACATGGTCATGGGGAAGAATTTTTTTTGAGATGCTACTTGTCATTCAATGTTGATGCACTATGAATTTTTTTTGACAGAATTTAGTAAGAACTATAACTAACTTCCTATAAGTATATCTAGAGAAAGTCCATTGTGAAAACATCTTTTGTCTTGAGTTCGAAGCTTAGATGTAAATAAAAGTAACATGTCCCAACTGTGATACATCTTGCGCTCTTTTCTTCCATATTCCGAACTATGGACTGTATTTGAGTGTAGAAAACAATTCTTTATGTTTGAATAAGTGTCCACTTTGTTTTTCCGGAACTGCTTTCATGTGACTCAATGGTATTATGTGAATTTTTAAAGTACAAGATAGTAATCCATTAGACTTTTCCAAAGGCAAAGTCATTAAGAATCTTACAATCTAATGTACACCCATGCCCTTTCAAGTAAAATAGATCTTTGTCTTCAATCTACACTAACATGTTAAAACACTTATAGAAAAAGCCACACAAAAAAATTATTTAAGACATAGCTTCCAAAAATAATTTCGATAAACCTTGAACATAACTATTCCTTGAATCAATGAGGATCATTCCTTGAATCAATGAGGATGTATTAGATTGAATGCCATTACTTAAATTATGGTTTTTACGATTTAATTTCATATCATTAGTATAATATTGGATATATTAGTGATATCTTAGTGTTGAGAACAAAATGTGTTTGTCTTTGATCTTAAGGCAACCATATAAAAAATGATGGTAAAACAATATGGTTTCTTTCTCTATGTTGTATTAGCACTTTTGTCTTGACTTTTGTGTAAGGCAAAGCTACTTTGGTAGCTAAGTTCACTACCTTTCAATTTGATCACGTTGATATTTTTTCACGAGTTTTTATAATATATGTACAACAGGTAGACAATCTGATGATGATGAATGCCTTGGTGAAGAATTCCCTTTACCACCATTTTCAACGGCTAACCAACTAGACATAAATAATGAAGGTAACCATAACAAATTGGATACTGTCACACCCCAAATTTTACCCCTAACTGCTCGCATCATATATTCATCGCATTTAGCAGGGATTTTTCCCGATTTATTTTCCGTTGCTTTTTCTCATTTTCTAGCTATTTATATTTTTGATTCTTAATTTCTTTTCACTTCTAAGCTTCCATCCTAAATCTAATTTCTATTCCTCATTTCCAACTTTTAATTAATTTCTAACTTTTAAAACTTAATTTTTATTTTTATTCTCAAAGTTTTGATTAAAAAAATAATATAATCTTATTCCCAATTTTTAAGTTTTTAAATGTAATTTTATTTCTATTTTCAATTTTCAAGTTTTTTACTTCCTAATGTAATTTTAACTTTTATTCTTAATTCATTTTTTTTCTAATCTCCATTTTTAATTTACTCTTAATCTCCAATTTTATTTTTTATCTTTTTCAACTCATTTTCAAGTTTCTATTTCTAATTTAATTTCAATTTCCAATTTATTTTTAGTTTACTCTAATTTAATTTCAATTTCTAACTTATTTTTAATTTACTTTTCTTTTAAGATTTCATTTTTAATTTAATTCCAATTTCTTTTTATTATTTATTTTAATTCATTTTAAATTTTAATTCTAAGTTTTTTTATTTATTTTTATTATTTCTCATTTTATTCCAAAAATTGATTCCACATCCATGTTACAATAGAATCTTAAAAAAAAGAATATATAGAATTTCTTTACATTCATCCATGTTACAATAGCTTTTTGAAAAAAAATAGAATTCCATAACCTTCATTCATTCACTACATTCATATTCAACACATTATGTTCATTACATTCAAGCATTGATTCATACATGTTCTTTCGTTTACATTCATAGCTCAATTGATACAAGAACTAATTTTTGAGGTACAAAATTCTAAGTCTAGCAAGAATACATTTTCATGTCAAGTTTCTTTTCTTTATGCCATTGCTCCATGCTTCAATATCAACTTCAATCTTTAAGTCCCCTACAAAAAATTCAGCCTTCATGTTAATTCTTTTTTTACATATTGTAAGTTTTTTTCTCATAACAAAATGTCAAGAAATTTAGTACAAAAATCAGCAAGACATGGCTCACTAGCCAACAAATAAATCAGCCACAAGAGCAGCAGAAAAATAGTACAAACAGCACACAAACAGCCTCTGCTCCACTACCATTCTACAACAGCAACTTCAGACATTGTCCCCCAACCCTTCATGAACAAGTTATCACAGTACCAAGTTCAAAAAAAAAAAACCCTAATTTCCCTTTATAAAAAGCACAGTTACTTTGCAAAACAAAAAAAACAGCCATCTAACACACTACTACTACAACCAAATCACTACAAAAATCTGCCAAAAGCACAAACAAACCAGTCTAAAAAATAACCACAAATAGCCCTCACAAAACTCACTCAAACAGCTCTCAAACTCACCAGAACAGCACCAAAGCACAAACAAACCAGTCTCAAAAATAACCACAAACAGTCCACAAAAACAACAACAAACAGCCCCCTAAAACAACCCAAACAGTCTCAAAAAAAAATCTTACAAAAACAGCCTCAATACACACAAAAAAATACAGTACCAAATACCCCACAAAACAGCAAAAAAAAACATCTCAGAATCAGTCCCATAACTCATACAAACAAGCCAAAAACAACTTCAAAAAATCAAAAAGATAACAAGCAACAGCAAGGAGTAGGAAGCTCACCGTAGTGGATTCGTCACCCCGATAACATTCGGGCTGATAATACTTTTTTCCTTCACTTTTTTTCCCAGCATTTGTCCATAATTAATTTCCTTCTTAGCTTTATTTTCAACCTGCATTCACAAAACAACTTTATAATTAAAACTTCAAAAAAAAATCAAAATCAAAAACTTCATCATAAACCTTGACATAACCATATATTACCACTGTGAAATGAAAAACACCCGCAAAGCTGAATCTGGAACTCACCATAAATTCCAAACATAAGCACAGAACCAAACCACTGAAACCCAAAACCAGCAGACTGTTCACAACCCTCAAGCATACTCTTCAACCTGAATCACCATTTTGACTTTCGAACCACAGAGACCTAAACCCTTTCACAAGCCAAGCCCCTCTACCTCCGTCGCCGTCGCCCAAACCTGCAAACCAATACAATCCGCCATAACCGAAAATCTGGAAAACCTCTAAAATCACCAACACAGCCGCGAAAGCAAACCAGAAAATCAAAAAGCAGAAAGAAGGAGAATGTCGAACCTAAACCGAATCCGCGAATCCTCCAAGAAACCCTTCAGCCGCCATCTAATCTCCTTCACCACAAAACAACACCATCACCCTCCTTGTCTTAGCCTCTGAACCATATAAAATCCAAATAATTTCGAACCAAACCACCTTCAAAAACCAGAAAAAACCAACACTCCTTCAACGAATCAGCATCATCAATACAAAACTCTTTACCGCAAGTCGACCTCATACAACCTTCAAGCCGAAATCCTTTCATTTCACCAATAACAATACCCTTCAAAATCACAATCTCACCCAAAGAAACCTGAAACGCAAAACCAACCATCACCGCTCCTAAAACTCCAAATCAAACTTATCCCTCATTAATCCTTCAACAACAGATTTATGAATCAAAAATGGAATCAGAAGAAAGTGAATCAAAATAGATTGAAACATCAACAACAACAAAACACGTCTCCCTCAAATTCACGCCAACTTCCTCAGCCATGGCCTTCACCAATCCAAGCCAAATTGCTTGACCCACAAAAGCCAACATCCACCGAAACCTCAAATCGCGCCACCACCTCGCTTCTAACAACATCAACGGACCAACAACCAACAGACCTTCTTCAACAAAACTGCCTGAAATCTACGGAACCCACACCACGTCTCCCTTAATCTGTCGCTAAACCTCACTACCGGCCGAAACATTTTACAACGAAAACCTTTTTCTGAACTCGCGAAACTCAGAGTCGTTATCCACCACGACCACACAAGCATAGCCTCCACCATAACCCACCTCTGACACCGTTAAACCTCACCAAACAAACCGAGAAACCCAAAACTCTCCGCCGCACCTTTCCGACCCTCCGAACACCATCTTCAACCACCAATCCAGAACCGCTCATCACCAACACCGAGAGCCGCTGTGCGAAACCGTGAACCACCGTGAAACACCATGAGCGAGCATCGCGAGAGAGTGAGAGTCCGAGTTGGGAGAGGATCGAGAGAGAGGGGCATGAGAACGCAGTTTGTTTGTCGTTGTTGTGTTTTGTTCTCTTTGGGAATTAACTGAGTAAAGTGAAGCAAAAACCTAATTACCCACCTGTTTCTAATTGAACCCGACCCAACCGGTCCAAGCCCAAACCCATGATCCGCTCCCTGCATACACCCACCTGTTTCTAATTAAACCCAACCGGTCCAAGCCCATTTACCCTTTTCTTTTTCAAAAAAATCTTTAAAAATATTTTGCAATTCAATTAATTATTTTTTATTTATTTATTTTCAACAAATCAAGTTAGTTTTTTTTAAATATTTAGTTAATTAATTATTTCCTCATTTAAATACGTGTAAAGTAAATAAGTATAACCTTTTATTTTATTTTTTTTATTTATTTTTTATTTATTTTTTCTTTTCCATTATTATTATTATATTTAGTTAATAAATTTGTGTATATATAAAATGAATAAAATATAAACCCTTTAATTTTAATTTTCTTTTTCTATTCTTTTTTTTTTTATTATCTTTATTTAATAAGTTCATATACATATAAAATAAATATATAAAATATATTTTAATTTCAAAATTCTCTCTTCTATTTTATTTTTATTATTATATTTAGTTAATATTTATATACCTATGAAAAATAACCACCAAATATACTTCGAATCAAATTTCTTCTTTCTCTATTTTATTTTTTAGTACATACTTAATTAATCATTTTATTTTTTTATAAAAATCCAAAAATCATTTAATTCTTCTTCGTTCAAGATTAGAGTTTGTTTAACTTAGTTTTAGATCCCCTAGTAAGAGTTAAATTTTAATCTTCCGTTTGTCTTGGTTGTATGCATACTATGATTATATTTATCTTGCATCATGACCATATACCTGTTAAAACAAATTGAAAGCGCACATTCATTTCAAAAAATAATAAATTCCTTGGTCCAACGCCAAGTGAACTTCACATACACTTCACTCACACACGTAAGTCGGTCGTTTACGATCGCCATCTGCACATTTCCTTACACTTTACAGCTTTTCACCTTAAGCAAATTGACGCACCACGCTTGTTTTCCACCCCTGCATTCTCGATCCATATATCGAGTCATAGCCCGGTTACTAAGCCTTTTACCTTGCATTTCCATTTACTTCATTCAGTTCATTTTTGCAAGTAGCAACCTATGCCTCAGACTTAGGAGCTTGCACCCTCATTTATTTACTTTATTTTTTCGCATTTAAATCCAAAAGGGAAAGAACTCCTGCAGTTGACTCAATGTCATAGGAAGTTTAGCCATCCCTAGTTCCTTTTCAACCTTAACCATTAGGACTTTTTATTTTAGAACTTTTTGTGACTTTCCTAAAGTCACGTGAGTGTTTGCCATAACACTTACCTTCCCCTGCGAACCTTAAGCGTAACCAAGTGTTCGTTAATCCTTAGGAGAACTACGAGTGCTCTGATTCTATACCCGATACGTAGGCATCGATGCGATGTTGTGCGAGCACCATTAGAAATAAAAGCCTTAGGTTCCTTTAATTTTAGCAAGCAATAAATAACAAAAATACAAATATTAACAAGAGGTTCCCGTAGGATACTGCGGATGCTTAGGATGCTAACACCTTCCCTAGGTATAATCAACCCCCGAACCTAGTTTCTCCTCATTTAGGGTTTTTACGATCTTTTTCCCTTTTCCCTTTGGAATAAATTAAAGTCGGTGGTGAACATAAAAGTTTTGCGATTCAAGCTCAATCAATAGCTTGGTATCCGATTCTCACCGCGACAGAAATGGCGACTTCACTGGGGATTCTATTTTTGAGGGTTAAGCCCACCTTGTATATTTGTATATTTGTTGTTGTATTGCTTGTTATTATTTGGATTTTTGTTGGGTGTTCCATGTGTGGTGAGATAAGTCCTAACCCGGACTTGAGTGCAAAATAAGATAGGACGGTGGTATATTCAAGAAGGCTTGTAGGGAGTTGAGTCCCGACCAAGTTGACTTGAGACACCACCACTCAGCGGAGGCTTCCTCGGATGTAGTTTTGCTGATCGAGTTCAGTCGTGAAAGCATTACTATATTTGACCTGAGAGCCATTAATGCTGAGGACCGTAGAACATTTACCCCCACTTAGCCTTTTTAGGGATGTAGTGCGATGACTATGAGGATGCAAATCCAAAATAGTTGATACGCGATACTGCACTCGGATGAGACTCTCTTGAGAATATTACTGATTACCAAGTCGAGTTGGGAAGTCGGTAATATCCGAAAGACGGGACAGTGATTCTGGGAACTTTTAGAACCCGTTGTACAGGTACAAATAAACTCATAGTACATACCTTTTGGGAGGGTTGAACCTTTGACCTCATGCAAGCTTTGAACCTAAGCCTTGTTTGTGTTTGTGTTTGTTGCATTCACGCATCATGAAGCATCATTTTTACCATTTATTCAAGGAACTCAGAAACTTTATCTTTGCAAATATCATAGGTATCATCATGGACTTTGGAAGAAGAAAGACTGTCAAGTACACATTCAAAACTCCCAAACTTGAAGACCTAAGGAAATTAAGAGATTTGGTTTTGGATCAAGAAGCCTTCATGGAGAAGCATAGGAGACTTTTAGCTTTGCTTAAGACTGATTGGGATGGAAGGTTGCTCTCTGTGATGCTCCAGTTTTATGATCCTCTCTACCACTGTTTTACGTTCCCTGATTACCAATTGGCGCCTACTTTGGAAGAGTATTCAGTTCTGGTGGGATCACGTGTTAAGGATGAGTTTCCATTCCCTGTTCTAGAGAAGGACCCTGAAGAAGCGGAGATTGCAAAGGCGACATACTTGAGTGTTCCTGAGGTCAAGGCAAATATGACCTATAAAGGAAAGATTTTTGGATTCCCTACAAAGTTTCTGATAGAAAAGGCCAAGAATTTTGTTGATGTAAAGGATATGAAAGCTTTTGAGGCGACTTTTATTCTGCTGATGTATGGAGTGTTACTTTTCCCCAACTTTGAAGACTTCGTCGACCTGAACGCCATCAAGATCTTTCTGAAGAAGAACCCGGTCCCTACTTTGCTCGGAGACACTTATCATTCCATCCATCTGAGGAATCACCATAAGGGAGGGATGATTACTTGTTGTGCATCATTGCTATATGAGTGGTTTATTTCGCACTTGCCTAAGTCATCTTCATTTTGGAACCTTAAGGATGGTTTGTGGTGGTCACAAAGGATCATGTCTCTTACCCACTCTGACATTAGCTGGTACAATCGTGCTTATGATGGAATATTGATTATTGATAGCTGTGGTGATTTTGCTAATGTGCCTCTTCTTGGCACTAAGGGAGGAATCAGCTATAATCCGGTTTTGGCTCGCCGTCAACTCGGGTTCCCGTTGAAAGACAAACCTAAGAGTGTTGAAGTGGAAGGAATTTTCTTTAAGGATGACGAAGAACCAGAGCTCAAGAAACAGATTATGCAAGCTTGGAAGTGCATCCATAGGAAGGGGAGGAGTAGCTTGGGAAAGCCGAATTGTGTTTCTATGGAACCCTATCTCCAATGGGTACGAGATAGGGCAATCAGTCTGAAGATGCCTTACCCTCGCCAGGACCCTATGACCTTCAAGAAACCCATTCTGGTCTTTATGGATGATGCAGAGAAGCTGAAGATTGATTTGGAGAAAGAGATTCGAGAGAAGAATGCATGGAAGAATCGACATCAGATCATCAGCAGTGAGAATGAAGAGCTTAGAAGACAACTGAAGATGAAGGAAGAAGAAGAGCTCTCCAGCAAGAAAAGGAAAGCACAAGAGGATTTATTTTCCTCCAGCACTCAAGGGGACACTTCTTGGAAGTCGATCGTGGATCAACTTATGCTTGAAAGGGCTCAGATGAAGGCACAAATCGAGAAGCTCAACTTGAGGCTTTTAGGAGAATCTCCTTAGGACTTTGGACTTTGTCTTTGTCTTTATTAAGCTTTGTTTGGGATTTTTGAAAGTGTACTCAAGACTTTGTATCACTTTTTGAATTTAATGAAATCATATCCTTTTGATTATTATGTGTTTCCTTGGTATTTGCAAATTGTTTCTTAAGTTCCTTGAATAAAATTTCATTTTTGCATTGCACTCATACATTTGGCATTGCATTTGCATTTTTTTTCATGAAACTCATTCCCGTCATCTGCTCTCAATTCAGCTTTCACACTGAGGCTCTCACGCAAATACTACACTCGAGCTCAAGCCAGAAAGAGGATGGCTGAAAGAGACCTAGAGATGGACAGAGTTAACGAAGAGCTTTCTGATATTCGTGGAGATATGGGTCAGATGATGGAAATGTTGCAAGTCATTCGAGCGAAGATGGATACCCAACGGACTGTGGTGTCAGAAATTGTTACTGCAACGACTGAATTTGTCACTGCAACGACCCAGCCTACATCATCAGTCATTACCCCTGTGACCTGGCCTCCTTTTGGACTTCCTCATGGATTCGTCCCTCCTCCTCATGGTTTTGCTTCTCAAAGTTTTATTCCTTCTTCTTCAGGATTTGATACTCAAAGTTTTATTCCTCCTTCCCAAGGACTTACTGCTCAGAGTTTTATACCTCCTTCACAAGGGTTTGCTACTCAAAGTTTTATTCCTCCTTCCCAAGGACTTGCTGCTCAGGGTTTCTTCCCTCCTTCTCAAGGTTTTGCTACTCAGAGTTTTATACCCCCTTCCCAAGGTTTTGCTGCTCAGGGTTTCTTCCCTCCGTCCCAAGGCTTAGCTTCTCAAAGTTTCGCACCTCCCTCTCAGGGTATGGCGTTTCCTTTTCAAGGTTTTGTGCCTCCTCCTCAGGGATTTGCTGCTCAACAAACTGTTCCTGTGACTAATGAAGAGAATCATGCCGTTGCTAATTTTACACAGGACATTGTGCACACCCGTGCCCAACCGTATTTTAATGACCATCAGGGGTATGAAGCGCCAGATATGTCTGAAAACGGAGATGAGAAACACGTGAAGATGCAAGAGAATTTTGATACCCTTGAAAAAAGGTTAAGAGCGATTGAAGGTGACCAGATCTTTGGGGCTGCTGCCAGAGAGATGTGTCTGGTGTCTGGATTGGTAATACCTCCAAAGTTCAAGATACCCACCTTTGATATGTATGAGGGTGCAACTTGTCCTAAGAACCATCTCCTGATGTACTATCGAAGAATGGCTGCTCAGGTGGACAATGATAAGTTAATGATCCACTGCTTTCAAGACAGTCTGAAGGGAATCTCCTCTAAATGGTATCTGACGCTTGACCAGTCGAAGATCCGCAGCTTCCAAGACTTGGCAGATGCTTTCATCCAGCAATATAAATACAACATGGACCTTGCTCCCGATAGGAGGCAATTGCTAAGCATGTCCCAGAAAGAGTCTGAATCCTTTAAAGAGTATGCTCAGAGGTGGAGAGGGACCGCTTCTCAAGTAGAGCCCCCATTGACTGAAAAAGAATTAGCTGACTGGTTTGTTGACACTGTGCGACCAGAATTCTATGAGAGAATGTTGGGAAGCATAACTGCTAGTTTCTCTGATTTAGTGGCTGTGGGAATCAAGGTAGAACTCGGTTTGAAAAGTGGAAAGATGAGTGGTGCATCTGGCAGCTCCAGCACTGGCAGTGGGAATATTGGCAAGAAATTTACCAATAACTTCCACAAGAAGAAGGAGGGTGAGACAAACGCCATAATGACAGGTCAAAGAAGAAATCCACTTTGGCAGAGACCTTCACCTATGGCTCGACAGCAGTATCCTCGTCAACAGCAGTATGCTCATCAACAACAGTATGCCCAACATCCTTATGTAGCGGCGGTTCAACCAGCATTTAATCCACAAGTCCCCATGTATCGGCCAACTCCAGCAGTACCGATGTATCAACAAGCGGCTCCGATGATTCAAACTTATCAACCAATGCTCAACAATCCAGGCTATCAACAAGCGCCCAATGCTTCAGCCTACCAGCAGAGGACTCCAGCTCCTCATCCAAATCCAAATTTTCAGAATAGAAGACCAGGTGGAAGGCCTCCTAATCCTCGAATCCCTATAACTTATACTGAGTTATATCCTTCACTGCTGAAGAAGGGTTTGGTTACTCCAAGGCCTTTGGGTCCTCCACCAAGTCCGCTCCCGCCAAATTACAACCCAAATGCTCACTGTTTATTCCATGAAGGTGCCCCGGGGCACGATTTGGAGGGTTGTTATACTTTGAAGTAC
Organism: Lathyrus aphaca; assembly: GCA_963966055.1. NCBI lineage: Eukaryota > Viridiplantae > Streptophyta > Magnoliopsida > Fabales > Fabaceae > Lathyrus > Lathyrus aphaca. Next base: position 67,963,823 of record OZ014525.1, on the reverse strand, counting down.
ATCGTGAAAGATTTGATGGAGAAGAACATTCTGTCATTTGGGAATACTGGTCCGAATGTCAAAGATAATCCTTTACCCAAGCATGGGTCTATAAATGATATTGTTGATGAGTCCGAAGAAGGTTTGATTTTCAATGCCACCGAGATCAAGACCCCGCTCAGAGACTTCCATGCGAAGTTAGTAGAGGCGGGTATACTGAAGAGCTGTCATCAGAATTGTGAAGGTTGTGTTGATAGTCCAAAGGGATGTGAATCGGTCTTAAAAGATGTTCAAGATTTGATTTATGAAGGTGTCTTACAAGTGAGAAGTCATATGAAGAAGAATGAAGTGGCAGTAATTGAACCCATCTTCAACTTGCCGGAATCTAATTCTACCTGGGTGCCAGTGTTCAACCTGCCTGAATCTTCAGGAGTTCAACCTGTCTTCAATACTCCCGAATCTGTGGTGCCAATTTTCAACATACCTGAGCCAAGATTTGAACAAAGGAGTAACTCTTTCCGTTATGAAGACACTAAAGCAGTTCCATGGAGGTATGATACAGGGAAAGTTCATCAGAAGATTGATAAAGCTAGCCGGAAGGAAGGTTCGAAAGTTGCAAGTGCTGACATAGCGGGTGCAGGTCGTCTGACTCGCAGTGGCCGTGTTTATACCCAGCAAGCCAATACGGCTCCGCCTAAAGAAGTCATTCCAGCTGTTGTCAACAAAGATAAAGAGGTAGTCTTGGGAGAAGAGGATGCAGAATTTCTCCGAATCATTAAGAAGAGTGATTATAAGGTTATTGATCAGCTACATCAAACGCCTTCCAAAATATCTATCCTATCACTGCTTATGCATTCTCCGGCTCATCGAAGTGCGCTTCAGAAGTTGCTAGCTCAAGCTCATGTTATGCATGATATAACAGTGAATCAGTTTGATGGAGTCATTGCCAATATCACTGCATGTAACAACCTCAGTTTCAGTATGGAGGATCTTCCAAAGGAGGGCTTGGACCATAATCGTGCTCTCCACATATCAGTGAAATGTCAAGAGGATACTTTAGCAAGAGTTCTTGTGGATACAGGATCTTCATTGAATGTTTTGCCGAAAAGAACACTGGCTAAGTTATCTTATCAAGGGGCAGAGATGAGGCCCAGTGCACTGATTGTAAAAGCTTTTGATGGTTCAAGAAGGACTGTTATTGGAGAAGTAGACCTACCAATCTTGATTGGGCCACAGGTCTTCAAGATCACTTTCCAGGTTATGGACATCAATCCTAATTACAGTTGCTTGCTGGGAAGACCTTGGATCCATGCTGCTGGGGCAGTCACTTCTACCCTACATCAAAAGATGAAGTTTGTAGTCAATAACAAGCTGGTGACCGTGTCTGGGGAAGAAGATCTCATGGTTAGCAACCTTTCATCCTTTAGTTATATTGAGGCTGATGAAGATGCTTTGGAAACTTCTTTCCAAGCTCTTGAGATAGCCAATGCTGTCCTCGTGGAAGTAGAGGAACCAAAAGGGAAGGGTATCCCATCTTTTGCATCGCTGAAGAGTACCATTTCCACCATTGAAGAAAGAAGCTATGAAGGTTGGGGTGATGTCATCGAAGTCAAGCAGAAGCTAGATCGTTGCGGGTTGGGTTACAAACCAACTCATGTGAAAGAAGGAGCGTCAACCTCCGCTAAAGGACGTCTGAAGACCATTCAAGAAGTGTTCTCCAGTGCTGGTTATCAGGTCAATGCAGTTGATGGAGTTTCTGAAGACGAAGATGTGAATCACTTGGTGTATCAGTGTGAAGAAGCCTTGGACAATTGGGAGGCAGTCGAGATCCCGGAGTTTTTTCCATTGTCAAAGTAATTTGTTGTTTTTTTCAATGTTTTCAAAGTTCCCTAGCTATGCCCAAGGCTATGGGAGTATTTTGTAGGGCCCCTTTCTCATTTTTAAAAGTTATTATCAATGAAGGCATTTTGTTGAACTCTTATTTTGATCATTTACAGTTTTTTTTCTCTCTTTTCACTTTTAAAAGAAAATGGCAATCTTTCAAAACCAATAAAAAGCTTTTTCTCTTGCATTTCTCTATTTTTTCCACTTTTAATAAAAGCAAATCATTATCATATGCAGAATAAACGAAAACCCTGTTGAATCCAATGACTCTACATTCTCTCCTAACTTTGATTCGCCCATCTACCAAGCGGAAGATGAAAGTGAGGAAGATTGTGACATTCCCGAAGAACTGGCAAGATTAGTTGAGAATGAGCACACAGATCTTCAGCCACATAAGGAGCAGGTAGAGACCATAAATCTTGGCACTGATGAAGACATGAAGGAAGTCAAGATTGGTACAACACTTGGGGCAGACATCAGAGAAAGATTGGTCAAGCTTCTCAGAGAGTATGTAGATGTGTTTGCATGGTCGTATCAAGATATGCCCGGTTTAGACACAGACATAGTGGTCCACAAGTTACCTCTTCGGCCAGAGTGTCCTCCTGTAAAGCAAAAGCTTCGAAGAACAAGACCAGACATGGCTCTGAAGATTCGAGAAGAGGTCAAAAGGCAGTTTGATGCGGGTTTCCTTGCAGTTGCAAAGTACCCTGAGTGGGTAGCTAATATTGTGCCAGTCCCTAAAAAGTATGGCAAAGTCAGAATGTGTGTGGACTATAGGGATTTGAACAAGGCCAGTCCGAAGGACGATTTCCCTCTTCCGCATATTGACACTTTGGTTGACAACACTGCTAAATTTGCTGTTTTTTCCTTCATGGATGGGTTTTCAGGATACAACCAGATCAAGATGGATCCTGACGATATGGAAAAGACTACATTCATCACACCATGGGGCACTTATTGTTACAAGGTTATGCCATTTGGTCTCAGAAATGCAGGAGCCACTTATCAGAGGGCAATGGTCACCCTTTTCCATGATATGATGCATAAAGAGATAGAAGTCTATGTGGATGATATGATTGCCAAATCACAGAGTGAGGAGGATCATTTGAATCATCTCTTGAAGTTATTTGAGCGTCTCAGAAAGTTCCAACTGCGACTGAATCCAGCTAAGTGTACTTTTGGTGTCCGATCAGGAAAGTTACTTGGTTTTATTGTTAGTCAGCAAGGAATTGAAGTAGATCCAGATAAGGTCAGAGAAATTCAAGAGATGCCAGCTCCAAAGACAGAAAAGCAAGTCAGAGGTTTCCTCGGAAGATTGAACTACATCTCCAGATTCATTTCCAACATGACTGCTACTTGTGAGCCTTTATTCAAGTTACTCCGGAAGAATCAAGCAATTGAGTGGAGTCCTGATTGTCAACTGGCTTTTGAGAAGATTAAGGTTTATCTACAAGAACCTCCTATCTTGGTCCCACCTACTCCAGGGAAGCCTCTTTTCATGTACCTAACTGTGCTCGAGGGATCTATGGGTTGCGTGTTAGGCCAACGGGACGAAACTGGTCGTAAGGAACATGCCATTTATTACTTAAGCAAGAAGTTCACAGATTGCGAAAGCAGATATTCACTCTTAGAGAAGACTTGTTGTGCTTTGGCATGGGCGGCCAGACGCCTCAGGCAGTATATGATTTGTCACACTACTTTGTTGATCTCGAAAATGGATCCAATAAAGTACATCTTTGAGAAGCCTGCTTTGACTGGAAGGCTCGCCCGTTGGCACATGTTGTTATCCGAATACGACATCCAATATGTAACCCAGAAGTCTATCAAGGGCAGTGTTTTATCTGAATACCTTGCTGATCATCCTGTCGAAGATTATGAACCTTTGAAATTCGATTTCCCGGACGAAGACATTATGCTGATAAAGGACTGTGAAGTTCCAGATCCACGTGAAGGTCCCGAGCCAGGGTCCCGTTGGAAGATGATGTTTGATGGTTCCTCTAACTACATGGGGCATGGTGTAGGAGTTGTCTTGATGAATCCCGATGGTGGTTATACTCCCTTCACAGCCAGATTATGTTTCGAATGTACAAACAACATCGCAGAGTATGAAGCATGCATTTTGGGTATCGAAGCTGCGATCGATACTAGAATCAAGATTCTGGATGTATATGGAGACTCAGCTTTGGTAATATATCAAGTCAAAGGTGAGTGGGAGACCCGTGATGAGAAGTTGGTCCCGTACCGTGCCCACATTGTGGAACTGATCAAATACTTTGATGAAGTCACTTTCCATCATGTTCCAAGGGCAGAAAATCAGATAGCAGAGGCTATGTTGGCTTCTATGTTTCAAGTCAGATTTCTTAATGAAGCTCCACTCATTACAATCGAGCGAAGAACTGCACCAGCCTACTATCTACTGGTCGAAGAGGAAACTGATGAGAAACCATGGTTCTACGACATCAAGAACTATTTGCAGAATCAAGAGTACCCAGCTGATGCAACAACTCTGGATAAGAAGACTCTGAGAAGATTGGCATCCAAGTTTTTCCTCAGCAATAATGTGCTTTACAAGAGAAATCATGATATGGTTCTGCTCAGATGTGTGGACAAACGCGAAGCAGACTTATTGATCAGGGAAATCCATGAAGGATCATTTGGAACACATGCCAATGGACATGCCATGTCCAGAAAGATCTTGAGAGCTGGTTACTTCTGGTTGACCATGGAATCAGATTGTTTCAAGTATGCCAGGAAGTGTCATAAATGTCAGATCTATGCCGACAAGGTGCACGTACCTCCAACACTTTTGAATGTTCTGTCATCACCTTGGCCTTTCTCAATGTGGGGCATTGACATGATAGGGGCAATCGAGCCTAAAGCTTCCAATGGTCACCGGTTTATTTTGGTCGCAATTGATTATTTCACCAAATGGGTAGAAGCAGCTTCCTACGCCAATGTGACAAAGCAAGTGGTTGCCCGTTTCATCAAGAATCAAATTATCTGCCGTTACGGAATCCCAAGCCGAATCATCACAGATAATGGGACCAATCTGAACAACAAAACAATGAAAGAGCTGTGTGAGACATTCAAAATTGAACATCATAACTCTTCTCCATATCGTCCGAAGATGAATGGAGCTGTTGAAGCTGCAAACAAGAACATCAAAAAGATTCTGCAGAAGATGGTTAAAACTTACAAAGATTGGCACGAGATGTTGCCATATGCTTTACACGGATACAAAACATCAGTTCGCACGTCAACAGGGGCAACCCCTTTCTCTCTGGTGTATGGGATGGATGCAGTTCTCCCTATTGAAGTAGAGATACCATCTTTGAGAATCTTGATGGAAACCAAACTGGAGGAAGCTGAGTGGGTCCAGAACAGGTTTGACCAACTGAATCTTATTGACGAGAAGAGGATGACCGCCATGTGCCATGGCCAGATGTACCAAAAGCGCATCAAGAGAGCATTTGACAAGAAAGTCCGTATCCGAGAATTCAAAGAAGGAGATCTTGTACTCAAGAAAATCTTGCCAGTCCACAAAGACATGCGTGGAAAATGGAGCCCTAACTATGAAGGGCCATATGTTGTGAAGGTGGCATTCTCCGGAGGTTCCTTAATCCTTACAACTATGGATGGTGAACAGCTGAAGCACCCGGTGAATTCTGATGCAGTCAAAAAATATTATGCCTAAATAAAACCCGATAGGTCGAAAACCAGAAATGGCGACCTAGGCAAAAAATGGGTATCCCGGTGGATCAAAACCTATGAAGGAGATCCAGGCAAAAGTTAGGGATAAAAAATGAAAAAATAAGAGCTCGCTAAGTTGAAAACCCGAAAGGGCGGCTTAGGCAAAAAAGAGCGTCCCGGTGGATTGAAAACCCGAAAGGGCGGTCCAGGCAAAAGTTAGGGACAAAGGCATTTGACTGTGTCAGATGGTGCTTACCATTACTGAAGAATCATACTGGAAGATCGATCCATTTGCTCTTGTCAGAAGCAAGGTGTCGGGCAGTCTTAGTTATTAGGGATTGTAGTGGTCGTTGGATTCAATGTAGACCTTTCCCCATTGCCATTTTCAAATTGTAATTTCCCATGGAGTTTTTTTGCCATTGGCAAGCTACCATTCTTGAATAAAATACAAACTTTGCCTATGAATTTTGTTGTTCATCTTCTTATTTTCTTTTGTTATGCAAAATGCCATCACTTGATTACAATTTAACTCTGAAAATGACAAGTTTTTTAAGGAAATGTTTTTTGAAAACACACTGGAAAAACTTTTAAGTTTCTTTGACTTTGGAAAGTTGAAAAAAGAACTTCTGCTTCCCCAAGAAGTCCTGGTTTGCAACAACACCATTATGCTATTATTACAGAAATCCCCATAGAAGTTCAAAACTGATAACACTCTTGGATGGATCCTTGGACCAAGCATGATTTCCAAGTTCGAAGACATCTCCTCAGTGTTTTTCATATTGCTCATTTGAGTATTGGTGTTGAGAGCCTACTCCTCTTTGAGTCTTGTCAAAACTCTTTGTCTCTTTAGAGTCAGCATTTGCATATCATGATCATTCGCATCATGCTCAATCATGCGCATTTGACATTAGCATTTGTCTTTCCCCAGTTGGCATCTGTCTAAGTCCAGATATCATTAGTGTTCAATTTGAGACTTCATTGTTGTTGGTACCCGAAGTTTGGTTTACCAATGTTTTTGTCCCCAGTAATTGCTGGGTGTCCCCCGTGGAATTCTAATTGTGGTTGGTTTTGTCTTTATGACCACCAATGTCTCCTTGAAGTCCAATTGTCATTGGCACAAATCTTTTGAGCAGGTCGGGAAACCTTTTGCTTAAAATCCAAGTCAATTTGATTTTGTACATACTTGTACCTTTCTCCTGATGGTTCCTGAAGGAATTTCCAGAGGATGGATGTCTTATCTTATTTGAAAACTCCAACATGTTTTGTTGTTACTTCTTTGCGTTAGCCGGTCGCTTAGAGCCGTTGATTCATCTTTGGGTGATCTCCATTCTATCCCCGATGTTAGCTGGTCGCATAGAGCCGCTACTAAGTCAATGTGATTTCCTTCTTTATCCTCAGTGTCGGCAGTTACATTTGAACCTGCTAATTTACCATTTTGAATACTTTGACTACTTTGTCTTTATCATTCTTAGTGTCAACCGGTTTTTTAACTTGTTGCGCATTCACTTTGAGTGTATCCTGGTTTCTATTCTTAGTGTCAATAGGTTTCGAACCTATGGCGCTTCCATTTCGATTATTTTGTTGTATTCTTGGTGTCAGTTGGTCGCATTGAGCCGCTGCGCATTCACCATGAATAAGCTTGTTGCCATTCTCAGTGACAGTTGGTCGCATCGAGCCACTGTGCATTCACTTTGAATGTTTATTTTTGTTGATTATTCTTGGTGTCAGTTGGTCGCATCGAGCCGCTGCGCATTCACCTTGAATAAGCCTTTTGTTATTCTTAGTGTCAGTTGGTCGCATCGAGCCGCTGCGCATTCACTTTGAATATTACGTTTATCGTTTCCAGTGACAGTTGGTCGCATAGGGCCACTGCACATTTCGCTTTGAATGTTTATTTTGTTGTATTCTTAGTGTCAGTTGGTCGCATCGAGCCGCTGCGCATTCACTTTGAATATTATGATTTTTATTTCCAGTGACAGTTGGTCGCATCGAGCCGCTGCACATTCTATTTGGATGTTAATTTGTTGTATTCTTAGTGTCAGTTGGTCGCATCAAGCCGCTGCGCATTCACTTTGAATATTGTGTCGTTTCCATTTTCCAATGACAGTTGGTCGCATTGAGCCACTGCACTTTCTCTTTGAATATTTATTTTGTTATTCTTGGTGCCAGTTGGTCGCATCGAGCCGCTGCGCATTCACCTTGAATAAGCTGTTGGTCATTCCCAATGCTAGCTGGTCGCATCGAGCCACTGCGTATTCATTTTGAATATTTTTGTTGATTATTCTCAGTGTCAGTTGGTCACATCGAGCCGCTGCGCATTCACTTTGAATATTATGTTCATCATTTCCAGTGATAGTTGGTCGCATCGAGCCGCTGCACTTTCCCTTTGAATGTTTATTTTGTTGTATTCTTAGTGTCAGTTGGTCGCATCGGGCCGCTGCGCATTCACTTTGAATATGTTGCCTTTTACTTCTCAAAGTCAGTTTGGTCGCATAGAGCCATTGGTCAACCACTTCGATTTTATTTCCTTGTCTTGTTTGTATTCTTGGCGTCAGTTGGTCGCATCGTGCCACTGTGCAGTCACTTTGGATTTTATTTTGTTTTATCTGTGTTTCGTTGATCCAACGATTTGGATTTCCTTTTGTTCCCGTCTTTTGTTATTCTTAGTGTCGACAGTTACACTTGAACCTGTTGATTTATCACTTTGAATAGTTCCCATTTTCGTTTATTTATCCCCAGTGTCTGTCGTCCCCAGTGTTTGTCATCCCCAGTGAGCCTCGGCTTATGGTCGTCGTACATTCTCATTCTAATCATTCATACCATAATCATCATTTCATTGCATAAGGGTTGCAGAGTTAGATAGTTTATAGTCCAGCATAACATTGCATTTAGGGGCAAAATTTCCGGTTATTTCTGTATTTAAATACCTTTCACCATGATCTCATGAGTGCCTATCGTCATTCAAACCATCTGGTAAAGTTATTTAAATAGGGGCAACTGTCACACCCCAAATTTTACCCCTAACTGCTCGCATCATATATTCATCGCATTTAGCAGGGATTTTTCCCGATTTATTTTCCGTTGCTTTTTCTCATTTTCTAGCTATTTATATTTTTGATTCTTAATTTCTTTTCACTTCTAAGCTTCCATCCTAAATCTAATTTCTATTCCTCATTTCCAACTTTTAATTAATTTCTAACTTTTAAAACTTAATTTTTATTTTTATTCTCAAAGTTTTGATTAAAAAAATAATATAATCTTATTCCCAATTTTTAAGTTTTTAAATGTAATTTTATTTCTATTTTCAATTTTCAAGTTTTTTACTTCCTAATGTAATTTTAACTTTTATTCTTAATTCATTTTTTTTCTAATCTCCATTTTTAATTTACTCTTAATCTCCAATTTTATTTTTTATCTTTTTCAACTCATTTTCAAGTTTCTATTTCTAATTTAATTTCAATTTCCAATTTATTTTTAGTTTACTCTAATTTAATTTCAATTTCTAACTTATTTTTAATTTACTTTTCTTTTAAGATTTCATTTTTAATTTAATTCCAATTTCTTTTTATTATTTATTTTAATTCATTTTAAATTTTAATTCTAAGTTTTTTTATTTATTTTTATTATTTCTCATTTTATTCCAAAAATTGATTCCACATCCATGTTACAATAGAATCTTAAAAAAAAGAATATATAGAATTTCTTTACATTCATCCATGTTACAATAGCTTTTTGAAAAAAAATAGAATTCCATAACCTTCATTCATTCACTACATTCATATTCAACACATTATGTTCATTACATTCAAGCATTGATTCATACATGTTCTTTCGTTTACATTCATAGCTCAATTGATACAAGAACTAATTTTTGAGGTACAAAATTCTAAGTCTAGCAAGAATACATTTTCATGTCAAGTTTCTTTTCTTTATGCCATTGCTCCATGCTTCAATATCAACTTCAATCTTTAAGTCCCCTACAAAAAATTCAGCCTTCATGTTAATTCTTTTTTTACATATTGTAAGTTTTTTTCTCATAACAAAATGTCAAGAAATTTAGTACAAAAATCAGCAAGACATGGCTCACTAGCCAACAAATAAATCAGCCACAAGAGCAGCAGAAAAATAGTACAAACAGCACACAAACAGCCTCTGCTCCACTACCATTCTACAACAGCAACTTCAGACATTGTCCCCCAACCCTTCATGAACAAGTTATCACAGTACCAAGTTCAAAAAAAAAAAACCCTAATTTCCCTTTATAAAAAGCACAGTTACTTTGCAAAACAAAAAAAACAGCCATCTAACACACTACTACTACAACCAAATCACTACAAAAATCTGCCAAAAGCACAAACAAACCAGTCTAAAAAATAACCACAAATAGCCCTCACAAAACTCACTCAAACAGCTCTCAAACTCACCAGAACAGCACCAAAGCACAAACAAACCAGTCTCAAAAATAACCACAAACAGTCCACAAAAACAACAACAAACAGCCCCCTAAAACAACCCAAACAGTCTCAAAAAAAAATCTTACAAAAACAGCCTCAATACACACAAAAAAATACAGTACCAAATACCCCACAAAACAGCAAAAAAAAACATCTCAGAATCAGTCCCATAACTCATACAAACAAGCCAAAAACAACTTCAAAAAATCAAAAAGATAACAAGCAACAGCAAGGAGTAGGAAGCTCACCGTAGTGGATTCGTCACCCCGATAACATTCGGGCTGATAATACTTTTTTCCTTCACTTTTTTTCCCAGCATTTGTCCATAATTAATTTCCTTCTTAGCTTTATTTTCAACCTGCATTCACAAAACAACTTTATAATTAAAACTTCAAAAAAAAATCAAAATCAAAAACTTCATCATAAACCTTGACATAACCATATATTACCACTGTGAAATGAAAAACACCCGCAAAGCTGAATCTGGAACTCACCATAAATTCCAAACATAAGCACAGAACCAAACCACTGAAACCCAAAACCAGCAGACTGTTCACAACCCTCAAGCATACTCTTCAACCTGAATCACCATTTTGACTTTCGAACCACAGAGACCTAAACCCTTTCACAAGCCAAGCCCCTCTACCTCCGTCGCCGTCGCCCAAACCTGCAAACCAATACAATCCGCCATAACCGAAAATCTGGAAAACCTCTAAAATCACCAACACAGCCGCGAAAGCAAACCAGAAAATCAAAAAGCAGAAAGAAGGAGAATGTCGAACCTAAACCGAATCCGCGAATCCTCCAAGAAACCCTTCAGCCGCCATCTAATCTCCTTCACCACAAAACAACACCATCACCCTCCTTGTCTTAGCCTCTGAACCATATAAAATCCAAATAATTTCGAACCAAACCACCTTCAAAAACCAGAAAAAACCAACACTCCTTCAACGAATCAGCATCATCAATACAAAACTCTTTACCGCAAGTCGACCTCATACAACCTTCAAGCCGAAATCCTTTCATTTCACCAATAACAATACCCTTCAAAATCACAATCTCACCCAAAGAAACCTGAAACGCAAAACCAACCATCACCGCTCCTAAAACTCCAAATCAAACTTATCCCTCATTAATCCTTCAACAACAGATTTGTGAATCAAAAATGGAATCAGAAGAAAGTGAATCAAAATAGATTGAAACATCAACAACAACAAAACACGTCTCCCTCAAATTCACGCCAACTTCCTCAGCCATGGCCTTCACCAATCCAAGCCAAATTGCTTGACCCACAAAAGCCAACATCCACCGAAACCTCAAATCGCGCCACCACCTCGCTTCTAACAACATCAACGGACCAACAACCAACAGACCTTCTTCAACAAAACTGCCTGAAATCTACGGAACCCACACCACGTCTCCCTTAATCTGTCGCTAAACCTCACTACCGGCCGAAACATTTTACAACGAAAACCTTTTTCTGAACTCGCGAAACTCAGAGTCGTTATCCACCACGACCACACAAGCATAGCCTCCACCATAACCCACCTCTGACACCGTTAAACCTCACCAAACAAACCGAGAAACCCAAAACTCTCCGCCGCACCTTTCCGACCCTCCGAACACCATCTTCAACCACCAATCCAGAACCGCTCATCACCAACACCGAGAGCCGCTGTGCGAAACCGTGAACCACCGTGAACCACCGTGAAACACCATGAGCGAGCATCGCGAGAGAGTGAGAGTCCGAGTTGGGAGAGGATCGAGAGAGGGGGGCATGAGAACGCAGTTTGTTTGTCGTTGTTGTGTTTTGTTCTCTTTGGGAATTAACTGAGTAAAGTGAAGCAAAAACCTAATTACCCACCTGTTTCTAATTGAACCCGACCCAACCGGTCCAAGCCCAAACCCATGATCCGCTCCCTGCATACACCCACCTGTTTCTAATTAAACCCAACCGGTCCAAGCCCATTTACCCTTTTCTTTTTCAAAAAAATCTTTAAAAATATTTTGCAATTCAATTAATTATTTTTTATTTATTTATTTTCAACAAATCAAGTTAGTTTTTTTTAAATATTTAGTTAATTAATTATTTCCTCATTTAAATACGTGTAAAGTAAATAAGTATAACCTTTTATTTTATTTTTTTTATTTATTTTTTATTTATTTTTTCTTTTCCATTATTATTATTATATTTAGTTAATAAATTTGTGTATATATAAAATGAATAAAATATAAACCCTTTAATTTTAATTTTCTTTTCTATTCTTTTTTTTTATTATCTTTATTTAATAAGTTCATATACATATAAAATAAATATATAAAATATATTTTAATTTCAAAATTCTCTCTTCTATTTTATTTTTATTATTATATTTAGTTAATATTTATATACCTATGAAAAATAACCACCAAATATACTTCGAATCAAATTTCTTCTTTCTCTATTTTATTTTTTAGTACATACTTAATTAATCATTTTATTTTTTTATAAAAATCCAAAAATCATTTAATTCTTCTTCGTTCAAGATTAGAGTTTGTTTAACTTAGTTTTAGATCCCCTAGTAAGAGTTAAATTTTAATCTTCCGTTTGTCTTGGTTGTATGCATACTATGATTATATTTATCTTGCATCATGACCATATACCTGTTAAAACAAATTGAAAGCGCACATTCATTTCAAAAAATAATAAATTCCTTGGTCCAACGCCAAGTGAACTTCACATACACTTCACTCACACACGTAAGTCGGTCGTTTACGATCGCCATCTGCACATTTCCTTACACTTCACAGCTTTTCACCTTAAGCAAATTGACGCACCACGCTTGTTTTCCACCCCTGCATTCTCGATCCATATATCGAGTCATAGCCCGATTACTAAGCCTTTTACCTTGCATTTCCATTTACTTCATTCAGTTCATTTTTGCAAGTAGCAACCTATGCCTCAGACTTAGGAGCTTGCACCCTCATTTATTTACTTTATTTTTTCGCATTTAAATCCAAAAGGGAAAGAACTCCTGCAGTTGACTCAATGTCATAGGAAGTTTAGCCATCCCTAGTTCCTTTTCAACCTTAACCATTAGGACTTTTTATTTTAGAACTTTTTGTGACTTTCCTAAAGTCACGTGAGTGTTTGCCATAACACTTACCTTCCCCTGCGAACCTTGAGCGTAACCAAGTGTTCGTTAATCCTTAGGAGAACTACGAGTGCTCTGATTCTATACCCGATACGTAGGCATCGATGCGATGTTGTGCGAGCACCATTAGAAATAAAAGCCTTAGGTTCCTTTAATTTTAGCAAGCAATAAATAACAAAAATACAAATATTAACAAGAGGTTCCCGTAGGATACTGCGGATGCTTAGGATGCTAACACCTTCCCTAGGTATAATCAACCCCCGAACCTAGTTTCTCCTCATTTAGGGTTTTTACGATCTTTTTCCCTTTTCCCTTTGGAATAAATTAAAGTCGGTGGTGAACATAAAAGTTTTGCGATTCAAGCTCAATCAATAGCTTGGTATCCAATTCTCACCGCGACAGATACTACATACAACTTTTTGTTCTTTTGATACTAGGTTAAATTATTATTCTATACAAAAATTCTTGTATCATACAGAGTACTTCGATTTGGGAGACCCATTGATTGCATGTCGATACTGTAAGGCTATAATGTGGTATCAAGAAAGGATGTACAAACATAAACATTCTGCAAATCCGAAGTTTCATTTATGTTGTGGGAATGGTAAAGTAGAACTTCCATTTTTAAAAGAACCGTCACAACCGTTGAGACATCTTTTGTTTGATCGAAATTCCATGGATAGTAAGAACTTCCAATCAGAAATAAGGGCATACAACATGATGTTTGCATTCACTTCGCCAGGAGCTAAATTGGACAACAGGTTCAATAATGGTCGTGGTCCACCTACTATTAGAATCCAAGGTCAAGCTTGCCACCGAATTGGGAGTTTGTTGCCACCAGAAGGAAAACCACCAAAATTTGCGCAACTCTACATATATGACACAGAAAATGAAGTTACGAATAAAATCGACAGTCTCAGGTAAAAAAACAATTTTTGGTTTTATCTATTTTTTAATCAAGGAATACTATTTACTAATAAATTCATTAACTTTGTTGTAGTGGTCCTTCAAACAACATCTTGCCACAGACTGTCCAAAATTTATCAGATATTTTATACACACATAACATACATTCCAAGAGTTTCTTAATGGCTAGACACTGGCTCAATCAAAGCAATGTTCATAATTTAAAACTAAGGTTGATCTCAGCGAGGTCTACCGATGGTAGATTGTACAATCAACCAACCGTTTCTGAAGTGACAACTTTAATTGTGGGGGACATTGACACTGCTGAGGAAAGAGACATTATTGTACAAGTCAGAGGGGGTGGACTTCAACGTATTGATGAGTTTCATCCATCATATTTGGCTTATCAATACCCATTGATTTTTCCTTATGGAGAAGATGGGTACAGAGACAACATTGCACACAGGGATCTTCCAATTTTTTTCCGTTTTATAGTTTGCTGTTACAAAATTCATATCTTTCACATATATACAATTGTTAGACATTTGGGTTGTTTCACTGTTAGAACATAGGAGAATTATTTCAAACTAATTGTTCTGTTCGTCATTTTTATTTTATTTTATGAATATTTTGTTCATTTTAATCAAATGCTGGTTTCCAACACCTTTGTCAATGCTGGATAATTATGGATTCAATTTAGCACTAACAATGAATTTTAAAGGAGTTCAATAATATGAGATACAATATAATGAGTGTGTGTCGTTTTGATTTTGTTATTTCTATTTCACCGAGTGACATATGTTATAGATTGAAATAGATATCAGTTTGACATGAAAATAATTACAACTAATTTTATAATTTAGAAATAACTTTCTCGTGCGGACGCATGGGTCTTCCACTAGTTACAAGATGGAATAAGAGTTTAGATAGTGCAATAGATCTAATGATTTTTAAAGAAGTGCATGTGTTAGATATATGAGAGAGAAAGAGTGTGTGAGTAGGTGATGTGTCAGACTTTAATGTTTCAAAAGGTAATTTTAAAAAATTTAATTAATAAATTTCTAAAAACACTTGATTAAAACTATTAATATTAATTTATTATTTCAAATAAATAAATAATGAAGTCATGAATGTCATGTCTTTAAAAATTAAATTTGTATCATAATCATCACGTTTTCAAAAATGAAGGGGGACCACAAAAATGCAATTACAAAGAATTTGAAAAGCCATATTGGTGCCATTGTGAAATGAAAATATATTATGAATCTTATTGTATTGTTACATAACAAATATTATACAATATATATACAAGAAAGCCATATTGGTGCCATTGTGAAATGAAAATGTATTATGAATCTTATTGTATTGTTACATAACAAATATTATACAATATATATATACAAGAGAATGGGATGTACAAATCTAGATGCTAAAGCCCAATAACAAAGGAAATATATACAAGAGAATGGGATGTAGAAATCTAGATGCTAAAGCCCAATAGTAAAGGAATGCATAGGCCAATAAGTTTCTTTAATAAAGTGCATCTAACTTAAGGTGTCAAAATCGTAAGTTTTATAATAAGGGGATCAATAGTTTAAAAAATTCAAACTAGGGGGAGTAAAAGTGTATTTAAGTCAAACTTTTTTTTCTTAAATATTTTGGTTCCAAAAATATTTCTTATAATCAATTTGTTTTTTTTTTAGTTTGAAATGACGCTGAGTGATAGATTTATTTAAAAAAATTTGTATCTTATTGTTGTTTTTTTCAATTTAAGAAATTAGACTATGAAATTGCGTTAGGAAGATTTTATTTGATATAAGAAAAAATATTTATTATTTTCAATGGTTAAATATATTTGTGGTCCATCTAAATATCTTTTTTTTAGTCCTTCAAAAATATTTCTTTAAATAATGATCCTCCTAAAGTTTTTCATTCACACTTTTGATCCCTCCTACAACTTAGTGATGATTTTTACAACTTAGCGACAAAATTAGTGAAAATTTTAGCAATTGTTTACTACTTAATGATTGAATTAACGACAGTTTTAACAAGAGGGGCTAAAAGAGTAAATGAAAAATTTTAGAAGGATCATTCTTTAAAATAAATAAATTTAGAGACTAAACTGAAATATGAAATATTTAGCAGGACCACAAACATATCTGACCATATTTTTAAAAATTCTAAGTTATTGAATTCACATACATTGACAAACTAAAAGTAAAATGTGGTTTTCTCAAACTAGGTTTTTTTTGCCACCATTCTAGTATTTTAAAAATCATTCTAAAATTTCAAAATACTATTCAGATTCTAGAACCTACAACATATTTTTTAATTGTTCGAATTTTAGAATTTAAATATCAAAGAAATCAAAGAAGTAACGTCTAAAACGTAAATAATATACACTAAATAAAATAAAATTCAACAACATAATACATCAATAACATCCATATCAATTTATGTCATCAAACACTACGCCAAAAACGTTTTTTAACAGCGCACCTTAGACAGCGCTTTTAAAAGAAAGTGCTGTCTAAGGTTAAAATTAAAATTAAACACGGAAAATGGTCCAAAAAAATAATGAAAGCGCTGTCTAAGGGGGGGTCTTAGACAGCGCTTTCTAAAAGCGCTGTCTAAGACCCCCCCTTAGACAGCGCTTTTAGAAAGCGCTTTTAAATATATACCTTAGTCAGCGCTTTTGATAAAGCGCTGTTTAAAGTCTTTAAATTAAAAAAAAATTTAAAACCAAAAGCGCTGTCTAAGGGGGGGGTTTAGAAAGCGCTTTTGGAAAGCGCTGTCTAAGGCATACCTTAGAAAGCGCTTTTCCCAAAAGCGCTGTCTAAGGTCTTATTAAAATAAAAATTCAGACTTCTATTTTCGTTCTCTGTTCTTTCTGTTTTCCCTCCTGCGATCAAACTCCTCCTGCGAACCCTAACAGCGAACGAGAGAGTGTTTGAAGAATCGGTTTCAATACCAGAAAGTGTTTGAAGAATCGGTTTCAGAACATCAATTCTACTGCGGTATGTTCTTCATTTCTGCATTTTATCATTTGTGATTCAGTTCGTCATTTCCATTTTGTTCTACTGCGTATTGTTCTAGCGTTTTCCATTTCTGCATTTTGTTCTACTGCGTATTGTTCTACTGCGTTTTCCATTTTGGCATTTTGTTCTACTGCGTTTTGTTCTAGGGTTTTCCATTTCTGCGTTTTGTTCTACCGTCAGTTCTGGTTATTTCCATTTTGCATGTATGAGAAGAGTGATATTCTATTATTGTTCTCTATAATTGGAGATATATCAAAGTAGAGAGTATTAATAATTCTGTTGGACTATCTCCACCATGAAGCCTATTTCAAGTACTCTGTTTCTCTTATATTGACTTATCTCCACCATAAATCAGTATAACTTGTCACATAAATCAGTATAACTTATACTAACAGAGCCATGATATGATTACAAGAAGCAACTTATTTATACTTGAAGATTGAATAGGTAGTTTTTTTTTCTTTTTAACTGTGAAAGTGTTGTTCATCTCACTTTCATTCTAAAGGAACAAGATTTCTCCCATACTGAAATTATGGATGATATATATATATATATATATATATATATATATATATATATATATATATATTAAAGTAGTTCCTCATGGATGGTGGAAAGACTTCATTAATTTAGTTTTTCTTTGAATTGATGAAAAGATTCGAGTGAGATAATATGAGATGGAAAATAGTGATATTCTATTGTTTACTTTAGTTATTCAAAGATACTACATTAGTTATGTATTTTCGTCTGGATTGATTGTTTACTTTAATAAGTAGGAAAACCATGGATAAAACATGGATCTGTGCCGATCGAATGACCAAAGAGTACGAGAGTGGGGTTGCGGAATTCGTTAAGTATGTTGTTCAACACGCTGAAAACCCCAGACGAATGCATTGTCCTTGCTTGCGTTGTTGTTATATTGGTAAGGTTGACGCACATGGATTGAAATCGTATTTGCTGAGGCATGGAATTGATCAAAGTTATCAGTGTTGGATATTTCATGGTGAGAAAATTAACGGGAATGTTGAATCGAGTGGAAAAAGTAATACGACCTATGCTTCATACGACAAAGACACGGAAACATATGATTGTGATCGAGTTGAAGAGATTGTAGAAGCACTGGAAGAAGATCTTCATGATTGTCCTGAAATGTTTGAGAGGATGGTAAGCGATGCAGAGAAACCGTTGTACAAAGGTTGCACTAAATTCTCAAGACTTTCTGCGGTATTAAAGTTGTACAACTTAAAGGCGGGCAATGGATGGTCGGATAAAAGTTTCACAGAGTTGTTGGCCCTTATGAGAGAAATGCTACCAGATGATAATGTTCTTCCTAATCGAACCTATGAGGCAAAAAAAATGTTGTGCTCTATTGGCATGAGCTATGATAAGATACATGCTTGTCCTAACGATTGCATTTTGTTTCGTAACGAATATGCAACGTTAACTGAGTGCCCTAAATGCGGTTTGTCTCGATATAAGAAAAGATTATCTCCCGCAAAAGTCTTATGGTATTTTCCGATAATTCCGAGATTTAGGCGCATGTTTCGTAGTGAAACCGATGCAAGACATCTTACTTGGCATGCAGATGAAAGAATTACTGATGGAAAGTATCGGCATCCGGCTGATTCACCACAGTGGTCGAAGATTGATAATGATTATCCTGAGTTTGGATCAGAAGCAAGAAACCTTCGATTGGCATTATCTACTGATGGAATGAACCCACATGGTCTTCAAAGTATTTCACATACCACATGGCCTGTGATTCTTATGATTTATAACCTACCTCTGTGGCTATGTATGAAGCGTAAGTACATGATGTTATCTATGTTAATCTCTGGGCCTAAACAACCAGGTAATGACATAGACGTATACTTGACACCTCTGATCGAAGATTTAAAGATTTTGTGGGAGAACGGTGTGGAGGTTTATGATGGATATAGGAAAGAAAGTTTCAATTTGAGGGCGATGTTGTTTGGCACAATTAATGATTTTCCAGCATACGGGAATCTATCTGGGTATAGCATTAAAGGTCAACGTGCGTGTCCTGTTTGTGAAGACGGAACCGATACGATTCGATTGGAACTTTGCCAGAAGAATGTGTTTCTCGGTCATCGTAGATTCTTACATTCTAAACATCACTACCGTGGGTGGAGAAAAGCATTCAATGGAGACACCGAACATCGTAGAGCTCCACCCGCATTGTCAGGTGAACAAGTTTTTGAAAAGGTGAAAGATGTGCGTACTGAGTTTGGCAAGCCTTTTGCACATAAGATTGTGAAAGGTGGGTGGAAGAAAAGGTCGATATTTTTTGAATTGCCATATTGGAAGTCTTTGTACGTGAGACATTTTCTCGATGTTATGCATATTGAAAAAAACGTATTTGAAAGTGTTATCGGTACATTACTCAATATAAAAGGCAAGTCTAAGGATGGCCTTAAAGCAAGGGAGGACATGTTAAAAATGGGAATGAGAACTGAATTAGCACCCATGAAGAAAGGAAGACGAACATATCTACCACCTGCTGCTTTTACTTTATCTAGAAAGGAGAAAAAAAATTTGTGTAAGTCTCTGAGTGAAGTTAAGGTTCCAGAAGGATACTCATCTGATATCAGAAGACTTGTTTCTATGAAAGACCTCAAGTTGAAGAATTTGAAGACACATGATTGTCATGTTATAATGGAACATTTTCTACCGATCGGTATACGTTCTATTTTGCCAGAAAAAGTAAGAAGTTCCATAACTAAATTGTGTTTTTTCTTTAGGTCAATTTGTAGTAAGGTGATCGATCCCGAGATATTACCAACACTACAAAAAGAGATTGTAATTACCTTGTGTGAGCTTGAAATGTATTTTCCTCCATCTTTTTTTGACATAATGGTTCATTTAGTTGTTCATCTTGTGAAAGAGACACAGTTGTGTGGACCAGCTTATATGAGATGGATGTACCCTGCTGAACGGTATATGAAAATATTAAAAGGGTACGTGAAATCCCGAAGTCGACCATAGGGTTGTATTGTTGAACGATACATTGTTGAAGAAGCTGTTGAGTTTTGTACTGAATATTTGTCTAACGTTCAATCGATTGGACTCCCCAGAGCTCAGATTTTCGACAAAATGGAAGGTAAAAAATTAATTGGGAATAAAATTGTGACAATATCAAGGGATGAACGGGATCAAGTTCATTTGTATGTTCTGCACAATAATAATGAGGTTGAGCCATATGTTGAAATGCACAAGGATGTACTCCGAAGGTTAAATCCGAACAGAAATGAAAATTGGATAGTTATAGAGCACAATCAAAGTTTCATACAATGGTTGAAGGATCATATTTATTTGAAGCGCTCTTCAGATCCTTCTTCGGTAACAGAAAGGTTGAGATGTTTGGCATATGGTCCAAGTTTGCATGTGTTTTCTCATAGCGCATATTCAATTAATGGATACACATTTTATACCAAAGAACAAGATGATAAGAGTACTATGCAAAATAGTGGTGTCACCGTGCTAGCTGAAGCAATGCATATATCAAGTATGAAGGACTTAAACCCCAAATATGCAAATTTGTCATATTTTGGAGTTATTGAGCACATTTGGGTGTTTGATTACGAGAAGTTTCAGATTCCCATCTTTGGTTGCAAGTGGGTGAATAGTAGTGGCATACGAATGGATAAGTCTGGATTTTTGCAAGTTGATCTTACTAGGGTGGGGTACAAAGATGAACCTTTTATTCTAGCATCTCAAGCTAAACAAGTGTTCTATGTGAATGACCCGAAGAGTACAAAATGGTCTATAGTGTTTTTCTCTAACAAAGTGACTGATGAAAGCGGTGTCGATCAATATGATATTGATGTTGAGAATGAGTCATGCATTAGACGGAATGAGTTGAATAGAAATGATGAAGTTGAGGATCTTATACCGGATGAGTCATATATAAGAAACGATCATAATGAGGGAATTTGGATCAATTCATCCGTACGCATTGCTAAGAAACAAGTGATTAATATTCCAACAAAGAAAAGAAAGAGATGTTAGTGACTTAGGTAAATTATCCATGGTTTCTTTATTTTATTTTTTCAATTGTTTTGATTATAAGTTATATGTGATAATGCATGATTTCATTATATTTTTGTTTTCAATTGCTTTGATTATAAGTTATATCTGATAATGCATGATTTCTTTATTTTTTTGTTTTCAATTACATGTATTATAAGTTATATCTGATAATGCATGATTTCTTTATTTTTTTGTTTTAAATTGCTTTGATTATAAGTTATATTTGATATTTGATGGTTTCCTTGGTTTATTACAGGTTAGACATGGCTGATGACCAACCTGAGGAAGTTCCTAAAAAAGTATCCGCGGAAGAAGAAATTCGAAGAGGCATCACAGTAATGAGAAGGGTGGTCCAAGGAAGATCTCGAGGCATCATACTAGATGTCTATTGGAGCACCCAGGGACAACTTATAGAACCTAATGGGCATACCTTAACTAGTTTTATCGGTGCACTAGTAAGGAATGAAATTCCCATTACATGTGATGATTGGAGAAACAAAGAGCTGAATGAGTCCAAAGAAAATATTTGGAGTGAGATAAAGGTACAATCATTTGGCCCTTAATTATACGGTATCAATTATGTTTTTTCAATTACCGATACTAACTATCAATATGTATGTTTTTCTTAGTGATGTTTTAACATCGAAGAAGAAAGAAGAGGCTTTTGTATGAAATTGGCCGAAAAGCTTCTAAGAGGGTTTCAGACATTTTTATCATCCAAGTTCCTTAAGGATGCGGATGGTAATTTTGTGGATGCGGAGCTTCCCAAAAAATATGAAAGTTTGATATCGGCTGAAGAATGGGAAGCTTTCAAATCCAAAAGACAAGACCCGGTTTTTCAAAGAATAAGTGCTACAAATCGGGAAAGAGCATCAAGTCCCGCATATCCGTACCGAAAAGGACGTGTCAGATATGGACGGTTAGAACAATCCATGGTAAGTATTTATAAATTGCGATAACAAATTTGTTCATCATATATTAGTTTTATCTGATCAAATTGTATGACTTAATGTGTAGCTGCAGAAGGAGGAAAGTTCATAAACATCTCTTCCTGCACATGTTTTGTGGAAGGAAGCCCGTGTGGGCAAATCTGGAGTTCCTCAAGAAGAAGTTTTACACGTATACCAGAAATGTGTAAGTATAACATTTTTTCATTAATTGAATAACATTTTTATAGACAAATATTTGACAAGTGTACGGTATTCATCTGATTTTTCAGGAGGAGCTATCTCAGTCTTTATCTCCCGATGATACTAGGAGCATACTTGGTCGGGCATTAGATGTCCCTGAGTACTCTGGTCGGGTGAGGGGTAAGGGATTTGGAGTCACTCCGACCTCCATGAGTATTAAAAAAGGAAAGGCTCCTAGTAATCGGGAGCTTCATGCAAGAATGGAAGCCATGCAAGCTGAGCTTGATGCATTGAGGAGAGAAAGAGAGGCTAGCGCCTCAACAGTATACAGAGATGCTTCGGACAAAGACAGTATCAACTGTACCTTTCAGCCGAACATTCCAGAGGTAATTACATATAATTGTCTTAAATTGAACTATTTGCTTAAATTATGTATTTGACATATATACACATTAACGATTTCTTGTTATTATTGGTTTTAGGGCATTTCCCATTGTCAGCTGTATTTGTCGTCACCATACTATCGGATGGTTGGCAAGGGAAAAGTACATAATGTTAGCGGAGTATTACTCCACACTAGAGAGCTCCCTGCTGGATGTTTGAAGGTATCAGTTGATATTGCAGTTGAGCCGAATGCAGCATTACCATATCCTAACGATGATTCGGATGCAACAACGGTGCACGAAGCAGTAGGTTCGTTTGTTGCATGGCCGACAAACCTCATATGCGTAGGATATGAGGTATGATTAAAACTTATGTTAACTTCCTTTGGTATATTCAAAGTTTAAAATTTATGCTTAAAATTTTACTTACATATTTTCCTATGTTAAATAGACTCCCACAAAATCCAAATCAAAAGATAGTGCGATTCCACGGCATACCGAGTCCACGGTTTCAAGAAAAGAGGTAATATACAATTATATGACATATATTCATGGAAGTTGTTACATTCTTAATTTGATCTAACTATTTATATGACATGTAGCTTCAAGAAAAGGAGGCTAGCAATGCCTCCGCACAACAAAAAAAGGAGGTTAGCAACGCCTCCGCACGGGTACAAAGTTCTGGTGCTAAGAAGTCCGTAGCTAGGAAAAAACCTACCACCAAGTATAGGTCGTGCCTCAGGACATTTCTAGAGATGACCGATATACCGACCGGAGGTGTTCGGACTATACATATGGAGGTAGGGATTTTCGGCTTTGATTACGAACAAATGATTGGTAATGAGGACTTCATGCAAGTTTTTGGTCGTGAAGAAATCGGCGTCAACGTTGTCAATACATATGTTAGGTAAATCCGGACTACTTTGTTTTATTAATTAAACAACTTATTTTAATGATGTTTACTTTATGTTAATGATGTTTTTATATTAGATTTTTGTATGACAAATTGATGCGCCCCAATGGTTTGGACGTGTCATTCAGATTCTTAGCACCCGCGACCGTCAACTATAGTTTAATGTTAAGTAGACCGGATACCGTGACGGAGTACGTTCTTCGGATCCTCATGGACAATAAAGATGCGGAGAAGTTGTTTTTTATACCGTTTAATACCGGGTTAGCATTTCATTCTAAATTCATCTATTATAATTATTTTCCAAGTTACCATCTAACATTTTCCTAATCATTACAGTGGACATTGGTTGTTGCTCGCAATCAATCCTATCCGAGAAATTGTGTATTATCTTGACTCGTTAGGAAATGATTGGACAACATACCCGGATATGAAGGTCCTAATTGACACGTAAGTGAGAATGTTCAAAATTTTTCTTAGTTTATGTGAATTGTTCTAATTGCTTCATTTTTATTTTATTAGCGTCCTACAAGCTTTTCGGGCCCAACGAGTTATCCAAACCTCAAGGAGGGGCGCCAACTCCATTACATGGATTAAAGTGTCGGTATATTTTTAATTACCGTGTTTTTTATTATATTAGTGATGACTACACTTGATAAAACTTAGGATTTATAATCCATATTTTTTTTTCCATATGTAGTGTCCTCTTCAACGTAATCAAATAGATTGCAGGTATTTCATGTTGAGGTTTATGCGAGATACTCTCATGTTGGGCCGATTAGAGATTCCCACCGATGTATGTATTTCTAACTTATGAGTTATTTTTATATTTACACATATCTCATATAATTAAATAGTTGGAATTGATTCAAAATATGTTATATTATTATGTAGTACTTTGATGAATTCAAGTGTGCATCTTATACAAAGGATCAAGTGGACGAAATCAAAGAGGAGTGGTGTCAATACATGATAGAGCTCAAAGTGTGTAATTAATGTGTACATTTGTAGTAGTATATGTAATGACTTATAAATGTAAACATAAATTTGTATATATTTTGATACATTTATGGCAAATTTGGTTTGAATTGGTTAGCCAAAAATTGGTAAAAAAAGGCCAAAATGGCATATATAAAATGTGATAATTGTCTGCCAAAATCTGGTTGAAAACAGGTAGAAATTCTGGTTTATAAACCTGGAAAAAATATGCTTTCAAACAAATCCTACAAAAAATTTCGTATACCTTAGACAATGCTTTTGCCAAAAGCGCTGTCTAAGGGGGGGATTAGAAAGCGCTTTAGGCAAAAGCGCTGTCTAAGGGGGGGCTTAGACAGCGCTTTGTGAAAAGCGCTGTCTAAGGTATACCTAAAAAAATTAAAATAGGAGGGGCTTAGACAGCGCTTTTGGCCAAAGCGCTGTCTAGGGGGGGGGGGGGCTTAGACAGCGCTTTTCAAAAGCGCTGTCTAAGGTGTACCTAAAAAATTTAAAATAAGAGGGTCTTATAAAGCGCTTTTGGCCAAAGCGCTGTCTAAGGGTGGGGTATTAGACAGCGCTTTTAACATTTTAAAAAGCGCTGTCTAAACCTTTAGCAGCGGAGGTTTAGACAGCGCTTTAAAGCGCTGTCTAAGGCTAAAAAAAGCGTTGTCTAAGGTCTTGTTTGTTGTAGTGAAATACATTGATGTGGTGGTCGTCGGGATTTCATCACGTTAAACGTCAACGACGACAGCCGCAACTATCCTATTATTGATATATGAGGTGGACTAGATTTATAAAATTGAAATCTAAAGATAAATAACATTTAGACGTGCGTCTAATTAACACTGATACAGTTATTAAGATATATCACCCATGTGGGAGACTGTTGGAATATTTTTTAAATATTTCAATAATTATTATGTGGGTATATATATATATATATATATATATATATATATATATATATATATATATATATATATATATATATATATATAACTATTTTATTAAATTAAGTGGCTTAAAAATGAAAAGGTTAATTAGATTTAATTTAAAAATTATTATGGACTCGAATATAAATGAATGTTAGGATAACCCATTTTGAAATAATAGAAATTATAATTCATTATCACTCTATAGATAGCTTATGATCCCCAATATGTACACAAACATGTTATCTCTTTTCTCCATCTAAAGAGTATTTATGACATTATAAGTAATAGTTGAAGAAGAGTCACACAAGTCATCTGGTATTCGTTGTTTGTCTCACTACAAGAAAAATGGTATATGGTGACACACACTTTTAGTGATGATTTATTATTAGTCACTAAATATATATTTACCTACGGTTAGCTTGTCACTATTTGTTGTTGGATAAATAATACACATTTTTTAGTGATAGTTTATTATTAGTCACTAAATATCATCTTTACTTACCGTTAATTTGTCATTGTTTGTCATTGAATAAAGATAAACAAAATAAATATAATTGTTTTCTATTTTTTTTTTATTATTTCCACTAAAAACAAATTTTTAACAAAAGTTTATGGTGTGTTTGGTTTAAATGAATGAGAGGAATTTTAATGGAGGGAAAGGGAGGGGAGGGGAGATATTTTTTTTAATTATATATATGTTTGGTTCAAAGGAGGGGAGGGGATGAGGAGTGAGTGATTTTAATTAAAAATATGTTTGGTTCACGAGGGGGAGGGGAGAGATTTTATTAATAATTTATATTTTTATCCTCAAGATATAACGAATATAATATTCAGATATGAACAATTTATAAATAATTTTTTGACAATAAAATTTATAATATTTAGTGATTAAAAAAATCATAACTTATCACATAACGTTAAAAAATTGAATACATTTGATTCATATTATACTTTTCTAACACAAGTTAAACTTCTAAAAATATAAAATTATAAATAACTTAAAAGTGAAAATTATAAAAGAAAACAAAAAATTATAGTGATTATAATTTATATTAAATAAAAAATAAATAATAAAATAAATATAAGAGAAGCAAGAACACAAAAGAAAATTATAAATAAAATAAAATCGAGGATAATTTAGTAAATATAATTATTTATTAAATATTAAAATCTAAATTCCCTCCCCTCCCCTCCAAATCCCTCCAAATTGGAGGGAGACAAAAAGTGTGATTTGGAGGGATTTTGCTCCCCCCCTTCTTTCTCCTCCTAAAAATTGAACCAAACACATTTAATTAAAAATATCACCTCTCCTCCCCTCCCCTCCATCTACCTCAAACCGAAGACACCCTAAAAGTTAAAGTTTCTTCTAAACTTATCACTTCATATTGTTCCGAAAATCACTTCCTCTCCTTTGAAAAGTACTTCCTCTCCTTTGAAAATAACTTCAGATTGTTCCGAAAATCACCTCATCTCCTTTGAAAATCACTTCAGATTGTTCCGAAAATCACTTCCTCTCCTTTGAAAAGTACTTCCTTTGATAATAAAAAATCATCGACCGACCACCGTGTAAGCTTTTTCCTTTATCGTGAATCTCCATTCATCGTCATTATCAAAATCGCGAATCTCTATGGGATCTCTTTTTAACTATCATGTATTTAAAGCTTTTAAACATGTCTGAGTATTATTCTTTGTAAAATTTATCTATTTTTATGTACTGATTAGCTAATATTTTAATTGATTTGAGCATTTATAAGAGGTTATTGAAATAGAACAATGGAAAAGCATATGTAGAAATAGGTTATTATAATATAATTTTTTTTATTAGTGCCTTATATAAGTGTTTCTGTTCCAGGGGTCTTTAGCATGGGATTTGATTGTTTGGTGTTGTAGCTTGGTGTTCAGTTCTGTTGAAAAAATCATCGAAAAAATTGTCAGTATTCTTATCCATCTTTTATCTGCTATACTCCACCTACCATTTTTACTATTCTTGTTCTTTTTAACAAGATAATAAGCATTTGGAAAACTGTTGAATGTGTTCAAGTTCTACTATCTTAATATTTTTTATTGAATGTTATTGTTTTCTAATTAGTAATTTATATGGCCATATATTTTCAGTTTGATTCATCAAATGGATAAGAGTTGGATATCAAACAACTCTATAACTCAAGAGGAGTACATTAGAGGGATTTTAAACTTGATTTTGCATTTGCAAATTTGTCAGAAAATGGAAAAAATTTATGCCCTTGCACTAAATGCGTCAATTGGAAGAAGCGTTCTCGTGTGGATGTTTATGAACACATAATCAGTCATGGGTTTCTAAGAGGTTACATTCGTTGGATCTTTCAGGTGAGAAAGTTAGCACTTCAAACCTTGCAAGTGCATCTGAAGTACAACACGAGTTTGATCATGACATGAATGCATTGATTCATGATGCATTTTCAATGCATACAAATTGTGATGATAATGATGCACATATAAATATGGAGGATATGGATCCACAAGCATTCATAAACGAACATAATGTTCAACAATCTGAAGTGGATGATAATTCAGATAAGTTCTTTAAGTTGTTGAAGGAGTCAGAACAAAATCTTTATCCTGGTTGTAAGTTTACAAAACTATCCTTCATTATACACTTGTACCACTTAAAGTAACTAAATGTATGGACAAACAAAAGATTTTCAATGTTGTTAGAGTTTTTATGTGATGAATTTCCAAAAGAAAATACTTTTCCAAAGTTATTTTATGAGACAAAGAAGATTATTCCAGGGTTGGGATTATCATATGAAAAAATCCATGTTTGTCCTAATGAATGTATATTGTATTGGAAGGATTTGGCTCATACTAATGTTTGCCCTACATGTGGTATCTCAAGATGGAAAGTCAATTTCGATGATGTTGAAGGTAGAAAAAAGATACCTGCTAAGGTTCTTCGTTGGGTTCCTCTTAAGTCTAGATTACAAAGACTTTTTATGTCATCAAAAACTGCTTCTTCCATGACATGGCATAAAGATATTCGAACTAGAGACGGACTCATGAGACATCCAGCAGATTCTTTTGCTTGGAAGGATTTTGATCGTCGATATCCCGATTTTTCATGCGACCCTCGAAACGTTCGACTCGGTTTAGCTTCTTATGGCTTTAATCCATTCAAAACCATGACAATTTCTCACAACACTTAGCCTGTTATCTTGATTCCATATAATATTCCTCCGTGGATGTGTATGAAGCAGCCAAATTTCATACTCTCGCTACTTATTCCTAGTCCAAAAGGCCCTGGTAATAATATTGATGTATATATGTAGCCTCTTGTGGAAGAATTAAAGGAATTATGGAAATTGGGGTCAAAACTTTTTATGTATGTAAAAGAGAGTCATTTCAAATGCGTGATGCAATCATGTGGACTATCAATGAGTTCCCTGCTTATGCAAATTTGTCAGGTTGGAGTACTAGAGGTTGATATGCTTGTCCATGTTGTGGTTTTGACACGGCCTCTAAGTGGTTGTGTTATAGTAAAAAGTTTTCTTATATGTGTCATCGACGTTGGTTAGAGCCCGATCATAAGTGAAGATACAATAGAAGACATTTTGATGGAAACCAAGAGTTTAGAGCTCCTCCTGAGGTACCCAATGGAAACATTGCTTTGAAACAATTAGAAAATCGTGAAAATGGGGTGTTGTCTCCATGGAAAAAGAAAAGCATTTTTTTCACATTGCCATATTGGGAATATAATGTTCTTCGTCATAATCATGACGTGATTCATATTGAAAAGAATGTTTATGATAACATTGTAGGGACGTTATTAAATTTAGAAAGGAAATCAAAGGATAATGATAAGGCTTGTTATGACCGTATAGAAATGAACATAAGAAGTCAACTGCACCCAAGGATGCATCAAAGTAATGGTAGAAAGTATTTTCCTAGAGCTTGTTATCAAATGAGAAAGAATCTTTCTTGGAAGTTCTAAAGAATATGAAATCTTCTGATGAATGTGTTTCTAGTATTCCAAGATGTGTGCAAGTGAAACAACGGAAGATAGTTAGTCTTAAAAGTTATGATTGTCATCTCTTAATGAAAGAGTTTATTCTCATTGCTATGAAAGATTGTTTTCCTAACAAAGTGAGTAAAGTGATAATTGATCTTTGTCATTTCTTCAAATAACTATGTGGTAAAGTGCTTAGTGAGCATAATTTGGAGCAGTTGGAGAAACAAATAGCCAAAACGTTGTGCCAATTAGAAAAGATTTTTCCTCCGTCTTTCTTCACTATAATGGTGCATTTGGTAATCCATTTGGCATATGAGGCAAAAATTGTTGGTCCAGTTCATTATCGATGGATGTATCCAATTGAAAGGTATGCATTTTTTTAGTTATTTAATATCATTATAGTTTATAAAGGAAACATCAATTTCTTATTTTATTCTAAAAATCTTTGTGTAGGTTCTTTTTTACTCTAAAGTCATTTGTTCGTAATCAAGCACGCCCAGAAGGGTCTATTGCAGAGGGTTGTTTAGCTAATGAATGCTTGATATTTTGTTCACGATATCTCTCTACGGTGGAAACACGATTTAGTCGACCTAGTCAAAATGATGAATCCTCTTTTGTAGAAAATGCAAATGTGTTTAATCCTAGAGGTAGACCATTGGAGAGAAAAAACCATGTTGGGTTTAAAGTGAAGAAAAGGAAAAGAGTTTCTCGAGTTTCTCTTGATAAAAAACATTGCTACAAGCACATAGATACGTGCTTTTCAACAACACTAATGTTGACCCCTTTCAAAGGTAAAAATGATTAGTTTGATACTTTTTTTGAAGTTTAATGTCTCTAATTTTAGTTTGTTATTTGTCTTAGAGAAGACATTGACTTTATCAAGAGACGTAATCGTCGGCTATCACCATATGAAATTGAAAAAATTCATAGTCGAACATTTCCTGGTTGGTTTCGCGAAAGAGTAAGTTTTCCAAAGCTTTTTCCTTTTTCCTTTGTCAATATTTTATTGTTTTTCATGATCATTTAAAAATTAATTGTGTTAGGTAGCATGATTGGAAGAACAAGAAAATATTATATTCACAGATGAAATCAGATGGTTAGCACGGGGGCCATTAGAAATAGTGAAAAACTATAGTGGCTATATTGTTAATGGGGTTAGATTTCATACAAAGAAGCGAGAAAGGTGCTTAAAGACTCATAATAGTGGAATTTGTGTTACTGTTAAGACCAAAAGTTATGCCAGTACACGAGACAAACACCCTAAAGAAGGAGAAATAAACTACTATGGTGCATTTATAGATATAATTCAATTGGATTATGCGGGAAAATATAAAGTTGTACTTTTCAAGTGTGGTTGGGTTGACATAAATAAGGGATGTAATATTGATGATTTGGGTTTGACATTAGTAAATTTTAATTACTTGCAACAGGAAATGATATATGTGATGACCCATTTATTTTTGCTTCTCAAGCTAAGAAAGTATTCTGTGTGGAGAATAAAAGACAAAATGATTGGGTTGTTGTTGTGCATGCTAAAGTTAGAGATGTATATAATTTGGGTGATGCTCAATCCGTTGACATACATAAAGGGAATGAACAAGTTTTAGAAGAGATAAATGATGATGATTTGATTAGACCAGAAACTAATGATAATGATGATATTATTGAAGTTATAATTAATATAGAGGACATTATCCAAAATGATAATGAGAATGAAGATACAGGGGATGAGATGAAGAAGGTTATTGATAAGGACAAGGTTGCTGCTCATGTGAAGGGTTGCATTTCTATGGTCTCACTTTTTAGTTGTTGATTATTCCCTTGCTAGACAGGTCAAACATTACTACCATGATTTTCACCTTGACCTAGTTAGCATAGATACTGCCTCTAAGATACTTCACCTTACTACCATGATTTTTTGGTGTGATTTAACTTTTCTCATTGTATTAGTAAAGAACTCTCCCTTATGTCTTTAATGGTTTTCGAAATGGTGCACTTGTCGTAGATACAACCTCAATATTAAATTCATATGAGGAATGATCTACTACAACCTTACATCTTACCTCTCTACTATTTCAATAGGGTGTGGATATTTGAATGTTAGTATAATTTAAGCTATGCACACTTAATAAAATGATTAGTTAAGCAAGATATTTTGTTTGATTCAAATGTCACTGGATTGGAATTTTACATGGATGGTTGCAAATTTTGAACAAAAAAAATGATGCTAACGTAAGTAATTCTAGAAGCTCTATTCATAGCTCTGTAATCACTCTACTTTGTAGTGCTAAGTCTTGGATATATATGCACATTGGCTTATTCTTGTTTAATTAATAGTAAGTAACATTTGATTTATCAAATATGCTTGTAAATTAAGTTCATTTCATCTATTATATGATTCTTATGATTTTATTTCTATACACTATTTTGATATAAAAATAGCATGATGTTTCTCAAATAACTTGTGTTAGTTGTTTTTTTATAAGAAATTTAATATATTTTAATATTTTTGTGTAATTAATTTTAATATCACGATCATTTTAGAATTATTAATAGGATGAAAATAAATTAAAAAGGTAATTGTAACTTTTAGTGATAGAAATACTGTAGGCAAAAGGTAATTAATTAATTTTTACTAATCTTACCATGTTTTACGTAGACAAACTGTCGGAAAAGGCCCTAAATCATCACTGACGAACAAATGACATTAACAAACAATCAAATTTTCATCGTAACTGGACGTTTATAATATACGGAGAATCGTCCGTCAGTCAAAGTCATTTTATCATTTAGCTTTGGATTTTTGACTTTTAGTGACAGTTTTAGTCTGTCACTACAAGTCAATTTTCTTGTAGTGACTCTTAGTGTTTTAGAATTATCGGGAACATGTATATGTCATGGTTATTAATTTAATTCTAACTATTGTTTTAAAAGTTAACTCGGTCATTTAACTGATGAGGGTATTGAATTAACGGTTTAAACTTTATTGGTTAAACCACTGAGTTATTAGTCAAACCACGTGATTAAACCAGATAAATCGACTGAATAATCAATCTCTATAACAAAATTATATAAAACATGTCGAACCGGAAGACTCGATCTCTAAAAAAATCATGACACTTATCAAATTTCAAATTTTCAAATTATCATAATTTTACAAAGTTATCCTTTAAAAGTATTTATAAGAAACTAAGAATGTGACTAAAGAAAACTCATTGAACAATGAGTGGTTCGGACGGGCCCATTTTGTAACATAGATTGGAACCACTTCATTTGACACATCTATCTCTAGCTCATTTCCACATCGTGTACCTTAAAACACTACAGAATCTCAAGTAGGTAGCAATTGTCTTGGGGGCCATAAGGCCATTTTTGTTTGATATTCCAGCTATATTATTCACGAGTGCTAGTTACAACTAATAATACTAATAGATGGAGTACCTCAAACTGAAAAGTTTCTGACTTTTATGTTCTCTTGCTAGGGTATTGCTCCTCCTGCAAGGCAAGGGGTATACATTCCAAAATCTCTATATATTTCATTCAGATTTTGCAAGGTTATTTTTCCAAGTGTCAAAAGGAAAAAAGTGATGTTCATGAATCTTAAACATGAACTTTTTTTGTTGGTTGACTCACTGTTTATTAGTGAGACAGTAGGTAAAGTGATAGTGTTGTGGGGTCTTCACGTTTTACGTTACATTCATGTTTTATGTGAAAAAATAATTCATGACAGCCCATAATCTGTCGCAACTGTTTGTTCAAATTTTCACAGACCATTAACAATGACTCTTTGCACATGTAGGGTTTATTTCTATATGATGTGTAATTTCCATTTTGTGGATGAATGTTACATTCTTACAAGCAATTTTAAAAGTGGTATATATTCATATTCATCTGACTGAAAGAGAAAGATGAACAATGTTTGGTGAACTTAAGACGTCAAATAATGTTATGGAGTAGTACCGTTGAATATGATTTTTAGTGTAATTCAATTTCAACATTCACTTTGGTCAATAATGCCTCATATAAGAAAAAGAAAGCAATCAAATCATAAAGCTCTTTTGAATCGATTGAGTGGATTTGATTATTGGAAATACTAGTTTGGTTTTATCTTCATTCTTATGTTACCATCTTTGATTCATGGATCCGAGTTGTCTCAATCCCATGAAGTTGAGCCTTCATTACAGATACAATGCAATATTCATAATTCTCACACTTAAAAATAATTCAAATTGTTAGTCGAAAACACTTGGTCGTGGTTTTGAATTGGAACTAGAAATTTGTAGAGATCAAATGGATCGGAGTTTCGACACGGTGAAGTGAACTTTCGGTACGACAAAGCAGAGGTAGATTATAAGGTTAGCATTTGAATGTCTAAGTCAACAATGAGTGAGAAAGAAATATATGTGTGAATGAATGAATATCTAAAATGGTACGTGTTAGACTTTATATAGTGTGGACGGTTAAAATTGTTCCCGTGGAATACGACACCACACACGGGTTGTGATCTGATCACATCTAACAGTGTGAAATGCGCTAGAAGGTGGAATCACTTGTCTTGAAATGGGGTTAAGTCCTACCTATTTTGTGCAATATTCGTTGTTGCCCCCAAATCCTTATTCTTATATGTCGTGCGACGATGTGTTATGCATGCCTTTAGTACGACTTCTCATGCAAGGAAGTGGAAGAGTTTTGAAGGAACATCAATAACATTGAGAACATGCTCATTAAATATGAGTCACATTATTGAAATGTTTTGTAGGATCATTTTAAGATGTTTTCCTAGATCCTTATGGTAGGGGCGAGACTACGCTTTAGGGTACTCAAGTACACTCGAGTTTCATTGTGATCTCAAGATAAACTTGACCATTGATTTTTGTGCGTCAACGTTCCCTCATTTTGGGTCATTGATTTGTTTACTTCGCTTCATTATATAAATACATTTTCTCCTTACAAGTTTCATTTCTCCCTTTGTGCAAATAAATAAATAAATAAATAAATAAATAAATAAATATATATATATATATATATATATATATATATATATATATATATATATTATTCCTAAATTTCGACGCTAGCAATTAATGAGGTTATTTGGCATAATAAAAGAGTTTTCTTGTGATAAGCTAAAAGTAAGGTTTTCGACTTTACTAAGTAAATGATGAAAGTCGAAGGAACCTACCTATAAGTTTCATACTTAGTGAAATTCTAAGTTTGGAATATTTTCTAAGTGTTTGAGGGATTCGACCGAGTGTATGTTCGACAAAGATGACAGTTACCAAGGTTTTTGCACGTTCAATTTTGGAGGGAAAATGTGTAGTTTTCAATTCAAAGACAGAGACAAGTGACGCAAGATGAAGCTTCTTCAACATGTAGTGGAACAAGTGTCATCATCTTAGGATAGTTTTAGGAAGAAATTGTCGAAAGCGGTTACTTTGTAATGTATATAAATAGCTTAGTCTAGTGCTAGAATAAGTGTGTGGAAATTCTATGTACTAGTAACTCCGTATACTCAAAGTATCCGCGTGTAGAGAAACAAGTGCAGTGAGAATCTACGTGATTGAAACACCACCAATTTATCTTAATGTCAAATTTAACTTTAAGTCATTTACTTTTGAAGTCATTTATCTCATACAAGCCTTTATTTTAAAGCAATTTACTCTTCAAAGTCATTTATCTTTTCAACAATTTACTGCATTTCCTTTACAATTCTTGCCCCTTTATTTTTTTTCCAGCAATTTAACATTCTCTGACTTGTCTTTAAATTTCATTTACTTTCAATCCTTGTATTTACTTTCCCTTTAAATTTCAAGCCTTGTCTTTTACCTTAATTTACTTTGAAAGTCTTTGTCTTTTGCTTTATTTTCCTTAAAAAAAACAATCTTTGAATCTTGTCAAAGGATTCAAGACCCATTTCCCCCCAAAAACGTTATATACCAAATCAACCTTTTTTAGCACATGTCCTATGATAAATCAGGCCAATCCTGCGAGTAACTGAGGGTATTTTGGTATCTTCAGAGGACCAGCAGTTGTTTACCAAGTTTGGGGGTAAACAAATTGGCACGCCCAGTGGGACAATGCTAAAAGACGTTTTTTTAGAAGTTTTCATAACTTCTCTCTTTTTGTAACGTCCCTTTTTGTAACTTCCTTGTTTCGTAACTTCCTTTATGTGGACAGTCTGGTCGAAAGAGCGGTTACTTTTGTTGGATTCATTTGAGAAGTGGCAAGGTAGCCAGTACATACCATTATATCCCTAAAAGAAGAAACACAAGGAGGATGGCATCTAGCCAAGGAAACTGAAGTGATTCAATACCCGCAACAAATGGGTTAATCCTCAAGTGGGTAGTTCAAATGTCCGTAGTACAAATACACAAGATGGACCAAGGAATGAGGTCATCCCAACCTCCAATCCTTCGACAGGAGCTTCGACCACACCAAATGTGACGTCAGAACCATCCCCTTCGACAGGACCAGGAGAAACAAATATTAGATATTATACTCAGTCAGTGTTGGAATATATTGGGCCAAATGCTCAAACTCCACCACCAAGTTTGTCTGCATTTACACCATATATGCCCACATCACTTTCTCAGGCTTTTCCCAGATTCTTTGGTGCGTCAACCACCATGACAGGGTTGAGAAATGCACCCCCAATCTACTCAGACAACATTGTTCCTTCACCTTTGTAGGAATATGGTTCTGCAATAAATATGAGAAGGAATAACCAGACTGGTGGCTTGGGGCATTCGACTCAGAGAAATGCTTTGACAAATGAATTTGTGTCCTATTTAAGGCAACAGATGGATAAAAGCAACATGCAGATGGTTCATACTCTATCCCAAACTATAGGAGAGATTTTCAGCCTTTGATTCAGAATACGACTCAGAAGAATCAACAGATGGTGTCTCAAATGGCGCGCATAGCAGAGTTCATGGGTGTCCCGACGCCAGTTCGACAACCCTATTGGGTACCAAATACAAAAGAAGTTGTGCAGCCACTAAACTAAGAGAATCCACCTGTGGTCGAACCTGTAGGAGATGTAGGAAATCTTCCACCTTATTTCCCTGATCCTGAAATCCGACCCACGGGCTGGGGAAGCGAAGGCAGTAATAATGACTGACTTCGACGCGTTAAAAAGGATTTCATCCTATGTGGCTGAAACAAGAATACAAGCGGCCTTGGAGGATGCTGGAAGTGATATGGCTGTAGAGGCCATTACTGAATTTGTTGAAGAGGTTCCTATGAAGGATTTCGACCAAGAGCCCTTAGATAAGGCTCACGAAGATTCAAACCAAAGGCTTGATACCATTTATGATAATGAGCCTTTGGAATTTGAGAAGGAACCTTTGTCAGAAGGTACCAAAATGCTGGCTCAGGACCCTTTAGAAGAAATTGACCTGGGGGAAGGGGAGTTTAAAAGGCCTACATATATCAGTGTCAACCTCGACCTAGAACTTAAGGTCGAAGTGGTCCACCTGCTGAAAGAATTTAAAGATTGTTTTGCATGGGACTACAACGGAATGCTTGGTTTGGAAAGAGAGCTCGTCGAACACAAGCTACCAATCAAACATGGGAAGAAGCCAGTCAAACAAAATCCAAGAAGGTTTGCCCCAACAATCCTCACCAAAATCAATGAGGAGATTGAGAGGCTTCTTCAATGCAAGTTCATTCGCACAGCTAGGTACTTTGAATGGTTAGCCAATATCGTACCAGAAATTAAAAGGAATGGTTTTTTAAGGGTATGCATAGATTTTAGAGATCTGAATTCTGTAACCCCTAAAGATGAATATTCAATGCCTGCGGCAGAAATGTTAATTGATTATGCTGCAGGACATGAGTATCTAAGTATGATAGATGACTATTCATGATACAATCAGATATTCATTGTTGAGGAAGATGTCCCTAAAACTGCGTTTTGATGCCCATGGGCCTTGGGCACCTATGAATGGGTAGTCATGTCTTTTGGTTTGAAAAATACAGGAGTAACTTACCAAAGAGCAATGAATTCGATTTTTCATGATTTCATAGATATGTTTATGCAAATTTATATTGATGACATAGTTGTAAAGTCAATCTCTGGACTTGACCATGTCAATCACCTTCGACGTTCTTTTGAAAGAATGAGAAAATATGGTCTTAAAATGAATCCTCTTAAATGTGCTTTTTGTGTGCAGGCATGGGATTTTCTGGGATTTGTGGTCCACAAAAAAGGGATCGAAATCAATTAGAATAAGACTAAAGCTATCATGGAAGCTAAAACACCTTCGACAAAGAAGGAGCTCCAATCACTCTCAGGCAAGATCAACTTCTTGAGGAGGTTCCTATCAAACCTGAGTGGAAAGACTCAAGCTTTCTCACCTTTTTCTGCCTATGGGCAAAGAAGGATTTCAGTGGGGGCAAGCTCAATAAGAAACCTTCAATAAGATCAATGAGTACTTGAGTCATCCTCCAATTCTTTCTCCACCTGGTAGAAAGAAAAGTATGAGATTGTATATAGCTGCTTCAGATAGAACTTTAGGGAGCATGTTAGCTCAAGAGGATGATGATGGCGTTGAAAGAGCCATTTATTACCTTAGTAAAGTTTTAGATGATGCAGAAATTAGGTATTGTATGATAGAGAAATTGTGCCTATGTTTGTATTACTATTGTACTAAATTAAAGCAATATATAAAGACAGTTGATGTTTATATTTCCTTGCGTTTTGATGTTATTAAACATATGTTGTCTAAACCTATTTTGCATAGTCGAATTGGGAAATGGGCACTAGCATTAACTGAGTATTCTTTAACTTATAAACCCTTAAAAGTTGTTAAGGGGCAAGTGATTGCAGAATTTATAGTCGACCATTCTATAAATGAGAGTCCCTTAAATTATCTTGAGATTGAGCCCTGGAAGTTATACTTCGACGGGTCTAGTCACAAAAGTGGGGCTGGAATTAGGATACTTCTTGTTTCTCCTGATAAAATTCCAACAATACTCAAGTACATAATTGATGGCCATTGCTCCAACAACGAAGCTGAATATGAAGCTTTAATAGCTGAACTTGAGGTATTGTTGGAATTGGGGGCAACTCATGTCGAAATAATGGGAGACTCAGAGTTGGTAATAAAACAAGTTACCAAAGAGTACAAATGCATATAAGAAAATTTAATTATGTACTTTGTAGTAGTAAAGAGACTATTGAAAAAATTCCCAGCAGTCACCTTTCAACACATTCCTAGATTACAAAATCAAGTCTCAAATGACTTAGCTCAAATTGCATCAGGATACAAAGTTTCAAAAGAAAAATTACAAAATGCAATTGAGGTTAGGGGAAAGGTTGTGTCAGTAGGTTTATCCCCATAAGATTTAGAAGAAACTAAGCTTAGGTATGTCGATGAAGAAAACCTTGCAATATTGATGGTCGATAGCATAAGTGATCAAGATTGGAAGAAGCCCTTAGTAGACTACCTAGAAAATCCAACAGCTTCGACGGAAAGGAAAATCAAATACCAAGCCTTAAGTTATGTTCTCTTGGGAAATGAATTATTTAAAAAGACTGCTAAAGTACTATTGCTTAAATGCCTTAGTGAGGCTAAAGCATATTTAACTCTTTCGATTGTCCATAGTGGGGCATGTTGAGCACACCAAGTAGGCCACAAAATGAAGTGGATTTTATTTCGACAAGGTGTGTATATGTCTTCTATGTTGAAAGATTGCATAGAATTTGCCAAAGGATGTCAAGAATTTCAAGTGCACGATGGCATCCAACATGTGCCTGCAAGTGAATTACACTCTATAATAAAACCTTGGACTTTTAGAGGATGGGCTTTGGATTTGATTGGAGAAATTCAACCAGCATCTTCAAAAAATCACAAGTACATTTTGGTAGGGGATTGACTATTTCTCTAAATGGGTCAAAGCAATTCCATTGCCAAATGTTGATCAAGAGAATGTAATTGAATTTATTTAGAAACATATCATATATAGATATGGCATCCCAGAAACAATCACTACAGATCAAGGGTCTGTATTTACTGGTCGAAAGATGCAGGAATTCGCCACAGAAATGAGTTTTAAACTTTTGACATTTACACCTTATTATGCCCAGGCCAATGACCAGGTCGAAGCAACGAATAAAATAATTATTGGTTTGATAAAAAAAGCATGTGGGTAAGAAGCCAAGAAATTGGCACAAGACATTAGACAAAATCCTTTGGGCATGTCGAACTTCACCCAAAGAAGCAACCAATACAACCCTGTTTCGACTTACTTATGGGCACGACACAGTTTTGCCTCTTGAAATTTACCTTCAGTCCACAAGAATTCAAATTCACCATGAGATTCCAGCTGAAACCTACTGGATTATAATGCTAGATGAATTACTTGACCTAGACAAAGAAAGACTTCATGCCATAAAGTTATTAGAAAGGCAGAAGAAGAGGATAGAGAAATCCTATAATAAAAAGGTCAAATTGAAAACCTTTTCAGTTGGCGAATTAGTGTGTAAAGTCATATTACCTATGGATCAAAAGAGTAGATCCTTAGGGAAATGGTCACCCAAATGGGAGGGCCCTTTCCAAGTTACAAAAGTGTTTAGTAACAATGCGTATGAGATTCATGAGATTGAAGCTGATTTAAGAGTCTTTAAAGTAAATGGGAAATATTTAAAAAGATTTAGGTCAATGCTTCAAGAGATTCATATAAGAAAATAAAAATTTCATTGATAATCAACTAGGGCCGTAAAAAGGCCTACAATTACAGAAGTCTAAAAACATGGTTGAACAACTAAAAGAAAAGTGAACCTAGACTTTAACATCCTCCCAAGTGAGGGAATTAAAGTAACTCATCCAGTCTTCATCAGCTTCATCATCATCATCTGGATACTCATTCTTGGGAGGCTCCTTCGTGTGGTTGTCCTAATCCCCTTAGTCTGGGAACGAGTGACTACCCCTACATGAGGAGAAGGGTTTTCCTTCTTCTGTGTTCTTTTCCCCTGTTTGTGAGAAATAGTGCCATCCACCTTCTTTTCACAATTCTCCATATTGTTGTGTTGAAGAAGATGGACTGAATAAGGGTTATTTATAAGAGAAAAGGGTACGTGCTGATTTGCCAGATAAAAGGCAGCCAAAAAGCACGTAAAGTCTTCCTTGAGAATAACATCCTAAAACGGTGTTCTAGCTCCAATGGTTGATTGGGAACTTGTGCCACATAAATATGAGGCATTGAAAGTTGAAACGCCGCCACCATAGTTAAGGGTAAAGCAATAACGCTTTGACCTAAATTTAAGTTAGAATTGTTCTGACTAATAGGTTGTTTCAACAGCCAAATAAAAAAACATTACTTATGCAGAAAAAAGAGAATGTAAGCCGGAAGTAATATAAAGCATAAAATAAAATAGGGCAATGATTCCCTAAATTGTCATTACAT
Source organism: Lathyrus aphaca (assembly GCA_963966055.1). Taxonomy (NCBI): domain Eukaryota; kingdom Viridiplantae; phylum Streptophyta; class Magnoliopsida; order Fabales; family Fabaceae; genus Lathyrus; species Lathyrus aphaca. The sequence goes on along the minus strand of OZ014525.1, from coordinate 67,922,961 downwards.
AAAAGCCACATTAGGGCTAAAAGAAAAATACACAAAGAGGGAAACACAAAGCTCTAAGATATGACAGAGGTCGTCGAAAATCAGAAAGGGAGTTTTGATTGCAGATAAAGAAAATTGTGCTGGCTGATTAGAAGGCGGTTTTCACATAAAGCCTTGTCAAGTTTGGATGCAACAAGCTCTTTGTCAAGCACCTCAGCAGTGTCGATAAGGTCAATAGTGCGTTTCAATTCAGCAGCTGGTGCAGTACTGTCGAACTGACTTAGCTCAAGGTTGCTTTTCTTAGCCTCAAAAAATTTCTTTTGAAGTTCTTCAAGTTCTTTTTCCCAAATTTCAAGGGCTAAGTTATTGGCAGATATTTGCTTCTCCCTCTTAGCCTTGACACCCTTTATCCTTTTGACTTCATTCTCAGCTTCCCCAGCCCGATCCCACGCATTACCACTCTTGACTCCAGTTATCTGAATGATATCTTCAACCTTTGGGGCTAACTTGAGATCATCAGACATCTGGTTCACCATAATACTTAGCTCCATAAGGGCATTAGAGATCTTGGGATCAAGGGTCGAGAGGTCCAGTTGTTGCAATGTGTCTCTCAGGTAGAAGCGGGCAGTGAGGTGTGCATCCAAAGTAGTGCAGATATCCCTCTTGAAGAATTTGTCCTTTATTTTCTTAAGGATTGGCCCAAAAAAATCATCAGGAGCAGAGGCCCCATGAGCTGTCAAAGAGCTGCCTCCAGAAGAGCAAAGACTCTTCCTAATCTTCAGCCTAGCATACTCCCTGAGGTTCGACCACTTCAAAGCTGTCATTTGGTCCCAGCCGCAGGAGTCGAATATTAGAAGTTATGAGTTTGTTGGGATGTTCCCTCAGACAAGGTTGGTTCAGTCTTTTCAGGCTATGTTTCTTATTCAGCCTCATCCTTGTCCTAATCATCATCCTCTTCTTCCTCCCCATTCTCCTCCTCCTGCTCAAGGTCATCCAGGACGTTTCTTGAGCAACAACTTGGGGATTCTCCATAATCTTTGGCTCTTTACCTTTTGGGCTAGAGGGGGCAGGATTTTCAGACTCTTTATCATTTTCTTCTTCTTCAGCAGCAAAGGTTGTGTCGATCTCCTTGACAAGCCTACTTTTTTCTCCAGCAAAGTCCTTGCCAAAAGCATTCTCGTACTCACGCTCTGAATCATTAGTTTGAGGCTGCTGAGTAGTTGTTTTAGCATGAGAGTTATGTGCGACTTCGACTGTTGGAGGAGGGATAGGTGCCATATTCATGGGTTGGTTAATCTCACTTAAAAAGCTATAACCAGAGCCAAAATCAGAAGTTGGGTGATAAGTTGACTCACATTGGCTGTTCAGAAAAACTGTAGGAGAAGAAGTGGTCGTCGAAGGCTGTTGAGCAATGCCTGCCCCAGTCTGTTGATAAGAAAAGAAGTTAAGTCAAGGTTGGGAGAAGAGATTAAAAAGGGGTAAAATGCCAAGCTAAGTAACTTATTCTCTTTACCACCTGGGTTGGAGTTGACACTGTCAGGAGGGCCAGCAGTAGTTTTTGCCACGGGAGTGGGAAGTTTATCTTCGACACCACCTTCAGTGGGTGCCTTTTTCAAAAATTTTGCCACCTTGGATGAAGGTTGGCCAGCAACACCAGGAGAATGTGCAGTCTTCCTCTTCCTCTTGAGGGGCTGCTCCTCAGGGGACGCATCATTGTCTGTAGGGGTAGCAACACTTGAAGCCTATTTTCCCTTTTTGGGGGACGCTGAAGGATTTTTGGTTGTCTAAGAGAAAGACCAAACATTAGGAGGCGAATGCATGTAAAGTTGCAGAAAATAGGGTTATAAAATACCTTAGTGTCTTCTTTGTTTTTAGGCTGTATTACCACGCCTTTGTTGGCAGTGGTTCTTCTGGTAATAGCTGAAAATAGTAAAAACAAATTGTTATGAGTTAATACTTGATTACTCAGTAAGGGGTAAATGAAAACCTCAAACCTTCATATATGTCGGATTCTACGTGAACGTCTTCGAGTCCTATACGAAGGTTCCCTTTGAAATTGTCCAGTGTGTGCTTAGTCGCAACCACTCTTTGAGCTTTCGGCTGAGACTGCTGTCGAAGGATTTTAATCGAATCCCCACAGAGAAAACAGTCAGGAAATAGAGGGACGAGGACCACTCCAAAATCAGCAGTAGGAAGTCGAGAGAATTTTGGAGGAAAAAGTTGAAAAGCCACCTCATACCGCCACTCACGAGGAACATTTGGAGGGATTTTCAACTTATCCATCTTTTGTAAAAAAATCTCCTTCAAAGTGACAGCAGCCTCACGAACAGTTCAACTAAGAAAAGTGAACCTAGACTTTAACATCCTCCCAAGTGAGGGAATTAAAGTAACTCATCTGTATTCATCAGCTTCATCATCATCATCATATGGATACTCATTCTTGGGAGGCTCCTTCGTGTGGTTGTCCTAATCCCCTTAGTCTGGGAACGAGTGACTACCCCTACATGAGGAGAAGGGTTTTCCTTCTTCTGTGTTCTTTTCCCCTGTTTGTGAGAAATAGTGTCATCCACCTTCTTTGCAGAATTCTCCATATTGTTGTGTTGAAGAAGATGGACTGAATAAGGGTTATTTATAGGAGAAAAGGGTACGTAGTGATTGGCCAGATAAAAGGTAGCCAAAAAGCACGTAAAGTCTTCCTTGAGAATAACATCCTAAAAAGGTGTTCTAGCTCCAATGGTTGATTGGGAACTTGTGCCACATAAATATGAGGCATTGAAAGTTGAAACGCCGCCACCATAGTTAAGGGTAAAGCAATAACGCTTTGACCTAAATTTAAGTTAGAATTGTTCTGACTAATAGGTTATTTCAACAACCAAATAAAAAAAACATTACTTATGTAGAAAAAAGAGAATGTAAGTCGGAAGTAATAAAAAACATAAAATAAAATGGGGCAATGATGCCCTAAATTGTCATTACATAAAGGCCACATTAGGGCCAAAAGAAAAATACATAAAGATGGAAACACAAAGCCCTAAGATATGACAGAGGTCGTCGAAAATCAGAAAGGGAGTTTTGATTGCAATTAAAGAAAATTGTGCTGGCTGATTAGAAGGCGGTTTTCACATAAGGCCTTGTCAAGTTTGGCTGCAACAAGCTCTTTGTCATGCACCTCGACAGTGTCGATAAGGTCAATAGTGTTCTTCAATTCAGCAGCTGGTGCAGTACTGTCGAACTGACTTAGCTCAAGGTTGCTTTGCTTAGCCTCAAAAAATTTCTTTTGAAGTTCTTCAAGCTCTTTTTCCCAAATTTCAAGGGTTATGTTATTGGCAGATATTTTCTTCTCCCTCTTAGCCTTGACACCCTCTATCCTTTCGACTTCATTCTCGATTTCCCCAACCCGATCCCACGCATTACCACTCTTGACTCCAGTTATCTAAATGATATCTTCAACCTTTGGGACTAACTTGAGATCATCAGACATCTGGTTCACCACAGTACTTAGCTCCATAAGGGCATTAGAGATCTTGGGATCAAGGGTCGAGAGGTCCAGTTGTTGCAATGTGTCTCTCAGGTAGAAGCGGGCAGTGGGGTGTGCGCCCAAAGTAGTGCAGATATCCCTCTTGAAGAATTTGTCCTTTATTTTCTTAAGGATTTGCCCAACAAAATCATCAAGAGAAGAGGCCCCATGAGCTGTCGAAGAGCTGCCTCCAGAAGTGCCAAGACTCTTCCTAATCTTCACCCTAGCATACCCCCTGAGGTTCGACCACTTCAGAGCTGTCATTTGGTCCCAGCCGCAGGAGTCGAATATTAAAAGTTAGGAGTTTGTTGGGATGTTCCCTTAGACAAGGTTGGTTGAGTCTTTTCAGGCCCTGTTTCTTGTTCAGCCTCATCCTTGTCCTAATCATCATCCTCTTCTTCCTCCTCATTCTCCTCCTCCTTCTCAAGGTCATCTAGGACTTTTCTTGAGCAACAACTTGGGGATTCTCCACAATCTTTGGATCTTTACCTTTTGGGCTAGAGGGGGCATGATCTTCAGACTCTTTATCATTTTCTTCTTCTTCAGCAGCAAAGGTTATGTCCATCTCCTTGATAAGCCTACTTTTTTCTCCAGCAAAGTCCTTGCCAAAAGCATTCTCGTACTCACGCTCTGAATCATCAGTTTGAGACTGTTGAGTAGTTGTTTTAGCATGAGAGTTATGTGCGGCTTCGACTGTTGGAGGAGGGATAACTTCCATATTCATGGGTTGGTTAATCTCACTTAAAGAGCTATAACCATAGCCAAAATCAGAAGTTGGGTGATAAGTTGGCTCACCTTGGCTGTTCAGAAGAACTGTAGGAGAAAAAGTGGTCGTCGAAGGCTGTTGAGCAACGCCTGCCCCAGTCTGTTGATAAGAAACGAAGTTAAGTCAAGGTTGTGAAAAGAGATTAAAAAGGGATAAAATTCCAAGCTAAGTAACTTATTCTCTTTACCACCTGGGTTGGAGTTGGCACTCTCAGGAGGGCCAACAGTAGTTTTTGCCACGGAAGTGGGAAGTTTATCTTCGACACCACCTTCAGTGGGTGCCTTTTTCAAAATTTTGGCCACCTTGGATGAAGGTTGGCCAGCAGCACTAGGAGAACGTGCAGTCTTCCTGTTCCTCTTGAGGGGCTGCTCCTCAGGGGACTCATCATCGTCTGCAGGGGTAGCAGCACTTGAAGCCTTTTTTCCCTTTTTGGGGGACGCCGAAGGATTTTTGGTTGTCTAAGAGAAAGACCAAACATTAGGAGACGAATGCATGTAAAGTTGCATAAAATAGGGTTATAAAATACCTTAGTGCCTTCTTTGTTTTTAGGTTGTATTACCACGCCTTTGTTGGCAGTGGTTCTTCTGGATATATTTGAAAATAGTAAAAACAATTTGTTATGAGTTAATACTTGATTACTCAGTAAGGGGTAAATGAAAACCTCAAACCTTCATATATGTCGCATTCTACGTGAACGTCTTCGAGTCCTATATGAAGGTGCCCTTTGAAACTGTCCAGTGTGTGCTTAGTCGCAACCACTCTTTGAGCTTTCGACTGAGACTGCCATCGAAAAAAGGACTTTCTTAAAAATAAATTCAGTTGACATCTTAGTGAGAGAAAGTAAAAGAAAAGTTTAGAGAAAGAAAACATGATTCTATACGACTTAAATTGAGGGAAGAAACATCTATTTATAGGCTAGAGCTTGGCTAAAAAAGGAAATAGTTTTAATGCATTTTATGACTTGCCAATCGATTGGAAACATGTTCCAATGGATTGGTTTCCTCCATTATAATTGATTACCTGTTAAAAAGGGAAAGAAAATATATATAACTATTACCCATCATTAAGATGACGCCATAATCATTTAGGGGCATTTTTGAACTCTCCCAATCGATTAGGATAAGGTGCCAATGGATCCGCAAAGACAAAAAAAATCTCATAACTTTTCCGACAACTTCCAATTCATCTGGCACGACTTCAAGACATTTTTGAAAATGTTTTCTTGAGGAGGCCATAGTGATACATACGACACATATACTCACACAAGAATAGATGAAATTGGTCGTGTATTTCTGGAAAGCACTCAATGTAGATTGTGCTGATTGAAAATCAAATCAAAATCATTCCAAATTAAGTGTGCCAATCGATTGGTTAAAGCCTCTAATCTATTAGGGAATCAGATTTCTCAAGATTTTATATGTTTATCATCAATGAGGATATCTACTTTACTTGGAGGAAAAGTTTAGCTTAGACATGATCTAAAAATTGGCGAGCCAAACTTCTCCAACCGATTTCCATAATGTTCCAATCGATTGGGCTTTCACTGTTCAGCCTCTGGTTCATTTTAGGGCCTTGTGCTAAGTTTGATTACTTTTCTATAACCTTTTCTATAAAACACTCCCTTGGGGAAAAATACCAATCATAATATGGGGTGTTCTTTCTCCACATTGTTAGATGCAAGAGTTGGTATGGAATAACATGAATAGATCCATTGCAGATATATCAAATTAAATTATCACTATAGATCACAAACCTTGAGATATTCTCAAGAACAATTTCTTTGATCAATGTGTTTGATATTTGCTACAATTGTTCATCCTTGGATCAAAGACTTTATAAATTTTAGTATACTGGGAGTATACTCTTACTTTGCATAGTTTCATTAGTAATCATCAAAGCTTCGAGCTTCAATGCATACATGCAAAACACTAACATTTCACATATGGTGCCCATATCTTCTTGGGTCTGGATGCATTATTTCCATAATATCTAAGGTTGTTACCTTGATATCTTTTAAATTTATCGAAACAAAAAGGTTCTATATGACATACTCTTTTACAGTGTTTGATTTATAAATCAGACGCTTATTTTCCTATAAACTATATCTTTACTAAGTTTCTTATCCTTTTTAAACCCCAATCCAATTTTGTTTAAGTAAGATCTCTTACTTGATAGTATCAAGTTAAGATTTTCGTTTCCTTGGGTAAACTTACCTAGGATTTCATGTAAATCGGTTACTTCCTTTATAAGGGAGACACAATGTTTACATTCTTCTATTGAGTTTCTAATCTTATTTACTTATATCTTGAATGATTTGTTGATTTCTTTAAGATATATTAATGATTCCTTAATAATTAAGATGCGTTCTCTCAGCTTATGATTTTCTTTCACTAACTGACTACTCATTCTAAATAATTGTTCATAAGGTGGTTTATTATCTAGAATAATATTTGTTAATTTAAGAAAAATTCATCTTCTTCGTTGGAAGAAGATTCTTTCATATTTCTCCCCGAGGTTGATATTGCTCCTTCTATTCTTTGTTTGAATATTGAATAAAATTCTTCTTCTTATATTTCGTTTCTTGAACATGAGGTTCCATTGTTTGATGTTGAATCTTGTGAAAAACATTCAACTACTGAGTATGTTCTTTTAAAGGATTATAGAGGATATGTATAATAGGAGTATGGTGAAGTTGATGATTCTTTGGTTTTTTTTCTTCATCTTTGAGTAATTGAATTATTTCTTTCAATTTATCTATAATCCCCTTCTTTCTTTATTTTTCCTAAAATTCGTGAAGGCTCATATCTTTTTATTTAAGAATTGGATTAAACTTCCAATTATTAACACTTAGACATTGGTTAGTGACGAAGGTTCAAATATAATTTCTAACATTTCTAAGTTTTGAAAAGCATTTACGATTGACATCTTCATCTTTTTCGCTTCGTGTGTTCATCTCCTCTTATTTGATACTTGGAGAAACTTAATATATCATGTCAAGAGTATCCCACATTTTTTGGCGGTATTACATTATTGAACATAGTAAAATTTATTATCATCTAGAGACATTGTTATAAAGTTCTTAGTTTTAAAACTAATGTCAAACTTTCTATTTTTCTCTTTGGTCCATTGGGAATCAGGTTTATCTACTACTTAATGGTTACTCGATGAGTAGTGATAAATGGAACATTTATTATTGTTTCCAATAACTCATGATTTATACTTTGAATAAAAATTCTAAACCTAGATTTTCAAATATGAAATCTACTATTATTGAAAAGTGATGATGTGTTTAGAAAATATATCTTGTCGGAAGTCATCTTCCTCCTAAGACGATTAGTCCTTAAATAGGAGTTAGGATCTGATGCCACTTGTTGGACATGTGTCTTTACACACAAGAGGGGTATGAATTGGTAGTTCAAAAAAGCTTGGTTTTGAAAATCTTTTGAATTAAAGTCGGAGTTTAAAATTATTTTAATATTAAGTAGTGTAAAATTAAAATTATAGAATGTAAATTGCGGAAAGTAAAGAGTTGATGGAAAAGATAGAACCCCGAAAGTTATATAGTTTTGGTTAAACAAGGAAAAATGAAGTTTAAGGTTAACTTCCAATACACTTGAGAGCTTTTAATAGGTTACACTTACAAACCCCCTTATACAAGGAAAAATTAAGTTTAAGGTTAACATCCAACAAAACAACAAACTATGGAGTCAAGTAGTGAGTCTTCCTTCCAAATGGCCGATCGAAGCGTTAGTATTCTTTCCATAAGAGTCTTGAAGTGGATACTTTTGAAGTTTATAACCTTGTGAGCTTTTAACACTGAGATGAGTTTACGGATCTTAAACCTTGGTTTTATATCGGGATAACCAATAACATGTGAGATTTTAATATTGGGATAATCTCAAACCTAACTAAGATTTTAATGTTGGGCTACACTTTAACATGCACTTGGTTTTACCTCAGGCTAACTAAGAACCTATAAAAGCTTTTATCATGAGTTAAACATTCGAACCTAAACAAGGTTTTGATCACACAATCCTCAAACTAAAGATTTGTATGGGTTTAGTTTCTAACTCAAACGGACATTCCCTAATAATATGAAATTTTCAACCAAGGTATAAAATAAACCTCCTTGGTGAGCTTACAAATCTACCCTTCTAGAATTAAAACTTCTCATAGGCAAAACAGACTTTCCTGAAAAGAACTGTGGCTGAAATCTTAGTGAGAGATAGTAAAATAAAAGTTTAGAGAGAGATCGAGAAGTATGAAATGAAACTTGATTCTGAATTATTTGAAATGAGGGAAGGGACAACTATTTATAGGCTAGAGGTTGGCTCAAAAGGAAATAATTTTTAATGCATTTTATGGCGTGCCAATCAATTGTTAACATCTTCCAGTTGATTGGTTGCATCCATTCTAATTGATTACCAAGTTAAAAATGGAAATACAAGATATCTACCTGTTACCCATTATTAAGATGATGTCATAATCGTTTAGGGCGCATTTTTGAACTCTCTCAATCGATTGGCAAAGACAAAAAAATTCCAGAGCTTTTCCGACAGCTTCCAACTCATCAGGCACAACTTCAAGACATTTTTGAAAATATTTTCTTTAGAATAATCAATTTAAAAAATATTTGTTTGTGTTTGATTTAGCCATGCACCTTTACGATAACACCCTTATGTTTTACAAAGTATTCACTCATACTAATTAAGGTAGGACTTTCTTATAGATCAAGACTTTGTCAGATACTTGCTTTCTTGTAGACACTTGTTTGAATTTACTTGAGACGAGGAATGAATTGAATCCTATTTGGTTGCCATCAATGGATATTCAAAGTCCAACAAACCCTTTGGTTTGTATCTTTAATAAATTATGGTTGACTTGTCAGAAGACATTAGTTGTAGTTAATATACATTAGTTGTCATCATCAAAAGTTGTCGTTATTGTTAAAAGCATATCACCTACAAAATAAGGTTCCATAATTAATATCATTGCTTTTAATATTGTAACATGTTAAAAAACTTAGTGTCTAAATGATAAAAATTCAGCAAGCTTAATTCACCTCCTCTTAGATTGCATATATTAGTTACATTTGACAATAGAGCAAGAGATCAATAACTTGCTCTTAGATATGGGATATATGGATTCCACTAAACCATTTTTAAAAGAAGGTTTTATCATTAATAGACCATCTAGTTTCACTGGTTAATGTTACTATTTTTGAAAAATTGGAATGTGGATGTTCCTTGAGTCACAAGGTGTAGAAGTTTGGAAAGTAGTAAAATGGGTCTCATTCACCCTAGTTATTGAGGGTGTAACTAAAAAAAGGCTAAATATGCACATAATTATGATGATAACAAGAAAGTTATATATGATAAAAAGGTTAAAAACATTATAGCATCCTCCTTAGGTATGGACAAATTCTTTAAGGTGTCGAATTGCCAAACCACTAAAGAAATATGTGAAAACTGCTACAAGGAAAAAAATTCTAGATTTGCAAAAAAAGTTCACCCTTTTGATAAACCATTTAACCGTTCTTGGAAAGACCTTCACAAAAAATAAATTAGATTTAAAGGTCCTTAGATCCTTAACAAGGGCATGGCAACTGAAATTGATGGAAATTTGAGAAAAGATAAGTCTATCCAAGATTACATTGACAACATTATTAAAAAAAAATATAAGAACATGAAATGCAATTGATCGTTTGGAAAAGCATTAACGACATAAACATAAAGTTAGATCACTTGCCTTAAAGGCTAAAGTAAAAAAGTATGATAGTGATCAAGAAGAAAAATCGTAATTTGATAGTGAAGAAGATTATGAAGATATACAAGTACTTGTTAATACATTTGATTTTTTTAATGAGACGAAACAATAAAAACTGGTCAAAGAAAGAAGTTTAATGAAGAATCAATATCAAGACAAAATGTCACTTGTTTTGAATGTGGAAAACAAGGACATATTAAGAGTGATTCTCATTTTCTCCAAAAGAAGAACAAGTTCAATAACAAGAGGGATAAAATCCAAGAAGGGCGTATATCACTTGGGGAGACAATAATGTGAGTAAAAGTTATGAAAATGAAGAACAAACACAAGTATTTTACATGGTTTAACATCACTCTAATGATGACAATGTGATTAGTAATTTTGACTCGGGTGATAAAACTTTTTATGATGAATTACAAGATGTCTTCAATGATTTGCATGATGAATGTCTAAATCTTTCTTGATTATATGCTAAGCAAAAAAAAAAGATTTCATCTATAGAAAGTAAATCTAATAACATGCAAGTTGAATTGGACAAAGTTAAAACAATTTCATCATTTAATAAATGTATATCTCTTGAAGCAAAGATTGTTGAATTAAATCTAGTGATATACAAATATAAAAAATGCCAACTTAGTTTGAAAAGTGTTCTAAGCAGGGAAAGATATACAAATGATATAAGAGGACTTGGATATTCTAAATTTGATAAACCTAATTCATGTAAAAATACTATCTCTATAAAATCTAGTAATGCTTATAACAACATTCAACTCAAAAACGTGCAAGATAAATTTCAATAAAAAATGACTTAAATATAAATTTTACATTAAAATTTACTAAATTCAATTCACTTTTACATCAATTTATTCAAACATAAATCACATGTTTTTAATTCGAATCAATTTTACAAAATTAATTGACTCAAAATCAATTATTTCATTGCAGAACCAAACATATGTTTATATATATATATATATATATATATCAACTACCTACCAATTATTATAAGATGCCACCAAAATGACTAATGTAACCGATTCAAAATTTAAAATCATGCCTAAGCTAAGGATAAAATAGTAAATCTCAAAATAAGCAATGTTGAAACTCTCAAAACACTTATTTATGCCACATGTCAATAAATCATTGGTCCATATTATTTGTTTTCCTTTCCCCCATACTCCCCAAAACGTGATAAACCTTTGTACAAATCCTGAACACAATACCAACAACCTGCATACTTTTCATTTCTTCACATTACACAAAACCTCCATTTTCTTCTTCATTCAAGCTCCAAAAAACACTCCATTTTGTTCTTCATATAAGCTGCAAAAAAAACTCTGATTGGTTCTTCATTCAAGTTGCGAAACAAGGTAATGTCTCTACCGTGTTTCAGTTTCGAAAAATTTCTTCTTCTTGACTTTTTCATGGTGTCTGTTTTGTTGCTTCCGTTATCTTCATCGCGTTTGAAATGGTCACATTGTTTGTTATGGTTTAAGATGGTTTATGTTGTCTTAAAGTTTTCGTTTTTACTACTTCTCTAAAACTGTTTCATTTATATCGTTGATTTCGTTAATCCCCTGCAAACCTGTTTCATTGATGTGTTATATTTGTTATAGAAAATTTATTGAAAGTTTGTGTCTTTGAGTATAGCTGACGATTTAGTTTGAAAGTTTTGGTTTTTAATGATCCACTTCTTAAAGTATGCGTTTTTACGGTTACAGCTCAAATATTGTTTAATGACAATGTATAAAGTTTTGGTTTTTACTAATCTCATTCTTAAAGTATGCGTTTTTACTATTACAGCTCAAGTTTGGTTTACTCAAAATGTATAAAGTTTGTGTTTTTACTCAAGTTTTGGTGTGCAAACTTGGTTATAACGCTACTTAGTTTAATGCCATGCAAACCTTTTTCATTGATGTTTTTACTAAACTTTTGGTCTACACTAATGGTTTAAAAGCTCATATATTTGAAAGATTGTTCATTTGTTATAAATCATGCTGCCAAAACATGTTTCGTGCACCGATTGTGATTGCTGTCATCTGGTTGTTGTTCATTTGTTATATGAAATGCTGTCATCTGATTGTTGTTTTTCCCTTTCAGAAGATGTCTCGTGCACCGATTATGATTTCTGACCTGAAGGTAGGAAGCAATGTTTTCAAACTAGCCATTCGTGTCGTTGATTTGTGGATTGTCACCGAGCGCAATGGACAATAGAGGTTCGAGTGTATTATCCAAGATAGAAAGGTAACCATTAGCATTGTTAAAATACCTATCAACAAGTTGCAAATAATTCCTAACAATTTCTGAATGAATAGGGTGATAAGATACACATTATCACCCGCAATAAGGATTTTGAGACGTGGAAGCAGAAGTTACAAGAACATTGCACATATATGGTCTATAATGGTGACCCGTTAAACAATGATCTACCTTTAAAGACATGTGACAATACGTTGAAGCTTTTCTTCAATGGAGGGACCACTGTAACAATGGTCGGCATTCCCGACATACCACCACATCAATTCCAGTTCCAAGCTATTGTCGATATCTTAAGCGGTGATTTTCACCCAAACCGCTTATATGGTACTGCATATAGCCTCCAGGTATTCAAATACTTGTGTAACACTAACTAATTATATGCCATACTATTTCAAAACTCAATGCTTAGTACAACTCTTTTTGCAGCATCTGGGAAACTGTATGTTTCAAATGCTTGGAATGGTACCAAGCTACTTATTGATTATGTACATCCAGAGGTCGATGCATTCAAATCTAAGTAAGGAAAACTTACTTTACCCAACCATTTTACTTATTGTAATAATATCATTTATCATGTATTTTTGGAAATTCATTTACATTAGTCTCGAAAGTCACTAAGCTCATGAGTGTTGTGTTTTAGGTTGTCAAACAATATCAATAACCATGTTATTTCTCAGCCCCTCTCACAACCTTCTGCGTCGCAAGGTTCGTTCTTAGACCGATCATTCTCCTACACGAATGATGTCAAAACCATAGGAGAGATGATTCTTCTTCAAGAAGTAAGGCTTTTGGTTTCTTTGCTAGCAATGTTTGACTAAATTTTTCTGGCTTGACACATAATCTAACTACTTGTATGCTTTTCATATTTACAGCAAACCTTTTGCAACACGTTTGGAACGACACTTAGGTTCAAGTCATCAAGGTTTGGCTGGTATTATGAATAATGTCATGGATGTAAAACAACTAATAAAAATCCCGGGCAACCATTCATGTGTAGCTGTTCTGAGATTAAATCTCCACCACTCACCAAGTAAGTGGCTTATATATATATTAGTTACTATTTTTGTCATTAATGTGTAATTCAATTATGTTGCTATATAATCATTTGATTCAATCTTCGACTTGAAGGTATAAAATTGAAATTGAGGTTGAAAGTGATGGAAAGATCGGTTGTTTTGTTTTTTGGGACAAGGAGTGCATACAATATGTTGGAATGTCGGGACATGATTTGCGAGAGATCATGAAAAAGGTATGTCAATGGATCATCTATATACACAATTCAGTTTTTGTATGAGTGTTATAGTTCCTTGCAAGATAACTTCTACCAGGGAATTGTATATATAATGAATGTTAGTGTGTAACAATGTATCATGATGCTGAGATTTTTTTGTTTCATATACAATTCTAAAATGGTCCATATACTTTCTGGAATTTTTTGACTGATTTTTAATATTATACTTTCTGTCATTCTTGTATGGAAATAATACTTTATGGTATAATTCATGTTGTCACATCTACTTGCTTGTGGTTAGATCTATTGATATTCAAATACTTCATATGTGGCTAAAATGCAGTGTCCATTCATGCTGCCAAAACAAGTTTTGGTGTGCAAACTTGGTATAAAATTATAACTCACTGTGCATTTGTATGTAGTCGAATGAAGATCACCCTCAAATCTATCCTGAAGATTTGGACAAACTAATTGGGAAGGAGTTTGCGTTTCGCGTGAAGTTTCAGTCGAACTATAAGCAGACATCTGTTGTGAAGCTTACGGAGGACCAAGATGTAATCCAAATGTTCAAGGACGCGATTAATCCAAATGAGGTTTATAATATAATTCTTATATCAAATGTCTTAGTGAAATAGTATAAAATATCTTAGTAAGCTAATATAATTCTTATATCAAATGTTAGTATAAGATGTTCAGTAGAGTTCTTATATTAAATGAGGTTTGTAGTATATCAAATATCTTAGTAAGCTAACCATATAGTTCATTTATTTGTAGCTTACTTCTACAAACACCATGAATGCACCGATCACGAAAGGAAAAGAACCACTTATTGTGGAGGACATGCCCGACAATGACAATGGGACTACTAATTCCCTCAATACAGTAAGTTTTATTTGAAGTTTTAGTGTTCAATTTAGTTGTACTATTCTCATTATGGTGTGACATTTGCAGCCAACCGTGTCGGCTTCTCAAAACTGGAGTGACGAAGCGTATTCGAGCAATACCCCGTCGAAGAGAATGTCCCAAGATCAAACAATTGATGAATTAGGAACTCCAAGTATCTTATCACGCAAGATGTCAGCTACCAAGAGTGCTAAGCAGCCGAAGAATGTTTGAGGGACTGTCTTCATATTACTTGAAATTGGTACACAAAATCTGTTTGATTAGTTGAAGATCCTACTGATTATTCTAATGATTTGGCTATCCTTCTTTGATTGTAATAGTTTCCTTCAGAAAACACAATTAGTTTGATGTCTTAGTATCACTTGAAACTAAATTTGTTAACTTTGTTTTGTAAGCTAATTATGGACAGCACCAACCTATGAATCTTATGCAGTACTTAATTGGTTATGACTTTATTTTATTAATTTCTATCATGCTTGAATCTTATGCAGTATTAATTTCAGTGGAGTATGCCATTTTGAACACACTCATTCTAAATGGCATTTTGAACACACTTATTTTATTAATTTCAGTGGAGTATGCCATTTTGAACACTCATTCTAAATGCCATTTTAAACACACTAATTAGTGGAGTATGCCATTTTGAACACACTATATTTATTAATTTCTATGTTATTTTTTTACTTTAGATTTTATATGGAATCATAATCAAGCCATAAGTCCTCATACCAGAAACTAAATGGCATGGATATTGTGCACACAAATTCTGTAAACACTCATTCTAAATGGCATACTCCACTGAAAGTAAAGTTTTAGAGAAGTTGCACACAAAAATATAGTCATTCCATATATTATTGATATTAAAATCGAGTAAAGTAGTGTCAAAACAGTTCAAATGGGATTAGTAGTTGAACTTAGGTCAAACCTATTTGATAGAATATAAGACAAAAGTAAACCATACCTTCATGGATGTGGTAACAAATGCTTAAAAAAATTCTGCTTGCATTGAAAGAAACACAAAGGTAAACCATAAGTAAGTCCATTTTCTATGACAATTCATTAATATAGGCCATTTTTGTGACAATCTCAATGTTATGGTACTACTTTTTCTGCCACATACACTAATATGTGAAAGATGATTTTTCTGTTTTTTTGGAGGAAATCCCAATTGTTTGGCAACCTATAGCATGTGATTGATGTACTATTGTATTTTCTTCTTAATTTTGGTGAAAAAAGTAGTACAGTTTTTGAAATCATGCTGGAAACATGGAGGCTGATTTTTTACTGTACCAATACATAGTGGCTGATTTGTGACTGTACTATTGTTTACCTTTATTCTGTATGGTTGACTGAGTTATGTATTTAGGCAAACATTACAGCTATAGACATATTAGTGATGGGAACTTATTTCCTAATAAGTGAATGAGACAAAAAACATTTACCTTGCAGCAAATCAACCACATTACTTATTGTTATGTTTTATCACCCTGCAAAGATGAGGGATACTAACCTATTCACTTAGTTAGTAACAATTAGTTAGTGAGTTATAGTTTGTTTTCAACTAATTTGGTTTGCAATTTTTAAGGATATTTTTGCTAAAACTCAAAAATTAAACCAGTCCTCTTCCATTTTAGTTTTTATATATTAACAAGAATTGAAGATGAAGATTTGGAGTTTGATTAGTTTGAGTTTATTCAGGTAATACCTAAATACTAGTATATATATAAAAGAGTAGAGATGATGGACACATATGTTACTTAATGATTTAAAAATAAAAAATAAAACTTAAAATTAATAACTGGATTTTAAAACTCAATAAAAATGTGTTTACAAACTTAAAATATAAAAACACTTCTAATGGAGTTGTAATTTTTAGGTTTGTGAATTGAGAAAATAAAATATGCACTATATATAGTTAAATCATATTTTTATTTTTAATATATTGATATAATATTGAGATTAATTGTGTAATATTTTTTACACAATCGATACATCACAATCACTCAAAATGATTATTTTTTAAATAATTAAAATCAAAGTCAAATTATAATTAACTGACAGTGTAAAAATGTTAATATATATCAATTAAATTCTATAATATTATAAGAGAAAAAGGGTGATTTATTGACTGTATAAAATAATTTTAGATTGTTAATTAATCACAATTATGTATTCAATTAATTCTCTTTTTTATTTAATAAAAAAAAAGAGTATTCAATTAATTCTCTTTTTTATTTAATAAAAAAAAAAAAGTTGAGCTCACGAGGCACATATGTTACTTGATGATTTAAAAATAAAAAATAAAGTGTGAACACTTCAGTATCCTTAAATTTAGTTGGGTACCGATATCTTTAACCAATCAAAAATTATGATTTAATATAATATCATTTTATTATATTATTTTATTTTAAAATAAATTAAAATATTTTCACAATCTATATTAGAGATAGCGATACCCAATTATTTATCATGGATATCTAAGAATATACCAAAATAAAACTTAAAATTAATAGCTGGTTTTTAAAACTCAAAATAAAAATGAGTTAAAAAAATTTAAAACTTAATAAAACCACTTCTAGTGGAGTTGTAATTTAGGTTTGTGAATTGAGAAAATAAAATATGCACAGTATTTACTTAATTTAAAATAAAATCCATCATGAACTCTTCTAGTATTTACTGCATGATTTGTTGTGTGGTGGAAGAGCAAGGCATGATTACGAAGAAGATCCGTAAAAACATGGAGACAAGACTGTTCTAGTACAAATCCAACTACTTAACTTAAGACTGCTCTAGTTCGTTCAGGATGCATCTGTCTAATCACCTTTTATACACCTCTATTCTTTATTCTTACATCTAATTTATATATCTATATCTAGGTTCAATCTATTTATCGTATGCTGAATAATATTTTCTTTTACATAAACAAATATTTATAAAAAGAATTAATAACTTTTTTCTTAAAAAATATTTTCAAAAATATTTTTAATATAAATATAATATTATTTTATTATTGTATTAACCACAAAAATACATGTTATTAATTGGATTTTTTTATATAAATTATTAACCTATTTTATTATTTCATTAACCAATAAAATACATAATATCAACTAAATTCTGATAATAATTTATAATTTATAATTTTAAAATAAAAAATATTTTTTTTTATAAATACTTTTTTTTAAATTATTTTTTTCATAAATTATTTTTTTATTAAAAGACACTGTTTATCGTGTAAATTGTTTGGTGTAATTATTGACGTAGAAAGTGGTTGTAGGAATATCATTACTCTTATATCTGTTTAATTAATATACATAAATTATATTTTATATATTAAAATTAGATAAGTAATCACTCTTAGAAACTATAGAGAAATGACCTTTCCATTTTTAGGGAATGTTTTATAGGTGTGTTCGCAATGTGATTGGGTGGTTTTGATGCTAATTTATTTTTTAAAACACATAAAAAAATGTGCAATTTTGATTGGTTTGGTTGTCTTTTTGAAATACAATTGAACTAAAACAAATCAATTTTATTTGGTTCAATTGATTCGGTTTTTTATTAAAAAAATTATTGAGTCATACATACACATATAAATAAAAATGTAATTTTGTATTTAGTCATTCATACATTACTAAATAATAACAAAACTCATTATATTTGGACAATAACTTTCTGTTTAATATATAAAATCAGATTAGATAAAAATGAAATAATAAACCTAAAATAATATCTAAAATATTATATTGAAACAAAAATGTAAATGTGATGATAAACTAGTGAAGATGAAAAAGAAAGAACAAAAGAGATAAGAGATTAGAGAAAAAATGTGTAATTAAAATGAAATTGGAAGAGAGAACATTAATATAAAAACGAAAAAGTGAAAAAGAGAGAGTATAAAAGATTAGAGATTCGAGAATAAAAGGTAAGATGTATCTGACAAAGAAGGTGTGATAATGCTATGAGAGATTTGAGAAGACTAAAATTGGAATCCTAAGTGTGAGGAAGAGAAAATCATTTGTAATCGTAAGACTAAAGCGTAATAGTTTTATGTTTGAGTTGGATGTGGGTTAAGTGAGTTTTGAGTTGTAATATAATGCAGTTTGATTCGGTTTGAAAAATACAAACCATAAACTGAACCGCGCGGTTTTGTTAATATATGGCTCAGACACATTCGAACCAAATGCGTTATTTTTTCAATTTTAAGTTTGCTTTGGTCCGGTCTGCAGGTTTATATTCTGTTGGTCCGATTTTGAATAGTTTTAGTGCTCCACACCTATGGAAATTCAAAATCGCTCTTAATATGTTTGGATAGGTATCTCCGGACGCACCTAAAATCATACAAAATTTATATTTCTAATATTAACCTTTTTTTGAATAAAATATGTTTCAGAGATGCATCTTTGTACGTTATTTGACTATATCCGAAGATATATCTCTGAAATACCATATGTACTCAATTGTTTTATTTTATTCACTAAATTTGATATTTTTTAGGCACACATATTTTAGGTATTCTAGGCCATGAATTAGAAGGAAAATGCATAAATTAATTTATTCAAACATAGTAAACAATTATGAAAAAATCATACAATTATCAAATTGTACCTACCATATATAAGTTATTCGATTGTTCCATGCCTTAACAATCATGCCTCTACAAGGGCCAACTGGGGACTTCCATCTTCAAAAAGTCATGCCTCTATGTTTGATCTCCTCACCTCCACAATACACTGATATACCTCCGACATGTCCTTGGTGTGGTTATCCCTAACCTCAAGTACTTATTGATTAGTTGGTTTAGATTGTCTTCTAGAGCGTATGTTGTCATGATGGGGTGTGACACCCTAAAAACCATGCCATGTAGTCGTCAACATAGGTCCAGTGTAAAAGAGCTATCACCATGCGATACTCATTTGGTACCAATTGATTATAACTCTCAAAATCTTTCAGTATCTCATCAAGATCTCTACGACAGACGGTGAGAGGAGCAAACTCTGAGGGGGTCTCGTTATAATATGAAAATAACCAAATTGACGCATCACACGCTCGAGTATATAAGGATACATAATAGATGACCTATGTGCCAGTCATCCGAAGTATAAAGAAATGAGGTCCAACAGGCGCATCTTGCGGTGAACGATGTATGGGCAAAAGACAATACCATATGCTAGAGTACAATCAAGATACACCTGAAATGGCTCAATCATATAATTTTATCTATATGACGCAAAAGAGGCAACACGTGGTTAATCCTTAGTGTAGGTAGGATATGAACAACTTCCCACTCAGTGATGCAAGGAAAACGCGAGATGATCCATCCCTGACAAAGTTGTGGTTTTTTCAGCCATGGTAGAAACATCATTGTTTCCCTAACCCTCCATTCAAATGTCAATGCATGTATGTAGGAAACCTAGTTTGTTTCCACTACTATATAATGTACCTTAAACAACTAATGTAACTAATATATATAAAATTAGTTAAAAAAAGAAATATTTCAAGAATTTGATTACAATTTTTTAATTTATGAATTTTTTAAGAATAAAATTCACCTTACTAAGACTTATATATTATATAAATCTAATTTTAATTAGAGTCAGGATCAATTTATTCCAAGAGTACGTCTTTTTAACTTACTCTATAATCGTAGTCATTAAATTAGATTCAATTCAATGATTATAAGTATAAATGTTAATTTAATCATTGATTGAATCTAATTTAAAAGTTACGATTATGAAGTAGGTTCAAAAAATTTATTCTAGAGTAAGTTGATTCTGACTCTTTTAATTAATATAATTACTTTATTGAATTGAAAAAGTAAAAAATAGTCAAAATATATATTAGTAGTTGTTTTGATCATCTTAAATCTATCGACTATTATCTGTTTCTGAATCCAAGATCATCTCATTAAATTGAATCACAAAATTTTCTTTTGAAAAAAATATCTAATTAGATTGGTGATTATGGATATTAATTTTGATTATCAAATATGTGATGTTAAAATTCCTCATAATTTTGTTTGGAATAGGTAAATATTTAGTATTTTCTATAGTATGGATTTTTATTTTATTTAAAAAATAATAATTTTAGCTAATGAACTTATCATTTAAAATTTTCCTATATATTATAAGACTTTTAAAGTAACTAAATCTAATTTTAATTAATACAATTACTTTTTTTTTAATTTTAATTTTATTATGTAAAGTACGTTTTACAATATTAAAATTTTAATTCATTTTTAAGTAAATGAATGGATACTAATAATTCAGAACTCGTACTGAGATGTATTGATATTGGTCAAATATTGTTCCTATCAGAAATCGAACTCGATATTTTTTAAATTTTCGTTCCTTAGTAGAAACTCGATTACCACTCGAATCCAAAACTATCATATTTGAATGTTTATCAATACAGCCAAGAATGAATAGACAATAAATACTTAAAAAATATAATACTTTTATTATCATTATTATTATTTTAATATTTTTTTAATAAAAAAATTAAAGGATTTCGGCACACAATTATGATTAACAAACTTCGTAATTTTATTGATCAATATTTTATTTTTCATAATCAATTTTATTTTATTATTAAATTTTTTTTTTAATATTAAATAATTTATTAATCAATTTTATCACTTCATCAATCAATTTACTTTTTATTAATTAACTTTATTTTACTATTAATAATTATTTTTAATATTTGAACGCTTATTAACCAATTTTATTATTTTATTAACCAATTTTTATATTTCATAAATAATTTTAAATTATTATTAAAAATCATCATCATATACTATATTCGGAGACTATTCTTCACAAATCTATTTTTTTTTATTTTAAAAAAATACTGTTCATCAAAATGAAGCATAGATGTCAAATTTTGGGGTAAACTTATATAAAAAACATAGCACATTTGTTTTGAAAAAACATCAAGTGACCTCGAGAGCAAGGAAGCTCTGCTCTCACCCTCGAAACTTGAAATAAGAATAAGAAAATAATAATACTAACAACTGTCAAGATTTTTATTTACTTTAGTAAAAAAAATTAAATAAACACAAATTTTAAAGCAAGAATACTATTCTTACACCTTTTTCTACACTATACCATATATATTATTCATCGTGTTTATATAGTGAATAATATTTTATTAAATAATAGTATATTATTCATCGTGTTTATATAGTGAATAATATTTTATTAAATAATATTTTTATGAACAGTACACATGAGCAGTGCGTGAATAGTACCATAAATATGAATAATATTCGTGAACCTTGTTCGTGAATAGTATCTATAAATAATAATTTTAAAGTAGTAAAATAAAATTGATTAATGTAGTATTAAAACTATGTTCGTGAACAATATTTATAAATAGTAACTTTAAAGTAGTGAAATAAAATTGATTAATACAATATAAAAACTTGATTAATACAGTAATAAAATTGATTAATAAAAATTACAATGTTAAAAATAATTTTTAGCACCCGCCCGCATACAAAAATATATATATATATATATATATATATATATATATATATATATATATATATATATATATATATATATATATATATATATATATATATATATATATATATATATATTTGAAAGTAAAGCGTATTCATCCACCCATCCGTGCAATGAAAAGATGAAAAATAAAATAAAAAAGTCCACAGCAAAAGAACAAAAATAGGAACAAGCCTTTTCCATAAACAAACCAAACCAGCCAAACCACACCATATCTCTCTTAAATATCTCTCACACCACACCAAACCAAACCCAAAACTCTCAGACAACCCAAAAACATGAAAATACCATCAAAAACCGTTTCAAGCCCAGCTCGCACAGACAAATTCCCTCCACCGTTAATGAGATTCTTAAGAACCAATGCATCAAGTCGAAGCAGAAGATCAAGATCAAGCCCCATGTTCGTTCTCCGCAAGAAAAACAACAACAACACCATTGAAACAACTCAAGAACCTTCTTCCCCTAAAGTCACTTGCATGGGTCAAGTCAGAGCCAAACGCTCCTCCAAATCAAAATCAAAACCAAAACAAAAACAACCCTCCCCCACTCCCACTCATCATCGCTGGTGGGTTAAAAAGCCCAACACATGCCGTTGTCGGCCCGTTTGGCCCAAATGGGCTTTCTTCCGTAGAAAATCACCTAAACCAAAACAGCCCGAGGAGTTTGTTTCTATTTCTATTTCTAATAGTAATACTAAGAAAGAGATTGTTAGTGTAGATAGTTATAATCAAAATCAAAATCGCAATGCTATTGCTTCAACTTCAAATTATTGTTCTCCTCCAAAGAACGCTTTACTGTTAACCCGGTGTAGATCCGCTCCGTACAGATCTTCATCTCTTGCGAGTAGGTTTTGGAGTTCACCTTTGAGGAACGAAGAAACAGAGTCTACTTCCGATAACGAGAAATCAAGTTCGCAATCGCTGAATAGAGACTCCGTTTCTGATAAAGAGGATTCGATAGGTACTGAAACTGGAAGAATCGGTTCAATTAGGGATTTGGAAAGTGTTGAAGAGTTGTTGTTGAAGGGAAGGGTAAAAAAGGAAGAAGATGAGGATTATGCGGTGGCGCGTCCTGTCGTACTGACTCGGTGCAAATCGGAACCGGCGAGAGTAGATTACAGAATTGACCCTGAGGTAAATAATTTGTGGAAAAAGACAAGGTTGGGATTTGCTGTTACTTCTCCTCTCCACATACTTTCTGATTAATTAATCATCATTATCATTACTTTATCTACTTATTTTTTCATTATTATTATTATTACAAAATCAGTTGAATATGAATAAAATAATTATTTTTACTTTTTTTGTTACTCTGTGTTGATATAATTGCTTACTTTATACACCTGAAGGTGTACGATTTTATTTAATATTTATTACTTCTGGTAACGTAAAAAGTAGCACGTATACAAAAGTAGCAGACGATGCTTACAGTTTACATTTAAAATTTCAGATATATTTTTACTAAAATAATCAAAATAATATTTTTTTTAAATAAAGAAAAGTCACTTTATACTTTTTAACAATTTTGTGCATCTTTACTATGGTATGATTTATAAAATCATGTGGTATCAATCACATAATTAACATAACAAAGTGATTTTGTTTACTCCTTAGTGGAGTATAGTTTTTAAAATATTGAGTAACTTGTTGTAAATGCAAACATGTACAAAGAAATATATTAGTACATTTTATATATTTATTTTGCATGTAGATGTCTTAAAAATATGTATATCTATATATTTTATAATAGGGAATAAAGGTGATACACAGACGGTGTATTTTTTTTATTTTTTTTTACATTTTTAATTAATGAAAATTATGCATCCGTCAAATCAGATCGAAAATTCAAAAAGAATTATATTTGACAGAATGTTATATTTTTATAGATGATACTATGATAGTGAAAACATTTTTACAATTTCAGTGAATTATATGTGACAGAATGTTATATTTTTATAGATGATAGTGAAAACATTTTTACAATTTCAGTGTATCACGTTAAACTCTTTATATAGATGTGTTAAAATTTGAGGTTTTATCAATTAAAATACTAAACAATACTATTAATTAGGAGGATTTTTTTGAAAATAAAAAATAAAAAATAATATAATAATTTAAAATGAGAAGTGCATTTATATTTAGGAAGAATTCGTTTGAAAAAAGAATTATGTTTTTTAGCAAAATAATATAGACTTGTGTTTTATGGATACACAAATAAGAGTTATCAAATTTATTATTAAATATGTTTAAAAATTAAATATATTTTAGTTCAAGAAATATATATATATATATATATATATATATATATATATATATATATATATATATATATATATATTATATATATATATATATATATATATATATATATATATATATATATATATATATATATATATATATAACTCAAATATTTATTTACAAATATTAATTCTAACACAAATAAGTTATACAAAATAGTTTTTCAAGAATTAAAATTTTAAAAAATATCAAATCTATTTATAGAGACAAGGTGATTGTGATGAAGTGACAAGATGCATAACAATGAATTTCATATTTAGAACTTTTTTTTAATCAAGTGATTAATAATGGATAGGATTTGGATACTCCTGATGAATTTTTTATCTAATTATTCCAATTTTTTTTAAAAAAAATCCCTAAATAACCTAATTTTCAAATTAATTTATAGAGGTGTCGTTAATTGAATTGGAGACATATACAGTCTCCAATTCAATTGACAAATGTGTACAAAATTAGGAGGTATCACTAATTCATCTGGAGATATAATGCATTTAAAAAAAATATAAAATATAAAAAACTTTAATAATTGAGTAAAAATAATATTATATTATTAATTAATTAAAATAATATTATATTAATAATTAATTAAAAATAAAATTACATAATTTAATGATCACAGTCGAATTGTGCATATCGGCCGCGAGTTTCACATCTCCTAGGCACCTTCACTCGCTGTCCTTGTGGTTGATTCACTTCAGGTGTTTGTGGAGTTGAAGTCTCCGGAACATCACTAGACTCCCTTAGATATTCTTGCATTTCTACAAAGTCTTGTGTATGAAGCGACGACACGCCGTAACTGAGGTTGTAATCCATGTCAAAGTAGTTTAGATGTGATGATGGGGTCATTGGTGTGCGACCTGAACGATTGAAATGAGACATTGGTGTGAAGGCTTTGTTGGTGAAAGGTTGAAATGATATTGTGTTTGAAAGTCATATGGTGGTTGTGATGATTGTGTTTGGCGGTTGTGGTGTGATGTTTGTGTGTGTCGGCTATGATACGATGTTTGAGCATTTTGGCTATGGTACGATGTTTGGGTGTTTTGGCTAAGGTTATATGTATTTTGGGTGTCTTGATAAAAGTCATTTTATTGGACGTGGTATGGTGGACGCTCTTGGTATTGTAGTTGGGTGTCTGACATGTTTGGATAGTGAATTTATGTGTTTGTCGCTCGATAATTGAGTTAGGTAGGGGGCTGTGAGTAACAAGGTTGATAATTTTTTCGTTTGTTAAACGTGGACGCCTCTTGTGTGTAAGTGGTCTGGCGTGGGTCATGTTGATACCTATCTTCAGAGAGAAATCCAGTTGCAATCGATCTATACCAAGCCATATAAGTATTAGTTCGTATAGACGGGGTTGCCATCACCCGTTCACGTAAGACATGTTGGCGACGATTTCTCCATTGATGACACTCAGTTTTAGCAAACTCTTTCCAATTATTAAGATTTCATTGGTCATTGACTTTTTATAGATGCTATTGGCGACCTTTCCTCAAGATGAATTGACGACACCTTTAAATTTTGTACACAATTGTCAATTGGATTTGAGACTGCATACAATGTCTCCAATCCAATTGACGACACCTCTATAAACTTGTACATGATCGTCAATTCATCTGGAGATTGTATGAAAATCTTTCAAAAATATAATAGAAAATAATAAAAAGAGAAATTTTTGAATTTTAAAATAAACAAACATTTAAATTATTTTAAATTTAATATTGTTGTCTTTTTAATATTAATAGATACATTTTTTTTATATATAATAATATTAATATAAATAAATAAATAAATAAATGTTATATGAGTATGAGACGGACAAAATTAGATAATAAGATATTCAATAATTATCCAATTCTATAGCTATATTCATTTGTAAATTTAGCCTGATATTTTTAAGAATATCAAATTGTCATCATCGTGACAACTGTGCACAAGAATTAATTTATCTTCTAATATGTTAATGGTCTCTTAACGGTTTACTGGAAGAAGAATTGGTTTGAGAATACAGTAATTGGAGTGAGTTAATGGAATCCGTCGGTGTTTGATGCTATAGTTAAAGCTCGCTTGTCCACTAACCACCACTACACATGCCTCTATTTCTTTTTCTTTTTCAACCAACGTTTCTAGACGTTCATAAACTTTTCTTACTGACTTCTGCTGCAAATAGCCTTTCACGTGGTGTTTTTTTTTGTTTTTTTAATACTTAATCTATGCTAAAATTCACTTTGATTAAATAAATGCAGGAACACTGTTCATAATAAGATTTGGAAACTTTCTTTTTTAGAATAATGATTCTCTTACATATATATAGCCGGAAAAGTAGAGCATATGTCAAAATGATAAAGGAAACAGAGGTGTCAAATTAATATGGGAAAGAAAATAATACTATTATTATGCAAAGCTATCCTTGGATGCTATTATGGTATTAGATTTTACACGAGTCAAAAATAACTTTAAAAATTAAAAGTATAAATTCAATTTTGATTTGTTTAGTTCATCAAAACAAGTATTGATTTGTTTAGTTCATCAAAACAAATATTGCCTATGTTTCTAAAATTAATTTTATGGATTTCTTTCACAAAAATACTAAAATTTATTGTTTAGATCATTTTTACATAAATTTAAATTAATTTAAAAGAAAGAAAATGCTTTGGTAGAAAAGAAATTTGAAATTTACTGTTTATCTATTTTTTTTTTTATTCATGTTGAGAATTGGTTACAAATCAATTAGTATTGATTTATATTCAATTAGTCATAAATATAAATTATATTATTACCTACTGGGTATATCTATTTTACATATAAATATTGTTCTGGACTGGGCCATGACGGGATGGACGGCACGACCCAATACGCGTCGGGCATAGGCCCATACATCCGGGTGATGAACGTGTCGGGCAAAATCCCAGGACATCCGAGTTGATGACGCTTCACCTCGACATCCCACTACGTGTCGAGCAGAGACACTCGCACACCATCAGCTGACCTTCCTTCATACGTCACCTACCTATACTACGAGCACACGAGCTATGTCGGGCAGAAGTCATGTTTGCCAACTCGTCTGCCACGTCACCCAACTGCCCTGCTTTATCTCCTGAGGGATATGGGCAGTTGGACCAAGGAGCAGACCTTTGGTCTAGGTCTTCACGCTTCTTACGCGTTCCTTGGCAGCTCCTCCTTGGGCCTAGTAAGATCAGGCCCATTAGGAGCCTTGGCCCAGCGCTGGGGGCTCAATATAAATACCATTTCATAGTAAAGGGTCAGGTATTCTAACTCACTAAAAAACAACCTTGATTTCCTGTACCTCTTCTGACTTAAGCATTGGAGCACTTTGCAGGTACACCCCCTCTCTCAACCATTCTCTGGCCCAGTCTTCAAATCCTTGGAAGGCCCTCCTGATCAGGTAAGATCAGTGGCGCCGTCTGTGGGAAATAGCTATCCCCATCTTCATCAACAGAGGATAAAAGCTCATTTATTCCTGTCCTTCCAACATGACCGGAGAACAACCTAGCGAGCGCAGTCGTCCCCTCGTCGACTACACTATGGATGATGGCCCGTAACCCCATGAAGCAGACGCTCGAGACGGTCGTCCATCTACCCCGTCTCCAGAGCCTCAAAACAACGGGGATGTCCCTCACGCCCAAAACCAAGGGGCCGAGGCATTTCATCCCATCCCCGTCCCCGTCGAAGGAGACGCCACCATGATTGCCATGGTGAATGCCCTCAACCAGGCCGGTTCTATGCTCTACCAGCAGCACGAGAGAATCATGGCCCTCGAAGCTGAACGGCAGGAGGTCCGACCCCAACAGGAGAGGAGGACACAACAACGTCCAGAAGCGACAAAGAAGCGAGGACGTCGTTCTCCAGAACCTCACGTCAGTAGGGCACGCGCCCGCCGCGATAACGATCGATCAGGAACATCACCAAGGCGCGGACGCAGCCCCGACAACAACGAACTGTCTCCATTGAGGAGCGACGAGGAAGACCTGCACTGTCCCCTGTCACGGGCAATAATGGAAGCCCCGCTCCCCAAAGGCATGGAAAAACCGCCCAATCTAGCTCTGTACGATGGGACCACCGATCCCGACGATCATGTCGACAACGTCAACGCGATGCTCGACTACCGCAATGACATCACCGGTCACCTCAAATGCCGGCTGTTTTCAACAACCCTCAGGAAAGGGGCCATGACTTGGTACAAAAGCTTGGCCCCCGAATCCATCACATCTTGGAGAGTCATGAGGTCCATGTTCACCAGGCACTTCACGGCTTCCCGTCGTCACCCCAAGACAGAGGCAACCCTTGAAGCCATAGTACAAAAGAAAAATGAAACACTGCGCTCGTACATCGAGCGATTCAACCAAGAGGCTGTCGAGGTGGATACCACCGAACACATGAAGAAGTACCTCCTCGAAAGGGGACTCTTGCCCGGCAGTGAACTCAGCAGAGCCGTCGGGATCGAGCCTCCCCGCACCTTGAACGAACTCCTGCACAAGGTCCAGGCCTATATCAGATATGAGGAAAAACAGGTAGCCCACAACGCCCGCAGCGGCCGTAGTGCTGGGGATACCGATCACCCCAAGCGCGAGGATCCAAACATCCCCCATCGCAACGGGGACAAGCGAAGGGAAGAAAGACCCCGCGAGCTTCGAGAGGGAAGAGGCCCCGCAGGCCGATACAGCGAGTACACCTTACTGACAGCTCCTCGAGAGCGCATCCTCGCGGAATGCATCAACTCTGAATTTAAACAGGGCAGAGTAAGGTTCCCAAAACCATCTGCGCCAAAGCCTCACACCGACAAATCCAAGTACTGCCGGTTCCACAGGAGCCACGGGCACGTGACCGAAGACTGCGTCCACCTGAAGGATGTAATAGAGATTTTAATCCAAGAAGGGCACCTAAAACAGTATACGAGGAGGAACGAAACCCCCAAACATGACGAGGCAGAGAAGAAGAGACCCCGGGAAGACACACACCCCGACAACTCTCCTTATCAAGTGGCCCTCTGCGTGTCACGCCCGGAAGATTTCATCCTCCCCGAGCCATTGCCCGAAGGTAGAATCACTGCACTCAGCCCTAGGAAGATTTCCCGACCGCACTGGTTATATCAGGTGGAGGGATTAACGGTGAAGCCGCTGCCCTCTCGGTCAAACGCAAGTTCGACGAGCTCCTACGGACTGCACCCGAGCAAAAGGCGACGCTGACAAAATATCGGGGTAAATCCAACCCAATATCCTTCTTTTTGGAGGAACTTTCGGGCGGATCCCCGAATTCGGGCATCCCACTATTGATTAGGGCAAAGATGGCCCAATTCGACGTCAGGCGCATCCTGGTTGATCAGGGCAGCTCGGTGGATATCATGTACGTCCACCTCTTCAAGACTCTGAAATTAGACAAGACCAACCTGGCCACCTACGTCGGATCCGACCTCCAGGGATTCAACGGAGCAACAACAAGGCCATGGGGATATGTCGAACTCCTCGTCACCTTCGGGGAGCAGGAAACGGCCAGGGAAATCAAAATCCAATTCCTGGTCGTGGATTGTCCATCCCTTTACAATTGCATCTTCGGACGCCCGACATTGGCCGAACTCACAGCGGTCCCATCCACCGTCCACCTGAAGATGAAATACTACACCAAATTGGGCCGCATAGTCACCATCCACGGTGACATCGAAGCTTCCCGACGGTGCTACGACGCCGCGGTAAAAGGACAGGCCATGGTCAACACAAAAAGTAGCAACAACAACAAAAAACTCAGGACCGAGGATCCTCCCCCCCGGGGAGTTAACGCCATCGACCTCGACTGCCGCATTGGGCTAGACGAAACTGAAGAAGGGAAGCCCACCGAGGAACGATCTCTCGAACACCCGTTCCGACCAATCCCCGACGGAGAGTTCAAACTCATTCCTCTTGGGGACGATCCAGAAAGGACAGTGAAGATAGGCAAGGGACTGCCCGAGGGAACAAGGGAGAAGCTCGTGGCATGCCTCAAAGAGAACTCTGACCTCTTCGCCTGGAATGCCGCAGAAATGCCCGGACTGGATCCTGAGATCGCGTGTCACCAGCTAGCTTTAGATCGGGCAGTCAAGCCCATAGCACAGCGTAGGCGCAAACAGTCCCCCGAGAAGGCGGAGGCTGCCGAGCGAGCTGTAAAAGACCTTTTAGAGGCAAATTTTATTTCTGAAGCTCAGTACACAACCTGGCTCTCTAATGTAGTCCTCGTTAAGAAAAATAATGGAAAATGGCGCATGTGTGTTGATTATACTGATCTTAATAGGGCTTGCCCGAAAGATGCTTTCCCCCTCCCTAATATAGATATGCTCGTAGACAATTCTGCAGGTTTTAAACTCTTGTCCTTCATGGACGCATATAGTGGATACAACCAAATCCCTATGTCGCCCACAGACAAGCGACACACGGCATTCATGACCCCAACGGGCAATTACTATTACAACGTAATGCCGTTCGGGCTCAAGAACGCCGGTGCCACGTACCAACGCATGATGAACAAAGTCTTCAAGGAAGAAATAGGAGACATGCTCGAAGTATACATGGATGACATGATCGTCAAGTCACACGAGGAGGTTAACCATGCTCGGCACCTAACCAAAGTTTTCGAGCAGGCGAGGCAGTGCAAAATGAGGTTCAACCCTGAAAAATGCACGTTCGGGGTACGGGCAGGAAAATTCCTAGGTTTCTACCTCACCGAAAGGGGGATCGAAGCCAACCCCGACAAATGCCGGGCGTTCTCAGAATTTCCGACCCTGAGGACCAAAAAATCAATCCAATCCCTCAACGGAGTGCTCGCCTCACTCTCCCGTTTCATCGCCAAGTCCGCCCAGCATGCGCTGCCATTCTTCAGACTCCTTCGCAAAGAGGCCAGCTTCGACCGGACTGACGAGTGCGAGCAGGCATTACTCCATTTAAAAAAGGTTCTCTCCGAACCCCCGGTCTTATCACGACCATTGGAAAAGGAAACCCTATACCTATATCTGTCCGTGGCGACCGAGGCCGTCAGCGCCGTCCTAATAAGGGAGACCGACGAAGGACAAAAACCCATCTATTTTACGAGCAAAGCGCTCCAAGGCCCTGAGCTCCGATATCATCAAATCGAAAAGGTCGCCCTGGCCCTCATAAATGTGGCGAGGAGGCTACGTTATTACTTCCTCGCACATACGATAAAAGTAAGGACCGACCAGCCGATCAAACAGTTGCTTGGGCGACCAGATATGGCCGGCAGAATGCTCAAGTGGTCACTGGAACTCTCCGAATTCGACATACTATACGAAAATAGAAAGGCCTTGAAAGCCCAAGCACTGGCCGACTTCTTCGCGGAAATGACCCACTGCTCAACACCGGCGGACGGCGCCCATAAGTGGACGATCTTCGTCGACGGCGCCTCCAGCACATCAGGCAGCGGAGCCGGGATCATCCTCGAGAATGAGGATGGGATCTTGATCGAGGTCTCATTAGCAATAGCTTTCCCGACGTCGAACAACCAGGCCGAATACGAGGCTTTTATCGCCGGTCTGAGATTAGCCGAGGACCTAGGAGCAAAAGAAGTAAAAATATCCACAGACTCCCAGCTCGTGGCATCACAAGTACGAGGAGAGTACCAAACCAAGAACGACAACCTTGTCGAATACCTGTCCCTTGTCAAAGAAAAACTCGAAAAATTCGAGAAGTGGGAAGTACAACACGTACCTCGCGAGCACAACACACGGGCCGATATCCTCTCAAAACTAGCCAGCACGAGGAAGAAGGGCGGAAACAAATCTGTAATTCAAGAAATCCTTCCTCGACCTAGCATCGAAAAACTAGCTCCTTCATTCGAGGTCAACACGATCGGGGATGCTCACTGTTGGATGACACCCATCTACAATTACCTAACAAAATACAAACTCCCCGTCGACCCAAAGGAGGCGGCCGCCACCAAACGACGGGCATGCTCGTACGTACTCCTCGAAGGGAAACTCTACCGTAGGGGGTTCTCCATCCCGTTACTTAAGTGTGTCGAGGAAGAGAAAGTTCCCGACATACTTGGTGAAATACACAGGGGGATTAACGCTCAACACCTCGGCGGGCGATCACTCGCGCGAAAAGCTCTTCGAGCAGGCTACTACTGGCCGACCATGCAACACGACTCAAAAGAGCACGTAAAAAAATGCGATAAATGCCAGCGACACGCCGACATACACCTCGCACCCCCGAACGACCTAAAATCAATGTCTTCCCCGTGGCCCTTCGCATGGTGGGGCATGGACATCCTCGGGCCTTTCGTCACAGGATCGTACCAGAACAAATACCTCATCGTCGGAGTGGATTATCTTACGAAATGGATTGAAGCAGAGGCATTGGCTAAAATAACCGCACAGAACATTCTCCGAGTCTTTAAACGAAACATCCTCGCTCGGTTCGGCGTACCCCAGGCCCTCATCACGGACAACGGAACACAATTCACGGACGGAGGATTCCAAGACTTCGTCGCCAGCCTAGGCACTAAACAACATTTCACGTCTGTCGAACATCCACAGACGAACGGGCAAGCAGAGGCAGCCAACAGGGTAATCTTACGTGGCCTTAAACGCAGGCTCGGCGAGGCGAAGAGGGCATGGGTCGAGGAGCTACATAGCGTCCTATGGGCTTACCGCACGACACCACACTCCACCACCGGGGAAACCCCATTCCGACTGACTTACGGCACCGAAGCAGTCATCCCGGTGGAAATACGGAAACCAACGAGGCGCATAGAGGAACTCCTAGACGAGGAAATGAACGACGAGGCTCTTAGAGCCGAGCTCGACCTAGTCGACGAGATCCGTTCCGAAGCAGCCCTCAAGGAAATGTCCCTCAAACAAAAAATAGCACTACGCCACGACGCGAAGGTCATAAGAAGAGAGTTCCAGGTGGGCACCCTGGTCCTCAGAAGAAACCAGAAAAACCCAAAAGAAGGTAAACTGGCCGCCAACTGGGAAGGCCCCTACCGCGTCCGCGACAAGACGAGCAACAGGGGCCTATTACCTAGAAAACCTACAAGGGGAAGAACTAGCTCGACCATGGAACGCAGAAAAACTTAGACAATATTACAGCTAAATGTATCACGGGGAGACGTGGGTGGTACGACCACGCTCTTCGTCTCCAAAACGACAGAGAGGAACCGCAAGACCCGGGGACAAACCGACCCCTCTAGCGAGCACAACCCTCCCCGACGGTTGGGATCTCGATCGAGCACCAATGTCGAAGTACCACGACAGGCAGGGCTCCCAGCTCGCGATGGGAAAGCCCAAGCCTCGAAGCCGGAGTCCCGAACAACGAACTCAGTCTTCGATTCAAACGGGCACGACACCCGACACTTCATCGGTTCCCTAAATCGATGAGACTAACCAGGTCGAGCAGAATATAAGTTCATAAACATAAGCAAATATGATACATAATCGAACATAAAGAATGACCAAAGAAAACATTCATATATTTAAAAGCAACGGCCGAGGCCAAGTACGCCCGAAGGCCAAATTACATATGCCCGAAGGCCAAAATACATAGAGGGCACGCAGGCCGTACAGCAAAAAGGCACGCAGGCCATGAGAAAAACGAATCAAAAAATTATCAAGACTCCGCCCGGAGCTCCTTTTCAGCATTCTCCACCTCATCTTCATCGTCCCCCAACTCCTCCTCGGCTTCGAAAGGGCACACAATCTCCCCTTCCCGGACACAGTAGTTGTGGGCCGACCCCTCCGTCACCAACTCAGGATTCAAAAGCCTCAGCTGTTCGACGGCATTGTCGAAGCCCTCCTTGAACACAGCTACCAGGTCCTGGTTAAGGGAACGTATGTGCCCTAGCAGCTCACCACGGGAACCGAGTACACGTTCCTCCTCAGTCTCATCAGCCAAAGGACGAACCTTCTCCTCGAGAGATGCAAGCTGAGTCCGCAGTTCAGCATTATCCTCGATCAGCTTCTGGTGCCCGGCCACCTGCTCCTCCAAGTCCACCTTGGCCGCCTTCAGCTGATCCCGTTCCTTTTCAACCTCTTCCAATTTTTTGTTCAGCCCCTCCTGCAGCTGATGCTCCTCCTTGTAGTCCGACAGATCTTTGGACAACTTGTCCTTCTCCGACCGAACCTGCGCGAGAGCATCCTCCAGGGAGGCAGTAGAGACTGAAGTATCAGTTAAGACCATGGCCGTCTCCATCACCCGGATCACAGCTTCCAGGTCTCTTGCCAGCTCCTTGCGTCGGACACCAACCTCTTGGTCCAGGATAGCCCTTGCCTCAGGCGCCGGCACCGCGATCGCGTCCTCAACTTTGAAGAAAGATCGCTCCACATAGCAAGGGGGTAACAAATAGCTGCCCGGTCCACCCGGACTCCCACTTCCCAGTGATGACCTTGAAAGAGTCCCCGCCGGACGCTTCCGTTTGTGGAGAGGAGAGGCCGATTGAGGTGGGCTGTCAGGAATATTTATCGTCGACGCCCGAGGAGGAGAGGAAGGTGTCGGACTCGTTGTGTTCGAAGTCCCAACCCCAGCATCAGCAGCGGCCACCTGAACACGGGCAACGATTTTCTTCTTCTTTTTTGGGACCCGGTCCGACGCACCGACCTGGTTGGCCAGCTTAAGGACCCGGTCACGCGTAGTGGACATAGCACCTGCAAAACATTACGCGCAAACATTAGCGAGCGAAAACATAGACAAAAATAAAAGATCAAGAAAAAGTCTGCCTACTCAATAAGTCTAAAGCCTTCTCCTCGGTCCTGCACTCGAGCAAGGCTTTCGTATTAATAATGCACGTCTCAGTGATTGGCATTCCAGCCTCGTCAAGATAGGGCACGCCCTGTCGATCCGTCCAGACCCCCAGATTAAAACTCTGCACGTAATCAACCAGCTTCTTATATGCGAGCCTATCCTCAACGCCGAGCATCGCAAATTTTACCCTATAGTGAGCGGTGGTGAGGTCGAAATGATCGCGCTGCCACCTCAGCGGTATCTTCGACATCAATTTCTCCTCCCCGTTTGATGCTCGTTGATAATAGTAAAGGGAATGAAGGGCCGCACGGGTGATCGGTCTCACCACATACCAACGACCCTTGAAATGACGGGCAGAGTCCACGTACGTCTTGAACAAACGCACGGGCTGCTTAAAAGAAACCCAACTGTGGCGCCCACGGAGACCGGACCGCTGGAGGTGGAAGACATGGAAGAAAAGGGCTCGAGTGCACCCGATGCCGAGGAAACGGCAGACCAACTCGAATGCTCGCATAAAAGCGAGGGCGTTGGGATGCAGTTGGGACGGTGTAACAGCCCAGACCCCTCGCAAGGCAATCCTGGCACTGCTACCTCACGATCTTCTCTACCCCCCTCACTAGTAGAGTTTTTGCCTTCCGTGGGAATCGAACCCTGTACCCTGGGGTTCAAGTACATGTTCATTCCATTCCCACTACCAATTGAGCTACTAGCTCAATTGGTAGTGGGAATGGAATGAACATGTACTTGAACCCCAGGGTACAGGGTTCGATTCCCACGGAAGGCAAAAACTCTACTAGTGAGGGGGGTAGAGAAGATCGTGAGGTAGCAGTGTCAGGATTGCCTTGCGAGGGGTATGGGCTGTTACAAAAAAAAGGCGCCTTTGGTAGTGGGAATGAAATGAACATGTACTTAAACCCCAGGGTACAGGGTTCGATTCCCACGGAAGGCAAAAACTCTACTAGTGAGGGGGGTAGAGAAGATCGTGAGGTAGCAGTGCCAGGATTGCCTTGCGAGGGGTCTGGGCTGTTACAGACGGTGCCAGCCGAAGCCATTTAAAGATGGACATTTGGAAGGAATTAAAGGGTAGCCTGATGCCCGCCTCCCGGAAAGCGAACTCGTACATCGTGAACTGCTTCCCCGGGAAATAATGACATATACGGTCCTCCTCCTTGGGGGCACAGCAATACCAGTTCTCCGGATCTTCCCGGCTTCTGTCTTCGACCACGGCGTAAGCGGGGATAGCTTCATCACAGAAATAGGACTCCTCCTCCAAAGGTTCATCCGCAACCCAGGAGAGATCAACCTGCCCGGAGGACGAGGCGTGCTCAGTACCATCCCTGGCACTCCCATCCCCGACGGGTGTAAACACCCCAAATTTGCCCTCACCCATTCACATCATGGCTTGTGATCATTTCATATGCATAAACTCAATCATAGCATCTCATATCACATTTTTGATTCATTGCATTGGTTCAAAGTCATCTGCACCTAGGGTTTGTGATCTGAGCAATCCAAGAGCTTCTTGAGCCACTCCAGAGGCCATCAATCACTTCAAAGGGGTCCATGTATGTTCAAGCATCATATTATATCCCCTCAAAGTCAAGAATGTCAAAGAATCACAAGAACTGAGAATGGCATGGAAGCAGCGCCAGGCTTGACTGCACAGATGACCTAAAATTAGGGTTTTGGTTTCAGAGGCCATAACTCCAAATTTTTTGGTCATTCTTGTTTCTATTGGTCTCTATATGGTATAGGGAGTATGAATATCAATTTTCATGAAGAAATTCCATGGGGAAGTCATCTGATCAAGAGTTGACTTTCTGGGCAAGTCAGTGCAAAATCAGGGCATCTGAGGCCCCCAATGACCCAACTAAAGGGTGTTCTTCATCATTTTGATTGTATATGATCTTTATTTGATCATAGAAGAAGTTGGAAGTTCACAAAATTGAATAATTTCAAGTCTTTTGCAAAGTTGACTTTTGGGGAAAGTTGACTTTTTAATGAAATTGCCATTTTGAGAAACTTTTTCAACCCTTGCTTTTTGATTCAAAAATGCTTCAAATGAGAAAACTTTGGTCATGAAAGTTGTAGATTGGATCATTCCCTTTTCAAAAAGTACAAGAACTCTTTCTAATTCATTTTGGATCAAAAGTTATGGCCTTGCAAAGTTGGATAAAATCATTGAAATTTCACTTTTGCACAAGATGGAAAACTTGCAAAACCTCATGCCAAGGCCAAAGATGACTTCAAAGTGACTTCTAATCTTCATACAAACACAATGCAATGCCTAAAACTCAGATTGGCCCAAGAAATTTCTCATTTTCATGCCTTGATATCCAAGTATCATAAACCATTTTTCATGAAAATCACAAAGAGGGAAATCTTGCAAGAAGGTTTCTTTTGGTTTTGTTTGGTCTCTAACCATTATCAAAGTGTCATAACAACATTATGAGATGCATTTTGTTGCATATTTCTCAAGAGATGTCACATGTTCATGGCCAAAAGTCACAAAATGTCACAAGTTGCAAAGTTGCAAAATATGTGAGATCTCACCCTTCATCCATTACAGCTCACCTCAACTGATCCAAGAGCCATCCTTGAACTCAGCTGAGGCAATCCAAGCCGGAAAATCAGCTCTGCCACAGCCCATGCCTCAAGTACACCTAACCATGACTTTTTGCATTTTCTCCCATGCTTTTGGAATAGTGACCATCAGCCTCTACTAACCTGCTCCACAGCCTACTCATACTTTATGGGAGTGATATAGCAGCTCATTCAGCATAGAAACACACACAATCCAACTTGCACAAAAATCTGTCACAAACTTCTTCTCTGAATTTTTCTTCACACAGCCATCAAACTTCACTTGTTTTTTCACCAACAAGTCACAAATCACCCTTAGAACAAAAACCACCCCCCTGAAACAGCTGGAAACATCACACACAAAGACTTTCATTTCTGCTACACCAGAGCAAAACAGCCATAATCTTCCACTTCACAAGTTTTCTAAGCTTCATTCCATCATCAGGAGGATCATTGGAGCTTGTTTGAAGCAAAGGGCTGGCCAGAAAGTTCCACAGTTCAAAGCTCCAGTTCAGGTATCATCAAGAACATTTTTTTTAGAAATGCAATCTCTTGTTATAGGATGATAGAGTTTGTTTCACTCATCATGTTAAGCTTTGAAATACTGAAAATGGTTGAGAAATGAGTGTTTATGCATGTTTTGAAGTTTTTGCAGTGTTCTTGATTTTGCTCAAATCTTGTTGTTGATGCATTATAAATGTGATCTTATGATTGATTCATGTTTAGAGTGGGTAGAGGATGAAACCTGGAGAGTTAAAGCACTTAGAACAACCTAAGGAATGAGTCTGGTTATGCATTTTTGGAAAAAACAGCATAATGAATCGATTCATTCTAGCTTGAATCGATTCATTCTGTTGAATGGTTCCTGGATTTCGCAAAATGAATTGATTCATCCCATTATGAATCGATTCATGCTGTTCTGTTTTCTCAAAAATTGATCATTATGAATCGATTCATCCCATTATGAATCGATTCATTCTTCTGTTAACCAATTATAATTCATTTTGTTTGTATTTTATTTGCATGAATTTTAAAAAATAGCAAAACACTTTGAAAAATTCTGAAATTTTTTTGTCAAACATTTCATTAATTTTCAAAACCCAAAAATATTTTTATTTTTATTTTTTGCATTAAAAATTATTTTTAAATTATTTAAATGTTTATTTTTAATTAATTAAAGAAAATTAATTAATTAAAAATACATTTAAGTATTTAAAAATCACAAAAAAATTCACATTGTGTTTTAAAACATTTAGAAACATTATCAAACTCTCAAAACAAATTTATTTTTGGTTCTTGAC
Source organism: Lathyrus aphaca (assembly GCA_963966055.1). Classification (NCBI taxonomy): domain Eukaryota; kingdom Viridiplantae; phylum Streptophyta; class Magnoliopsida; order Fabales; family Fabaceae; genus Lathyrus; species Lathyrus aphaca. Next base: position 67,884,088 of record OZ014525.1, on the reverse strand, counting down.
TTATTTTGACAATTTTCATTGGAATTAAATTTGTTTAAAAGCAATATTTTGATTCAAACTTGGAAAAATCCATTCTGCCTAACCATTGAGAGTTTGATGATGGTTCTTCTTGCATTGCATCCTTCATGGCATGTAGTTTATAGGATAAATTTGGTTTGAATTGACTTGAATTTTCAATTTGTTTGGTATTTTTCTTTGTGAGGTACCCCAAAACCATAGTAATCTTAGGAAATTCATAACTTTCACTAGGTTAAGAGTTAGATCCCCTCCTTTGGGCAGTGAACTTGTATAGGTCTAGGGTATCTTTGAATGCATTTTCAAATTTTTATCATGATGTTTGCTTCTGGTTTTGAATTTTGTTTTGTGCATTGATCATAAACCCTAATTTGTGCCCTCCTTTGCATCCATTTCTCATTTGCTTGCATCCATTGACTTGTCATGACATTTTGTGCATCCATATGACATATAAGACATCTTAGGACATATTAGAATCATGTTTGATCATTGCATCTTTCATTTGCCATGTTATGCATTCATATCATTTCATAAACTTTCATGAACTTTCATGCCTCCTTTCATGCTTCATTTGCATTCTTGCTCTTGTATGATCATCCATGTGCACCTTGTATGCTCTCATATCATCTCATAGCATCATTTGCATCATGTATTTGCTTCTGACTTTGTCTTGCATCATGCCATTTCATCTCATTTTGCATTGCATTTCATTTCTTTCACTAACTTTTCAGGTGGTAAGTTGCTTTGAGAAGTGAATTTGCCTTCACTTCTCACAATCTCTTTTCATCTCTTTCATGCTTCCCTTTCTGCATTTTGTATGTGTATTGGATTGAGCTTGCTCATTCATGTTCATATCTTACCTTCTTTCTTCAAGCAACTTGTCTTCTTAAGTGAAGCAAGTTGTTTTGCTTCTCTTTGCTCCTTTCATCTGCTTCCTGGTGGTTTCTCTGAAGATCTTTCTTGCAAACCTCATTAACCTTAGGAATAACCAAGCATGACAATAATTAGGGATTTATTAGTCCCCCATTTAGATTTTTACCTTTGTGTCATCTTTGAGTCTTCTCCTCTCATCCCATAATCAGGGACTAAACCCTAAAGGTCTTAAGGCTTTGTGATTAAACTTATGCCTGCATCCTTCTATTAGGATGGAGTGTATAACTTTAATCCTAAGTGTTAAACCCTTAATGTGTTTAAATCCCTTAATCAATCCACTTAATAATCATCAAGACATCAAGCTTGTAACTTGGGCCTTGCATTAGGGTTCTAATTCTTCCTTAACTGGTTAAGAAGGACTAACCCTAGTGTTAATGGACAAGTCCCCCTCAAGTTGTCTTACCAATCATAAAACTCACTTCTTCATCCTATCATTAACTAAAATCCATCTAATAAAGGCTTTGTTTTGTCATGAGTTTAATCCCTAATCATGGATTAAGTTGAGGAGCTTTCCTCAGCTTAAACATTCTCATCTATTATCCTTCTATTAGGATGGTGTAATGAGTCTGTTTAACCCTTGAATATGGCTTAATCTCATTACTTAACACTAAACAAAAACCACAAAAACATCTAAATAATCACAAGTAGGTTAATGATCTTAACCCTACATCATGGAAATTAAGTGTGAGAAGCTGACTTCACACTTAAGGTATTCTCATTACCCCTAATCAGAGGGAATATGTGATGAGTTTAGTAAACCCATTGGTTTAGGCTTAAGCTCATTAATCTATGACAAACATCCAAAAGCAATAAAAGACTGAAAACTCAAAAACAAACAATAATCGTCTCCTCCGGGATTCTTTTCTCATCACCTTCACTCACAACCGAGAACTCGCTTCTTCTGCCTAATGCAAGACAGTTTGCACCTGAGCCAGACAGGTCATACACTTGAGCATAGGCAAGTAAGCAGTTCACAAGTCAATTTTTTTTTCTTTCTTTCAGTCTCTTTGGGTCGAACTACGGTGTTCTAACTTCCTCATTGCACGAGAGGATACGTAGGCATAACCTAACAGTTATCGAACAAAAGTCTCTGTATATTCCCCCTCTTTCCAGCATCATTCTTTTAGCCTCATGATCTTGAGCAATTCATTCTCATTCCTACACTGACACATCATTTATACACTTTACACTTCCTTTACACTGACACCTGTACATTTTGTTTTCCAGCCCTTTTATACACAGATTGCACTGACACTACCCCTTTAAAACACAAATCTTTTAAGCGTGGATCCCGTCGAGTACGACGGACAATCTGGGTGCTAATACCTTCCCAGGTTGTAACCAACCCCCTTTCTCAGTCTCTCTGGTTCGCAACCGTCTTATCCATATCTTTCTAGGTCTATGCAGCATTGCCTTTCCTCCGGGATAAAAATGCCTAGCTGGCGACTCTTTTCATTCCCTGTGAGTTCACTCCTGTGTGTTCTCACATCCTCCTTTCACCGACCGTTCGCGTCTGTACCCCATTTGACCCGGCTTCATTTGGTGGGAGCGACAACTTGGCAACTTCACTGGGGACCCTTATACTGTAACCAGGGCTTCTGGTTCTTTTTGTGGGTTCCTCCTAGCGCTTGATTGATTTGTGTTTACTGGGGTGTTATGTGCTATTTGTGCTTGTATATTTTATTTATTGCTTTATGTACAGTTTGTTTACTGCTTTCTTTATAGCTTTACATATATCATACTGTCATACTGTTCTGGCTGGATCTGGTTTTGCTTTGGTGGGTGGGGTTCTATTGAGAGTTGAGGTCCTATACCTGGGACCTGAGTGACACCTAGGCTAGAGTGGTTCATGTTCTTTCCCATTCCATTTCGGTCTGGTGCGGGAATATGAAACACGGTTCAGATATGGGTTTCTTCTTGAGAACTCTGTGCTACAGATTTCCTGTAGTGCTAGGGCTATCTGGGAAGCCTGCTAAGTCTGGATGACCTTTATTTTGACCTTCAGAAACTGAGGTGAATTAGAGGAGGGTCTTTTATGGTTATTGTAAACACTGTACCTCCGGGTTAGAAGTGTTTACACTTCTCATAACTGATCCAAGTCTGAGGATCCTTGTTTTAGAACACCACCTGTGAGGGGGTTGGGCTGTTTACAGGTTTGCAGGTACCCTTGACCTCAGCATACCCTGTTACTTTGTTTTGATTAAGAGTACTCCATGTTGGGACAGTTCTTGTGATTTTAACCCTGGACATGTGACTCTTTATTTGAGTCCCCCACCTTGGTTACTGGACTTTTGAACCTCCATCTGGATTTCTTAAACATACATGGAATTATATCAAAGCAACAATCAGATCCAGCTTAATCACAAACCCTTGCATATCATTTGCATACATCATCATTGCATCATTTAACATTTGCTTATTTATTTTTCAGGGTATCCATACTATATTTTGGCTTGGTTTTGACCCCTTCATCTGCATAGACCTACCTGCTTCAGCTACTGTTATCACCAGCATCTGCCTGTCAGTGGCCCATCTTCAGTGTTATTCTCCATCATCAGCATCTGTCTCATCTCTTCTTCAGCAACATGGCACCCAAGAAGAGCAATATCTCCTACCATTTCTTTGAGCCTGAGTTAGCTGGCATCAGGAAGATCCAGACCCTGATTACTCCAGACCATATACCACTATTCAGAGAACATTATGGAGGCATCCTTGATGTGGTTATGGATTTGGACCCTTCCCAGAGGAGCTTGATTCATACTTGCCTGCAGTTCTATGATCCCCCAATGAGGTGCTTCACTTTTCAGGATTTTCAGTTGGGGCCTTTATTAGAGGAGTATTCATCATTGGTTGGTGTACTTGTCAGGGGTGGAGTCCCTTTCAACCCTGAAATGGCTTTTCCCAGTAATGAAGAAGTAGCAAAGGCATTGTATCTGGAACCTTCTCTGATTGGACAGAACATGACTACCAAAGCTGGAATCTCTGGTCTGCACTTGGATTTCTTGACTTCACAGGCCATCCTGAAGGCCTCCTTGGGAGAATGGAAGGCAGTCTGTGCATTGTTAGCCCTCAGCATATATGGGGTTATATTATTTGCAGATGAGCCTAAGTTTATTAGCAAAAATGCCATTCATCTTTTCATTCTGAGGAACCCAGTGCCCACCTTACTGGGAGATTTCTACTACTCTGTTCACCAAAGGAATGAAAAGCAGAGAGGAAGATTGGTGAGGTGCTGTGCTCCCCTGTTCCATACCTGGTTGCTCAAACACTTGCCCAAGACAGATGCATTCTTGAATCCTCACCAGCCAAATAATTGGGCTAGAAGACTCATTGCTTTGACCTCAGCTGACATCAGGTGGTGCACTCAGAGCACCAAGGGCAGGGACATCATTACTAGTTGTGGGCAGTTCCCCAATGTACCCCTGATAGGAGTGAAGGGTTGCATCAACTACAACCCTCTGCTATTCAAAAGACAATTGGGCTATGCATTGGTCCACCCTCCCAGAGCACAAGACTTGGCTGAAACTCTTTATTGTGAGATTAAGCCTAATCTGGCTATTGTCAGGCAAGCATCCTGGGCTTGGGACAATGTCCAGACCAAAGGGATAACCATTCTTGGGAGGTGCAACAATGTGGCCTCAGCTCAGTACTATGAGTGGTCTCATGCCAGGGCTCAAATTTCTGGGATGCCCTTCACCATTGAGGATACACCTGGGCCCTCCACAACACCACCTCCTACCACTGTCAGCTTAGAGGAGTTTGAGAAACTGAAAGAGAGGAATGAGAATCTGACTCAGGCTCTACAGAAGACCCTCTGGGAGAGGAGTGATGGTCGGCTGGACATTGAAAGGCTAGAAAAGCTAAAGGTGGAGCATTTATCCAGGATTGAGAAGTCAGAGGACTACATTAAGAAGTCAAGGGCTGGAGAACAGATCTTGAAGAATGCCTGCAAGGAGGCTCAGTTCCAGAAGGCCAGGACTGATTTGTATCTGAAAGAGAGTCAAGCTAGGTGGGTCAGGATCACCGAAGCTCGTACTCAGGAAGATAAAAGGACTCAGGACAAGATTGAGCAGTTGGAGGCTAGTGCAAAGGAGCAACAGGAAGCCCTGCTAGCAGCCCAGAGAGAGATCTCAGAGTTGAAGATTAGAGCTGGTGTGAAGAGGTCAAAGGACCAAAGTCAACACAAGAAGCTAACTGCAACTGTTACTACCAGGAATCTCCTTATCAGGAACCTCACAGAGCGTCCAGCTGATCCTGTGACTGAAGCACTTCTTAAGGAAGTTCAGGAGGATGAGTTTGGTCTTGGTGTCTGACTTTTGCTTGTTGTTGCTTTCATTTCTTTGTACTTTTCCTTTTTGTGTTGTATTTTGACCCCTCAGAGGGCATGTATTGTAAAAAACAAACTATGTATCATTTACTGTTTGTAATACATGTGTTGGTTTGTTTTATCTGAGTTCTTTCAAGCAACATCAAAAGCATCTTCCTCAGGGGTCTGGAAAGGTCAAAACCAAGTGCCAAGCCGGATACCTTGGAAACAAATAAGCATACTGTATTGCATACTAACCTTTTATTTTATTTTGTAGGTTTTTGTTTTGTTTGTTACTAACTCTATTGTGGTTCAGGAACTATTGCTCGATGTCGGGTGTTCCCACTCAACCGTCCACACAGATATCCAACCCGCAACAACCTTCCGGGTATACAGATGGACCAGGTACAACAGGACCTTACAGAGGTCAGGACTCAAATGACCAATGAGAGACTGGAAATGAGGAATCAGATGACACAGTTTATGGAAGTGATGAATGGATTGGCATAGAGCCAAGAAAGGCTGAGAGCCTTAGTAGAAAGGCAGACTCAGGAAGACCCCCATCTAGGGACTGGTGGGACAAGCAACAATGAGAGGGTTCAACCTCATATCAACCCACCTGTATTTGGACCCCACCTTCATCCAGAGATCAATATCCCTGCTAATGTACAAGGGAATGCTACTACAGGTAGAGTGCTGCAAGAAGACCCCCAGGAAGATCAGTTCACAGTGATGGGAGCTGGGGATGAGGCCTATGACAGAAGGCTGGATGAAATTGCTGAAAAATTAAGGTCCTTGGAGTATCAAAACTCTTTGGGTTTTGATGTAATGGACATGGGCTTAGTGGACGGGGTCAGGATTCCCTACAAATTTAAACCACCGTGCTTTGAGAAGTACAACGGGACTTCCTGTCCACGGACCCACTTGCAATCCTTTCTGGGGAGGTTGAAGGCATACACCATGGATGAAAAGCTATGGATGTTTTATTTCGAGGATAGCTTAACATGAGCTTCAAGGGAATGGTACTCTCATTTGACTAGAGCAACCATTAGGTGCTGGAAGGACTTAGCTGAGGCCTTCATTAGACAATACCAGTATAACTTGGATATGGCTCCCAACAGGACCCTCCTGATGGGAATGTCACAATCATCCAGAGAAAGCTTCCGGGAGTACGCCCAGAGGTGGAGACAGCTTGCTACTGCTGTCCAGCCACCTATGTCGGAGAGGGAGATGGAAGACATGTTTATGAACACCCTCCAAGGGACATATATTGACAGGCTAGCTGCCTTTTGTAACACGGTGGGAGAACTGACTTTAGTTATGTTGTGGATAGCAAGAGTCGCCACCGACTTTTATTTTATCCAAAGGAAAGGCATAAAAGAACAGGAAAGACCTTTTTAAAAGATTTTTGGGTCCGGGGGGTGTTGCACCCCAAAATTTGCCCTCACAATACAAGACTTTGTGTTCTAAGAAGGTTCACAAGGTTCACAAGCTTCTCAACAATTACAAGACCTTTCATGAGGTTCATGAAGTCTACAAGTTACTTCTTGAAGGTTCACAAGGTTCACAAGTCCCACAATGCTTTCAATACCTTTCATGAGGTTCAGGAAGTCTACAAGTCACTTCTTGAAGGTTCACAAGGTTCACAAGTTTCTCTACATTTACAAGACCTTTCATGAAGTTCATGAAATCTACCAGTCACTTCTTGAAGGTTCACAAGGTTCACAAGATTCACAATGATTACAAAGCTCTCCTGGGGTTCATGAGGTCTACCAAAGTCACTTCATGAGGTTCACAAGATTCACAAGCTTCACAATACCTCCCATGAGGTTCACAAGACATTTTATGAAGATTCACAAGGTTCACAAAGTTCACAATTGGTCAAAGAAGTTGACAATTCCCTCAGACAATGCACCTCCTAAGTAGTGCATCCAAAACTAGGGTTTTGACTTTAATCAGGCTAAAGGGACTTCCAATACCTCAAGTGAGTTTCATAACATCTTATATGTATGTAAGAACCCCCATGACAAGTTTCAAGACTTTTCTCAAAAGTTTGCTCAGTCAGATGATCAGATAAGTCAAAATCAGTCAATGCAGTTAAAAAGTCAAACTGAGGTCAACTGTGGTCAAACCAAAGTCAAACTTCATGATTTTTTGCCAACATCAAGTATATGAATTAAAATTCATCATTTGATCAAGGGTTGATCATGATTCATCAAGGAGATTCCAGATCATCAATAATCAGGAGTTTCTAAATTAGGGTTACCTCAGTAAAAGTCAACTGAACTTTGACCAGCCATAACTTTCACATACTTCATCACCAAGTCTCCATCTAAAGCTCATTTTGAAGGAAATTGAATTCTCTACAACTTTGATGTTGAAAGTTAATCTCAAAAATGCTTCATTTGAAAGATATGATCTAAGACATTATAGGTCATTTCAAAAGTCAACAAAAAGTCAACAACTTCAAAAGGGCATAACTTGATATTGGTAAATGATATGGACCTGAAACAAATGGGGTTGTTTAGAGGACTCTTCAAGCTTTCCAAAAAGTCCAAGAACACCCTCATACCTTTAAAATTGAGGGAGATATGCCCTTGCAAAGTTGGGCAATTTTGTGATGGTTTATATTGAAAATGGGGGCCTAAAAGCAATTTTCTCCAAATGGGCTGGCCAAATTATGACCCAACCCATACAATAACATCATGCACGAAATTTCCATCATATTTTCATAATTTTTATTTTATTTAATTAATTTATTATGATTTTTTATTCTTAAAATCATTTTAAATTTAAATAAAATATTAAATGTGAAGATTTAATTGATTTATTGATTCTAGAAAGTCATAAAATCAATATGGAACAAATTGATGCAAGAATTATATGGAGTGGCTTGAAATAGAAAGCATTGGTACAAAAATATTGAACTTTCATGGCATGATCTTTCTCAATCTTTTTAAATCAAATCTTTCACATAACCATTGAAGTTTCTGACCTAGATTGATTCACCTATAAGTATTGATCATAAGCATAACCCTAAAGGACGGATTCCAGCAGCCCAAAAGTAAGTTTCAAAACTCAAAAAATCCTTCCAAAAGTGAGATTCGGATTTTGGATTCCAGGACATTTGAAGGCAAAGTAAGAACATAGAGATGTTTATTGGACATTGTTGAAGCAAAATCATCATTCATATGCATCCCATGTGCACTATATTGGCCAACCCGAACTCAATTTGTTCTTGAACATAACTTTTTCGATTGCATTATTTTCTTGTGTTTCAATGAAATTTGATTGGCTAATATTGTTTGTTATGTGCTATAGATTGATTCTGGACAAAAAAATTGATGTTTCCTTGTCTATACAACCCGCGGCCATGATTAGGGTTTCCATCCAAATTTTGGGGTTTCTTGATTGAGAGTATATAAATGGTTTTGATTGATGTATTTGAATCATATAGGACCTGGGTAAATCGTTTGTATGATCAATTGGAATGATTGTTATGTATTTTGTAGGTACTCAAAAGTTTTGGTTTCCTGCGAAAAAATGTACAAGAAGATTCGTAAATAAATTCGCAGGAATTTTCGCAGGAAAACCTGCGAAATTCCAAGGTTGAAGACGATTCCCTGGCGCCAAAGTTCAAATTCAAAAGTTGATTTTATTTTTTATATTATTATGATTATTATGTTGACACACGCAGGATGGTAGTCCAGTGGTATGATACGCGCCTGTATTGCCTATGGTCAGGGGTTCGAACCCTGACTTCATCTTTTTTCTTGTTTTTCATGTATAATTGATATTTTTAATATATTATGATTCATAGTGAGATGGTAACCAGACGCGCTCATCTAGCTGGACTGGCAACGTATTCGTGTGAAACTTAAAAGGTCCTGGGTTCGATTCCTCCCCCAGGCCTTTTGGTTTTTTTCCATTATTTTTTTTGATTTGTTGTTTTGAAGGCACGAAAGCAAATGGAGTTCCTTCTCATTGCAGCATGTGCAGCGTGGCCTAGTGGTTGTTCTCCTCATCATCCAGGTAAAGGACCTGGGTTCAAATCCCAGGTCCTGATTTTGTTTGATTTTCATTTTTTCTACTTAGTTATTATTTTCTTATATTATATTATTTTCATAAATAAATTCAAACCAATTTCCAAATAATACATATATGTATATATCATTTTCTCAAAAAAAAAAAATCCAAATTAATTTATAGTTTTACTTATATTTTTTATTTATGCATATTAGTAAATTATTATTATAAATTAAGTCTTAATATTTTTCATGTACATTAAACCTTATTTTTTTCAAAACCCTAATCTTAAAAACCCTAATTTATTTTCTAACTAACTATTAAAAACTTAATTGTTATTTTATTCTAATATAATTACCATGTGCATGTTTATCTAATAAAGGTTAATATTTTGTAAATATACTTATAATTTATTTTTCTCTTTATATAAAATGTAAATATCTTTCATAACTTTTTGTTTAGAAATAATTGAATTTATAATAATTGAATTTTGTATTTATAATATATTTCAAAATAACTTAATAACTTATAAATTAAGATAATTATTTGTTCATTTTTTTTCTAAATATAATTGTTCATAGTAAAAATTGTTAATTTCTTATTCTTATAATATTTTGATTAATTTTATTTATTATTATTACTACTAACCATATTATTTATTTTGCTTTGTTAATTTTACATTATTATTATTTCATTAATTTTTATTATCACTAATCCATTTATATTTTAATTATGCTTATTTTCATTATTTTGCTAATCTTACTTATTATTATTTACTAACCCCTATTTGTTATTATTTATTGCTTATTTATTTATATTTTATTTATTTTTGCTATTTATTTATTTTGTTTATTATAATTATGTTGTAATTGCTTCCCGGATGTAATTTTTTTAATTATTTAATTATTATTATGGTTAGTAATTAGGGAGTGAAAAATATGTATTTTATTTAAAATAAATTAGATCACTTTAATCAAAGATAATTAAATTAACACTCACACACGTAAGTCGATTTTTATCGCCGTCTCACTTTCTAAGGTTATCCCTCAAGTTGCCTACGAATAATGGTCAAGTGGGGTATAAAGCAAGTCCCTTAAAAGAAAAATCATCAAGTCCCTCATGGTTGCCTTTACGAATCGAGTCCCTTCGAATAAATGATGATAGTCCCTCCTATGTGCTTAATACACCCCACAGTTGCCTTCATAAAACAGAATGTCCCTCTCATGTCCCTTACATCCAAGGTAATGACTACCTACTCCTTAATAGTAGGGATAGTCTTACCAATGAAAGGATAAAGAACAAGAAAGACTTTAAACTCTAGGGTAGGTTCCTCTTATGTACTTGCTCACTTCAAAAACTTTTCAAACTTTTCCACATTTTCAAACAAATTTTCAAACAAGTTTTTACACATCCGTACATGGATTATTATTAACTATTCTGAAAATTTTTCTATTCACACACTACACTTTCAAAAAAAAAACAATTTAAAGTGAGCTAAGTAACTAAGAGCCCATGGATAACCATGGATGTAAAGGGTGCTAACACCTTCCCTTTACATAACCTACCCCCCGGACCCAAAATATTCTCTTAAGGTCTTTCCTGTTCTTTTATACCCTTTCCTTATGGATAAAATAAAAGTCGGTGGCGACTCTTGCTATCCGCAACATAACTTAAAGTCAGTTCTCCCACCGTGTTACAGAACTGGCGACTCTGCTGGGGAACTAATTTAAGAGGGGTACCCTTAGGAATTAAGATCACTTTAATATTGTTTGCCTTGTTTGCTTTACTTTACATTGTTGGGATGCTCTTATGTGTGAAAGGTCCTAACCCGGATCTAGTGTACCTTAGGTAAATGGCAATATACCAAGGAAACTGTACGACGTATATCGATACGGTTGATCTGGTGGCCATAGTTAGTGCGACTTCTTGGTTGGTGCTTATGTTCCTTAAGTCAAGTTGAGGATAATATGAGGCTGCCATATGTTGTCAATGTACTAACTAACTTTTAGAACCCTAGTTAACTCATCTTGGCCTTTAGAAAGTAGTGAGGTAACCGGCTTTGGTGCAGACTGAAGTTGGTTGACACTCGATACTACGCTCATTGAGATTCTAAACTTGGAGGGTTTTGGTTGGCAAGTAAGTTGCCTTCTGATCAACCACCCTTGTGAAGGATCAATGATATTGAGATCCCTTAGAACCCGGTTACTTTTGTAGGACAGGATGAACCATCTAACTTCAGGGGAGGGTACTTACCTTAAACCTCATGCAAGCCTTTAAACCTAGGGCTATGGTGTGACTTGTTTGCGTGTGCCACATGTCTTTGATTGAGCATAACATCATGACATCATCATGCATCATAAGCATAGCATTTTCACTAACCATTTCAAGGACCAAAGGATTTATCTTTGTTCTTTGTTGCAGGTCATGGCTTCTGCTCGTAGAAACACCATCAGGATCAATTTTGTGGGCATACCTGCTAAGCTTAAAGAGTTGGTTGCTCAAGTGTCTGATCATTCCCAGTTCATCAAGAGACATGGTCACCTATTGGATCTAGTCACTTCAGGGTTCAATGAAGACATGATGAGTGTTCTGTTCCAGTTCTTTGACCCTAAGCACCATTGCTTTACATTCCCTGATTATCAGCTGATTCCAACCATGGAGGAGTTCTCTAAACTTCTGGGTATACCTGTTCTGGATCAAAGACCCTTCACAGGCTTGGAGAAGGAGCTCAAACCAGAGATCATTGCTGCAGCCCTACATCTGAAGAAGTCTGACATTGTTCTAGAAACGAGAAGTGGAGTCAAGGGTATTCTTGCTAAGGTATTAATGGATAAAGCTCAAATGTTCTTGAAGGCCATGAGCTATGATGCTTTTGAGGAGGTCTTAGCCTTGCTGATATATGGCTTAGTATTGTTCCCCAATCCAGATCAGTTCATAGATGTTCATGCAATCAACATTTTCCTGAGTCACAATCCAGTGCCTACATTGCTTGGAGATATCCTACATTCTCTTCACACCCGCACTACAAGGGCAAGAGGAACTTTGATGTGCTGCATACCTTTACTATCCAGGTGGTTTATTTCTCACCTTCCTCGCTCAGTAATGAAGAATGAGCAGGGGTTCAGATGGTCCAAAAGGATCATGTCACTTTCTCACTCAGACATCCATTGGTGCTCCAGATCTATGGAGAATGTCACCATCATTGACCGTTGTGGGGAGTTTCCTAATGTGCCACTTCTAGGCATAAGAGGAGGCATCACCTACAACCCCTCTCTAGCTTTACGACAGTTTGGTTACGCTCGGAGCGATGGCCCACATGACATGTTGATTCAGGGCATTGTGTTTGATTACGACAACGATCTTCAGGGTTACCGTCAGAGATTCATACGAGCTTGGGGAAAGGTAAACAGGATTGACAGCAAGACACTGGAGCCTAAGTACACTATTCCTATGGAAGCTTATCTCAGATGGGTACGATCTCGTGCTCAGACACTCATGATGCCATATCCTGCCGTCTTACCAGTTACCATGGAACCTGTTGCTGAAGGAGACACATCTTATACCATCCTTCACCCAGACATGCCTACTGATAAGGAAGACTTGCAGAGATCATGGATCCAACTGAAGGAGCAAAGGGATACTTTTGAGGCTCATTACAAAGCAAGCCAAGCAAGAATCCTAGAGCTAACAAAGCAACTTCATGAGGAACGAAACCTCAATTCATACCTCAACATAAAGAGGAAACGTCCATGGGAGACTTAAAACCCCATCTTTTGTACTTATTTTATTTCATTGATGTACGCCTAAAAGGCAAAACAAGTTATTACTAATAAAAGTTTACTTGCGTGTTTGTCTAAGCAAATTTAAATCCTGCGGTCCTTGAAAACATTGCATATGCATTACCATATCATTTCATTGCATTACAGGTTTATATTGTGCACAGGTTTCTCATCTTCTCGCTGTTTATTTCAGCAATGGCTCTTGAACAATCAGTTAAGGATCTTCAGGCACAGAATGCACAGTTCCAAGAGCTGATCCTGAACCTATCCAAGGGGCAGGACGAATTGAAGACACTGCTGGCCAAGAAGACTAAGAAGGCTAGAAGGTCTGCTGGGTTGCTCAACATGGGAAGAAGGTTCAAAGGTCCTGTCAAGACCAAGGAACAGGTTGAAGACTATGAATCTGAGGAATCTGAGCAAGAGGTAGGCAGTCTCCACCACACAATGGGGGACTCTGATTCTGAGGCTAACTACTACCATGAATCTAATGAAGACAAATTCAAGATGCTGGTGGATAGGATGGATGCTATGGAGTTGCAGAAATCATTTGGGCTAGATTTTGAGGATTTGAGTCTGATATCTGGGGTGGTCATACCTGTGGGTTTCAAGGTTCCTACCTTTGTTGTTTATGATGGGGTCTCTTGTCCCAAGCTGCATTTGAGGTCGTATGTCAGAAGAATTCAACCCCACACTGCTGATAAAAAGTTGTGGATTCATTTCTTTCAAGAGAGTTTATCTGGAGCTCAGTTGGAGTGGTATTATCAGTTGGAGAGTGTCAATATCAGAGACTGGGATGATCTTGCTGAAGCTTTCTATAAGCAGTACCAATACAATGCTGACTTAGCCCCCACTCGCATGCAGCTTCAGAGCATGTCTATGGGTGCCAAAGAAAGTTTTAAAGAGTATGCTCAGAAGTGGAGAGATTTAGCTGGAAGAGTTCAACCCCCTTTGACTGACAGGGAATTGGTTGATATGTTCATGTGTACGCTGAATGGTCCGTTCTACAGTCATCTCATTGGAAGCTCATCATCTGGCTTCACTGAGTTGATCATGACAGGAGAGCGAGTAGAGAATGGTATCAAGAGTGGTAAGATCCAAGTGGGCACTTCTTCATCAGGTGCTGCAAAGAAGCCTCCCACTGGGAAGAAAGAATCCAATGCTGTTTATGGTCAACCTGATCGTAACAGAAGGCATCAGTCTGTTAGTGCAGTTCATATTTCAAATCCAACTCCTGCAACAACAGAGCAGCCTCAAGGCAACCAACAGAGGGCTAGAAGACAGTTCACGAAGATCAACATGTCAATGGCTCAGGCATTGCAACACTTGTTGAAGGCTGAACTTATTACCCTGAGGGAGGCTCCTCAGAATCCCAATGTTACCTCTCCCAAGTACAATCCCAATGCACGATGTGCATATCATTCAAACTGTCCAGGACATGATACTAATAACTGCTGGGTCTTGAAGAACAAAATTCAAGATATGATTGATGCTGGAGAAATTGAATTTGATCCTCCGGGTACCCCCAATGTGATTACTGCTCCAATGCCAAACCACGAGAAGACTGTCAATGCCATTGAGGAAGATCTGCATATCCGTTCAGTTGATGAATTGACCACACCATTGGCCATCATCAGAAAGAAGTTAGTGCAAGCTGGGTTCTTTCCGGGTTGTCGTGAAGATTGTGTTTATTGTGGTTATAATCCAGAGAAGTGCTTCAGGTTGAAAGATGGCATTCAACGTCTCATGGATAAGTATACCATAGTGTTTGAAAGAAGACCAGCATCTGTAGAAAGTATGGTGGATCATCTGACTCAAGGAAGGAAGATTGAAGAGGTTGACATGGTTGACAAAGTACCACTAAGAATCACTTCAAAGGGTCCCATTAAAATCACCCATCAGGGTCCAATCAAAATTACTGCTGAAGGTCCCGTGAAAGTTGTTGTTGAAGCCAGAGTAGCTCCTGTGGTCATTACTACTCCTTGTCCTATCCCCTATACGTCTGACAAAGCTGTACCTTGGCACTATGGATCTGATGTTTACATCCATGGTGTTAAACAAGAGCCTTTACCTGATGTGCCTGTTGACATTGATAATATTGCTGGATCTAGCAAGATCACTCGTAGTGGAAGAATCTTCTCTCCTCCAGTTGCTTCTAAGAGTGCAGTTACGCCTGCTGCTACTTCCACCACTGATGCTCGGGGCAAAGGTCCTGTTATTGAGCCTGTATCTACTGATGTGCCAGCTGCTGATGATCTCTCTAAGCAGATGGAAGAAGTATTGAAAATCATTCGTAAGAGTGATTATGACATTGTTGACCAATTGGGGCATACTCCCTCAAAGATTTCTATGCTCTCCCTGTTATTATGTTCTGAGGCTCATGCCAAGTCATTGATCAAGTTTCTGAAGATGGCTCATGTACCCAGTGCAATTTCTGTTGACCAATTTGAAAACTGTGTTGCCCACCTGACCTATTGTCGCTCCCAAAGATTTGCATCCCGGTACAAGCGCGAACGGTCGGCGAAGGGAACAGTGAGAACACACAGCCGTGAACTCACTGGAGAATGAATAGAGTCGCCAGCTAGGCATTTTTATCCCGGAGGAAAGGTAATGCTGCATAGACCTAGAAAGATACGGATAAGACGGTTTGCGAACCAGAGAGACTGAGAAAGGGGGTTGGTTACAACCTGGGAAGGTATTAGCACCCAGATTGTCCGCCGTACTCGACGGGATCCACGCTTAAAAGATTTGTGTTTTAAAGGGGGAGTGTCAGTGCAATTTGTGTATGAAATAGCTGGAAGAGATGTACAGGTGTCAGTGTAAAAGAGAGTGAAGTGCATAAATGAAGTGTCAGTGTAAGAACAAGAATGAAATGCTCAAGATCATGAGGCTTAGAGAATATAGCTAGAAAGAGGGGGAATGTACAGAGACTTTTGTTCGATAACCGTTAAGTTATGCCTACGTATCCTCTCGTGCAATGAGGAAGTCAGAACACCGTAGTTCGACCCAAAGAGACTGAAAGATGATTTGACTTGTGAACTGCTTGCTTGTCTATGCTCAAGTGTATGACCTGTCTGGCTCAGGTGCAAACTGTCTTGCATTAGACGGAAGAAGCGAGTCCTCGTTTGTGAGTGAAGATGATGAGAAAAGAATCCCGGAGGAGACGATTATTGTTTGTTTTTGAGTTTTCAGTCTTTTATTTCTTTTTGGAGTTTGTCATAAGATAATGAGCTTAAGCCTAAACCAATGGGTTAGCAAACTCATTACATCTTCCCTCTGATTAGGGGTAATGAGAATTACCTTAAGTGTGAAGTCAGATTCTCACACTTAATCACCTTTGGTGTAGGATTAAGATCATTAACCTACTTGTGATTATTTAGATGTTTTTGGTGTTTTTGTTTAGTGTTGAGTAATGAGGTTAAGCCATAATCAAGGATTAAACAGACTCATTACACCATCCTAAAAGAAGGATAATAGATGAGAATGTTTAAGCTGAGGAAGACTCCTCAACTTAATCCATGATTAGGGATTAAACCCATGACAAAACAAGCCTTTGATTAAGTGGATTTTATTTAATAGTATGATGATGAAGTGAATTTTATTGTTTGTAAGACAACTTGAGGGGGACTTGTCCATTAACACTAGGGTTAGTCCTTCTTAACCACTTAAGGAAGAATTAGAACCCTAATGCAAGGCCCAAGTTACAAGTGTGATGTCTTGATGATTATTAGATGAATTGATTAAGAGATTTAAACACCTTAAGGGTTTAATACTTAGGATTAAAGTTATACACTCCATCCTAAGAGAAGGATGCAGGCATAACCCTAAGCACAAAGTCTTAAAGCCTTTAGGGTTTAGTCCCTGATTATGAGATGAGAAGAGAAGACTCAAAGAGAGACACAAAGGTAAAACTATGGGGGGACTAATCAAAACCCTAATTCATTGTCATGCTTGGTTGATCCTAAGGTTTGTGAGGTTTGCAAAAACAATCTTCACTGGAACCAACAGGAAGCAGATGAACAAGATCAAGAAGCAAAGTGACTTGCTTCATTCAAGAAGTCAAGTCACTTGAAGAAAGAAAGTGGGAAGGAGAAGAGTGAGCAAGCTCAAACTCAAACACAAATAAGAATGCAGCAAT
Source organism: Lathyrus aphaca (assembly GCA_963966055.1). Taxonomy (NCBI): domain Eukaryota; kingdom Viridiplantae; phylum Streptophyta; class Magnoliopsida; order Fabales; family Fabaceae; genus Lathyrus; species Lathyrus aphaca. The sequence goes on along the minus strand of OZ014525.1, from coordinate 67,866,894 downwards.
GGATGCAAGAGAGATGAAAAGAAAAGGTATGAGAAGTGAAGGCAAATTCACTTCTCAAGTTTACTTACCACCTGAAATGTTAGAAACAAATGCAATGCAATGCTAAATGAAATGAAATGACATGATGCTAGGCCAAACCAGAAGCATGCACATGATGATTATGATGTTATGAAGTGCTGCAAACATGAGACAAGGCATAGGGATGTTCATACAAAGTCATGGATGCAAATGATGCAAGTTAAGGAACATGAATAAACATGAAATGTCATGAAGCATACAAGACAAATGGCATGGCAAAGATGTAATGCAATGATCAATGATGCTTCATACATGTCTTAAGATGTCAAATGAATCATAAGAATGCATAAAATGCAATGGCAAGTCAACTTGTGCAAAAGAATGCAAGAAGGATGCAAAAGAAAGCCCAAATTAGGGTTTATGGATCAAACATCAAACACAAACCAAAAACAGAAGCAAAACCTAGGATAAAAAGGGGAAATGGCACTCAAAGAAGCCCTAGACCTATAATGAATCCCTGCCCAAAGGGGAACTCCCAACTCTTTACCAATCTCAAGATATGATTTTTGCAAGTTATTAGGGTTTTTTAGGGTTCTTAACAAAAGAAATGCCAATCAATTAGAAAATGCAAGATCAAAATCATGGCCTTTTTAACCTTGAAAACACATGTCAAATGGAAAACAATGCAAAAAGAATCAATGTCTCAACCTTCACCAATAGGCAGAAATGAATTTTTAAACTTGTGATCAAAATAATGCACAAAATATGATTTAATTCCATGAAAAATTCTTAAAATGCATCAAGATCAAAAAAGAAATTTGGTTTGAAGGTTGGACAATGCTTCTAAATGTCTTAGAACATTTCATGAATTTTTTTGTAATTTTTAAATACCTAAAAGTATTTTTAATTAATTAATTTCCATTAACCAATTAAAAATAAACTTTTAAATATTTAAAAATACTTTTTAAATGATAAAAAATAAAATAAAAATGTTTTTGTGTCATAAAAATTAATAAAACCTTAAAGAAAAAGTTTCATAATTTTTATGATTTTTTAACTATTTTTTAAATAAATGTACAATTTAAAAGAAAAAGAAATGAATTAAAATTAAATTAAATGGAAGTCAACAGAATGGATGGATGAGATTGATCCTGGATTTAAAAACATTGACTGCGCGCCAGAATGAGAGGCCCAGATTGTTTCTGATTAAATTAACTAAAATATGATTAATTAACCCTAACACGTGGATTAGGGTTAATCAAAGAGATCCTGGCCCTTCCCTTGCGCGCGTAGTCAACAGATTCAACGCATCCTACGGCCAATATTCAAACCAGCATTAATTATGGGATTAAACCCTAATCACACTCAGGTGGCCGGAGAAGACTTCCGGTTGTCTTCTCCGGCCAGAAGCTCACCTGAAAATCACCCAACTTCCTCAAAACGTAATATAAATGAAATCTATGAATTGGGAAACGTTCCTCTCACTCTCACGAATCAAACCCCTAACCTAAAACAAATTTATCTTTCCTAAATCATCTGAATCGAAGCAAACAATTTCTAGGGTTCGTAAGCTTCAAACACAAATTAAATTCTCAAAACACAACCATTTCAAAAACTAAAAGCATCAGGATGATCAGGAGAGCATAAAGAACAAGTTTGTAACAAGAAAGATCATTTCTGGAAAAATTAATTTCGAGCTACCTGAGATTTGCAACTTTCAATTTAGGAACTTTCAGGCCTCTTCCTTCAGTGCAAGCTGCTCCTCTTGGTCCTACAAAGGTGCTTGAATGCTCAAAATGAGGTTGTGTTGGCTGGAGAAAGAGATTCGAATGCTCCTGCTTCAGTTCAGTCAAAAATGGCAGATGAGATTCTGGCACTTTCAGGTCATGGTGATGGGGTGTTTAAGGTCCAGATGATGTGTATAGATGATCTGTGGTGTTGGTTTGTGTGTTGGAGACTTGTGGAGAGAGATTCGATAGAATCTGCAGCTTGAGGTGAATGATGGCAATGGAGTTTTCAGGCTTGTTTCAGGCTTATGCTTGGGGTGTTTCTTGTCTATGAGGTGTGGTGAGTTGAGTGATGATGAGAGTTTGAGTGTTTTAAGACTGTAGAAAGAATTTCGAAGGAACTTGCAATGAGGTGAGTTTTTGTGAATGTGATGAATGTGTGTGCTTCAGCCTTGGTTTTTTTTGTGTTATGGCCAGCAAACTGATTCAATAAACAATTGCAAGTGGCTGGTGGATGTGACCTGGCCTGCAGAGATAGGTGTGGCTACTTTTGCTCAAAGTCCACTTTTGTGTAAGATAGGGCATGGCTCAAGTTTAGGCAAGTACAAGTTGGGTTCTGGTGCAGCATGGTGAGTGTGAGAGGCTGGCTTGACTCAAGGATCAATGCAGCAAGTTGGTGAAAAGGTCATGAGTGTTTTGCAACTTGGTTAACTTTATGGATTTTCATGAGAAAAGTCAAATTACATGAACCAAACCATGAGCAAACTTGATCCAAATCTGATTTTTGTGACTTAGAGGATGTTTACATAATGGTTTGACATGAATTAGAGGCTACATTTGACTTTGGTTCAAGACTTTGCAAAATTTCCTTTTTGTGCATAACTTGAAAATCAATGATTTTTGCTAACTTTGCAATGCCATAACTTTTGATCCATGAAGAGTTTGATCATGTTCTTGTACTTTTTGAAAAGGGAAAGATGAGATCTACAACTTTCATGACCAAAGTTTTTCCATTTGAAGCCTTTTTGGATCAAGAATCAAGGCTTGAAAATTGGCCTAAAATGAGGCATTCTTGAAAAGTCAACTATGCCTCAAAAAGTCAACTTTTGCAAAAACCCTAAATTCTTGATTTTATGCACTTCAACCTTCTTCCATGATCAAATAAAGATCATATACACTCAAAATGATGAAGATCACCCATTGGTTGGGTCATTGGGGGCCTCAGATGCCCTGATTTTGCACTGACTTGTCTGAGAAGTCAACTCTTGATCAGATGACTTCCCCATGGAATTTCTTCATGAAAATTGATATGCATACTCCCTATACCATATAGAGATCAATGGAAACAAGAATGACCAAAAAATTTGAGATTATGGCCTCTGAAACCAAAACCCTAATTTTAGGTCAACTGTGCAGTTCAAACTGGCTCTGCATCCACTCAAACCCTAGTTCTTGTGATTCCTCTGCAACTTTGACTCTGTGAGGATGTGACATGATACAAGAACACACATGGACCCTTCTGAGATGATTGGTGGCCTTTGGAGTGGCTCAAGAAGCTTTGGGATTGCTCAAATCACAAACCCTAGGTGCAGATGACTTAGGAACTATGCAGTGAATCAAAAAAAATGAGATATGAGATGATATGTTTGTGTTTATGCATATGAGGAAGATCACAAGCCATGGTGTGAATGGGTGAGGGCAAATTTGGGGTGTTTACAGCTGCCCCTATTCAAACAGGAGTTAGCTGTGCAGGATGTAAGCAACGGCTTAACGGGCAAACGAGATAACTTGTGGTTGAATACCAAAGACAGTCCAAAATTTGCACTCACAGAATGGATGAGAAAAGGGATAGAGATTAAGTAAGGTATATTGTAAGTGTGGGCGACGGAGGACGACCGTCGAGCAGAGGACGACTGCTGGGTAAATAGCAATGACGGGGACGGCCGACATGCTGGGAAAAGTGTGTAAAGCTAAGCGATGACGGGGACGGCCGACATGCTGGGGATATAAGGAAAAGCTAAGACGGGGACGGCCGACTAGCTGGGGAAAGTCAAAATATGATGGGGACGGCCATCAAGATAAAGTAGGGTTCTTTGGGAATTAATGAAACATGACGGGGACGGCCATCAAGTTCATAAAGGTAAAGTAACCAACGATGGGGGACGGCCATCGGGCTAAAAGGAAAAGGGACCACGACGGGGACGGCCATCGGGTTAAAGAATAAATGAAATAAACAGATGATGGGGGACGGCCATCAAAGGTGAAGGACGATCACCTAGCAGGGGACGGCTGCTCTGTTGGGAATAAAAAGTAAATATGATGGGGAAGGCCATCAAAGGTGGAGGACGACCACCTGGCAGGGTACGGCTGCCGAAAATATCAACGATGGGGACGGCCATCGGATAGAAAAGGTCAACGATGGGGACGGCCATCGGACAAGCATGATGGAGGACGACCATCAAGAAGTGGAGGACGACCACTCAGCAGGGGACGGCTGCTCTCAAGGTTTATCATGACATAGGACGAATGTCAGATAACCAAAATCAACAATGGGGACGGCCATTGGATAAAATGATGAAGGACGATCATCAAGAGGTGGAGGACGACCACCTAGCAGGGGACGGCTGCTAAAATCAACGACGGGGACGGCCATCGGATGAGCATGATGGAGGACGACCATCAAGAAGTGGAGGACGACCACTCAGCAGGGTACGGCTGCTCTCAGGGTTATCATAACACAGGACGAGTGTTAGATAAGAAGGGAAGATTTGCTTTGTTGGCGATCCACTGGGGAGATAGTAAACACGGACGAGCGTTTACATCCAAGAAACAAAAGGTATAAGTGTTTGGTATTGTGTATAGATTAAAGATGCGGACGAGCATCCTTAAGACCATGATACAGGCGAGTATCACGTAGAAACAAACTGACACATGTTCAGAGATGATGATACGGACGAGTATCAACTGGTTAACAAAGAACACGGACGAGTGTTGCATCTGAAGGGACTCTTCTGGGGAATAGTAGACACAGACGAGTATCTATATTCAAGAAGACATAAGTGTTCGACATGGTGCATGGATCAAAGATGCGGACGAGCATCCTTAAGACTATGATACGGACGAGTATCATGTAGAACAAACATTAGACGCAATGCTCTGAGATGATGGTACGGACGAGTACCAACTGGTTAACAAAGAACAAGGACTACTGTCGAATCTATGGGGATATGGGTGGTGATGTATACAAGATACAGACGAGCATCTGCATAAGTGTACCAATGAGTAGCGAGTGTATATATAATGTATTGATGAGTGTCTATCTGCTGGGGAGAATGACACGGACGGGTGCCAAGGGAGAAAAGTATAATATTAATAAGTATATGGGTTGCAAAAGTGTAAGCGACTGCGCTGGGGATACGACACGGTCGGGTGTCAAGAAAGTGTATATAGGTATGTGTGAGTGCAAAGAGGATGTCTTCGGCTTTCTGCTGGTGATTTGACACGGACGGGTGTCAGAAAGTATCTGTAATACTGGTGATCTTGTTTGTAAAGTGTATTCAGGCAACCTGCTGGGGAAAGATGACACGGACGGGCGTCAAAAGGTGTATATACTGGTGTGAGGCAAATGCTTTTGCTGGGACCCTGGTGGGGATTTTGGGGGAACTATTCTGTATTCACAAGCGTTTAATTCACAACATGACTTATGATTATGCTGTGCATTTGATTTTTGCCGTAATGCTCCGTATTAGACGGAATGCTACGCTCCGAGGGATAGTATGATGCGAATGCTATGATCATGCAAAGAGACACCGATCCGGGATTAGGATCCCACAGCTGTGAAAATCTCTGGTCGATCTGCCTGAAATGAACCCCCCAGCTGGGGATGAGATCATTGGTAGATCAAATGATGCATCTGCTTGGGGATATAGGTCACTGACAGACATATCCTTATAAACGAGAAACCCAGCTGGGGTTCGTAGAAGTTTTCTTCACTCTGTTGTGACTTCTTCGTGCGTTGCTCTTCTGAATAGAGGCTGGGGACTTTGTGGGGAGATGATTCCCTGATTTCTGCATTCTGCTGAGGAAGGATGGCAACTCGGCTGGGGAATGCTGTTGATAACTCAGCTGGGGAGAGCAACAAGAGGCAACTCCGCTGGGGATAGAGCATTCTGAGTGTTAAGCTTGTTTGTTGACTTGGCAACTTTGCTGGGGAAGGCAATGGGGAGCTACTCAGCTGAGGGAATAGCATTTCAGATGCTGAGATTGAGTGCATGCTGATTCGGCAGCTCCGCTGGGGAAATGGGCACCTTCTAGTGCCATGTGGAAGATAGACCAAGTTGATCATGATTCGCCTACCTGTTGAGACGTAACCTGCATGCCCCAGGTTGCGTTCTGGATACCTGCAATCCTGCAAAGATAATGAAACGTACAAAAGGTCCCGAAGTATCCCTTACTGGATTCCGTCATAGGAGTTAAGTGCTTTCGAGAATAATCACATTCCCTGTAAGCATGTGTTTTGTTTTTAGAGAAGTCATCTGTACTTATGCCATTGTATTTTAGAGATATCAGACAACTCTTTGCAAAACGTAAATGTAAAAAGACGAAGCGTGACTGAAAATCTGATTTTATTAATCCATGTGCCCTGAATTGGCAAGATACAGTCAAAGAAACATATCTCCTGAAATGAGGAGATTGTTACAAATTGAGAAATAAAGTGCTGGCGGTGTTGACGACGCTTTGAGGAGCTTCCTCTCCTGCTATGACTCGTATGACAATGACGTTCTTCTCGTCTTGCTTTCTGGAGAGAGTTGATTCTGATTGAAGCTTGATCCTTTGAAGCTTACCAAGTTGTAGGGGATACAGACGAATTCAGAATGCAGTTGTTCGCTTATTCCCTTATTTTGCATGGATCGCCCTTTCGGGTTTTCAATCCATCGGGATACCCATTTTTGCCTGAGCTGTCCAATGCGGCTTTTCAACTCAACGGGTGTACATTTTCTTAATTATTTCCCTTATTTTTGCCCGAGTCTTTTATTCTGTTTTTGACTCGCCGGGATGCCCTATTTTTGCCTGGACTTACATTCTGTTTTTATGTCCAGCGGGTCATTTTACGCGAAGTATTTTTTAACTGCATCTGAATTCACAGGGGATGGGAAATCTTCACCGTCCATGGTGCTGAGCATCAGTGCTCCACCAGAGAAAACTTTCTTTACTACAAATGGTCCTTCATAATTCGGAGTCCATTTGCCCCTGTGGTCTGTATGAGGAGGGAGGATTCTTCTCAGCACAAGATCTCCTACTTGGTACTCTCGATGCCTGACTTTCTGATCGAAGGCTCTCTTCATTCTCTTCTGATATAGCTGTCCATGACAGATTGCAGCCAATCTTTTCTCTTCGATCAGACTCAGTTGTTCGTATCGGGCCCGAACCCATTCTGCTTCACTCAGTTTAACATCCATCAATACCCGTAGAGAGGGTAGTTCAACTTCAACAGGTAGGACTGCTTCCATACCATATACAAGCTGATACGGTGTTGCCCCAGTGGATGTTCTGATTGATGTGCGGTACCCATGCAAGGCAAACGGTAGCATTTCATGCCAGTCTTTGTAGGTGATTACCATCTTCTGCACAATCTTCTTGATATTCTTGTTAGCTGCCTCAACAGCGCCATTCATCTTTGGCCTGTAAGGGGAAGAATTGTGATGTTGGATCTTGAAGTCCCGGCATAACTCTGCCATCATTTTGTTGTTTAGATTGGAACCATTATCAGTAATGATTCGCTCGGGCACTCCATACCGACAGATGATGTCTCTCTTCAGGAATCGGGCTACCACTTGCCTAGTAACATTTGCATATGAGGCTGCTTCAACCCACTTGGTGAAATAGTCAATGGCGACCAGGATGAATCTGTGACCATGGGAAGCAGTTGGCTCAATCTTGCCAATCATATCAATGCCCCACATGGCAAAGGGCCAGGGTGAAGACATGATGTTCAAAGGATTAGGAGGCACATGCACCTTATCTGCATAGATCTGGCATTTATGGCATTTTCTGGCGTAAGCACAACAGTCTGCATCCATTGTGATCCAGTAATAGCCTGATCTTAGCAATTTCTTAGCCATGGCGTGCCCTCCTGCGTGGGTACCAAAAGATCCTTCGTGCACTTCATGCATCAACAAATCTGCTTCCGTCTTGTCAACACATCTGAGGAGTACCATGTCAAAGTTCCGCTTATATAAAGACCCATCAGTGTTTAGGAAGAAACTACCAGCAAGCCTTCTTAAAGTCTTCTTATCATTGGAAGATGCCCCAGGTGGGTATGTTTGATCCTCCAAGAAGCATTTGATGTCGTGGAACCAAGGCTTATCATCTTCAGCAATATCTACTGCAAATACATATGCTGGTCTATCAAGTCTTGATACTGAAATCTGAGGTACGAAGTTAGTAGCTTGAACTTTGATCATGGACGAAATGGTAGCAAGAGCATCCGCAAACTGATTCTCGTCCCGAGGGATATACTCAAGCTTGACCATTGTGAAGAAAGTCAGTAACCTCCTTGTATAATCCCTGTAAGGTATCAGATGATCTTGGTGTGTATACCATTTTCCGTTGGTCTGATTGACTACCAAAGCTGAATCTCCGAATACAGTCAAAGTTTTGATCCTGAGGTCAATGGCTTCCTCAAGACCCATAATGCAAGCTTCGTATTCAGCTTCGTTGTTAGTGCAGTTGAAAGTGAGTTTTGCCGAGAAAGGCATGTGGACTCCTTTAGGTGTAATGAGTACTGCACCAACACCACGACCATTCATGTTAACAGCCCCGTCAAACATCATAGTCCATTCTTCTTCTGGGTCAGGCCCTTCAGTGTGAATAGGCTCTTCGTGATCTTTTGCTTTAATGAACATGATGTCCTCGTCGGGGAAGTCAAACCTCATAGGCTGGTAGTCATCAATGGGTTGCTCAGCAAGATATTCGGATAGTACACTGCCTTTGATGGCTTTCTGAGAAGTGTACTGTATGTCGTATTCTGTGAGAATCATCTGCCATCTTGCAACCCGTCCGGTAAGAGCTGGCTTCTCGAAAATGTACTTAACTGGATCCATTTTTGAGATTAATAGGGTAGTGTGGGTCAACATATACTGTCTCAGTCGGCGAGCAGCCCACGCTAAAGCACAGCAAGTTTTCTCGAGCAGTGAATAACGCTGTTCACAGTCGGTAAACTTTTTGCTTAGGTAGTATATTGCATACTCTTTTCGACCAGACTCGTCATGCTGGCCCAACACACACCCCATTGATTCTTCTAACACTGTCAAGTACATAATCAGAGGTCTTCCTTCTACTGGCGGCATGAGGATTGGAGGTTCTTGCAGATATTCCTTGATCTTGTCAAAAGCCTTCTGGCAGTCTTCGTTCCACCTGACCGTTTGTTCTTTTCTTAGCAGCTTGAACAAGGGTTCACAGGTTGCTGTGAGGTGAGATATGAACCGTGAGATATAGTTCAATCGACCTAAGAACCCTCGAACTTCTTTCTCTGTTTTAGGTGCAGGCATTTCTTGAATAGCCTTGACTTTATCAGGGTCAACCTCAATCCCTTTCTCGCTTACAATAAAGCCCAGCAATTTACCGGATCGCACCCCGAATGTGCATTTGTTGGGGTTCAACTTTAGTTGGTACTTCCTCAGGCGTTTGAACAACTTCAGCAGATTTACCAGGTGTTCTTCCTCTGTAAGGGATTTGGCAATCATGTCATCCACATAACACTCGATTTCCTTATGGATCATATCGTGGAATAATGTCACCATAGCCCGTTGATATGTTGCACCAGCATTCTTTAGTCCGAATGGCATCACTTTGTAACAGAACGTGCCCCAAGGTGTGATGAATGTTGTCTTCTCCATGTCTTCAGGTGACATCTTGATCTGATTATACCCTGAAAATCCATCCATGAAGGAGAATACCGAGAACTGAGCCGTGTTATCCACCAATACATCAATGTGAGGTAATGGGAAGTCATCTTTCGGGCTGGCTCTATTCAGATCCCGGTAATCAACACACATTCTAACTTTTCCGTCCTTCTTAGGCACAGGTACTATGTTAGCAACCCATGGCGGATAACTAGTCACAGCAAGGAACCCGGCGTCCCACTGCTTTTGTACCTCTTCTTTGATTTTCATAGCCATGTCTGGGCGAGTTCGGCGCAGCTTCTGTTTCACTGGTGGGCATTCTTCCCTCAAAGGCAGCTTGTGCACGACTATATCGGTGTCCAACCCTGGCATCTCTTGATACGACCAAGCAAACACATCAACATACTCCTGAAGCAGATCTATCAGTTGTCTCTTCACCGAGTCTTGCAGGCAGGCCCCGATTTTAACTTCTTTCACGTCTTCGTCTGTACCAAGATTAATCACTTCAACCTCCTCCTGGTGAGGGGTAATGACCTTTTCCTCTTGTCTCAACAACCTGGCTAGCTCTTCAGGAAGCTCATATTCTTCATCAACCCCTTCATCAGCTTGATTGATTGGATTGTCAAAGTCATACGAAGTCATAGCCGTGCTGTTGTCGGTGCTGTCTGGAAGGCACTCTCTGCAAGGGTTAAGTTTGTTCATTTTAGTGATTGATTTTAATCTTGCTTTAGAAAAAAGTGAAATGAAGTTATCATTTTGAAAACACCGCCATTTATTTTTGTACAAAAAGAAAGATGGAAAAACAGTGAGCAGAAAAGAAAAAGACTTGTTTGCAAAAAGATGTCTGATATTTCATTAATTTAATCTTGTTTGCACAAAAGTACAGATGGCCCTGATTACAAAATGAGTCTTGTCATCTTGGGCAAGATGCAAGACTTTGATGCATGCTATGAAAATACAGGAAATAATAATTACTCTGCATGAGTAACTCTTATAATTTCCTGGGAAGACCAGTTCGAGACACTGCTCCCCGGGATCTTTGGACGAATCCAATTCTCCAGATTGCGCTCCTCTTCCAGCTCGTCTTCCAGACAGTTGATAGCATCGGGGGTAAGCATTCCCCCACTGACAAAACCAGGCTCTGCAGCAGCCTTTGCTTGATGCTGAGTTGGTCTGTAACCCAACCCAAACTTGTCCTTCTTCTCCTCCACAGCTAAAACCTTGCCCCAGCCTAGGGCAGTTCCTTCTTCAACAACCTTCCGGGCTTGTTGGTATGATGACATTGGAGTACCAGATACAGCAGATGCTTCATTCACATTCAAAGCTTCAAACCCCTGGCTCATTGTTTCATGGATCTCCCCATCCATTTCAATGTACTTATAGGTTGCCAGGTGGCTGACAAAAATGTCCTCCTCTCCACAGATTGTGACAACTTGGCCTTCCCACTCAAATTTTAACTTTTGGTGAAGGGTAGACGTTATTGCGCCGGCGGCGTGAATCCAGGGTCTACCCAACAAACAGCTGTAGGCGGGCTGAATGTCCATCACAAAAAAGATAGTTTTAAAGGTCTGCGGGCCAATTGTCACGGGCAGCTCAATCTCTCCCAGAACCGATCTCTTCGAACCATCAAAGGCTCGTACCACCAGGTTGCTGGGTCTCAATGCCAATCCATCATATTCTAACTTCACCAGAGCCTTCTTTGGTAAGACATTCAGGGAAGATCCTGTGTCCACCAGTACATGAGAAAGGACAGCTCCTTTGCATTCCATGGTTATGTGCAAGGCTTTATTGTGGTTGCGGCCATCCGCTGTCAAGTCAGAATTGGTGAACCCTAGCCCATTGCTAGCAGTAACATTTCCAACCACGGTCTCCAACTGGTTGACAGTAATCTCTTCAGGCACGTAAGCTGCGTGCAAGACCTTGAGTAGTGCATTCCGATGGGCTTCGGAGCACATAAGCAGTGAGAGGATAGAGATTTTGGATGGCGTCTGGTGAAGTTGATCCACAATTTTGTAATCACTTTTTTTGATGATTCTCATAAACTCATCAACTTCTTGATCGAACGGTGTCTTCAAGGCTTCTTTGGCAGCTGGATCTTCCTGCACCGGGCTCTTTCCTTTTGCCTTGGCAGCAGCTTCTGCTTCGGCAGTAGGTCTTTGAACTTGTGAGGCGAAGAGACGTCCGCTTCGAGTGAAGCCTCCGCTTCCCCCCACATTATCTACTTGTGGTGCAGGTGCTGATGTTTCAAGAGTGATTCTTTTTCCTTCGCAGTACACGTCAGAGCCATAGTGCCAAGGGATGGCCCTATTGCTTTCATATGGTACTGGTCCAGGCACCGTGACAGTGACCGGACTGATTGCTGCTGCTGAAGGGACTGCTATTGTTTGTGGATCATAAAAGATTGTAACTGGTGCTCTGGTGGGAGCAGCACCTTCTGAATGGTAAGCGGAATTATTTTCTGGATCGTAGAATATGGTAACAGTGGAGACATCTTCATGATTGATTGCTGGAGTTGTAGGAGGTACTATTGGAAGGACTGTTGTTGTCGTCGATGGAGATTCGAAATGGAATGAAGCTGAAGTTGTAGCAGGAGAAACTGTTGAAAACTGATCATTTGGGAGGACAGGTGAAGTACTTGTTGATGGTGTTGATGAATTGTCGGGAACAATAGTTGCTGCATTTGTAGGAGGTTCTGGAACCGTTGTTGATGAAGTTGTCGGATTTGTCGGAAATGATGTAGTGATCTGTAGCAGGCCACTCTGAATAAGGCTGTCAATGCCATTCCTCAGGTCCTCGCACCCATTCCATGAAATATTGCAATAGGGACACCCTAGTTCACACCCCGGAAATATTTGGTTTTCTCGGAGTTGAGCTTTGATTTCCACCAATGGTGTCCTGATCTGATCCACACTGGTTATTAAATAAGACGGTTGGTCTTCTTCAATAGCGTTAATTCGGGGACCACCATGGTTTGGCATTGGGTTTTTATTGACATTGGGCGGAGGTGCAAAATTCAGAGCCTTGGAGTCTACCAAGTCTTGTACCTTCATATGCAGAGCCCTGCATTTTTCTGTGCTGTGACCAGGTGCGTTCGAGTGAAAAGCACACCTAGCATTGGAGTCATAGTTTCTTGGTAGACTGTTGGGATCCGGAGGTGCCAACGTTCTTAGCTCAACTAGGTTGAGTTTCAGAAGTTGTGGCAACAAGGCAACATACGGCATTGGGATCGGGTCGATCACTCGGTTAGCTTGGGATGGCCTCTGTTGGAATGGCCTCTGTTGATTGTTGTTGTTGGTGTTGTTGTTGTTGTAGTTTCTTGGGGGATATTGATTCTGCTGATACTGAGGCTGTTGTTGGAAGTTTTGTTGCGGAGGTTGATAGACTGGCTGAGGATGTGCTGGAGCAGGGATAGTGACTGCTGCTATTGACCTTTGAACATACTGGGGCCTACCCCTGTTGGTGTGAATGGCATTGGTCTCGCCAGTTCTTCTTGGGCCTGCAAAAGGCTTTCTTGTACTGCTGGACGAGCTGGCACCATTGTCAGAGATCTTACCCATTTTTAAAAGGCTTTCAATTCTCTCCCCAGCTATGACAACATCTGCGAAGCTGGTGGAGGAGAAAGCAGCCAACCTGTCAATATACGTTCCTTGGAGAGTGTTCATAAACATGTCTGCCATTTCTCTCTCAGACATAGGTGGCTGGACAGCAGCAGCAAGCTGTCTCCATCTTTGAGCATATTCTCTGAAGCTCTCCCTAGATGACTGTGACATTCCCATTAGGAGGGTCCTGTTGGGTGCCATATCTAGATTATACTGATACTGTCTGATGAAGGCCTCTGCCAGGTCCTTCCAGCATCTTATAGTTGCTCTTGTCAGATGGGAATACCATTCCCTAGAAGCTCCAGTCAAGCTATCTTCGAAGTAGAACATCCAAAGCTTTTCATCCATTGTATAGGCCTTCAGCCTTCCCAGAAATGATTGTAGATGAGTCCGGGGGCATGAAGTCCCATTATACTTTTTGAAACAAGGAGGTTTGAACTTATGGGGGATCCTGACCCCTTCTACCAAACCCATGTCCATGACGTCGAACCCCAAAGAATTTTGAGACTCTAAGGACCTCAACTTCTCGGCTATTTCTTCCAACCGTCTATCATAAGTTTCCTCTCCAGCACCCATTACTGTAAATTGGTCCTCCTGAGGATCTTCTTGAAGTACTCTGGCTGCAGTGGCTGTTCCTTGAACATTTGCAGGAATGTTAATCTCAGGATGTAGATGTGGGCCAAACACAGGAGGGTTAACATGGGGTTGCACCCGTTCATTGTTACTTGTGCCGGCAGTCCCCACATGGGGCTCATCTTGATTCCTCCCTTCTACCAAAGCCCTGAGCCTCTCCTGGCTTTGAGCTAAATTGTTCATTACTTCCATGAATTGTGTTATCTGAGTTCTCATCTCCAACCTTTCGTTGGCCATCTGGTTTCTGACCTCCGTAAGGTCTTGCTGCATCTGATCCATCTGGATTCCCGGAAGGTTGTTTCTAGTTGGGTACCTGTGTGGCCTGTTGAGAGGAAATACCCGGCGGCGAGCAATAATTCCTGAACATCACAACAGAGGTTAGCAACAACAAAACAAAAACCTACAAAACAAACAAAAGGGTTAGCATGCAATGCAGTTATGCTTATTTGTTCTCAAGGTATCCGGTTTGACCTTCAGTTTTGACCCTTCCAGACCCTTGAAGATGCTGCTGTTGAAGTTGCTTTTGAAGTAACCCAGATGGAAACTAACACAAATATATTACATAAGATGAAATAATACAACTTGTTCATTTTACAACACCAGCCCTCTAAGGGGTCAAAATACATCACAAAAAAGCAAAAGTACATGGAATAGGGATAACAACAAGCAAATGATCAAACCCCAAGGCCAAACTCATCCTCACGAACTTCCTTAAGAAGTGCTTCGGTCACAGGATCAGCCGGATGCTCCGTGAGACTTCTGATGAGAAGGTTTCTTGTTGCAACAGCTGCAGTCAACTTCCTGCTCTGACTTTGGTCCTTAGACCTCTTTACTCCTGCTTTGATTTTCAGCTCTGATATTTCCTCCTGGGCTGCTGCCAGGGCTTTTTCCATCTGCTCCATCTTGTCTTGAGCTCTCTTGTCTTCTAGAGTACGGGCCTCAGTGATCCGGACCCACCTGGCCTGACTCTCTTTCAAATACAAGTCTGTTCTTGCTCTCTGAAACTGGGCTTCTTTACAAGCATTCTTCAGAATCTGCTCACCAGCTTTAGACTTGTTGATATACTCCCCAGACTTCTCAATCTTGGTTAAGTGTTCTACCCTCAATTTCTCCAATCTCTCAATCTCCCTCACACCTTCACTTCTCTCCCGGAGGGTCTTCTGTAAGGCTTGAGATAACTTCTCATTCCTTTCCTTCAGGCTTTCAAACTCTTCCAGACTGATAGTAGCAGGGGGTGGTGCTGAAGATGACTCAGGCCTGTCTTCTATGGTGAAAGGCAATCCAGAGAGTTGGGCCCTAGCATGGGACCACTCGTAATATTGGACTGACGCCACATTATTGCACTTACCCAGAATGGTAATTCCCTTAGTCTGAACATGATCCCAGGCCCAGGCAGCCTGCCTAACAGTTGTCAAACTAATCTTGTTCTCACAGTAGAGGGTCTCAACCAAATCCTGCACCCTAGGAGCATGGACCAGTGCATAGCCTAACTGCCTCTTGAACAGCAGAGGGTTGTAATTGATACTTCCCTTAACTCCTACCAAAGGCACATTGGGAAAGTGTCCACAGCTTGTGATAATATCTCTGCCCTTGGTGCTCTGAGTGCACCATCTGATGTCTGCTGAAGTGAGAGCGGTGAGCCTCTTAGCCCAGTTGCTTTGCTGATGAGGATTTAGGAATGCATCTGTCCTGGGCAGATGCCTGAGAAGCCAAGCATGGAACAGTGGAGCACAACACCTCACTAACTTACCCCTCTGCTTCTCATTCCTCTGATGCACTGAGTAGTAGAGATCTCCTAACAAGGTTGGCACTGGGTTCTTCAGGATGAACAAGTGAATTGCATTCTTGCTGATGAATCGAGGCTCATCTGCAAACAACACAATTCCAAATACACTTAAGGCCAACAATGCACAAACAGCTTTCCACTCCCCCAAGGAGGCCTTCAAACTAGCTTGAGAAATCAGGAAGTCCAGATGAAATCCAAGGATCCCAGCTTTAGAGGTCAAGTGTTGTTCAATCAACAGAGGTTCCAGGTGCAAAGCTTTTGCTATCTCTCCATTGCTGGGATAGACCATTTCAGGATTGAAAGGAATTTCTCTCTTGATAGGCAAGCCAACCAATGCTGAGTATTCTTCTAAAAGAGGTCCCAACTGAAAGTCTTTAAAGGTGAAACACCTCAATGGGGGGTCATAGAACTGAATGCAGGTATGGATTAGGCTTCTCTGAGATGGGTCCATATCCATAACCAAGTCAAGTATATCCCCATAATGCTCTCTGAACAGAGGTATGTGCTCTGGAGTGATCAGGGTTTGGATCCTCCTGATGTCTGATAAGTCTGGTTGGAAGAAATGGTAAGTGATGTTGCTTTTCTTTGGAGCCATGAGTGCTGAGGACTGAGTAGAATAAGTGCTGATGAAGATGCTGAGAAGTGGGCCACTGGCTGGCTAGTGCAAGTAACTGAAGTATATGGCTGACAAGCTGAAGCAAGTGCTGGTGGAGACAGGTCAAAACTGCAGATGGGGTCAAAACCAAAACCAGATAAAGGTGGATACCCTGAAACACAAATAAGCACATGTTAATATGATGCAATGAGTATGAATGCAGATGATATGCAAAGGGTTTGTGACTGAGCTGGATCCGATTAACTGCCTTGGTCTAGATCCATGTGTGTTCAAGAATTCCAGATGGAGGTCTATAAATCCAGTAACCAGGGTAGGGGACTCAAATAAAGAGCCACATGTCCAGGGTTTTAGAATCACAAGAACTATCCAACATGGAGCATTCTTAACAAAGTCAAAATAACAGGGTATTCTGAGGTCAAGGTACCTGCAAACCTGTAAACAGCCCAACCCCCTCACAGGTGGTGATCTAGAACAAGGATCCTCAGACTTGGATCAGTTATGAGAAGTGTAAACACTTCTAACCCGGAGGTACAGTGTTTACAATAACCATAACAATTCCTCCTCTAATTTACCTCAGTTTCTGAAGGTCAAACTAAAAGGTCATCCAGACTTAGCAGGCTTCCCAGATCCCCCTAGCATTGCAGGAAATCCGCAACACAGAGTTCTCAAGAAGAAACCCATATCTGAACCGTGTTTCATATTCCCGCACCAGACCGAAATGGAATGGGAAAGAATATGATTCACTCTATCCTAGGTGTCACTCAGGTCCCAGGTGTAGGACCTTAACTCTCAATGAAATACCCACCCACCAAAAAACAAAGAAACCAGATCCAGCCAGCAACAGTGACAGTATGATATATACAAATGCAATAAAGAAAGCGGTAAATAAAGCTGTACAGAAAGCAATAAATAAAGCAAATATACAAACACAAATAACACATAACACCCCAATAAATACAAATCAATCAAGCGCTAGGAGGAACCCACAAAAAGAACCAGAAGCCCTGGTTGCAGTATAAGTTCCCCAGCAGAGTCGCCAAGCTGTCGCTCCCAAAGATTTGCATCCCGGTACAAGCGCGAACGGTCGGCGAAGGGAACAGTGAGAACACACAGCCGTGAACTCACTGGAGAATGAATAGAGTCGCCAGCTAGGCATTTTTATCCCGGAGGAAAGGTAATGCTGCATAGACCTAGAAAGATACGGATAAGACGGTTTGCGAACCAGAGAGACTGAGAAAGGGGGTTGGTTACAACCTGGGAAGGTATTAGCACCCAGATTGTCCGCCGTACTCGACGGGATCCACGCTTAAAAGATTTGTGTTTTAAAGGGGGAGTGTCAGTGCAATTTGTGTATGAAATAGCTGGAAGAGATGTACAGGTGTCAGTGTAAAAGAGAGTGAAGTGCATAAATGAAGTGTCAGTGTAAGAACAAGAATGAAATGCTCAAGATCATGAGGCTTAGAGAATATAGCTAGAAAGAGGGGGAATGTACAGAGACTTTTGTTCGATAACCGTTAAGTTATGCCTACGTATCCTCTCGTGCAATGAGGAAGTCAGAACACCGTAGTTCGACCCAAAGAGACTGAAAGATGATTTGACTTGTGAACTGCTTGCTTGTCTATGCTCAAGTGTATGACCTGTCTGGCTCAGGTGCAAACTGTCTTGCATTAGACGGAAGAAGCGAGTCCTCGTTTGTGAGTGAAGATGATGAGAAAAGAATCCCGGAGGAGACGATTATTGTTTGTTTTTGAGTTTTCAGTCTTTTATTTCTTTTTGGAGTTTGTCATAAGATAATGAGCTTAAGCCTAAACCAATGGGTTAGCAAACTCATTACATCTTCCCTCTGATTAGGGGTAATGAGAATTACCTTAAGTGTGAAGTCAGATTCTCACACTTAATCACCTTTGGTGTAGGATTAAGATCATTAACCTACTTGTGATTATTTAGATGTTTTTGGTGTTTTTGTTTAGTGTTGAGTAATGAGGTTAAGCCATAATCAAGGATTAAACAGACTCATTACACCATCCTAAAAGAAGGATAATAGATGAGAATGTTTAAGCTGAGGAAGACTCCTCAACTTAATCCATGATTAGGGATTAAACCCATGACAAAACAAGCCTTTGATTAAGTGGATTTTATTTAATAGTATGATGATGAAGTGAATTTTATTGTTTGTAAGACAACTTGAGGGGGACTTGTCCATTAACACTAGGGTTAGTCCTTCTTAACCACTTAAGGAAGAATTAGAACCCTAATGCAAGGCCCAAGTTACAAGTGTGATGTCTTGATGATTATTAGATGAATTGATTAAGAGATTTAAACACCTTAAGGGTTTAATACTTAGGATTAAAGTTATACACTCCATCCTAAGAGAAGGATGCAGGCATAACCCTAAGCACAAAGTCTTAAAGCCTTTAGGGTTTAGTCCCTGATTATGAGATGAGAAGAGAAGACTCAAAGAGAGACACAAAGGTAAAACTATGGGGGGACTAATCAAAACCCTAATTCATTGTCATGCTTGGTTGATCCTAAGGTTTGTGAGGTTTGCAAAAACAATCTTCACTGGAACCAACAGGAAGCAGATGAACAAGATCAAGAAGCAAAGTGACTTGCTTCATTCAAGAAGTCAAGTCACTTGAAGAAAGAAAGTGGGAAGGAGAAGAGTGAGCAAGCTCAAACTCAAACACAAATAAGAATGCAGCAATGGATGCAAGAGAGATGAAAAGAAAAGGTATGAGAAGTGAAGGCAAATTCACTTCTCAAGTTTACTTACCACCTGAAATGTTAGAAACAAATGCAATGCAATGCTAAATGAAATGAAATGACATGATGCTAGGCCAAACCAGAAGCATGCACATGATGATTATGATGTTATGAAGTGCTGCAAACATGAGACAAGGCATAGGGATGTTCATACAAAGTCATGGATGCAAATGATGCAAGTTAAGGAACATGAATAAACATGAAATGTCATGAAGCATACAAGACAAATGGCATGGCAAAGATGTAATGCAATGATCAATGATGCTTCATACATGTCTTAAGATGTCAAATGAATCATAAGAATGCATAAAATGCAATGGCAAGTCAACTTGTGCAAAAGAATGCAAGAAGGATGCAAAAGAAAGCCCAAATTAGGGTTTATGGATCAAACATCAAACACAAACCAAAAACAGAAGCAAAACCTAGGATAAAAAGGGGAAATGGCACTCAAAGAAGCCCTAGACCTATAATGAATCCCTGCCCAAAGGGGAACTCCCAACTCTTTACCAATCTCAAGATATGATTTTTGCAAGTTATTAGGGTTTTTTAGGGTTCTTAACAAAAGAAATGCCAATCAATTAGAAAATGCAAGATCAAAATCATGGCCTTTTTAACCTTGAAAACACATGTCAAATGGAAAACAATGCAAAAAGAATCAATGTCTCAACCTTCACCAATAGGCAGAAATGAATTTTTAAACTTGTGATCAAAATAATGCACAAAATATGATTTAATTCCATGAAAAATTCTTAAAATGCATCAAGATCAAAAAAGAAATTTGGTTTGAAGGTTGGACAATGCTTCTAAATGTCTTAGAACATTTCATGAATTTTTTTGTAATTTTTAAATACCTAAAAGTATTTTTAATTAATTAATTTCCATTAACCAATTAAAAATAAACTTTTAAATATTTAAAAATACTTTTTAAATGATAAAAAATAAAATAAAAATGTTTTTGTGTCATAAAAATTAATAAAACCTTAAAGAAAAAGTTTCATAATTTTTATGATTTTTTAACTATTTTTTAAATAAATGTACAATTTAAAAGAAAAAGAAATGAATTAAAATTAAATTAAATGGAAGTCAACAGAATGGATGGATGAGATTGATCCTGGATTTAAAAACATTGACTGCGCGCCAGAATGAGAGGCCCAGATTGTTTCTGATTAAATTAACTAAAATATGATTAATTAACCCTAACACGTGGATTAGGGTTAATCAAAGAGATCCTGGCCCTTCCCTTGCGCGCGTAGTCAACAGATTCAACGCATCCTACGGCCAATATTCAAACCAGCATTAATTATGGGATTAAACCCTAATCACACTCAGGTGGCCGGAGAAGACTTCCGGTTGTCTTCTCCGGCCAGAAGCTCACCTGAAAATCACCCAACTTCCTCAAAACGTAATATAAATGAAATCTATGAATTGGGAAACGTTCCTCTCACTCTCACGAATCAAACCCCTAACCTAAAACAAATTTATCTTTCCTAAATCATCTGAATCGAAGCAAACAATTTCTAGGGTTCGTAAGCTTCAAACACAAATTAAATTCTCAAAACACAACCATTTCAAAAACTAAAAGCATCAGGATGATCAGGAGAGCATAAAGAACAAGTTTGTAACAAGAAAAATCATTTCTGGAAAAATTAATTTCGAGCTACCTGAGATTTGCAACTTTCAATTTAGGAACTTTCAGGCCTCTTCCTTCAGTGCAAGCTGCTCCTCTTGGTCCTACAAAGGTGCTTGAATGCTCAAAATGAGGTTGTGTTGGCTGGAGAAAGAGATTCGAATGCTCCTGCTTCAGTTCAGTCAAAAATGGCAGATGAGATTCTGGCACTTTCAGGTCATGGTGATGGGGTGTTTAAGGTCCAGATGATGTGTATAGATGATCTGTGGTGTTGGTTTGTGTGTTGGAGACTTGTGGAGAGAGATTCGATAGAATCTGCAGCTTGAGGTGAATGATGGCAATGGAGTTTTCAGGCTTGTTTCAGGCTTATGCTTGGGGTGTTTCTTGTCTATGAGGTGTGGTGAGTTGAGTGATGATGAGAGTTTGAGTGTTTTAAGACTGTAGAAAGAATTTCGAAGGAACTTGCAATGAGGTGAGTTTTTGTGAATGTGATGAATGTGTGTGCTTCAGCCTTGGTTTTTTTTGTGTTATGGCCAGCAAACTGATTCAATAAACAATTGCAAGTGGCTGGTGGATGTGACCTGGCCTGCAGAGATAGGTGTGGCTACTTTTGCTCAAAGTCCACTTTTGTGTAAGATAGGGCATGGCTCAAGTTTAGGCAAGTACAAGTTGGGTTCTGGTGCAGCATGGTGAGTGTGAGAGGCTGGCTTGACTCAAGGATCAATGCAGCAAGTTGGTGAAAAGGTCATGAGTGTTTTGCAACTTGGTTAACTTTATGGATTTTCATGAGAAAAGTCAAATTACATGAACCAAACCATGAGCAAACTTGATCCAAATCTGATTTTTGTGACTTAGAGGATGTTTACATAATGGTTTGACATGAATTAGAGGCTACATTTGACTTTGGTTCAAGACTTTGCAAAATTTCCTTTTTGTGCATAACTTGAAAATCAATGATTTTTGCTAACTTTGCAATGCCATAACTTTTGATCCATGAAGAGTTTGATCATGTTCTTGTACTTTTTGAAAAGGGAAAGATGAGATCTACAACTTTCATGACCAAAGTTTTTCCATTTGAAGCCTTTTTGGATCAAGAATCAAGGCTTGAAAATTGGCCTAAAATGAGGCATTCTTGAAAAGTCAACTATGCCTCAAAAAGTCAACTTTTGCAAAAACCCTAAATTCTTGATTTTATGCACTTCAACCTTCTTCCATGATCAAATAAAGATCATATACACTCAAAATGATGAAGATCACCCATTGGTTGGGTCATTGGGGGCCTCAGATGCCCTGATTTTGCACTGACTTGTCTGAGAAGTCAACTCTTGATCAGATGACTTCCCCATGGAATTTCTTCATGAAAATTGATATGCATACTCCCTATACCATATAGAGATCAATGGAAACAAGAATGACCAAAAAATTTGAGATTATGGCCTCTGAAACCAAAACCCTAATTTTAGGTCAACTGTGCAGTTCAAACTGGCTCTGCATCCACTCAAACCCTAGTTCTTGTGATTCCTCTGCAACTTTGACTCTGTGAGGATGTGACATGATACAAGAACACACATGGACCCTTCTGAGATGATTGGTGGCCTTTGGAGTGGCTCAAGAAGCTTTGGGATTGCTCAAATCACAAACCCTAGGTGCAGATGACTTAGGAACTATGCAGTGAATCAAAAAAAATGAGATATGAGATGATATGTTTGTGTTTATGCATATGAGGAAGATCACAAGCCATGGTGTGAATGGGTGAGGGCAAATTTGGGGTGTTTACACCTATGACAATGGGTTAGGATTTTCTGATGCTGATTTGACCCCTGCCAAGAGGGATCATAACAGGGCCTTGCATATTTCAATTGAATGCCGGGGTACTACCCTGTCACATGTGCTGATAGACAATGGTTCCTCTTTGAATGTGTTGCCCAAGGAAGTCCTGAATAAGCTGAGTCCTGAAGATGCTGTGCTGAAGCCCAGTAATATTGTAGTAAAGGCTTTTGACGGTTCTAGAAGAGTAGTGCATGGGGAAATTGATCTTCCAATCCAAGTTGGTTCCCAGGTGTTTACTGCTACATTTTTTGTGATGGATATTCGTCCTTCGTACTCTTGTCTGCTTGGTCGTCCCTGGATCCATGGGGCAGGTGCTGTGACCTCTACATTGCATCAGAAGCTGAGATATCCGGTGAATGGAAAGGTTGTTACTGTCTATGGAGAGGAAGAATACTTTGTCAGCCATGTAAACACTTTCAAGTATCTGGAAGTGGAAGGTGAATACATTGAGACTCTGTGTCAGTCATTTGAAGTGGTTCCCTGGGTTGTTAATGATTGTGTAGCTCCTCCTGCTGTGAAGAAAGTTCCTGTTGTCACCAGAAAACCTCCAACAATGGCAATGGCCTCCCTCAATGATGCTAGAGCTGTGGTGGATGAAGGTGGTTGTACTATTTGGGGTCAACTTCCTGATATTCCATACAAGTCTGACAAGTTTGGTTTGGGTTTCACCGCAGAGTCCCAGAAGGCTGTTCGTCGTGCTCGTGCTGCTCGTATCACCAATCAAGGGGTTGTGAAGGATCAGATTAATGCTGTGGGAGATCAAGATGAAGACTACAACTTGGATGCATGGATTTTTCCTACTGTGGGTGCTGGACTCAATAATTGGAAAGCTGAAGATGTTATCCCTATCTCCTTTAGTCAGGAGTAAATACTATTACTGTGTTATGCTTTAAATTTGTAATTTCTGAACGATTGAACTTTCAAGCCATGTGCCTTACCCGGGGCACGATGGTGTGCTTGTTACGGGATGTCATTTCATTTGCATATTTCATTCAATAAAAATCAGTGGACGTTTCGTTTTCGTAAATATTGTGTTCCTTGTCTTTCTTTTCTTTTTATTTTTGCTTTATCAGCTATGTGTTCTTACACACACCCACATCACTAAAATGCAGATCCTCATCCACTCTGGATCCTGTTGATAACAGTTCTACTATTGCCAATTATAATTTCGAGAATCCGATCTATCAAACTGAAGACGGAAATGAGGACGATTGTGAAATACCTGTAGAGCTTGCTAGGTTGTTACAACAAGAAGAGAAAGCTATACAGCCACATGAAGAGCCAGTCGAAGTTGTGAATCTGGGAATTGAAGAAAACAGAAAAGAGGTTAAGATAGGGGCTGATTTAGAGGACAGTGTCAAGAGCAGGTTGATTCAGATGTTACATGACTATGTGGAGATCTTTGCTTGGTCTTATGAAGATATGCCAGGGTTGGATACAGACATTGTGGTTCACCGTTTACCAGTGAAAGAAGATTGTCGTCCAAAGAAGCAGAAGGTTCGTCGTATGCGTCCTGAAATGTCAGAAAAGATCAAAGCAGAGGTAATGAAACAGTTCAATGCAGGGTTCTTGGCAGTGACTTCTTATCCTCAGTGGGTTGCAAATGTGGTACCAGTTCCTAAGAAAGATGGTAAGGTGCGTATGTGTGTAGACTACAGAGATTTGAACAAGGCTAGTCCTAAAGATGACTTTCCACTCCCTCATATTGATATTCTGGTAGACAACACTGCTCAGCATAAGGTATTCTCTTTTATGGATGGTTTCTCTGGTTACAATCAAATCAAGATGGCACCTGAAGATATGGAGAAGACAACATTTGTGACACAGTGGGGCACTTTTTGCTATAAGGTGATGCCATTTGGTTTGAAGAATGCAGGGGCAACATATCAGCGTGCTATGGTGGCTTTGTTTCATGATATGATTCATCATGAGATTGAAGTATATGTGGATGATATGATAGCCAGATCTCAGAATGAAGAACAACATCTTGATCATCTGCACAAGTTGTTTGATAGGTTGAAGAAATACAAGTTGAGATTGAACCCAAACAAGTGTACTTTTGGAGTTAGATCTGGTAAACTCCTGGGTTTCATTGTCAGTGGCAAAGGTATTGAAGTGGATCCTGCAAAAGTGAAAGTTATACGAGAGATGCCAGCTCCCCGCACTGAGAAGGAGGTTAGAGGTTTCTTGGGACGATTGAACTACATTGCAAGATTTATTTCCCAGTTAACTACCATCTGTGAGCCAATCTTCAAGTTGTTGAAGAAAGATCAGGTGATGGAATGGAATGATGAGTGCCAGACTGCCTTTGATGAAATCAAGAAATATCTGCTAGAACCTCCAATTTTGATGCCACCAGTTGATGGAAGACCCTTGATTATGTACTTAACAGTATTAGACAACTCAATGGGGTGTGTCTTGGGGCAACATAACGAGTCTGGTCGAAAAGAGCAGGCAATATACTACCTTAGCAAAAAGTTTACTGACTGTGAAACAAGATACTCACTGCTCGAGAAAACTTGCTGCGCTTTGGCATGGGCTGCTCGCCGACTAAGACAGTATATGTTGACCCATACTACCTTATTGATTTCGAAGATGGATCCAATCAAGTACATATTTGAGAAACCTGCTCTCTCCGGAAGAATTGCAAGATGGCAAATGATCTTGACAGAATATGATATACAGTATACTACTCAGAAGGCCATTAAAGGAAGTGTTGTTACTGATCATTTGGCTCATCAAGCAGTGGATGATTACCAGTCAATGAATTTTAAATTCCCTGATGAAGACATTATGATTATTACCAAAGAACCTGGACAATATGACGGACCTGAACAAGGATCCCGATGGACTATGGTTTTTGATGGTGCCTCTAATGCATTGGGTAATGGTGTTGGTGTTGTGATTAGTTCCCCTGAAGGTTGTCATACCCCGATTACTGCTAGACTTTGTTTCCATTGTACCAATAACATGGCTGAATATGAGGCATGTATCCTGGGTATTAAAGTTGCTATTGATATGAAGATTCAGTTCCTTGATGTGTATGGAGATTCAGCCCTGGTAGTCAGTCAGATCAAAGGAGATTGGGATACTAAGCATGATAATCTCATTCCTTACAGAGAACATGTGTTGTCTTTGATCCCACATTTCAAAGAGATTACCTTTGGACATATTCCACGAAGAGAGAATCAGTTGGCAGATGCATTGGCCACCATGGCATCTATGTTTGAGATCAGCTGGGATGATGAAGCTCCCAAGATTACCATTGATAGATTTGAAAAGCCTGCATACTGCAATGAGGTTGACACTGAAGGGGTAGAGGAGAAGCCTTGGTTCTATGAAGTGAAAAGATATCTTGAAGCTCAGGAATTCCCTGAAGGGGCATCTGTCAAAGATAGGAAGTTCCTGAGAAGGTTTTCTGCTAAGTTCTTTCTGAGTAATGGGATTCTGTACAAGCGTAATCATGATTCAACTATGCTTCGTTGTGTGGATAAGAAGGAAGCAATTGAGATTATGGAAGAGATGCATGATGGGACCTTTGGCACTCATTCCAGTGGTCATACTATGGCAAAGAAGATATTGAGAGCAGGTTACTATTGGTCTACCATGGAAGCTGATTGCTATCAACACTCCAGAACATGTCACAAATGTCAAATTTATGCTGATAAAGTCCATGTACCTCCATCACCATTGAATGTGTTGACCGCTCCTTGGCCCTTCGCCATGTGGGGCATTGATATGATTGGTGAGATCAAGCCTACTGCTTCTAATGGACATCGTTTCATCCTGGTTGCTATTGATTACTTCACGAAGTGGGTAGAGGCAGCTTCATTTGCATCTGTTACCAAGAATGTTGTGGCTCGGTTCATTAAGAATAATCTCATATGTAGGTATGGCATCCCCGAAAGGATTATCACTGACAATGGCTCTAATCTGAACAACACTATGATTACTGATCTCTGCACGCAGTTCAAGATTAAGCATCATAACTCTTCTCCGTATCGTCCAAAGATGAATGGGGCAGTTGAAGCTGCTAATAAGAACATTAAGAAGATAGTACAGAAGATGACTGTTACTTACAAGGATTGACATGAGATGTTACCATTTGCTCTTCATGGTTATCGTACCACAATACGTACTTCAACAGGGGCAACCCCATTCTCCTTAGTCTATGGTATGGAAGCAGTTCTGCCCATTGAAGTTCAGATTCCCTCCTTAAGAATTATGAAGGATGCAGGCTTGGATGAAGATGAGTGGATTCAGACTCGACTGGACCAGATAAATTTGATTGATGAGAAGAGGTTAGCAGCAGTTTGTCATGGCCAGATGTACCAGAAACGAATGATCAAAGCTTTTAACAAGAAGGTTAAGCCAAAGGTATATCAGGCTGGTGACTTGGTAATCAAGCGTATCATATTACCACAGGGTGATCCTAGGGGCAAGTGGACTCCAACATATGAGGGACCATTTGTAGTCAAGACAGTGTTTTCAGGGGGTGCCATGATACTCACTACAATGGATGGTGAAGACTTCCCGCAGCCTGTAAACGCAGACATAGTTAAAAAATACTACGCATAAAAAGAGACCCGCTAGGTTGACAGGCCTAGGCAAAAATAAGGGCATCCCGGAAAACCAAAAGGGTTTGGGCAAAAATTAGGGATATATATAAAAAGATGTACACCCGACAAGTCGAAAACCTGAAAAGGCGGCTTGGGCAAAAAAGGGTATCCCGGTGGATTGAAAACCTGAAAAGGCAATCCAGGCAAAAGTTAGGGATTAAAGCGTATGACTATGTCTCGTTTGGATCACCCATGAAACTGCAACCAGTTGTACTACTTACTCAAGCTCGAACAGATAAAGCTCAATCCAATCATTTCCGTCTCAACAGCAAGAAGATGAGATACTTGAAACTCAATAGGATTATTTCCCATATAGCTGATTTTCTTTATTCTGTAAAACTTTATGACAAAATCCTCTTACTAGGGTTTATGTCTCCTTGTACAAACTTACCCGTGTATGGGTCACTTCTTGATATAAATAAATTCTATCTTTTGAATCCAGATTTACTTTTACCCTATTTACATAAGCGAAACGTCCATTGGTTGTGTTTGAATGTATGTATGCTTTTGAATATGATTGATGTTTACCAGAAATGCATGTATGCTTTTAATATGATTGATGTTTACCAGAAATGCATGAAAATGCAGTAATAGTATTTACTAAGGACGAACACGAGGGAAGGATTTCAACGAAGCTTCGCCGGTTCACTTCTAACAAAACAGTTACAAAACCCTCAGTAGGACGAATCCATCTTCATAAAGTCTCATCTCCCCTGGAATTTATATCCATCTCTTTTATCCTCATACGGATGTACGGGAAATTACTTTCCAATAAGGGTACGACGAACGAAGACGGGATGTTATACTTATCCTACTATCAAACGAAGACGAAGGTTATATATACCTTACTATCCCAGCATACGGGAGGTGATATCTATCCTTACTATCCCCATCATATGGGAAGTTATCTATACCCTGTTACCCCTAGCAGACAGAGGGTTATATATTCTTCAACAACGAATCGGGATTTATTTTCCCTGGCCAGCAGTTGTTATACAAAGATATCCAGACGCTTCCGGCAGTATCATATCATACATACATCATTTACATCATACCATAGCACATATATCCATAAACATATAGTACATTACTTGAGCACATCATGTTATACATGCATACATAAAGCATAAACTAATGTTATTATACAGAATGCTACCTTGTTTTCAGGTTAATTATCCAACAAACAAACTTATGATCTTCGGGACTGCTTTATCGTAACCTCAGGGTTACTTTATCCTCCTGATAAGCTTCTTATTACTTTGGGACTGCTTTATCGTAACCTCAGAGTTACTTTATCCTCCTGATAAGCTTCTTATTACTTTGGGACTGCTTTATCGTAACCTCAGAGTTACTTTATCCTCCTGATAAGCTTCTTATTACTTTAGGACTGCTTTACTGTCACCTCAGGGTTACTTTATCCTCCTGATAAATTCTCATGACTTCAAGACTGCTTTAGAGCTATTGATTGCTCTATCCTCCTGAAATCACATTATTATTTCAAGACTGCTTTAGAGTTATCATTATTGATGGCTCTATCCTCCTGAAATCATTACTTCAAGACTGCTTTAGAGTTATCATTATTGATGGCTCTATCCTCCTGAAATCATTACTTCAAGACTGCTTTAGAGCTATTGATTGCTCTATCCTCCTGAAATCACATTATTATTTCAAGACTGCTTTAGAGTTATCATTATTGATTGCTCTATCCTCCTGAAATCATTACTTCAAGACTGCTTTAGAGTTATCATTATTGATGGCTCTATCCTCCTGAAATCATTACTTCAAGACTGCTTTAGAGCTATTGATTGCTCTATCCTCCTGAAATCATATTACTATTTCAAGACTGCTTTAGAGCTATTGATTGCTCTATCCTCCTGAAGCCATATTATTACTGCAAGACTGCTTTAGAGTTATCATTATTGATTGCTCTATCCTCCTGAAATCATATTATTACTTCAAGACTGCTTTAGAGTTATCATTATTGATGGCTCTATCCTCCTGAAATCATTACTTCAAGACTGCTTTAGAGCTATTGATTGCTCTATCCTCCTGAAATCATATTACTATTTCAAGACTGCTTTAGAGCTATTGATTTCTCTATCCTCCTGAAATCATATTACTATTTCAAGACTGCTTTAGAGCTATTGATTGCTCTATCCTCCTGAAGCCATATTATTACTGCAAGACTGCTTTAGAGTTATCATTATTGATTGCTCTATCCTCCTGAAATCATATTATTACTTCAAGACTGCTTTAGAGTTATCATTATTGATTGCTCTATCCTCCTGAAATCATTATTACTTCAAGACTGCTTTAGGGTTATCATTATTGATTGCTCTATCCTCATGAAGACATGCTGTTACATCAGGATTACTCCAGTATCCTGAAAAACATATCATCAATACATTGGGACTGCTCCAGACTCCTGACAGCTTTCATTACACCAAGAAATATATCTGAAGAACTTTCCCCTAGTGGCATCTTTAAGCCCACTCAATCATATTCAACTAGCCATCTGTATCACTCTATGCACTGGTGAGTGCAAATTTTTGGGCTTTTGTGTTCAATCCCCTTCAACCTTCCAGGTCACGACTGGCAAATATACCAATCTAACCCCTCAGGTTTCAGAAAATTGAACAGGGGCAGCTGTTGCACCCCAAAATTTGCCCTCACAATACAAGACTTTGTGTTCTAAGAAGGTTCACAAGGTTCACAAGCTTCTCAACAATTACAAGACCTTTCATGAGGTTCATGAAGTCTACAAGTTACTTCTTGAAGGTTCACAAGGTTCACAAGTCCCACAATGCTTTCAATACCTTTCATGAGGTTCAGGAAGTCTACAAGTCACTTCTTGAAGGTTCACAAGGTTCACAAGTTTCTCTACATTTACAAGACCTTTCATGAAGTTCATGAAATCTACCAGTCACTTCTTGAAGGTTCACAAGGTTCACAAGATTCACAATGATTACAAAGCTCTCCTGGGGTTCATGAGGTCTACCAAAGTCACTTCATGAGGTTCACAAGATTCACAAGCTTCACAATACCTCCCATGAGGTTCACAAGACATTTTATGAAGATTCACAAGGTTCACAAAGTTCACAATTGGTCAAAGAAGTTGACAATTCCCTCAGACAATGCACCTCCTAAGTAGTGCATCCAAAACTAGGGTTTTGACTTTAATCAGGCTAAAGGGACTTCCAATACCTCAAGTGAGTTTCATAACATCTTATATGTATGTAAGAACCCCCATGACAAGTTTCAAGACTTTTCTCAAAAGTTTGCTCAGTCAGATGATCAGATAAGTCAAAATCAGTCAATGCAGTTAAAAAGTCAAACTGAGGTCAACTGTGGTCAAACCAAAGTCAAACTTCATGATTTTTTGCCAACATCAAGTATATGAAGTAAAATTCATCATTTGATCAAGGGTTGATCATGATTCATCAAGGAGATTCCAGATCATCAATAATCAGGAGTTTCTAAATTAGGGTTACCTCAGTAAAAGTCAACTGAACTTTGACCAGCCATAACTTTCACATACTTCATCACCAAGTCTCCATCTAAAGCTCATTTTGAAGGAAATTGAATTCTCTACAACTTTGATGTTGAAAGTTAAGCTCAAAAATGCTTCATTTGAAAGATATGATCTAAGACATTATAGGTCATTTCAAAAGTCAACAAAAAGTCAACAACTTCAAAAGGGCATAACTTGATATTGGTAAATGATATGGACCTGAAACCAATGGGGTTGTTTAGAGGACTCTTCAAGCTTTCCAAAAAGTCCAAGAACACCCTCATACCTTTAAAATTGAGGGAGATGTGCCCTTGCAAAGTTGGGCAATTTTGTGATGGTTTATATTGAAAATGGGGGCCTAAAAGCAATTTTCTCCAAATGGGCTGGCCAAATTATGACCCAACCCATACAATAACATCATGCACGAAATTTCCATCATATTTACATAATTTTTATTTTATTTAATTAATTTATTATGATTTTTTATTCTTAAAATCATTTTAAATTTAAATAAAATATTAAATGTGAAGATTTAATTGATTTATTGATTCTAGAAAGTCATAAAATCAATATGGAACAAATTGATGCAAGAATTATATGGAGTGGCTTGAAATAGAAAGCATTGGTACAAAAATATTGAACTTTCATGGCATGATCTTTCTCAATCTTTTTAAATCAAATCTTTCACATAACCATTGAAGTTTCTGACCTAGATTGATTCACCTATAAGTATTGATCATAAGCATAACCCTAAAGGACGGATTCCAGCAGCCCAAAAGTAAGTTTCAAAACTCAAAAAATCCTTCCAAAAGTGAGATTCGGATTTTGGATTCCAGGACATTTGAAGGCAAAGTAAGAACATAGAGATGTTTATTGGACATTGTTGAAGCAAAATCATCATTCATATGCATCCCATGTGCACTATATTGGCCAACCCGAACTCAATTTGTTCTTGAACATAACTTTTTCGATTGCATTATTTTCTTGTGTTTCAATGAAATTTGATTGGCTAATATTGTTTGTTATGTGCTATAGATTGATTCTGGACAAAAAAATTGATGTTTCCTTGTCTATACAACCCGCGGCCATGATTAGGGTTTCCATCTAAATTTTGGGGTTTCTTGATTGAGAGTATATAAATGGTTTTGATTGATGTATTTGAATCATATAGGACCTGGGTAAATCGTTTGTATGATCAATTGGAATGATTGTTATGTATTTTGTAGGTACTCAAAAGTTTTGGTTTCCTGCGAAAAAATGTACAAGAAGATTCGTAAATAAATTCGCAGGAATTTTCGCAGGAAAACCTGCGAAATTCCAAGGTTGAAGACGATTCCCTGGCGCCAAAGTTCAAATTCAAAAGTTGATTTTATTTTTTATATTATTATGATTATTATGTTGACACACGCAGGATGGTAGTCCAGTGGTATGATACGCGCCTGTATTGCCTATGGTCAGGGGTTCGAACCCTGACTTCATCTTTTTTCTTGTTTTTCATGTATAATTGATATTTTTAATATATTATGATTCATAGTGAGATGGTAACCAGACGCGCTCATCTAGCTGGACTGGCAACGTATTCGTGTGAAACTTAAAAGGTCCTGGGTTCGATTCCTCCCCCAGGCCTTTTGGTTTTTTTCCATTATTTTTTTTGATTTGTTGTTTTGAAGGCACGAAAGCAAATGGAGTTCCTTCTCATTGCAGCATGTGCAGCGTGGCCTAGTGGTTGTTCTCCTCATCATCCAGGTAAAGGACCTGGGTTCAAATCCCAGGTCCTGATTTTGTTTGATTTTCATTTTTTCTACTTAGTTATTATTTTCTTATATTATATTATTTTCATAAATAAATTCAAACCAATTTCCAAATAATACATATATGTATATATCATTTTCTCAAAAAAAAAAAATCCAAATTAATTTATAGTTTTACTTATATTTTTTTTTATGCATATTAGTAAATTATTATTATAAATTAAGTCTTAATATTTTTCATGTACATTAAACCTTATTTTTTTCAAAACCCTAATCTTAAAAACCCTAATTTATTTTCTAACTAACTATTAAAAACTTAATTGTTATTTTATTCTAATATAATTACCATGTGCATGTTTATCTAATAAAGGTTAATATTTTGTAAATATACTTATAATTTATTTTTCTCTTTATATAAAATGTAAATATCTTTCATAACTTTTTGTTTAGAAATAATTGAATTTATAATAATTGAATTTTGTATTTATAATATATTTCAAAATAACTTAATAACTTATAAATTAAGATAATTATTTGTTCATTTTTTTTCTAAATATAATTGTTCATAGTAAAAATTGTTAATTTCTTATTCTTATAATATTTTGATTAATTTTATTTATTATTATTACTACTAACCATATTATTTATTTTGCTTTGTTAATTTTACATTATTATTATTTCATTAATTTTTATTATCACTAATCCATTTATATTTTAATTATGCTTATTTTCATTATTTTGCTAATCTTACTTATTATTATTTACTAACCCCTATTTGTTATTATTTATTGCTTATTTATTTATATTTTATTTATTTTTGCTATTTATTTATTTTGTTTATTATAATTATGTTGTAATTGCTTCCCGGATGTAATTTTTTTAATTATTTAATTATTATTATGGTTAGTAATTAGGGAGTGAAAAATATGTATTTTATTTAAAATAAATTAGATCACTTTAATCAAAGATAATTAAATTAACACTCACACATGTAAGTCGATTTTTATCGCCGTCTCACTTTCTAAGGTTATCCCTCAAGTTGCCTACGAATAATGGTCAAGTGGGGTATAAAGCAAGTCCCTTAAAAGAAAAATCATCAAGTCCCTCATGGTTGCCTTTACGAATCGAGTCCCTTCGAATAAATGATGATAGTCCCTCCTATGTGCTTAATACACCCCACAGTTGCCTTCATAAAACAGAATGTCCCTCTCATGTCCCTTACATCCAAGGTAATGACTACCTACTCCTTAATAGTAGGGATAGTCTTACCAATGAAAGGATAAAGAACAAGAAAGACTTTAAACTCTAGGGTAGGTTCCTCTTATGTACTTGCTCACTTCAAAAACTTTTCAAACTTTTCCACATTTTCAAACAAATTTTCAAACAAGTTTTTACACATCCGTACATGGATTATTATTAACTATTCTGAAAATTTTTCTATTCACACACTACACTTTCAAAAAAAAAACAATTTAAAGTGAGCTAAGTAACTAAGAGCCCATGGATAACCATGGATGTAAAGGGTGCTAACACCTTCCCTTTACATAACCTACCCCCCGGACCCAAAATATTCTCTTAAGGTCTTTCCTGTTCTTTTATACCCTTTCCTTATGGATAAAATAAAAGTCGGTGGCGACTCTTGCTATCCGCAACATAACTTAAAGTCAGTTCTCCCACCGTGTTACAGGGGGTAGGTTATGTAAAGGGAAGGTGTTAGCACCCTTTACATCCATGGTTATCCATGAGCTCTTAGTTACTTAGCTCACTTTGAATTGTTTTTGAAAATGTGAAGTGTGTGAATAGAAATTTTCATAAGAGTTTAATAATGATCCATGAACGGATGCGTAAAAAACTTGTGTTTGAAAATTTGTTTGAAATTGTGAAGCATTTGAAAAGTTTGAATAGTGAGCAAGTAACTATGAGGAACCTACCCTAAAGTTTAAGTCTTTTCTGTTCTTTATCCTTTAAATGGTAAGACTATCCCTATTATTAAGGAATAGGTAGTCATTACCTTGGATGTGAGGGACATATGAGGGACATCTGTTTAATGAAGGCAACTGTAGGGTGTATTAAGCATTTTGGAGGGACTGTCATCATTATTCGAATGGGACAAGATCTTTTGTGAAGGCAACCATTTAAGGGACTTGATGACTTTTCTTTTAAGGGACTTGCTTTATACACCCCACTTGACCTTTTTGAATAGGCAACAATGAGAGGTAACCCTAGAAAGTGAGATGGCGATTAAAAATCGACTTACGTGTGTGAGTGTTCAATTTATATTTATCTTTTAATTAAAATGATCTAAATTCAATTTTAAATATAATACATGTTTACATTCCCTATTTTACTAACCATAGCATGAAAATTAAATAATTTACATATTTACAAAAATTTACACCAAGGAGCAATTACAATAATAATTAATAAGCAATTAAAAATAAATAGCAAAATAAATAAATAAGCAAAAATATAAATAATAAGCAAAAATAATTATAATAGGGGTTAGTAATAATAATCAAAAATAAAAGGGGTTAGTGGAATAATAATAATAAGCATAATTAAAAAATAAGTGGAGTAGTAATAAGCATGATTAGTAATAATAATAAACAAAATAAAATAATAAATAAGAATTAGAAATTATTAAGGAAATATGAGCAATTTAATTATAAAATTTAAAATTATATGCAACTTATTAATTCTAAACATAAAAAATTATAATTACAATATTAGCATAAATTTAATTGTTTTTAAACATATATATTTTTAAAAAGATAACACTTAGATTATGGACAAATTATAGAAACAATTACATATTATAAAAAAAATTTGATTATAATCATATTTACAAAATTTAATTATATTAAATATTATATTTACAAAAATTAGAAATTTAAATCATAAGATAAAATCAGTTTTTTATTATTTAGAAAATAAATTAGGGTTTGTTTAGAAAATATTTTTTAGGGTTTATAATCTAATATACAAAATTATTTTAATAAATATACATATATTATAATTTAATTACATAATAAAGAAAATAATTTTTGAATTAAGAAAATATATATTTTTTGGAATTTGGAAAATATAATCATATAAACATGTTTTATTTTTTTTTTGAATTATTTAGAAATATAATATGTATAAAACTATATATAATTTAATAATAAAACAATTATAACAAATAAAAGAAAAAGAAAAAAAGTTGGAACTTACCTGGCTGGGGTTTGAACCCAGGTCACTCTGATTACCAGCAACAACACCCACCACTAAGCCATCATGCGCAGGCAGCAAGAAAGAAGGTGGAATTGATTTTGTTTCATATCCTGAAAAATCCAGAAAAATAAAAGAAAGCAAAAGGCCTGGGGGAGGATTGAACCCAGGACCTCTTAGGCTAACATGCATACACAAGACCAATCCAGCTAGATGAGCGAACATGTTAGAATATTGACTATAAATGATAATATATTAAAACTGTAATTTAAATGGAAAAATATCAAAAGGATTTGGCTGGGGGCAGGATTCGAACCCCAGCCTTCCATCAACACGCGCATCTGTTTTACCACCAGGCCAACCATGCTTTGGTGAATGAAAATAGAAACAATGCAATAAAATATTATAGCCAATATTTGAATCTCCAGAAGCGCGCGAACCAGCTTCGTCTTCTTCCTCATGACCTGCAGAATTACCTGCGAATATTATTACGACTTTTCCTGCGATTTAAATTTTCAGGAAGACCTATGTTCTTCAAACGCATTGAATCATGCCAAATCAAACCACAATAATAGCACCAAACAATTACCCATGATCAATACAGTTCGATTATGTTATTTAAAGGTCTTTAAATCACTCAAATCACAAAGCCCTAAAACTGAGTTCCAAACCCTAACAATGGCCGTTTGCCCATTAGGTCACGAAACTTCAAGTTTCTTGTCCAGAATCAATCCTTAGAACCTCACAAACACTAAAACACAACCAAAATTCATTAGCAATGCCTAAAAAGTTAGAATCGAAAAAATAATTTTCAAGAACAATAACCACTCGGTTTATGCAATATGGAGTGCTTGGGATGCATATGAGTATTGGTTTATGATCAGTGAAGTCCAAGGATCATAGTTGTGTCCTTATTTTACCTTCAAATGCCCTGCAAATTGAAAACCGAATGTGAGTTGTGAGAGGTTTTTTGTGATATGCAAACTTACACTTGGGGCTGTGGAATCCGTGAATTCATGTTAGGGTTGTGTTTAGTACTTATAGGTGATTGAATTAGGTCAATAAAATTGAATGGTTGTGTATAAGATTTGATTCAAAAAGATTCACAATGATAAGCTTTGAAATTTCAATATTTTTGCATCAACACTTTCTATTTCAAGCCAATCAATGTTATTCTTGTATCAATTTGTTCCATGCTGAATTCATGACTTTCTAGAACCAAAAATAAAATTTAATCTTCATATTTAATATTTTATTTAAATTTAAAATGATTTTAAGTATAAAAAATCATAATAAATTAATTAAATAAAATAAAAATTATGAAAATATCATAGAATTTTCGTGCATGATGTCATGGATTGCTTTGGGTCATTAAAAGTTCAGCCCACTTGACAAAATTTGGTTTTAAACCTCCATTTGCTTCATAAACTTCCATAAAATTCCCCAACTTTGCAAGGGCACATATCCTTAAATTTTAATGGTATGAGGGTGTTCTTGGATATTTTGGAAAGCTTGAAGAGTCTTATAAACAACCCCACTGGTTTCATGTCCATATCATTTACCAATCTCAAGTTATGCCCTTTTGAAGTTGTTGACTTTTTGTTGACTTTCAAAAGGACCTATAATGTCTTAGTTCATACCTTCCAAATGACGCATTTTTGGGCTTGGCTTGTGACACACAAAGTTGTAGAGAATTCAATTTCCTTAAAAATGAGCTTTGTATGGAGACTTGGTGATGAAGTATGTGAAAGTTATTGCTGGTCAAAGTTCAGTTGACTTTTACTGAGGAAACCCTAATTTAGAAACTCCTGATTCTTGATGATCTGGAATCTCCTTGATGAATCATGATCAACCCTTGATCAAATGATGAATCTTACTTCATATAATTGATGTTGGCAAAGAATCATGAAGTTTGACTTTGGTTTGACCACAGTTGACCTCAGTTTGACTTTTAAACTGCTTTGACTGATTTTGACTTATCTGATCATCTGACTGAGCAAACTTTTGAGAAAAGTCTTGAAACTTGTCATGGGGGTTCTTAAACACATATAAGATGTTATGAAGCTCACTTGAAGTCTTGGAAGTTCATTTAGCCTGATTAAAGTCAAAACCCTAGTTTTGGATGCACTGCCTAGGAGATGCACTGTCTGAGGGAATTGTCAACTCTTCTGACCAATTGTGAACTTTGTGAACCTTGTGAACCATCATAAGATGTCTTGTGGTACTCATGGGAGGTATTGTGAACCTTGTGAACCTTCATGAAGTGGCTTGTAGACTTCATGAACCTCATGAAAGGTCTTGAAACTATTGGAAAGCTTGTGAACCTTGTGAACCTTCATAAAGTGACTTGTAGACTTCATGAACCTCATGAAAGGTCTTGAAAGCATTGTGAATCTTGTGAACCTTGTGAAACTTCATGAAGTGACTCATAGACTTCATGAACCTCATGAAAGGTCTTGTAAGCATTGGGAAGCTTGTGAACCTTGTGAACCTTCATGAAGTGACTTGTAGACTTCATGAACCTCATGAAAGGTCTTGAAAACATTGTGAAGCTTGTGAACCTTCTTAGCACACAAAGTCTTGTATTGTGATGGCAAATTTTGGGGTGCAACAACTGCCCCTGTTCAATTTTCTGAAACCTGAGGGGTTAGATTGGTATATTTGCCAGTCGTGACCTGGAAGGTTGAAGGGGATTGAACACAAAAGCCCAAAAATTTGCACTCACCAGTGCATAGAGTGATACAGATGGCTAGTTGAATATGATGGAGTGGGCTTAAAGATGCCACTTGGAAAAAGTTCTTCAGATACATTTCTTGGAGGGTAAAGCAATCCAACATGTGAAGATATAATGATGGCTTTTAGGAGGATAAAGCAATCCTGAAATAATGATGATAGCTGTCAGGAGGATGGAGCAGTCCTGAAGTATTGATGTGCTTTCAGGAGGATAAAGTAGTCCTGATGTACTAGAAGTTTTCAGGAGGATGAAGCAGTCCTGATATAGTGATATGCTTTCAGGAGGATAAAGCATTCCTGATGTAATAGGAGTTTTCAGGAGGATGAAGCAGTCCTGATGTAATAATAAGCTGTCAGGAGGATAAAGCAATCCTGAGGTAGTAATATGTTTTTCAAGAGGATGAAGCAGTCTTGAAGTAATGATGATAGCTGTCAGGAGGATAAAGCAGTCCTGAGGTATAAGAAGCTTTCAGGAGGATAAAGCAGTCCTGAGGGAATGATAACTTTCAGGAGGATAAAGCAATCCTGATAATCATAAGTCTGTTTGCTGGATAATTAACCTGAAAACAAGGTAGCATTCCGTATAATATTAGTTTATGCATTGTGTCTGCATGTATGATATGATGCACCTAAGAAATGTATTATGTATCTATGTATATGTATGGTATGGTATGATGTAAATGATGTATGTATGATATGATGCTGCCGGAAGCGTCTGGATATCTTCGTATAATAACTGCTGGCCAGGGAAAATAAATCCCGATTCGTTGTTGAAGAATATGAGGAACTCGTTCCCGTTTCGTTTGATAGTATATAACCTTCCGTATGCTGGGGATAACAAGGTATATATAACCTCCCGTATGCTGGGGATAACAAGGTATACATAACCTTCGTCTTCGTTTGATAGTAGGGGAGATATAACCTCCCGTCTTTGTTTGATAGTAGGATAAATATAACATCCCGTCTTCGTTCGTCGTACCCTTATTGGAAAGTGAATTCCCGAATATCCGTATGAGGATAAAAGAGATGGATATAAATTCCAGGGGAGATAAGACTTTATGAAGATGGATTCGTCCTACTGAGGGTTTGTAGCTGTTTTGTAGAGATGAACCGGCGAAGCTTCGTTGAAATCCTTCCCTCGTTCGTCCTTAGTAAATACTATTACTGCATTTTCATGCATTTCTGGTAAACATCAATCATATTAAGCATTTATGCATTTCTGGTAAACATCAATCATATTCAAAAGCATACATACATTCAAACACAACCAATGGACGTTTCGCTTATGTAAATAGGGTAAAAGTAAATCTGGATTCAAAAGATGGAATTTATTTATATCAAAAAGTGACCCATACACGGGTAAGTTTGTACAAGGATACATAAACCCTAGTAAGAGGATTTCGTCATAAACTTTTACAAAACAACGAAAATCAGCTATGTGGGAAATAATCCTATTGAGTTTCACTTCTACTATTGCCATTATCTTCAAGTATCTCATCTTCTGCTGTTGAGACGGAAATGATTGGATTGAGCTTTATCTGTTCGAGCTTGAGTAAGTAGTACAACTGATTGCAGTTTCATGGGTGATCCAAACGAGACATAGTCATACGCTTTAATCCCTAACTTTTGCCTGGATTGGCCTTTCAGGTTTTCAATCCACCGGGATACCCTTTTTTGCCCAAGCCGCCTTTTCAGGTTTTCGACTTGCCGGGTGTACATCTTTTTATATATATCCCTAATTTTTGCCCAAACCCTTTTGGTTTGTCGGGATGCCTTTATTTTTGCCTAGGCCTGTCAACCTAGCGGGTCTCTTTTCATGCGTAGTATTTTTTAACAATGTCTGCGTTTACGGGCTGTGGGAAGTCTTCACCATCCATTGTAGTGAGTATCATAGCACCTCCTGAGAACACCGTCTTGACTACAAATGGTCCTTCATATGTTGGAGTCCACTTGCCCCTAGGATCACCCTGTGGTAATATGATACGCTTGATTACCAAATCACCAACCTGATATACCCTTGGATTAACCTTCTTGTTAAAAGCTTTGATCATTCGTTTCTGGTACATCTGGCCATGACAATCTGCTGCTAACCTCTTCTCATCAATCAAATTTATCTGGTCAAGTCGAGTCTGAATCCACTCATCTTCATCCAAGCCTGCATCCTTCATAATTCTTAAGGAGGGAATCTGGACTTCAATGGGCAGAACTGCTTCCATACCATAGACTAAGGAGAATGGAGTTGCCCCTGTTGAAGTACGTATTGTGGTATGATAACCATGAAGAGCAAATGGTAACATCTCATGCCAATCCTTATAAGTAACAGTCATCTTCTGTACAATCTTCTTAATGTTCTTATTAGCAGCTTCAACTGCCCCATTCATCTTTGGACGATACGGAGAAGAGTTGTGATGCTTAATCTTGAACTGCGTGCAGAGATCAGTAATCATAGTGTTGTTCAGATTAGAGCCATTGTCAGTAATAATCCTTTCAGGGATGCCATACCTACATATGAGATTGTTCTTAATGAATCGAGCCACAACATTCTTGGTAACAGATGTAAATGAAGCTGCCTCCACCCACTTTGTGAAGTAATCAATAGCAACCAGGATGAAACGATGCCCATTAGAAGCAGTAGGCTTGATCTCACCAATCATATCAATGCCCCACATGGCAAAGGGCCAAGGAGCAGTCAACACATTCAATGGTGATGGAGGTACATGGACTTTATCAGCATAGATTTGACATTTGTGACATGTTCTGGAGTGTTGATAGCAATCAGCTTCCATGGTAGACCAATAGTAACCTGCTCTCAGTATCTTCTTTGCCATAGTATGACCACTAGAATGAGTGCCAAAGATCCCATCATGCATATCTTCCATAATATCAATTTCTTCCTTCTTATCCACACAACGAAGCAAAGTTGA
Organism: Lathyrus aphaca; assembly: GCA_963966055.1. Lineage (NCBI taxonomy): Eukaryota > Viridiplantae > Streptophyta > Magnoliopsida > Fabales > Fabaceae > Lathyrus > Lathyrus aphaca. The sequence continues at coordinate 67,825,643 of OZ014525.1, read as the reverse complement.
ATCATGATTGCGCTTGTATAAAATGCCATTACTCAAAAAGAACTTAGCAGAGAACCTTCTCAGGAATTTCCTATCTTTTACGGATGCCCCTTCAGGGAACTCCTGAGCTTCAAGATATCTTTTCACTTCATAGAACCAAGGCTTCTCCTCTTCCCCTTCTGTGTCAATCTCATTGCAATATGCAGGCTTTTCAAATCTATCAATAGTAATCTTGGGAGCTTCATCATCCCAACTGATCTCAAACATGGATGCCCTGGTGGCTAATGCATCTGCCAACTGATTCTCTCTTCGTGGAATGTGTCCAAAGGTAATCTCTTTGAAATGTGGGATTAAAGACAACACATGCTCTTTGTAAGGAATGAGGTTATCATGTTTGGTATCCCAATCTCCTTTGATCTGACTTACTACCAGGGCTGAATCTCCATACACATCCAGGAACTGAATCTTCATATCAATAGCAGCTTTAATACCCAGGATACATGCCTCATACTCAGCCATGTTATTGGTACAATAGAAACAAAGTCTGGAAGTAATCGGGGTATGACAACCTTCAGGGGAACTAATCACAACACCAACACCATTACCAAGTGCATTGGAAGCACCATCAAAAACCATGGTCCATCGGGATCCTTGTTCAGGTCCGTCATATTGTCCAGGTTCTTTGGTAATAATCATAATGTCTTCATCAGGGAACTCAAAACTCATTGACTGGTAATCATCCACTACTTGATGAGCCAAATGATCAGCGACAACACTTCCCTTGATGGCCTTCTGGGTAGTATACTGTATGTCATATTCTGTCAAGATCATTTGCCATCTTGCAATTCTTCCGGAGAGAGCAGGTTTCTCAAATATGTACTTAATTGGATCCATCTTTGAAATCAATAAGGTAGTATGAGTCAACATATACTGTCTTAGTCGGCGAGCAGCCCATGCCAAAGCGCAGCAAGTTTTCTCGAGCAGTGAGTATCTTGTTTCACAGTCGGTAAACTTTTTGCTAAGGTAGTATATTGCCTGCTCTTTTCGACCAAACTCGTCATGTTGCCCCAACACACACCCCATTGAGTTGTCTAACACTGTTAAGTACATAATCAAGGGTCTTCCATCAACTGGTGGCATCAAAATTGGAGGTTCCAGCATATATCTCTTGATTTCATCAAAGGCAGTCTGGCACTCATCATTCCATTCCATCACCTGATCTTTCTTCAACAATTTGAAGATTGGCTCACAGATGGCAGTTAATTGGGAAATAAATCTTGCAATGTAGTTCAATTGTCCCAAGAAACCTCTAACCTCCTTCTCAGTACGGGGAGATGGCATCTCTCGTATAGCTTTCACTTTTGCAGGATCCACTTCAATACCTTTTCCACTGACAATAAAACCCAGGAGCTTTCCAGATCTAACTCCAAAAGTACACTTGTTTGGATTTAATCTCAACTTGTATTTCTTCAACCTCTCAAACAATTTATGCAAATGATCAAGATGTTGTTCTTCATTCTGAGACCTGGCTATCATATCATCCACATATACCTCTATCTCATGATGAATCATATAATGAAACAAAGCCACCATAGCACGCTGATATGTTTCCCCTGCATTCTTCAAACCAAATGGCATCACTTTATAGCAAAAGGTGCCCTACTGTGTCACAAAGGTTGTCTTCTCCATATCTTCGGGTGCCATCTTGATTTGATTGTAACCAGAGAAACCATCCATAAAAGAGAATACCTTATGCTGAGCAGTGTTGTCTACCAGAACATCAATACGAGGAAGTGGGAAGTCATCTTTGGGGCTAGCCTTGTTCAGATCCCTGTAGTCTACACACATACGTACCTTACCATCTTTCTTAGAAACTGGTACCACATTTGCAACCCATTGAGGATAAGAAGTTACTGCTAAGAACCCTGCATCAAACTGTTTCATTACCTCTGCTTTGATCTTTTCTGACATCTCAGGACGCATACGACGAACCTTCTGCTTCTTTGGACGACAATCTTCTTTTACTGGTAAACGGTGAACCACAATGTTCGTATCCAACCCTAGCATATCTTCGTAAGACCAAGCAAAGATCTCCACATAGTCACGTAATATCTGAATCAACCTGCTCTTGACACTATCCTCTAAATCAGCCCCTATCTTGACCTCTTTCCTGTTTTCTTCAGTTCCCAGATTCACAACTTCGACTGGCTCTTCATGTGGCTGTATAGCTTTCTCTTCTTGTTGTAACAACCTAGCAAGCTCTACAGGTACTTCACAATCATCCTCATTTCCGTCTTCAGTTTGATAGATCGGATTCTCGAAATTATAATTGGCAATAGTAGAACTGTTATCAACAGGATCCAGAGTGAATGAGGATCTGCATTTTAGTGATGTGGGTGTGTGTAAGAACACATAGCTGATAAAACAAAAATAAAAGAAAAGAAAGACAAGGAACACGATATTTACGAAAACGAAACGTCCACTGATTTTTATTGAATGAAGTATGCAAATGAAATGACAGCCCGTAACAAGCACACCATTGTACCCCGGGTAAGGCACAAGGCTTAAGAGTTTAATTGTTCAAGAAATTACAAACTTAAAAAAATGACAACACAGTAATAGTATTTACTCCTGACTAAAGGAGATCGGGATAACATCTTCAGCTTTCCAATTGTTGAGTCCAGCACCCACAGTAGGAAAAATCCAAGCATCCAGGTTGTAGTCTTCATCATAGTCTCCCACAGCATTGATCTGATCTTTCATAACCCCTTGATTGGTGATACGAACAGCGCGAGCACGACGAACAGCCTTCTGGGACTCTGCAGTGAAACCCAAACCAAACTTGTCAGACTTGTATGGAATATCAGGATGCTGACCCCAAATAGTACAACCACCTTCATCCACCACAGCTCTAGCATCGTTGAGGGAGGCCATTTCCATTGTTGGGGGTTTTCTGGTAACCACAGGAACCTTCTTTGCAACAGGAGGAGCTACATAATTATTAACAACCCCAGGGACCACTTCAAACGTCTGACACGGAGTTTCAATGTATTCACCTTCCATTTCCAGATACTTGAAGGTATTCACATGGCTGATAAAGTATTCTTCTTCTCCGTAGACAGTAACAACCTTTCCTTCCACCGGATATCTCAACTTTTGGTGTAATGTAGAGGTTACAGCACCTGCCCCATGGATCCAGGGACGACCAAGCAGACAAGAGTATGAAGGACGAATATCTATCACAAAAAATGTAGCAATAAAAACCTGGGAGCCAACTTTGATTGGAAGATCAATTTCCCCATGCACTACTCTTCTAGAACCATCAAGAGCCTTCACCACAATGTTGCTGGGCTTCAGCACAGTGTTTTCAGGACTCAGCTTGTTCAGGACTTCCTTGGGCAACACATTCAGAGAGGAACCATTGTCTATCAATACATGCGACAGGGTAGTGCCCCTGCATTCAATTGAGATATGCAAGGCCCTATTATGATCCCTCTTGGCAGGGGTCAAATCAGCATCAGAAAATCCTAACCCATTGTCATAGGTCAGGTGGGCAACACAGTTCTCAAACTGATCAACAAAAATTGCATTGGGTACATGAGCAGTCTTCAGAAACTTGATCAAAGCTTTTGCATGAGCTTCAGAACATAACAACAAGGACAACATAGAAATCTTTGAGGGAGTATGCCCCAACTGATCAACAATGTCATAATCACTCTTGCGAATGATTTTCAATACTTCTTCCATCTACTTAGAGAGATCATCAGCAGCTGGCACATCAGTAGGTATAGGCTCAATAACAGGACCCTTGCCCCGAGCATCAGTGGTGGAAGTAGCAGCAGGAGTAACTGCATTCTTGGAAGCAACTGGAGGAGAGAAGACTCTTCCACTACGTGTAATCTTACTGGATCCAGCAATATTGTCAATATCAACAGGCACATCAGCTAAGGGCTCTTGCTTAACACCATGGATGTAGACATCAGATCCATAATGCCAAGGCACAACTTTATCAGACGTATACGGAATAGGACCAGGAGTAGTAATGACCACAGGAGCAACTCTGGCTTCAGCAACAACTTTCACAGGACCTTCAGCAGTAATTTTGATTGGACCCTGATGAGTGATTTTAATAGGACCTTTGGAAGTGATTCTTACTGGTACTCTGTCAACCATGTCAACCTCTTCAATCTTTCTACCTTGAGTAATATGATCCACCATACTTTCTACCGACGAGGGAGTCCTCTCAAACACGATAGTATACTTATCCATGAGACGCTGAATTCCATCTCTCAATCTCCAGCAACTATCCGGCTTATAGGTACAATACAAACAATCTTCGCGACAACCTGGAAAGAGCCCAGCCTGTACTAACTTTTTCTTGATAACAGACAATGGTGTGGTCAACTCCGTAACTGAATGGATATGCATATCTTCCTCAATGGCATTGACAGTCTTCTCGTGATTTGGCATTGGAGCAGTAATCACATTTGGAGTACCCGGAGGATCAAACTCAATCTCTCCAGCATCAATCATATCTTGAATTTTGTTCTTCAAGACCCAGCAGTTATTAGTATCATGTCCCTGACAGTTTGAATGATATGCACACCGTGCATTGGGATTGTACCTGGGAGAGGTAACATTGGGATTCTGAGGAGCCTCTTTTAGAGTAATAAGTTCAGCCTTCAACAAGTGTTGCAATGCCTGAGCCATTGACATGTTGATCTTCGTGAACTGTCTTCTAGCCCTCTGTTGGTTGCCCTGTGGCTGCTCTGTTGTTGCAGGAGTTGGATTTGAAATATGAACTGCACTAACAGACTGATGCCTTCTGTTACGATCAGGTTGACCATAAACAACATTGGATTCTTTCTTCCCAGTGGGAGGCTTCTTTGCAGCACCTGATGAGGAAGTACCCACTTGGATCTTACCATTCTTTATACCATTTTCTACTCGCTCTCCTGTCATTATCAACTCAGTGAAGCCAGATGATGAGCTTCCAATGAGATGACTGTAAAACGGACCATTCAGCGTGCACATGAACATATCAACCAATTCCCTATCAGTTAAAGGGGGTTGAACTCTTCCAGCTAAGTCTCTCCACTTCTGAGCATATTCTTTAAAACTTTCTTTGGCACCCATTGACATGCTCTGAAGCTGCATGCGAGTGGGGGCTAAGTCAGCATTGTATTGATACTGCTTATAGAAAGCTTCAGCAAGATCATTCCAGTCCCTGATGTTGACACTCTCCAATTGATAATACCACTCCAACTGAGCTCCAGATAAGCTCTCTTGAAAGAAATGGATTCACAACTTTTTATCAGCAGTGTGAGGTTGAATTCTTCTGACATAAGACCTCAGATGTAGCTTGGGACAAGAGACCCCATCATAAACAACAAATGTAGGAACTTTGAACCCAATGGGTATGACTACCCCAGATATCAGACTCAAATCTTCAAAATCCAGCCCAGATGACTTCTGCAACTCCATAGCATCCATTCTATCCACCAGCATTTTGAATTTGTCTTCATTAGGGTCATGGTAGTAATTGGCCTCAGAATCAGAGTCCCCCATAGTGTTGTGGAGACTGCCTCCCTCTTTTTCAGATTCCTCGGATTCATAGTCTTCAACTGGTTCTTTGGTCTTGGCAAGACCTTTGAACCTTCTTCCCATGTTGATCAAACCAGCTGACCTTCTAGTCTTCTTAGTCTTCTTGGCCAGCAGCGCCTTCAATTCATCCTGCCCCTTGGACAGGTTCAAGATCAGCTCTTGGAACTGTGCATTTTGTGCCTGGAGATCCTTAACTGATTGTTCAAGAGCCATTGCTGAAATAAACAGCGAGAAGATGAGAAACTTGTGCACAATTATAAACCTGTGATGCGATGGAATGATATGTGAATGCATATGCAATGTTTTCAAGGGCCGCAGAATTTAAATTTTCTTAGACAAACAAGAAGGTAAACTTTTATTAGTAATAATTTTGTTTTGCCTTTTAGGCTTACAAAAAATGAAATAAAATAAGTACAAAAGATGGGGTTTTAAGTCTCCCATGGACGTTTCCTCTTTGTGTTGAGATATGAGTTGAGATTCCGTTCCTCATGAAGTTGCTTTGTTAGTTCCAGGATTCTTTCTTGGCTTGCTTTGTAATGAGCCTCGAAAGTATCCCTTTGCTCCTTCAGTTGGATCCATGATCTCTGCAAGTCTTCCATATCAGTAGGCATGTCTGGGTGAAGGATGGTATAAGCTGTGTCTCCTTCAGCAACAGGTTCCATGGTAACTGGTAGGACGGCAGGATATGGCATCATGAGAGTCTGAGCACGAGATCGTACCCATCTGAGATAAGCTTCCATAGGAATAGTGTACTTAGGTTCCAGTGTCTTGCTGTCAACCCTATTTACTTTTCCCCAAGCTCGTATGAATCTCTGACGGTAACCCTGAAGATCGTTGTCGTAATCAAACACAACGCCCTGAATCAACATGTCATGTGGACCATCACTCCGAGCATAACCAAACTGTCGTAAAGCTAGAGAGGGGTTGTAGGTGATGCCTCCTCTTATGCCTAGAAGTGGCACATTTGGAAACTCCCCACAACGGTCAATGATGGTGACATTCTCCATAGATCTGGAGCACCAATGGATATCTGAGTGAGAAAGTGACATGATCCTCTTGGACCATCTGAACCCTTGTTCATTCTTCATTACTGAGCGAGGAAGGTGAGAAATAAACCACCTAGAAAGCAAAGGTATGCAGCACATCAAAGTTCCTCTTGCCCTTGTAGTACGGGTGTGAAGAGAATGCAGGATGTCTCCAAGCAATGTAGGCACTGGATTGTGACTCAGGAAAATGTTGATGGCATGAACATCTATGAACTGATCTGGATTGGGGAACAATACTAAGCCATAAATCAGCAAGGCTAAGATCTCCTCAAAAGCATCATAGCTCATGGCCTTCAAGAACATTTGAGCTTTATCCATTAATACTTTAGCAAGAATACCCTTGACTCCGCTTCTCGTTTCTAGAACAATGTCAGACTTCTTCAGATGTAGAGCTGCAGTAATAACCTCTGGTTTGAGCTCCTTCTCCAAGCCTGTGAAGGGTCTTTGATCAAGAACAGGTATACTTAGAAGTTTAGAGAACTCCTCCATGGTTGGAACCAGCTGGTAGTCTGGGAATGTAAAACAATGGTGCTTAGGATCAAAGAACTGAAACAGAACACTCATCATGTCTTCATTGAACCCTGAAGTGACTAGATCCAATAGGTGACCATGTCTCTTGATGAACTGGGAGTGATCAGACACTTGAGAAACCAACTCTTTAAGCTTGGCAGGTATGCCCACAAAGTTGATCCTGATGGTGTTTCTACGAGCAGAAGCCATGACCTGCAACAAAGAACAAAGATAAATCCTTTGGTCCTTGAAATGGTTAGTGAAAATGCTATGCTTATGATGCATGATGATGTCATGATGTTATGCTCAATCACAAACATGTGGCACACACAAACAAGTCACACCATAGCCCTAGGTTTAAAGGCTTGCATGAGGTTCAAAGGTAAGTACCCTCCCCTGAAGTTAGTTGGTTCATCCTGTCCTACAAAAGTAACCAGGTTCTAAGGGATCTCAATATCATTGATCCTTCACAAGGGTGGTTGTTCAGTAGGCAACTTACTTGCCAACCAAAACCCTCCAAGTTTAAGATCTCAATGAGCGTAGTATCGAGTATCAACCAACTTAAGTCTTCACCAAAGCCGGTTATCTCACTACTTTTCTAAAGGCCAAGATGGGATAACTAGGGTTCTAAAAGTTAGTTAGTGCATTGACAACATATGGCAGCCTCATATTATCCTCAACTTGACTTAAGGAACATAAGCACCAACCAAGAAGTCACACTAACTATGGCCACCCGATCAACCATATCGATATACGTCGTACAGTTTCCTTGGTCTATTGCCATTTACCTAAGGTACACTAGATCCGGGTTAGGACCTTTCACACATAAGAGCCCCAACAAGTAAAGTAAAGCAAACAAAGCAAACAAGTTTAAAGTGATCTTAATTCCTAAGGGTACCCCTCTTAAATTTAAATCCCCAGCAGAGTCGCCAGTTCTGTAACACGGTGGGAGAACTGACTTTAGTTATGTTGTGGATAGCAAGAGTCGCCACCGACTTTTATTTTATCCAAAGGAAAGGCATAAAAGAACAGGAAAGACCTTTTTAAAAGATTTTTGGGTCCAGGGGGTAGGTTATGTAAAGGGAAGGTGTTAGCACCCTTTACATCCATGGTTATCCATGAGCTCTTAGTTACTTAGCTCACTTTGAATTGTTTTTGAAAATGTGAAGTGTGTGAATAGAAATTTTCATAAGAGTTTAATAATGATCCATGTACGGATGCGTAAAAAACTTGTGTTTGAAAATTTGTTTGAAATTGTGAAGCATTTGAAAAGTTTGAATAGTGAGCAAGTAACTATGAGGAACCTACCCTAAAGTTTAAGTCTTTTCTGTTCTTTATCCTTTAAATGGTAAGACTATCCCTATTATTAAGGAATAGGTAGTCATTACCTTGGATGTGAGGGACATATGAGGGACATCTGTTTAATGAAGGCAACTGTAGGGTGTATTAAGCATTTTGGAGGGACTGTCATCATCATTCGAATGGGACAAGATCTTTTGTGAAGGCAACCATTTAAGGGACTTGATGACTTTTCTTTTAAGGGACTTGCTTTATACACCCCACTTGACCTTTTTGAATAGGCAACAATGAGAGGTAACCCTAGAAAGTGAGATGGCGATTAAAAATCGACTTACGTGTGTGAGTGTTCAATTTATATTTATCTTTTAATTAAAATGATCTAAATTCAATTTTAAATATAATGCATGTTTACATTCCCTATTTTACTAACCATAGCATGAAAATTAAATAATTTACATATTTACAAAAATTTACACCAAGGAGCAATTACAATAATAATTAATAAGCAATTAAAAATAAATAGCAAAATAAATAAATAAGCAAAAATATAAATAATAAGCAAAAATAATTATAATAGGGGTTAGTAATAATAATCAAAAATAAAAGGGGTAAGTGAAATAATAATAATAAGCATAATTAAAAAATAAGTGGAGTAGTAATAAGCATGATTAGTAATAATAATAAACAAAATAAAATAATAAATAAGAATTAGAAATTATTAAGGAAATATGAGCAATTTAATTATAAAATTTAAAATTATATGCAACTTATTAATTCTAAACATAAAAAATTATAATTACAATATTAGCATAAATTTAATTGTTTTTAAACATATATATTTTTAAAAAGATAACACTTAGATTATGGACAAATTATAGAAACAATTACATATTATAAAAAAATTTGATTATAATCATATTTACAAAATTTAATTATATTAAATATTATATTTACAAAAATTAGAAATTTAAATCATAAGATAAAATTAGTTTTTTATTATTTAGAAAATAAATTAGGGTTTGTTTTGAAAATATTTTTTAGGGTTTATAATCTAATATACAAAATTATTTTAATAAATATACATATATTATAATTTAATTACATAATAAAGAAAATAATTTTTGAATTAAGAAAATATATATTTTTTGGAATTTGGAAAATATAATCATATAAACATGTTTTATTTTTTTTTTGAATTATTTAGAAATATAATATGTATAAAACTATATATAATTTAATAATAAAACAATTATAACAAATAAAATAAAAAGAAAAAAAGTTGGAACTTACCTGGCTGGGATTTGAACCCAGGTCACTCTGATTACCAGCAACAACACCCACCACTAAGCCATCATGCGCAGGCAGCAAGAAAGAAGGTGGAATTGATTTTGTTTCATATCCTGAAAAATCCAGAAAAATAAAAGAAAGCAAAAGGCCTGGGGGAGGATTGAACCCAGGACCTCTTAGGCTAACACGCATACACAAGACCAATCCAGCTAGATGAGCGAACATGTTAGAATATTGACTATAAATGATAATATATTAAAACTGTAATTTAAATGGAAAAATATCAAAAGGATTTGGCTGGGGGCAGGATTCGAACCCCAGCCTTCCATCAACACGCGCGTCTGTTTTACCACCAGGCCAACCATGCTTTGGTGAATGAAAATAGAAACAATGCAATAGAATATTATAGCCAATATTTGAATCTCCAGAAGCGCGCGAACCAGCTTCGTCTTCTTCCTCATGACCTGCAGAATTACCTGCGAATATTATTACGACTTTTCCTGCGATTTAAATTTGCAGGAAAACCTATGTTCTTCAAACGCATTGAATCATGCCAAATCAAACCACAATAATAGCACCAAACAATTACCCATGATCAATACAGTTCAATTATGTTATTTAAAGGTCTTTAAATCACTCAAATCACAAAGCCCTAAAACTGAGTTCCAAACCCTAACAATGGCCGTTTGCCCATTAGGTCACGAAACTTCAAGTTTCTTGTCCAGAATCAATCCTTAGAACCTCACAAACACTAAAACACAACCAAAATTCATTAGCAATGCCTAAAAAGTTAGAATCGAAAAAATAATTTTCAAGAACAATAACCACTCGGTTTATGCAATATGGAGTGCTTGGGATTCATATGAGTATTGGTTTATGATCAGTGAAGTCCAAGGATCATAGTTGTGTCCTTATTTTACCTTCAAATGCCCTGCAAATTGAAAACCGAATGTGAGTTGTGAGAGGTTTTTTGTGATATGCAAACTTACACTTGGGGCTGTGGAATCCGTGAATTCATGTTAGGGTTGTGTTTAGTACTTATAGGTGATTGAATTAGGTCAATAAAATTGAATGGTTGTGTATAAGATTTAATTCAAAAAGATTCACAATGATAAGCTTTGAAATTTCAATATTTTTGCATCAACACTTTCTATTTCAAGCCAATCAATGTTATTCTTGTATCAATTTGTTCCATGCTGAATTCATGACTTTCTAGAACCAAAAATAAAATTTAATCTTCATATTTAATATTTTATTTAAATTTAAAATGATTTTAAGTATAAAAAATCATAATAAATTAATTAAATAAAATAAAAATTATGAAAATATCATAGAATTTTCGTGCATGATGTCATGGATTGCTTTGGGTCATTAAAAGTTCAGCCCACTTGACAAAATTTGGTTTTAAACCTCCATTTGCTTCATAAACTTCCCTAAAATTCCCCAACTTTGCAAGGGCACATATCCTTAAATTTTAATGGTATGAGGGTGTTCTTGGACATTTTGGAAAGCTTGAAGAGTCCTATAAACAACCCCACTGGTTTCATGTCCATATCATTTACCAATATCAAGTTATGCCCTTTTGAAGTTGTTGACTTTTTGTTGACTTTCAAAAGGACCTATAATGTCTTAGTTCATACCTTCCAAATGAAGCATTTTTGGGATTGGCTTGTGAGACACAAAGTTGTAGAGAATTCAATTTCCTTAAAAATGAGCTTTGGATGGAGACTTGGTGATGAAGTATGTGAAAGTTATGGCTGGTCAAAGTTCAGTTGACTTTTACTGAGGAAACCCTAATTTAGAAACTCCTGATTCTTGATGATCTGGAATCTCCTTGATGAATCATGATCAACCCTTGATCAAATGATGAATCTTACTTCATATAATTGATGTTGGCAAAGAATCATGAAGTTTGACTTTGGTTTGACCACAGTTGACCTCAGTTTGACTTTTAAACTGCTTTGACTGATTTTGACTTATCTGATCATCTGACTGAGCAAACTTTTGAGAAAAGTCTTGAAACTTGTCATGGGGGTTCTTAAACACATATAAGATGTTATGAAGCTCACTTGAAGTCTTGGAAGTTCATTTAGCCTGATTAAAGTCAAAACCCTAGTTTTGGATGCACTGCCTAGGAGATGCACTGTCTGAGGGAATTGTCAACTCTTCTGACCAATTGTGAACTTTGTGAACCTTGTGAACCATCATAAGATGTCTTGTGGTACTCATGGGAGGTATTGTGAACCTTGTGAACCTTCATGAAGTGGCTTGTAGACTTCATGAACCTCATGAAAGGTCTTGAAACTATTGGAAAGCTTGTGAACCTTGTGAACCTTCATAAAGTGACTTGTAGACTTCATGGACCTCATGAAAGGTCTTGAAAGCATTGTGAATCTTGTGAACCTTGTGAACCTTCATGAAGTGACTTGTAGACTTCATGAACCTCATGAAAGGTCTTGTAAGCATTGGGAAGCTTGTGAACCTTGTGAACCTTCATGAAGTGACTTGTAGACTTCATGAACCTCATGAAAGGTCTTGAAAACATTGTGAAGCTTGTGAACCTTCTTAGCACACAAAGTCTTGTATTGTGAGGGAAAATTTTGGGGTGCAACACCTTTTCTTCTACCAGCTTTGCGGATGTAGTTATAGCTGGAGAAAGAATTGAGAGCCTATTGAAGATGGGCAAAATTTCTGACAACGGTGCAAGCTCCTCCAACAACCCAAGAAAGCCTTTTGTGGGCCCAAGAAGAACTGGTGAGACTAATGCTATCCATACCAGCAGGGGAAGACTCCAATATGTTCATAGGTCTGTGGCAGCTGTCACCATTCCCGCTCCAATTCATCCACAACCGGCATACCAACCTCAGCAACAACCCCACTACCAGCAACAAGCTCAATATCCACCTCAGAGAAATTATAACAACAACAACACCAACAACAACAATCAGCAAAGACCGTTTCAACAGAGACCATCTCAGGCCAATAGGGTGATCGATCCGATCCCTATGCCTTATGCCACATTATTGCCACAACTCCTAAAACTCAACCTGGTTGAGCTAAGGACATTGGCACCTCCAGATCCTGCTAGTCTACCCAGAAATTATGACGCCAGCGCCAGATGTGCCTTTCACTCAAATGCACCCGGCCACAGTACAGAGAAGTACAGAGCTTTGCACATGAAAGTACAGGATCTAGTGGATTCCAAAGCTCTAAACTTTGCACCTCCACCAAATGTCATTAAAAATCCTATGCCAAACCACGGAGGACCCAGAATCAATGCTATTGAGGAAGACAAGCCGTCTTACTTGATAACCAGTGTGGGGCAGATACGGACACCCTTGGTAGAGATTAAAGCTCAATTCCTTGAATGTCAAATGTTCCCGGGATGTGAGCTAGGATGTGCTTATTGCAACATTTCAGTAAATGGGTGCGATAACTTGAGAAATGGCATAGATGGTCTCATCCAGAGTGGCCTGCTTCAAATCACAACATCAATTCCTACAAATCCAACAATCTCCTTAACAACAATTCCAGAATCGTCTACAACTGCAACAACAATTGTTCCAAACAACTCTTCAACCTCATCAACAAATGCTTCATCTGTTACTTCAACGGACCAAATATCAACAAACATCTCCTCTACAACTTCAGCACCCCTTCATTCAGAATCTCCTACAACAGCAACACTCATCCAGTCAAAAGTGTCTCCTACAACATCAACAACAAACAATGAAAATGTCTCAACGGTTACAATTTATTATGATCCTGCAAATGATTCTGCCTACAACTCACAAAGATCCACTCCTGTCAGAGCACCGGTTACAATATACTATGATCCACATACTATCATGGTCCCTTCTGCAGCTACTATCAGTCCAGTCACTATCACAGTGCCTGGGCCAGTACCTTATGAAAGCAGTAATGCCATCCCCTGGCATTACGGCTCCGATCTATACTGCGAAGGACAGAAAATCACTCTCGAATCATCAACTTCTTCACCACAAATAGACAATGTGGGGGGAGGCGGAGGCTTCACTCGAAGCGGACGTCTCTTTGCCCCGCAAATTCAAAGACCCATTGCTGAAGCAGAAGCTGCTGCCAAGGCAAAAGGGAAGAGCATGGTGCAAGAATAACAAGTTGTTAAAGAAGCTTTGAAAACCCCTTTTGATCAAGAGGTTGATGAATTCATGAGAATCATCAAGAAAAGTGATTACAAGATAGTGGACCAGCTTCACCAGATACCTTCCAAGATCTCCATTTTATCATTATTAATGTGCTCCGAGGCTCATCGGAACGCACTACTAAAAGTCTTGCACACAGCTTATGTGCCAGAGGAGATTACAGTCAATCAGTTGGAAGCTGTGGTTGGAAATGTTAACGCTAGTCATGGACTAGGATTTACCAACACTGATTTGACTACGGAAGGCCGCAATCACAACAAGGCTTTGCACATTACCATGGAGTGTAAGGGTGCAGTTCTTTCCCATGTACTGGTAGACACAGGGTCATCCCTCAATGTCTTACCTAAAAAAGCCCTTGTGAAGCTGGAGTATGAAGGATTGGCATTGCGTCCCAGCAACTTGGTAGTAAGAGCCTTTGACGGTTCTAAGAGATCAGTTCTGGGAGAAATTGAGTTGCCTATAACGATTGGCCCACAAACTTTCAAAACGACCTTCTACGTGATGGACATTCAGCCGGCCTACAGCTGTTTGTTGGGTAGACCTTGGATTCACGCCGCTGGCGCAGTTACGTCTACCCTTCACCAGAAGTTAAAATTCGAGTGGGAGGGCCAAGTCGTTACTATTTGTGGAGAGGAAGATATCTTTGTTAGCCATCTGGCTACATACAAATACATTGAGATGGATGGGGATATCCACGAAACTATGAGTCAAGGGTTTGAGGACTTGAACATAAATGAAGCATCCGATGTACCTGGAACCTCAATGACATCTTATCAACAAGCCCGGAAGGTTATTGAAGAAGGGACTGCCCAAGGCTGGGGCAAGTTGCTGCCCGTAGAGAAGAAGGAGGATAGATTTGGGTTGGGTTACAAACCAACTCAACAAGATCAAGCAGAGGCTGCTAAGGAGCCCAATTTTGTCAGTGGGGGGATGCTCACCCCCGATGCCGTGAACAACTTGGAAGACGAGGATGAAAGCGACCGCAACCTGGAGAGTTGGATACGTTCAAAGATCCCGGGGAGCAGTATCTCAAACTGGTCTTCCCAGGAAATTATAAGAGTTACTCCTGCAGAGTAATTATTATTTCCTGTATTTTTGAGCATGCATCAAGTCTTGCATCTTGCCCAAGATGACAAGACTCATTTTGTAATCGGGCCATCTGTAATTTTGTGCAACAAGATTAATCAATGAAATATCAGACATCTTTTGCAAATGAGTCTTTTTTCTTTTCCGCTCACTGTTTTTCCATTTTTCTTTTTGTACAAAAATAAATGGCAGTGTTTTCAAAATGTTAACTTCATTTCACTTTTTTAAACAAGATTAAAATCAATCACTAAAATGAACAAACTGAACCCTTGCAGAGAGTGCCTTCCAGACCGCACCGACAACAGCACGGCTATGACTTCGTATGACTTTGACAATCCAATCAATCAAGCTGATGAAGGGGTTGAAGAAGAGTATGAGCTTCATGAAGAGCTAGCCAGGTTGTTGAGACAAGAGGAGAAGGTTATCACTCCTCATCAGGAGGAGGTCGAAACGATTAATCTTGGTACAGATGAAGACGTGAAAGAGGTTAAGATCGGGGTCTGCTTACAAGACTCAGTAAAGAAACAACTGATTGATCTGCTTAAGGAATATGTGGATGTGTTTGCTTGGTCTTATCAAGATATGCCAGGGTTGGACACCGACATTGTTATGCACAAGCTGCCTTTAAGAGAAGAATGCCCACCGGTTAAACAGAAACTGCGCCGTACTCGCCCAGACATGGCAATGAAAATCAAAGAAGAGGTACAAAAGCAGTGGGACGCCGGGTTCCTTGCTGTAACTAGCTATCCACCGTGGGTTGCTAATATAGTACCTGTGCCTAAGAAAGACGGAAAAGTAAGAATGTGTGTTGACTACCGGGATCTGAACAGAGCCAGCCCGAAAGATGACTTCCCATTACCTCACATTGATGTATTGGTGGATAATACGGCTCAGTTCTCGGTATTCTCCTTCATGGACGGATTTTCAGGATACAATCAGATTAAAATGTCCCCTGAAGACATGGAGAAGACAACATTCATCACACCCTGGGGCATGTTCTGTTACAAGGTGATGCCATTCGGACTGAAGAATGCTGGCGCAACATATCAACGGGCTATGGTGACATTATTCCACGATATGATCCATAAAGAAATCGAATGTTATGTGGATGACATGATTGCCAAGTCCCTCACTGAGGAAGATCACCTGGTAAATCTGCTGAAGCTATTCAAGCGTCTGAGGAAGTACCAACTAAAGTTAAACCCCAACAAATGCACATTCGGGATACGATCTGGTAAGCTGTTGGGATTTATTGTAAGCGAGAAGGGGATTGAGGTTGACCCTGATAAAGTCAAAGCTATTCAAGAAATGCCTGCACCGAAGACAAAAAAAGAAGTTCGGGGGTTTCTAGGTAGATTGAACTACATTTCACGGTTCATATCTCACCTTACAGCAACTTGCGAGCCTTTGTTCAAGCTGTTAAGAAAAGAACAAACGATCAGGTGGAACGAAGACTGCCAGAGGGCCTTTGACAAAATCAAGGAATACTTGCAAGAGCCTCCAATCCTTATGCCTCCAGTTGAAGGAAGACCTCTAATAATGTACTTAACAGTATTAGAAGAGTCAATGGGGGTGTGTGCTGGGCCAGCATGACGAGTCTGGTCGAAAAGAGTATGCAATATACTACCTAAGCAAAAAGTTTACCGATTGTGAACAGCGTTATTCATTGCTCGAGAAAACTTGCTGTGCTTTAGCGTGGGCTGCTCGCCGACTGAGACAATATATGTTGACTCACACTACCTTATTGATCTCGAAGATGGACCCAGTTAAGTACATATTTGAGAAGCCAGCACTTACCGGACGGGTTGCAAGATGGCAAATGATCCTCACAGAATATGACATCCAGTACACATCTCAGAAAGCCATCAAGGGCAATGTACTGTCTGATTACCTTGCTGAGCAACCTATTGACGATTACCAGCCTATGAGATTTGACTTCCCTGATGAAGACATCATGTTCATAAAAGCAAAAGATCATGAAGAGCCTGTTCACACTGAAGGGCCTGACCCAAAAGAAGAATGGACTTTGATGTTTGATGGGGCTGTTAATATGAATGGTCGTGGTGTTGGTGCAGTACTCATTACACCTAAGGGAGTTCACATGCCTTTCTCGGCGAAACTCACTTTCAACTGCACTAATAACGAAGCTGAATACGAAGCTTGCATTATGGGTCTTGAGGAAGCCATTGACCTCAGGATCAAGACATTGACTGTATTTGGAGATTCAGCTCTGGTAGTTAATCAGACCAACGGCAAATGGTACACACACCAGGATCATCTGATACCTTACAGGGATTATACAAGGAGGTTATTGACTTTCTTTACAACAGTCAAGCTTGAGTATATCCCTCGGGACGAGAATCAGTTTGCAGATGCTCTGGCTACCATTTCATCCATGATCAAAGTTCAAGCTGCCAACTTTGTACCTCAAATTCCAGTGTCCAGACTTGACAGACCAGCATATGTGTTCGCATCAGATGTTGTCAAAGATGATAAGCCTTGGTTCCATGACATTAAGTGCTTCTTGGAGGATCAAACATACCCACCTGGGACATCTTCCAATGATAAGAAGACATTAAGAAGGCTTGCTGGTAGTTTCTTCCTGAATGCTGATGGTTCCCTGTATAAGAGAAACTTTGATATGGTACTCCTCAGATGCGTTGATAGAACAGAAGCAGACTTACTAATGCATGAAGTGCACGAAGGATCCTTTGGTACCCATGCTGGAGGACATGCAATGGCCAAGAAATTGCTAAGATCAGGTTATTACTGGATCACAATGGATGCCGACTGTTGTGCTTACGCCAGAAAATGCCATAAATGCCAGATTTATGCAGATAAGGTGCATGTGCCTCCCAATCCTTTGAATGTGATGTCTTCACCCTGGCCCTTTGCTATGTGGGGCATTGACATGATTGGCAAGATCGAACCGAATGCTTCTAATGGCCACAGATTCATCCTGGTTGCCATCGACTATTTCACCAAGTGGGTCGAAGCAGCTTCATATGCAAATGTTACAAGACAAGTGGTAGCCAGATTTCTGAAGAGAGATATCATCTGTCGATACGGAGTTCCCGAGCGAATCATTACTGACAATGGTTCCAACTTGAACAACAAAATGATGGCAGAGCTGTGCCGGGACTTCAAGATCCAACACCACAATTCTTCTCCTTACAGGCCAAAGATGAATGGCGCTGTTGAGGCGGCTAATAAGAATATCAAGAAGATTATGCAGAAGATGGTAGTTACCTACAAAGACTGGCATGAAATGCTACCGTTTGCCTTGCATGGGTACCGTACGTCAATCAGAACATCCACTGGGGCAACACCGTATCAACTTGTGTATGGTATGGAAGCAGTCCTACCTGTTAAAGTTGAATTACCCTCCCTACGGGTACTGATGGATGTTAAGCTGAACGAAGCAGAATGGGTTCGGTCCCGATACGAACAACTGAGTCTGATTGAAGAGAAAAGATTGGCTGCAATCTGTCATGGGCAGTTATATCAGAAAAGAATGAAGAAAGCCTTCGATCAGAAAGTCAGGCACCGAGAGTACCAAGTAGGAGATCTTGTGCTGAAAAGAATCCTCCCTCCTCATACAGACCACAGGGGCAAGTGGACTCCGAATTATGAAGGACCATTTGTAGTGAAGAAAGTTTTCTCTGGTGGAGCACTGATGCTCAGCACTATGGATGGTGAAGGCTTCCCGTCCCCTGTGAATTCAGATGCAGTTAAAAAATACTTCGCAAAAAATGACCCGCTGGACATAAAAACAGAATGTAGGTCCAGGCAAAAATAGGGCATCCCGGCGAGTCAAAAACAGAATAAGAGACTCGGGCAAAAATAAGGGAAAAATAAACAAAAAATGTACACCCGCTGAGTTGAAAAGCCGCATTGGACAACTCAGGCAAAAATGGGTATCCCGATGGATTGAAAACCCGAAAGGGCGATCCATGCAAAATAAGGGAATAAGCGAACAACTGCATACTGAATTCGTCTGTATCACTCACAACTTGGTAAGCTTCAGAAGGATCAAGCTTCTTTCAGAATCAGCCTCCTTCAGAAAGCAAGACGAGAAGAACGTCAAATGTCATACGAGTCATAGCAAAAGGGAAGCTCCTTGAAGCGTTGTCAACATTGCCAGCATTTTGTTTCTCAATTTGTAACAATCTCCTCATTTCGGGGGATATGTTTCTTTGACTGTATCTTGCCAATTCAGGGCACACAAATTAATAAAAGCAGATTTTCAGTCACATTTCGTCTTGTACATTTTTATTTGCAAAAAATGTCTGATGTCTCTAAAAAACTGATTGCATAAATACAGATGTTTTTCTTCTAAAAAATACGTGCTTGCAGGGAATATACTTACTCTCGGGAGTGTCTAAACTCCTATGATGGAATCCGGTAAGGGATACCTCGGGATTACTTATGTGTTTCTCTGTCTTTTCAGGATTTGCAGATACTCAAAGCGCAACATGGGGCATGTAAGCTTCATCCCAGCGAGCTGACAAATCAACACTCACTCAGTCTTAGCACCCGAAGTGCTTTCTCCCCAGCTGAGTTGCCACTTGTTACTTCTCCCAGCCGAGGTGCCAACCAGTCCTCTTCCTCAGCCAAGTACAATATCCAGGGAACCATCTCCCCCACAGAGCTTTAGCCTCTGTCCAGAAGAGCAACGCATGAAGGAATCACAACAGAGTGACGAAAAGCTTCTACAAACCCCAGCTGGGTCTCTCATTTACTGGAATAGGTCTATCATTGACCCGTTTTCCCCAAGAAAGATCATCTTGTCAGATCTACCAATGATCTCATCCCCAGCTGGGATGTCCATTTCAAGCAGATCAACCAGAGATCTTCGCAGCAACGGGATCCGAATCCCGGATTGGTATCCTTGCATAATCATAGCATTCGCATCATATTCCTCACAGAGCGTAGCATTCCGTCTAATATGGAGCATTACGACAAAAATCCACATATTGCATAATCATAAGCCATGATCCGAATCAAACACTTGTGAATATTGATAATCCATCAACGATATACAGAATGCTCACCAGATTCCCCAGCGGAGAGCTCAAGCAAAAGCAGTTTGACTTGCATTCACAAACACCAGTATATACTCCTTGTGGCACTCGTCCGTGTCATACCCCCAACATAAAGCCGAAGCATCCCCTTTGCACTCACAGATACTTATACATACACAACTTTCTTGACACTCGTCCGTGTCACCTTCCTCAGCACAGTAACCATAAACACTTTGTATATCAAATACTTATTTATACTATACCTTCCTCTTTGTAACACTCGTCCGTGTCACTCTCCCCAGCAGATTAAACACTCATCTATACACCACTCATACTTATCTCACTTATACAGATACTCGTCCGTATCTTGTATACACCATTTATATCCCCGCAGATTTAACACTAGTCCGTGTTCTTTGTTAACCAATTGGTACTCGTCCGTACCATCATCTCAGAACATGTGTCAAGCGTTTGTTTCTACCTGATACTCGTCCGTATCATAGTCTTAAGGATGCTCGTCCGCATCTTTAATCCATACACTGTGTCCAACACTCATGTCTTTTTGAATATAGACACTCGTCTGTGTCTACCATTCCCCAGAAGAGTCCCTTCAGATTCAACACTCGTCTGTGTTCTTTGTTAACCAGTTGGTACTCGTCCGTACCATCATCTCAGAACGCGTGTCAGTATTTTTTTCTACCCGATACTCGTCCGTATCGTAGTCTTAGAGATGCTCGTCCGCATCTTTAATCTATACACAAACATCTAAACACTTATACCTTTTATTTCTTGGACATAAACACTCGTCCGTGTTTACATTTCCCCAGTAGATAGCCAGCAAAGCAAATTTTCTTTTTATCTGACGTTCGTCCTACGTCATGATAAACTTTGAGAGCAGCCGTCCCCTGCTAGGTGATCGTCCTTCACCTCTTGATGATCGTCCTTCATCATGCTCATCTGATGGCCGTCCCCATCGTTGATCTTTTCTATCCGACATTCGTCCTATGTCGTGATTTTAGCAGCCGTACCCTGCCAGGTGATCGTCCTTCACCTCTTGATGATCGTCCTTCATCATTTTATCCGATGGCCGTCCCCATCGTTGATCTTGTTATCTGACATTCGTCCTATGTCATGATAAACCCTGAAAGCAGCCGTCCCCTTCTAGGTGATCGTCCTTCACCTCTTGATGGTCGTCCCCCATTATGCTCGTCCGATGGTCGTCCCCATCGTTGACCTTTTATCCGGCATTCGTCCTATGTCGCGATATTTTCGGCAGCCGTCCCCTTCCAGGTGATCGTCCTTCACCTTGGATGACCGTCCCTCATCTTATCCCCAACAGAGCAGCCGTCCCCTGCTATGTGATCGTCCTTCACCTTTGATGATCGTACCTCATCATCTGTTTATTTCATTTATTCTTTAACCCGATGGCCGTCCCCGTCGTGGCCCCTTTTCCTTTTCCTGATGATCGTCCTTCATCAGTTTAGCCCGATGGCCATCCCCATCGTTGGTTACCTTACTTTATGAACTTGATGGCCGTCCCCGTCATTGTTCATTAATCCCCAGAGAATATTATAACCTTACTTGATGGCCGTCCCCATCATAATCCCTTTTATCCCCAGCATGTCGGCCGTCCCCGTCATTGCTTTATTTTCCGCACTTTTCCAGCATGTCGGCCGTCCCCGTCATTGCTTTATTTCCCGCATTTTCCCCAACGTGTCGGCCGTCCCCGTCATTGCTCTTTCCCCAGCAGTCGTCCCCTGCTCGACGGTCGTCCTCCGTCGCCCACACTTTACAATATACTTTATTTTCTTTTACAATCTATATCCCTTTTCTTCTTCATTCTGTGAGTGCAAATTTTGGACTGTCTTTGGTATTCAACCACAAGTTATCTTGTTTGCCTGTTAAGCCGTTGCTTACACCCTGCACAGCTAACTCATGTTTGAATAGGGGCAGCTGTAAACACCCCAAATTTTCCCTTACCCATTCACATCATGGCTTGTGATCATTTCATATGCATAAACTCAATCATAGCATCTCATATCACATTTTTGATTCATTGCATTGGTTCAAAGTCATCTGCACCTAGGGTTTGTGATCTGAGCAATCCAAGAGCTTCTTGAGCCACTCCAGAGGCCATCAATCACTTCAAAGGGGTCCATGTATGTTCAAGCATCATATTATATCCCCTCAAAGTCAAGAATGTCAAAGAATCACAAGAACTGAGAATGGGATGGAAGCAGAGCCAGGCTTGACTGCACAGATGACCTAAAATTAGGGTTTTGGTTTCAGAGGCCATAACTCCAAATTTTTTGGTCATTCTTGTTTCTATTGGTCTCTATATGGTATAGGGAGTATGCATATCAATTTTCATGAAGAAATTCCATGGGGAAGTCATCTGATCAAGAGTTGACTTTCTGGGCAAGTCAGTGCAAAATCAGGGCATCTGAGGCCCCCAATGACCCAACCAAAGGGTGTTCTTCATCATTTTGATTGTATATGATCTTTATTTGATCATAGAAGAAGTTGGAAGTTCACAAAATTGAATAATTTCAAGTCTTTTGCAAAGTTGACTTTTTGGGAAAGTTGACTTTTTAATGAAATTGCCATTTTGAGAAACTTTTTCAACCCTTGCTTTTTGATTCAAAAATGCTTCAAATGAGAAAACTTTGGTCATGAAAGTTGTAGATTGGATCATTCCCTTTTCAAAAAGTACAAGAACTCTTTCTAATTCATTTTGGATCAAAAGTTATGGCCTTGCAAAGTTGGATAAAATCATTGAAATTTCACTTTTGCACAAGATGGAAAACTTGCAAAACCTCATGCCAAGGCCAAAGATGACTTCAAAGTGACTTCTAATCTTCATACAAACACAATGCAATGCCTAAAACTCAGATTGGCCCAAGAAATTTCTCATTTTCATGCCTTGATATCCAAGTATCATAAACCATTTTTCATGAAAATCACAAAGAGGGAAATCTTGCAAGAAGGTTTCTTTTGGTTTTGTTTGGTCTCTAACCATTATCAAAGTGTCATAACAACATTATGAGATGCATTTTGCTGCATATTTCTCAAGAGATGTCACATGTTCATGGCCAAAAGTCACAAAATGTCACAAGTTGCAAAGTTGCAAAATATGTGAGATCTCACCCTTCATCCATTACAACTCACCTCAACTGATCCAAGAGCCATCCTTGAACTCAGCTGAGGCAATCCAAGCCAGAAAATCAGCTCTGCCACAGCCTATGCCTCAAGTACACCTAACCATGACTTTTTGCATTTTCTCCCATGCTTTTGGAATAGTGACCAGCAGCCTCTACTAACCTGCTCCACAGCCTACTCATACTTTATGGGAGTGATATAGCAGCTCATTCAGCATAGAAACACACACAATCCAACTTGCACAAAAATCTGTCACAAACTTCTTCTTTGAATTTTTCTTCACACAACCATCAAACTTCACTTGTTTTTTCACCAACAAGTCACAAATCACCCTTAGAACAAAAACCACCCCCTGAAACAGCTGGAAACATCACACACAAAGACTTTCATTTCTGCTACACCAGAGAAAAACAGCCATAATCTGCCACTTCACAAGTTTTCTAAGCTTCATTCCATCATCAGGAGGATCATTGGAGCTTGTTTGAAGCAAAGGGCTGGCCAGAAAGTTCCACAGTTCAAAGCTCCAATTCAGGTATCATCAAGAACATTTTTTTTAGAAATGCAATCTCTTGTTATAGGATGATAGAGTTTGTTTCACTCATCATGTTAAGCTTTGAAATACTGAAAATGGTTGAGAAATGAGTGTTTATGCATGTTTTGAAGTTTTTGCAGTGTTCTTGATTTTGCTCAAATCTTGTTGTTGATGCATTATAAATGTGATCTTATGATTGATTCATGTTTGGGGTGGGTAGAGGATGAAACCTGGAGAGTTAAAGCACTTAGAACAGCCTAAGGAATGAGTTTGGTTATGCATTTTTGGAAAAAACAGCATAATGAATCGATTCATTCTAGCTTGAATCGATTCATTCTGTTGAATGGTTCCTGGATTTCGCAAAATGAATCGATTCATCCCATTATGAATCGATTCATGCTGTTCTGTTTTCTCAAAAATTGATCATTATGAATCGATTCATCCCATTATGAATCGATTCATTCTTCTGTTAACCAATTATAATTCATTTTGTTTGTATTTTATTTGCATGAATTTTAAAAAATAGAAAAACACTTTGAAAAATTCTGAAATTTTTTTGTCAAACATTTCATTAATTTTCAGAACCCAAAAATATTTTTATTTTTATTTTTTGCATTAAAAATTATTTTTAAATTATTTAAATGTTTATTTTTAATTATTTAATGAAAATTAATTAATTAAAAATACATTTAAGTATTTAAAAATCACAAAAAAATTCACATTGCGTTTTAAAACATTTAGAAACATTATCAAACTCTCAAAACAAATTTATTTTTGGTTCTTGACTTATTTTGACAATTTTCATTGGAATTAAATTTGTTTAAAAGCAATATTTTGATTCAAACTTGGAAAAATCCATTCCGCCTAACCATTGAGAGTTTGATGATGGTTCTTCTTGCATTACATCCTTAATGGCATGTAGTTTATAGGATAAATTTGGTTTGAATTGATCTTGCATTTTCAATTTGTTTGGTATTTTTCTTTGTGAGGTACCCCAAAACCCTAGTAATCTTAGGAAATTCATAACTTTCACTAGGTTAAGAGTTAGATCCCCTCCTTTGGGCAGTGAACTTGTATAGGTCTAGGGTATCTTTGAATGCATTTTCAAATTTTTATCATGATGTTTGCTTCTGGTTTTGAATTTTGTTTTGTGCATTGATCATAAACCCTAATTTGTGCCCTCCTTTGCATCCATTTCTCATTTGCTTGCATCCATTGACTTGTCATGACATTTTGTGCATCCATATGACATATAAGACATCTTAGGACATATTAGAATCATGTTTGATCATTGAATCTTTCATTTTCCATGTTATGCATTCATATCATTTCATAAACTTTCATGAACTTTCATGCCTCCTTTCATGCTTCATTTGCATTCTTGCTCTTGTATGATCATCCATGTGCACCTTGTATGCTCTCATATCATCTCATAGCATCATTTGCATCATGTATTTTCTTCTGACTTTGTCTTGCATCATGCCATTTCATCTCATTTTGCATTGCATTTCATTTCTTTCACTAACTTTTCAGGTGGTAAGTTGCTTTGAGAAGTGAATTTGCCTTCACTTCTCACAATATCTTTTCATCTCTTTCATGCTTCCCTTTCTGCATTTTGTATGTGTATTGGATTGAACTTGCTCATTCATGTTCATCTCTTACCTTCTTTCTTCAAGCAACTTGTCTTCTTAAGTGAAGCAAGTTGTTTTGCTTCTCTTTGCTCCTTTCATCTGCTTCCTGGTGGTTTCTCTGAAGATCTTTCTTGCAAACCTCATTAACCCTAGGAATAACCAAGAATGACAATAATTAGGGATTGATTAGTCCCCCATTTAGCTTTTTACCTTTGTGTCATCTTTGAGTCTTCTCCTCTCATCCCATAATCAGGGACTAAACCCTAAAGGTCTTAAGGCTTTGTGATTAAACTTATGCCTGCATCCTTCTATTAGGATGAAGTGTATAACTTTAATCCTAAGTGTTAAACCCTTAATGTGTTTAAATCCCTTAATCAATCCACTTAATAATCATCAAGACATAAAGCTTGTAACTTGGGCCTTGCATTAGGGTTCTAATTCTTCCTTAACTGGTTAAGAAGGACTAACCCTAGTGTTAATGGACAAGTCCCCCTCAAGTTGTCTTACCAATCATAAAACTCACTTCTTCATCCTATCATTAACTAAAATCCATCTAATAAAGGCTTTGTTTTGTCATGATTTTAATCCCTAATCATGGATTAAGTTGAGGAGCTTTCCTCAGCTTAAACATTCTCATCTATTATCCTTCTATTAGGATGGTGTAATGAGTCTGTTTAACCCTTGATTATGGCTTAATATCATTACTTAACACTAAACAAAAACCACAAAAACATCTAAATAATCACAAGTAGGTTAATGATCTTAACCCTACATCATGGAAATTAAGTGTGAGAAGCTGACTTCACACTTAAGGTATTCTCATTACCCCTAATCAGAGGGAAGATGTGATGAGTTTACTAAACCCATTGGTTTAGGCTTAAGCTCATTAATCTATGACAAACATCCAAAAGCAATAAAAGACTGAAAACTCAAAAACAAACAATAATCTTCTCCTCCGGGATTCTTTTCTCATCACCTTCACTCACAACCGAGAACTCGCTTCTTCTGCCTAATGCAAGACAGTTTGCACCTGAGCCAGACAGGTCATACACTTGAGCATAGGCAAGTAAGCAGTTCACAAGTCAATTTTTTTTTCTTTCTTTCAGTCTCTTTGGGTCGAACTACGGTGTTCTGACTTCCTCATTGCACGAGAGGATACGTAGGCATAACCTAACAGTTATCGAACAAAAGTCTCTGTATATTCCCCCTCTTTCCAGCATCATTCTTTTAGCCTCATAATCTTGAGCAATTCATTCTCATTCCTACACTGACACATCATTTATACACTTTACACTTCCTTTACACTGACACCTGTACATTTTGTTTTCCAGCCCTTTTATACACAGATTGCACTGACACTACCCCTTTAAAACACAAATCTTTTAAGCGTGGATCCCGTCGAGTACGACGGACAATCTGGGTGCTAATACCTTCCCAGGTTGTAACCAACCCCCTTTCTCAGTCTCTCTGGTTCGCAACCATCTTATCCATATCTTTCTAGGTCTATGCAGCATTGCCTTTCCTCCGGGATAAAAATGCCTAGCTGGCGACTCTTTTCATTCCCTGTGAGTTCACTCCTGTGTGTTCTCACATCCTCCTTTCGCCGACCGTTCGCGTCTGTACCCCATTTGACCCGGCTTCATTTGGTGGGAGCGACAACGGGTAAACGAGCGATGGCTGCATCTTTAGACGGAGACCTAGAGTCTTCCCTCCTCGGTCGTAAAATCCCGGTAGCACCTGAAACGCAGACAGAAAGAGTGAATTCGACGTCATATCAAATCCACCCTTCCACCGCAGGTCAAGTGAAAGGGCGTAGCAGCAACGGACACTGACAACGTGGTTGACGCAAAGATACGCGTGTTCTTAAGAGACCGGGCAGAAAGCTCATATATGCTTATGCAAATATTGCCCGACATATGTAATTTCTGCCCGGGACAGTCTAACCCTAACCCTATTTTTACCATCTATAGTCCATTTTACTATTCCTAAGTCAAATCTAACCAACCTACTACAGGTATAACATGCATTTGCAGATATTTGACACAAAAAGAGGGAAAAATAATGGATTAAAGAAGCAAAATGGTACCTGACATATGTGGAATTGAGAAAGAGACGGCGGCGCACAAACAAAGACGGTGGTTCAGGCGGCAAGACGGGCAGACAAAGGAGGATTCTTCAGAGCTTCCGGTGAACGTAGGAGCGAAAAAGTGAAAACGTAGCAGCAACGGACACTGACAACGTGGTCGACGCAAAGATACGCGTGTTCTTAAGAGACCGGGCAGAAAGCTCATATATGCTTATGCAAATATTGCCCGACATATGTAATTTCTGCCCGGGACAGTCTAACCCTAACCCTATTTTTACCATCTATAGTCCATTTTACTATTCCTAAGTCAAATCTAACCAACCTACTACAGGTATAACATGCATTTGCAGATATTTGACACAAAAAGAGGGAAAAATAATGGATTAAAGAAGCAAAATGGTACCTGACATATGTGGAATTGAGAAAGAGATGGCGGCGCACGAACAGAGACGGTGGTTCAGGCGGCAAGACGGGCAGACAAAGGAGGATTCTTCAGAGCTTCCGGTGAACGTAGGAGCGAAAAAGTGAAAATGAAGTCACTCAACTTCATTTTATAGTCCCAGGCGCGTGGGCCAACGCACTAGGTCATCATTGCCTAATGCCTACGCCGCCTTTGCACACAAAACGAAGCGACACCATTAAGTCTGAAACACGTCTATCCAAAAGGAAACTGAAACGACGTCGAGCATCTGTCCATCAACCCTACTCATCAAGACGTCCTGTCCCCGCATCAAGCCCTCGGCTTTTACGAGAAAGGTGCGCATCCGACGATTACTTTTCATCCCCGACACTGCCGTGGAAAGAGGAGCGTTGCGAGCAGGTCTATTGGAATCTTCCATGCCATACGCCCACGCTTCTTCCTCGACACGGGAATCCCGGTTGCAATACAAGTCATCACTCTAACTCAGAGACTCGACTTGGGGGGCTCCTGTTCTGGACTGGGCCATGACGGGATGGACGACACGGCCCAATACGCGTCGGGCATAGGCCCATACATCCGGGCTGATGAACGTGTCGGGCAAAAGCCCAGGACATCCGAGTTGATGACGCTTCACCTCGACATCCCACTACGTGTCGAGCAGAGACACGCGCACACCATCAACTGACCTTCCTTCATACGTCACCTACCTATACTACGAGCACACGAGCTATGTCGGGCAGAAGTCATGTCTGCCAACTCGTCTGCCACGTCACCCAACTACCCTGCTTTATCTCCTGAGGGATAGGGGCAGTTGGACCAAGGAGCAGACCTTTGGTCTAGGTCTTCACGCTTCTTACGCGTTCCTTGGCAGCTCCTCCTTGGGCCTAGTAAGATCAGGCCCATTAGGAGCCTTGGCCCAGCGCTGGGGGCTCAATATAAATACCCTTTCATAGTAAAGGGTCAGGTATTCTAACTCACTAAAAAACAACCTTGATTTCCTGTACCTCTTCTGACTTAAGCATTGGAGCACTTTGCAGGTACACCCCCTCTCTCAACCATTCTCTGGCCCAGTCTTCAAATCCTTGGAAGGCCCTCCTGATCAGGTAAGATCAAATATACAACATGTGTTTCATATACGACACACAAAAATACAATCACAACATGATATCTAGAGTTGGTTGACCCACTGTTTTCCAGAATATATTTTTTTCGTTTCTGCAAATTATTTGGCCATTCACGACACTACACGAGCGCAACACCGCTCCCGGAGACCTTTTTCGACGAAGTAACTATATCGCCGACATCGTCTCCTTCCGATCGATCAATACCCAAAATCACCACCACGATCCGCCGTCTCGCCAACACCGCCTAAACCCTAAACCATAAATCCTAAACTCTATACCATAAAGCAATAAAAAATCATGGGTGATACCAATTCCATCACTTTTACTAAGGTTCCACTTATCCCATGTGAGAAACTCACCGGAACATCCAATTATAATATATGGGTTGGAGATGTCAAAATGTGGTTTCACAGTTAAGGATATGAGGATCACTTAACTACAAAATTCGATAGTATTCCCGCTGCCAAACACAATAAGTGGAAACAACCTGACGCTTCTTTATGCATTGTATTATGGTTTTCCATAACAACTAATCTCCTAACACAATATTAAGCCTTTACCACTTGCTATGAGGTTTGGGAAAAAGGCTAAGAAAGTGTTCTCCAATGATGTCCACAATCTTTGCAGTGTCATCACTAAACTCAACTATGTGAAATTGGAGAATATGGATATGCAAGCCTATCTGAGTAAGCTTGATGCGTTAAAGGCAAATTTTACAACCCTGATGCCCTTTACCAAAGATCCAACAACTTATGCTGAACAACAAAGTAAGTATTTCATGATCATGCCACTTGCCGGACTACCATTAGAGCTTGATTCCGTCCTGAACCAGATTTTATTAGGACCCAATGTTCCTAACTATGAAGCAGTTAGTGAACAACTGTTGTGTTTGGGTACACCTTACACCTTTGGACCAGTCTCCATTCTATCTTCCACTGAATCATCTGCTCTTTCTTCCCACTATCATGGTCGTGGTGGACGAACCAGAGGACAGGGTGGACAACATCATGGTATTCGCTGTAACTATTGCAATCATTACGATCACATTGAATCTGATTATAGTACAAAGACAAGAGAACAACAACGACAACCACGAGTCGCTACCGCTGCTCATTCGGATAACACTAAAGACATTATTAATCCAACCGTTGATTACAATGATTTTCTCCAATTCAAAGCATCCTATCAACCATCATCATTATCTGTCGTTGTTGCTAAGTCGGGTAATCTTGTAGCCTTTGTATCTACATCTTCTCTTGGTTCTCCGGTCGATGACTCTGGTGCTTCTGATCATATGACTGGTAAAAAAATCCCTTTTATCTCACTTGTCTTATTCTGATTCATTGCCCTCGTTCACTATGAATGATGCTTATAAAATCAAAGTTCAAAGTCTGGGTCAGGCACATCCACTTCCAAATCTGTCTTTAGATTCCGTTCTTTACATTCATGGTTGTCCTTTTAATCGGATATATATTCACAAGCTTACTCACACTCTTGATTGTTTTGTCATTTTTAATGATAATTCTGTTTATGTTCAGGATCGACGTACAAGAGAGGAGATTGGAGCAGGGAGTGAATCTGGAGGATTATATCATCTATCTCCACAAGTGGCATGTGGTTTGATTGCCTCTCAAGACCTTACACATCAATGTTTGGGTCATCCTAGTTGAAATTCTGGTTATGTAGATACTGCAAAGTCATATCTTAATGTTAAGACAATGATTATTGCACTTTAGTGAACAAAAGAATTACACAGTTGCTGTTTTGAAGTAGTGCAACACAAATACCAACAGATGTCAAGACAACATGTTGGGACATCTCAATCAAGAACAACATACAAAAAAACTGTAAATCTGCAGAATATAAAGAACACAGATAATTGTTGACCCATTTTAGTTTTAACAAACCTACATCTATGAGATACCAATCTAGGACGAAGACTCCATTAAGTTGTAGCATTATTACAAAGTTAAACTCCTCTGTTTACAAATTTGGCTCATAATAATTACCCTAATGAACATCTTTACCAAAGTTAAACTCTAGTCGTTTACAACTTTGATATGAGAGACCACTCGCATCCCTCACAACCGCGTTACATCTGTCTTCTGCCATCACAGAACATGTCACGGTTTCTTGACCTACAAATTATCCTCGACTAGCTTCACAGCTTCGTCCAAGAATAATACAACAACCATTACCTAAAGGCTTCTAGAAGTGTACATGCAACTATGTCGTCCTCTCTGCATCTCATACTGCAGATTGGAACTACAACCCTAAGAGCCAACGACTTTCAAAACCTAAACCCTTATTTTCTACAAAAGAGAACTAGGTTACAATTGTTACATAAGGCATAATTAACTCTAGGTCTACGTCTTCATATTTATAGTCTTTTGTTGTTCCCTGGGCCTTCTATCTTTGATCCTTGATCCAGTCTTTTTAGGAGTGAAACAAATCTTGAAAAGATTTGTTACTAAATTAAACCCGCTGAAGTAATATTTCAGGATATCCTATTAACATGATTGGACACCTTTTTTAACATCTTTGACTTCTGCGTTTCCTTCACCTTTAGGTTTTACCAAATTTCTGTCAAACACTAGTAGCTTTCAGCCTCCCCCTTTTGACAAATTTTGGCTAAAACCTTCTCACTGAATTCTTCATGCCTGTTGGTATGTATGGGGTGGGATTTAAAGCATGCTCCCCCTCAATTCTTTGTCTTATTTTAATAAAAAATCTTCTTCTTCTAGGCATAAGAGAACCATTAATAAGAAGCAAAGTTCAAGTTCGTAACACAGAGTATACATCACATGTAACTCAGGTCAAAAGACACAACCTGCTTCATAACTCAGATCACAAGACACAATTAGATAGAAATATATATTAAGATGACAGGACATCATCTTTCCTTTGTACCATTCTTGCACTACCACTACTTGAATGAACCCAAAAACTAGAACATAATTCTTCTCCCCCTTTTTAGCCAAAACTTGGCAAAAATAACCAAGACAACTCCAAATCCAGGAACAACCCATCCAGACTTTGAAGAACGCCATCGAGTACTTTACTTGAAAGTAGGAAAAATATGAGACCAAGAAATGTCACAACAATCCAATTTATAGCAACAATAAAATGCTCTACATAATATTAATTAAATTTAATAGGGTTCTGGTGTGCTCTGAGAGTTTTCAATTAAAGTATTTAGAGCAACTGACCAACTTAAATTAATTAATTAAGTATTATTTGACTCAGAAGTTTTATTAAATATTTGACTCAGAGACATTTTTGGATACTCTTAATTTGGACCCGTTAGAGTACTAACTATTGTATATTAGTATAATATACTTTGTTTGTTATAAAGAAAGAAAAGAAGGGTTTTATAAGAAAGAATAAAAAACTTGGTAAGAGGAAGAAAGAAAAGGAAATAAGAAGGAAACCTAGAAGAGAGGAAGAAGCTCTTGGAAGAGGAAGAAGTTTGTGAAGAAGCTTGCCATGATTCTCAAATCACCATCTTCGTCAAACTCCTCGTTGTTTGCAAGGTGGATTCATAGCTAAAAACTTTTATTTTAGTTTTGAATGAGTTATGAGTTTTAGGTTTTTGATAGAAAATCTTAGAATCTGAAGTTTAAACAGTTGAAAACCGATAAAAATGCTTGAGCATGCTGACACTAGACATAAGAACCTTAGTTGAGAATGTTTAGAGGTTTGGTGATGTTATGAAGTGATATTGGGAGGTTCTGTTATGTGAAAACGTGTTTTTATTGCCACTGGTTTCTGGTTAACCGGTTAACCCAGGGTGTTAACCGGTTAACGCAGCTGATATATGCCTCTGGATTCTGTTTTTTGGTGTGGTTAACTGGTTAACCTCAGGCGTTAACCGGTTAACACTGTAGGTGTTGGAAAATATTATTTTGGTTCAAACTTTGAAAATTCATAACTTTTTACTCGGGTATCCTTTTGAGACAAACTTTATATCGTTTTAAAGCTAAAAACATGTACTATCTTATGATGTCAAGAAATATTATTTTTACTCGACTTTTACCCGACTTTTCTAATTAACCGAAATTATGTTAGTTAGGAAATTGTGAGATAAAGGAAATAAAATGGTATAACTTATGAGATGACTAGGATTACCCTAGGTCGTTGCGAACCATTAGCACATTATACACTAGGCCACCGTAATAGTATGGTGTAAGTCTTGAGGTGGGTAAATCTGGGTCCCACGGGAAGCATCCACAAGACTTGAGGTGTGTAAGTACTCCTTCTGAGAAGTTTGAGTAAGTCTTGAGGTGACTAGATCTTGGTCCCACAGGAAGCATCTGTAAAGGCTTGAAAGAGTACTAAATGGGGTTCTTTGGGGAGTCTTGTGTAAGTCTTGAGGTGGGTGGATTTAGGTCCCACGGGAAGCATCAGTGTAAGTCTTGAGGTGGGTGGAACTAAGTCCCACGAGAAGCATCCGTAAAGACTCCAGTCGAGTATTGTATCAGGTCCTCCGTATAGTCTGGTGTAAGTCTTGAGGTGAGTAGATCTTGGTCCCAAGGGAAGCATCTGTAAAGGCTTGAGGTATCGTTGGTGAGATTGGTAGTGACTTGAGGTGGGTGGATCTTGGTCCCACGAGAAGTCTTTCCCGAGGAAGTATAGTGTAAGTCTTGAGGTGGGTGGATCTTGGTCCCACGGGAATCATATGTAGAGACTTAGGTAGTGACTTGATGTGGGTGTTACACCGAGTCCCACGGGAATCCTTGTCGATAACACTTGAGGTGGGTATTCCCTTGAGTCCCACGTGAAATGTTGAGAGCGTTGTATGGACGTGTCCATCTTGTTTTGGTTCCTTGTAGAAAAAGTGACCAAAGACCCGAGTAGTATTAGAATTGAACCCTTAGAGCCGAGAGAACTCTAAGATAGGGAACCCACTGAGATGTTATTATCTCACCCCATTATTGTTGTTGCTTTTCAGGTTTCTTTTGCAGGTTTGATTTACAAGTGGAGCTATGCTCGGGATGTTTCAAGAGAAGCATTGATTTAGATTATGTTGTGTATTTTATCTTTATACAATAATGAATATTGTATTGATCTTAGCATTTTTGTTTTAGTATAATTTCCATGTCTTGCACCATAGTTGTATTGTTTTTTGTATTGGTCAAGAATGTGAATTATGCTATTAGGCACTTATGATGGTGTCAATACCAAAAATAAAACTTGTATGATATTATTCTAGATGTATATATTATATGGGCGTTCTTAGCCTCCAACTGTTGCAAGCCAATCTAGGCATGCATGGATCCACTAACCTATTGTACAATGTGTGCAACTTGGTACACCAAGAAAACTCTCAATTTCTAGCAGACAAGATCTTGAAAATTAATGAAAACTTACAGTATGTCCTCATAGAGATAGAAACATATAAGGAGGGACTTTAGACATCTATCTCCCCGTGATACCAAAGGAAATTCTCACCAGAGTGACCA
Source organism: Lathyrus aphaca (assembly GCA_963966055.1). Classification (NCBI taxonomy): domain Eukaryota; kingdom Viridiplantae; phylum Streptophyta; class Magnoliopsida; order Fabales; family Fabaceae; genus Lathyrus; species Lathyrus aphaca. The sequence continues at coordinate 67,791,212 of OZ014525.1, read as the reverse complement.
CACAACATGAAGTTACTTCATGATCTCCAAGCCTCCACCAAATTAGGGGACACAAGACTCCTCATCCCAATTTTCAAATAAAAACTCCAATAAGATTTTAGAAGACATAAAGTCAAAAAAACACTTTTTATTTGTAGAACATCCTTATAAAAACAAATAAGACAAAGCAGTGAACCAGGTATTCTTAGAAAAGAAAAGGCTTGAATTGTCTAAGGGAAATTGCGTGGACGAACTCTCACACGTGCTCTAGGCATACCGAACTACACCATTTTTCAACAATCATTGAAACTCTTTTTGAACTTACATATGGAAATGATGTCGTCACCCCGTCGAAGTGGAAAACTTAGACAGAGAATGGTGCAATCCTTGTAAAAAAAAGGACAATTTCGAAGCAATTAGGAATGAGTTAGACTTCCTAGAAGGAATAAGAATGTCCATTAGTCTCATGAGCGTCGTCATCAAACAAGTTGACTTACTAATAAAACTTATAATTGATTATTATACAGCTAAAGTGAAACTCATATTTCCATTTGATGTTGATGATGCTAGAAATAATGAGTAGTTTTCTTGATAAACGTCTTATTTCCTACTTTCATATGCTTTCTTTTTGTCATTATTGCATTATTATAATAAAAAAATCATTTTTTATTATAAGTTGTTTTCTTCCAAGTTTATGATATATGTGTTATTTATTTTATTCTCATTTTTATAATATCAAAGGGGGAGAAATATACTATTTGATGGAGTAAAGTATACTCTCTTTATTTGTAATGGGTAGAATGAAATTTATGTGTTGTTCAGGTATAAGTGTTAACTGGTTTTGATGATAACAAATGTCAAGCAATTTCAATGATGATAACTCCATAAGTCAAATGACCTTTAGACTATTCTTTCTACTCTATTTATTCTAAATATTTTTTCACTAGAATTTCCTTAGTGCCACGAGAGTGAAAAAAATCCTTTAGAATTATGTTGTATTAGTGATGTGCTGAATTGTTTTATTCAAAAGTGTAATTCTATTGTATAATATATTTTTAAAATATTTGAAGGTTTTTCACTTCTTGGATACCCTCCAACTTTTCAGCGTCTTCACTTGGGCTCCCCATAACATCAGACTCTCGCTAATCTCTATTAGATCTATAAAAGGATACATCACAACTAAAGGAGGAACATTGAGTATTTATGGGTTTATAACTTCAGTTTGTGATGAGGCATCACTTATCTCATCACTAATTGACAAGTCTATGAAGGGAATTTTCAAATTTTCTATATTGTCCATAGATAAAAATAAATGGAAGCAATTGAAAGGGCAGAGAAATAGAATGTTACTTTGAGTAATTACGGAGTTTGAGTTTAAGAAACGAATACAAGAACACAAAAGATCCAAAAAAGTTGCATGAATGAAAATGAAGATCAAAAGAAATGAGGAGACCACTAGCGAAGTAAAGATCACACAAAAGACTAGATGTATATAACTCTGGTACAAAGGAAGTGAAATGAGTAATTGATTTCATTCTATCAATTAATAAGCATCCATGGAGGATATATGTATAGTAAAAATAAATAACTAGACATCAGAAGACACAATCAACAACTCAATATCAACCTCAGCTCAATAACGACACTCAAGTGCACACAAGTGATGTAGTGACATCACACTTTCTACCCTAGAAGCCTAAGGCCACATGGAGGACTTTCACCGTGAAATTTTTAAGTTACAAGTCAAACATTTAATTCACATATTCTTTAAGCCATCCACTTCCACTTAACACACCACTATTTTCTTCCAATCACAGAGGGTCGTCCATAGACCTTGAAACGACAAAAAAGAGCATTTTGGAGACCGATCTAAACACTAATTTTAACAATACTTACTCCATGCCCAATAGAAAGGACTTGGGGGCAACTATGTCAAGTCGTCCAAACGACCCAATAAGACCTACCCAACTCAAAGGGCCAATCCAAAATACCTTGATCGAGACTAACTAAGTAGACCTTAATTATAAGACCACACACCAGAGTCAAGCAACGACCTCATGTCAGGTGTTATAATCAATACGACAATCTTTCATGTTTCCTATTTCACTCGTTGTGAGCAATTTAATTTGCCATCCATATATGAGGGTAATTATGTGTTACACCAAGGTACAATTTACTCATTCATACAAGTTACACCTCTTTGAACTTACTCATTTGAGTGTTAAAGTGTTAACCTTGCATATACACCATTTACCTGTCAATATTAAAAAAATTCCAAACAATTTTTTTGAATACTCATGTCTTTGAATATGCAACGTTAAATACATAAAAAGTTATTGATTGAATATGCACTAGATTCTTTTAAGAAAATGATCAGTTAATCCAAATCAAATGAAAATCACAACAGAGTGGAAAAAAGACAAAAAAAAAAAAATCACAAAAAAAAAACTTTAAATGTATGTATTTAAAAATCAATTATTTAAATAAAAAATAAAACAAGATAAAGAGGTTCAAAATTAACTATAAAAATCACTTTTCTATAATAAATGATGAAGAAAAAAGAAGCTAGCTTTTTAGATATGATTATTCTAAAATAAAGCTTAAAAGTTAAAAATGAGATGTATATTATATAGGCATAGTTGTGGAAGCATTAATGTCTGAAACCAACAAATCCACATCAATGCATCGTAACTTATTGCTGTGTCGATAGTGACAGTTTCAATATTTGCTAAAAAAGCTGAATATATAAAACATTGAAATTTATTCCTCAACGGTATTTTGCCTCTTGGTTCTCCCTTCATCATCATCTACTTATGTTTCTTCTGTCAACCATTATTACTCCTCACTCCTTAAAACCTTCCACCCCTAAAAATTTGTCTTCATACTTCTAATATACATGGATCTAAAACCCTACACCTTTTTTACCAATTGTTTCTTTCTCATTCTCATACTAATGACTCTCCCTTATTTTTCTAAAGGTTTGTTACCTATTTTTGTAATATATGTGTATGTTTGTTTATATACTTTGTGTTACTGAATTGTTTCTTGGTGTCATGTTGTTTGATCTTAGGAGGATCAGAAGAAGCATTGGATTCAGAGAATTATGAGATTGATTATAGAGGACCTGAGACTCACTCGTTTGTGCCTCCACCTAATCATTCCCATTCCCATATTGGTAAGATTCATTCACCTCATCACCAAAGCTATGCAGATGCAAACAAAGCTATGGCCTTAACTACTACCATGAAACAAAAGGTAAGTTTTAATTAAATGAGCTACTCATTCACCATGATCTAGGGATTGATATTAGAAACTTTTATGTGCAATTTTACTTTTGAGTTCTAAGATCATTATATTTATTTTTAGTAAATTAAAATATCTCTTATGAAGACTAGTCCCTTGAAAGTGAGATTCATTCAAGAGGTTTTCATCTTTTAAACAAATATATATATATATATATATATATATATATATATATATATATATATATATATATATATATATATATATATAAACAAAATCATTGTTTAAAAAAATCAGTATACATAAAATCAAAAATACAATTACAACAACATAATAACATGAAAACTCTAAAAGCTTGGAGTGTTCTTGAATAATGTATTTTCTAATGAAGCACTAAACTACATATATGCCTTCATCTTATATTAGGTGATGTGAGATTTTTTTTAATAAGTATATTTTCAACCAATATTAAAGATCTCTAAACTTTATTAAAAAGAAAACACTAGCTTTCATTGTCTACAAGGATAATTATAAATAAAAAGAACTATCATATACTAATTATAAAACTATAATAAATAAAAGCTACATCAATTAAAAAAAATTCATTATCTTCATCAATAATCATATTAAAAGAATTATCCCAATTTGTCATAAAAAGTAAAATTCAATTGAAGAGACACTACTCATAAAAAAATTCACATGTCAAAAATCTAATGAAAATTTATGATCTAATGAAAATCTATGATGTTACATTTTTGTTGGCGGGAACTCTTCAACTACCGACATAATTTCACATCATATTTTAAATTTTTATTAATCATTGATTAATTGTGTACTAATTAATACATTTTGCAATCATGATTGTATCAACACATCTTTTACTTGAAGTTTTTACAAGGCAAAAACAATTTTACTATCAATTTTCTTTAGCTCAAAATTTAAGGTAGAATTAATAACACTTTCATAATATCATCCTTATTTTCTTATATAGAAGACCAGACAATGTTGTAATCATAGAGTATATTCAAATCAAAATCTTTAATGCTAGCTGTTGGAAAATTAAGAGAAAGAAAAACAATCACAACACAACAACATAAAGTGAAAACTTTAAAATAAGAGAAAAACTATGATCATTGTAAAATAATAACTAGAGAATAAAATTACGTGAAAATTGTTATAATATGTAGATTATTCTCAACCACCACATAACCCCCAATACATCGTCACTTTCCAAAGAAAATATCTAAATACAATTCACAACACTTTAACACAATGGTATAAATGAAAATAAAAATTCAAATACAACTTTAAAATGTTTATGCATCTTGTAAAGAAAATACATAGATCTAGATTATTCTTACCCACCACATAAGTGATTGTGCTTGTGACCGAGATGAGAGAATATCCACATCAAGTGCCTGCATTTTTCTTGGGCCTAATTTAGTTTTTTGGTGGGCTAAGAAACAAACATTGGTTTCTAGGTCTAATGTTGAGGGAAAATATAGAAGTCTTGTACATACTACTATTGAGATTGTGTGGCTACAATCACTTATGATGAGCTCCAATGTTCATGTTGACTGATTTGAAGTCTGATCGTACGAAAACTTATCCTGCATATTAGAAGGTTGAAAGATTTCTTGAGCTAGGGTAATTATAGAAAGGTGATTCATATATCTAATGTCTTAAGATTTTGAGTGAAAATATGGGGATTACCTCTCTTATGGTCATGGAGCGTTGGTGCCTATGTTTATTTTGTCTTTCTCAAATTATCTAATAAGTGGTATCTAAGTTCATGCTTCGACTTGGTGGGAAATATGGAGTTGGTTCTTATGTTGTGAAGTCTCACATTGCCTACGAATAGATATAATGGGGAGTAGAAGTTGAATTTTATGTTGGATCATGTTAAAAGAGGTGCGAAGTCACATTTATGGGAGAGATTGTTGGATACAAATATAAGAGACGTAATCCATATTGCCTATTTTCAATTTTTTATATATTAATTTTGATGTTTTTTTTCTTCTTCATTGTAAATAATACTTTATTGTTTTTACACTACTAAAATATATTTTATTGTTAATGGGATTGCAGGTTAAAAAAGTTCATGGATAGAAAAGTCTTGCAAGGAAGAACAAATTTAGAAGGGGTCAATTCAGATTATGGTTTTCTCAAACTTTTTTTTATTTTAGTATGATATTATATATTCTTTATCTCTAATTTTTTAGGCGAATTTTATATGATAATGTATAATGGGTAGTTTTTTATTGAATATATTGAAGCTAAAACACTTAATTACTAAGTTTAATTACATCGATTTTTAATTAGAATTTTTATCAATAGCAAAATACCAAACTCATAATATGGGTTTCTCTCTCTGATTTTATTCAGTTTTGTCGTCAAGAGAATTTTGCGACATGATTATTATTGGAGGATTTATCCTGTCACCCATAATTTTGACCCGACACCCCCACAACAAGGATGAGATTACGTTTATGTCCTTATTAAAAACTCAGTTTTTTAAGTTTAGGTGAATACCAAATTTTTGATGGAGATACCAGTTTTTTTGTTGTAAATTTTACCATTTAGATTAAGAATTTATGGATTTTTTTTTTGCAAGTGTGCCAGATATTTCCCAAAAGAATGCAAAAATACCGAATATTTTGTAAATTACCTGTAAAAATTCAAGGAATTCTGGAAAATGATGAAGAAATACATGGATATTGACAAAATTCTAGACAAAATTACCAGATATTTGGAAAGAACCGGTAACATATAAAACCTACCAGATTTTTTGAAAAATCCAATACACATAAAATATTTTGGAAAATTTTAAAAATATGGTAGGTAATAATGAAATTAATGAAAACCATATATTTGCGATATTTTTAACAAACTATAACATATCAAACATATACATATAATGCAAAAGGGATGTAATATCATTACAAAATAAATTATATCGACTTCTTAGTTTCTTCTTTCCAATGCCTAATACGTCCTGCATATGCCGATTCACATGCTCTTGCAACTTTACTAAAGTTTTGCCTCCATCAGTCTTTGATTGGAGGCAAAGTACAATTGGGCTTCAACTTCACCTGAACTCAAATATTATTGTTAATAAAACAATTGCAATCATTTTGTGTCTACTTGAAGTTATGCATGAATCTATTACTAATGAGAAGAATGTGAGGTTAAGGTTCGTGGACAGCAAAACCAATATAACATTGTATCTAGAAGTAATAAGATAACTCATATCAGGAATTGTCATCCAATTAACACGACCCTGCACACCCGAGCTAGCTACCCACAATGCATTCCTAACTTCTAGTACCATGTCATAGAACAAATTGGAATACAATCGATGGTGTCAATAAACTTTAGTATCTAACTGCGTCTGAACCAAAGGCCAAGACTCTTTGCCCCATCCAAGTAAAACTGCAATAGCTCGAAAACTATAATTTCCATTGTCACCCACATCTACAATGTCATCAATGTACTGATGTAAGAAAATAGGAAACTGAGACAAATATTTTAGTCTTGAAGACATAGTACATGGTTGACTTTTAGTTTGTTTTGTACATGACTCTTTGTACTCTGACTTCCCTGTGAGCCATCAACATACTCCCATTATGAAGGATCATGATGCACATTACTCTATTCACCCTTTTTTTACTCTTCTTATTTCCCTTCTCTAGCTTGTACTTCACTGGTGGTGGACACATAAAAGTTGTGGATGGGTGTGTTAGTTCCCTAACTTTTTTCTTCATCGCCCTCAAGACCACACTATCCAATTTACTTAAATAATTCTTCATCTCTTCACACTTTTCTTTTAAACCCACTTGTGTCCCACTTTCTTCTTCAGTGACCTCATGCTTTTCAATGAATAAATTTTCCAAAACACATGTATCGATTCTAATGGAATAAGATCTCCTTGTATTTGATAACATGCAAGTTCACACGTACAAGGTGTTGAATGGCAATCTTGACTAAACTTTCTCATTAAAACTTGGCATTTTTGAACTCTTTTGCACTTTCATTGTTTAAATCCATAAGTTTGTGTGAAATATCATAATAATTGCATGTGGCTTTGGTATCCCTTATGTGTTTGCTAGTATGTAGGAAAATGGTAAAGAAACCAAGAAAAATGGCACAAAACAAGATTTGGGAGCAAAGCCAAAGATTCCAAAAATCACATTGTTCGCCCGACGAGCTTTGGAGAATAAGAAGTGAGACAAAACATTATTCAGACAGAAGTAACACAAGGTCATGGTTGCCCAGTGTAACACCCAAAATCTACCCGACGAAAAAATCATAAATCAGAGTTTCAAAATTCAACAACAAAACAGGATGCTACATTTTTCAACTTTAACAAATTCATTTAATTTTGTAAACACCGATACATAACACTTTTAATCAGGATGAAACCATAACGTCAACTCTCTTATTCATTTCTTTAAAATAAAGCAACTTTTACAAATAGGCAGCGGATTCACAATATTCAACTTTGCATCAGTTAACATCTTATTCAACCTATCAACTTGGTAATAACACATTTCGCATTGAAACAACTTAAATCAACAACAACATAATATAATAACAAAACAACTAAGCGTTCACCCCCCCTCCCCCCGAGTGTTACGTATCAGAGGGACGACACCGACTTGATTACGAAAATAAGCAACTCTAAATTGTAATACCTAGACGTTACCAATCAAGGTAACATTCAACAACAAAAAAGAGGTGAGATATCGAACCATATAAACAAGAGTATGATAATTAATATGCTAGATAGAATCATACAATTTTCACACTATCCACAACAACGTCTTACTAAACACCCCAAACAACCAACATATTTTATCATCTTAATTCACACATCAACATAATCAATTCCAACTATAAACTAGCATAGTCACCTTCCTCAACTTCGACGAACATATACGACATACTCAACTTCTTCAATATCATCATAATCTACTTTACAAACATAAATATATAAACAACTCAGGCAACATATTCTATAATCAACTCATCCATCATAATAATATAATCAACTTAGCAACATAATCAATTTATCCAACATAATAATATAATCAACTTAGTAACATAATCAACTTGTCCAACATAATAATATAATCAACTTAGCAACATAATCAATTTATCCAACATAATAATATAATCAACTTAGTAACATAATCAACTTGTCCAACATAATAATATAATCAACTTAGTAACATAATCAACTTGTCCAACCTAATAATAATATAATCAACTTAGCAACATAATCAATTTATCCAACATAATAATATAATCAACTTAGTAACATAATCAACTTGTCCAACCTAATAATATAATCAACTAAGTAACATAATCAACTTGTCCAACCTAATAATATAATCAACTTAGTAACATAATCAACTTGTCCAACATAATAATATAATCAACTTAGTAACATAATCAACTTGTCCAACCTAATAATATAATCAACTTAGTAACATAATCAACTTGTTCAACCTAATAATATAATCAACTTAGCAACATAATCAATTTGAATATACATAACCAACTTATTCAACTTGAGCAACGTACACAACTTTATCAACGTAAGCAACAAGAACAACTTTATCAACTTGGCAACATAAACAACACAAACAACATAATTAATGTGACACGTAATGTGACTCGATTGTGCATATGCATGTGGTACCATTGGAGTAAAACTCCCAACTTAAAATATACCAGGTTATCGAGGTATCTGCAAGGCATAAGCCTTCAACTTAAATATTTTGCCAATCCAGGCCAACATGGTGAGCATCCGCTCCAACTTAGAAATGCAGTGTATGCCATGATACAACGACTCAACACATCACAACAATCAACTCCAACAACATACAACAAACAACATCGCAACTTTAATTCAACACCGATTCAACTTTGGCCATAGGCCTACAACTTTCAACGTTGGTCATACAACCTACAACTTGAACATCAACATTGGTCTTACAACCTACAACTCAAATAATCAACATGGGTCATTCGACCTTTAACTTAAAAATGCTCCCAAACCGGGACAAAACAAAATAAGAAACTATACTAGAAAATACACACGTTCAACACTAAATAACAAAATACACCGACGGAAATCGCCTATTTATTATTCCGAACTAACTCGACAATTTTTGTTAAATTCTGGATAACTAAATTTTCCGCTAAGATCAATTAAACCAGCTAATTCGTCACTACTTAATCTTCTGTTATAACTACCGATAAATTCCACTTATCCTTCTAAATTCCAACTTACCAATATTAACCTTTTTCTGCCATTAATTAAGACTGTCTTTAAATTAAACCTTGCTGCAAAAACTACCTCTGCATGTTCAATTCATACTCTGTTAAAATGTTCCAAACCTGCTAAACTCATTTTCTGCTGCAACCAAAATTATCTGCTAAAACTTGCTTCTACTTCTAATAAAACATGTTACTGGTTTATCTACTACATTATCATTTCTTTCCAAATGTTCAGCCAAAACACCACTACGGAAGATTACTTATTTATATGCTACTACTATATCCATTATTTACATACAGAAAACGTAGAATAATTAAATGAATTAAGATAAATTCATATGGACCAGAACTTTCTGCACCTAAAGCACCACTTAAAACCACACTTAAAATCACACAATTTGGGGTGGCCGTCACTACCAGGGATGTGGCCTGCGCCACCTGGCTGTGGCCTGCGCTACCCTTTGTTTAGGGGTTCCGTCCCCAAATTAAATTTTTTTTCCAGCAACCGATTACTCCACAACGAAACTCATGAATCAATTGTACTATTATACCATGGAAACATTTGTTTGCCACTATAAATCGGAGCAACACCAATTAACACAAATTCAACGATAGAGAATACGAAAATCATATAACCCCAATCCCACATATTAATAATCATAATCCCGGTTATATAATTCGAACCCCACCCTTACCTTAATCGATGACCGCTTCGAATTTCCGATCGAATTTCCAACCCCTTTGCATATGTGGCCCTTTTCCTCTCCTCTTTCATCTATGGAGATTAGAAATACGAACACGCTTCCATTGAGTTCCTATATTGACCAAAATTTAGCCATCATCACCATCAATCCCGTAACTACTATTTGACCAATTTCCAGCATGAACTTCCAAACTTCAAATGCGTTTTTCTCCTTCAATACAGAACTTATTGACACGAAATTATGTATCAAATCGAAGGGAATTTCGTAAGCTTTCCAGAAATTCAAGAATCGCTTTAATCAGAATTACGAGTAAAAAGTTATCACCTGTTTAGTGGAGGCTGTACCGATTGTGCGAAAATTAAGATATGAACATGAATCCTTCTTTCTCCTTCTTTTCTCCCAAGTTGTTTTCTCTCCTCTAAAACCTTTATTTTTCTCTAAGACTTTTTCCTCGTTTTCCCTAATTACCACGATTCCCTTTTCTCAACTTCTACTGATTCCAACTTCTCCTCTTGACTAATTCTCATCTTTATTTTTCTTTTTATTATAATAATAATAATTATAAATCAATCTTACTTGGGCTTTCTAATTCGCACCCCACGACTTCTACCATCCACGCCACAACTAGACCCACTTAAATCAATATTCTCATAATTCCATAATATTAATTCGAATATCATTTCTCCCGACTAAACCGACTAATCACCGACTATCAAATAAATTGCCCAAACTACCAAATCAACATAATCAACTATAAACGCAAAATATTCAATATTAAAATCTACAACTTAAATCAACTTATTTAATAAATTCAACTTGAATCAACTTATAAACATCCACGAATTATTCCGATAATTTGGAAACCAACTTAAATCAACTTCGAATACACAAAACATCGTAAATCAACACAACGTAATCCACTTATATTTAATTAAATAAATAAATTAAATAAACGGGCGTTACACCCAGCGAGGTTTGGCGAACCTGAGTTCGCCAGGTGAGATGTTATATTTTCACAGATTACATCTTTCATCCAAATGGTAAATCCCTGATGATTTATCAATAATAACTTCATGATTATAAACACTTTCCTTGTCAAGGGAAGAACAAACTCCAACGGTACCTTTCAAACAACAATCTGCATTCTTGCATCCATAGACCACAAATAACACTCCTTAACTCCTCATTTCATGAACAACCAAAGCTCCTTTTGAAGATGAACATTAGTTACTCAGTACATTTTCTGAACCATAAGATTCAGACTGCAAATATACATACTTCCTAGATAAATACTAAGTCTCCCGTCAAAGTATTCACTTTTATGTATCATAAAAACAATAGACAAACACCAAGTCTCCCGTCAAGGTATTTACTATAGGTCATATAGGATTACCTTCTCACACAAGGTATGACATGAGTCTGACTTCTTCTTCTTCTGCATGCATCTGACACTTTCTGAGATTATGTTCTAACATTCTTTGAGACATCACTATCAGTCACAACTTCACAGATTACTATGGTTATGAAGACACCCATCATAGTAATCCATACATAGGTAGGGGAACACAAGAGAATCAACCATCAGTAGTTGATCAAACCAAAACACAAACATATGCAGCAACTGGACCACAAACTTCTCCTTCAGAATCATTATTCATACTGTCTGATTTGAGATGTCTTTACACACAATATAACAATTGATCATCTATATCCACATCAGTCACCTCCACCAGTTGACACAGCTTGACCTTCATGTAGAAGGAATCTCTCTGAAATAATACTCCTTGAAGCTCAGGTACTTCACTCCTGCATCAAGGACCATAAATAAACTGTCCTCAAGAGAACAAGACATGTTGATCACACCTTAATCAACACACACATCTAAGAGAAGTTCCAGGGCTAGAACCTTCTTAGACATACCATACAAATGTCTCGTCTTCTAGATCAGGAGTAGGTTCCAAACATGTGTGAAATAAACATAGTAGTTTAACACCCAAGCATCTATAAAGCTAACCCTTAGACAACAGAATCATGCCTAATTCTGATGTGATGTTATATCAAAGGATAAAACATCATTCCAATGATCACAAAGAGATCTTTAGACAAGAGATAGGTATGTTTAAAACAATCTTCAGATCTCCAAATAACCACTTCTCTTCACAGTGCCTTGAGTGGACTTGAAAAAGAGTCTTCAAGTGTCATTAGCACAGTTAACAGAAGCAGATAGACATATATCCCCAACTTCATAAGATATGTCTCTAGATAAGAGCAACCTTCTCAAACAAAAGGAGTTATCAGATAGATAAGCAGCAAATACAAAACTCCTTAGAAGCTCCAAGTGTCACAAATTAGCCCTTTCAATATCTCCAGGTGACACCAACAACCATAGGTTTGAAAATAAATCAAACATGTCACAATAGTAACACAATCCCATGCTACAACATTAGAACAATACATCCTCCACTTCTAGGGACCATTCACACATCAAAACAACTTTTCAGTGGAACCCTTCTACCTTGACCATGAACTAGAAAGTACCCCCTTGGATCTCATCCAGAAACAAACTAGGATGCCTGCTCTAATACCAATTGAAATTCTGGTATTATAGACTCAGATGTCGAATATGATGTTGAGACATCTTATCTATTACTTATAAACATGGAAAGACATACACAGCAGTATTCTGATATATCAGATTCAAACATACTTCAGAATGTTTCGACATATGATAAGACATTCAGCTTATATACTGCACAAAACATAAAACAGAAAAGCTGTAAAGAACACAATCAAATTGTTAACCCAATTCGATGCTAACTCATCTATACTCCGGGGGCTACCAAGCCAGGAAGAAAATCCATTATGTAGTATCAATTCAAAGACTTCTCAGCAAACACCTACAGTTTACGATATTATCACTTAATCACTACCCGTGCAACTTCTACTTATGAACTCCTAAATATGAGAAACCCATTCTCACTTCCAATCACCTCAGTGATGTCTCACAGTCCTCAACAGTCAGTTGCTGATATTGACGACTCTTTACCTATACAACAATTCAACACAAAATCCACACTTCCATGACAATACCTTAACCTTGCTTAGCAACTTTAGTTATGTACACGACTTCTTTTGCTTACAAGTTTCAGAATCACAAGAACAATCCACCTCTTGCTTAACAACTTCAAGGTTTACACATAAAACAACCACAATAGGGTTCCTTGTTGTGCACATCTGCCACAAGAACACAACCCTAATAATGTTTACATTTTCGTTGGTTGGTTGGTTCTAAACTAGGTTACAAGGTTTCTTTTATAACCTATTCCCAATTGGATTTGGGCCTAAACAATCACAACAATAGCTGCTACAAAATATGCAAAAAATTCTGCTACAAATATACAAAAAGATCTTCAAATATAAAAACTCCTAAAATATCTCTAAATATAGAAACTCTATATTTTTCAATATTTGTCTTCAAAGTAAATTTGAGTCTTCAAGAACTTTTACATTAGCGTCATTGGATTGATTTAAATCTTCAATAATATTTTGTTTTTGTTGAAACCTAACATAGTATTCAATCCATATTCAGCAGTTCATAATGTCGAATGAACTGTCTTGACATCTTCTTCGACATGTTGATCCAGATATTGAAACATTTCAACACAACATCTTTGGGCGCACACAAATGGATTCTTTGCTTTATGTATTCTTTATTTGCAAAGATCATGTACATACACATTGCTACTATATTTGTTTTACAAAATTTATGCCAATTACAAAACTTACAATTATAAGGCAAATTCAAATATTTAATAAAAGAAACACATTTTGAAGTACTTAAACAACTCATTCCCATTAATATCAAAAGAGAGGATTACAACTTTGAAGTACAAGTCTCAATAATCCTAATACATGAGAGAGAAGAAAACTAAGCTTATGAGATCATATATGATGAAATCCCAAAACCAAGTTGGTACTTCATACGAATCCTTCTGATCTCTTTCATGTAACGAATCTCCATGTCTTCTTTATCCTTCACAAGTTGATCCACAATAGCTTTCCACGCACCAGAAGCGGAATGAAAAATAGATGAAGTACTAGAGGAAAATAAATCCTCGTGCACTCTCTACTTCTTCGTGACATGTTGCTCAAGTAACTCAACAAGATCATCATTCTCTTTTAATTGCTCCTGCATAGATGACCTCTCAAGTAACGAAGCTTTTTTCTTTCGCTTCATTTTGTCTATCTCTTCTTGAAGCACAACCTTTTCATCAACAGGAGGGAGAAAAGTTGATAAAGGCAAGGTAGGAAACAAAGGTTCCTCAGGTGGATAAGGCATCTTGAGCTTGCAAGCTCTGAATGGAACCCACTGAATATAACACTCAGAAGGAACATAATGTTGTCTTCCCAATTGACCATTATCTTTCTTGTGAACATAATGCCAAGAACGTGCGATCCTTTTCTTCATCTCTAAGTGTTCTACATCGTTAAGAAAGAAGAAACTCGATAATGCAATATTTCTTAGTATCTCCTTCAAGCAATACCCAAATTATCGTCTAGCAAGAATATGGTTGTAACTAATTCCACCACGTGTACCAAGAAGAGGCACATTGAGAAACTCTCCACAACCATCAATAAACACTCCAATATCATAACGTGAGCTATACCAACTCATATCCACATGAGTAAGAGACATAAGTCTTTGAGACCATCTTCGTTTCTCTCTATTCTCAGTGAAAACGCTAGACTTTGGTAGGTACGAAATAAACCACATATACATAAGAGATGCACAACAAACGATTATTCCATCACCTTTGGAAGTTCTATGGTGAATAAATTGGTACATATCTCCAACTAAACACGTGTCCAAAATCATATTCCACCCAAAAATATATTTAGTGAGTAGCCACATGCAATGTTTTAAAAATCAGATCAATCATCAAACCAATGAAAGTATTGGGTCGCTGATTCATTGGTCGAACCACTGGGTCACTGGTCGGACCACATGACTAAACCAGATTAAATCGGATAACTCGACTGAATAAATCAATTTATATATATAAAATTATATATTTAATAAATCGGTCGAACAGATGACTCAGTTCCTAAAAAATATCACAACACTTACACAATTTCAAAATATCATAATTTCACAAGTTCATTTTTTAAATTCACACTCTTGACATAGTTATCACACACATCGTCATTATTACGAAGAAGGAAAAAAAGACATGTATTTAAACCGCCGTTCATCAGTTTTTAGCACATCATTCTTATGAAGAAGAAAAAAAGACATGTATTTAAATCGTCGTTCATCAGTTTTTAGCGATTTTGGTCGGTTCTGACCGGTTCTCATTAATTCAATAACATATACGATTCAACAATCAGATCAGATCGATGATCTCTCCGATTCCCGATTTGACCGATCAATTTAATCTGATTTTTAAATTCGATATGGTTTTTAAAACACTGGCCACATGTTTTTTACTAGTTTATTTAAATTTTCTCTTTTATTTTACATGTCGGCATGATCGAAACAGAAATAGTAATTAATTAACCTTACATTACATTCTCCGTCAAAAACAACGATCTTTGCATAAAAGAGAAGACCACGCGGAGAGATTTTTGCTTCCACCGACATCTCTTCTCATTTCTCATATTCATATCAATTATATTTCTTATATTTCTGTTCTTCTCTCAATCAATCCATTATCATCATCATTAATGGCTGATGATAGCAAGAAACTCAATCACGACGAGGAGTCAAATCCTCTTCTCCACCACCAACAACCACCTAAAGCAGCTGAACAGCCAACACAGCAGGAGCTTTTTCATCTATGGACCGCTGATGGTGTTCCCATCGCCCATGGAAGCGTAATGGGCCAGCCTATTCCCCGTTCTCCTTGGAATTCCAGCGTCTGCGCTTGTCTCGGTCAAAGCGATCACTTTTGCAGCAGCGATCTCGAAGTTTGTAAGTCTCTCTCGGGATATTTTAGGTTTTTCGTTTTTAATTCGATTTACATTTTGTTCATCCTCCTAACGCTAAATCAAACGATCTTATTATGTTTATGAAGAAAAAGTGTTTTGTGGTAATTGGATCTAGATCCATTTGAAATGTTTTCCATATGAATTCTCCCTAAGATATTTATTTATCCACTTTGCTTATGGTTGAAATTAATGTATGATAGGTCTTCTTGGGAGTGTGGCTCCTTGTGTGCTCTATGGAAGCAATGTTGAGAGACTTGGGTCGAATAATCCTGGCACATTTGCCAATCATTGTTTGCATTATTCTGGCCTCTATGTAATTGGGAATTCTTGCTGTGGTTGGAATTGTCTTGCTCCGTGGTTTTCATATACTAGCCGGACTGCAATTCGCCGCAGGTTCAATTTGGAGGTTAGTCTCTCATAAACCAACCCTCATAAAAAACAACCGAATAAGAATCTGTCTTCTAATCTTTATTTATTTATTTTTTTGACTCAATAATCTTTATTTTATTTAAAATAAACATAAACACCCAAATACACTATCTCGGGTCTGCTAACAACCTCCTAGTGTGATTTGTGAAGGGGCCTTGAGTGCTAAGGGTGGTCAAAGTTTGGTTCAAGTAAGATAGCCGAATGAACCAAAGTGTAAAGTTGTCCGCTCAAACTGAGTACTGCCGGTTTCATTATGTCCTGAACTATTTTACTGAACAGTTTGTTTTTCGGATTTAGCTTTTGGTTCTCAGCCGTATAGTTCTGGTTTTTGAAAATGGTTCTAGTTCCTAATTTGATATGATTCTAATTTACACATATATATTTTGAACTCATGAAAATACTTAACCACCATCAAGAAATAACGACAGAATATTAGAAAGGCATGATACTTTCCAAATATGTGAATTGTTGATGAAAATGAAATGCTGAAGCTGGAAAATAGCCATTGCTGAAAAGACATTGTTCTTTAATGAAGACAAGGAAAGATACTTCTAGTGCTTGATGGGATTGAGAAGCCTAATAAATTTGGTAAGTGTAAGGTGTCCGTTAAGAGAGGGAAGGAATGTGAAGTAAGGAATCATTCTTCCTAGTAGTGTAATTAACTCGGAGGAATTGGGTGCTTAGGTGGCAGGGTGTGCAGAATAGGTGATGTGAGAGAATGTGCATCTAGGGAATAAAAGGTGGGAATTGCGGCTGTGATCAATTATAGGCTGGAATTAGTTTGTTATTTTAGGAGACCCTAGGTTTCTCAAATTGCCTATTTTATCTTTACTTTCTGCCACTTTTTTCCCATTCTTGTAACACTCTAACCTCAAATAGAATCCTTGATCCTTCATACAATCAATACAAGTATTATTTCCCTACATTTACCTACTGTCTCATACTATTTCTATTCCTATACTAGATTGACCCTATCAAAGCCTAGCTAATATAATAAGAATGAATGATCTAGATGCAACCAGGAATGGAAAAGAGGAAGATGATATTTGAGTTTGAGGTTTGCGATTTACTGTTTTTGAGGTTAGAAATCAAGAATTGAGAGCATGAGAGAGACTGGAAGCACTACGGTTTGTATTTTTACTGTTGACCGAATTGTATTAAAATAAAGTTTGGGTTCGTGAACTAATTTCAAATGAATGGTTTGGTTCGTAAACTGTGAATGACTGTCAACAACTAACCGTCAAAAACCTTGGGGTAAGGAGTAGACAAAAGAGGTCAAGGCCTTTAGATTAGAATGCTCTATGCTACTATACATTTTTCCCCATCAGTTCAGTCTTATAATTTCATTGCAATCTATCTATATGGCTGCTGCTATCACACTGATATCCATCCATTGTTATAACGAAATATGATAGCATATGTACTTTTGGTGTTTTATTTGGTCTATTTCCTATCAGGTTTTAAATGTGATAATGACTTGCCTAGCCCCAAGAATGTTTTTCCTAACTTCATTTGAATTGATCAACCTGTGTACTACTGTACTTTAAACCTCTTATACTATTTACAGTAAAGCATTGACACTAGCAGCAGACACATATACCGCAACTAGACACTATCCAACATGCAAATTAGGTATTCTACGCTGTTAATCTGGAACATTTGAATTCTCCATCTTTTTTTGTTCTCTATAAAATATCATAATCCAAATCTTTCCATATGCATTGCTGTTTACAAAATGAATCTGGAATTGTAAAATTTTCCATGTGTCTATTTGTCCAGAAGTATGTTGTAATTTGTAAACTTTGTCTAAGTAGTTCTAATTCTAATAAAATGAATATGTAACGTCTGGTGAATCTGTACTGAGTCATTTTAGTTTCTGTTCTGTATTGAGAATAATCTTAATCTTTTGTCTTCTTCATGAAGATGATTTTGTCTGTATCTTTTATGGATTACCATGACTATAGTCCTATAGTTAGGATATTCTGTATCTAGATTTTGTAGTGAGTTGAATGATCAGTCTGGAATGCTTGAAGTTTTGTTCAGGGTAAATTCAAGTGTATTCAGCATCAAATTTGTATTTGCTTAAAATTATTTTTAGTGTGTCTCCAAGTACTTCACATATATTCCCTCTCCTCATAGATGTTATTAAAAATCCATATTAGTAGAAATGAAATTTTCCTTTCTGTTTCCACCTCTTATGTTATCATATTATGAGAAGAATAATCAATTATTGTATTAACTTTTGTGGTCCTTGGAAATCAGGGAAGCTGTGAGGCACTTAATAGGTCTTGTGGGTGCTGCGGAAGCTTTTTGGAAGATGAGGCGCAGCGTGAACAGTGTGAATTGGCATGTGACTTTGCAACCCATTTCTTTTGCCATGCCTGTGCTCTTTGTCAAGAAGGTCGTGAGCTCCGCCGCAGAGTGCCTCATCCTGGCTTCAATGCGCAACAAGTATTGGTTATGATCCCACCTGCAGAGCAGGCAATGGGTCGTGGGGTGTGAAAAACATATTCTTCCTCATCTTGGAAGTGCTATTCTGGTGTATGCTATTACTGTTGCTTCGATTTGATTTGACACGTCGAACTGCTGTCTCCCTTTTCTCCAGATTTTGCTGAAGAGTATCATGGTTGTTGTTTGGTATAAATAAAGAACATAAAGCCCCATCATATTTTCAGTTTGTATCCACTACTATTCTGTATTATATATGTATTTGTTGCAATATGAATTTATATGTATTATTGAAGGCATGGTTCCTGTATGGTTATGAGTAACGGTAGCCTGTAATAACCTGAATGCATATTATGTTTTATATATAAGAAGTTAGTTAATATATCATCTAATATTTCTTACATAATCAAAAAAATATCTGCATGATCCAATATTTTATTGGAACTTATATTTATCAGTAAGATACAATTAATATTTAAATAAGACATTATTATCATAATTAATCATTGTAATCTATGAAGTTAATCAGCCATTTGTCTTAATAATTGAATTAATCATTGTAATCTATTAAGTTAATCAGCCATTTATCTTATTAATTGAGTTTGCTTGAATGGAATTTACCATGGAAGCTTTTTCTAAACTAATTTTCTTGTTGAAATTGTCTCCATTCCTAGCTGCAACAATTTTTAATGAATCATCAACAAACCATTGATTGATAAGATGGAAGAGGTAGAGAAATAACTAGAAAAACTATAATTGAAGTTATTAAAAAATAAAATATTTTGAGTTTAACAATTTAATTAAAATCATAAGAAATTAATCCATGTAATCGATCTAACGATGAGATAATTTGGTGGTTGTTGTAGTATCAGTAAAGCATTGATGGCCATGATAATTATTGCATTTAATGCGTGCAAAATATGTTTCTACACTATCACAATAATTATTGCGTTTAATGCGTGCAAATATGTCACTACACTAAATCATAAGCGTAATAATAAAATATTGGATAATGCTACTTGTGCCCCTAAGTGTCCTAGGGCACGTATAGAAAATTTGTATTAAAAATATCAATAAAAATTTAAATTTTGTATTTTTATCAAATGCAGTGTACAATTTCCAAGATATTATTTCTCGATTTAATTCTTAATTTGTGTCCCTTGGCCACAAGTTAGCATTACCCTAAAATCTTAGTTGTGCCATGATCATATCGACAGAGCTTCCAATTTCCCACAAAATACATCGTTTTAAACTTGCCACACTTCATAATTTGACTATATGGATTAAAATTTGAAGTCTAGTTTACTTATTTGAAGGGTTGATCAAGGAAGAACACTGTTATTTTTTGAGATTACCCTCTGATTATGAGAGAAATCTTTGAAGGAAAGTAATGGGGGAATATTTCCTTCTTCTGTTCACACTCCTTTATATTTCTTTTCACTCCTTTATATTTCTTTGTTTGCCATACAAACATAATGGTATAATCAGAAAGGAAGCAAAATTATGATTTAAACCACAAACTACGTTCTAATATTAAACTTTCTCCAAAAACATACAAGATGGAAACATGAAAACATACATGATGGAAACATGAAAATTAACTTCAAATAGAACCAGCATTCTTTTAAAAGTACAAGCTAATCCACATTTTATAGAACATTCGAGTCCATTGACTCTACAGCTCTACTCTCCAGGTGCAGAGACTCCTTGCCTCAGTCTCTCCTTTTTTATTTTCTTCTTTGAGACAGGCTTCTTTTTCCTTGGAGGAATGATCTTCTGTGCATAAGTATAGAGCACAATGTTTCCAATCAGGAATGTCAATAGCAACCCTCCAACAACAAGTAGAACTATTAAGCCTGGGTTGAACCCTTGAGAACCAACATTCTAAACAACAACAAAAAAAGCATTAAACAAGGTCATATCAGATAGCACTAAGACAAAAACTTACTATAAAAACTAACCATTCAGATAACTTTATGACATTTACATTTGAAGAGAAATAAAAATGCACCATCAAAGGATCCAAACAACACCTCATGCTTCCGATCCTAAATCTATATTGAAGCACGCATTGACTACACATGACATTGAAATTTATGCCTCCAATGAGGTAAAAAAAATTGAAATCATAGACATGCACTAACTCAAATCATCAAAGCCATTCCTCCTACTCATGCATGTGATGTTTGAACTTGAAAACAACCCCTAACTTAAATCACAAAATAGCATCAGCATAAAAAATCGATATCAATCAATGCATTGAGTAACAAAACAACAAAATCTCAACCTACACAACAAAAACAGTGCATAATAATAACAAATATAAACAAACAGATACACATCACTAACTTATTAAATCTGAATTTGAAGATAAACCTAAATCAAAACTCAAGCAGAAAAAAATAATAAATCCTAATTTAAAATTCAACAAATCTAAAAAAATTAGATCCGGTATGAGTTTAACATCATTATCAGAAATGTAAAACATCAAAAAAAAATCGTCAATGATTCGAACTATCAAAGATTGAAACGGAATTGAATGTAATATAGTTGATCTAAGAAATAAACGATGAATCCGTAAAGATAACGAGATCTAAGAAGAAGAGAAGAGTACATACCGGAGGAACTTTACCGGCGAATTCAGAATCATCGGCCATGGCTAACGGCGAGAAACTGTGAGAAATCTACGAAATGAAACGCATCCAAAATATGCAGCATGGTTTGAAATACTAGCTACAATTTTTCTGCTATTGGTTGTTTATCAATTTTATGACGCAAAAATTAATACACGTCAGCTATCAAGTACACGTCAGTTAAAGTGTTGGCATGTAAATATAATTTTATAAAATTTATTACAAATTTACTTTTAGAAAAAAGAAAAGAAAAATAATGAGTTCAAAGAAGTAAAAATATTTTAAGAAATTGAAAACTTAATGGAGTTTATTATTTTTAATGGTAAAGCCTTGATCTTTACTTTAAATTTTAATATTTCTTTATGTATTTTATTACTCCTTATTAGGAAAAGTTATCTTGTTGATGGCATAAGAATATCTCATTGCATGATGGAGATTTGTTCTGCATGTAATAATAATAAATAAATTTAATTCAATCCATAACTTTTTCTGATTTTTTTTTAAATAACCTATTTTAATAAAAAAAATCAAAATAACGTGCATTTTAAAAGAATTAACAAAATAACGTATTTTTGTACTTTTGGTATACATTCGTTATTTGATTGGGGTGAATGAAAACAAATTCACATGGATTCGTCAATCCAAATAGCTAAAACATGCTTTTTGGCACACATTCACCACACCATTTGGCGAACATGTCTTAATACTCATAGGAATTCCCAAATGTGTAATGTGTATATATTTTTATTTTTTTTAATGTTTTCCCAATTAATTTGGCATATATATATATATATATATATATATATATATATATATATATATATATATATATATATATATATATATATATATATATATATATATATATATATATAAATTTTTTTTTTCTATGTAAAACATTTATATTTTAATTTTTTTGAGTATATATGATAAGAATTATAATTTTTTTTACTTAATAATGATAATTTAATAAATTAAATTAAAAGAATTCAACAAAGAAAAATATAATAGAAAATTATTATTGATAATTCAACAGTGGTATTACAAAAGATTAATTTCCCGCCCGATCTAATTGTCCCCCAGTACTATATCCACGGTGATGACCCCCGTCTTCGAACTCTACCAAGAGGTGGTTGAGGTGTCTCCTGTCTTTGTGTGTTTGATGGAGACGGTTGTTCTTGAGTCGATGCTCCTGTTAAATTGCAACCATTTGTCTCCAATAATCAGGAGGGTTGTTACCAAAGGTGCTGTCGTAACTTAGTTGAGTGTCCATGTTTTCAAAGTTGGGTCGTATTGGTTGGGGATTGAGTTTAGTGAGGACGGTACAATTGACTGAATGAGGATATTGTCTCGTTTTGAGAACGAAACAAATATGGGGACTATGGTAGGCTGGTGTGGAGTTGAAGGAGTTATCAGAGGTATATTAGTGTGGGTTAGACTCTTGTTGTTGTGATTGGGTTTGTGGCATGAATGGATTACGGGTTTGGAAGAATGGTCTATGGGTGTTTGAAGTTGATGGCTGGAATTAGGTGGGTAGGTCATGGTGTGGGGTTAAGAGATTAATTGATCTATTAAAATTCAATTAAATTTAATTAATGAAAATAAACTATATAATATTAATATAATTTTAAATAACATTCAAAAATTATTTTAAAATAAAACTATATGATTTTGAATGCTATTGATATATTTTTTAAAAATATTGTAATATTATTCCTCATATAGATTATGATTTAGGATTAATTGATAAAATAATTATAATTTATGATTATATGTATCTTAAAAATCATATAAATTATGATTTAAGTTTTATTCTAAAATGATAAAATAATTTTTTAAAAACAAATATTCCAAAATGAGTAATGATTAACTTGAAATTAAATATATAAAATGAACAATTGAAATCAATAATTATTTTATCATTCTTAAACAAATTTATTGAAAAATATTAGCAAAATTTTGATTTGTTTAAATTGAAAGTAAGTATTATTATAGTTTAAATAACATTTTGTTACTAAAAACATATTAAAAATCATATATTTTTATGAAATATTAATAAAAATCACATATTTTTTAATATAATACTTTTGAAATAATCCATTATATGTATAGGAACTTTATCAAAGAGGTAATTGATCAATTAATTCAATTAGATTATTTTCAAAAGATTAATTGATCCATTAAAATTTAATTTAATTTAATTAATGAAAATAAACATATAATATTAATTTAATTTTAAATAGCATTCAAAAAATACTTTAAGAAAAAACTATATGATTTTGAATGCTATATATATTTTGAAATTATTTAGATTTTCATAAAAAATATAATAAAACAAAACAAATTTAATTGAGATTTTGTAAAACTGCATGCAAAAGTAATTTTATAGGATTAAAACTTGACGTTTTTTTATAGGGGCTAAAAACTAAAATTGAGATATTTATAAGGACTAAAAACATATTTAACCTTTTATATCAATGCCATGGTTGAACGAAACATTGTTGTTTGTTTGGTGAGAAACTATTGGTTTTGTCTTTGAAACACTAATAGATCTGCACAATACTTGATAATAGTTGGGAGTATAAAATTTCAGCTTTGAAGCACCATGAAGATTAGGAAAAACAAAATTAGTATGTAAAGATAGGACACAATAAGATCTGGTGGAATTGTTAGAATGTTTTTCCATAATAACCATGTTTCTATGAAATAATGTCCATAATACCCATCTTTTCCTTAAACATTCCATAATACCCATTTTTTTTTTTAAAAAAGCAAACCGTAAGGAGGACGCCATCAGCAGCATAACCCCCTATAATTTAAAAAGGAGGCGCAATCAGCAGCCCAGCCCCCATATATTTTTAAAGGGGGCGCCATCAGCAATGTAGTCACCCTTAAAAATATACGGGGGACTCCATTTGCAGGATTATTGTAAGCACTCACAATAGATGCATGTCTGTCGGAAATCAAGCATAAGTTGGCCTGAGGAGCAACATGTGTTCTGATATTCTTAAGGAAGAAACTCTAACCTCCACCTGTTTCACCTTCAACTAGAGCAAATGCGATTGAAAATATGTTATTGTTGCGATCTTGTGCAACAACCATCAGCAATGTTCCCTTGTATTTTCCATACAACCATGTTCCATCCACTTGAATAATAGGTTTGCAGAATGCAAACCCTTTTATGCAAGGTTGAAATGCCCAAAATAAGCGGGAGAATATTCTACTGGCTTCAACACAAGCTCCATCAGGAGTATACGTTGGAGAAGACTCCAGAACTACAACCGCTCCAGGAACATATCTTTGTAGCGCTAATAAATATTGTGGAAGTTGATTGTATGATTTTTCCCAATTACCATACACTTTTTCAACTGTCTTCATTCTTGCAATCCAAGCTTTCTTTTACGATGGAGTGTAGTTGAACTTTGCAACAATATGAGATATGATTGTGCTTACCTTCACGGATGGATCCTCGCCCATAAGATGCAAAATCTTTTGAGACATAAATTGAGAAGTTAATTTACCATAATCCTGTCGAAGCATGGTGGTTGTGCAACTGTGAGTGGATCCATCAAACCTATCTTCCAACAATCACTTCTCTTCCGGTAGGATGCTCCTAAGCGAAACTTGCAAACTTTGTTACTAAATTTTACGACATAACGTTTTACATCAGTACGATCGACATCAAAATCAACAGAATTATCCATGTGAAATTTGACTATAGCTTCCACACATTCAACTTTTGTGCGGTATTGGGTTTCCACTTTTAAAACACCCACTGTCTGTTGTGAAGGATTGTAGAAAACATCTGGTGATGGTTCGTCTCCAACCATATTCAAGTTGGTCATGTGTTGTGGAGGACAAAAGACATAATTCAATGGCAATATCATTGTATCTACTTCGATATCTTCAGTCGAGTTAGAACACATGCACTAAGATAATCCACGAGACGTTGCGGTGTGGACTTCAAAAATACCGATCATATGCTTCACTATGATTGAGATCCACAACAGTGATCGGGTAAAACATCAGTTTGACATGCTACAGGAAATACAAGGGACTCCAAGATGTTTCAATGAATACCACGACAACAAGCTCTTCAGACCAATGGGAATACAAACCATACACAAATTATACCAAAGATGAAATTCGTGAATGGAATAATCGTCATCAGACATTCCTTACCGACTTTGTGCTGCCATACGAGACAAAACCATCACAACATTACATTAATTGGTATAGATCTGTTTCCATTGGATTCTTGTCACATCAAAGGTATTTGAATGACCCACGCCAACGACCATCAACATCGCAGAACCAACAATCATCCCAACATCCATCAACATCGCAGAATCAAGAACCATCCCAACAACCTATTTACACTCAACCGTACCAACAAACCCCATACCAATCCACCCCACTCCAACCACTAAACCAAACATACTCCCAATCATTCTCCCAAACATACGATCAAACACAACAACCTAACCAATCATACTCTCAATCGTACCAACAAACCCAACCATCCAATCCATCATACTACCAACATTACCAAACTCCCCAACAAAATTTACCCACACAAACTTTCACACCAATGTCCCCGTACGACCAACCAGGCTACCGTCCCGAATTTGTCACAACATCCCAACCAACCCGTCCAAACTATGAAGGCATGGGCAATCCCTTTGATCTGAATGAGTTTGTTCAACTGGAATCAACTGATTGGGCCACTATGTGTGCGTTTCTTGATTCCGAACCAACACAATCATCAGCTACGGTTTCATATGAAACACCTCCTGTGCAAACCACAACCACCACCACGTAAAAGACCATAAAGACAAATACATCCCCGAGGATGCGGAACTGGCAGGCGAATCAGACGTCCATCTCGTAGAAATTAATGTAATATTATCCAATGTAATCTTTTTATTAATAAATAAAAATAATAAATTTTTTTATATTAAATATCCAAAATATTACTAATGAAATTAAAAATCCGAATTTAATAAGGTGTCGTCAATGCTAATGGCGCCCCCATATATTTTTAAGAGTGACTTCATTGCTGATGGCGCCCTCCTTTAAAAATATATGGGGGTTGGGCTACTGATGGCGTCTCCCTTTTAAGTTATAGGGGGTTGTGCCGCTGATGGCTCCCCCTTACAGTTTTTTTTTTATTTTTTAAAGATGGGTATTATGGAATTTTTAAGAGAAAGATTGTTAGATTGGACATTATTTCATGAAAACATAGTTATTATGTAAAAAAATTCGTAATTGTTACATCAAAAGGTGTTCAATAATAGTTCACCATGGAACACTTAATAGGTGGTTCACCCTTGACTTCACCATAAAGAAAAAACAAATTTTCTTACGCACACTAGTTAGTTATATGCATTGGAGCACTGTATTGATGAGACTCTGAACAAGTACACGCTAATAGCAGAATCCAGTCTGTTTTCAGCAGAATCTGCTGCTCTGTTTCAACCAAATACATGTACATTTTTTGCATATATATTTAGGATCAGATGAAGTAAATTAACAACCAAATATATGAAAAATATAGATTTAATTTAAAATTGAAAATGAAGTTCGGTAAGAAAGGGGTATGAGAAAAATGATGAACTAAAACACCAAATAGTCTGTCCCAAATATATTGCTAAGAGTACTAACTGATGTAGCTAAGCTTTCTGTCAGTAACACACAGGATGGAAACATGAAAATTAACAAGACATCACAGAACTGAGATTTGTTTATAAAAGTACAAGGTAATCCACATTACATAGAACATTTGAGTCCATTGCCTCTACTCTCCAGGTGCAGAGACACCTTGCTTCAGTCTCTCCTTTTTCATCTTCTTTTTTGAGATTGGCTTCTTTTTCCTAGGAGGAATGGTCTTCTGTGCATAATAATAGAGCACAAGATTTCCAACGAGGAATGTCAATAGCAACCCACCAACAACAAGTAGAACTATTAAACCTGGGTTGAAACCTTGAGATCCAGCATTCTGAAAATTTCCCCAAGAACAACCACAAAAAACACACTTAAATAAGGTCATATCAGAGGGCACAAAGAAAAATGAAATAGTAAAAGCAATAAAAATAGTATTTCAAGACATGCTAATGTAATAACCACCACTCAGAACTATTCACACATTCAAATAACATATGAATTGCTGAGCAAATAACAAATTACTACAAGGTGCAGCTTCTAAGTGAGTGTAAAATTTCTTCCTATCTTAGATCCTTAGTGTCTTGTGTGTATTCTTATCTTAGATCCTTAGTGAGTGTAAAATTTTCCCCAACACAAACTTATTTGACAACAAGGGTTACAAATAGCATCATTATTGATGAGAAAACTCGAAAACCTGTAACATATTTAAGATTGAATAGATTGCAAACTGACATTCAGAAAATTTTAAGGCATTGGTAAACTTAGCTCAAAAACGAATTCTATGCATCCAAAAATACAGCTTTTGAAGTAAAACACAACCTTTAGCCAAATCAATTTGGTAATATTATTATCATAAATCATTATGACTATGGCTACAACACCTCTGAAAAGTGCGTTTGTGTTCGAAACTGACACCAACACTTGCCATTAATTTTGAATTATTCATTGTTTACAAATTATTACCGGTGTTGACTTGCGATCATTATCATCTAAAACTTAAATCATGGATTAGGATAACCATCAAATAGTTACAATGCATTGAATAAAAACAGAAATTAAATAAATAAATAACTAGCAGATAAGCATCACTGAATTGATAAATCTAAATGTAAACATTAATTTCAACCTAAATGTGAACACTATCTGAAAAAAAATATCCTAAATAAATTTTCAATGGATCTAAAAATTAAGCATATAATTGAAAAACTGGGCGATGGATCTTCATTGAGAATGCAAAAATTCGAGAATGATTGAAAGTATGAAAGATCAGAAAGTGTGGAATATGGGAAAGGGATATGCAAAGATTGATTCATGAATTTAAGATCTGAAAAAAATATATATAATGAAGAAAGTGGAAGAAGGAACATTGAACTGATGAAGATTGGATCTAAGAAGAGGAGAGAAGAGAATAGAAGAATACCGCGCGATCGAAGGAAGGGGGAACTTTATCGGACATGGCTGACGCGGAGAAGGTATGATTGTGCCAAAGGAAGACTTGATTCCGAATCCGAAGTTTGAAAAAGGTTAGAGAAACGAGATCGATATGCTTCAATAATCACTTGTGGTTTATTTTTTACTTTTTTATTTATAAATAAATAAAAAAAATAATATACTCCATCCCCCCAAAAAAAACTTATATTCCAAATTAAAAAAAAAAAAATCTAAAAGAATAAAATATAAACTAAACAAATACAATAATTTATGACATACCACTTTTGTTTTTGTTTCATTTTTAAATAAAAATTTATAATTCATTTTAAATTAAAAATTTATGCAAAATGATCCTCTCTAGCGAAAATAAATACACCATATAATAGTTGACTATTCATCAAATTCTTCATTGCTTTCTAGGGATAGGGATGAAAATAAGTTTGACAAGGCTAGGCTTTATAAGGTTTGAGTATGTCCTACGAAAAATTTGATATGACCTTTTTAAATATCTGGTTTGACCTGAAAGCTTATTTACAAGTCTTTTTTTCATTAAGGTTCTCAATTATTCTATATTACTTTAGAATCTTTATAGGTTGACCTATATATATGCATATATAAATCGACCTATTTATCATTTGTTCTAATATATATGCATATATAAGTCTATATCTATATATATATATATATATATATATATATATATATATATATATATATATATATATATATATATATATATATATATATATATATATATATATATATATATATATATATATATATATATATATATATATATATATATATATATATATATATATATATGTTGGTCTATAAGGTTTATAGGTTTTTTTAATAGTCTAATTCTGACCTATTTAATTAAATAGGCTTTTAAAAAAGCCTAAGTCTGACATTTTTATTAAAAAAGTCTGACCTGATCTGACCTTAAGTAGGTTAGGCTATAGGCCGGTCTGACCTATTCCCACCCGTACTTGCTCCCCATTTAACATGTATGACTCTCATTTCCATTCGTTTTTTCTAAAACCATAAATACTTTACGGATTAACAATAACATTAAGAGAAATATTATCCTTACACTACTAATAACACTTACACCGTATAAATATATTATTTTGTTTTTTTTCATTATATTTAATAATTATTTTTTTCTTTTTCCTTAACACAAAAAAATGCATGTGCATGATGTATCTTAGATGGTGTAAGATACTGTGTATACTTTTTGGTGTAGAAATAGCAAGCCTCTAACATTAAAGAGAAAAAAGCCACCAAATTGTTTATTAAGGCGATACATAACGTTTGTAATACCCCATTGAGTCAGCTACCAATTAGATTCGGTACTTTAATCCATGAAGACGAATAACAACTAGTTTTATAAGCTTGTAACATAATATACATGGAAGAATCATTTAACCTAAGGGTTATACCCTCCTTACAATGGTTAACCCATGCACCAAGTTATTAGATCTTTAGACCTTCATTGAAAAATGGGGTATAATATCGTTGGGCAAGAGATTTTTTAAGTTTTTTTTTATTTCCTGAAATATGTAAGACGACTTAGGTTGGTCAGCTCTTGGAACGTTAACCTTGGAATTTCGAAATTATTCCCTTGGACTAGGGACTCTGTTCCTTCAACCATTTACGAAAATTCTACTGAAGTCTGGATTCACATCCATATTTTGTTCCATTGGATCCGTCTTGATGCTTCTTTCGGGCCTTTCACTTAAGATAATCATTTGCAATATGACCTTTCTCTTGACAACGACAATATCTCCATGATTCAATCTTACATTTTCCAAGGTTAGACTTATTACAATTGTCGCACTAGGGTGTATGACTAGACCTCGAGTCTTGACTCAGCTTCTTCTTTCTTGGAGAATTATTTGGTCTCGGTAAATGGATGGACCTTCTGAGTCCTCTTTTTGAGGATATGCATGTTCCCTTTCCAACTACATATGTTGTACCATATGCTCATGAGTTCCTATTGTAGATACTGCATTGACCACTGGTGTTGATGTTATTGCATTTGTAACAGGTATTATTAGTGTTCCTCTTGCATCCAAAATTGATAATACATCATATGTGCTTCACATACTTCTAACTTTCACATCTTGGGTACAAGTTGCCCTTAACCTTCCTCGTGGTCACTCAACTATGATCCTACCTATCAAATATATAGTCATTAAGTTGATCAAGCTTAGTACTATATATTATTATATTATGGATCATGCTAGAAATACACACACATGAGGCAAAAATAATTTACTAATTATGACTCACAACTGGGTCGAGAATTGACTTGTTTTAATACCAATTATAACACCCCAATTAAATACACATCTAGAATCAAATTAATTGAATCATTGATTTGTGGTTTTAAGTACGTACATCAATGTCTAAACGACATTAATTATAAAAATATAGTACTAGGTCCATATCATAATACATATATAAAGTAGATGTCAAGACAATAACTACACATCAACCACATCATGTTAGCTGTTGAACTTCTGCAAGGGTATACTAGGAAACATGGTATTCCAAGTGCCATGATTCAAGTGGATCTCCAAAAAGCCTATAACATAGTGAATTGGAAATCACTTGAACATATCTTGTAGGAACTGGGTGTCCCTAGTAAATTTGTGCAATGGATCATGATTGTAGTTACTAGTGTGACTTACAAGTTCAATATTAATGGGTGTTATACTGATGATCTTCCAACTAGAAGAGGGATCAGACAAGGTGACCCCTTGTCACCCCTATTATTTGTCATTTTAATGGAATATTTTCACATGTTGATGTTGAAAATGCAGTGCAACCCTGACTTTAATCATCATGCCAAATGTGAGAAAATGCAGCTCACACATCTCACATTTGTAGATGATGTTTTACTATTCAGTAGAGGTGATGTAATTTTGGTTGGTATTCTGCTTAACACCCTGCAAGTTTTATCTAGTTCCACAGGTCTGGTGGTGAACAAGAATAAGTGCAAGGTGTTCATAGGTGGATTGGACGACATGGAGAAAGAGATCCTGAGAAACTCTACTGGTTTCCAAGAAGGGAGTTTCCCTTTCAAATATTTGGGAGTGCCCATATCAAGTAAGAAGCTGTCAATTAAACACTATCTACCTCTCATAGACAAAATGACAACTAAGGTTAGACATTGGACATCAAAGCTTTTATCTTATGCTGGCAGAGTCTTGTTGGTGCAGTGTACCTTGACAGCCATTGGCCAATATTGGCTGTAATGTTTTTCTTACCCAAAAGCTGTGATAAAAAAAGTGGATGCCATATGTAGGAGTTTTATATGGAAAGGTAAAGAAAGTATATCTGCAAGAGTTCTATTGCATGGAAGCAAATGTGTAAGCCCTATAAACAAGGGGGCATGAATATCATCAACCTAGGGGAGTTGATTAGAGTTCTATTGTCAAAGTGTCTATGGAATCTTTGCAGAAAGGCTGACAATCTATGGGTCAAGTGGATCCATATCTATTATGTCAAAGATCAACAAATTTAGGACATTCGACTTAAAGCACAACACTCTTGAGTGTGTAATTACTAAGAGAATTTGGCTAGATGTGTTACGGTGAGGGATAAGTGTCATGTGCCGAAACCTTGGGCGGATGAGATCAAATGGGTATTGGAGTGCACTAATGGGAAAGGATGGAAAGTGGAATTGTTGAAAATGATGTTGGCTAAGACAATATATCATATTTGGGAGTATAGAAACAATTGTATATTTGGGAAAATGGGTAATAGTGCTAATATAGTTACTCAAATTATAAATAGTATTATTAATAAGGGTTAGATGTAGAGGAAACTTAGACCCAATTTAGCTAGACTTATGATGTAAATGGTGCTTTGGTTGGTTGGACCGGTTGGTCACCTTGTTTGTAATTGTTTTTTGAATTAATATAGTTTACTTGATTAAAAAAAAACTACACACATCAGATAAACATATAACATTGTTTTCAAGGTCTTCAAAGCATCCATCATTCCCTTTTCCTTGTCCAAAGTTACCTGAAATATTTAACATGGGTTGAGATAGAACTTATCTTACTAGAGTCCTAACTAAACATCAAGTCATCTCAGTCAAGGGTTTTAAATACTCAACATGCATTCTAATAATATAATCATGTACTAGGTAATAAAACAAGAGATCATAACTCTTATAATTTCTCACAGTACATAATCAATCGACCATCTAGCCACAAGATCATGTAGATCTTAGGATTTGGATTGTCAAAACATCTGTAACAAACTCCTAAGCATATTCTATTAGAGCGAGTTTTACGGTGCAACTTACCCCATGAGTCCCGGTAAATGCCCACTAAGACGAGGTCTTTCGATTTTACTAGCCTTGCTTTTCCTTGGTCTCATACTCCTAATCATAACCTACACTCACGACCGGCCCTGGGCGCTCTGATAATTACTAAATTCATTTAACGGATTCCCCTACAAAATTGATTATTATGGTTAAGTTAGGCTCAATCACACTTCTTAACCTCTCTCACATTTTTGTTCTTAAAATTAATTATGTGTTTATTTTTAAATAATGTGTCGCATGTGAAACATATCAAATCATTATATAAAAACCATGTAAAACTTTACCGATAAAAACTATAAGTTACACTCATATATATATATATATATATATATATATATATATATATATATATATATATATATATATATATATATATATATATATATATATATATATATATATATATATATATATATATATATATGACTCAAAATTTCTATTTTAAGTTACATAACATCATTTGTCCGCCAAAATAGTTTCTATTAAGGGTGAATTTGGATTTTAAACTATGGTCGCACCCTATTTTATATGCGTTAAAAGGGTGAATATGAATATTTACTTAGACAAGATTGAGTTTATAAGATCCATATTGATTTAAAACTTGTATAAATATGGGTATGTCTCAAGTTGTTAACAAAGTTACATTAGAATGAGTATACGTTGGCATCTCACATTTGTCTACTTCAACAACGAGAGGCCCCCTCTTGAATTTAGTGACTCAGGGATTACCTATCTTATCTATCTGAAATCCAAACTAGAGAATCTCTTATAATATCCAAACAATCAAAGATTCGTGAAGCTTGATTATCATTCACCCTTGATTGAAAACAAAGGGAATATGTAGTTCGACAAGTTTGAGTTGAATGCAGATGAAGATTTAAGGATTATATGGAATACATTTCACTATTACAAAACAAATGATCTTATCGAGGTGGATGCGATAGTTGCATCATCGAACGACAATATTCTAAAGATTTTGAAACGTACTCAACCATATATTGATGATGAAATGTAATGTTAGTTTTTGGTTAACGAAAATATATGTAACGTAACGTATTTATGTATGTCAGATGAAAATTTTATGTTAATTTATGTTGCTCTTTTCATTCGTGCAATTGCTTCTGGTGTGTATTAACAAGGAATATTTTTTATTTTAATATCCGAACAACCCCTGGACATTATTTCTCGTTTCTTGTGTGATTTATTTTGTTATAACGGAGAATGTTGTTTCCCAATTTTCAAAAAATTACCACTGCAAAAATTACCGGGTCGAGTTGCAAACTAGGTCGCTCTCTTTAAGACGTTTCATGACACCTCCTAAAGTTATTCAAACACTCACTCAAACATGAAGTCTCCAAGATAAAACAACATAGTTCTATATTGTACGATTAATACTTGCACGATAGATAATCAGTTTAGAAATACACCATATGATTGTTCAAAGGCCAGTCAATTATGGTATAAATACCACTCGTAGTATCTAGTATAGATACTAGTCATAATAATTTCTCAAATAAGAAATTAAAATAATTCTCCAGAGAGAATTCAATAATGATCATTTGAAGATTCAAAATTATTTCTCATACAAAGAGAAATTCAAATAATTATCCTAAGAGGATAAAAAGTACTTATAATTTCTCGATTCAAATAAGGAGGAATACAAATTATTCTCTAAAGAGAACTCGAGAAAATATTTGGAAAACTCAATGAGTAGAAAGAAAGATAGAAATGTTGGCGCTTCAATTATTCGAACACGCAAGGTAAAGAGAGTAAGGAAGGAAAATCTCAAAAGAAAATTTTGGTCTGTTTTGAAATAAAACATGTGCATTCCTTATATATGGAAGTAAGTTAGCCAATGTATCTAATCTAAGTAATGTAGGACTAAGGAATATTTTCAATTAATCCGCAATCACACTAGTTTTTCTAACAATGTAGGACTTACGAAACATTTTTAAGTTCATCTCCATATTGGAATATTAAAATGTTCCAACAACCCCCAATTTGAATTTAAAAAAGTATTTTAGAAGTAACGTCAAACTTTTCTAAGATTGTTCATAAATAGAGGTGTGTAAGACTTGAACCTTTATGTAGCAAGTAAAATTCTAATTCAACAAGAGTGACACTATTGT
This sequence comes from Lathyrus aphaca, assembly GCA_963966055.1. Taxonomy (NCBI): domain Eukaryota; kingdom Viridiplantae; phylum Streptophyta; class Magnoliopsida; order Fabales; family Fabaceae; genus Lathyrus; species Lathyrus aphaca. Next base: position 67,755,934 of record OZ014525.1, on the reverse strand, counting down.
CTTGAAATCAATCTTAAATGTTAAACCCACACATAACCTTTTCTTAAGTTGTATTCTAATAAATGCGTGCTTTAATGGCACTGTACATCTATCCCAATTTATTGAAGGCTCTAGGAATTCTGCCTCGAAATTTCATAGGAACTGACTTAAGTTCCTTAATCATACATGTGAGTTTATCAACAGTACTCTTGTAGTTAGGAAATTTCTCATACATGGTATAAATCTCATTAAGAGTTCATATTGCTCTGAACTTGTTATTACCCATTGATCTTATTTCTTGGCATCTCCAGTCTATTAGTTCGGGTTACCATCATGAGCAACTCATTTTAGGCATTAGTACCATCTTATTGGATGTATTATGTACTTTCACTCTAGCTAATCCTTTTGTCAAATGATCTGCTAAATTTTCATCAGTGTGTACATGATCCACTCTTCCAACTTCTTTAGAGACACAATATCTAATGGTGATGTGCTTCCTTCTTATTTGACGTCTTTTACCATTATAATAACAATGTTCTATTTTTGCAATAATTATGGTACTATCACAGTAGATTAATAAAACTCACATAGGTTTTTCCCATAAGGGGATTTAAGTTAACAAGAATCTTAACGAACTTAGTTCTTCACTAGAAGTTGCTAATACTATTGTTTAAGACTTCATCGTGGGTTGAGCCAAGATAGTATGCTTCTTTTATTTCCAAGATACAACTCCTCTAACTATATTGAATATACAACCACTGTTGCTTTAGAATCATTTGATAATGTGTTCTAGTTTGCATTACTGTATCTTTCAAGTACAACGGGAAATCTCTAATAATGTAGATCAATATTCATAGTCCTTTTACGGTATCACATGACCCGCTCAATAGTTGGTTAATGCTCATTACTCGGTGTACTACTAAACCTGCATAACAATCCTAAGACATATGCAATGTCGAGTCTAATACAATCATTGACATACATATGAGTTCTAATGATTCTCTCATACACAGTTTGTCTAACACTATCAACAATTTTCTTGAATAAACTTATCTTGTGAAGGAAAAGGTTCCTTATCATGTTTTAGTGATGTCAAACTTTAGGTAGATCATAGTATGTGTGCTTTGGACGGTGTCATCACATGATTGAATACCATTTCTCGTGTCTATGCATATATGAGGCATCTCATATAAGGTTTTATGCTCTTGATCATTGTTGATACCTTAGATATATACACAAATGGATTGAGTAGACCTAAACACTTTCAAAATTTCAGTTTTGGCGATTTTCACTAAATGATTTGACTCATGGGTGTTGACAGGTTGACTCATCAGATTTTACACTAAATGAGTTGACTCATAGCTATTGACAGGTCGAATCATACAGACAGATAGGTCGACTCATTCACTTTATAAATCATTTGGGAAGCTTTGGGTATGAACAAGTCGAGTGAAGCCCTTCTACAGGTCTACTCATTGATGGAAATTCAAAATAAATTGACGCAAACCTTCAAACAGGTCGACTCAATGCTGGAAATTCAAAATGAGTCGACTTAAACCTTCAAACAGGTTAACTCGTTGATCTGCATTTTCAAGCTGTTTGCCACATGTATCAACAGGTCGATTGACCTGTCTGGATGAGTCGACTCATCCTGAAGTTGAGCGATATTTTTTCTTTGTTACTTCATTTTTCATATGTTATTATTTTTTATGATTTCCTTGGGTCTTATAAATAAGCGTTATTTTTTCATCACCAACAAGAAAAGTGAAAGATATACACAACATATCTTCATCTTCATTCTTCCTTGCATTAATCAACAATTACACATAATCATTTTTGTTGATCATTGTGTATTGCATGTGGTGATAACGTTCAAACTTAGGATCTTGTATCAAGTTGGTTTTTTTTTGCATAAGTCTTTGCTTCATAGATTCAGCCGAGTGAAAGGTTTGAAGAACGATGAGTTTGTTCAAACAAGTAACGGTAATTGGAGGATTATGAAGAAAGGTTTGGGTTCAAGCGTTTCACGATCAAAATTAGCCGAGCTATAGGTTTGAATAACATTAGGTTCTTGCAATAAGGTAGCTACAATCAAAGGTTTATTTGGAACGTTTAAAGCACTTGTTTCAATTTGAATAGAGGGGAGAGAAGGGAATATAATCTACATCAACAGTTAGGATTGGTTTATGGTGACTATTTCTTCTATTGTACAAACTTTACAATTGATAATGAATATCTCAATTCTTTTTGGAATTGGGGGCAAATGTACCATAAGCGAGGACGATAGGGGAACTGCCTAAGCAAATTTGGTGTTGTTCTCTCTTTCTCTATCTCTTCAATTTCTGCACTAATTGAAACTTATGAGGTATTGATTGGTAACTATATTTTACTAAATTGTTATGCACATAAGGTGTTTGATAAACTATTGCAACCACTTTGATTGCAACCAAGGAAAATTCTGCATTATCAATCTTAGTAAAATTAATACTTGGTTGTGTTGTGCACACCAAGTGTTTTCTAAATTGACTTCACACAAGTGTTTCAATTTTGTGCCTATTGTTTCTCTTAAATTCTGCACTAAAAGTTATTTTGTGATATTGATAAATAACATAATATCAATTGGTTGTAGTGTTTCAATAATATTTGAATACTTGTGGTTACTAGTTTGATTGCCACTTAGAAAATTCTGCACTATTAAACCAATTAAAGTTTGGCCTTAGGGTGTTGTCCACACCAAGTGTTTGACAAAATTAACATCACACAATTACTTTAGTTTTGTACTTATTTTCTCTTTCCTTCACATAATTGGAAGTAGTAGTATCAAGTATTTATGTGTTCTAAGTGATTTATTGGTATTAAATTGATTCGGTCAACTTTAACATTCCATTTGGTTTTCACGCATATCCGATCTTCCAATAACAGATCGTTTTATTTTTCGGGGAGATTTCGCGACCTATTTGAAAAAACTTTTTAATTTGCCAAACTTTAAAATAGGGGATCTTTTCAATCCCCTTTCTAGATCTGTTCCATTATCTAACATACAAATCTTATTTTCTTGCCTATGAATCACAAACCCTTCTGATTGGTCTATATAGATTTCTTATTATAAGTCACCAATCAAAAAAGTATTTTAAGATCCATTTGGTATACTACTAAGTTATAAATAGAAGCAATTAAAGTTATTACCCTAATGAATGTAATTCCAATGTCCGGAGAAAAAGTATTGAAGAAATATATATTTCTCTTCCTAAAACTTTTGGCCACAAGGCGAGCATCATATTTATCAACTCTACCATTAGGTTTTATTTTATTTTTCAAAATACATTTACAAATGATTGGTTTGCAACCATGAGACAAGTCTACTAAGTGTCAGGTCATGTTAGATTTTAGATAATATATCCCATCATTAATAGTTTCTTACCACAAATTTGCATCCATAGATGACAATGTTTCTTGAATATTTGTTAAAAAAATTTCTATTGTATAGGCCGCATAATCGATCCCATATTTTTTTATAAACTCTTACTCTCTTGCTTTGTCAAAGTTATATATCTACTTCGTCGTTGCTTTCAGTGATTCTTATCACAAGAATGTGATTCAATTTAGTGCCCCCACTATTTCTCTATTTGAAAGGAAATTTGTCTTTATATAATTCAATACTATTTGATTTTAAGATCAATTTAAAAATTAGGTCATAAAACCTCTATGCTTTATTGTCTGTTGCATACCCAACAAATATGCATTCATAGGCTCTACTAGCATTTTTAACTCGCTTTAGATCCATAATTCTGACATAAGCCAAACAACCCCAAGCTCTAAAATAAGACAAGTGTGGTTCTCTTTTCTTAAATATCTCGTAAGAAGATATATTATTTTTCGACTTGGGAACTCTATTAAGGACATAACAAACAATCAATAAAATTTCCCGCCACTAATGAAATGCAACATCAGAATTCAACACAATATAAACGACTAGTTCAATCAGAGTTGAATTCTATGTTTCTACTTTTCTATTCATTTCATGAGAATATGGTGTTGTGGTTTTATATACAATTCCATGTATATAAAATTTGTTAAATAAACTAAAATCATACTCAGTTCCATATCATTACAAAACTTTTAATTTACTTACTAGATTGATTTTCAACTTCATTCACAAAAATCTTAAACATATTGATTTCATTAACAAAAATATCATTCTTAGTGATGGTTTATAAAACTACCCTAAATAGACTGACTAAACCATGTCTTATTAAGAAGATAACCAAACACAAAATTCCTTTTAATCTCATGAGTATGCATGACATCCTTCAAGATTAAAGTCTTTTCAGAGGTGGAATTCAACTCCATTTCTCCAATACCGGAAAAATTATTGGTGTGTGAAACTCCCAACAACCATGTTGATTTCAGTAATCAAAGCAATAAATTGTTCATTTGTCAAGTTAATCTTTGCATTTTTGGAAGCACCAAGTTTTGGTTTGCTTCTACATCTCTTAATCATATGTCCTAGTTTTCCACCGTCGAAACAAGAGAAAATACAAGTGTGTTTCTTTGATATGGTGGTTAATGCCTAGGTATCTGAGCAATTTGATCCCTTAAAGGATTCTCATTCTTAATTCGCTTCACAATATTGCAATTCTAATTCTTTAATGGTTTGCCAAACGGGTACAAAACTACTCTGAATTTATTTTTGTTGTTTGAAACAACCAAGAATTTTTCTTTTTGATCTTATCTTTGAGATTCTTCTTCAATTCGAAGACGAATAATCATACTCTCAATTGAAAATTCTTTTGTTTTGTGGCGAAACAAATTTTTAAAATCTTTCAAACTAGGGAAAGTTTGTCAATAATAAAAGCAATTTGAAATTGTCCATCTAAAGACATGCCTTATGTGATAATCTCATGAGCAATCTTTTGAAATTATTGACATTGATCATTCACATACCTTTCATTTACCATTTGATACCCCAAGTAGCAACTAACAAGATACTTATTTGCTCCAGCCTCTTTGGTATCATACTTCTTTTTTAAAGCCTCTCAAACTTGTTTTGAAATATCACAACTACTGTAATAATCTTACAAATCATTTGTGAATTCATTCAAAATATGATTTTTAAAGAAATAACCATTTTATTTCCATAAGACGATTTCTCTCTGATTATTAATCCTTTTCTTTAATTTGTGCAACAAATTATGTTTCACTAGTTTTAATAGTTTCATCTGAATTCATAGATTTCGTATTGTTAGCTTGCTCGTTTGATCCAGAAGGACAACAAGAATGTCATTGATCAAAACATTGTAAAATCTTTTTAAGGTCAAGAAAATCGCTTTTTCTCTTTTGTTGCCAGCGTTTTTCATCAAACATGAACGATTTGCTAGAAACAACAACTGAAGCACCAATGATTTCTTCGCCATCCATTGTAGTTCGAAAAAGTATGAAAATTATTATAAGATATTTGAAAAATTACCACTAAAGAACTTATCGGGTCGATTTGTATACTAGGTCGCTTTTTTTAACACATTTCACGACACTACCCAAGGTTATAAAAAACACTCACTCAACCACGACATCTACTGGATAAAACAACTCAGTTCTATATTGTACAATTACTACTTGTACGATAAATAATCAGTTTAAAAATGCACTCTCTAATGGTTCAAAGATCAGTCAAATATGATATAAACATCACTCATAGTATTTGGTATAGAGATTAGTCGTAATAATTTTTCAAACAAAGAGAAATTCAAATAATTATCCACACAAAAATCAATCTTGCTCATTTGATTACTCAAAATAGTTTCTCATACAAAAGAGAAATTCAAACAATTATCCTAACATAAGGAAAAATACTTATAAATTTTTGAGAAATTGAAAATGATTCTCTAAAGAGAATTTAATAAAATACTCAAAAGTTCAACTAAAAAAATGGAGAGAAATTGACATTTTGATAATTCAAACATGCAAAATAAAGAGAGTTAGTAAGAAAAACATAAAAGAAATTTTTGGTATGTTTTGGAATAAATCATAATAAAACATATATATTTCTCATATAATGAAGTAAATTAGTCAATGTATATAATCTAAACAATATAAGACTAAAGAATTTTTTCAATTAACATTCAAACACTTTTTTTTTAACAATGTAGAACTTAAAAGAATTTTTACAATTTCATCTCCAATTAGAATATATTGACATCTCCTAACAGAGAACAATCCAAATTTTAATATTCAGATTAACTCTTGAACATTATAGAAAATTAAGTTTGAGAACGAATTGGCCTGATTTGGGTGAATTCAGGTTTTAAAATTCAGACTTTTTTACATTTGATTTGGCAAAAATATAAAAGAGCTCTTCATTGCTTGGTACAACCCCACTTGCCACTTCAACTCTTCATTGAGCTCTTCTTTTCTGTCTTATCTACCTAACTTGTATTCCTCCCAGCAACTAAATCCATCAACCACATTAATTGTTACTTTGATTAGATGAATTGTTTTCATAAGCAAAAGCTACTGGTTAATTTCTTAGGACGAGGAGAAAGAAAAATAGTTAAAGAAACACAAGAAAATTTACATACATGATTTGCATTGCACTACAATTATTTACTTATCATCACTTGCTACAATGATTGGTTGACAAAACATGGTTTTAAACGATGTAGATATACTCGAATCTCTTGCGGTTGCGGTCCACAATTTAAAACTATGGTAAAGTTCATTCTTGTTTTACTTCTGAGGCCACAGTTTTAGCCCAAAACCTAAGATGTTTCTTCATACTATCAGCTGAACAAGTCTTTGGAACTTTCATGCTTAGTAATGGTGAATCAGGCTTCTTTATAAGCCATGCCTCTGATAAATATGGTCTCATGATATCTCTCTTTTCATCTTCACAAATTTCAACAACAATATCCTCATCATTATTTTCTGTTGCATCTTCATCCATTATTTCTGATTCTGACTGTTTCTGTTTATTATTTTGGAATGAACGAAGTCTCTGCAAGCCAGGAACAACACTAATCATTCTTGGACTAATGTATTCCTTCTTGAATATAAAACCAAGATCCATAAAACCCTTCACTTCATCAAGTTCAAGCTCCCCAAGTGTCCTACAGCTCATGCTTTTTTCCAGTTTATCCTTTTTCATCGAGTTTCCGTGACGGTTTCGAGTCGTCGGTAACGATGAACATGTTAAATGTGAACAATCCAAATGACTCATTTGGTTTAATATTTCTTTGTTTTCAGTTGAACCATCCTTAACAGTAAAAAGAACAAAACCAAAACAAAACATAAAAACACAATCATGACTTCATAGGTTATATTATAGTACTAACTTACTAAGTGTTTTATTTAATAATAATATTATATGTACCTGAATTGATAAAGAGATTACTGAAACTTGTTTTTCTGAAGAAAGTGATTCATCTGTTGAAGTTTCTTCATCTAGTAGAGGTGTCAAAGAAAGAATAGACGACGATGATGACGACGACGAAGAGGATGAAGATTCTGATATAGGAACATGTTCTTCAACTTGTTTTGCTAAAACTGGTGTTGTTGTTGGTTGTGAGAAAAGAATGATTTGGTGAAACCAAAGCTTATCCATTTCTTCTATAATGCTTAAAGAATATCTATCTTCCATTGAATGAGATAATGCAAAAACTAAAAACTTGTCGGTAGATGAATGCAAAGAAAGACAAGTGAGTGAAGGAAAATGAACATGGAGATGTTAGTGTGGGACACTAAGGTTGTGGTACATTTGACATGGGACATGTTCTTTCTTCCACATCTTGTAATTATAAAATGACTATTTTATCCATGATTCTAATAATGAGAATATTATGATGCTCTTTTATCTCATGCTAGAATAAGTAAGGTTCATGACTTTATGAGAAGCAAAGAGTAAGGAATAAGGTAAGAACCTAAAATGAATTGTTTGACATATATAAAATCCAAAAGTTTCTATAAATTTGTTAAAAAAACAGCAATTATGTGAATGAAGGAATGAATGAATGGTTCCAAAAATGGACTAAAGCATCTTAATATTACAGTTGTCAATGAGACAAAATCTGGTTTGCAAACTGATTAAAATTCTTCAATTAAAGTTAGGATATGCATGATTGGTTTTTCTCCTCAGAGAACATTTATTGGTTATGGGCTTAATCAAATAATAGTGACAAAATGTTTAGTGGTATAAGGATTGTTTTTATTTTTTTTGGATAATATAGCTTTATTTTTTGTGCAGCTGTAAATAGTAATTCTTACTATGTCAATATAAGAAATGAATTCAAGGATCATAGAGATTGAAAAGTTGAAGTAATTTGGTGTGTACTATAATAGAAAGTAATCATATACTTCAAATGAATGTGACATTCAATAGAATCAAATAATCAACATTTTTATTTGTTTTCTAGTGGTATTTCCCGTGGAACAGTAGATGTAGTCCTATATAAGATATTATGTGTTCTTGAAGTTTAAAGAAATTTATTTTTGATACTATAAGTTATTTATAGTGGCTAAAATTAGAGTGACTAAGTAATGTGGAAGAGAGTTACAAAATAAGGGTACCAACAATAATTGTCATTTTATTAAAGCATAAAGTGTCGGGACATCCTAAATGCACAATCACAAACAAACAGAAGAAAAAAACACATGTAAAAATTGAAATCAAACTAAGAGATTAAGATATTGAACGTATGTCTAAGATTTTAAGTTCACTTTAGAATATACAATATATTAAGTTAGATTCAGAGATTAAAAATATGTTTAAGATTCTTTATGTCAGAACAATTGGTTGTTTGATATATGTTAAGGTTTACGTTAGATTAGATTTGACTAAAGCAGTTAGTCAAGTGTGCAAGTTCGTGTCCAAGCTAAGGAATCAACATTGGAAAATAGTCAAGTGGATCCTAAGATACTTGAAGGGTATAACAGATTGTGGTATCATGTTCAACATGGAGCAATGTGTTCCATCAGTTGTGTTGTGGGATATGTGGATATTTCTGACTATGCAGATCATCTGGATGATAGGAGGTCTACAACAACGTATGTTTTTACTCTTGTGGGAGGGGGGCTATATGTTTGAAATCATTAATTCAATCCATAGTAACTATGTCTACAAATGAGTCATAATACATGACAGTAGCTCAGGCTGCTAAGAACGCATGTGGCTTACAGGATAGTGAAAGAGTTGGGTATTGAGAAAGGTGGAGTTTAGTTGCATTTTGATTGTCTGAGTGATATTCATTTGACAAATAATCATGTGTATCATGCTAGGACCAAGCATATTGATGTTATGCTCCACAAGATTAGATAGTAGGTGGCGTCTAGACAAATATTACTTTAGAAGGTTCACACTTCAGAGAATGCAGCTGATATGTTGACCAAACCAGTCACCAATGACAAGTTCAAACATTATTTGGACTTGTTACATGTTTCTCAGTGTTAAGTAGGAAATGCACACTCCTAGTTGTTAGGGTATGACATTATGCAGTTAATCTTCACTGGGGGTTTGATATTCGCCAAGGGGGAGATTGTTGAGTTTGACTCATATTTAATGTCAAGTAACCCAATTGTTTATTGGGGGTGCAAATGGGGTGTGATTTCCCCTCGTGGTACAGTTTAGGGGTATTATTGTAATTTGAATCATTAGTATCCCTATATATAATTATAACACTAAAACTCTAATGTGTATAATTCAGAATGAATCAATAAGATGAAACTATAGGTGCTTCATAGTCGTAGCATGGACATTTTGTCTAAATTGCGTGAATAAATCTTTTGTGTATTTCTCTCTACTCTGATATGTATTTGCGTAACTGTTCCAACAGAAAGTATGTGTGCAATGTAGTGTTAGGGATAAGGATGAGCATAATATGACAAAAATCTACAAAAGTTGCAACATTACTTCCACAAAATTGACTCATAGCTGCCACACTGGTGTGTTATATCTCCCATGTGATTTGTACTATCATAATACATGTACCATAAAAAAAGTTTTAAAAATTGCGGAAATTTTGGCGGTTATAAAAGTGTTATTATTGCGATTTGAATCGCCATAATTGACCAAAATGGCATTTTCTAAAAGCGTCGTATATTTGGATTTTGCTAAGTGATTATGTCGGTTGATTTCAATCGCCACACAAACCACCACCATATATTTAAGTATAAAATTGTAGTTTTTATTTGTAAATAACAACAGTTTTGACATCCACAATTTTCACTAGTTTCCTTTGTAAAAAAAATGCAAATTATATTGGTTATAATCCCCATAATTTTCACATTTCTTAAAAAAAAATTATGCAACATTTATAGTCCAGCATGTATCATCTTCAAATTTATAGAATTAAATATACTAAACCTTTTATATATAATATACTTCATGCAATATATGATCCTATTACATTTCCCACCAATGTTACATCCGCAACATCATCACTTATAGGTAATAACACATTTGCTTTTGTTTTGTATCGGCCAAAGACCCATGATTCAGGAACCTCTGATCTGCATCAACCAAATTCTCAAATCCATTACTCCTCTTCGGCCAAAAGACAATAGCTCGAGGCCCATTGTCTACCCTACTCTTCCTACCCAACATATAAATACCTTTGTAAGAGGTTGCAAGGTATCTTTCTTCAATCTTGACTTTCACTATCTTCAGTATTGAACCCTAACTGACTTGGACATTGGAGTGCTAACCATGCAGGTATCCTTCTAAGTCCACCGTATTGGAGACGACAATATTGTTAACAACATCGCATCAACACGAATACAACTCGTCCAAGCATTACCATGATCGTAACCTCTGAATCACGGTCATTATAGCAATGTAATGCAACTGAAGCTCTGTTCTACCATAGTTTCCGAAATCATCACCATTTGCGGTTCTACAACACAATAATGGCCCCGCTTGTGGGGATCGACTTATGATTCCTACGATTTCCATGATTTCACGTTCAATTCGAATATCTGAACTCTGAAGAGATCTCCGACAAAGAAACTGAAGTTTCACAAAGCCGAAATTGGAGATATGCATCATTGGACCCATTGAAATCTGATTTAACATCGAGCAAGCATTTACGCTGATTTCGAGTTGCCTCTGAATGACGTCATTAAAAGCCTCAGATCAAGATTTCATATGGAGATGTCCTGGTCGACCAACGAAATTAACCTCGAATGTTGGGAGAAGTTGGTCGAGCCACGCTCTCATACCCTAGTTTGGATTCGCAAGTCGAGGATCGTCTGGGGTCTGTGACAATGTTAGTTGAGAAAAACCACGTGTCCAATATCACCTGACACACCTCTATCCCGATATCACCAAAATTCAAGGAAAAATGTTTCCTGGATGTGAACGAGGTCAGAAGGAATCAGCCCCAAGACGAATGTCGGGTCCAACACTACCTCGGGAAACTAGCTCCATGTATATCATTATTATAAACCTTATCAGTCGTCCCCGGTGTCATTAGGGAAAGTAGGGTTACGGAGCTGACCATTATTCGGTATCAGATCGCGGGAAATCCAAGAGACAAATCACGGCCCATGTCTCGCACCTCTGAGAAGGTACGACTAAGGTTGTTAGTGGTGCTAAAGAACCGGAAACCGGCCCGAGAATCGGACCGAGAGAGCCGATTCATTGGACCGACATAAATGACTTTTGGCATAGTAAGGGATAAATTTTGTATATATATCCATCATGCAGAATAGGACCATTTATCCAATGAGTAACCGGTAGGGCTTGCATATAAATACTAAAATTTATAGAATTCTTCATTTTTCCATCTCTCCTTTTTTAGACAATCTCTCTGACTCTCTCTCTCTCTCTCTCTCTCTCTCTCTATCTCGTCTCTCACTCACATGAACATCTCAACATATTCTCCTCTTTCGTTCGTCTCCCCTCTCCTAGGGCTTCATCTTCGATCATCTTTATCTTTGTTTCTCTTGTAGAATAATTTTTTTTAGAGGCAAAGTATGAACTGTGGAAAGCTAGAATAAAACCATCTTGTTCGTGTAATGTATCCAAAGTGTATATTATTTTTTTTGTTATGATATTTTGTACATTTTATGCATGTTTGAGGCATCAACTAGTTGTCTACTTTGTATCCATTTTGATTTTGGAATCGTTCTTGACCTAAAATGTTTCAATTTTGAACAAAATTTTGACCTAGGGTTTTGATATGAGGTTTTATTATGTACATTTTGTTGTTGAGGTTGGATTTTAGGATATTAATAAATTGATTTGATGAGGTTCTACTTACTTAGGGTTCATCCTAAAATTGTGATTTGAGGTTATATATTGTACATTTAGTTCATGAGGTCCTATTTTGGCCTAATAATAAGTTGTGTTGCTTACTGAGGTTGTATTAAATTACTCAATTTTATTTTTGTTTCGTATTCCATTATTGTTTGATTTATATTTAATTTTGTGTCATGTCTTTTCAAGATCCTTCATTGACTCCACCAACCATGTATGATCTTATTGATATTAACATTTTTCCTGATGGGGAAGAGAAGACAATGGATGGAGGAAATATAGAGATTGGTGAGAAGATTGATTTGGAACTTCCAACTAACAACACCACCCAAAATAATACTTGAAACACTACTACTACTAAAAACACTACTTCTACTGCTGCTGATGAGCCAACCCCTCCAGTTCACCCATCTCAGAGTTCACAAAGCCAGGTAAATGCATTTGGTAAGGCTCCTCGTCCCAAGAAATATGTTTTTCATACTGAGATGGTAGTTATTAAAATGCCTGATGGTAACAAGAAATGGAAATGCAAATGGTGTGGTAAGCTTTACACTTATGATGTGAAATGGAAAAGTACTTCTAATGGTAAAAAAATATTTAGAAAATTGCATTCAAAGAAAGTTGAGTATGAGAGGTAATGCTGACAAAGAGGTTGCATAGTCTAATTTAAATATATGTGTTGATAGTACTCCTAGTTTGGAAACTTGGACATATAATCATGCCAGGGTTAAAGAAGTTACAACTCATATGATTCTAGGTCATGAACTTCCCTTTTCTGTTATGGAAGGTGTTATCTTTAATGAGTTTCTTAAAGAAATTTATCCATGGTATAAAAAGATTTGTAGACATCAGGTTAAGTTTGATTGTGAGACATATTATGAGGCTGAGAGAGTTAATATGAAAAAGAGTATGTCTTTGATTAACAGGATCAGTCTTACAACTGATCTTTGGTGGTCTGGTGAACAGAAGATTGGTTATTTGATTGTGACTGATATTGATTCAAAATAGCAGCTTCACAAAAGAGTTTTATCTTTTAAGAATGTGCCACCACCATATTATGGTGAGGTTTTGTGTAGGAAATTGATTAAGGTGATGGATTATTGGGGCATAAGGGATAAGGTGGTTTCAGTTTCAGTTGATAATGCTAGTGCAAATGATAATTGTATTGCTAGATTGAAAAGAGATTATTCTGGTAGGACAAACCTACCATTGAATGGTAAACTATTTCATGTGAGATGTTGTGCACACATTTTAAATTTATTGGTCCAGGATGGTCTAGATATGATTAAGGTGACTGTTGATAAGATTGGAAATGGGGTGAAGTACTTACTGAATTCTGAAACTAGATGCAAGGCATTCAAAAAAATTGTTGATGAGGTGCAACTTGAAGGCAGAATGCAAGTGTTAGATATTAATACTAGGTGGAACTCAACTTGGTTGATGTTGTCCACTAAATACCACTACAGAGAAGTGTGGCCCAGATATGCTGAAGAGAATGATGCATTTCTCCATTTTTTCCTGATGCGAATGATTGGGAAGATGTTCATGATATTTGCAAGTTCTTGGAGGTTTTTGCTGATGTAACATCCATTATTAGTGGCACCTCTTACCTTACTGCTAACTTGTTTTTGGGTGAGCTTTACAGGGTGAAGGTTTTACTTGATAACCCCTCAACCATCTCAGCTAATCCTCAATTGCAGGCTCTTGCAAATGAAATGAAGTTGAAGTATGACAAGTATTGGTCATATTCTAACACACTGATATCAATTTGTGCAGTTCTTGATCCAAGGTATGTACAACTTACACAAGTAAATAGTTATTGTAGTTTCCATTGCATTATACAAATAGGTAGTAACTATTCTGCTTGGTAATGGTATGTTGCCTTGTTATTCACCTCTTAGCCTATGATGCTTACTATTATCTGATGCCACTCTGTCTGAATTGATTTTGGTCAATTGTTATTATTTGAGGCATTTGTTTCTGAACTGATTTTGATCAATTGTTATATGTTGGCAGGTTTCCTTGCCAATGATGATTGTTATTATCTGAGGCATTTATGTCTGAACTGATTTTGATCAATTTTTATTATCTAAGACCTTTGCTTCTGAATTGATTTTGATCAATTATTATATGTTGGCATGTTGCCTTGCCAATGATGATTGTTATTATTTGAGGCCTTTGTGTCTGGATTGATTTTGATCAATTATTATTATCTGAGGCCTTTGCTTCTGAATTCATTTTGATCAATTGTTATATGTTGGCATGTTTCCTTGCCAATGATGATTGCTATTATCTGAGGCCTTTGTTTCTGAATTTATTTTGATCAATTTTTATTTTGTTGGTGATTTCTATTATTTCTATTATATGAGGCCAATGATGATTGATATTATCTGAGTCCTTTATTTCTGAATTGATTTTGATCAATTGTTGTTCTACTGATGATTGCTATTATTGTTGTTATCTAATGCATTTGATGATTGCTATTATCTGAGGACTTTGATTCTAAGTTGTGACTAAATTGAGCCTAGGATTCAATTATGTTTCCTTTCTGAGTTGTGATTTAATTGTGTCTATGACCAATTTTGTTACCTATTTGTTACTTTAGTTGCCTATGATGAAATTCTATTCTGAGGAAAATAGACTTTGAAAATAATTTATGCAAATAGGTATAGATGAATTTATGTTGGTTGACAACTCTACTTGTTCAAATAGGTATAAAATGATCTTCATTAAATGGGTATATCTCTTCTTGTATCCAAATACTACTCAAGCCACTACCTATGAACAAGAGTTGGCAACCAACTTAAAATCACTTTTCCAATTGTATCAAGATACCTATGGAACTAATGATGAGATTGCACATGTATCTGAAGTAGGATGTAGTTCTGGTTTGGGAAAGAGGAGTTTTGAGATGTTCTTAGAAACTGTTGTTGGTACTACTAATTCAAAATCCGATATTGAATTATATCTTGAGGAGCCTCCCTTGAAAGTTCCTCATACATCTAAGTTTAATGTTTTAACATGGTGGATGGGGAATGAAGCCAAATATCTTGTTCTTAATAAGCTACTAGTGGATATCCTAATTGTTTCGGTTACAATTGTTGCTTCAGAAGAAACCTTTAGTGCCGGTAAGAGGGTTATTGGTCCAAAATGATCTTCTATGAAAACTAAGACGGTTGAAATGGTAATTTGTGGGGGTTATTGGGTGAAGGAGAAATATTGAATTAAAAAGGGATGCACTGCTAGTATAGTACTTATATTTTGCTTATGATCTATATAAGTTCAATATTTATAGAGCTTATGTTTTTTCATTTAACTTATGCTTTAATTGATGTAGTTATAAGAACCACGAGATGAACCTTTAGCATTTCATTTTGGTGAGGATCCGAGTGTCGCTTCTTCGACGAGGGCAACTTTGTAAAACCAATGATGATATTGTTCTTAGGCATATAATTAACATATGTAATTATGTTATTTTGTTGTAATTTGAAAATATAAGTTGTCTAACTTATTTTGAACATGTTTATTTGAACAAGTTTATTTTGAGAATCATGTTTAGATGTATGTGAAATTTATTCTGAACAAGCTAATTTTGGATGTATGAAAAAAAAAATATTTGTAAACTTGAATGCATGTGAAATAAATTATTCAGGATGATTTCGGGAAAACCAAATACCCGAACCGAATATTTTTGTTCGGTTTCGGATCTCCTTTTCCAATATTCATTGGGTCGGTTCAGTTCTGGATTAACCGGAATTGTTGGACCGGATTCAAATATTAACTTTAACCATTATTGTTTTGGGTCGGTTCCGATTTACCCGGTAAGGCCTTCGGTCCAATTTTCGGGACCCAAGATACCCGGTTCGGACCAAAAACAACCTTAGGTATGACAGATCCAAACTATAGGTCACTGGCAAGAAGACAGCTACTCGGTGTTACCAAAAATGAACGGGACATGCGGCATGACCTTAGAAACAGCTTACAAAGATGGGTGTCGGATGAACTATCCTCGGACACACCGCGGTCCAAAGGCCCTGATCTTTAGAACTATCCTAGAACCAAGCCACCTAGATACCACTTGTGCCTGACCAAAAAATTTAATTGATGTATTTGTATATTAATTATATAGTAATGATATATATATATATATATATATATATATATATATATATATATATATATATATATATATATATATATATATATATATATATATATATGTGTGTGTGTGTGTGTGTGTGTATGAGTGTGTGTGTGTGTGTGTGTGTGTTTGTGTGTTTGTGTGTTTTGGTTATATTATTACACTCTTGTGAGGTTCATAGGACTTTAGATTCATTTCATTTGATTCCTTTGTGTTTTTAGCTTGTATTTTATGTCTTATGAACTATTGTGTTTTATTTGCTAACTTTGTAGGGGCTTTGGTAAGTCTTAGGAGTGTGGAAATGCTTTTACATTCCAACCTCTCCCTCTCCTTTTACATTTCAATATTGTGTTTGTGTAAGCATCCAAGATGCTTTGATTTGCATAATTTCTCACTTACCCCTTAGAAGCAACTTATTTTCCTTCATGGAAGAAAGTTGTCTTCTAATTCTTTTCTTCTTCTTCTTTCTTCTTCTTTTTATATCCTTCTTCTTCATTAGGATAGAGATCTTCAAACCTCGCTAAATTAGGTTATCCAAGAATGACAACTTACTTAGGCTTAGTCTCCCTTAGACTTTTTTACCTTTTAAGATCTTTTGGTGTTTTCTCTTTCTCATCTCTAAACAACAACTCAAAACATCTAACAAAGGATAAAGCTTCTCCATGTTCCAAGGGACTTTTCCATGGGATAATTGCACACATTCTATATGGTGATGAGGTGTTGGGTATTTATCATGATGAATAAGTTTTAGCATGAGGATACTTTACAAACATAAACTAAAATACACTTCTTAATCCAAAAGCCTAAAAACACTTAATAAGCAAAAATTGGCTAGTGTGATTGAGCCTCAATCCTTGGAACTAAGTCTTGGGGATCTTCTCATTACTTAGGTGTGCTTCTTCTTCATTCCATCTTGGAGTGATGTAAGAAGTAAACACTCTATTGAATGATACTTGAATACACTCTCCTATGCAAACTCAAATAAAATGCTTATAAAAATCTCCAAACCAACAATAAGCGTCTTTCCTACGGGAATTCTCTTCTCGTCTCTTTCACTCTTAACTAAAGAACTTGCTCATACTTGTCTTTTGCAAGACGGTAAACGCACTCGTTCTAGGAAAGCCTACAACACCTGAGCATAGGCATAAGTAGTTCAATCATAAAAAACACAAACGAACAAATTTCCTCCCTAGTTAGGGGAACTATGTTGACTCTAATTCTTATTCCTAATGAGATACGTAGGCAGTGGGGTAGGGCACATAAGAGAACACTTCTTTATTTTCCCTACATTTTTCCCGTTCATTTTTTTCCAGTTCAGCAGCAGATGTTTATACCCTTTGAAACAATATAAGCAAGCATGGATCCCGTCGAGTACGATGAATGTGAAAGGGTGCTAATATCTTCCCTTTATGTAACTGACTCCCGAACCCATTCTCTCTGGTTTGCAAGACCTCATTCTTTCCTTTCCCCCAGGTTTATGCAGCATTACTTTCCCTTTCCTTGGGATAAAAATGTCTAGCTGACGACTCTTCTTCTTTTTCCGCGCCACTTTCGCGTTTGTACCAGGATGAAAATCACTGGAGAGACACCCCTATCTAAGAGGCTTAAACCTAGTAAGATGGACTGGCTCGCGTTCATACTTTCAAGGTAGAAGTCAATTAGATACAAGAAGACTCCGAATTTCTGAAAATAAGGAAAGTGTACTGGAAGATTAACGACAACAATTAACGATTAAAGCTGGAAAGATTGTTGATACCAAGAGGATACATGTGAGATTGACAAAAATTGCTATTACCAAAAGGGTAACGGCCATCATCAAAAGGATGAAGAATAATTATAAAAAAAAAAGAGAAAGATAACTACCACCAAAAGGGTAATAGTTAACACACTAAAACTCGCTATTACCAAAAGGATAATAGTAAGATCGACACACGCGGCTAGCTACCACCAAAAGGGTGACAGATAACTCAAACGTCTTCAATGATTACCACCACCAAAAGGGTGAAAGTTAAATCTGAACAACAAAGATCGCCATCACCAAGAGGATGATGGTTGGATCAGAATGACTCTCGCTAAAACCAAAAGGATGACAATAAGGCCTGAAAACTTGATATCATCGAAAGGGTAATAATAAAACACACATTGGTTTTAGAGGTTGTCATTCACCAATAGGATAATACACAAACCAAAGACTGAAAGATTGTCGATACCAAAAGGATAATAGACCTATTGCCAAGCGGATGATAGTAAACACACAACTTGCTACAACCAAAAGGGTGATAGTAAGATTAAACTTGATTTCCAACACCAAAAGGATGGCAGACCTATCACCAAAAGGGTAACATTAAACACCTACAACTTTAAATATCACCAACACCTAAAGGATTAGGGTAATGGCGCTGTAACACGGTGGGAGAACTGACTTTTAGTTATGTTGCGGATAGCAAGAGTCGCCACCGACTTTTATTTTATCCAAAGGAAAGGCATAAAAGAACAGGAAAGACCTTTTAAAAAAAGATTTTTGGGTCCGGGGGGTAGGTTATGTAAAGGGAAGGTGTTAGCACCCTTTACATCCATGGTTATCCATGGGCTCTTAGTTACTTAGCTCACTTTTAAAATGTTTTTGAAATGTGAAAATTTTTTCATAAGAGTTTGATAATGATCCATGTACGGATGCGTAAAAAACCTTTGTTTGGAAAATTTGTTTGAAAGTGTGAAGTGTTTGAAAAGTTTTGAAGAGTGAGCAAGTAATTATGAGGAACCTACCCTAAGTTTAAGTCTTTTCTGTTCTTGAATCCTTTAAATGGTAAGACTATCCCTATTATTAAGGAATAGGTAGTCATTACCTTGGATGTGAGGGACAAGTAAGGGTCATCTGTTAATGTAGGCAACTGTGGGGTGTATTAAGCAATTTTGGAGGGACTGTCATCTTTATTCGGAAGGGACAAGATCATTATGAAGGCAACATTCGAAAAGGGACATGATCTTTTATGGTTAAGGGACTAGATGACTTTATTTTGAGGGACTTTTTGCTTTATACACCTTACTTGACCTTTTGATTAGGCAACAATGAGAGGAATCCCTAAGGAAGTGAGATGGCGATCCAAGATCGACTTACGTGTGTGAGTGTACAATTTAATATTTATCTTTTTAAATTAAATGAGCTAAGTTAATTTTAAACATACAAACATGTTACACTCCCTATTTACTAACCATAGCATAAAATATAAATACTTAAACATTATAAATAAATATTACACCAAGAAGCAATTACATAATAATAATTAAGCAAAAATTAAATATAATAAGCAAAATAAATAAATAAGCAAAATAAATAAATAATTATAATAGGGTTAGTGAAAATAATAATAAAAATTATACTAAATTAAATGGGGTTAGTAATAATCATATAAACATAATTAATAATGATAATGAAATAAACAAATATATTATAATAATTAAAAATTCAATTTTATAAACAATTATCATTTAATTAAAATATAAACAATTATATTAAATTATCATAAAAAATTTTAAGTTATGTGTAAATTATATAGAAAAAATTAATTATGAACATAATATTAAAATAAAATTATAATTATAAAAATTAGCAATTATGAACATTTATTACATGCAAAATTAAATTATAAACAATTATAAAATATTTACATATTATAAAAATAAATTAAGAATTTTAATTTTTAATTATATTTACATACAAAAATTTAAATTATAAACAATTTATATATTAACAAAAATTAAATTAGGAATTTTAATGAAGTTATGAATATAAATAATAGAAGAAGAAAATTAGGGTTTGAAAAAAAAATATGTTTTTAGGGTTTAAAAAAATAAATTAGGTTTCCTATACAAAAGTTTTAAATATTAAATACTATATAATAACTATACATACATATTAATAATTTATAAAATAAAGTATAAATACAAAATATATATATATATATATATATATATATATATATATATATATATATATATATATATATATATATATATATATATATATATATATATATATGATTTAAAAAAAAAAAGAACATAATAATTAATTAAATTTAAAAGAATAAGATAAGGAAAAGGAAAATATAAAGAAAATTGATTGGTTTTTAAAAAAAATTGAGAGGCCTGAATTTGAACCCAGGACCTCCCTGGAACCTGAATGAAGAGTTGCCACTGGGCCAGCCTGCGCGCAGGTGATGAAACAGGGCTTCATTTGCTTTTGTGCCTTAATCCTGAAAATCAAAGAAAAAAGAAAGAAAAACAAAAGGCCTGGGGGATCGAACCCAGGACCTTCACAATACAAACAAACACCTTAACCAATCCTACTGGGAGAGCGCACCTGTTAATGTAATGGCAACAATACATAATATATGATGTATAATGAATAAATTGAAAAATATAAAAAAAAAAAAACTGCCGCAGCCAGGATTCGAACACAAGTCATCTGGCTATATACGCGCACCCTTCACCACTGGGACAAGCACTACGCTTGTGATATGAAACAGAAACAAAACATAAAAATATTAAAACCAATTTCAAATTCCAGCTTGCGCGCGCTGAGTCTTCTTCTTCCCCAGGATTCGCAGGTTTTCCTGCGAATTTACCCAGGGATTTTCCTGCGATTCTTCTTGCGTGTATAAACCTGCGAAATACAAATTATGCCAAACAGGTACAATTTCATCCAATTGAGCACACCATTGTGATCTACACAATTCACTCAATCAATCTACGGTTTTAAAATGTATTTATATACACTGGATTAGTAAACCCCAATTCGAAGGTATAAACCCTAACCATGGTGATTGACTGATTACACCATGAAACTTCCATGTTTTCGTCCAGAATCAATCCTTAGAACCTCACAAACAATAAAGTACAACCAAAATTCATTAGCAATGCATAAAAAGTCATAATAGAAAAAACTAAATTTCAAGAACAAGAGCCATTCGGTTTATGCAATTCATGAGATTTTTGATGCAAATGATGGCTGGGATTGGTTTATGGATGTCCAAGGAATCATTCTCTGTCCTTAAATTACCTTCAAATGCCTTGTATGTTAAAACCCGAATTTGAAGTTTTGTGTGGTTTTTGAAAATATGAACTTACACTTTGGAGGCTGAATTTCGTGTGCAATCATTAGGGTTATGTTCTATACTTATAGTACAATGAATTTAGGTCAGAAAAATTGGTCATTGTGTGAGAGATTTGATTAGAAAAGATTCAAAAAGATTAGGCCTTAAAAATCAAATATCCTTGTATGAACACCTTCTATTTTAGGCCAATCATCATGATTTTTTTACCACTTTGATACCAATCACCTTTATGAATTTCTAGAAGCTCAATCCTTTTTAAATCTTTGACTTTTATATTTTATTTTAATTTAAAATGATTTTTAATGAATTAAATCAAAATAAATCAAAATAAAATGATAAAAAATCTGATTTTTATAGACTTGGGTCGTGCATGAGGTCATAGTATGGATTGGGTTATCATATGGCAAGCCCATTTAGAAAAAATTAGTTTTAAACCTCCATTTTCTTCATAAACCAACCAAAAATTTCCCAACTTTGCAAGGGCACACATCCTTCAATTTTAATGCTATGAGGGTGCTCTTGGACATTTTGGAAAGCTTGATGAGTCATCTAACCAACCCCACTGGTTTCATGTTCATATCATTTACCATTCTCAAGTTATGCCCTTTTGAAGTTGTTGACTTTTTGTTGACTTTCAAAAGGACCTATAATGTCTTAGCTCATACCTTCCAAATGAAGCATTTTTGGGCTTGGCTTGTAAGACACAAAGTTGTAGAGAATTCAATTTCCTTCAAAATGAGCTTTGGATGGAGACTTGGTGATGAAGTATGTGAAAGTTATGGCTGGTCAAAGTTCAGTTGACTTTTACTGAGGAAACCCTAATTTAGAAACTCCTGATTCTTGATGATCTGAAATCTCCTTGATGAATCATGATCAATCCTTGATCAAATGATGAATTTTACTTCATATAATTGATGTTGACAAAAAATCATGAAGTTTGACTTTGGTTTGACCACAGTTGACCTCAGTTTGACTTTTTAACTGCTTTGACTGATTTTGACTTATCTGATCATCTGACTGAGCAAACCTTTGAGAAAAGTCTTGAACCTTGTCATGGGGTTTCTTAAGAATATATAAGATGTTATGAAGCTCACTTGAAGTCTTGGAAGTTCATTTAGCCTGATTAAAATCAAAACCCTAGTTTTGGATGCACTGCTTAGGAGGTGCATTGTCTGAGGGAATTATCAACTCTTCTGACTATTTGTGAACTTTGTGAACCTTGTGAACCATCATAAGAGGTCTTGTGAACCTGGTGAACCTCATGGGAGGTCTTGTGAACCTTGTGAACCTTGTGAACCTCATAAAGTGTCTTGTGAACCTTGTGAACCTCATAAAGTGTCTTGTAGACTTCATGAACCTCATGAAAGGTCTTGTAAGTATTGTGAATCTTGTGAACCTTGTGAACCTCATAAAGTGACTTGTAGACTTCATGAACTTCATGAAAGGTCTTATGAACCTTGTGAACCTCATAAAGTGTCTTGTAAACTTCATGAACCTCATGAAAGGTCTTGTGAACCTTGTGAATCTCTTAGCACACAAAGTCTTGTATTGTGAGGGCAAATTTGGGGTGCAACAGCTGCCCCTGTTCAATTTTCTGAAACCTGAGGGGTTAGATTGGTATATTTGCCAGTCGTGACCTGGAAGGTTGAAGGGGATTGAACACAAAAGCCCAAAAATTTGCACTCACCGGTGCGTAGAGTGATACAGATGACTAGTTGAATATGCTTGAGTGGGCTTAAAGATGCCACTTGGAGAAAAATTCTTCAGGTACATTTCTTGGAGGATAAAGCAGTCCAAAATATGAAGGTAAGATGATAACTTTCAGGAAGATAAACAACGTCCCGAGATAGTAATATGCTTTCAGGAGGATACGGCAGCCCTGAGGTAATAGTGTGCTTTCAAGAGGATAAAGCAGTCCTGATGTAATAATATGCTTTCAGGAAAATAACAACGTCCTGAGGGAGTGATATGCTTTCAGAAAGATAAACAACGTTTTGAGGTAATAATATGCTTTCAGGAGGATAAACAACGTCCTGAGGTAGGGGTGATAGCTTTCAGGAAGATAAACAACGTCCCGAGGAGATAATATGCTTTCAGGAGGATAACAACGTCCTGAGGGAGTGGTGACCTTTGGGAAGATAACAACGGCCCAAGGTAATAATATGCTTTCAGGAGTATAAACAACATCCTGAGGAAGTGGTGATAGCTTTCAGGAAGATAAACAACGTCCCGAGGAGATAATATGCTTTCAGGAGGATAACAACGTCTTGAGGGAGTGATATGCTTTCAAGAGGATAATAACGTCCTGAGGTATAAGAAGCTTTCAGGAGGATAAAGCAGTCCTGAGGGAATGATATGCTTTCAGGAGGATAACAACGTCCTGAGGAAATGATAACTTTTGGGAAGATAAACAACGGCCCAATAGTCACAGTTTGTTAATGAAATCTGTATGCTGGAGAATTAACCTGAAAACAAGGTAGCATTCTGTATGGTAATATTAGTTTATGCATTATGTATGCATGTATAATATGATGCACTTAGGTAATGTATTATGCATCTATGGATATGTATGTTATGATATGGTGTAAATGATGTATGTATGATATGATGCTGCCTGAAGCGTCTGGATATCTTCGTATAACAACTGCTGGCTAGGGAAAATAAATCCCGGTTTGTTGCTGAAGAGTATGGGGAATTCGTTCCCGTCTTGTGTGATAAGAAGGTATACATAACCTCCTGTCTGCTGGGGATAGCAAGGTATATATAACCTCCCGTCTGCTGAGGATAATAAGGTATACATAACCTTTCGTCTTCGTTTGATAGTAGGGTATACATAACCTCCCATCTTCGCTCGTCGTATTCCTATTGGAAAGTAAATTCCCGAATATCCGTATGAGGATAAAAGAGATGGATATAAATTCCAGGGGAGATGTGACTTTATGAAGATGGATTTGCCCTACTGAGGGTTTGTAACTGTCTTGTAGAGATGAACCGGCGAAGCTTCGTTGAAATCCTTCCCTCGTTCGTCCTTAGTAAATACTATTACTGCATTTTCATGCATTTCTGGTAAACATCAATCATATTAAGCATACATGCATTTCTGGTAAACATCAATCATATTCAAAAGAATACATACATTCAAACACAACCAATGGACGTTTCGCTTATGTAAATAGGGTAAAAGTAAATCTGGATTCAAAGATGGAATTTTATTTATATCAAAAAGTGACCTATACATAAGTAGGTTTGTACAAGGAGACAGAAATCCTAGTAAGAGGACTTTGTCATAAAGTTTTTACAAAACAAGGAGAATCAGCTATGTGGGAAATAATCCTATTGAGTTTCAATTCTACTATTGCCATTATCTTCAAGTATCTCATCTTCTGCTGTTGAGACGGAAACGATTGGATTGAGCTTTATCTGTTCAAACTTGATTAAGTAACACAACTGGTTGCAGTTTCATGGGTGATCAAACGAGACATAGTCATACGCTTTAATCCCTAACTTTTGCCTGGATTGCCTTTTCAGGTTTTCAATCCACCGGGATACCCTTTTTTGCCCAAGCCGCCTTTTCAGGTTTTCGACTTGCCGGGTGTACATCTTTTTATATATATCCCTAATTTTTGCCCAAACCCTTTTGGTTTGCCGGGATGCCCTTATTTTTGCCTAGGCCAGTCAACCTAGCGAGTCTCTTTTTATGCGTAGTATTTTTTAACTATGTCTGCGTTTACGGGCTGTGGAAAGTCTTCACCATCCATAGTAGTAAGTATCATGGCACCTCCTGAGAAAACTGTTTTAACTACAAATGGTCCTTCATATGTAGGAGTCCACTTGCCCCTAGGATCACCCTGCGGTAATACGATACGCTTGATTACCAAGTCACCAGCCTGATATACCTTTGGCTTAACCTTCTTGTTAAAAGCTTTGATCATTCGTTTCTGGTACATCTGGCCATGACAAACTGCTACTAGCCTCTTCTCATCAATCAAATTTATCTGGTCAAGTCGAGTCTGAATCCACTCATCTTCATCCAAGCCTGCATCCTTCATAATTCTTAAGGAAGGAATCTGAACTTCAATGGGCAGAACTGCTTCCATACCATAGACCAAGGAGAATGGGGTTGCCCCTGTTGAAGTACGTATGGTAGTACGATAACCATGAAGAGAAAATGGTAACATCTCATGCCAATCCTTGTAAGTAACAGTCATCTTCTGTACAATCTTCTTAATGTTCTTATTAGCAGCTTCAACTGCCCCATTCATCTTTGGACGATACGGAGAAGAGTTGTGATGCTTAATCTTGAACTGCGTGCAGAGATCAGTAATCATAGTGTTGTTCAGATTAGAGCCATTGTCAGTGATAATCCTTTCAGGGATGCCATACCTACATATGAGATTATTCTTAATGAATCGAGCCACAACATTCTTAGTAACAGATGCAAATGAAGCTGCCTCCACCCACTTAGTGAAGTAATCAATAGCAACCAGGATGAAACGATGTCCATTAGAAGCAGTAGGCTTGATCTCACCAATCATATCAATGCCCCACATGGCAAAGGGCCAAGGAGCAGTCAACACATTCAATGGTGATGGAGGTATATGTACTTTATCAGCATAAATTTGACACTTGTGACAAGTTCTGGAGTGTTGATAGCAATCAGCTTCCATGGTAGACCAATAGTAACCTGCTCTCAATATCTTCTTTGCCATGGTATGACCACTAGAATGAGTGCCAAAGATTCCATCATGCATATCTTCCATAATATTCGTTGCTTCCTTCTTATCCACACAACGAAGCATAGTTGAATCATGATTGCGCTTGTACAAAATCCCATTACTTGAACTTAGCAGAAAACCTCCTCAGAAACTTCCTATCTTTGACAGATGCCCCTTCAGGGAACTCCTGAACTTCAAGATATCTTTTCGCTTCATAAAACCAAGGTTTTTCTTCTGCTTCTTCAGTACCAATCTCATTGCAGTATGCAGGCTTTTCAAATCTATCAATAGTAATCTTGGGAGCTTCATCATCCCAGCTGATCTCAAACATGGATGCCATGGTGGCTAAAGCATCTGCCAACTGATTCTCTCTCCGTGGAATATGTCCAAAGGTAATCTCTTTGAAATGTGGGATCAAAGACAACACATGCTCTCTGTAAGGAATGAGATTGTCATGCTTGGTGTCCCAATCTCCTTTGATCTGACTAACTACCAGGGTTGAATCTCCATACACATCAAGGAACTGAATCTTCATATCAATAGCAGCTTTAATACCCAGGATACATGCCTCATACTCAGCCATGTTATTGGTACAATAGAAACACAATCTTGCAGTAATCGGGGTATGACAACCTTCAGGGGAACTAATCACAACACCAACACCATTACCAAGTGCATTAGAGGCACCATCAAAAACCATAGTCCATCGGGATCCTTGTTCAGGTCCGTCATATTGTCCAGGTTCTTTGGTAATAATCATAATGTCTTCATCAGGGAACTCAAAACTCATTGACTGGTAATCATCCACTGCTTGATGAGCCAAATGATCAGCCACAACACTTCCTTTAATGGCCTTCTAAGTAGTATACTGTATGTCATATTCTGTCAAGATCATTTGCCATCTTGCAATTCTTCCGGAGAGAGCAGGTTTCTCGAATATGTACTTGATTGGATCCATTTTTGAAATCAATAAGGTAGTATGAGTCAACATATACTGTCTTAGTCGGCGAGCAGCCCATGCCAAAGCGCATCAAGTTTTCTCGAGCAGTGAATATCTTGTTTCACAGTCGGTAAACTTTTTGCTAAGGTAGTATATTGCCTGCTCTTTTCGACCAGACTCGTCATGTTGCCCCAACACACACCCCATTGAGTTGTCTAATACTGTTAAGTACATAATCAAAGGTCTTCCATCAACTGGTGGCATCAAAATTGGAGGTTCCAGCAAATATCTCTTGATTTCATCAAAGGCAGTTTGGCATTCATCATTCCATTCCATTACCTGATCTTTCTTCAACAACTTGAAGATTGGCTCACAGATGGCAGTTAATTGGGAAATAAATCTTGCAATGTAATTCAATCGTCCCAAGTGTAGATGTCTTGAATTGGCAGAATTTTTGACCAACAAGAATTATTGAATTCAGTTCAGAATGTCCTATCAAATGTTGGGACATTATCAAACAGAGTATATGAACTTATTTCAGGATGTCTTACCAGATGTTGGGACATTGTGTTAATGACTTAAGTTCAGTTTTTCAGGATGTCCCAACAGATGTTGAGACATCTCAAACCTGCTACCAGAATTAATTATTGACTAACTGATCAGAGATATTTAAGGAGAGTCATCTGGAATTAATTAATGATGGATAAAAACAGAACAAGGCGCATCTGTAGGGAGTTTTATATTGAAGATTCAGATTAAAACAGAAGACCTAAATCACCTAGAATCTAGGAAGTAACAAACCCTAAATTCAAGGTGGAAGCTGCATGCGCATTAGGGCTGGATCATCCTACAGAAAGCCCAAATTACAGATACCGATTTAAGCAACAGAAACTCATAGAATTGAGTACGAATTTCAGAAGACCAAATAGGGTGTCTAGTGTTTTAATAGCAGGTTGTTTTTATTGTACCACTTGATGAGCTTTTAAGCATAAGTGCATTTGTGACTTGATTGAAACTGTGAAGTAAGATCAAGTTGTTTTGTTTGAAGAATGTCTTCAATTTTATTAAACTTGTAAACTTGATCACTGTGTGATTGAGGGGGAGTGAGTAGGGTACTCTTATCTAAGTTGTGACTTAGGTAGAAATTGCATTGGGTAGTTATTAAGTGATAGATTAAACAGGGTGGTTTAAGTCTAGAATTAATATTACTTATAGTGGATTTCCTCCTGGCTTGGTAGCCTCCAGATGTAAGTGTGGTTATACACTGAACTGGGTTAACAAACTTCTGTGTTGTTTACTTTTCTTGCTATTTAAGTTTTGGTTAAATCTGTCAAGTGTTGGGACATCTCTTAGGACATCTCATACCTGATCACAGAATTTCAATTGGCATCAGAGCAGGCACCCTGCCTGTTTATACTGGGTGAGATCTAGGGAATACAAATTCTGTAACATGGACAGAGATATAGGGTCAGTAAATAGACCACCTATTCTGGATGGATCTAATTATGACTACTGGAAGCCAAGAATGATTGCATTCTTAAGATCACTTGACAACAGGGCATGGAGAGCAGTCAACATTCGATGGGATTATCCTGTCCAAGATACCAAAGATGGATCAAAAGTGCTGAAACCTGAAGAAGAATGGAGTAAGGAAGAAGAAGATTCAGCACTAGGCAACTCAAAGGCCTTAAATTCTTTATTCAATGGCATTGATAGGAACATCTTCAGACTTGTACATCATTGTGAGCTAGCCAAAGATGTATGGGATACTCTCAAAACAACTCATGAAGGAACATCAAAAGTAAAGATGTCAAGACTTCAACTTCTCACCACAAAATTTGAAAACTTGAGAATGAAGGAAGATGAGACAGTTCATGAATTCTACATGAACATTTTAGAAGTAGCTAATACTTCTGGAGCTTTGGGAGAAAAAATGACTGATGAAAAGCTTGTAAGAAAAATCCTCAGATCTTTGCCAAAAAGATTTGACATGAAAGTCACAGCAATAGAAGAAGCTCAAGACATATGCTCTATGAAAGTTGAAGAACTCATTGGTTCCCTTCAAACTTTTGAGATGGGAATGAATGACACAAATGTTAAAAAGAACAAAAGCATAGCCTTGGTGTCAAATACTGATGAAGAAGAAGATGATGAATCAGAAAATGATAAAAGCTTATCAGACAACCTTGCTATGCTTGGAAGACAATTCAAACAGATTCTCAGAGGAATGGAAGGCAAATCCAAACCCAGTGGAAGATACACAAACTCTTCTGAGAACAGGAGACCTTATGATGCTAACAGAAGGTCAAATTATGCTGAAAAGACCAGTCAAGAAAAAGGAGTCAAATGCCATGGATGTGAAGGATATGGACACATCAGGAATGAATGTCCTACCTACTTAAAAAGGCAAAAGAAAGGACTCTCTGTGACCTGGTCTGATGAAGACTCATGAGGTGATTCAGAAGAGGAATCAGCTAAGCATATCACTGCTTTAGCTGGATTATGTGACTCTGAAAGTGAATCCAGTGATGGAGAACTTACTTATGAAGAACTTGAGCAAGCATTCAAAGATCTATACAAAAGAAGTTCTGAAATATGCAGTGAGGTTATAAAGCTAAAGAAGCAGAATGAGACATTAGAAGATGAAAAAGCAAATGATCAAGAGATCATTGACACCTTGAAAAGTGAAGTAAGTCTTCTCAACTCCAAGTTGGAACATATGTCCAAATCTGTTAGAATGTTGAACATCAGCTCAAATACACTGGATGTTATTCTCAACAACAATAAGCACTCAGGGGATAAAAGTGGACTGGGATTTAACAGAGTAAATAGAGATGAAGCTAGCTGTAGCAAAACAACTTCAAAATCCATACAGTCTAACAAGATGTCCCAACAGATGCTTCAACATCAGGAAAAGAACACAAAGTCAAACATAATGTTCCAACAGATGTCTCAACATTCTGAAAAGAACAAAATGAAGAAGAAGTATCAAAGATGGAGATGCCATCACTGTGGAAGATTTGGACATATCAAACCTCATTGTTATAAGTTGCATGGATATCCAAATCAGATGTATCAGCAACCTTCCAAGAAGAAAATAGAAGTTACCAAGAAAGTGCTGCATAAACATCAAAGAAATCAGCAACCTCCTAAGCAGAAGACAGAAAACATCAAGAAGGTATGGAAACCAAAAGCTAGCACTGAAGCTGATCAAAGCTACAAGAACAATATCAACAATCAAGCTTGGAGATCAGCTGATAAACAACACACAGGGCAGAGGCATCAAAAGAAATCTCAACTCATCTGGTCAAAGAAAAGTACTGCATATATAGCACATACATCACTAAGAGTATCAGCTAAAGAAGACTGGTACTTTGACAGTGGATGTTCAAGACACATGACTGGATTGAAGAATCTGCTAGTAAACTTAAAATCACATTCATCCAGGTATGTGACCTTTGGAGATGGAGCTAAAGGAGAAATCAAGGGAGTTGGAACCTTGGATTGTCAAGATGTTCCAAGACTAGATGATGTGCTGCTAGTTAAAGGTTTAACTGCTAAC
Source organism: Lathyrus aphaca (assembly GCA_963966055.1). Taxonomy (NCBI): domain Eukaryota; kingdom Viridiplantae; phylum Streptophyta; class Magnoliopsida; order Fabales; family Fabaceae; genus Lathyrus; species Lathyrus aphaca. Next base: position 67,725,239 of record OZ014525.1, on the reverse strand, counting down.
CTGATCAGCATAAGTCAATTATGTGATCAAGGGTACAGTATAAACTTTACCAAAACTGAATGCATAGTGACTAACAAAGAACAAGAGGTTGTCATGAAAGGAGCCAGATCTAAAGACAACTGTTACATGTGGGAATCCCAAAATCTCAGTCTCACTTCAACTTGTTCTTTAGCTAAAGAAGAAGAAGTGAAACTATGGCACCAAAGACTAGGTCATCTTCATTTCAGAGGCATAAAGAAGATAATATCTATGGATGCTGTAAGAGGTATTCCTAAACTGAAGATTGATGATGGCAAAATATGTGGTGAATGTCAAATAGGCAAGCAAACCAAGATGTCCCATCCAAAGCTCCAACATCTGACAACTTCCAAAGTTTTGGAACTTTTGCATATGGATCTGATGGGACCTATGCAGGTTGAAAGTCTTGGTGGTAAGAGGTATGCCTATGTTGTGGTTGATGACTTTTCAAGATATACATGGATAAATTTCATCAAAGAAAAGTCTGATGTATTTGATGTATTCAAAGAATTATGTCAAAGATTGCAAAGGGAAAAATCCAGCTGTGTGATCAGAATAAGAAGTGATCATGGAAAAGAATTTGAGAACCAAAAGTTCTTAGATTTCTGCTCTTCAGAAGGAATCAATCATGAATATTCTTCACCAATCACTCCTCAACAGAATGGGATTGTTGAAAGGAAGAATAGAACCATTCAAGAATCAGCAAGAGCTATGATCCATGCTAAAAAGTTACCTCTGTACTTCTGGGCTGAAGCTATGAACACTGCCTGTTACATCCATAACAGAGTTACTTTAAGGAAAGGAACTTTGTCCACAATATATGAAGTCTGGAAGGGCAGAAAACCCACAGTTAAGTACTTCCATGTATTTGGAAGTAACTGTTATATTCTGGCAGATAGGGAGCAAAGAAGAAAAATGGATCCTAAAAGTGATGAAGGGATTTTCCTTGGATACTCCATAAACAGCAGAGCATATAGAGTATTTAAATCTAGAACCAAGGTTATCATGGAGTCCATAAATGTGATAATTGATGATGCTCCTACAGATGTCCCAGAAGATGTTGGAACATCTGCTGATATCAAGATTGAAGCTGAAGAAAAGAATGATCATTATAACTTCACTCAAACTGATACAAGGACAGAAGAATCCAGCAAACCTCCCTCCATCAGAATACAGAAGGATCATCCCAAAGATCTGATAATTGGTGATCCCAACAGAGGTGTGAGCACTAGATCAAGAGAAGTAATTTCAGGTTCTTGTTTTGTTTCCAAAATAGAACCTAAAAACATCAAGGAAGCTCTTACTGATGAATACTGGATTTGTGCTATGCAAGAGGAATTAGGTCAATTCACAAGGAATGAAGTGTGGAATCTTGTTCCTAGACCTGATGACATAAATGTGATTGGAACAAAATGGGTGTATAAGAACAAGTCAAATGAACAAGGAGTTGTTACAAAGAACAAAGCTAGACTTGTAGCTCAAGGATACACTCAAATTGAAGGAGTAGACTTTGATGAAACCTTTGCACCAGTAGCAAGGCTTGAATCAATTAGACTACTTTTGGGAATTGCTTGTATCTTGAAGTTCAAGCTATTTCAAATGGATGTGAAAAGTGCCTTTTTAAATGGCTATCTTAATGAAGAGGTATATGTAGAACAGCCTAAAGGATTTGTTGATCCAAGCTGTCCAAATCATGTATACAAACTAAAGAAGGCACTTTATGGTTTGAAGCAAGCTCCAAGGGCATGGTATGAAAGACTGACCACATTTCTTATCAAGCAAGGATACAGAAAAGGTGGAATTGACAAAACCCTGTTTGTTAAAGATGAAGAAGGGAATGTCATGATTGCTCAAATATATGTTGATGATATTGTCTTTGGTGGGATGTCTGAAAGGATGGTCAAACATTTTGTCAAGCAGATGGAATCTGAATTTGAAATGAGCCTAGTAGGAGAGTTAACCTACTTTCTTGGTCTGCAAATAAAGCAAATGGAAGACTCAATGTTCATCTCTCAAAGCAAGTATACCAAGAACATAGTCAAGAAGTTTGGAATGGAAAATGCTACTCATAAGAGAACTCCTGCCCCCACACATTTGAAGCTGACTAAAGATGAAAAGGGTGAGAGTGTAGATCAAAGCTTATACAGAAGCATGATTGGAAGCTTGTTATACTTAACTGCTAGCAGACCTGACATAGCATTTGCAGTAGGTGTATGTGCAAGATATCAAGTTGATCCAAAAGTCAGTCATCTCAATCAAGTCAAGAGAATTCTTAAATATGTTAATGGTACTTGTGACTATGGCATATTGTACCTTCATGGATGTAAACCAATTCTCACTGGCTTCTGTGATGCTGATTGGGCTGGAAGTGCAGATGACAGAAAAAGCACTTCAGGAGGATGCTTCTTTCTAGGAAACAATTTGATTTCTTGGTTCAGTAAGAAACAAAATTGTGTATCCTTATCTACAGCTGAAGCTGAATATATAGCAGCTGGAAGCAGTTGTTCTCAGTTGGTTTGGATGAAGCAAATGCTCACTGAGTACAATGTCCCACAGGATGTCATGACATTGTTCTGTGACAACTTAAGTGCAATCAACATATCAAAGAATCCTATCCAACATAGCAGGACCAAGCATATTGATATCAGACATCATTTCATCAGAGATCTTGTAGAAGAAAAAGTGATTTCATTGGAACATGTAGCTACAAATCTGCAGTTAGCTGATATCTTTACCAAAGCATTGGATGCTACACAATTTGAGAACTTAAGGGGCAAACTGGGAATATGTTTATGTGATATTTAGCAGTTAATGAGATGTGCCAACATGTCATATGACATTGTATGGCATAAGTTCCAGATGGCAAAACAAGTCTGGACAAGAACCTTGGGAATTCCATTCCTAATGATTTACAATGTAACGGCTACTTATTTAGTAACTACTTATAATCAGCTATCAAGATTCTCATCATTCTATCACAAGCGAATCTCATTAACTAGCTATTCTTCAGAAATCATCAACCCTAAAGCTCTTCATCCATATTCCTTAACAATGTCTCAAAACCCTAACACTCCTGAAGAAGTTCTCAACAAAGAAGACGTAGTTCATGCAACTCCAATCTCTGTAGTTCCAATGAAATCAACCCCATTGGACGAACTCAGAGGAAGTGCTTCTCACACTAAAAAGCCAAGAACTCCAAAGAGAGCTAAAGATCAAGTCTGCAGCAAAGCCAAAGGAGGCATTCCTTCTCCTGCTAACATGCCCCCAAAATCTTCAAAATATGTGGATGATTCCATCAAGGAGATTGTCAACCAAATTCTTTTTGAACAGAGAGTGGTGAGTGGGATCTCTGTTCCTCTGAACACCATGCCTGCACCTCAAGAAGAACAAGCTCAAGCTGCAGAGGACACTCCTGCAGAACAAGATGTCCCAATAGATGTTGGAACATCTGAAGATGAGAAAAAGAACTCATCTGATGCTGATTTGGAACAAACTGAGGACCAGAAGAAGGCCTCAAATGAAAGTGATGAAGAAGTCTCTGAGAATCAGACCAAAGCATCAAATGAAGATCAAATCCCTGCTGATCAACCAGCTGAAGAGGAGACTGCTCAATCTCCTCCAGTGGTCAACCTGGAGCAGGACTCTGATACAGAGATCATAGCCTCTGTTAGACCTAGCATAGCCAAAAGGCTCAGGTCCAGGAAAGGAAAGATGCAAGCTGAAGCTGAAATTCCTGAGAAGAAGAAAGCTTCCCCAAAGAAAGGCAAAGCTAAAGCTGCTTTTGGCCCAACAAAACAATGGAGTAAAGTTCAAACTCAGAAAAGAAAAGCTGTCACCCCATCAGACTCAGATGTTGAATCAGATGTCCCAACATCTCCTCCCAAAAAGAAACCAGCACCATCTAGGGCTTCATCTGCTGTTCCAGAAGCCCCCTTGGACAACATATCATTCCATCATGTCTCTAGTGTCAACAGATGGAAGTTTGTGTACCAAAGAAGGGTTGCCCTTGAAAGAGAACTGAGCAGCAATGCACTTGAGTGCACTGAACTGATTGACCTCATCTCTGCTGTAGGACTATTCAAAACAGTCTCAGATCTCTCTCCCTGCTATGAACTTCTTGTCAAAGAGTTCATTGTTAATCTTCAGGAGGATTGTTCAAATGGTAAGTCCTCTGAGTTTAGAAAAGTTTTTGTTAGAGGTAAGTGTGTAGAGTTTTCTCCTCAAATCATCAATCAGTACCTAGGAAGAGAAACAGATGGACCCAATGAGCTAGGTAAGACAGATAACCAAGTCTGCAAGGTTATCACTGCAAATCAGGTCAAGGCATGGCCTGTGAAGGGAAAGCTCTCAGTGAGCATGCTTACAAGAAAATATGCCATGCTGAACAGGATTGGTACAGCTAACTGGGTGCCTACCAACCACACATCTTCAATCTCCACTGGTCTGGCCAGGTTTATCTATGCTGTGGGAACTCAGACCAAGATGGACTATGGAGCTTACATTTTTGATCAGACCTTGAAGCATGCCAGCTCTTCTGCAACAAAGCTGCCAATAGCTTTTCCCTCATTGCTGTGTGGTATAGTGCTCAATCAATACCCTGGAATTCTCACTGACAAGGATACAGCTTGCAAAAGAGAAAGCCCCCTGGCTTTTCACTACAAATTATTCCTCAGTCATCATGCTGCAGATGTTGAAGCACCTTCTGGGACATCTGCAGGTCCTTCAACTGCTAAGACTCCAATCTCCAAGAAGGCTTTAATTGCTGAGCTAAAAAGCACATGCAAAGAACTTGAAGCAAGGAAGCTGAAACTTGAAGAAATCATCCAAAGGCTGGAGAGTGAAGGAGATCAGAAAGCTGCCTCTGATGAAGAAAGTGAAGCTGATGAAGAAACTGAAGTTGAAGAAGAAACTGAGAGTGATGAATCTGAGTGAACATTGTATGTGAGGACAATTGTAATGACATCATTGTATTAGTGTCTTTGGCCCCATAATTTGTGTCTAACAAGGGGGAGAACAACAACAAATTGTAATGCTGCTTGTTTATGAATGAATTCTGTTTGCTTCTGAACTGAATAAGTTTTTTTCTGTTGCAACAAGACTGGACACATATATGTTTGAGGGGGATTAATCTCAAATATGAATCAACAGAAAAGTAGGATTATACTCTGATAAAAGAACTTCTGCTGCACTCTGAAAACCAGAAAAGATGTTAGCCAAAAATTAGCCAAAGGGGGAGTTTGTAGATGTCTTGAATTGACAGAATTTTTGACCAACAAGAATTATTGAATTCAGTTCAGAATGTCCTATCAAATGTTGGGACATTATCAAACAGAGTATATGAACTTATTTCAGGATGTCTTACCAGATGTTGGGACATTGTGTTAATGACTTAAGTTCAGTTTTTCAGGATGTCCCAACAGATGTTGAGACATCTCAAACCTGCTACCAGAATTAATTATTGACTAACTGATCAGAGATATTTAAGGAGAGTCATCTGGAATTAATTAATGATGGATAAAAACAGAACAAGGCGCATCTGTAGGGAGTTTTATATTGAAGATTCAGATTAAAACAGAAGACCTAAATCACCTAGAATCTAGGAAGTAACAAACCCTAAATTCAAGGTGGAAGCTGCATGCGCATTAGGGCTGGATCATCCTACAGAAAGCCCAAATTATAGATACCTATTTAAGCAACAGAAACTCATAGAATTGAGTACGAATTTCAGAAGACCAAATAGGGTGTCTAGTGTTTTAATAGCAGGTTGTTTTTATTGTACCACTTGATGAGCTTTTAAGCATAAGTGCATTTGTGACTTGATTGAAACTGTGAAGTAAGATCAAGCTGTTTTGTTTGAAGAATGTCTTCAATTTTATTAAACTTGTAAACTTGATCACTGTGTGATTGAGGGGGAGTGAGTAGGGTACTCTTATCTAAGTTGTGACTTAGGTAGAAATTGCATTGGGTAGTTATTAAGTGATAGATTAAATAGGGTGGTTTAAGTCTAGAATTAATATTACTTATAGTGGATTTCCTCCTGGCTTGGTAGCCTCCAGATGTAAGTGTGGTTATACACTGAACTGGGTTAACAAACTTCTGTGTTGTTTACTTTTCTTGCTATTTAAGTTTTGGTTAAATCTGTCAAGTGTTGGGACATCTCTTAGGACATCTCATACCTGATCACAGAATTTCACCAAGAAACCTCTAACCTCCTTCTCAGTACGGGGAGCTGGCATCTCTCGTATAGCTTTCAATTTTGCAGGATCCACTTCAATACCTTTTCCACTGACAATGAAACCCAGGAGCTTACCAGACCTAACTCCAAAAGTACACTTGTTTGGGTTCAATCTCAACTTGTATTTCTTCAACCTCTCAAACAACTTGTGTAAATGATCAAGATGTTGCTCTTCATTCTGGGACCTGGCTATCATATCATCCACATATACCTCTATCTCATGATGAATCATATCATGAAACAAAGCCACCATAGCACGCTGATATGTTGCCCCTGCATTCTTCAAACCAAATGGCATCACCTTATAGCAAAAGGTGCTCCACTGTGTAACAAATGTTGTCTTCTCCATATCTTCAGGTGCCATCTTGATTTGATTATAACCAGAGAAACCATCCATGAAAGAGAATACCTTATGCTGAGCAGTGTTGTCTACTAGAACATCAATATGAGGAAGTGGAAAGTCATCTTTGGGGCTGGCCTTGTTCAAATCCCTGTAGTCTACACACATACGTACCTTACCATCTTTCTTAGGAACTGGTACCACATTTGCAACCCACTGAGGATAAGAAGTCACAGCTAAGAACCCTGCATTGAACTGTTTCATTACCTCTGCTTTGATCTTTTCTGACATTTCAGGACGCATACGACGAACCTTCTGCTTCTTTGGACGACAATCTTCTTTTACTGGTAAACGGTGAACTACAATGTTTGTATCCAACCCTGGCATATCTTCATAGGACCAAGCAAAGATCTCCACATAGTCACGTAGCATCTGAATCAACCTGTTCTTGACACTGTCCTCTAATTCAGCCCCTATCTTGACTTCTTTCTTGTTTTCTTCAGTTCCCAGATTCACAACTTCGACTGGCTCTTCATGTGGCTGTATAGCTTTCTCTTCTTGTTGTAACAACCTAGCAAGCTCTACAGGTACTTCACAATCTTCCTCATTTCCGTCTTCAGTTTGATAGATCGGATTCTCGAAATTATAATTGGCAATAGTAGAACTGTTATCAACAGGATCCAGAGTGGATGAGGATCTGCATTTTAGTGATGTGGGTGTGTGTAAGAACACATAGCTGATAAAACAAAAATAAAAGAAAAGAAAGACAAGGAACACAATATTTACGAAAACGAAACGTCCACTGATTTTTATTGAATGAAGTATGCAAATGAAATGACAGCCCGTAACAAGCACACCATCGTGCCCCGGGTAAGGCACAAGGCTTGAGAGTTCAATTGTTCAAGAAATTACAAACTTAAGAAAGCAACAACACAGTAATAGTATTTACTCCTGACTAAAGGAGATAGGAATAACATCTTCAGCTTGCCAATTATTGAGTCCAGCACCCACAGTAGGAAAAATCCAAGCATCCAGGTTGTAGTCTTCATCATGGTCACCCACAACATTGATTTGATCTTTCATAACCCCTTGATTGGTGATACGAACAACACGAGCACGAGGAACAGCCTTCTGGGACTCTGTAGTGAAACCCAAACCAAACTTGTCAGACTTGTATGGGATATCAGGAAGCTGACCCCAAATAGTACAACCACCTTCATCCACCACAGCTCTAGTATCTTTAAGGGAGGCCATTGTTGGAGGTACTTTGGTAACCACAGGAACTTTCTTGACAACCGGAGGAGCTACATAATCATTAACAACCCAAGGAACCACTTCAAATGTCTGACACGGAGTTTCAACGTATTCACCTTCCACTTCCAGATACTTGAAGGTGTTCACATGACTAACAAAATACTCTTCCTCTCCATAGACAGTAACAATTTTCCCTTCCACCGGATATCTTAGCTTATGATGTAATGTAGAGGACACAGCACCTGCCCCATGGATCCAGGGGCGACCAAGCAGACAAGAGTACGAAGGACGAATATCCATCACATAAAATGTAGCATTAAAAATCTGAGAACCAACTTTGATGGTGTAAACACCTCAAATTTGCCCTCACCCATTCACACCATGGCTTGTGATCTTTCTCATGTGCATAGATCTAATCATAACATCTCATACCACATTTTGAGTCATTGCATTGGTTCAAAGTCATCTGCACCTAGGGTTTGTGATCTGAGCAATCCAAGAGCTTCTTGAGCCACTCCAAAGGTCATCAATCACTTCAAAGGGGTCCATGAATGTTAAAGCATCATATCATATCCTCTCAAAGTCAAGAATGTCAAAAAATCACAAGAACTGAGAATGGTATGGAAGTAGAGCCAAGTTTAACTGCACAGATGACCTAGAATTAGGGTTTTGGTTTCAGAGGCCATAACTCCAAATGTTTTGGTCATTCTTGTTTCTATTGGTCTCTATATGGTATAAGGAGCATGCATATCAATTTTCATGAATAAATTCCATGGGGAAGTCATCTGATCAAGAGTTGACTTTTTGAAACAAGTCAGTGCAAAATCAGGGCATCTGAGGCCCCCCAATGACCCAACCAAAGGGTGTTCTTCATCATTTTGATTGTGTATGATCTTTATTTGATCATGGAAGATGTTGGAAGTTCACAAAATTGAAGAATTTCAAGTCATTTGCAAAGTTGACTTTTTGGGAAGTTTGACTTTTAATGAAATTGCCATTTTGGGAAACTTTTTCAACCCTTGCTTTTTGATTCAAAAATGCTTCAAGTGAAAAAACTTTGGTCATGAAAGTTGTAGAATGGATCATTCCCTTTTCAAAAAGTACAAGAACATGACCTAATTCATTTTGGATCAAAAGTTATGGCTTGTCAAAGTTGGCTAAAATCACAAAACTTGAAGTTTTCTACCAAAGAGTCATTTTGCAAAATGGTTTGTTCAAGTGTTCTAAAGGCCTCAAATGTGTATCATTTCTTCACAACATGATCATATGACCTCTAAAATTCAGAATGGGCCAAAGAACTTTGCACTTTGATGCCTTGAAACTCAAGAAATCTCAAAGGAACTAAACTTGAACCAACTTGCAAAAACTTATCACAAGTTACAAACCACTTGCTGCATTGCCTCTAAACCTTTTTCATAGCATTCCTTGATTCAAGCTGAGCAAAAGCAAGCCAAAAAGCAAGTTGTACCATAGCCCATACCTCAAGTACACATCAAGTTGACATTTTGGCCAAAGACCCATACCAATCACCATAGGCCACCAACAACTTTCTGACCTATCCCCTTTTGATACATGGACCAAAGCCAGCATAACACACCATTCACTCTAAGCTGAAAGGCACCACAAGCCATAGTTATCAAAATCTCTTCCATTTGCAAAAGCTTTCGAAACCTTCTCCACAAGTTGCAAACACACAAACCAACTTCACAAATCAACTCAGCACACTTCCCTGGTCACAAACCACCCCTCACCATAGCCTGAAACTCATTGAAACAAAAACACGATCACCACCTTCCCTTGAACAGAACTTCTGCCATCTTAAAAACCAGCCATCCTCAAAGCTTTCTAAGTTTCATTTCATCATCAGAGGGTTCAAAGGAGTGGTTTGCACAAAGAAAGAAGGTCAGAAAGTTGCAAACTGAGAAAGCTCAAAGCTCATGTATCTCAAGAACTTTTTTTCCAGAAATGAGTTTTTAAGTTTCTAATTTGTTCCTCATGCTTTGCTGATCACTCTGATGTTATTACTTTTTGAAATGGTTGAGAAATAAGCATTTAATCGTGTTCTGAAACTTTTCTGACCTAAACATGTTTTGCTTCGATTCACATGATTGATGAATGAAAAATGATTTTTGCTTGGGGGTTTTGATTCAATGTTGAATGGGGTTGATTTCTGGGTGATTAGATTTCATTTTCATGGCCTGGGGAGAAAGTTAGCAACTTTCAGGTGAGGGTCTTGCCGGAGAAGACGACCGGAAGTCTTCTCCGGCCACCTGAAAGTGATTAGGGTTTAATCTGTGTAATTAATGTAGTTTGAATGTGGTGCGTTGATCTGGCTGACTTAGTCAACTCCCGCGCGTGTTCAAGGGTCCAGATCATTTGCTTAGCCCTAATCTCATTTTATTTAATTTAATTAATTCAGATTAGTTTAATTAGGGAAGTTTGAATATCAGCCTTTGGATGTGGCGCCAGTCAATGCGCGCGTTTCCCAGTTTAAACCTCAGCCGTTGATCATGCTTACTTCCATTAAATTCAGTTTTATTTTCTTTTTATTTCATTTGTTTTCTTCATTTAATTTAAAATAGCAAAACATTTATAAAAATTCTGAAAATTTTTATACAAACTTTTATTAATTTTCAGAAACCAAAAACATTTTTGTTTTTATTTTTTGCATTAAAAAATATTTTTAAATCATTTAAAATATTATTTTTAATTAATTAATGAGAATTAATTAATTAAAAATACTTTTAGGTATTTAAAAATCACAAAAAAATTCATGAAACCTTTAAAATCATTTAGAAACATTGTCCAACCCTCAAACCAAATTTCTTTTTTGATATTGATGTCTTTTGACAATTTTTCATGGAATTAATTTCATTTCAAGGCATTATTTTGATCCAATCTTTGAAAATTCATTTCTGCCTAGTCTTTAAGAGTTGGACTTGGATTCTTTTTGCATTGTATCTTGCATATCATGAAGTTTATAGGATTAAAATGGCATGATTTGATCTTGCATTTTCAATTTGTTTGACATTTTTCTTGACAAGGTGCCTTAAAACCCTAGAAATCTTAAGAAATTCATAACCCTCATTAGGTTAAGAGTTAGAACCCCTCCTTTGGGCAGTGAGTTTGTGTAGGGTTAGGGTTCCTTTGAATTCATTTTCAATTTTTTATCATGATGTTTGCTTCTGGTTTTGATTTTTGTTTTGTGCATTGATCATAAACCCTAATTTGGGCTTTCATTTGCATCCATCTTCCATTTGCTTGCATACTATGACTTGCCATGACATTTTGTGCATTCATTTGATTCATATTACATTTTAAGACATATTAGAAGCATGTTTGATCATTGCATCTTTCATTTGCCATGTTGTATTTCATTTGCATTCCATAACTTTTCATGTATGTTCATGGTTCTAAGCATGCTTCTCTTGCACTCATATGTTCATATGATCATCCCCATGCCTTGTTTCATGTTTTCATCATCTCATAGCATCATTATCATCATACTTATGCTTCTGGTTTTGGTTTGGATCATGCCATTCCATCTCATTTTGCATTGCATTGCATTCCTTTCACTAACTTTTCAGGTGGTAAGTTCTTTGAGAAGTGGATTTGCCTCCACTTCTCACAATCTCTTTTCATCTCTCTTATGCATCATTACTGCATTTTGCTTTGTGTTTGAGATTGAGCTTGCTCTTTCTTTTTCTTTTTACTTTCTTTCTTCAAGTGACTTGTCTTCTTGAATGAAGCAAGTTACTTTGCTTCTCCTTGCTCCTCTCATCTGCTTCCTGGTGGTTTCTCTGAAGATTTCTCTTGTAAACCTCACAAACCTTAGGAGCTACCAAGCATGACAATAATTAGGGTTTTGATTAGTCCCCCCCATTTAGCTTTTACCTTTGTGTCTCATTGAGTCTTCTTTTCTCACCTCATAATCAGGGACTAAACCCTAAAGGTTTAAGGCTTTGTGATTAAGCTTATGCCTGCATCCTTCTATTAGGATGGAGTGTATAACTTTAATCCTAAGTGTTAAACCCTTAATGTGTTTAAATCCTTTAATAAATCCATTTAATAATCATTGAGACATCAAGCTTGTAACTTGGGCCTTGCATTAGGGTTCTAATTCTTCCTTAATTGGTTAAGAAGGACTAACCCTAATGTTAATGGACAAGTCCCCCTCAAGTTGTCTTACAAATCATAAAAATCACTTCTTCATCATATCATTAACTAAAATCCATCTTAATAAAGGCTTTGTTTTGTCATGAAATTAATCCCTAATCATGGATTAAGTTGAGGAGCTTTCCTCAGCTTAAACATTCTCATCTATTATCCTTCTATTAGGATGGTGTAATGAGTCTGTTTAATCCCTGATTATGGCTTAACCTCATTACTCAAAACTAAACAAAAACCACAAAAAACATCTAAATAATCACAAGTAGGTTAATGACCTTAATCCTACTCCAGGGTGATTAAGTGTGAGATGCTGACTTCACACTTAAGGTATTCTCATTACCCCTAAGCAGAGGGAAGATGTGATGAGTTTGCTAAATCCATTGGTTTAGGCTTAAGCTCATTTTCTTATGACAACTTTCAAAAGCAATAAAAGACTGAAAACTCATAAAACAAACAATAATCGTCTCCTTCGGGATTCTTTTCTCATCAACTTCACTCATAACCGGGAACTTGCTTCTTCCGTCTAATGCAAGACAGTTTGCACCTGAGCCAGACAGGTCATACACTTGAGCATAGACAAGTAAGCAGCTCACAGGTCAATTTATCTTTCAGTCTCTTTGGGTCGAACTACGGTGTTCTGACTTCCTCATTGCACGAGAGGATACGTAGGCATAACTTAACAGTTATCGAACAAAAGTCTCTGTATATCCCCCTCTTTCATCATCATTCTTTTGGCCTCATGATCTTGAGCTTCATACTCTTGTTTTTACACTGACACTTCTCTTATACACTTCACACTTCTTTTACACTGACACCTGTACATCCTTTTCCAGTTCTTTTGCACACAAATTGCACTGACACTACCCCTTTAAAACACAAATCTTTTAAGCGTGGATCCCGTCGAGTACGACGGACAATCTGGGTGCTAATACCTTCCCAGGTTGTAACCAACCCCCTTTCTCAGTCTCTCTGGTTCGCAACCGTCTTATCCATGTCTTTTCTTAGGTTTATGCAGCATTACCTTTCCTTCGGGATAAAAATGCCTAGCTGACGACTCTTTTCTCTTCCTGTGAGTTCACTCTTGTGTGTTCTCACATCCTCCTTTCGCCGAACGTTCGCGTCTGTACCTTTATTTGAGCCAGTCTCATCTATCGGGAGCGACAGCTTGGCGACTCTGCTGGGGACGCTTATACTGTAACCAGGGCTTATGGTTCTTTTTGTGGGTTCCTCCTAGCGCTTGTTTGATTTGTGTTTACTGGGGTGTTATGTGCTATCTGTGTTTGTATATTTGTTTTGTTTATTGCTTTATGTACAATTGTTTTATTGCTTTCTTTACAGCTTTATATACATCATACTGTCATACTGTTCTGGCTGGATCTGGTTTTGTTGCTTTGGTGGGTGGGGTTCTATTGAGAGTTGAGGTCCTATACCTGGGACCTGAGTGACACCTAGGCTAGAGTGGTTCATGTTCTTTCCCATTCCATTTCGGTCTGGTGCGGGAATATGAAACACGGTTCAGATATGGGTTTCTTCTTGAGAACTCTGTGCTACAGATTTCCTGTAGTGCTAGGGCTATCTGGGAAGCCTGCTAAGTCTGGATGACCTTTAGTATTGACCTTCAGAAACTGAGGTGAATTAGAGGAGGATCTTTTATGGTTATTGTAAACACTGTACCTCCGGGTTGGAAGTGTTTACCCTTCTCATAACTGATCCAAGTCTAAGGATCTTTGTTTTAGAACACCACCTGTGAGGGGGTTGGGCTGTTTACAGGTTTGCAGGTACCCTTAACCTCATCATACCCTGTTACTTTGTTTTGATTAAGAGTACTCCATTTTGGGACAGTTCTTGTGATTTTAACCCTGGACATGTGACTCTTTATTTGAGTCCCCCACCTTGGTTACTGGACTTATGAACCTCCATCTGGATTTCTTAAACACACATGGACCTATATCAAGGCAGTTAATCGGATCCAGCTTGATCAAAAACCCTTGCATATCATTTGCATACATCATCATTGCATCATTTAACATTTGCTTATTTGTTTTTCAGGGTATCCACATCATATATTTTGGCTTGGTTTTGACCCCTTTATCTGATTAGACCCCTGTCCACCAGCTATCTGCTACAACCACTCTCACCAGTTGCCTGCTTCAGCTACTGTCATCACCAGTCTCAGCCTATCAGTGGCCCATCTTCTAGTATCAGTCATCATCATCAGCATCTGTTTCAGCTCTCCTTCAGCAACATGGCACCCAAAAAGAGCAATATCTCATATCATTTCTTTGAGCCTGAGCTGACTGGCATCAGGAAGATCCAGGCCCTTATTACTCCAGACCATATACCACTATTCAGAGAACCTTTTGGAGGCATCCTTGATGTGGTTATGGATTTGGACCCTTCCCAGAGGAGCTTGATTCATACTTGCCTGCAGTTCTATGATCCCCCTCTGAGGTGCTTCACCTTCCAGGATTTTCAGTTGGGACCTTTGTTGGAAGAATATTCATCACTGATTGGTGTACCTATCAGGGGTGGGGTCCCCTTCAACCCTGAGATGGCTTTTCCTAGTAATGAAGAGTTGGCAAAGGCATTATATCTGGAACCAATTCTAATTGAGCAGAACATGACAGCAAAGGCTGGAATCCCTGGTCTACACTTGGATTTCTTGACTTCTCAGGCTACCCTGAGGGCCTCCTTGGGAGAATGGAAGGCAGTCTGTGCATTATTGGCCCTTAGCATATATGGGGTCATATTATTTGCAGATGAGCCTAAGTTTATTAGCAAGAATGCAATCCACCTTTTCATTCTGAGGAACCCAGTGCCCACCTTACTGGGAGATTTCTACTACTCTGTTCACCAAAGGAATGAAAAGCAAAGAGGAAGGTTGGTGAGGTGCTGTGCTCCCCTATTCCATACCTGGTTACTCAAACACTTACCCAAGACTGATGCATTCTTGAATCTTCACCAGCAAAAGAATTGGGCTAGAAGACTCATTGCTTTGACCTTAGCTGACATCAGGTGGTGCACTCAGAGCACCAAAGGCAGGGACATCATTACTAGTTGTGGGCAGTTCCCCAATGTACCCCTGATAGGAGTAAAGGGTTGCATCAACTACAACCCTCTGCTATTCAAAAGACAATTGGGCTATGCATTGGTCCACCCTCCTAGAGCACAAGACCTGGCTGAAACCCTTTATTGTGAGATTAAGCCTAATCTGGCTATTATCAGGCAAGCATCCTGGGCTTGGGATAATGTCCAGACCAAAGGGATGGCCATCCTTGGGAGATGCAACAATGTGGCCTCAGCTCAGTACTATGAGTGGTCTCATGCCAGGGCTCAAATTTCTGGGATGCCCTTCACCATTGAGGATGCACCTGGGCCATCCATAGTACCACCTCCAGCTACTGTCAGCCTGGAAGAGTTTGAGAAGCTAAAAGAGAGGAATGAGAATTTGACTCAAGCTCTGCAGAAGACCCTCTGGGAGAGGAGTGATGGTCGTCTGGACATTGAGAGGTTAGAAAAGCTAAAGGTGGAGCATCTAGCCAGGATTGAGAAGTCAGAGGACTACATCAAGAAGTCAAGGGCTGGAGAGCAGATTTTGAAGAACGCCTGAAAGGAGGCTCAGTTTCAGAAGGCCAGGACTGATCTCTATCTGAAAGAGAGTCAAGCTAGGTGGGTCAGAATCACTGAAGCTCGTACTCAGGAGGATAAGAGAACTTAGGACAAAATTGAGCAGTTGGAGGCTAATGCAAAGGAGCAACAGGAAGCCCTGCTAGCAGCTCAGAGAGAGATCTCAAAATTGAAGATTAGGGCTGGTGTGAAGAGGTCAAAGGACCAGAGCAGACACAAGAAGCTGACTACTGCTATCACCACCAGGAATCTTCTCATCAGGAACCTCACAGAGCATCCAGCTAATCCTGTGACTGAAGCACTTTTGAAGGAAGTTCAGGAGGATGAGTTTGGTCTTGGTGTCTGACTTTTGCTTGTTGTTGCTTTCATTTCATTGTACTTTTCTTTTTCTTATGTTGTATTTTGACCCCTCAGAGGGCATGTATTGTAAAAAAAAAAAAACTATGTCTTATTCACTTTTTGTAATATATTTATTAGTTTGTCTTATCTGAGTTCTCTCAAGCAACATCAAAAAGCACCTTCCCCAGGGGTCTGAAAAGGTCAAAACCAAATGCCAAGCCGGATACCTTGGAAACAAATAAGCATACTGCATTGCATACTAACCTTTGTTTTGTTTTGTAGGTTTTGTTTTGTTTTTGTTACTAACTCTGTTGTGATTCAGGAACTATTGCTCGACGTCGGGTGTTCCCACTCAACCGTCCACACAGATATCCTACCCGCAACAACCTTCCGGGTATACAAATGGACCAGGTACAACAGGACCTTACAGAGGTCAGGACTCAAATGGCCAATGAGAGACTGGAGATGAGAAATCAGATGACCCAGTTCATGGAGGTGATGAATGGATTGGCACAGAGCCAAGAAAGATTAAGAGCATTGGTAGAGAGGAAGACTCAGGAAGACCCCCATCTAGGGACTGGTGGAACAAGCAACAATGAGAGGGTTCAGCCTCATGTTAATCCTCCAGTGTATGGGCCTCACCTTCATCCAGAGATCAACATCCCTACTAATGTGCAAGGAAATGCCACCACAGGCAGAGTATTACAAGAAGACCCCCAAGAGGATCAATTCACTGTGATGGGAGCTGGGGATGAAGCCTATGACAGAAGGCTAGATGAAATTGCTGAAAAATTAAGGTCCCTGGAGTCTCAAAACTCCTTGGGTTTTGATGTTATGGACATGGGCTTAGTGGACGGGGTAAGGATTCCCCACAAGTTTAAACCTCCGTGCTTCGAGAAGTACAACGGAACTTCCTGTCCCCGAACCCATTTACAATCCTTTATGGGGAGGCTGAAGGCATATACCATGGATGAAAAGCTATGGATGTTTTATTTTGAAGATAGCTTGACAGGAGCTTCAAGGGAATGGTACTCTCACTTAACTAGAGCAACCATCAGATGCTGGAAGGACCTGGCTGAGGCCTTTATCAGACAATACCAGTACAACTTGGATATGGCTCCTAACAGGACCCTCCTGATGGGAATGTCTCAATCATCCAGGGAAAGCTTCCGGGAATACGCCCAGAGGTGGAGACAGCTTGCTGCTGCTGTCCAGCCACCCATGTCGGAAAGGGAAATGGCCGACATGTTTATGAACACACTGCAAGGGACTTATATTGACAGGCTAGCTGCCTTTTCTTCCACCAGCTTCGCTGATGTAGTTATAGCTGGAGAAAGAATTGAGAGCCTTCTAAAGATGGGTAAGATTTCCGACAATGGTGCGAGCTCGTCCAGCAACCCCAGAAAACCTTTTGTAGGCCCAAGAAGAACAGGGGGGACTAATGCTATTCAGGCCAGCAGGGGCAGACCCCAATATGTTCATAGGTCAGTGGCAGCAGTCACCATTCCCACTCCAATTCCTCAGCAACCCGCATATCAACCACAGCAACAACCCCATTACCAGCAACAAACTCAATATCCGCCTCAGAGAAACTACAACAACAACAGCAACAATCAACAAAGACCATTTCAACAGAGACCATCTCAGGCCAATAGGGTGATTGATCTGATCCCTATGCCTTATGCCGCTTTACTGCCACAGCTCCTGAAGCTCAACTTGGTTGAGTTAAGGACGTTGGCGCCACCAGATCCTTCCAGTTTGCCAAGAAATTATGACGCCAACGCCAGATGCGCTTTTCACTCCAACGCACCTGGCCACAGTACAGAGAAGTGCAGAGCTTTACAGATGAAGGTGCAAGACCTGATAGATTCCAAAGCTCTAAACTTTGCACCCCCGCCATATGTCAACAAAAACCCCATGCCCAACCATGGAGGGCCCAGAATCAATGCTATTGAGGAAGATAAGCCGTCTTTCTTGATAACCAGTGTTGGGCAAATCAGGACACCCCTGGTAGAGATTAAAGCTCAACTCCTTGAATGCCAGATATTCCCTGGGTGTGAGCTCGGGTGCGGTTATTGCAACATTTCGGTAAATGGGTGCGATGATTTGAGAAGTGGCATAGATGGTCTCATCCAGAGTGGCTTACTTCAAATCACAACATCAATACCTTCAAATCCGGCAATCCCTCCGACAACAGTTCTAGAGTCTCCTACAACTGCAACAACAATTATTCCAAACAATTCTTCAGTTTCATCAACAAATGCTTCAAATATCACTTCAACAAACCAGATATCAACAAACGTTCCTTCTACAACATCAGCACCCCTCTATTCAGAATCTTCTTCTACAACACCAGCAAATATCTTAGCAGTCACTATTTATTATGATCCGTCAAGTATCCCTCCGAACAACAATTTTCAACAACAAACAGTGGCTTCTCCTGCCAGATCACCGGTTACCATCTACTACGATCCACATACTATTTCAACACCCTCCTCTGCCGCAGTCAACCCGGTTACCATCACGGTACCTGGGCCAGTTCCATATGAAAGCAGTAATGCCATCCCTTGGCATTATGGCTCTGACTTTTACTGCAACGGGGAGAAAATCACTCTTGACTCTTCAACATCTTCTCCACAGATTGATAATGTCGGGGGAGGCGGAGGCTTCACCAGAAGCGGACGCCTTTTTGCCTCGCAATCACAAAGACCTAATGCCGAAGCAGAAGCTGCTGCCAAAGCGAAGGGAAAAAGTGTAATAGCTGAAGAGCCCATTCTCAAAGAAACACAGAAGACGTCTTTTGAACAAGATGTAGACGAGTTTATGAGAATTATCAAGAGGAGTGACTACAAAGTGGTGGATCAGCTTCACCAAACTCCCTCAAAGATCTCCATTTTATCCCTGCTGATGTGTTCCAAAGCTCACCGGAATGCATTACTAAAAGTCTTGCACGCAGCATATGTGCCGGAGGAGATCACCGTTAATCAGCTGGAGACCGTGGTAGAAAATGTCAATACCAGCCATGGATTGGGTTTTACCAATGCTGATTTAACGACTGAGGGTTGTAACCACAATAAGGCTTTACACATCACTCTCGAATGCAAGGGTGCTGTTCTATCACATGTACTGGTAGACACTGGGTCTTCACTCAATGTCCTACCAAAGAAAGCCTTGGTGAAGCTGGAGTATGACGGCTTGGCGTTGCGTCCAAGTAATTTGGTAGTGAGAGCATTTGACGGCTCTAAGAGATCAGTGCTAGGAGAGATTGATCTGCCAGTGATGATTGGCCCACAGACTTTTAAAATAACCTTCTATGTGATGGACATTCAGCCGGCTTACAGCTGTTTGTTGGGTAGACCTTGGATTCATGCCGCTGGCGCAGTTACGTCTACCCTTCACCAGAAGTTAAAATTAGAGTGGGAGGGCCAGATCATCACCATTTGTGGTGAAGAAGATATTTTTGTTAGCCATCTGGCTACATACAAATACATTGAGATGGATGGGGAGATCCACGAAACCATGAGTCAAGGGTTTGAGGCCTTGAACATAAATGAAGCATCCGCTGTACCTGGAACCTCAATAACATCTTACCAGCAAGCCCGAAAGGTTGTTGAAGAAGGGACTGCCCAAGGCTGGGGCAAGTTGTTGCCTGTAGAGAAGAAGGAGGATAGATTTGGGTTGGGTTACAAACCAACTCAACAAGATCAAGCAAAGGCTACTAAGAAGCCCAATTTTGTCAGTGGGGGGATGCTCACCCCCGATGCAGTAAACAACTTGGAAGATGAGTCGGAAGATGAGCGCAACCTGGAGAGCTGGATACGTCCAAGGATCCCGGGGAGCTGTATCTCAAACTGGTCTTCCCAGGAAATTATAAGGGTTACTCCTGCAGAGTAATTATTATTTCCTGTATCTTTTAAGCATGCATCAAGTCTTGCATCTTGCCCAAGATGACAAGACTCATTTTGTAATCGGGCCATTTGTAATTTTGTGCAAACAGATCAATCAATGATAATCAGACATCTTTTGCAAATGAGTATTTTTTTTTTCTTTTCCGTTCACTGTTTTTCCATTTTTCTTTTTGTACAAAAAATAAATGGCAATGTTTTCAAAATGACAACTTCATTTCACTCTTTCTAAACAAGATTAAAATCAATCACTAAAATGAACAAACTGAACCCTTGCAGAGAGTGCCTTCCAGACCGCACCGACAACAGCACGGCTATGACTTCGTATGACTTTGACAATCCAATCAATCAAGCTGATGAAGGGGTTGAAGAAGAGTATGAGCTTCCTGAAGAGCTAGCCAGGTTGTTGAGACAAGAGGAAAAGGTTATCACTCCTCATCAGGAGGAGGTCGAAACGATTAATCTTGGTACAGATGAAAATGTGAAAGAAGTTAAAATCGGGGCCTGCTTACAAGACTCAGTGAAGAGACAACTGATTGACCTGCTTCAGGAATATGTGGATGTGTTTGCTTGGTCATATCAGGACATGCCAGGGTTGGACACCGATATCGTCATGCATAAGCTGCCTTTAAGAGAAGATTGCCCACCAGTTAAACAGAAACTGCGTCGTACTCGCCCAGACATGGCAATGAAAATCAAAGAAGAGGTACAAAAGCAGTGGGACGCCGGGTTCCTTGCTGTAACTAGCTATCCGCCGTGGGTTGCTAATATTGTGCCTGTGCCTAAGAAAGACGACAAGGTGAGGATGTGTGTGGACTACCGGGATCTGAACAGAGCCAGCCCTAAAGATGATTTCCCATTACCTCACATTGATGTATTGGTTGATAATACGGCTCAGTTCTCGGTGTTCTCCTTCATGGACGGATTTTCAGGATACAATCAGATCAAGATGTCACCTGAAGACATGGAGAAGACAACCTTTATCACACCCTGGGGCACGTTCTGTTACAAGGTGATGCCATTCGGACTGAAGAATGCAGGTGCAACATATCAACGGGCTATGGTAACATTATTCCACGATATGATCCATAAAGAAATCGAGTGTTATGTGGATGACATGATTGCCAAGTCCCTCACAGAAGAAGATCACCTGGTTAATCTGTTGAAGCTATTCAAGCGTCTGAGGAAATACCATCTGAAATTGAACCCCAACAAGTGCACATTCGGGGTGCGATCTGGTAAGCTGCTGGGTTTTATTGTAAGCGAGAAAGGGATTGAGGTTGACCCTGATAAAGTCAAAGCCATTCAAGAAATGCCTGCGCCAAAGTCAGAAAAGGAAGTTCGAGGGTTTCTAGGTAGATTGAACTACATTTCCAGGTTCATATCTCACCTTACAGCAACCTGTGAACCCTTGTTCAAGCTGTTAAGAAAAGAACAGACGGTCAGGTGGAACAAAGACTGCCAGAGGGCTTTTGACAAGATCAAGGAGTATTTACAAGAGCCTCCAATCCTTATGCCTACAGTTGAAGGAAGACCTCTGATAATGTACTTGACAGTATTAGAGGATTCAATGGGGTGTGTGCTGGGCCAGCATGACGAGTCTGGTCGAAAAGAGTATGCAATATACTACCTGAGCAAAAAGTTTACCGACTGTGAACAACGTTATTCACTGCTCTAGAAAACTTGTTGTGCTTTAGCGTGGGCTGCTCGCCGACTGAGACAGTATATGTTGACCCACACCACTTTGTTGATATCAAAAATGGACCCAGTTAAGTACATTTTCGAGAAGCCAGCGCTTACCGGACGGGTTGCAAGATGGCAAATGATTCTCACGGAATATGACATCCAGTACACATCTCAGAAAGCCATCAAGGGCAGTGTACTGTCTGATTATCTTGCTGAGCAACCTATTGATGATTACCAGCCTATGAGATTTGACTTCCCCGATGAAGACATCATGTTCATAAAAGCAAAAGATCATGAAGAGCCTGTTCACACTGAAGGGCCTGACCCGGAAGAAGAATGGACTATGATGTTTGATGGGGCTGTTAATATGAATGGTCGTGGTGTTGGTGCAGTACTCATTACACCTAAGGGAGTTCACATGCCTTTCTCGGCGAAACTCACTTTCAACTGCACTAACAACGAAGCTGAATATGAAGCTTGCATTTTGGGTCTTGAGGAAGCCATTGACCTCAGGATCAAAACATTGACTGTATTCGGAGATTCAGCTCTGGTAGTTAATCAAACCAACGGCAAATGGTACACCCACCAGGATCATCTGATACCTTACAGGGATTATACAAGGAGGTTACTGACTTTCTTTACAACGGTCAAGCTTGAGTATATCCCTCGGGACGAGAATCAGTTTGCAGATGCTCTGGCTACCATTTCATCCATGATCAAAGTTCAAGCTGCTAACTTTGTGCCTCGGATTTCAGTGTCCAGGCTCGACAGACCAGCATATGTATTTGCAGCAGACGTTGTCAAAGATGATAAGCCTTGGTTCCATGACATTAAGTGCTTCTTGGAGGATCAAACATACCCGCCTGGGGCATCTTCCAATGATAAGAAGACTCTAAGAAGGCTTGCTGGTAGTTTCTTTCTGAACACTGATGGTTCCCTGTACAAGAGGAACTTTGATATGGTACTCCTCAGATGCGTTGATATAACAGAAGCAGACTTATTGATGCACGAGGTGCACGAAGGATCCTTTGGTACCCATGCAGGAGGGCATGCCATGGCTAAGAAGTTGTTAAGATCAGGCTATTACTGGATCACAATGGATGCTGACTGTTGTGCTTACGCCAGAAAATGCCATAAATGCCAGATCTATGCGGATAAGGTGCATGTGCCTCCGAATCCTCTAAATATGATGTCTTCACCCTGGCCCTTTGCTATGTGGGGCATTGACATGATTGGATAGATTGAACCGACTGCTTCAAATGGCCACAGATTCATCCTGGTTGCCATTGACTATTTTACCAAGTGGGTTTAAGCAGCTTCCTATGCAAACGTTACAAGGCAAGTGGTAGCCCGATTTCTGAAGAGAGATATCATATGTCGGTACGGAGTTCCCGAGCGAATCATTACTGATAATGGTTCCAACTTGAACAACAAAATGATGGCAGAGCTGTGCCGGGACTTCAAGATCCAACACCACAATTCTTCTCCTTACAGGCCAAAGATGAATGGCGCTGTTGAGGCAGCTAATAAGAATATCAAGAAGATTGTGCAGAAGATGGTAGTCACCTACAAAGACTGGCATGAGATGCTACCGTTTGCCTTGCATGGGTACCGCACGTCAATTAGAACATCCACTGGGGCAACACCGTATCAGCTTGTGTATGGTATGGAGGCAGTCCTACCTGTTGAAGTTGAATTACCCTCCTTACGAGTACTGATGGATGTTAAGCTGAACGAAGCAGAATGGGTCCGATCCCGATACGAACAACTGAGTCTGATCGAAGAGAAAAGATTGGTTGTAATCTGTCATGGAAAGTTGTATCAGAAAAGAATGAAGAGAGCCTTCGATCAGAAAGTCAGGCACTGAGAGTACCAAGTAGGAGATCTCGTGCTGAAGAGAATCCTCCCTCCTCATACAGACCACAGGGGCAAGTGGACTCCAAACTATGAAGGACCATTCGTAGTAAAGAAAGTCTTCTCTGGTGGAGCACTGATGCTCAGCACTATGGATGGTGAATACTTCCCGTCCCCTGTGAATTCAGATGCAGTTAAAAAATACTTCGCATAAAAATGACCCGCTGGACATAAAAACAGAATGTAAGTCCAGGCAAAAATAGGGCATCCCGGCGAGTCAAAAACAGAATAAAAGACTCGGGCAAAAATAAGGGAAATAAACAAAAATGTACACCCGCTGAGTTGAAAAGCCGCATCGGACAACTCAGGCAAAAATGGGTATCCCGATGGATTGAAAACCCGAAAGGGCGATCCATGCAAAATAGGGGAATAAGCGAACAACTGCATTCTGAATTCGTCTGTATCACTTACAACTTGGTAAGCTTCTAAAGGATCAAGCTTCTTTCAGAATCAGCCTTCTTCAGAAAGCGAGACGAGAAGAACGTCAAATGTCATACGAGTCATAGCAAAAGGGAAGCTCCTTGAAGCGTCATCAACATTGCCAACATTTTGTTTCTCAATTTGTAACAATCTCCTCATTTTAGGGGATATGTTTCTTTGACTGTATCTTGCCAATTCAGGGTATATGAATTAATAAAATCAGATTTTCAGTCATGTATCGTCTCGTACATTTTATTGTCATTTGCAAAATGTCCGATGTCTATAAGATACTGATTGCATAAATACAGATGTTTCTCTTCTAAAGAGTACATGCTTGCAGGAAATATATTTACTCCCGGAAGTGACTGAACTCTTACAACGGAATCTGGTAAGGGATACCTCGGGATTACTTGTGCGTTTCTCTATCTTTTCAGGATTTGCAGGCATTCAAAGCGCATCATGGGGCATGAAAGCTTCATCCCAGCAAGCTGACAAATCAGCACTCACTCAAGTCTTAGCACCCAAAGTGCTTTCTCCCCAGCCGAGTTACCATTTACTATTCCTCCACAGTCAGGTGTAAGGCCGGGAAACCATCTCCCCACAGAGCTTCAGCCTTTGTCCAGAAGCGCGACGCACGAAGGAATCACAACAGAGTGAAGAAAGCTTCTACAAACCCCAGCTGGGTCCTTCATTTACTGGAAAAGGTCTATCATTGACCCATTTCCCCAAGCAGATACATCTCATCAGATCTACCAATGATCTCACCCCCAGCTGGGATGTCCACTTCAACGGATCAACCAGAAATCTTCACTGCAACGGGATCCGAGTCCCGGATTGGTATCCTTGCATAATCATAGCAGTCGCATCATATTCACCCCACAAAGCGTAGCATTCCGCCTAATACGGAGCATTACGGCAAAAATCAAACATATTGCATAATCATAAGCCATGTTCTGAATCAAGCACTTGTGAATAATGACAATCCACCAACAATATACAGAATGCTCACCAGATTCCCCGGCAGAGAGCCCAAACATTTCTCTCACAAAACTAATACCTCTTTGTGGCACCCGTCCGTGTCATATCCCTAGCGGAAAGCCAAAGCGTCCCCTTTGCACTCGCAGATACATATATATATATATATATATATATATATATATATATATATATATATATATATATATATATATATATATATATAACTTTCTTGACATCCGTCCGTGTCACTTTCCCCAACACAGCGACCCAAACACTTTATATATCAGATATTTGTTTATACTATACTTTTCACCTTTCGACACTCGTCTGTGTCACTCTCCCCAGCAGGTTAAATACCTGTCTACACACCACTCATACTTATTACTCTTATACCCGATACTCGTCCGTATCTTCTATACACCACTTCTATCATCTCAGATTCGACACTAGTCCACGCTCCTCGTTAACCAGATGGTACTCGTCCGTATCATCATCTCTGAACATGTGTCAGTATTTGTTTCTACCCGATACTCGTCCGTATCGTAGCTTTAAAGATGCTCGTCCGCATCTTTAATCTATACACAGCGTCAAAACACTCTTACCTTCTATTTTCTTGTGGATGTAAACACTCGTCCGTGTTTACTATTCCCCAGTAGAGTAAATTTTTCTTTTCTATCTGACATTCGTCCTATGTCATGATAAACCCTGAGAGCAGCCATACCCTGCTAGGTGATCGTCCTTCACCTCTTGATGATCGTCCTTCATCATGCTCATCCGATGGTCGTCCCCATCTTTGATCTTCTTTATCCGACATTCGTCCTATGTCGTGATACCTTTAGCAGCCGTCCCCTGCTAGGTGATCGTCCTTCACCTTTTGATGATCGTCCTTCATCATTTTATCCGATGGTCGTCCCCATCGTTGATCTTGTTATCTGACATTTGTCCTATGTCATGATAAACCTTGAGAGCAGCCGTCCCCTGCTAGGTGATCGTCCTTCATCATGCTCATCCGATGGCCATCCCCATTGTTGACCTTTTATCCGGCATTCGTCCTATGTCGCGATACTTTCGGCAGCCGTACCCTGCCAGGTGATCGTCCTTCACCTTAGATGATCGTCCCTCATCTTATCCCCATCAGAGCATCCGTCCCCTGCTAGGTGATCGTCCTTCACCTTTTTGATGACCGTCCCTCATCATTATTTCATTTATTCTTTAACCCGATGGCCGTCCCCGTCGTGGTCCCTTTTCCTTTTCCTGATGATCGTCCTTCATCAGTATAGCCCGATGGTCGTCCCCATCGTTGTTTGCATTACTTTATGAACCTGATGATCGTACCTCATCATTTATTTTTACCTATAATCCCTAGAGAGTCTTATATCTTTGCTTGGTGGTCGTCCCCATCATAATCTCTTATATCCCCAGCTTGTCGGTCGTCCCCGTCATTGCTTTATTTCCCGCATTTTCCCCAGCATGTCGGCCGTCCCCGTCATTGCTCCTTCCCCAGCAGTCGTCCTCTGTTCGACGGTCTTCCTCCGTCGCCCGCACTTTATAATATACTTTGTGTTCTTTTACAATCTATATCCCTTTTCTACTTCTGTGAGTGCAAATTTTGGACTGTCTTTGGTATTCAACCACGAGTTATCTTGTTTGCCTGTTAAGCCGTTGCTTACATCCTGCACAGCTAACTCATGTTTGAATAGGGGCAGCTGTAAACACCCCAAATTTTCCCTCACCCATTCACACCATGGCTTGTGATCTTTCTCATGTGCATATATCTAATCATAGCATCTCATACCACATTTTGAGTCATTGCATTGGTTCAAAGTCATCTGCACCTAGGGTTTGTGATCTGAGCAATCCAAGAGCTTCTTGAGCCACTCCAAAGGTCATAAATCACTTCAAAGGGGTCCATGAATGTTCAATCATCATATCATATCCTCTCAAAGTCAAGAATGTCAAAAAATCAAAAGAACTGAGAATGGTATGGAAGTAGAGCCAAGTTTAACTGCACAGATGACCTAGAATTAGGGTTTTGGTTACAGAGGCCATAACTCCAAATTTTTTGGTCATTCTTGTTTCTATTGGTCTCTATATGGTATAAGGAGCATGCATATCAATTTTCATGAAGAAATTCCATGGGGAAGTCATCTGATCAAGAGTTGACTTTTTGAACAAGTCAGTGCAAAATCAGGGCATCTGAGGCCCCCCAATGACCCAACCAAAGGGTGTTCTTCATCATTTTGATTGTGTATGATCTTTATTTGATCATGGAAGATGTTAGAAGTTCACAAAATTGAAGAATTTCAAGTCATTTGCAAAGTTGACTTTTTGGGAAGTTTGACTTTTAATGAAATTGCCATTTTGGGAAACTTTTTCAACCCTTGCTTTTTGATTCAAATATGCTTCAAGTGAAAAAACTTTGGTCATGAAAGTTGTAAAATGGATCATTCCCTTTTCAAAAAGTACAAGAACATGACCTAATTCATTTTGGATCAAAAGTTATGGCTTGTCAAAGTTGGCTAAAATCACAAAACTTGAAGTTTTCTACCAAAGAGTCATTTTGCAAAATGGTTTGTTCAAGTGTTCTAAAGGCCTCAAATGTGTATCATTTCTTCACAACATGATCATATGACCTCTAAAATTCAGAATGGGCCAAAGAACTTTGCACTTTGATGCCTTGAAACTCAAGAAATCTCAAAGGAACTAAACTTGAACCAACTTGCAAAAACCTATCACAAGTTACAAACCACTTGCTGCATTGCCTCTAAACCTTTTTCATAGCATTCCTTGATTCAAGCTGAGCAAAAGCAAGCCAAAAAGCAAGTTGTACCATAGCCCATACCTCAAGTACACATCAAGTTGACATTTTGGCCAAAGACCCATACCAATCACCATAGGCCACCAACAAATTTCTGACCTATCCCCTTTTGATACATGGACCAAAGCCAGCATAACACACCATTCACTCTAAGCTGAAAGGCACCACAAGCCATAGTTATCAAAATCTCTTCCATTTGCAAAAGCTTTCGAAACCTTCTCCACAAGTTGCAAACACACAAACCAACTTCACAAATCAACTCAGCACACTTCCCTGGTCACAAACCACCCCTCACCATAGCCTGAAACTCATTGAAACAAAAACACGATCACCACCTTCCCTTGAACAGAACTTCTGCCATCTCAAAAACCAGCCATCCTCAAAGCTTTCTAAGTTTCATTTCATCATCAGAGGGTTCAAAGGAGTGGTTTGCACAAAGAAAGAAGGTCAGAAAGTTGCAAACTGAGAAAGCTCAAAGCTCAGGTATCTCAAGAACTTTTTTTCCAGAAATGAGTTTTTAAGTTTCTAATTTGTTCCTCATGCTTTGCTGATCACTCTGATGTTATTACTTTTTGAAATGGTTGAGAAATAAGCATTTAATCGTGTTCTGAAACTTTTCTGACCTAAACATGTTTTGCTTCGATTCACATGATTGATGAATGAAAAATGATTTTTGCTTGGGGGTTTTGATTCAATGTTGAATGGGGTTGATTTCTGGGTGATTAGATTTCATTTTCATGGCCTGGGGAGAAAGTTAGCAACTTTCAGGTGAGGGTCTTGCCGGAGAAGACGACCGGAAGTCTTCTCCGGCCACCTGAAAGTGATTAGGGTTTAATCTGTGTAATTAATGTAGTTTGAATGTGGTGCGTTGATCTGGCTGACTTAGTCAACTCCCGCGCGTGTTCAAGGGTCCAGATCATTTGCTTAGCCCTAATCTCATTTTATTTAATTTAATTAATTCAGATTAGTTTAATTAGGGAAGTTTGAATATCAGCCTTTGGATGTGGCGCCAGTCAATGCGCGCGTTTCCCAGTTTAAACCTCAGCCGTTGATCATGCTTACTTCCATTAAATTCAGTTTTATTTTCTTTTTATTTCATTTGTTTTCTTCATTTAATTTAAAATAGCAAAACATTTATAAAAATTCTGAAATTTTTTATGCAACCTTTTATTAATTTTCAGAAACCAATAACATTTTTGTTTTTATTTTTTGCATTAAAAAATATTTTTAAATCATTTAAAAGATTATTTTTAATTAATTAATGAGAATTAATTAATTAAAAATACTTTTAGGTATTTAAAAATCACAAAAAAATTCATGAAACCTTTAAAATCATTTAGAAACATTGTCCAACCCTCAAACCAAATTTCTTTTTTGATCTTGATGTCTTTTGACAATTTTTCATGGAATTAATTTCATTTCAAGGCATTATTTTGATCCAATCTTTGAAAATTCATTTCTGCCTAGTCTTTAAGAGTTGGACTTGGATTCTTTTTGCATTGTATCTTGCATATCATGAAGTTTATAGGATTAAAATGGCATGATTTGATCTTGCATTTTCAATTTGTTTGACATTTTTCTTGACAAGGTGCCTTAAAACCCTAGAAATCTTAAGAAATTCATAACCCTCATTAGGTTAAGAGTTAGAACCCCTCCTTTGGGAAGTGAGTTTGTGTAGGGTTAGGGTTCCTTTGAATGCATTTTCAATTTTTTATCATGATGTTTGCTTCTGGTTTTGATTTTTGTTTTGTGCATTGATCATAAACCCTAATTTGGGCTTTCATTTGCATCCATCTTCCATTTGCTTGCATACTATGACTTGCCATGACATTTTGTGCATTCATTTGATTCATATTACATTTTAAGACATATTAGAAGCATGTTTGATCATTGCATCTTTCATTTTCCATGTTGTATGTCATTTGCATTCCATAACTTTTCATGTATGTTCATGGTTCTAAGCATGCTTCTCTTGCACTCATATGTTCATATGATCATCCCCATGCCTTGTTTCATGTTTGCATCATCTCATAGCATCATTATCATCATACTTATGCTTCTGGTTTTGGTTTGGATCATGCCATTCCATCTCATTTTGCATTGCATTGCATTCCTTTCACTAACTTTTCAGGTGGTAAGTTCTTTGAGAAGTGGATTTGCCTCCACTTCTCACAATCTCTTTTCATCTCTCTTATGCATCATTACTGCATTTTGCTTTGTGTTTGAGATTGAGCTTGCTCTTTCTTTTTCTTTTTACTTTCTTTCTTCAAGTGACTTGTCTTCTTGAATGAAGCAAGTTACTTTGCTTCTCCTTGCTCCTCTCATCTGCTTCCTGGTGGTTTCTCTGAAGATTTCTCTTGTAAACCTCACAAACCTTAGGAGCTACAAAGCATGACAATAATTAGGGTTTTGATTAGTCCCCCCCATTTAGCTTTTACCTTTGTGTCTCATTGAGTCTTCTTTTCTCACCTCATAATCAGGGACTAAACCCTAAAGGTTTTAAGGCTTTGTGATTAAGCTTATGCCTGCATCCTTCTATTAGGATGTAGTGTATAACTTTAATCCTAAGTGTTAAACCCTTAATGTGTTTAAATCCTTTAATCAATCCATTTAATAATCATTGAGACATCAAACTTGTAACTTGGGCCTTGCATTAGGGTTCTAATTCTTCCTTAATTGGTTAAGAAGGACTAACCCTAATGTTAATGGACAAGTCCCCCTCAAGTTGTCTTACAAATCATAAAAATCACTTCTTCATCATATCATTAACTAAAATCCATCTTAATAAAGGCTTTGTTTTGTCATGAAATTAATCCCTAATCATGGATTAAGTTGAGGAGCTTTCCTCAGCTTAAACATTCTCATCTATTATCCTTCTATTAGGATGGTGTAATGAGTCTGTTTAATCCCTGATTATGGCTTAACCTCATCACTCAACACTAAACAAAAACCACAAAAAACATCTAAATAATCACAAGTAGGTTAATGACCTTAATCCTACTCCAGGGTGATTAAGTGTGAGATGCTGACTTCACACTTAAGGTATTCTCATTACCCCTAAGCAGAGGGAAGATGTGATGAGTTTGCTAAATCCATTGGTTTAGGCTTAAGCTCATTTTCTTATGACAACTTTCAAAAGCAATAAAAGACTAAAAACTCATAAAACAAACAATAATCGTCTCCTTCGGGATTCTTTTCTCATCATCTTCACTCATAACCGGGAACTTGCTTCTTCCGTCTAATGCAATACAGTTTGCACCTGATCCAGACAGGTCATACACTTGAGCATAGACAAGTAAGCAGCTCACAGGTCAATTTATCTTTCAGTCTCTTTGGGTCGAACTACGGTGTTCTGACTTCCTCATTGCACGAGAGGATACGTAGGCATAACTTAACAGTTATCGAACAAAAGTCTCTGTATATCCCCCCTCTTTCATCATCATTCTTTTGGCCTCATGATCTTGAGATTCATACTCTTGTTTTTACACTGACACTTCTCTTATACACTTCACACTTCTTTTACACTGACACCTGTACATCCTTTTCCAGTTCTTTTGCACACAAATTGCACTGACACTACCCCTTTAAAACACAAATCTTTTAAGCGTGGATCCCGTCGAGTACGACAGACAATCTGGGTGCTAATACCTTCCCAGGTTGTAACCAACCCCCTTTCTCAGTCTCTCTGGTTCGCAACCGTCTTATCCATGTCTTTTCTTAGGTTTATGCAGCATTACCTTTCCTTCGGGATAAAAATGCCTAGTTGGCGACTCTTTTCTTTTCCTGTGAGTTCACTCCTGTGTGTTCTCACATCATCCTTTCGCCGACCGTTCGCGTCTGTACCTTTATTTGAGCCAGTCTCATCTATCAGGAGCGACAGATGGGCAGGTCAATTTCTCCATGCACCACTCTCCTCAAACCATCAAAAGCTTTCACCACTATACTGCTGGGCTTCAGCACAGCATCTTCAGGACTCAGCTTATTCAGGACTTCTTTGGGCAACACATTCAAAGAGGAACCATTGTTTATCAATACATGTGACAGGGTAGTGCCCCTGCATTCAATTGAGATATGCAGAGCCCTGTTATGATCCCTCTTGGCAGGAGTCAAATCAGCATCAGAGAAACCTAACCCATTATCATAGGTCAGGTGGACAACACAATTCTCAAACTGGTCAACAGAAATTGCATTGGGTACATGAGCAGTCTTCAGAAACTTAATCAAAGCTTTGGCATGAGCTTCAGAACATAACAACAAAGACAGCATGGAAATTTTGGAGGGAGTATGCCCCAATTGATCAACAATGTCATAATCACTCTTGCGAATGATTTTCAATACTTCTTCCATCTGCTTAGAGAGATCATCAGCAGCTGGCACATCAGTAGGTATGGGTTCAATAACAAGACCTTTGCCTCGAGCATCAGTGGTGGAGGTAGCAGCAGGAGTAACTGCACTCTTGGAAGTAACTGGAGGAGAGAAGACTCTTCCACTTCGTGTGATCTTACTAGACCCAGCAATATTATCAACATCAACAGGCACATCAGCTAAGGGTTCCTGCTTAACACCATGGATATAAACATCAGGCCCATAATGCCAAGGCACAACTTTATCAGACGTATACGGAATAGGACCAGGAGTGGTAATGACCATAGGAGCCACTCTGGCTTCAGCAACAACCTTCACAGGGCCTTCAGCAGTAATCTTAATTGGACCCTTATGAGTGATTTTAATAGGTCCCTTTGAAGTGATCCTTACTGGTGCTCTATCAACCATGTCAACCTCTTCAGTCCTTCTTCCTTGAGTAATATGATCCACCATACTCTCTACAGACGATGGAGTCTTCTCAAACACTATGGTATACTTATCCATGAGACGTTGAATTCCATCTCTCAATCTCCAGCAACTATCCGGCTTATAGGTACAATACAAACAATCTTCACGACAACCTGGAAAGAACCCAGCTTGCACTAACTTCTTCTTGATAATAGACAATGGTGTGGTCAACTCTGCAACTGAATAGATATGTAAATCTTCATCAATGGCATTGACAGTCTTCTCGTGATTTGGCATGGGAGCAGTAATCACATTTGGAGTACCCGGAGGGTCAAACTCAATTTCTCCAGCCTCAATCATATCTTGAATTTTGTTCTTCAAGACCCATCAGCTATTGGTATCATGTCCTTGACAGTTCGAATGATATGCACATCGTGCATTTGGATTGTACCTGGGAGAGGTAACATTGGGGTTCTGAGGAGCCTCTTTCAGAGTAATAAGTTCAGCCTTCAACAAGTGTTGCAATGCCTGAGCCATTGACATATTGATTTTAGTGAACTGTCTTCTAGCTCTCTGTTGGTTGCCCTGTGGCTGCTCTGGTGTTGTAGGAGTTGGATTTGAAATATGAACTGCACTCACAGACTGATGCCTTCTATTACGATCAGGTTGACCATAAACAACATTGGATTCTTTCTTTCCAGTGGGAGGCTTCTTTGCAGCACCTGATGAAGAAGTACCCACTTGAATCTTGCCACTCTTTATACCATTCTCCACGCGCTCTCCTGTCATTATCAACTCAGTGAAGCCAGATGATGAACTTCCAATGAGATGACTGTAAAAAGGACCATTCAGCGTACACATGAACATATCAACCAATTCCCTGTCAGTTAAAGGGGGTTGTACTCTTCCAGCTAAATCTCTCCACTTCTGAGCATACTCCTTGAAACTTTCTTTGGCACCCATAGACATGCTTTGCAGCTGCATGCGAGTGGGGGCTAAATCAGCATTGTATTGATACTGCTTATAGAAAGCTTCAGCAAGATCATTCCAATCCATGATGTTGACACTCTCCAACTGATAATACCACTCCAATTGAGCTCCAGATAAGCTCTCTTGGAAAAAATGGATCCACAACTTCTTATCAGCAGTGTGAGGTTGGATTCTTCTGACATAAGACCTCAGATGCAGCTTGGGACAAGAGACCCCATCATAAACAACAAAAGTAGGAACCTTGAAACCAATGGGTATAACTACCCCAGATATCAGACTCAAATCCTCAAAATCCAGCCCAGAAGATTTCTGCAACTCCATAGCATCCATTTTATCCACCAGCATTTTGAATTTGTCTTCATTAGGCTCATGGTAGTAATTAGCCTCAGAATCAGAGTCCCCCATAGTGTTGTGGAGACTGCCTCCCTCTTTTTCAGACTCTTCAGACTCATAATCTTCAACTGGTTCTTTGGTCTTGGCAAGACCTTTGAACCTTCTTCCCATGTTGATCAAGCCACCTGGCCTTCTAGTCTTTTTAGTCTTCTTGGCCAGCAGCGTCTTCAATTCATCCTGCCCCTTGGTCAGGTTCAGGATCATCTCTTGGAACTGTGCATTTTGTGCCTGGAGATCCTTAACTGTTTGTTCAAGAGCCATTGCTGAAATAAACAGCAAGAAGATGAGAAACCTGTGCACAATTATAAACCTGTGATGCAATGAAATGATATGTGAATGTATATGCAATGTTTTCAAGGACCGCAGGATTTAAATTCGCTTAAACAAACAAGAAGGTAAACTTTTATTAGTAGTAAATTTGTTTTGCCTCTTGGGCTTACAGAAAATGAAATGAAATAAATACAAGGGATGGGGTTTTAAGTCTCCCATGGACGTTTCCTCTTTATGTTGAGGTATGAGTTGAGATTCCGTTCCTCGTGAAGTTGCTTTGTTAGTTCCAGGATTCTTTCTTGGCTTGCTTTGTAATGAGCCTCGAAAGTATCCCTTTGCTCCTTCAACTGGATCCAGGATCTTTGTAAGTCTTCCATGTCAGTAGGCATGTCTGGGTGAAGGATGGTATAAGCTGTATCTCCTTCAGCAGCAGGTTCCATGGTAACTGGCAGGATAGCAGGATATGGCATCATGAGAGTCTGAGCACGAGATCGCACCTATCTGAGATAAGCCTCCATAGGAATAGTGTATTTAGGCTCCAGAGTCTTGCTGTCAACCTTGTTCACTTTTCCCTAGGCTCGTATGAATCTCTGACGGTAACCTTGAAGATCGTTGTCGTAGTCAAACACAATGCCCTGAATCAACATGTCATGTGGGCCATCACTCCGAGCGTAACCAAACTGTCGTAAAGCTAAGGAAGGGTTGTAGGTAATGCCTCCTCTTATGCCTAGAAGTGGCACATTAGGAAACTCCCCACAACGGTCAATGATAGTGACATTCTCCATAGATCTGGAGCACCAATGGATATCTGAATGCGAGAGTGACATGATCCTTTTGGACCATCTGAACCCTTGCTCATTCTTCATTACTGAGCGAGGAAGGTGAGAAATAAACCACCTAGATAGCAAAGGTATGCAACACATCAAAGTTCCTCTTGCCCTTGTAGTACGGGTGTGAAGAGAATGTAGAATGTCTCCAAGCAATGTAGGCACTGGATTGTGACTCAGGAATATGTTGATGGCATGAACGTCTATGAACTGATCTGGATTGGGGAACAATACTAAGCCATAAATCAGCAAGGCTAAGATCTCCTCAAAAGCATCATAGCTCATGGCCTTCAAGAACACTTGAGCCTTATCCATTAGCACCTTAGCAAGAATACCTTTAACTCCGCTTCTCGTTTCTAGAACAATGTCAGACTTCTTCAGATGTAGGGCTGCAGCAATAACCTCTGGTTTAAGCTCCTTCTCCAAGCCTGTGAAGGGTCTTTGATCCAGAATAGGTATACCCAGAAGTTTAGAGAACTCTTCCATTGTAGGAACCAGCTGATAGTCGGGGAATGTGAAGCAATGGTGTTTAGGGTCAAAGAACTGAAACAGAACACTCATCATGTCTTCATTGAACCCTGAAGTGACTAGATCCAATAGGTGACCATGTCTCTTGATGAACTGGGAATGATCAGACACTTGAGAAACCAACTCTTTAAGCTTAGCAGGTATGCCCACAAAGTTGATCCTGATAGTGTTTCTACGAGCAGAAGCCATGACCTGCAACAAAGAACAAAGATAAATCCTTTGGTCCTTGAAATGGTTAGTGAAAATGCTATGCTTATGATGCATGATGATGTCATGATGTTGTGTTCAATCACAAACATGTGGCACACACAAACAAGTCACACAATAGCCCTAGGTTTAAAGGCTTGCATGAGGTTTAAAGGTAAGTACCATCCCCTGAAGTTAGTTGGTTCATCCTGTCCTACAAAAGTAACCAGGTTCTAAGGGATCTCAATATCATTGATCCTTCACAAGGGTGGTTGTTCAGAAGGTAACTTACTTGCCAACCAAAACCCTCCAAGTTTAGAATCTCAATGAGCGTAGTATCGAGTATCAACCAACTTCAGTCTGCACCAAAGCCGGTTATCTCACTACTTTTCTAAAGGCCAAGATGGGATAACTAGGGTTCTAAAAGTTAGTTAGTGCATTGACAACATATGGCAGCCTCATATTATCCTCAACTTGACTTAAGGAACATAAGCACCAACCAAGAAGTCACACTAACTATGGCCACCAGATCAACCATATCGGTATACACCGTACAGTTTCCTTGGTCTATTGCCATTTACCTAAGGTACACTAGATCCGGGTTAGGATCTTTCACACATAAGAGCACCCCAACAGATAAGTATAAAGCAAACAAGGCAAACAATTTTAAAGTGATCTAATTCCTAAGGGTACCCCTCTTTAATATTAAATCCCCAGCAGAGTCGCCAGTTCTGTAACACGGTGGGAGAACTGACTTTTAGTTATGTTGCGGATAGCAAGAGTCGCCACCGACTTTTATTTTATCCAAAGGAAAGGCATAAAAGAACAGGAAAGACCTTTTAAAAAAAGATTTTTGGGTCCGGGGGGTAGG
The DNA here is from genome assembly GCA_963966055.1 of Lathyrus aphaca. Taxonomy (NCBI): domain Eukaryota; kingdom Viridiplantae; phylum Streptophyta; class Magnoliopsida; order Fabales; family Fabaceae; genus Lathyrus; species Lathyrus aphaca. Next base: position 67,688,697 of record OZ014525.1, on the reverse strand, counting down.
TTATGTAAAGGGAAGGTGTTAGCACCCTTTACATCCATGGTTATCCATGGGCTCTTAGTTACTTAGCTCACTTTTAAAATGTTTTTGAAATTTGAAAAAATTTTCTTAAGAGTTTGATAATGATCCATGTACGGATGCGTAAAAAACCTTTGTTTGGAAAATTTGTTTGAAAGTGTGAAGTGTTTGAAAAGTTTTGAAGAGTGAGCAAGTAATTATGAGGAACATACCCTAAGTTTAAGTCTTTTCTGTTCTTGAATCCTTTAAATGGTAAGAGTATCCCTATTATTAAGGAATAGGTAGTCATTACCTTGGATGTGAGGGACAAGTAAGGGTCATCTGTTAATGTAGGCAACTGTGGGGTGTATTAAGCAATTTTGGAGGGACTGCCATCTTTATTCGGAAGGGACAAGATCATTATGAAGGCAACATTCGAAAAGGGACTTGATCTTTTATGGTTAAGGGACTAGATGACTTTATTTTGAGGGACTTTTTGCTTTATACACCTTACTTGACCTTTTGATTAGGCAACAATGAGAGGAATCCCTAAGGAAGTGAGATGGCGATCCAAGATCGACTTACGTGTGTGAGTGTACAATTTAATATTTATCTTTTTAAATTAAATGAGCTAAGTTAATTTTAAACATACAAACATGTTACACTCCCTATTTACTAACCATAGCATAAAATATAAATACTTAAACATTATAAATAAATATTACACCAAGAAGCAATTACATAATAATAATTAAGCAAAAATTAAATATAATAAGCAAAATAAATAAATAATTATAATAGGGTTAGTGAAAATAATAATAAAAATTATACTAAATTAAATGGGGTTAGTAATAATCATATAAACATAATTAATAATGATAATGAAATAAACAAATATATTATAATAATTAAAAATTCAATTTTATAAACAATTATCATTTAATTAAAATATAAACAATTATATTAATTATCATAAAAAAATTTAAGTTATGTGTAAATTATATAGAAAAAATTAATTATGAACATAATATTAAAATAGAATTATAATTATAAAAATTAGCAATTATGAACATTTATTACATGCAAAATTAAATTATAAACAATTATAAAATATTTACATATTATAAAAATAAATTAAGAATTTTAATTTTTAATTATATTTACATACAAAAATTTAAATTATAAACAATTTATATATTAACAAAAATTAAATTAGGAATTTTAATGAAGTTATGAATATAAATAATAGAAGAAGAAAATTAGGGTTTGAAAAAAAAAATATGTTTTTAGGGTTTAAAAAAATAAATTAGGTTTCATATACAAAAGTTTTAAATATTAAATACTATATAATAACTATACATACATATTAATAATTTATAAAATAAAGTATAAATACAAAATATATATATATGATTTAAAAAAAAAGAACATAATAATTAATTAAAATTTAAAAGAATAAGATAAGGAAAAGGAAAATATAAAGAAAATTGATTGGTTTTTAAAAAAAATTGGGAGGCCTGGATTTGAACCCAGGACCTCCCTGGAACCTGAATGAAGAGTTGCCACTGGGCCAGCCTGCGCGCAGGTGATGAAACAGGGCTTCATTTGCTTTTGTGCCTTAATCCTGAAAATCAAAGAAAAAAGAAAGAAAAACAAAAGGCCTGGGGGATCGAACCCAGGACCTTCACAATACAAACAAACACCTTAACCAATCCTGCTGGGAGAGCGCACCTGTTAATGTAATGGCAACAATACATAATATATGATGTCTAATGAATAAACTGAAAAATATAAAAAAAAACTGCCGCAGCCAGGATTCGAACACAAGTCATCTGGCTATATACGCGCACCCTTCACCACTGGGACAAGCACTACGCTTGTGATATGAAACAGAAACAAAACATAAAAATATTAAAACCAATTTCAAATTCCAGCTTGCGCGCGCTGAGTCTTCTTCTTCCCCAGGATTCGCAGGTTTTCCTGCGAATTTACCCAGGGATTTTCCTGCGATTCTTCTTGCATGTATAAACCTGCGAAATACAAATTATGCCAAACAGGTACAATTTCATCCAATTGAGCACACCATTGTGATCTACACAATTCACTCAATCTATGGTTTTAAAATGTATTTATATACACTGGATTAGTAAACCCCAATTCGAAGGTATAAACCCTAACCATGGTGATTGACTGATTACACCATGAAACTTCCATGTTTTCGTCCAGAATCAATCCTTAGAACCTCACAAACAATAAAGTACAACCAAAATTCATTAGCAATGCATAAAAAGTCATAATCGAAAAAACTAAATTTCAAGAACAAGAGCCATTCAGTTTATGCAATTCATGAGATTTTTGATGCAAATGATGGTTGGGATTGGTTTATGGATGTCCAAGGAATCATTCTCTGTCCTCAAATTACCTTCAAATGCCTTGTATGTTAAAACCCGAATTTGAAGTTTTGTGTGGTTTTTGAAAATATGAACTTACACTTTGGAGGCTGAATTTCGTGTGCAATCATTAGGGTTATGTTCTATACTTATAGTACAATGAATTTAGGTCAGAAAAATTGGTCATTGTGTGAGAGATTTGATTAGAAAATATTCAAAAAGATTAGGCCTTAAAAATCAAATATCCTTGTATGAACACCTTCTATTTTAGGCCAATCATCATGATTCTCTTACCACTTTGATACCAATCACCTTTATGAATTTCTAGAAGCTCAATCCTTTTTAAATCTTTGACTTTTATATTTTATTTTAATTTAAAATGATTTTTAATGAATTAAATCAAAATAAATAAAAATAAAATGATAAAAAATCTGATTTTTATAGACTTGGGTCGTGCATGAGGTCATAGTATGGATTGGGTTATCATATGGCAAGCCCATTTAGAAAAAATTAGTTTTAAACCTCCATTTTCTTCATAAACCAACCAAAAATTTTCCAACTTTGCAAGGGCACACATCCTTCAATTTTAATGCTATAAGGGTGATCTTGGACATTTTGGAAAGCTTGAATAGTCCTATAATCAACCCCACTGGTTTCATGTTCATATCATTTACCATTCTCAAGTTATGCCCTTTTGAAGTTTTTGACTTTTTGTTGACTTTCAAAAGGACCTATAATGTCTTAGCTCATACCTTCCAAATGAAGCATTTTTGGGCTTGGATTGTGAGACACAAAGTTGTAGAGAATTCAATTTCCTTCAAAATGAGCTTTGGATGGAGACTTGGTGATGAAGTATGTGAAAGTTATGGCTGGTCAAAGTTCAGTTGACTTTTACTGAGGAAACCCTAATTTAGAAACTCCTGATTCTTGATGATCTGAAATCTCCTTGATGAATCATGATCAATCCTTGATCAAATGATGAATTTTACTTCATATACTTGATGTTGACAAAAAATCATGAAGTTTGACTTTGGTTTGACCACAGTTGACCTCAGTTTGACTTTTTAACTGCTTTGACTGATTTTGACTTATCTGATCATCTGACTGAGCAAACCTTTGAGAAAAGTCTTGAACCTTGTCATGGGGTTTCTTAAGCATATATAAGATGTTATGAAGCTCACTTGAAGTCTTGGAAGTTCATTTAGCCTGATTAAAATCAAAACCCTAGTTTTGGATGCACTGCTTAGGAGGTGCATTGTCTGAGGGAATTATCAACTCTTCTGACTATTTGTGAACTTTGTGAACCTTATGAACCATCATAAGAGGTCTTGTGAACCTGGTGAACCTCATGGGAGGTCTTGTGAACCTTGTGAACCTCATAAAGTGTCTTGTGAACCTTGTGAACCTCATAAAGTGTCTTGTAGACTTCATGAACCTCATGAAAGGTCTTGTAAGTATTGTGAATCTTGTGAACCTTGTGAACCTCATAAAGTGACTTGTAGACTTCATGAACTTCATGAAAGGTCTTATGAACCTTGTGAACCTCATAAAGTGTCTTGTAAACTTCATGAACCTCATGAAAGGTCTTGTGAACCTTGTGAATCTCTTAGCACACAAAGTCTTGTATTGTGAGGGCAAATTTTGGGGTGCAACAGACGCAACTGTCAAAGAATTTCCAGAACCAAAAGGATAATGAACATCGCCAAAAGGATGACAATAAAGATCAACGACATAATTCTCTACCACCAAAAGGGTGATAGTAAATTCCCGACACCAAAAGGATGAAGATAAACTGAAACAAAATAATTCGCTACCACCAAAAGGGTGATAGAAAATTCCCGACACCAAAAGGATCAAGGTAGGAACAAGACTAATTAAATGTCGATCACCAAAAGGATGAAGGACAAACTAGTTAAGGAATATTTGTATAACTGAGTAAGATTGCTTGGGGAGATCAAAAAAAGGTTGAAGAGAAAATTCTATGGGGAACGCCCACTGAATAACACTTGGTAAGAACTTTGCTTGGAAAATAACCACTGGATAACTGAAGATCAGAGTTTCATCAACAAAAGGTTGAAGAAAACAATCCCACGGGGAACGCCCACTGGATGTACTGAGGAGAATAACTTTATCAATAAAAGTTTGAAGAGAACCATTCCATGGGGAACGTCCACTAGATTTGTTGAGGATCGACCTGGAATCTTCAATTGATCCTGGATCCTGACTTATGTATGTATGCATGTTTGATTTTGAAATGGTATTCCACTATGATGGAAATATAATGTAAATGCTTATGCAATGAGATGAGTTGAAATGTTGGGGATATGAAAACTCTGATTCGTTTATGTATGCAAATGATGTGTATGATGTTGATGATGCATAATGATGCATATGAAGTGTTGATGCTTATAATGCATGATGATGCATATTTGGATAGGTTTGATGAAAGATGACAGCATGGTGGATTTTTGTAGTTGCCAATAATAATTGGACTTTGGGTGGGTGGAAGGGTTCGATTCCCTGACACTCGATCTTTGACAATATGTAGTCAGAAGATGGATTTGGATGCTCCAAGTTTGCTCACTTGCTGATGAGCGAAGCGACTTGATTGACACATGAAGACTAATTTTGCTTTGAATGATTGCCAACGTCTGGCAAGATTTGCTTGTTCAGCTAAGGAATAGAGAGAGGAGGATTTGTTCCTTGCTTGTTTTGCTTTCCCCTGTCTATAGGGTATTTGAAAGAATTATGGTGGGGAAGCTTTGAGAGTGACCATGACGTGGTCTGCTCCAGTATCTAGATTTGGTAGGCGTCTGCCTCTGATTGAACTTCTAGAAGATGATTTGCCCATGATTGAGCTATTGAAGATGATGTGCCCTTGATTGAGCTTTTGAAGATTATTTTCCCCTGATTGAGCTATTGAAGATGATTTTCCCCTGATTGTGATCTTGAGTTGTTAAGGGTTTTGCCTCAAATTCAAAGAATTTGAGGTAGTCTAGATTCGGGTCAGCACCAACGAAAGATCAAGTTCCTTTTTGATTGCCCCTTATTGGGAATGTCTTGATGTCAAGCACTGATTTTAAATTAAATTGTTTATGCATAAATGGTAGTGTTAATGCAACGTTCATGTAAGTTTTGAAAAAGTTGTTTATTTGAATGATGTGAAAGTGTGACAAGTGGACCGTTAGTCCAAACGTGGTGCACGGATTTAGCAATTGTGTGAAAGATGCAGCAAGAAAATATGCTATCAAGATTGAGGATTAGGAAATCTCTAGGAGTCAATTTACGCAACCTTGTTGTTGTATGCTTTCAGAATAAACTTTGCCATAATTAGGTCTTTTGAGGGTTGTAACGTGGTCTGGTTCATGGTTTGTGAAACAAAGGATATAAGGCTCAAATGATTTGTACCCACCCCTCTTTGTTATGATCTCTAGTCCCGCGTTCAATTAACTTTACACATGCCTTTGTCTTCCAAAAGGGATTTGACTATGTAAGCATGAAGATGAAGCTTCAAGATTCGCTTTTGAAGTGGCAGTTATCTTATTTTGTTTTGATGGATGTTGGTGACCCTTTGATTTTTGATGTGGTGGTCACCCTTTGATTTTTGATGTGGTGGTCACATGATCTTTGTTTTATATTTGTTGAGGATTTGAGTACCTCTTTTGCTTTGATTTTTTATCTAGGTTCGCCTGGACTACTTTATGAAGCGCTTGGTCCACCAGGATTTGCTATGATTCTTTTTTACTAAATCTCCCTTTGGGTGCTTAACTTAGTGGTTTTCTGATTTTCTTCTTTTTATTTTGTTGAATATTGTGACTACCAAGTCATTTGTTAATGGTCCTCCGATGGGATGTCTCATCTTGCGATTTGATGGTGTAGTCAGGTCGACTAAACAACTACCCTTACCTGGGTTAAGCATAAGGGTTTTGACTAGGGATTAACTCCTTATCTCTCCAGTGTTTGGGGATTTAAAAAATGCATGTACACCATTGACAAGGTCTTATCCAAAAGCATACCACAATAGTTATGGGTATTCAATTTTCATCATCCTCCCCGTTGGGATTTGCTAAAACACGGCTTGATAAAGAAAGTGAAGTGAGGAAATATTTTTTTGTGATTTTTGTGTTAAATGATAAATGATGAGCAAATGCGAATAGACCAATTCAAAATATGCATAATCATAACATTAAGAAAATCAAATACGCATAATAATGTTCAAAGCAAATAGTACTTAAACAAACAATACAAAACACAAGAATGCAAAAAATGACAAATGGCATGACGATTGCCTTCATTTGAGGAATTGATATTTTCTTGATTTGACTGTTGTCTTTTCAAAGTAGGAGACTACTCAGCTTGGTCTTTGACAACCCCTTCAAAAGCTCTCACTAACAGGCCACATGCGTCGGCAAGGGATTTGTTGCAACATTCAGATTTATGGGAGTGAATGTGAGATCCTTAGAGTCAATCAGGTCTTGAACCTTGTGCTTGAAGGATTTGTATCTCTCAATCGTGTGACCTGGAGCACCTTTGTGATACATGCAATGAGTATTAGCATCATAGTCTGGAGTGATAACAATTGGAGGTGGAAGATCCCTCAAATTAATAGATCCATTTCCTAGTAATCCATTAAATATCTCGCTATATGACATAGGCAATGAATCAAAGTGTCTCTCGGGCCTCCTTTGCTGATTTGGTTGGTGTTGTTGAGGAGCGCCTTGTTGTTGATTCTGATGTTGTTGCAGATACCTTGGTTGCTGGCCAGATTTTTGTTGTGGATAAGCCGGTTGCTGGTAGGTAATAGGTGCAACATTAGCAACTTGAGGATATGGATGTTGTTAGTGAGGTATCTGAGGCGGAAATGGAGCTTGAATAGCTTGTTGATAAAGCATTGGAGGAGTTGGATGATAAGGCATGAGAGCATATTGCGCAACAGCAACATATGGATATTGGTAGTAAGGTATTGAAGTAGACGCGCTCTGTTGAGGTTTCCCACTTAGAGTAGAAATGGCATTTGTTTTGCCTTCCTTTTTCTTGTACCCATTGAAAGGCTTCTTAATTCCAACTTGGCTGCTAGAACCTCCTTGGATTTTTCCACTTTTTAGTCCTTCTTCAATTCTTTCACCGGAAATCACCATGTCTGATAAGCCTGAAGACATGCTATTGATCAACTTTTCGTAGTATTTCCCTTGTAGAGCATCCATGAATATATCAATCAGTTCACGGTCAACCAATGGTGGATGCGCTCTGGAAGCTAGCTCCCTCCAACGTTGGGCATACTCTTTGAAGGATTCGTTCTCCTTTTTAGCCATACTTTGGAGTTGAGTACGGTTCGGAGCTAAGTCGGTGTTGTACTTGTATTATTTTATGAATGCTTTAGAAAGTTCAGTCCAAGTGTGCATATTGTTGTGCTCAAGTTGCATGTACCATTCTAGAGACACTTCATACAGGCTGTCTTGGAAGCAATGGATCATGAGCTTGTCATCTTTGATATAAGCGGCCATTTTTTTGCAGTGCATCCTCAGATGGAGATGGGGACAATTGAAGCCCTTATATTTCTCAAATTCCGGCAACTTGAATTTAATGGGAATCACAACATCTGGAACTAGACACATTTCTGAGGCACTCAGAGAAGTTGAATTATGTCCTGCCATGATTCAGAATTTTTTAGCCAACTCACGACACGTCTTCATAGCTTCGGAATCCAGAACAGTATGAGGATTGGTAATTGGAACAGCAATATGCATCTCATACTCAACTTGTTGATCTTATTCAGCATAAGGAATCGGGATCCGAGTGATAGCGGGTTGAGTTTAAGGAATAGCACCAACGGTAACACCAAAGGTAGGTATTGGTTGAGAAGTTACTTCATCAACTGCAGGAGTGAAGCTTGGAGGCAAACCATAGATCACAGGATTAGGAACAGGAACTGAAAGCATTGAGTGTGAGGCAGATCCTTGCACGAGAGCATTGTGCCTGGCGGCGGCGATTTAACGAAGTTCCTCCAATATGGCCAGAGTTGTTAAAGTCTTATAAATCTGGTTGATCTTGCTTTTGACCGAGTATATCTCTTCTCTTGTAGAAGCTTGCTCTTGTTGAATCTGATCCATCATTCTTTTAGTGTTGGCTCGAGTCAAGTACGGGCGTCGAGAAACCAACATTATTTACTAAAGATGAAGGAACATGAAATGAGTTTTCGGTTTTGATATGAAATGCAAGATGCATAATTGATACAAATGAAATAATATGCAATGCAAGATCCAGGATCACAAGTACGATATATTCTGAGGTTGGTCACAATAATGAGTAAGTAATCGGTATCTCCCCAAAGGTAGTTTTTAAACGGGTAGGTGCCTAGAGTTATGGATCCTTATCAAAGACATTATATACATGACGGTGATCCATCAGATGATAATATCTTTGAAATGATCAACTCTGGGTGAGGTTCTCATATCGTCCTACAAGAAATATTCCTCATAGGCTTCTACTACACAACCATCGACACAAGGGTTCAAGGTTCTCAGACATCGCAGATCAAGGTTGAAAATATTATTGTTGGATAGTAATACATTCAAGGGATCTATTCTGATTGTGGGTTTCGCATTAACCCAACGAGTCTGAAGATTCAGTAGGTTAAGACTACTAACCACCATAAATTGAGCAGGTTTGAAGGTCCCTAGAGTCGACAATTCAACTTAGAAACATTGTCACGCGATGAAGGTACATTGCACCATACTATCTCCAAGAGAATCTATTTCAGACATTAGTTTTTGCTTCTTCCCACGAGGAAGATTCCCCATAGTCCTCCATGACACAATCATCTTCTAGTCCTATGGTTTTTCTCAGGCTTTGGTAGTGAGTTTATCTCACAAATCACCAATGATCAAAGAAGCCCCAAATAACATTACAACAAGTAAATAAATAAACGGAAGAAGATAAACAATCAAGGTTGACATTTAATCACAAATCGAACTAAGCTAGGCTTGACTCTCGTATCCCCAACAGAGTCGCCAACTTTCGCACCTCGAAAAATACAACCTTAAGATAAAAGATCGCGAAAAAAATGTTCGAACAGAGTCGCCATCGGACTTATTTTATTCTAAAAAAAGGAAAAGGAAAATATTGAGAAACCTTTTGAAAAAGAGAAAATGGTCATTGAAACCAAATTCTAGGTTCAGGAGTAGATTCCGTAAGAGGAAGGTATTAGCACCTCTTATGTCTGTTGTACTCAACGGAAACCTATTAGTTTTATTTGTGATTGAATGTTAACGAATGTCATTTGTCTTCTTCGAATAATAAACGGAAAGTAAATGCGAAAGATTCTAATCTAAGGTTGATTACTAAAGGGTAAATGGGTAGTTTTGTTCCAAGGAGGCTCGGTAAGGATTGAGATCCATGTGCCTATGTATTCCCTCGTGCAATGGGAAAGTCGGAGCTTCGTAGTTTGTGGTGCTACGGTTGATTGGTTGTTCGTTTTATTAGGTGTGAATTGATCACACCCGAGACAGATGTCTCGCACCCAAGCAATTGAGGAAACCCATCGAACATTCGATGTACTTCTTCTTCACCTTGTTTCGATAATTATTAGGTGTTTTGATTACCTAAGACCACTTGAGTTTGGATCAAGGGTTTGGGTCTAAAAGATACATCTTGGTTTTTTAGGATTGATGGCGAGGCACAATGGGCTTGACTTACGGGTGAATGCAAATGGAGGTTTGTTGTTTGATTGGTTAGGTGGCTCCGATTACAAGTCCCTAAGGGTGATCCTAGCATAACAAAATCATAACCGAATGAAATTGCAAGTGTGCGAGTGAAACCACTTGGCTTTGGACCAAGGGTTCGCGAAAGAAGTGAGATCAATACTAGTCTCTAAGGGTGCTCCTAGCGAACGAAATCACAATGCAAAAAATAAATGGCATACATGAAATGGGGGAGCGAGATATAAAATAAATTACACGGGATTGAACGAAATAAAAGGGTTCATTGTATGGACCCAAAGGAAGCGTGTGTGAAGTGTCCTAAACCAAGCGGGACTCAAGATTAAATCGAAAGCGTTGAAATGTGGCTTTATAACTATCTTAAAATCGATTCAATGTTGTAACACGGTGGGAGAACTGATTTTAGTTATGTTGCGGATAGCAAGAGTCGCCACCGACTTTTATTTTATCCAAAAGGAAATGACATAAAAGAACAGGAAAGACCTTAAAAAGATTTTGAGTTCGGGGGGTAGGTTATATAAAGGGAAGGTGTTAGCACCCTTTATATCCATGATTATCCCTGGGCTCTTAGTTACTTAGCTCACTTTGAATTGTCTTGAAAAAAGGTGTAGTGTGTGATTAAAACTTTCTAAGTACTTTATAATGATCCTCGTATGGATGTATATAAAGACTTGTTTTTGAAAATTTGTTTGAAATGTGAAGTGTAAAATATATTTTGAAATGTGTGAGCAAGTAATTAAGAGAAACCTACCCTATATTAGGTCTTTACTGTTCTTATGTTCTTTCAATGGTAAGACTATCCCTATTATTAAGGAATAGGTAGTCATTACCTTGGATGTGATAAGGGACATGTGTAGGGACATCTGAATGTAGGCAACTGCAAGGTGTCTTTAGCAATTCGTAGGGACTTATCATCTTTTATTCGAAGGGACAAGATCATTTATCGTAGGCAACCTCGAAGGGACTTGATCTTATAAACTGAAGGGACTTGATGATATTTATGAAGGGACTTTGCTTAAGACACCTTACTTGACCTTTTAAAATAGGCAACATGAGAGGTAACCTTAGAAAGTGCAAGATGGCGATCAAAGATCGACTTACGTCTGTGCGTGTTCATATTCAAATATTTATCTTTTAAAGTTAATTATTCTAAGTTAATTTTAATCACAAGTATGTTATTCACACCCTAGAATTACTAACCATACAATAAATATATTCATAATAAAAATAAAGCAAAAATATAAACTAGACTATTACAAAGCTTCGGGATAAATACAATATAATCGAGAAATATGATAACAATAAATAATAATAAATAAGCAATAATAATCAATAATAATAATAATAATTAAGTTAAAAGGTTAGAAAATAAAAAATAAGAGAAAATAAGAAATTAGCAAAATAGTTTAATATTAGAAAAGATTTTAAATATTTAATAAAGAAAATAGATTTTAATAATAATAAATAAATACTAAATTATTTACATATATTTAACAAATGAGAACTAATTAATTATAATTTATAAAAATATTAGGTTAAATTTTAAAAGTTAAGAAAAATTAGGGTTTATGCTTCATTAGAAAAAAAATTAGGGTTTTTATTATTAATTTAAACATAATTAATTCATTTACCAAATATATACAATAATAATATAAATATAATAAAATAAATAATTTGATTTTTTAAGAAAATAAATTATGAATTTAAAAAATAAGTTTTTTATACAAGAAAATAATGTATATATTTGTTTTATAAATTGTTATTTAAAAATTAATTAAGTTAAATAAATATAATATAAACAAAACAAATAAAATGAAAAAAATGAGAAAAAACACATACCTGGAGTTGGGATTCGAACCCAGGCCCTAGGCTTCAATCACTATGGACCAACAACATCACCACCAGGCCAAGCGCGCGCTGGTGTTAGCATCAGGGGTCATAATCCTTTTGTTATAATCCTGTGAAAAATTAAATAAAAAGCAGCAAAACAAAATGGCCTGGGGGGAATCGAACCCAGGACCATTACCTTCACACACCAACACACAAACCAACTGAGCTAATACTGCGCATTCAATATATAATCAATAACAAAACATTATATTTTAAAACAAATTTTTGAATTTGATTTTCAACGCCAATTCATCATCTTCTTCCTTGGTACCTGCGAATATACCTGCAAAATTACATGTGAAATTTCCTGCGAATTTTTCCATATCTATAACCTGCGAAAATCATATCTTATGGCCAGGCCTATTGTTTCATCAAATTGATTAGGTTAATGTGATCCTTGGGAGGTATACGGTCTAGCCATGGTCTTTGAATGGATTTATATTGCCTCATACAAAAAACCCTAAAACGAGCTACAAACCCTAACAATGGTGAAACTCCAAACCTACATCGAAACTCATAACAAACCACCCAGAATCCATCTACATCATTCAACAAACAATATTACAAGCTCAAATTTAATTAATTATGCATAAAACTTATGAATCGAAAAAATATATATTTGACATAAAACTGATTCGGTTTTCATCATTCATGAGGTTATGGATGCTTATGATCATGTGGATAGCGTCCTGAGAGTCCAAGGATCATGTCTATGCCCTTAGAATACCTTTAATTGCCCTCCAACTATGCATCCGAAAATTGAAATTTCAATGAATTTTTAGAATGTCAAAAGTGTTCTTGGAGGCTGCAATTTCGTCCCCTTGCACTTGTGATTAGTTTGTGTATATGTAGGGAGTTGAATTACGTCAAAAGTTTTTGGATTTATGGGCTTTGTCTTGATTGCTTGATCATGAAGTTTCACAACTTTCAAATATTGAAAAAATCTCATCAAACCTTTCTAATTTAGGCTCACACGAATTTGTTTGATTCCAATCAACTTTAAATGACTTTTAAGATTTTCTAGAAGAAGAATCACATTCAAATATTGAGTTTTCATATTTTATTTTGATTTAAAATGATTTTAAATGAATAAAATCAAAATAAATAAAATAAGATTAATAAAAATCTGAATAAATGATTTTTGGTTCGTGCATGATGTCATAGTAGTGATTGGGTCATAAAAATGCAAGCACATGTGGAAAGAATTGGTTCTAAGATCCCATTTGCTCAATAAACCCCTCAAAAATTTCCCAACTTTGCAAGGACACAAATCCCTCAATTTTAAGGCTATGAAGGTGTTCTTGGATATTTTTGAAATCTTAAAGAGTCCTATAACAAACCTCTTTGGTTTCATGTCCATATCCTTTACCATTCTCAAGTTATGCCCTTTGGAAGATGTTGACTTTTTGTTGACTTTTGAAATGACCTATAATGCCTTAGCTCATACCTTTCAAATGAAGCATTTTTAGGCTTGGCTTGTGAGACACAAAGTTGTAGAGAATTCAATTTCCTTCAAAATGAGCTTTGGATGGAAAATTCTTGATGAAGCATGTGAAAGTTATGGCTGGTCAAAGTTCAGTTGACTTTTCATGTGAAAACCCTAATTTAGAAACTCCTGATTCTTGATGATCTGAAATCTCCTTGATGAATCATGATCAACCCATGATAAAATGATGAATTTTACTTCATAAACTTTATGTTGGCAAAAAATCATGAAGTTTGACTTTGGTTTGACCACAATTGACCTTAGTTTGACTTTTTAACTGCTTTGACTGAAATTTGCATATCTGATCATCTGACTGAGCAAACCTTTTGGGAAAGCCTTGAAACTTGACATAGGGATTATTTAAGATATATAGGATGTTATGAAGCTCACTTAAGGCCTTGGAAGTCCATTTAGCCTGATGAAATCCAAAACCCTAGTTGCGGGTGCATTACTTAGGAGGAAGCTTTGTCTGAATGAATTGTCACATTTTCTGACCAATTGTGAACCTTGTGAACCTTATGAACCACTTGGGATACCTTGTGAACCTTGAGAGGATCCTTGGGACACATTTACTTGACTAGGGGAGGGCAAATTTTGGGGTGCAACAGCTGCCCCTGTTCAATTTTCTGAAACCTGAGGAGTTAGATTGGCCTGTGTGTCATTCGTGACTTGGAAGGTTGAAGGGGATTGAACACAAAAGCCCAAAAATTTGCACTTACCGGTGCATAAAGTAACACTGCTGATTGATTGTATATATTGGAGTGGGCTTAAAGATGCCACTCAAAGGAACTGGAGATGGGCTTATAGATGCCATCCATAATATCAGAAGGTGATAGTATCTTTATGTTGTCACTGGATATCAGTACTAGGTCTTCGTATAGGCCGTCTCTGAATTATTTCTATAACATGGTTTGAGTTGAATGCCAGCACTAGATCTTCGTATAGATCGTCTATGCATTATCTATGGGGGAAAAGAACATCCTTCATTAGGTGTCAGTACTTAGATCTTCGTATAGATCGGCTCTGAACCATCTTTAGGAACATGCTTTAATTTAAGCATCAGAATCAAATCTTCGTGGCGATATTTCTGAATTGCTTTTGGTAATATCTTGGGCTAAGTACAAGATCTTCGTATCAATCATTTATGTACCATCCCACAGATAAACTGTTGCACAGACCATTAGAAATAAATCTTCGTAGCGATTATCTCTTCTGGAAATATCCCGAATTAGGTAATGGATCTTCGTATAGACCATCTACATACCATCCCAAGGATAAAAGAATATCAGGATTAAATCTTCGTGTCGATTATCCCTGAACTTCTTCTGAAAGAATCTCTTAGATTAAGTGCTAGATCTTCGTATAGATCATTTACTCACTATCCCATCAGAAAAAAATCTTCGTAACGATTATCTCCTTTGGAAATATCCTGGATTAAGCACTAGATCTTCGTATAGATCATTTACATACCCTTCCGAAGACATCTTGAGCGTTGATTATCAGAAATGAATCTTCGTAGCGATTGTCCCTGAATTAAGTATCAGTACTAGATCTTCGTATAGATCGTCTCTGAACTATTTTGATTTGTTGATAGAATTTATCTGCCTGAAACTATCCTGAAAGGAAAAGGTTAGTGTATGCAATATGTATGCATGTATGGCATGATGCTCTTAAGTAAGTATTTTATGCATTTATGGATGCGTATGCTATGATATGATGTAAATGATGTATGTATGAATCATGTAGCTAGAAGCGTCTGGATATCTCTGTATAACAACTGTTGGCTAGGGAAAATAAATCTCGATTCGTTGCTGAAGAATATGAGGACTTCGTTCCCGTCTTGTTTGATAGTATAGTACTTATAACCTCCCATCTTCGTTCGTCGTACTTCTTATTGAAGGAATAAATTCCTGAGTGTCCTGGCTGAGGATAAAAGAGATGGACATAAATTCGAGGGGAGATGTTACTCGAAGTATCTATGAAGATAAATTTACTTTGCTGGGGATTCGTGATTATTCTGTGGGGATGAACCGGCGAAGCTTCGTTGAATTCCTACCCTCGTTCGTCCTTAGTAAATACTATTACTGTATTTTATGCATTTCTGGTAAACATCAATCATATTCAAAAGCACACATACATTCAAACATAACCAATGGACGTTTTCGTTTAGGTAAACAGGGTAAAAGTAAATCTGGATTCAAAGACGAGATTTCATTTATTTTTAGAAAGTAACCTATACACAGGCAAGTTTGTACAAGGAGACAGAAATCCTAGTAAGAGGAATTCGTTGTAAAAAAAATTTACAAAACAAAGAAAACAGCTATGTGAGAAATAATCCTATTGAGTTTCAATTTCACTATTGCCATTATCTTCAAGTATCTCATCCTTTGCTGTTGAGATGGAAATGATTGGATTGAACTTTATCTGTTTGATCTTGAGTTAGGTAGCACAACTGGTTGGGGTTACATGAGTGATCCAAACGAGACATAGTCATACGCTTTAATCCCTAACTTTTGCCTGGATTGCCCTTTCGGGTTTTCAATCCACCGGGATACCCTTTTTTGCCCAAGCCGCCCTTTCAGGTTTTCGACTTGCCGGGTGTATATTTTTTTTTGTATATATCCCTAATTTTTGCCCGAACCCTTTTGGTTAGCCGGGATGCCCTTATTTTTGCCTAGGCCAGTCAACCTAGCGGGTCTCTTTTTATGCGTAGTATTTTTTAACTATGTCTGCGTTTACGGGTTGTGGGAAGTCTTCACCATCCATAGTAGTAAGCATCATGGCACCTCCTTAGAATACCCTCTTGACTACAAATGGTCCTTCATATGTAGGGGTCATCTTGCCCCTAGGATCACCCTGTGGTAATATGATACGCTTGATTACCAAGTCACCAGCCTGATATACCTTTTGCTTAACCTTCTTATTAAAAGCTTTGATCATCCGTTTCTGGTACATCTGACTGTGACAAACAGCTGCCATCCTTTTCTCATCAATCAAATTTATCTGGTCAAGTCGAGTCTGAATCCACTCATCTTCATTCAAGCCTGCATCCTTCATGATTCTTAAGGAGGGGATCTGAACTTCAATGGGTAGAACTGCTTCCATACCATAGACTAAGGAGAATGGGGTTGCCCCTGTTGAAGTATGTATGGTAGTACGATAACCATGAAAAGCAAATGGTAACATCTTGTGTCAATATTTATAAGTAACAATCATCTTCTATAGAATCTTCTTGATGTTCTTATTGGCAGCTTCTACTGCTCCATTCATTTTTGGACGATACGGAGAAGAGTTATGATGCTTAATCTTGAACTGCATGCAGAGATTAGTGATCATGGTGTTGTTCAGATTAGAGCCATTATATGTGATAATCCTTTCAGGGATGCCATACCTACATATGAGATTATTCTTAATGAATCGAGCCACAACATTCTTAGTAACAGATTCAAATGAGGCTGCTTCCACCCACTTTGTAAAGTAATCAATGGCAACCAGGATGAAACGATGCCCATTAGAAGCTGTAGGCTTGATCTCACCAATCATATCAATGCCCCACATGGCAAAAGGCCAAGGAGCAGTCAACACATTTAATGGAGCTGGAGGTATATGCACCTTATCAGCATAAATCTGACACTTGTGACATGTTTTAGAATGTTGATAGCAGTCAACTTCCATGGTAGACCAATAGTAACCTGCTCTCAATATCTTCTTTGCCATGGTATGACCACTAGAATGGGTGTCAAAGATCCCATCATGCATGTCTTCCATAATCTATGTTGCTTCTTTCTTATCCATACAACGAAGCAAAGTTAAATCATGATTGCGCTTGTACAAAATTCCATTACTCAAAAAGAACTTAGCAGAAAACCTCCTCAGAAACTTCTTATCTTTGACAGATGCCCCTTCAGGGAACTCCTGAGCTTCAAGATATCTTTTCACCTCATAGAACCAAGGCTTTTCCTCTCCTCCTTCAGTATCAATCTCATTGCAGTATGCAGGCTTCTCAAATCTATCAATAGTGATCTTGGGAGCTTCATAATCCCAGCTAATATCAACCATAGATGCCATGGTGGCTAGTGCATCTGCCAATTGATTCTCTCCTTATGGAATATGTCCAAAGGTAATCTCTTCAAAATACAGGATCAAAGACAACACATGCTCTCTGTAAGGAATGAGATTTTCATGCTTAGTATCCCAATCTCCTTTAATCTGACTAACTACCAGGGCTGAATCTCCATATACATCCAGGAACTGAATTTTCATCTCAATGGCAGCTTTGATACCCATGATACATGCCTCATATTCAGCCATGTTATTAGTACAATAGAAACAAAGTCTTGCAGTGACTGGGGTATGACAACCTTTAGGGGAAATGATCACAACACCAACACCATTACCAAGTGCATTAGAAGCTCCATCAAAAACCATAGTCCATCAGGATCCTTGTTCAGGTCCGTCATATTGTCCAGGTTCTTTGGTAATAATCATAATGTCTTCATCAGGGAACTCAAAACTCATTGACTGATAATCATCCACTGCCTGATGAGCCAAATGATCAGCTACAACACTTCCTTTAATGGCCTTCTGAATAGTGTATTGTATATCATATTCTGTTAAGATCATTTGCCATCTCGCTATTCGTTCGGAGAGAGCAGGTTTCTCGAATATGTACTTGATTGGATCCATTTTTGAAATCAACAAGGTAGTATGAGTCAACATATACTGTCTTAGTCGGCAAGCAGCCCATGCCAAAACGCAGCAAGTTTTCTCGAGCAGTGAGTATCTTGGTTCACAGTCGGTAAACTTTTTGCTAAGGTAGTATATTGCCTGCTCTTTTCGACCAGACTCGTCATGTTGCCCCAACACACACCCCATTGAGTTGTCTAACACTGTTAAGTACATAATCAAGGGTCTTCCATCAACTGGTGGCATCAAAATTGGAGGTTCTAGAAGATATCTCTTGATTTCATCAAAGGCTGTCTGGCACTCATCATTCCACTCCATTACCTGATCTTTCTTCAACAACTTGAAGATTGGCTCACAGGTAGCAGTTAGCTGGGAAATAAATCTTGTAATGTAATTCAGTCGTCCCAAGAAACCTCTAACTTCCTTTTCAGTACGGGGAACCAGCATCTCTTGTATAGCTTTCACTTTTGTAGGATCCACTTCAATACCTTTTCCACTGACAATGAAACCTAGGAGTTTACCAGACCTAACTCCAAAAGTACATTTGTTTGGATTCAATCTCAGCTTGTATTTCTTCAACCTCTCAAACAGCTTATGCAGATGATCAAGGTGTTGTTCTTCATTCTGGGATCTGGCTATCATATCATCCACATACACCTCTATCTCATGATGAATCATATCGTGAAATAAAGCCACCATAGCACACTGATATGTTTCCCCGGCGTTCTTCAAACCAAATGGCATCACCTTATAACAAAAAGTGCCCCATTGTGTAACAAATGTAGTCTTCTCCATATCTTCAGGTGCCATCTTAATCTGATTGTAACCAGAGAAACCATCCATGAAGGAGAATATCTTATGTTGAGCAGTGTTGTCTACCAGAACATCAATATGAGGAAGTGGAAAGTCATCTTTAGGACTAGCCTTGTTCAAATCCCTGTAATCTACACACATACATACCTTACCATCCTTCTTAGGTACTGGTACCACATTTGCAACCCATTAAGGATAAGAAGTCACAGCTAAGAACCCTGCATCAAATTGTTTCATCACCTCTGCTTTAATCTTTTCTGACATCTCAGGACGCATGCGACGAACCTTCTGTTTCTTCGGAAGACAATCTTCTTTTATCGGTAAACGGTGAACCACAATGTCTGTATCCAACCCTGACATGTCTTCATAAGACCAGGCAAAAATCTCCATGTAATCACGTAACATTTGAATTAGTCTGCTCTTAACACCATCTTCTGGTTCAGCCCCTATCTTGACCTCTTTCCTGTTTTCTTCAGTTCCCAGATTCACAACTTCGATTGGCTCTTCATGTGGCTGTATAGCTTTCTCTTCTTGCTGTAACAACCTAGCAAGCTCTACAGGTACTTCACAATCTTCCTCCTTTCCATCTTCAGCTTGATAGATTGGATTCTCGAAATTATAATTGGCAATAGTAGAACTGTCATCAACAGGATATAGGGTGGATGAGGATCTGCATTTTAGTGATGTGGGTGCGTGTAAGAACACATAGCTGATAAAATAAAATAAAAATAGAAGAAAGACAAGGAGCACAATATTTACGAAAACGAAACGTCCATTGATTTTTATTGAATGAAGTATGCAATGAAATGACATCCCAAAATAAGCATACCATTGTGCCCCGGGTAAGACACGAGGCTTAAAAGTTTAATTGTTCGAAATTACAAACTTAAAATAAAAACACAATAATAGTATTTACTCCTGACTAAAGGAGATAGGAATAACGTCTTCGGTCTTCCAATTGTTGAGCCCATCACCCATGGTAGGAAAGATCCAATCATCCAGGTTGTAGTCTTCACTATAGTCACCCACAGCATTGATTTGATCTCTCATGACCCCTTGACTGGTGATACAAACAGCACGAGCACGACGAACAGCCTTCTGAGATTCTGCAGTGAAACCCAACCCAAACTTGTCAGATTTGTAAGGGATGTCGGGAAGCTGACCCCAAATAGAAGAACCACCTTTTGCAACCACAGCCTTAGCATCCTTGAGGGAGGCCATTGCAGGAGGTATATTAGTAACCATAGGAATCCTTTCATAAGCAGGAACAGACTGAGGAACAGGATCAGAGTAGGGAACAACTTCAAATGTTTGACACGGAGTTTCAACCATTTCACCCTCCATTTCTACATAATTGAAAGTATTCACGTGGCTAACCATGTACTCCTCTTCACCATAAACAGTGACGATTTTGTTCTTCACCGGGTATTTCAACGTTTGATGTAAAGTGGAAGTCACAGCACCTGCCCCATGGATCCAGGGGCGCCCAAGCAAACAAGAATAGGCAGGACGAATATCCATCACATAGAAAGTAGAGTTGAAGACTTGAGAGCCTACTTTGATCGGGAGGTCTACTTCTCCATGTACCACTCTTCTTGAGCCATGAAAGGCCCTCACCACTACATCACTTGGTTTTAACACAACATCTTCAGAATCGAGCTTGTCCAGAACCTCTTTAGGGAGCACATTTAATGAAGAACCATTGTCCACCAGTACATGAGACAAGGTAGTGCCTTTACATTCAATGGAGATATGCAGAGCTCTGTTATGATTCCTCTTGGCAGGAGTTAGATCAGCATTAGAAAAGCCCAACCCATTATCACAAGTCAGATGTGCAACACAATTCTCAAATTGATCCACAGAAATCTCATTTAGCACATGAGCAGTCTTCAGGAACTTGATTAAGGCTTTAGCATGAGCCTCAGAACACAGCAGTAAAGATAACATGGAAATTTTGGAGGGAGTATGCTATAACTGGTCAACAATATCATAATCACTCTTGCGAATGATCTTCAGCACTTCTTCCATCTGCTTAGAAATATTTTCAGCAGTCGGCGCCTCAGCTTGCACAGGTTCAACCACAGGACCTTTGCCCCAAGCATCAGTACTTGGCCCAGAATTGGAGGTAGTAGTTGGAGTAGCTGCATTTTTGGAGGTAGCCTGAGGAGAGAAGATTTTTCCACTTCTGGTGATCTTACTGGATCCAACAATATTATCAACATCAAGATTATCATTAATAACAGGTGCCTCAGCTAGAGGTTCTTGTTTGACATCATGGATGTAAACATTGGAACCATAATTCCAGGGTATAGCTTTATCAGAAGTATAAGGAACAGGGCCAGGAGTGGTAATAATCATGGGAGCCACCCTAACCTCAACAACAATCTTCACAAGGCCTTCAGCAGTCATCCTGACAAGACCTTTAGGAGTGATCTTGACAGGACCTTTGGAGGTAATCTTCACTGGTACTCTATCAACCATGGCTACATCTTCAAGCTTCGTGTTTCGAGTCAAATGCTCACACATACTTTCCACGGAAGGAGTCTTTTCAAACAATATAGTGTAATTGTCCATGAGGCGTTGAATGCCATCCTTCAACTTCCAGCAACTATCAGGTTTGTAGGCACAATAGAAACAGTCTTCATTGCAACCTGGAAAGAACCCAGCCTGCACCAACTTCTTCTTGATAATGGATAATGAAATAGTCACATCTGCTATTGAGGAAGCATAGGAAACCTCATCAACAACATTAACAGTCTTCTCATGGTTGGGCATGGGAGCAGTGATTACATTTGGGGTCCCAGGAGGGTCAAATTCAATCTCCCCAACTTCAATCATGTCTTGAATCTTGTTTTTCAACACCCAGCAGTTGTTGGTGTCATGTCCCGGACTATTAGAATGATAGGCACATCTTGCATTAGGATTGTATCGAGGAGAGGAAGTATTAGGATTCTGAGGAGGATCCCTCAAAGAGATGAATTCCCCTTTCAACATGTGTTGCAAGGCTTGGGCCAGTGACATGTTGATCTTGGTGAACTGTCTTCTAGGTTTCTGTTGATTGTTTTGTTGTGGCTCTGGTGCTGCAGGAGTAAGATTAGAGATGTGAACTGCTCCCACGGATTGGTGACTTCTGTTACGACTATGTTGACCATACACAGCATTAGACTCCTTCTTCCCACTAGGGGGCTTCTTTGCAGTGCTTGATGAAGAGGCACCCATTTGTATCTTACCACTTCTTATACCACTTTCCACGCGTTCTCCAGTCATTATCAGCTCAGTGAAACCAGATGATGAGCTTCCAATGAGGTGACTATAAAAAGGACCATTCAGCGTACTCATAAACATATCCACCAGCTCCCTGTCAGTCAGAGGAGGTTGAACTCTGCCAGCCAGGTCTCTCCATTTCTGGGCATACTCCTTGAAACTCTCTTTAGCACCCATAGACATGCTTTGGAGTTGCATGCGAGTTGGTGCTAAATCGGCATTATATTGGTATTGCCTATAGAAGGCCTCAGCAAGATCATTCCAATCATGAATATTAACACTTTCCAGTTGATAGTACCATTCCAATTGAGCTCCAGACAAGCTCTCTTGGAAGAAATGAATCCACAGTTTCTTATCAGCAGTATGTGGTTGAATCCTCCAGACATAGGACCTTAAATGCAGCTTGGGACATGAGACACCATCATACTCTACAAAAACAGGAACCTTGGAACCAATAGGTATAACCACTCCAGAAACTAAACTCAGATCTTCAAAATCAAGCCCAGAAGATTTATGCAATTCCATGGCATTCATTTTGTCCACCAGTATCTTATACTTCTCCTCACTAGCAGGATCATGATAATAATTTGCCTCAGAATCAGAATCTCCCATAGTATCATGAAGACTACCTCCCTCTTTCTCAGAATTTTCAGACTCAGAATCCTCAATCTGTTCCTTTGTCTTGATAGGACCTCTGAACCTTCTTCCCAGATTAATAAGGCATCCTGATTTCCTGGTCTTCTTCTTCTTGGCCAGCAGTGTCTTCAGCTCATCATGTCCCTTGGACAAATTCAGGATCAGCTCTTGGAATTGTGCATTCTGAGCCTGGAGATCCTTGACAGTCTGTTCAAGAGCCATTTCTGCTAAAATAAACAGGAGAAGATAAGATACCTGTTCATAAGAAAAACCTGTGATGCAATGACATGGTATGAAAATGTGTATGCAATGTTTTCAAGGACCGCAGGATTTAAATTTGTTTAAACAATCAGAAAGTAAACTTTTATTAGTAATCAACAAATTTGTTTGCCTCTTGGGCTTACAACAAAATGAAATGAATACAAAGATGGGTTTTTAAGTCTCCCATGGACGTTTCCTTTTTGTGTTAAGGTATGAGTTGAGATTCCGTTCCTCGTGAAGTTGTTTGGTCAGCTCCAGGATTCTTTCTTGACTAGCTTTGAAATGAGTCTCAAAAGTATCCCTTTGCTCTTTCAACTGGATCCAGGACCTTTGTAACTCCTCCGTGTCAGTGGGCATGTCTGGATGAAGAATGATATAAGAAATATCTCCTTCAGCAGCAGGCTCCATGGTAACTGGTAGGATAGCAGGATATGGCATCATAAGAGTCTGAGCATAAGATCGCACCCATCTGAGATAAGGTTCCATAGGAATAGTGTACTTTGGTTCCAGAGTCTTGCTATCAACCTTGTTCACTTTACCCCAAGCTCGTATGAACCTTTGACGGTAACCTTGCAGATCGTTGTCGTAGTCGAACATAATACCCTGAATAAGCATGTCATGAGGACCATCACTCTGAGCGTAACCAAACTGACGTAGAGCTAAAGAAGGGTTGTAAGTAATGCCCCCTCTTATGCCAAGGAGTGACACATTAGGGAACTCCCCACAACGGTCAATGATAGTAACATTCTCCATAGATCGAGAGCACCAATGAATATCTGAATGAGAAAGTGACATAATCCTCTTGGACAACCTGAACCCTTGTTCATTCTTCATCACTGATCGAGGAAGGTGAGAAATAAACCACCTGGACAATAGAGGTATGCAACACATCAGAGTTCCTCGTGCCATTGTAGTACGGGTATGGAGAGAATGTAAGATGTCTTCAAGTAATGTAGGCATTGGATTACGAGTCAGAAATATGTTGATGGCGTGTACGTATATGAACTGGTCTGGATTAGGGAATAACACTAAGCCATAGATCAATAGGGCTAGGATCTCCTCAAAAGCATCATGACTCATTGACTTCAAGAACACTTGAGCCTTCTCCATCAATACTTTAGCAAGAATACCCTTAACTCCACTTCTTGTTTCTAGAACAATGTCTAATTTCTTCAGATGTAGGGCTGCAACAATGACTTCAGGTTTAGGCTCTTTTTCTAAGCCTGTGAAGAGTCTCTGATCAAGGATAGGTATACCCAATAGTTTGGAGAATTCCTCCATTGTAGGAACCAGCTGATAGTCGGGGAATGTGAAACAGTGATGTTTAGGGTCAAAGAACTGAAACAGGACACTCATCATGTCTTCATCAAATCCTGAAGTGACTAGATCCAGTATGTGACCATGCCTCTTGATAAATTGGGAGTTTTTCAGAAACCTGGGAGACCAATTCCTTAAGCTTAGGAGGTATCCCTACAAAGTTGATCCTGATAGTATTCCTACGAGCAGAAGACATGACCTGCAACAAAGAACAAAGATAAATCCTTTGGTCCTTGAAATGGTTAGTGAAAATGCTATGCTTATGATGCATTGATGTCATGATGTTATGTTCAATCACAAACATGTGGCATACACAAACAAGTCACACCATAGCCCTAGGTTTAGAGGCTTGCATGAGGTTTAAAGGTAAGTACCCTCCCCTGAAGTTTAGTTGGTTCATCCTGTCCTACAAAAGTAACTGGGTTCTAAGGGATCTCAATATCATTGATCCTCCACAAAGGTGCTTGTTCAATAGGCAACTTACTTGCCAACCAAAACCCTCCAAGTTTAGGATATCAATGAGCGTAGTATCAAGTATCAACCAACTTTAGACTTCTCCAAAGCCGGCTATCTCATTACTTTCTAAAGGCCAAGATGGGATAACTAGGGTTCTAAAAGTTAGTTAGTGTATTGACAACATATGGCAGCCTCATATTATCCTTAACTTACTTAAGGAATATAAGCACCAACCAAGAAGTCACACTAACTATGGCCATCATATCAACCATATCGGTATACGCCGTACAGTTTCCTTGGTCTATTGCCATTTACCTTAGGTACACTAGATCCGGGTTAGGATCTTTCACACATAAAGCCCAACAGATAAATATAAATCAAACAAAACAAACAATTTAAAGTGATCTAATTCCTAAGGGTACCCCTCTTCAATATTGCAATCCCCAGCAGAGTCACCAGTTCTGTAACACGGTGGGAGAACTGACTTTTAGTTATGTTGCGGATAGCAAGAGTCGCCACCGACTTTTATTTTATCCAAAAGAAAAGGACATAAAAGAACAGGAAAGACCTTAAAAAGATTTTGAGTTCGGGGGGTAGGTTATATAAAGGGAAGGTGTTAGCACCCTTTATATCCATGGTTATCCCTGGGCTCTTAGTTACTTAGCTCACTTTGAATTGTCTTGAAAAAAGGTGTAGTGTGTGATTAAAACATTCTAAGTACTTTATAATGATCCTCGTATGGATGTATATAAAGACTTGTTTTTGAAAATTTGTTTGAAATGTGAAGTGTAAAATATATTTTGAAATGTGTGAGCAAGTAATTAAGAGAAACCTACCCTATATTAGGTCTTTACTGTTCTTATGTTCTTTCAATGGTAAGACTATCCCTATTATTAAGGAATAGGTAGTCATTACCTTGGATGTCATAAGGGACATGTGTAGGGACATCTGAATGTAGGCAACTGCAAGGTGTCTTTAGCAATTCGAAGGGACTTATCATCTTTTATTCGAAGGGACAAGATCATTTATCGTAGGCAACCTCGAAGGGACTTGATCTTATAAACTGAAGGGACTTAATGATATTTATGAAGGGACTTTGCTTAAGACACCTTACTTGACCTTTTAAAATAGGCAACATGAGAGGTAACCTTAGAAAGTGCAAGATGGCGATCAAAGATCGACTTACGTCTGTGCGTGTTCATATTCAAATATTTATCTTCTAAAGTTAATTATTCTAAGTTAATTTTAATCACAAGTATGTTATTCACACCCTAGAATTACTAACCATACAATAAATATATTCATAATAAAAATAAAGCAAAAATATAAACTAGACTATTACAATGCTTCGGGATAATTACAATATAATCGAGAAATATGATAACAATAAATAATAATAAATAAGGAATAATAATCAATAATAATAATAATAATAATAATTAAGTTAAAAGGTTAGAAAATAAAAAATAAGAGAAAATAAGAAATTAGCAAAATAGTTTAATATTAGAAAAGATTTTAAATATTTAATAAAGAAAATAGATTTTAATAATAATAAATAAATACTAAATTATTTACATATATTGAACAAATGAGAACTAATTAATTATAATTTATTGAAATATTAGGTTAAATTTTAAAAGTTAAGAAAAAATAGGATTATGGTTAGAACAATAAAAATTAGGGCTTATGCTTCATTAGAAAAAAAATTAAGGTTTTTATTATTAATTTAAATATAATTAATTCATTTACCAAATATATACAATAATAATATAAATATAATAAAATAAATAATTTGATTTTTTAAGAAAATAAATTATGAATTTAAAAAATAAGTTTTTTATACAAGAAAATAATGTATATATTTGTTTTATAAATTGTTATTTAAAAATTAATTAAGTTAAATAAATATAATATAAACAAAACAAATAAAATGAAAAAAATGAGAAAAAACACATACCTGGAGTTGGGATTCGAACCCAGGCCCTAGGCTTCAATCACTATGGACCAACAACATCACCACCAGGCCAAGCGCGCGCTGGTGTTAGCATCAGGGGTCATAATCCTTTTGTTATAATCCTGTGAAAAATTAAATAAAAAGCAGCAAAACAAAATGGCCTGGGGGGAATCGAACCCAGGACCATTACCTTCACACACCAACACACAAACCAACTGAGCTAATACTGCGCATTCAATATATAATCAATAACAAAATATTATATTTTAAAACCAATTTTTGAATTTGATTTTCAGCGCCAATTCATCATCTTCTTCCTTGGTACCTGCGAATATACCTGCAAAATTACATATGAAATTTCCTGCGAATTTTTCCATATCTATAACCTGCGAAAATCATATCTTATGGTCAGGCCTATTGTTTCATCAAATTGATTAGGTTAATGTGATCCTTGGGAGGTATACGGTCTAGCCATGGTCTTTGAATGGATTTATATTGCCTCATACACAAAACCCTAAAACGAGCTACAAACCCTAACAATGGTGAAACTCCAAACCTGCATCGAAACTCATAACAAACCACCCAGAATCCATCTACATCATTCAACAAACAATATTACAAGCTCAAATTTAATTAATTATGCATAAAACTTATGAATCGAAAAAATATATATTTGACATAAAACTGATTCGGTTTTCATCATTCATGAGGTTATGGATGCTTATGATCATGTGGATAGCGTCCTGAGAGTCCAAGGATCATGTCTATGCCCTTAGAATACCTTTAATTGCCCTCCAACTATGAATCCGAAAATTGAAATTTCAATGAATTTTTAGAATGTCAAAAGTGTTCTTGGAGGCTGCAATTTCGTCCCCTTGCACTTGTGATTAGTTTGTGTATATGTAGGGAGTTGAATTAGGTCAAAAGTTTTTGGATTTATGGGCTTTGTCTTGATTGCTTGATCATGAAGTTTCACAACTTTCAAATATTGAAAAAATCTCATCAAACCTTTCTAATTTAGGCTCACACGAATTTGTTTGATTCCAATCAACTTTAAATGACTTTTAAGATTTTCTAGAAGAAGAATCACATTCAAATATTGAGTTTTCATATTTTATTTTGATTTAAAATGATTTTAAATGAATAAAATCAAAATAAATAAAATAAGATTAATAAAAATCTGAATAAATGATTTTTGGTTCGTGCATGATGTCATGGTAGTGATTGGGTCATAAAAATGCAAGCCCATGTGGAAAGAATTGGTTCTAAGATCCCATTTGCTCAATAAACCCCTCAAAAATTTCCCAACTTTGCAAAGACACAAATCCCTCAATTTTAAGGCTATGAAGGTGTTCTTGGACATTTTTAAAATCTTAAAGAGTCCTATAACAAACCTCTTTGGTTTCATGTCCATATCCTTTACCATTCTCAAGTTATGCCCTTTGGAAGATGTTGACTTTCTGTTGACTTTTGAAATGACCTATAATGTCTTAGCTCATACCTTTCAAATGAAGCATTTTTAGGCTTGGCTTGTGATACACAAAGTTGTAGAGAATTAAATTTCCTTCAAAATGAGCTTTGGATGGAAAATTCTTGATGAAGCATGTGAAAGTTATGGCTGGTCAAAGTTCAGTTGACTTTTCCTATGAAAACCCTAATTTAGAAACTCCTGATTCTTGATGATCTGAAATCTCCTTGATGAATCATGATCAACCCATGATCAAATGATGAATTTTACTTCATAAACTTGATGTTGGCAAAAAATCATGAAGTTTGACTTTGGTTTGACCCCAGTTGACCTTAGTTTGACTTTTTAACTACTTTGACTGATTTTTGCATATCTGATCATCTGACTGAGCAAACCTTTTGGGAAAGCCTTAAAACTTGACATAGGGATTCTTGAAGATATATAGGATTTTATGAAGCTCACTTGAGGCCTTGGAAGTCCATTTATCCTGATGAAATCCAAAACCCTAGTTTAGGGTGCATTGCTTAGGAGGAAGCTTTGTCTGAATGAATTGTCACATTTTCTGACCAATTGTGAACCTTGTGAACCTTATGAACCACTTGGGATACCTTGTGAACCTTGTGAACCTTATGAACCACTTGGGATACCTTGTGAACCTTGTGAACCTTTAGAGGATATTTGGGACACATTTACTTGACTAGGTGAGGGCAAATTTTGGTGAGCAACAAATGTTGGAATCATTCTATAAGAAGTTGAGCGTTACTTTATGAGTCCATGTAGATTTCGAAAATTAAATTAAATTTTAATTTCGAATTCACAATGCAAAGCTAATTGAATAATCGAAAGAATGGTCTCGTATTAACCAAGATTTTATCGATTTGCGACAATCTCGATTTTTAGACTTTCATCGAGCAAATGTAAAAAATAAAACAAAATTAAATTTCCAAAAGGGAAACAAATCGAAAATGATGAATAAACTAAATTAAAATTAATTCACATAAAGAGAAATAAAATGGTCTCATCATTTAATCGAGATTTCAAGTTGGCTTGCGACGAATCTCAAGAGCTAGATGTTCATCGACCATAAATCAGAAATAAAATGACAAATAAAGTAAACTAAACTAAATGATTTCCAAAAAGGAAAATAAATCGAAATAAAATGATAAATAAATAACTAAACTACATTGGTCTCATATTGATTGAAATTTGCCGATTTAATGAAATCGAACATAATCGACCATTTGGTTATATCATTGGCCCAAAAGGGGGATAAAGCGAAAAAAAAGCTATGAATAAATTACGTTGAATTTCCAAAAGGGAAATAAATTTTATAAAAAAAAATCGAAACTAAATTTCCAAAAGGGAAATAAGTTGGCCTCATATTGACCATAATTTATCGATTTAATGAAACCGACTAATCGTGGCCTTTTGCATTATCATTTGCCCATATCGAAAAATAAGAAATAAAATCAAAGGAGTGGTCTCATCATTAATCAAAATCTAGGTCGATAAATCGACGATCTACGATTCTTAGATATTCATCGACCACAAATTAACCAAAAAAAATATTAGAAAAGAAACATAAAGAACAATATAAAAAATGAGAACCAACCACATATAAAAAAAAACTAGATAAGTAAGCAAAACAAAAAGACAATTCAACAAAGAAAATGAAAAATAAAAAGAAATAGCAAAGGGGGAAGGAAACAATGATCGGGAGGTGTGATAAGAAACCAACCACGGGCTTTATGAAGCTCACACTCATAGGCAAAGCCAAGTTCAAGAAAAGGAAGAAAAAAAACTCAGTAAATAGGAAGAAATGCAGAACACACGACACAATTTTTCTTCTAAAAAACGAGTCAAAGAGAAAATCGAAGAAACCTGCCCTTTTCAGCAAAAACAATGTCGGCATCGTCATGCATCTCTCTCTATTAATCTTACTCGCACAGTGTTTCACAGATATCAACTCATCTCTCTCGTCCGCTCACTCTAATTTTGCAATCTTGTTCGGTTTCGGATCTGGGTGCGACTTTCCGGTGAGTTCGCGTGGCTCTGGTTTCACCCTCGCAGTGTTTCTGATTCTCGTTCTCTTTTCTTCATCTCATTCCTCTACTCAGTTCGTTTTTATTATGTTACAATGTGTGTTGGTCGTGTTGATTGAAGGGCAAATGAAGGTGAGGTTTTAATGTGTGTTGTTGTTGATGGTTATTTGAGGTTGAAGGAGGTTTCGGTGAAGGGTTAATGATGATTATGAAAATTTGCAGGTTTGTATTTGGGTCACTAAAGGTGTGAGATTAGGGTGTTTTTTTGTAGAGGTTTTGATTTTCCAGCTTGGTTTTGAGTTAATGAAATGGTTTTTTTATAACAGAGTTTTGGAAGGGTGATTTGGGAAGAATGTGAGGATAAGAATCAGAGGAAAAAATGATTTTGTGACAGGCTGGAATTTGTGTACATTGTGTTTATTGTTGCATTGCATGAAGGTTGTTCTGCGGTGAGAAATCATTTTTTTTCATGTGTTGAGGTGTTGTTAGTGTATGTTTGTTGTGTGAGCTGCGAGAAGGATTGTGTCGAGTGAGTGAAAGAAATCGGTGTATGTGTGTGTGTGTTTGTTGTTGCATTTTATGCGTCGTGGAATGCTTATTGTTGTATGGGTTGTTATTTGGCATCTTCCTTTGTCGTTTGTGCATGGCGTGAACATTCATGGCGTGGAGGGATTCTTTGTAGGGTCAAGGCATGAATCCTGAAAATTGGTAGCAGGGTATTTTTTAAATAAAAAAAATGATGGCTAAAACAAGGGAGAGGTGGGTCACGTGAAAGGATTGTCTGATGGCTGTAGAATATTTGAGACATTGGAAAGTGGGATAAATCGTTTTATGTGCTTAATTTTCTTTTCTTTTTTTAATTTGTTGTATTATTTGAACAATGGGCCTAGAATGCCAAGTTTGGAATTTTGGTATAAATTGTATGGGCTTTGGTTTATGAATATGGAAAAAAATGGACATTGAATATTATATTAAATTATGAATTTTTATATATTTAAATGGATAAATAAATTGAATGGGATTATGAATATTTGTGGAAAAATGAAGTTGACTTTGGAAATGAATAGATATTGGATAACGTACGATGGTTAATAAATAAATATATAATTAAAATTGATTTGAAAAGAAAATCGATTTAGAAGGATATGCATGATGGATATGGACATTAGAATGGAACACTGACTTGACTTTGATCCTTAACCAAACTCAAGAACTATTTCCCACAAGTCTCTGATAAAATGTGAAGTACAACTATCATTGAAACATCATTGCACGTACATTGCCTGATAAACCAAACGAACTCTAATTTTTCGCACAAACCTGAATTCAGTTCAACAAGAAGAAATGACATATTTTTGGATTTTTGAATATTGGTTGGTAAACAGAAAATAGAAATTATATATATGTAGGACAAATTTGAGGTAATACAATATTATTTTATTTAATTTCTCTAAATTACCCTTTTTCCCAACTAAAGTTTAGCTCTCCTCTACTCACTACTAAACTCTCTAAATTCCCTAAATCGACCAAATTCTTTATATTCTCTTTAATTTCTAATTAATTAATTTCTACTAAATTAATTAATTAACGCAAAACACCACAAATAGTATCACTGGCCAAACATGTCACATATTCACAAATATAATTATTTAAATACATTACTCAATTAAATTAAATAAATAATTAAATAAGTGAATATTTAAATTGGGGTGTTAAAGCACTCACTGTGGGGTCTTAGTTAAACTAACTTGGGACACACATTCTTCATTACATTCTCCATACTCACTGATACCATCCACTATTATACCTAGCCATCCCCAACCATGGTTATTAGGAAAGCTCATACGCTGGAGGTTACAAGTGGTAGCAATAACGCCAGGTGCCAACGTCCTAGAGGAGTTGTGTGTCGTCATGGACAAACTACTTTGTTAGAATCAAAGACTGGAGGACAACGTCCACAATATCATATAATGCCAGCAAGAGTCCAATCCCATAGATGATATGGAAGTGTTGGATCCTCGGCCACTCTCGAATGAAATATGGGAAGCACATATTCCTGAAGGATTCCAACCTCACTCTCTGGACAAGTTAGATGGGCACAATATCCTTATAAATATGTCACCTCCATCAACACATAGATGGTTATCATTGGAGAACCTTACTCCATAAGTGAACATTACTGTTCGGCACCTTTAGGGTTGCATACTTGTGAGGGTATATGGGAATACTTTGATCCTCAATTACTAGTTATCAAGAACCGGTGAAGAAGCTTGACACAAGTTCGTCGCGGGCTTTTATAGGAAGATATCCATCATCAACCTATTCAACATATAACAGGGTATTTTAGAGACGTTCAGAGACTATCAAGAAATGTTTGTGTGGGCATTCCAAAATGGACTCAAGGCGGGACACTTCAACGAGTCTCTCACCCAAAAGCCAGCATCTTCGTTAGTGGAGGTGGTCACCAAGGTGGGACATTACATGAAAGACAGGGAGAGCAACATTGAAAAGAAGGCGCAAGACATCAAGAAGAGTGTTTCTAATTCTGGAGGTTCGCACCACCAGTGGAAGAGTAATTATACTACTCCCAATAAGGACAAGATTACGCTCAATAGAGTATGCAAGATGGAGGGGAGCTTCACGCCTATGAAAATTTGTCATGAACAAACTTGGCGCAAGGTTCTTCACCTGCACAACATCCATACGCTTCTAGCTCCGAAGGCATATGTAATGGGTCCTGAAACATGTAAATAGTGCAAGTTACATAGAGCTAATGGACACCACACTAAGGGATGTTACCAACTCAAGGAAGAGATCGAGAGGCTGATCCAGGAGGGACACATCAAGAAATATGTGAATTGTGATTCTTCTTGAGGATCAGACAAGTCCAATTTAAAAGGAAGAGAAGTCGCGAGAACCCCCGAGTCCAATAAAGCAAAGGAAACATATATAGGAAATACTGATAAAGTTGTGTGTCATAACCTCAATACTATTGCAGGAAGATTCATCGAAGGTAGGAAGACTATCTTCGTTTGTAGAAGATACACTCGCCAAATTCTAAATATAGAAGACATCCCTAACATTGAAGGCGGCGACGATTCGGGGGCGCTAGAAGCCACAATCTCCTTCTCTAAGAAGGACGCGACTGACATCCTCCCTCAAAATGATGATCGTGTGGTTATTACTATCAGATTTAATGAATGGAATATTAAAATATTTCTCGTAGACCAAGGAAGTTTTATAGACATTCTATTTTGGGATGCATTTGAGATACTCCTCCTCAACACAAAGGACCTAAAACCCTTCAAAGGTTCGCTAGGTCGATTCTCTACAAAGCATGTGCAAGTGAAAGACTACATTTCTATAAATACCAAGCTAAAGAAATTAAGTTATGGTATTTGGTTATTGATGCCTCCTTCTTAAAATATGATTATAAGGTGGCAAATATTAATCAGTTGGGTGCTTCCTTGTCCACTTTGTTTTGTGCATAAAGTATTCGCTCTCTGATGGGCGGGTAAGAGTCATTCAAAGAGATCAATAAATCACCTAAAAGTGTTATGAGGAAAGCCTCAAACTAAAAAGGGCTTGCACTCTAGACGCGATAACTAAGGAAGTGGGCTCAGGAATAAAGCAACTTGGAGAATCTTATAAAGGCGAAGAGGTTCCCCCTCAAGCTAGTGAGGAGGTCGAAGACTAACAGCCCAGAAGGAATGCCCTCTGGCATCACTTTTCTTGTCGTCATTTGTTTGTTTTCTTTGTTTTCATTTAAATACTTTATTATTAGCTTTGATTAGGATAGTGTTATATCTTTATTGTTTGTAAAGACATGTTATTTTCTTGGGTGCACTTTTTTCCCTCTGTACCTCACCTAGGGCAAGGGTTTTTAATGAGGCCTTCATTTTATTATTTTGTAGAATTTGAACTTGTTGTCTATTTCCCTTTTTGAAGGAAACCTAAAAGCTCAGGAAAAAATTTCTTGAGAGGCGATCAAAATGTTGGATCCCTAATAATGATCTTTGTCGCCACTAGAGGCAATTAATATGTTGGATTCCTAAAAGGGGTCCTTGCCGCCTTAAGAGGCGATTAAAACGATGGATCCAAAATAGGGGTATGTGTCGTCCTAAGAGGCGATCAAAATGATGGATCCCTAAAAGGGATCCTTGTCTCCCTAACAGGTGATCAAAACTATGGAGCCTTAAGAGATAACCTTGCATCCCTAAAAGGCGATAAAAATGTTGAATCCTTAAAAGGGATCCTTGTCACCCTCATAGGCGGTCAAACAGTTGGATCCATGAGAGTGATCCTTGCTTCCCTAAGAGGCGATCAATATGTATGGTCCCTATTATGGATCTTTGTCGCCCTAAGAGGCAATTGAGTTGGATCCCTAAGAGGGATTTTTGTTACTCTAAGATGCTATTAAAATATTGAATCCCTAAGAGGGGTCCTTACCACCCTAAGAGATGTAAAAATGTTGGATCCCTAAGAGGGATCCATGTCGCCCTCATAGGCAGTCAAATCGTTGGATCCTTGTCGACCTAAGAGGCAATCAAAATGTCTGATCTATAAAAAGGATCGTTGTCGTACTTATAGGAAATCAAGATGATGGATCCCTAAGAAGGATCATCACCGCTCTTTGAGGTTATTAAAAATTTGGATCCTTAAGAGGGATCATTTCCATCTTTAGAGGTGATCAAAGCACAAAATCCTCTTGTGAGATCCTTATTCCTCCCATAGCAAGAGGATCGGCATGTATGCGCCCTACCTTAAGGGAGAATGGTGTCAATAAATATCCCCAAATGAGGGTCAACATAATCATACAAAAAGGGTCACATAAGGAAATAACAATAAAAGTGAGTAACATAGAGACACACAAGGGCACCATTGTTTGAGTGATTACAAAAAACCCTTGCATGGGTAAAGAAATACAAGAAAAGACCATTAGGGGTCAATAAACATCACAAGAAAAATCAAGCAATTAACTCTCCTCGTGAATTGCCTCAAGCAATTAACTCTCCTCGTGAATTGCCTCATTTGTGATGGCATCCTCTGGATGAGGGGCTCCAGATTCACCTTCATCTATTACTCGGCCACTGCCTTGAGTGCCCTTTGGATGGATCATAATCTTTAGGCTTCGGAGGGGCCACCATATTTTCATATACTAGTTGGATATCACATAAAAATTTAAGGAATTCTAATTTGCTCAGATACAATTTGGGATAAAATAAAGAAATCTACTCATTCAAAGTAGACGTCAAAAGTCAACACCAGCTCGTCAATAGCTCTGACACCTCCCTCTCCAACTTTTCCTCCCATGTCTCATCGTATTTCGACAAGGCCTCTAAAAAAATCTAGCTTTCGGTATAATCATCTTTATATCTATTGAGCTTCGCCTCTATCGTTTTCTCAACCAAATCTCACATCTGCCAGTCGACATCCTCCAACATCAACACCCTCAGAAGAAAATCATCTTGCATGCCTACAATTGCATGAGTCAACTTAGATTGGAGATTCTAGTAGTCACTGGGAAAATCCTTGGAAAATGGAA
Source organism: Lathyrus aphaca (assembly GCA_963966055.1). NCBI lineage: Eukaryota > Viridiplantae > Streptophyta > Magnoliopsida > Fabales > Fabaceae > Lathyrus > Lathyrus aphaca. Next base: position 67,652,777 of record OZ014525.1, on the reverse strand, counting down.
GATGGGAACTCATAAATTGGAAGGTATCAAATTTGGCGTCACTCCACAAAGTAGGAGGAGGTAATAGAGTCTCTCCTTCAGGTGGCGTTTGAATGCTTACATCACTTTTAACAAGTGAGATAGAATTAGAAGATTGACAAGAGCCATCTTCCATCCTTTGGGCCTTCAAATTGGGAGAACCGGGAGTTGGTTCCTCAGTTCACCTTTTTCTTTCTTTGATGGTAAGCGCTTTAGGTGATGTTGTGGGTTATTAGTCTCCCCGTAAGCAGCCTGGATCTTCTCCCATCTTTTTGTCTTTCCTCCACAAAAATTTTCACCATCTGATTTGCAAAATAATGTATGGGATTACATGTGATATTTGAAAATACCTCGAAACGAAACAAGTTATCCAAAACTTACCCAAGTAATAAGCGAGATGATTACCGCTCCTCAGCCATAAAGTAATTACTATGCATAAATCAATAACCTTAAACTACCCTAGGAGGCAAATTATCCTTGCCTTTGCAATGTTAAGGTACTTATCATCATATCCCGCTATCACCACGTGTTTATCCGTATAGGCCAAAGGAAAGAGAATGGGCGCCATCATCCCCCTAACACTAAGAGAAAACCTTTTTGCCCCCTTATGTGGGTGAACCTATCTCTCAAATTTTTATAGTAGTTGGAATGAAGCGTAAAGGGGAGCCTTCCTAGTAAACCGCCTGAAGACACCAACCATCTTTTTTAGTTTTGGTAACATAAAATGAGGGAGGAGCTCATACGGTAGGAGAAATTTTAGATCATCATAGATCATCTCGAAAGCCCTAACAAAACTTTAGTTGTTAAGAAACAACTAAGAGAGCACAACATTGAGAACCCTTAAAACCTCTGAAATAAAAGGGGTAAATAGGAAGAGAACCGTGTATCATTTGATAAAGAGGAGGTAGAAGTAAAAATATGGGAAGGGAATATCGAAAGAGACATGTATGGTCACCCTCTCCAATGGTAAACAAGCTTCCAGGATAACCATTTCTTCATCTTCTAAGAAAGAAACCTACACTTCTATTTGGAGAAAAAAACTATTAGTCAAATATTATGGCCTTATTATGTCTTTGGTGTCCATAGGCACGACAAAGGGGAATTCATTGTCTTTTTATTCTTGAGAAAACAGAAGAACAAAAAAACCATCATCATCGTCGCAATCATAAAAAAAAGGATGATTATGACCCTCAAAACTTACAACTCTATGCTAACCTAAACTTTATTTCAAACATTTACGTATAAACCTTACTCACAGTTAGTATATAAGGAATGGAAGAAAAGAGAAATCCATACCAGAGAGAATTGTGGACGAAGAACCAAGGGTTTGTAGAGAAGTTATCGGTTCAAAGAAGTTCGCAAAAATTGTGGGAACAAAATAGAGCAAGGAAATGGAAGGAGAAGGTTTTATAAAGGAGTTAAAACCACAAGGAAAGGCTCCCAAAAAATTTAAAAAATAAAAAATCAACCCACTTCTGGCACATGGCACTTTTATTACTTATGAACATTCTCGAGTGACATACTAGATAATTAGGAGACACTTGACAAATGGGAGGTGATTTATCCCTAATTAGAGGGCTTATGTCAATAGAAAAAGAGGTATCGTCTCTCATCTTTGATCGCCTTCAGCAAAGGGACTCGTCTCCCACTAAAAAGACTACCTTCAACTGAGGGACTTGCTCCAAATTGAGAAACTCGTCTCCCATTAAAAGATCATCAGCTAAAGGATTAACCCCAAATTGAGGGACTCATCTCCCAACTAAGATCGCCTCTAGTTAAAGGACTCGCCTCCCATCTAAAGTTAGTATTCCAAATTAGTATTCCAAAATTTAAAAGACAATCAAACCAAACAATCTTGTCATTAAGCAATGAATACTAATTTGGTCAATTTCCAAACAAAACACATGGAAGATGGAGAGCAAGAAATTTGGAATCACCCACAAACCATTGACCAAAAATCCTCAACTTTAGGCTATAAAAATCGGGGAACAAAGCTCAATCTCAATAAGCTCAATCACGGTCAGAAAGTTGATACTATTGGGACTAGATGAGAAGCTTACCTATATTTAGAATCCAACTTAAGTGTCTTGGGGGTTTAAGAAGCAAACACTTATTGCTAAATAAGAGTTTAGCTCCTGCCCCTGCTAAGATCTTATGGCTTAAGTCACTCCTAGTATCTCTCCCACAATCATGACCTTCACCAACGCACAACAAACACATGGAATTTGATAAATATTCTGTCAGATAAAAGTCATAAACAAGAGCCTCTCACATCCCAGCTCCAGAACTGATGTGTAAACTAAACCTCTGTTCACTACTAGATTTGCGACTCAACTCTGCCTCTCCCTTATAATTAGTTTCTCCCTTAGAATTAGTTAGTTTCTGCAATTACAAAGAGGAGGAGGATGCACAATTTACACCAATAAAAGAACTATTGATACTTCGTTATTTAAAAATAGAAGCAATCCAGAACCGCTTCAAATCCACATAATAATTTTGAGGCTTCACTAAATTGACATCGAAGCCAAACAAATTGACATGAAGTAGCATTTTTGTTGAGACAATTCCAAGGCTAGTCTGTTTCATCTGCTTTGAAGGATTTCTAAATATATATACAAAGGAGAATGATTAATAAATACTAAAGTTTAAGTTATTTATCCTTCTTATCTTCAGGCAAAACCGAAGATTTGCAGATAGGACAAAGTTTCTTCATAGATAACCACTTTTTAATGCAACTAACGTGATAGTCATGCCCACAAGTTTTAAGTGTCCCAACATCGTCCATATTCTTGTACTCTTCCTGTAATTTTCAATCAAAACTGGTAAGCACCTGGTTAATGTGATCCAAAGCTAAAAATAAATCATTGAGTGTAACGAAAATATACCAGACAGATCACACAGCTTCCTTCATCCTGGCATAGGTCAGATGAACAATATATTGTCTCTGTCAAACACTTGGAAAGCACATCCTCAGGCAATCCTGTGTTCACCTGGCCAATCCTCTCCCCAAGTGCAAGAAGTTCCTAACAAAACAGATCAGTCAAATATTTTAATACATTTCAAAGAAAAAAAAATTAATTGTGACAAAAGAAACATTAATAGGTAGTAATAATCAAACCTCATAGCTCATGTTATCTACGTCCATTCTCATGTCTCTGTGCTGATCAAGTATATTCCTAGAGCCATACAGTGAAGCACGCTCAACAATCATGAAGCCCTGAAAACCCAAAGTAAATAATAAAAATTGAGCCAGTAGGAAAGCCAGAAAGAACAACTTTGCAGCTGCTGATGAATACTGTGAAAAATCAGAGCTTAAAACTGTATCTTAATTCCTTTAACCCTTAGCTCAACTAAGTAATTTGCTCTAGTTTTGCAAATAAACCAAGCATTGCTATTTAAGGTTAACTATATGGTGAGCAGATGTTCTAACCGTCAAATACTACACAGTAGTATCCTTCCTTTAATACTGAAACAAAATTAGAGTTCTCCGATATACTGACCGGTACCTCAGAGGAAAATCTAGCATGGAGACCAGCCTCATCGGCCAATGATCTATATCTTTCACTCGAAATTCTAGACCTTCCATTTCTGTCACCGTTCCGCCAGCCAACAGTGGCCAAAGGCCTTGGATGTCTAGAAGAGTAACCTTCAGCTACCATAGGCAATCCATTATCTGAAGGCGCCGCCTGTCCCAAGCGCAAGTTTGAAGAAGCCCTGAAAGCTGGAGTGGATCTCTGAGAGTAATTACTTCGAGTTCCCCTAGCAGTTTGAGTCAAATTTTGAAAACTTTGAGCAGTAGTAGGATTTCTGCTTGTACCAAATTCATGATGGAAGCTTCCAACATCTACAGGAGCATTACTAGCAGCAGCAGCAGCAGCATTTCCAACAGGGAAGTGACTTGTCTCAAGACCAGAAGTACTAGAATCTGCATTTTAAGAGATTGTTTAGGCATACATGCAAGGAGAATGGAATGTTTCCATTCTAAAATTTATTGACCGCAAACTAACCTGGTAATAACACTCTTCCATTAGCAGGAGTTACATTCATTTGGCTCCAATCCCTTGTCAAAGGGGTAGTAACCTGAGCTGAAAGATCCGCTAAGCTACAATGGCCAAATGGTGAGGCAGTAAGGTATGAGTTGAGCGAATGGTTAATTGGTAAATGGGTCCTAGGCAGGTTGGATTCCAAATCAAGTGCAGAACGGCTCCTTACATTCCGTACAGAACTCTCACCCTTCATTGAGAGGCCAGCACCTCTAAATGTGGGTGTCATAGCAACATGATCCCAGGGCGTGTATTGAGAATTCATATTTGGTTTCTCTGGCCATGATTCGGGAGGTGTAGGAAGATCGGTTGAGCTCCCAGCATTAAAATATCCACTTGAACTGCCTCTCTCGTAAACTGAAGGAATTCCAGGGCTCTTCCTCTTGTGATGCCCCCGTCCACTTCCCATTGTAAGATCAATAAAACCACTATCAACATGATATGCATGTCTGTCATAATTGGAAGAAGACGGAGGCGGGTGTACATAATTTTCAGATACTGCAAAGAAAGGTCCAGCATTAGATGTATGCATAAAATGATCGTTAGAAGTGCCTGGTGTGTCCAATTGCTGAGGAAGAGGTGGTGGAGGAGGAGGAGGAGGCACTTCAATGCTGGGGCCTGAGGATGCATATCCATTTGATCTTGTGTTAGAGTTCCAATGAGAGGGGAAATAAATATTATCTATAGATATATTTTCCACAGGATAAATAAAAGAACCATTTTCTGAAGAGCTAGCCCCCTCTGCAATGAAGGTTCATTCAATGAGTGCCATGATTTGATGCAAGAAATGCAGTTCTTTGCAACAAAAAAAAGACTAATGAAACAAAATAAAAGTGGAACTTAGGCATAAAGATTTAACATTACCATGGTTCACATGATGTTGATCAGTATGCATGTGATTCCAATTCTGGTCAGCTTCACCCTCAAACATTGGAGATGATGCATTATATATGTGTCTATGCCCCATTACTATCACTTGCAACTCCCAAGAGTCAATATAGAGTATTGAATCAGATATACAATTAATTCAACCTACAATGCAAAAAAAGGATTTGAATAAATTCAATATTAAAAAACAATTAATTCAAAACAATCAAGTAAGAAACTATTATGGTTCCAACATGCTCTACTGATGTCCAGCCCTGCATTATCATATTGATATATACCAAAACTTCCACATATTTCTCATACAAATCTGCTCAAAATGATTATGCAAGAAAATGATAATGCATAATATAAACACTTGCCTGGATGCAAAAACATCATTGACAACCAAATATTGCATGTAAAACCATGAGTAAGTAGTATATATGCAAGACTAAAGCATTGCTGAACATGTCATCAGAGGAATAAGAGGAAAGTAAGAGAAGACGACACGTGGAAAGAAAGTTGGACCAGAAGTTACAACTTCCATAAGATGAAATTTAGAAGTAAAAGTTAATGGTTATACTATCATGAACTGTATCAACATGTCAACAGCAAGAACAAAGCCTGTGTAACTACTGACAAGTACAGCAGAATTCAATACCTAGAGATGATGTAAGACGTGTGATAAGTTTTTCCTTGATCTTCCTAATTAGGAAAAGAGTACTACTGCAATTACATGTAGCTAGACTTTCATTTTCCACTTACAGCATAAGAAACAATGAAACCACTATTGCCACTTCCATATCATTACCACAATTCCTTAAATTTTTCATAACGCATTCATTTGGTTTTAACATTTTCTATTGAACCCTTTATAGGACCAAAGGATCTAATTCAAAACAGTGAGCCCCAGACATACTACTGGTTTTCTTTGGACTAAATAAGAGTTAATAATATGAGATTGGTGAATATTAAGATTTGGATATTGTGTTTAATCGGCCAACAGGCCAATGCTACCACTCCAAGGACAATATGACACTGCTAAGATGTACATGAAAATGAAAGTTAAAAGCTTGGTGAGTTAGAATGCCATCAATAGGCATTCATGATAAAAGAAGCATAAATAACAGCCACAACAACTCAATCAAAGAGGAGAAACACAACTGGCAATTATTTGTGGAGTATGATAGGAATTTACAACTAAACTACTGAAGAGAGCATCAACACTAAACACTAGCTACCAATATCTCCTTAATCATATTGAAAAATGAATACAGGAAAGAAATATGATATTATTGAGATTTAAATTTGACGATGGATCTTCACTTGATTTTTATTAATGGAAGCAAGAATTCAGATTTGACTAATAAAAAAAGGAGGAATTGGAAAATAAGATGACAAACGCATCAGATATTACCTGGGCTAAGTTTATCAAGTGTTAGAAAGTGTTAGCATTTTATAATCATTTCCTGCATTCGAAAAAGAAAATCAACTGTGCAAAGGCAACAGGCAAAGAGTGGGGAAACACTCCCATCTGTCTCTAATCAGTAAACAAGATAAAACCAAAGAACCACAAATAAAGTAAATCCCAGAGACCGTAAAAAAATATAATATTTGACACTCTTTGTATAAAAAGAATGGCAAAAAAGCAGTGAAATTCGTTTTGAGAACTAAAATGAAGTATTTCTCCTTTCATAAAGGCATGTATATTGGGCAGAAAAGACTAAGGTAGTAAATGAATTGGTAAAAGCCTACAGAACAGATTCAGCAACAACAACAAAAAAAAAGTTTACTAGATAGAATGTTAACAAGAGGAATATTAATAGAAAACATACATTGGTTCAATAGTAGATCAAATATTAGCATTAATACAGTATGTTAAAATAAAACATCTCATTATGATATATGCAGAAGATTCAAATGAATCAAAACTTAGCTTCATTTGAGAAAACAGAGAAGGCGTACAGAGTTTGTTAACCTTAATATAACTGGATAATTCAAATGAACTTATTCATAAAAAGCTTGAAAAAATTAAAATCAGTGCATATATGTGTAATAGATTTTGATTATATGCCAACAAAAAATAACTTCCAGTTAAAAGCATTTTGACAAACTCAAAATAAGTCATTCAGAACACATTGAGAACTCACTTAACCATGAAGCTTTATCAAACCATTGGTTATTGTAAATAGGAAACAAGAAAATAATACAAATTGACAACCTTTTCACTTCAGTTTCAGATTTCTCTACAATCCAAACACTAAATATATCAAAACATAAAGATAAAAATTAATCATTATGTGCTTTCAAATTATACAAGTTTCAATGTTAAATAGTTTTGTGCTTTCAAATTATACAAGTTTCAATGTTAAATAGTTTTGTATATGATATTTTCTTTCTAGCAGATACATACATTCCTACTTACTTATGTTCATTTTTCAAGATATGATCCTGTGGCATAGTGGCTTTACACAAAAAGGATGGAAAAGCTTCAAATAAAGCAGTATGGCTTTCTCCTTGTGGAAATTTTTCATTTACCGAAAAATCAACAGTCAAAACATGTCACCCATATCCAAGTCTAATAAATGTTCTTCATAATAAAACCCGAGTTTTTGTCCTCTTAAGACCAATCATTTCCCCCCGGTAAGGAAGGATAATTTAAAATGAGGATGTGTATGCTTTGAACGTAGGAGAGATATTTTGCATCCCCCTCATATATTGACAAAGCCAGGGGAAGAAGGACCTGCAATCTGGTTAGACTATCAACCCCTTGACACTAGATTCACTTCATTCCACAACCTTTAGGAATCATAAATGAAGATTATGGCCAGCTCGTGCTATCAAGCCATGTCCCATGCCGGCAAACTAAGCTTCAAATCCAAAAAAATAGCATTCATTCAGCACTAAGCAAATCCAAACCATGCGTTGTTGAATTATTGGAGAGCCGACTATTAGCAGAATCAGAAACTGATCCAATATAAAGGGCGGTCAATGTTAGGAGTGGATGCGAAGTACTACAGCAGTCACCATCAATGGTATGCACTAAAGGTTCAAATTTGAAGTCTGCATAACCGTAGTGCATACTTGACTACTGTGAGTGCTATCAAAATTGTACAATATATAGCTAAACTCATTATACCCAACCCCACTAAGTGGCACCATCTCCAAAGAAGATCCCAAACTAAGAACAAGATGAATTTGACTAGAGCATTTACATGTAACAGGGCAGATATTATTGAGGTTTACCAACCTTTAACCTCCATATCCTAGAACCTCAGTGCACCAACTAGAGCAATGATATGTGTGAAGTTCATGACCCTCCTTAAAACTCCTGTAACAAACCAAATCAATATCCTGCATCACTAGACCTTGGAAGTCAAGAAATCTATGGCCAATATCTTCAACATAACTGCCAGGCCATTTCATGCTTAACAAGCATCCAATCTCAGAAGATGGATCTTATATGACAATGATCTAAAGGACATGTTCCAGATTAATGAGGCCTATACAATCTTCCAATTAACAGAGATTCTTTGGTACAGTATTCTTTCTTCATCCTATATGAAAGTGGGCTTACCACTCCATAACTGCAGAGTATCATCAAGCTAAAAAATCCTGAGAAAATAGAACATGCCAATAACATCACTTATGAGTTCTATAGTCACCCCTTTAAACTAAGTTTCAAAAGACCCTACAACACCATCTGCAATTCAGACAATGCAATGGAATGGGCCAAATGAAGAAGAGATCACCCATTCCCATAACCTGCACAACGCAAATGCGAAGGCAAAACATATTTTGCAAATGACAACAATAATAAACTTTTGATGTATAAACCCAAAGGCAGATACAAATAATTAAAACTTTTTAAAAAGATCTATCAGATTAAAGTATATTTAAAAAGGCGGGTGGTAAGCAAGGATATGAACTTAGAATTTCCAATTAACTCGCATCTCACCAGTGCATGCAGATGATGTACAACACACCAACAGAACAGCAACAAGAAACCTGCATGATAAAAAAAACAATCTAAACCTAATTGATTCTAAGAATATCTAATAAATACATACCAAAAAACCTGATGTAGCATCCAATATACAAAACTATGACTTTTTAAAGTTTTAATATAAAATATCAAAAAGACAAAAGTATAGAGATAAAAATCTTGAACTCTGATAAAACCAAAGACCATAACAATATTTTCCCCATTTCATACACAAGTCAATGGAAGAAGTTTAACAAAGAGTTAGTATATGAAATATGAACTACATAAACTGGACATTATGCATCTCCTGTGCTGTCTTTCCATCACATAGCCAAACCAGACAAAATTAGGTGATTCACAGAACTTCAAATCAGCACCATATTAGCAATGGTAATGGGACAGGAAAATACATCAACACTTCATTTATGAACAAACAAGCACACAAAACATTCATATGAGATTCCTTTATGAACAAACAAGCACACAAAGCATTCATATAAAGGGAACATATAAACCAATCTACAAGCCTGAAAAGTCACAATGATACCAGAAACTTGACCTAATTTTCTCACACAAGCTAAGGCAAACAAAAACACAAATCCAGAAAATAATAATATTAAAAAATAAATAAATAGAATTTCCAGGGAAATCCAAAAATCTAAACCTAACAATCAATCGGAGAATCAGCTAAACATAAACACGTAACAAAAGAGATGAAAACCTTGATTGATGATGCTGATGATGCAGATGATGCAACAGAAGCAAAACATCAACAACAACACCAACAACAATAAAGAAAAAAGATAATCGAAAATCCGAAACTGATCAAGTAATCGATTCGAGTAACTCATACCAACAACGAAGAAATCAAAACCGCATGACGATGAAAAAACGAAAAGCATGTGATGATCGTGCAAAGTTTATAGAGAGAAAAGGGAATAAAAAAAGTGGCTTACGAATCGGTGAAGAGGCGGCAGCGGTTGAGTAACGATCTGGAAGACGGAAGATGAGAGAGAAAATGAGGAAGAAATGATGGTGTGAGGGGTTTGATGGGAAGAAGAGACAATGAAATAAAGCGGTTGTTCGGAGCAATAAGAAATGTAAAAAAGAAAACAAGAGGATGAGAAGAAATTCTATTGCACGCTCCGATTCTTACCGGTTACCTATGTAGTCCGTAACTGTTTCACACAATTTTAATTTTGTGGTTTTTTCTTTATTTATTACTACTACTCTATCTTTTTGTTTTTTATTTTTTATGATAATGATAATAAGTGTGACGTCTTATATCTTATATCTTATATTAATATATAATGGATTTCTATTTTCTGTTTTATTAAAATTGTTATTGTTATGTCTCAATAATAGAGATCAAATGATAGTTTTATAAAAATATGAATTTAAATATGTGACATTTCACTTATTTATCTATAAAATATGAAATTTTGATTATTAGATTACTATTTTGTTGAATGATTTCAATCAATTGATTGTTTACAATGATATATATCAATTAAATTTATATAAAAAAAATCAATGGGATTGAGATTTTAATAGACTTAACATGTGTTCTTGAAATGATGAGCTTATTTTAGAAAGGAAATAAGTTATATCAATCAAAGTATATTGGATAAATTGATCATCTTCCTTTAAATATCATTTGTTAAATCTTGAGAAACAAAGAATATATATGTATCTCAAAATAAAAATCAACTTATGATCGAGGATGAAACACTTTCGTGTCTTTAAAATAATCAATAATACATTTGATGTGATAAAGATATACGACCATTCACAATGTATCTCTAAATTTTTAAGTATGGGTTAAGTAATCTTTGGATTAATGACTCATAGAAATAAAACGTACATCCTTGTATTTCGTTTCAATGTGTTAAAACTTGATCTAACCTTATCGATTAGACCGGTCAGACTGTGAACTAAGGGGTAAGGTGAATTGGAAAGTTCAGAAGACCGAACATGCAATTGACCTTATAGAAATTGGTGTGACCCGGCCAATTCATCGTCCAAATTAGTAAAATAGTATATTTGTTTGAATAGACGAGTTGCACTTTTTTTACTAACACGTTTTACAATGAGTGAAAAAATCCAAAATTGAAACAATATTTCATCTCCTGTGTCTCAACACAAAATATGAAATTTTCATAATTTTAAAAAATATACCTCACATTCATTAATTTACGTCTGTTTGGGAAGTCCAAGAAGTGCTTGAAGTGTTAATAGGATAAATGCTTAGGATTCAAGAAACTTTGACACCACATACCATCCAAAACGTTAAGGCAGTGGATGTTTGAGTCATTTCTCTTTTAATCTAATATTTCCTCTGCTTTTAGACGATGTGGGAGTCTAATCACTCAAACTTAAATTCCAACAATCTCCGCCACAAGTGCGAGTCATCCACGTCACTAGTCTTGATTCATATTAGGATCTCACTTCAGCTCTCCCACTGAGTCTAATCATGGCTCTAATACCACTTATTAGGGAGCCTCGGGAGCATTGTAAGTGTCAATGGACTAAACGTATAGAATCCAAGAGATCTTGACACCACATATTAATCAAAAACCTTAAAGCAATATGAGTATGAGTAATTTCTCTTATATATCATATATTTTCTACATTTCTAGTTGATGTGAGACTTTAATCACTCACATTTGAATTACAACAACCCCTACAAGTGTGACTCACCCACATCACTAGTCTTGATCCATACTAGGACCTCACTCTCCCGTCGAGTCTAACCATGGCTATAATACCACTTATTAGGAATCATGGGAGCGTTGTAAGTGTTAATGGGCTAAACATTTAGGATCCAAGAGACCATGACACAACATATTCACCTAAAACCTTAAGGAAATTGGGGTATATGTCATTTCTCTTATAAATCCAACCTTTCATCCATTTCTAGTCGACATGGGACTTTAACCGCTCACATTTGAATCCCAACAACCTCAAACTCTCAACTCTCATAATCATTCTACTTTTTTTGCATTTAACATTTGCCATTTGATTTGGGAGATTTTTCTAAAGGATTAGAACTTATCATTTTGTTTTTGCTTGATGTTAATTATGGTCTTGGATATGAAATGATGATTATATAGTAATAATTTTGTGTTACTGGATATTAGAAAATAATTTATATTTACTTTATATGAATTTGATTATTGGATATCTTGAGTTCTATTTTGGCATGTGTATTGAAATTTTGTTTAGATTTTATAGAAGTTTTCTAATTATAATCAGAATTTTATGTCAATTAAGATTTTTATTTTATTTTCATATATTGGATCAACGACAACAACCATGTGGTTTGACAAATGACTCGCAAGTTTGATCAGTGAATCAATGATATAGTACCTTGACTGGACTGATCACCGGTATAGGTCTTAAAACATGGTCCCTTCAACTAAGGATTGTGTTATTGATGAATAAAAATGTGAAGACATAAGTGACAATTATGAAATTTTGCATGAACACTTTCATATGCAACAACAGTTTTTTTTGTGAGAAAAATCAAAGGATCATGTTCCTTATAGATACTCTCATCATTCTCTTATTCAGACAATGATTTGAAATGCACACAAAAAAAGAAACAAATACCAAACAACTTAATTCATAAATATCAATTTCGAACTCACTCTTACAAATCTCAAATTATATTTAAAGATCGAACATTTTCTAGAGTAACTTAAAAATACAACATCTCAATATCAGTATACTATGAAGTTGCATTATGATCCTTACATCAAATTCTTGTATACTCGTGTATATCCTCAAGTAATGTTAAACTTATGTGATAGTGTAAGTTTGTTGAAGAAATATTAATCAGTGATGTAAGTTTGGTAAAACTAAAAAGAACATAGTGGTATAAGTGAAGATCAAGAAATAATTGTCATATATTAGTGGAAACTCTCACAAAATTGTGAGGAATAAAGTAGCTACTTTGATGAACCAATATAAATTCTTGTGTGGTAATTCTTAGAATATTTTATTTTTATATTTTTCTTGTTGATAGTTACACACAAATACTCAAGACCAAATATTTATATTATCTTTTATAACATTATTAATCTTTCCTCACCAAGTATAACTTTAGAGATTTCTTCTGGTACTTTAAAACAAAAATGTAAAAGAGACACAATTCAACCCTATTTTCTTTTAGTTACATTTATATTTACGTTAGCAATGAATACGATTTAATAATATATTCAACTTAAAATACATCAAAACATAATTTTCTGCAAAGAAAACTGTTTTAGGTCGGTCGCCAAGGAACAATGGGGTGTAAGGTCTAACACCTTTGGGAAGGCAGGGCATGACAAAGACACCAAAAGTAATCCAAGTCATTACACGCGACTCCTTTTGAGATAGTTAGTAATATATATATATATATATATATATATATATATATATATATATATATATATATATATATATATATATATATATAGTTAAGTCTAGGATGAGGGAGCTATTAAGTCCCTCACCGGTGAGGGACATAAAAATAATATATGTATTGAATTACTATTTTAATAAACTTAACATATGCTCTTGAAATGATGAGCTTATTTAGACAGGAAATAAATTATATCAATCAAAGTATATTGGATAAATTTATCGTCGTATTCTAAATACCATTTGTTAAATCTTGAGAAACGGGGATCAAACGTCATGATGTCTTTAAAAGAACCAATCATAGATTTGATATGATAAAGATATGTTACCATTCACAATGTACCTCTAATTTTTAAGTATGGGTTAAGTAACATATGGATTTGCGACTCAGAAAAAAATGCATCGTCGTAGTCCTTTTCAATGTTTTAAAATACGACTGATTGGACCATGAACTGCAGGGTAGGGCATGCTAGAAAGTTTAAAAACCCGAATATGCAATTGATTCGGTGGATATCAGTGTGACCCGATCGGTTCACCAGTCAAACTAGTGAATCAATTTATTTGTTTGAATAAGCGGGTTGCACTTTTTTACTAACACAATTTGCAAGGAGTAAAAAAATCCAAACTTGAAACAACATCTCCCACGTGTCTCAACTCAAAATATGAAATTTTCAAAATCTTGAAAATATACCTTTTATCCATTAATTTACCTCTTTTGAGGAGTCTGGGGCACTTGAAGTGTTAATAGGTTAAACATTTATGATCCAAGAGACCTAGATACCACATATCCACCACAAATCTTAAAGTAGTGGGGGTATAATCATTTCTCTTATAAATCCAACATTTCTTCCACTTTTAATCGATGTGGGACTTTAATCGCTCACATTTGAATCCCAACAATCTCCCACAAATGTGAGTCATCCACATCACTAGCCTTGATCCATATTAGGATCTCATATCATATCCCCCACTGAGTATAACCATGGCTCCGATACCACTTGTTGAGGAGTGTCGGAAGTGTCAATGAGTTAAACATTCAGGATCCAAGACACCTTGACACCACATATCCACCCAAAACCTTAAGGTGATGGAAATATGGGTCATTTCTCTTATATATTCCACATTTGTTCCATTTCTAGCTGATGTGGGAGTTTAATCACTCATACTAGAATTCTAACAATCTCCTCCACAGGTGTGAGTCACACACATCACTAGCCTTTATCTATACTAGGATCCCACTTTTGCTCCCCCACTGAGCCTAACCATGGCTCTAATACCACTTGTTGGGGAGTTTGGGGATCGATGAAAGTGTTAATGGGCTAAGATTAAGATCCAAGAAACCTTGACATCACATGTCCACCTAAAACCTTAAGACAATGAGGTCGTGGGTCATTTTTCTTATAAATCCAACATTTTCTCCATTTATAGTCGATGTGGGACTTTAACAACTCGCACTTGAATCCCAACAATCTCAAACTCTCAAATCTCATAATCAATCTCCTTCCTTATTGTAGAACTAGTTTTTGTCATTTAATTTGTTGTTATGATTTAGTTTACTACTTTCATTTGCACTATTATCGTTATTCAATTTTAATCTTACATTTTCACTTTGCATTTAACATTTGTCATTTGATTTGGAAGATTTTACTAAAGGTTTATATAGGACTCATTATTTTATTTTTGTTTGATGTTGAGACTTGTACTTAAGATGGTTTTAAATATGAAATGATGACTATATAGTAATAGTTTTATGTTACCGCGTATTAGAAAAGAATTTATCTTTACTTTATATGAATATGATTATTCGATTTCTTGAGTTCTTGAGTTTGATTTCGATGTGTGTATTGAAAATTTGTTTAGATTTTATAGATTTTTTTAATATTGTATAATCGTGATATTATATATATATATATATATATATATATATATATATATATATATATATATATATATATATATTATATATATTGGATCAACAAACATGTGGTCTGACCAGTGACCCAATGACCTTGTACCTTGATCGGATTGATCATCAATCTGGGTCTTAAAACATTGGTCCCTTTGGTTAAAGATTGTATTATTGATGAATAAAAATGTGAAGACATAAATGATAATTATGTAATTATGCATGAACATTTTCATTGGCAAAAACAATATCTTCTTTTTATGAGAAAAATCAGAGGTTCAAGTTTCTTATAAATACTCTCATTATTCTCTTATTCAGACTTTGATTTGAAATACACACACAAAATGAACAAATATCAAACAACTTAATTCATCAATATCAATCTCGAACTCACTCTTACAAATCTCAAATTAGATTTAAAGATCGACCAGTTGTTAGTGTAACTTAAAACTACAACATCTTAATATCAATATATTATGAAGTGGCATTATGATCCTCACATCAAATTCTTATATACTCATGTATATCCTCAAGTCATGTTAAACTTGTGTGATAATGTAAGCTTGTTGAAAATGTATTAATCAATGTTGTAAGCTTGATGGGACTAAAAAAGTACATAGTGGTGTAAGTGAAGATTAAGAAAAAGGCTTTTAAGTATTAGTGATAATCTCACAAAATTGTGAGGAATGAAGTGGTCACTTTAATGAACCGATATAAATTCTTGTGTGATAATTCTTAAAATATTCTCTTTAATATTTTTCTTTTTGATAGTTACACACAAACACACAACACCAAATATTATCTTTTGTTACATTATAATCTTTCCTCACTAATTATAACTTTATATTTCTTCCAATGCTTTAAAATAAAAATTTAAAAGAGTTATAATTCAACCTTATTTTCATTTAGTTACATTTATATTTACTTTAATAATGATTACGATTTGATAATATATTCAACTTAAAATACACCAAAACATTATTCTCTTCAAAGAAAACTAACAAATATTGCACATGTCAACTAAGTCTTACTTCTATTTTAAATAAAAATGGAGATGTTCTCTTAAAAATTATGAAGAACATTATTTTAGAAGGATACGTCATTGAGAGAATGATTGGTATGTGATAGATTTAGTAGGCTATTTGGTAGGGATGACAATTTGACTCATCCTCATAGAGTGTCCGCAAAAATTACCCACAACGGGTAGGGTAACAACACGCAAAATGGGTACGGGTAATTACCCACTAAAATAAGTGAGCATGAGCGCGGGTACGGGTACCTTAGTACCAAACCCGCCCCATAGTCACATTATATATTTATATGTTTTTGGCTTAATTGCAATTTGTGTCCCTCCATTTTCCTTTTTATTGACTTTTGGTCCCCCTATGTTAAAATTCAGAATTTTTGTCCCTCTATTTTCATTTTTTTGTGATTTATGGTCCCCTATTTTAAAATTCTGAATTGTCGTCCCTCTATTTTCATTTTTTTTTATTTTGGTCCTCTTATTTTCATTTTTTTAAACTTTTGGTCTCCCTATTAAATTAGTTTCAAATTGAAAAGGGGACTAAAATCCAAAATAAAACTTAAAATAGGGGATCAAAACTCAAAACAAATGAAAATAGTGAGATTAAAATTTCGGATTTAAAAATAGGGGGACCAAAACTAAAATAAAAATAAAAATAAAGGGACAAAAATTCCAGATTTTAAAATAGGAGGATCAATATTTAAAAAATGAAAATAGAAGAATCAAAATTGCAATTAAGCCAATATTTTATTATTATTATTATTATTATATTATTATTATTATTATTATTATTATTATTATTATTATTATAAACACATGTATGTTTATCAATTTTATTGAATACATCTATATTAAACTTGTATCATTCTAATGTAAGTGTTTGTTTATTTCTTAACTCAACAATAATATCCTTGAATGTTTTTATGTTGCCAAAATCTTAAAATGACATTATAGATTATAGTGGATTAATATTGTTTTATTAGAAATGCGGGTAAATTGGTAGGGGTTGGGTACTTAACTACCCATAAGGTACGAGCACGAGTACAAATATTGGTGCTCACACGGGTATGAGCTCGGGTACGAGGATTTTTAAAATAGTGAAACATTCACACATTGGGTCAGAGACTCACCCAACAAGTGAGAGAGAAATCACATATTCGCCTAAAACCTTAAGGCATTGGGTATATAGGTCATCTCACATATAAAGTTTTCAACTTACACTTTTCCAAGCAATGTGAGATTTATAACTCACATTTGTTTCTCAATAATCTCTCATTCAAGTGTAAATTCATCCAATATGCTTCCCATAAAGCGGAAGTTCTTTCATCCATATACACTTGTACCGTTATTAACACCTTTACCACATCGTGATGCTTACCTTGAATTGATTGGGAGTTCGAGGTGTCCTTTCAAATAATGATGCATATTATGTTATCCAGTTTTGTAGTATGCATTATCAAATTAGTGTTTACAAAATTATCCTTCAATTAATTTGGTTAGCTTGTTCTTGGGAAATTTGGAAAGCTCGAAACCATGTCTATAATCTAAGAAAATTTGATGTTCTGGAAAAGACATCAATGACCTTTATTCTTATGTTGACACATCCTCAAAATGAAGACAATTTGTGTCAAAAATTTACTTTTTGCAACTAAAATCTGCAAGACGTTTCTTTGCAATAACAAATTACAAGTTTTATCTCTAAACGTCCAAACTTCTATTATCTTCTAACCTTTTCAATCATTTTTCAATTCTTGGTTACATCTTTTATGCACATTTTCTTCATATCTAATATAATTAAACTCAAATTTAAACCAAAATGATTTGTCAAATTGGTTGCCATCATTTCACACCACCTTTCGACTTTCTCTTCCTTCTCTCTTCAACACATCTTCCATTTTCAAATTTCTTTACAGCCTTATATGCTTCTATCTCGCCTAAACAAGTCTTCAGTTTTCAGCTTTTAGTTTACTATCTACTACCTTTTCCAGTCTTATCTACTCGTGTCAAGCTTTCCTAAATCGGATAATTTATTCTTTTCACTTCATTTCATCTTGACAAATTTCAGGGGTTTTATCTTGATTGTTAAAAAATAAGAAGATTTTTGTGTTTACAATCCATGTTTACAAATTTTTGGGTTTCTGGTTTCATTATTTAGGTTTTACAAATACCATAACATTCATTTTGTAACTTTTTATTATCATATTTACTGGTTTTCTTTATTTAGATATTTAAATAACAACTTGATTCTTTTTGCAAAATTTGGATTTTCTGATTTTTTTTTTATGTACATTATGTAGGAATTACAAAAACCATAAGATTTGTTATGCACTATTTTAATTCTCAAATTTACTGATTTTCTTTATTTACAGTTTTAAATAATATTTTTCCTTTTTTGGAAATATTTGGATGTTCTGATTTTTTGGTTTTAATTACTTACGCTTTTAATTCAGATTTTTCATTTTTGGCAATATCTAGATGTTATGGATTTGTGGTTTTTATATTGTTTGCCTTATTTATTGGGTTTCCTTATTTACTGGTTTTTAGGTTCTTTTTCATTATATTTTGGCTTAAATGCACTTTTGGTCCCCCTAGTTTGGCATTTTTTAAATTTTGATCCCCCTATCGTCAATGATATCAAGTATCCCCACAATATGCTCCACATAAACATCAATAACATCATATCCTTCAACATCTTTTGCAAACTACAATACATCAGTGTCATTGTTCAAGGGTCTGAGACCACGAGAAAAGCTAAAAGATGAGTTCCAATACCACAAACACTTGATATTCACGTAACCCTCAGCCTTAATCATATCTTCTATATCCATATATGACATGTAATCTACATCCCAACTCCAATTCATCTCAGTAACTACCCCATTTAACAAAACTCTCAACTAATTGTCCCCTATGATGGATTATCAACCTGACCTTATTGTTCTTAGTTGGTTGTTGGAGTACAAATAGATTAGGGTTTTTGTTATCGATCCGCAGAGATTGTTTTGTGATATCACCGCCTTTCTACAGTTATGCTAGTTTAAGACTTAAAGGTAATCGGGGGTTTTGGTTTTGGTAACGGAACGTTTAGTTTGCATTCGAATTTAAAAGCTACAAGTTAAAATTATCGGATGGTAAGAGTTTATAAAAAGCACATGCCAAAGTTAGGGTTTGATAAACCCATTTGCATGTATAGTTTCGATCAAGCGGACTAACTTGTTAAAACGATAAACACAATCACAATATCCTCTCAAGATGTTTATTTCTAACACAAATTGTGAGTTTTAGCATTTTGATCCATTGATGATCTCTCACTCAATCTATCAAAATGGAAACATTAAAGATCGATACAATGTGAACACCAAGTCTCGTAACTATCTCTAGCTTATGTTTTTTGGTGGATGAAAAATCTAGGTCAAGTGTGGAACACATTTCTCAATCATGAAGCACAAAAAAATATATTTCATAAACACAAAGTTTTCCACCATATATTTATCGTAACACCCTTTTCTACCCCATCATAATTAAGCAAATTCAAATCAATTATCAGAGTAAAAACTCATAAAAAGGGCATCACATTTTCTTCTTTGAATCAAAAGTTAAAACATCAAACGTCACATATAGTCATGTCCCGTAACACGGGTTCACAAAATCATGCAAAATATCATAAATACTTTTCTTCATAATTATGCAGCGAAAAACCAACAAGTCTTAATATATTCTTTATAAAATAAAACTCGATAATTATCTCAAACATCGTTTTACCAAAATATTTAAAACAAAACTTAACATCTTAATCCAATTAAACATAAAACACTCAAGCGAGACCCATCCCGATGTTACTGGACACAGAGCAGGACTCCACTTCTAACTAACTCGACGACTCACTATCTCCGAGCTAAGCACGCACCGAGCTAACCTTGATTATTTACAGGATGGCATAATAGACCATCACCAGAAGGCAGGCAGGGTGAGTAAATTCACATTCCAAAATATAATACAGAAATAAGAATTCAAAACAAATTAACAACAATTCATTTACATCCCATCTATACATATCATCATCATCATCATCGTCACATCATAGAAATGTTCATCTTGCTCGTTTAATACACATCATCAAATACGTCTCATTCATTACACAAAACGTCAATGCACTCATGTTATGTCATTTAGAATGAAATGCAACCTCTTACTAATGCATGTGGTATCGAACATCCTCGTGTGATGGACACTAGGCCATCAACCCTCCCCAAAGGGAGCACATCATAAACATCATATCACTTCAATCCACACAATGGGATTGAAGCTACCAATGGACCGAAGTCCTCTCATAAAATCAATGCCATGAATGCAAGACGTAATATACATACATCATCCTCAAAACATTATAAAATTACATTCGCATTCATTATTAACAATTATCCATTATGCTCATTCATAACATCAAATACATACTCATGGGACATCATATAACACTCTCATCTTACACCATATTCCTACATCATGAAATCATACATCCTGACTCAAAGAACATCAAAAAATTCATAGTTCATCACTTAATTATTAACTCTACTCATATAGACTCCAAGACACATCATTTGACAGCTTCACAACATCATAGCAACCTAAAACATACTACCTTAAAAACAGTTTTCAAAAATAAAACATTTTTCCAAGTTTTCCAAGGCTGAGACCTCATGCTCGCTAAACGCCTACTCCCCTGACTCTTCTCGCTAAGCGACCTTCGCAATTTCTGCAGAATTTTTCTGCGATTCCAGCCTTCTCCCTTCTGCGACAACCCCCCCCCCCCCCCCCCAAACCCACAATTCAACAACATTACACCAGAAAACTCCATTAACATCGACATTCATCCTAACAACATCATCTACATCCTATACATCATTATATTCATCTAATTCATCATGAAATCATCATCAACAACACAAAATTCATAAAATCAAAAACCCTAAACTACACCACAAAACCCCCAATTCCATTCCCACATTATATTATCGAAAGGATAATACTCCCCATACCTTAATTTCGTAAGTTTTTTATAAACTCTTCGCAATTCTTCCAAACCTCAAGCCCTAGCTTCTCTTCTTCTCCAGAGCTCTTTTCCAAATGTGTGATTGTTCCAAATGATCCTTCTTTCCAACTTTTCCCTCTTTTGTCACTCTTTCCCTTATGACCTCTTTTAGTCTTTCCTTATAAAACCCTCACTTATCCTTAACCAAAAGACCATAATGCCCTCATCCTCTAATTCCTTTTATTTAATTTAATTTAATCTCAAATAATCAACTAAACCTCATATACTTAATTATTCTAATTATTATTAAAATATTAAGCTACCACAAACTTCACAAAACATCAAATAACCTCATAAAAATCAAAATTCACAAGAAAACATGTCAACATAATTAAAATCAACTTTGGGGTGTTACATTTATCATCAAGAGTTCATACACAATGATCAAAGACTATACATACAAATTAAAGACCTATCTACCTTCTAACCTTGACATATTAAGAGTTTAGTTATCCATAACCATGGAAACTTCCATTACAGGAAAGAGATGAAGAAGACAAAAGCATCAATGACAATCTCCCGACTATTCATGCACCGATTCTTCGAAAACAAGTGAAAATCTGAGTTATAGGTTTTTTCTCTCTCTAAGAAATATGAAGTGATACCCAAAAAATGACTCTTGAAACCCTTATATACATTCTGAAAAATGCAAGGCTCGCTAAGCAAGCAGTAGCTTGATAAGAGAGCATTCATTAATTGCTAAACTGTCTTTGCTCGCTAAGCGAGCTTAGGCCCTCACTTAGCGAGAAACTCCCTGGAAGTCAGTTGTAGCAGCTCGCTAGGAGCTCGCTTAGCGAGCCTGCAACAAGCTTCAAAACTTCATTTTCTTCAAAATCTTCCAATGGTGAAACCTAAAAATATAAAAACAAAAGTTAAATAAATGATACTATTAAAACACTTAAACTAAACTACGAATATGAATCGGAAACAATGGGAAAAAGCATTAGAAATCCAAATAAGCTCTTGAAAAGTGCCAAAAACTATACTACATAATAACACAAATTGGCACTTATCATTGGCCTGACAAAAAATTGACATAATTACAGTCAAACAACCATAAAGCACTTTTTAGTCTCACATTATATGATTAACAATACAAAATTCCAGGGACCACAAGCACTACCACAACAACAATAAAACATTTCTAAACCCTATACTGACACATCATAAACAAATGACCATAAAATGACACAAGGGACCATAGAATTACACATTATGTACCTTACGCAGTAATTGAACCCTTCGTGTCTCTCCTTTTGACTTGCTTCCTTCGTCATCTTCCTTTGACTTGCTTCCTTCGTCATACTCGTGCCTCTCACTTTGAACTTGTTGGAATAAATATTTTCTTTAAGATGAAAAGAGAGAAGAGAAGCTGGAACGATGTTTGGCAAAGGTGAATTAGGGAAATGAAATGAAAACTAGGGTTTATAATTTATTTTATTCCATTTTTAATCTAGTTGGAAATACTTTAGCAATTATTTTTTTATTTGGAAATTACATGTCAAATTATAATGACCTGAAATAAAATTATATAAGTCATGTCACTAAAATATAAGACACATCATCATATTTGTTAGGGGGGCTAAGAAAATGCAATGTTCAACAAACTAAAGAGACCAAAAATACAGGTTTTGTGAAAGGGGGATCATAAGTTTTAAAATATCAAACTACGGGGACTAAAAGTGCATTTAAGCCTTATATTTTTATGCACAACTTTTCTAGTTTTTTTTTTTATTTTAGGGTATTTTTATAATTATTTTTGGACATATGACACTGATATCCTTTTCATATCTACATTTTAAATTTTAAAATTTATGGTGTTACATTTTTCGCTTTTGCAAATATTGGTCAAAGAACATAGTCTAAAAAAGTGATAAATCAAATTCAAAAATATTTGCAGACTGCTTAAACCAGATATCCAGCTTAGCACCTTGAATGAATAATACATTTTGGTTTGTTGAGAAAAAGTATGTTTATAAGTTCTATTTTGATGCTTCATATATTGAATATTTTCTCTCTTTTGTCTTCCATTTTATTATTCAGATCTAGAAAAGATTGTGAATCCAGTTTTGGATGTGAAGTTAACAACAAATCCTAAGTATGTAGCAAAGCTCCGGTGATTTTATATTTGATTTTCATTTTCAGATCTACAAAATTATTATGAAAAAAAATCTTAAATTATATATAGGGTTAAATAAGTTACTTGTCCCTGTAAATATGGCCATTTTGAATTTTAGTCCCTCTAAAATTTTCCTTTAAGGTTTGGTCTTCACAAAATATTTCGTCTAAATTAAGAGTCCCTAACGTTAAACAACCCTAACGGTTGCTGATGTGGCAAGATGACTGGATTATTTATTTATTTTTGTTATTTCTTTAATTGGTTGACTGGATTAATTAATATGTTAAATTAGAAATAAAAAAGAACACAACTTATCTTATGTAACCATAATACAGTCAACTTCATCTTTTCTTCTCCTTTGTGGTCCCTTCATTAAAAAAGAACACATATTTTCTTCTTTGCACACGCTTTGCGCATAGATACTTGGACCCACCATTAAAGAACGCAACATTTGGTAGGTGGACCCATAGATACGGTAAAGTTTCCATTACTACATTTGTTTACTTCATTCAAGACTGTTTGCATTTACTTCACATGTCCCACTTGTGTTCAATTGTTTGCGTTGACTGTACCATACTTTCTATGGTTACCCATCTTTATTTGCATTGCATTATCTGATATACCCTTTTGTGGTTTCTTATGTTGTGTAGGATATGGGGTTATTTAAGGTTGTTTTTTATACAAAAAGGTCTTTTGAAAAGGATGCAGTGTTAAGATATGTAAGGGATGTGTTTGTTGTGAATGGTCAAGACAGAGATTTTTGGTCTTACTTTGAAACCTGTGACCTAATCAAGTATATGGACCCTTCCTTTAACACTAGAGCTGTGAAAATATGGTGGAAGTATGAGCATGGTAGTCTGGAAAATGATCTAAAACCATTTGTCAATGATGAAGATGCGACTATGTTAGCTGCTTATGCTGAGAATAGTCAATGTGATGTTGAGATATATACTTAGGTAAAATTAGAAAGTGGTGAGAAGACTTATATGGAGAGGTTTTTAGAGAAAGAAAAAGGGAAATAAATTGTTGAGGATGAAAAGGAGAGTGACTCAAGTGAAGATACCTTGGATGGGATTCAATTTGAGGATAGTGAAGAAGAGAGAATGCATGATTGTGATGAGGATATTGATGTAGGAGGTGGTATACACAAAGATACTGATGTTGGTGAGTCTAGTAGACAACCAAATGTTGTTGCTAGTAAACAAGGGAACAATGTAAGATTTACTACACATGAGATGTATAGAGAGCATGTGATTGAAGATGCCTATATGACTGATGAGCTTGATAGTGGGGGAGACAATGATAGTGTTGATGAAAGGCCTCAAGTGATAAGATTCAAAGAAGATGAAAAACTTAGCAAATATTTCATGTTTAAAGTGGGAATGGAATTCTCTTCCTTGAAGAAATTTAAGAAAGTTGTGTTTGAGCATAATGTGTTGAATGGTAGATAGGTGGTGTTTGCAAAGAATGATAGGAATAAGTGTAGAATTGTTTGTAAGGACAAACAAAAATGTAACTACAATGTGTTATGTAGTAGGGTTTTGAGAACCACAACATTTAGGATCAAGACATTATTTCATAAGCATAAGTGTGGTAGGAAATTCTTCAAAAAAAATACAAATGCCAAGTGGGTTTCTAGAGTGATAGTTGACAAATTGAAGAACAATTCAGGTATGAAATTGAATGAAGTGGTAGTTGATGTGAGACTGAGGTTTGCTACAGAGATAACTTGTTGCATGGCATTCAAATAAAGACAACTTGCTAGAAGGATGGTTGAAGGGGACTCAGCCAAGCAATATAGCATGCTCTGGTCCTATGCAGCTGAATTAAGGAGGGCATCAATTGGAAACACATTCAAGTTGAACATCTTTGGTATACCCCCTTCATTTGACAAATGCTATATGTGTTTTTATGGTACTAAGAAGGCCTTCAAGTTAGGTTGTAGGCCATTTATAGGCCTAGATGGTTGTCACTTAAAAAACAAATATGGTGGAATTTTGTTGATTGCTGTTAGTAGGGATGCCAATGATCAATATCTCCCACTTGCATTTGGGGTTGTAGAGACTGAAACAAGAGACAATTGGAGTTGGTTCATGAGGTTGCTACTTGATGATGGTGAATCACCAAGAGTTGTTGAAACACAAGCTAGTGGTTGTTAATGGTAAATCACCAAGAGTTGTTGAAACACAAGCTAGCCAAACTCCAACAATAGAGCCAGTACCAAAAAAGAGGGTAAGTAACCTTTACTTGTAAAGTAAGATACTTATTTTTCAAGTACTATTATTGAAAGAAATACAATGTTATACTAACTGTACATGGTAGGCCAAAGGGCACAACAAGGAAGGGAGTTCATACTAAAAAGGCCAAGACTGTAGGGTAACAAACCGAAGAAAGAGAAACTGAAGGAAGAGAAACGGAAGGGGTACAACCTGAAGGGCAACAAACTGAAGAGGTACAAACTGAAGGGCAATGAGGATGTACAATGATATTGATCCTGAAGAATTTGCTTCTTTGCTGGATGATGATGAAATCCTAGACATTCAGCCACTTAATGTGGATACCTCACCAGAAAAAGTGCCAAGACCAATACCTACTGAGCCTATACCTGCTGCACCAGTACCATATGTGCTAAGACCTAAAGTTTTCTTTGACCCAAGGCCTAAAGTGCCAAAACCAAGACCAATACCTACTACATCAGTACCATTTATGCCAAGACCTTCTGCACCAAAATCATCTGTGACAATACCTGTTGCACCAAAACCTGTCGTTTCAAGACCTACGATGAGTGACCCTGTCAGTTTGATACATGTTACTATTGTATTTTGTTTCAACCCCTACATGTGTATTGTATTGCTAACTACTTTCTCATATAATGGGTGAAGGCAATGTTATCTCCAACGAAGAAAGGAAAGAAGAAGGTTGCAATTGAGAAAACACAAAGTGACAAACTTAGGACACTTAAGACTCGTAATATTGTGGGACCAAGCAGGGCTGCAGAAGATCCATTGGTCATTCATGAGGAGGATGAAAGTGTTGGGAGTACAACCTCTAAGAAGAGTTGGGATGACATTAAGAGGAGCCTAAATCAATGAAGACTAGTGTGTTATGGAGCATATGTGTTTTGATTTGGTTTTATGTAATATGAACCTTAGTAGTATTTGTATGAACTTATGTGTTGTCTTTTAGTTTTATGTAATATGCACTACTGTATGAACTTATGTATTTCTATGAACTTATGTATTCCTTATGTATTAACTTATGTTACTATCTAGCCATTCCCATAAAAAAAATTGTTTTCATGTGTAATTATTACTTAAAGTATTGCATCAATAATCAACTTAACTACAACACATACATGTAATTAACAAGGTCACTCCATTTCATTGCATAAAAGAAAGTACATCACAACACTGCAGAACAACATCATCTTCATTTCCTTACATAAAAAACCATCAACACCTAGTACTTGCTTACATAAAACAACATCAACACCTACATTTAATAACAAAATATACATTGAACAAAAATGAGATAACAAGACAAAACATCTTCAATCTTCCATAATATGTCTTTGTTTTCAGCTTGCTCTTCAAGATCTTGTTCTTCTTCCTTGTTTCCTCAACAATGGACTTCATATACCCAATAGAGGCCATGACTTCCAAATCTGAGTTTGTACAACTTGAATCATCATTCTCAGATTTTTCTGCAAAATCATCATCCCATATGAAAAGATTACAAGTATCAGCATTCCTCCAATTCAGACATCTCCAAAATAACCTTCCATTGTTCGGTCCCTTTTTGCAATGATATGAAACCATACGAAATTGACAACCACAATATTTCCCACATCTTGATTTTACGGAAGCAGAAGACATTGGAGGACGAAAAGGGTGGTAGAAAGAAGATGAAGAGACGAAAATGGTGGAGCACACAGACGAAAATGGTTGAGAAAGAAGGATGAGGCACAGGAGAATTAGGTTTGAAATGAAAAGGGGAAACACCTTTTTTATTGAAACATTTACACGCTGGCTACAAAAATAAATAACAAAAATAAATAAATAATCCAATCATCCTGCCACATCAGCAACCGTTAGGGTTATTTAATGTCAGAGACTCTTAATTGAGACGAAATATTTTGTGAGGACCAAACCTTAAAGAAAAATTTTAGAGGGACTAAAATTCAAAATGGCCATATTTACAGGGACCAATAACTTATTTAACCCTTATATATATATATATATATATATATATATATATATATATATATATATATATATATATATATGTGTGTGTGTGTGTATGTATAATGTTTTTTTTATTCTTAGGTGGTCATGCTTTGAAAATAAAAGATGATGGAAGGGCATGAAAATCCAATAACTACAAAAGCAAGTAGTAATGCATAAGAAATAATAATACTTTTATAATTTGAGAAATGGGATTTATATGGTTTTCATCAAACTCATGTACATTCATTTCAATCATATTCTGATTGTTATTTTTTTTATCATTATGATTATGATAATGCCCATTTTAAAAGCTTCCTTTATAATAACATGTGTTGGTTTCTAAAATAACAATAGACCATATGAATGGAAAGGAGAGAAATGACACCAATGATCATCCATTTAGCTAGTAATTATCTGAATTCAAAAGTTTTGAGGGTTCAACTTTTAAAATATTGTGAGATATTGGATCGAACTCTAGTTTTGGCATGTCATCGAAGTTTGCTCACATGTTGATGTCGAAGTAATGCATGTTGTAGTCGAAGTTTGTTCTAACATGCACCAGTCAATATTACTAGGTTTGTTAGCATGTTGAATTGGGCCTTGCTTGTAAGCCCAATTGTTTAAGTTAGCTTGTACCCTAAGTTAGCTTATAAAGGTTAATTGTTGAAAAGCTCATTAAGTTAGTATGTAAGTTTTCTTATAAATAGCATACTAGTATCTCATCTTGAATAAGGAAAAGTAGGAAGATAAAATCCTAATTCAAAAGTGTGAGGGTTATTTGTTATTATTGTATACTTGTAATCTTTTTTTAAGAGAAATGAAAGAATAACAGTTTATAACCAAATATTTATTGTTATCCTTGTATTTTTTTCATAAACCCCAACCCTTATGGATTTCTTGTTGATCAAGGAACCAATTATATTTTATTTTTAGGGCATCCGATTTCACAACAAATTGGTGCAGTGAGCATGGAAAAGATGCCTTCAACAAAGTATGAGATGAAAAGTTCATCGGGGTGAACGATTTCGGTTTGTGGAACTTGAAGATGATAGCCCTACTAGTTCAGCAGGGTTGTTTGGAAGCATTGAAGGGAGCGACAACCATAAATGATGCATTGACGGAAACTAAAACGAAGACCATGATAGAGAAAGCCCATAATGCTATATTGTTGAGCCTTGGTCATAAGATTCTTCGACAGGTATCAAAGGAGACGATTGCGTCGGGGTTATGGTTAAAACTTGAAAGTTTGTAAATGACCAAATCGTTGGTGAATCGACTCTACCTGAAGCAAGTTTTGTATTCATTCAAGATGAGTGAAGACAAAGTGTTGGCTAAGTAGTTGGATATGTTCAACAAGATGATTCTTGATCTTGAAAATATTGATGTGAAGATCGATGATGAAGATTAAGCTTTGTTGTTGTTATGCGTTTTACCCAGATCACATGCTCACTTCAAAAAAACTCAATTGTATGGAAGGGAGACTCTCACCTTTGAAGATGTTCAATTTGTCTTGTACTCTAAGGACTTCAACGAATGAAAGGATCATGAACCTTCGACGGTTGGTGAAGGTTTGGTCGTTAAGGGGAAATTATTATAAAAGGATAGTAAGTTTGACAAGAAGAAAGGTAAAAATCAGCAGAAGTCTTATAGTGGTGAGACATTTGATATTCAACGCTATCATTGTAAGAAGGATGATCACACAAGAAAGGTGTGCACTGAACGCCTGAAAGATCATGGAGGTAAGGATAATGGAAACACACCCATTGTTCAAGATGATTTCGACTCATTTGATGTTATTGTTGTTTCAAGTGGTGACTTAAGAAAGGAGTGAATTATGGATTTAGGTTGCACTTGGCACATGACTCCAAACAAAGATTTGTTCAAGGAGTTATATGATCAAGATGGTGGATCGATGTTGCTAAGAAACAACAAAGCTTGCAAAATTGCAGGTATTGGATTTGTGAGATTCAAGTTCCATGATGAGTCAATAAGGCTATTGACTAAAGTCAAGTATGTACCTAATTTGAAGAGAAATTTGATTTCTCTTGGTGAATTATGCAAGAGGGAATATGTCTTTCAATGAGAGAAAAATATCCTAAGAGTCACGAAAGGGTCAAATGAAGTCTTGAGAGGCGTGAAGAAACAAGGCTTGTATACCCTTGAGGCTGAAGTTATAAGTGGTTTGACAAATGTTGCATCCACAAAATTGTTGTCGAAGATAGAAACATGGCACATGATATTGGACCATGTCAATGAAAGGGGTATGGTCGAATTAGGGAAACAAAATATGCTTGGTGGAGACAAAGTCAAAAAGCTTAAATTTTGTGAACCCCCTGTGTACTTGGAAAATCTTGGAGAGTGAAGTTCAACAAAGGCAAACAAAGAACACATAGATTCCTTGATTACATCTATGTTGATCTTTGGGGGCCTGCAAGGTGTCCATTACATTCAGGAGCAAGGTATTTCCTATCCATAGTTGATGATTATTCCAGAAAGTTATGAGTATTCATCCAGAAGACTAAGGATGAAACTTTTGAGAATTTCAAAAGTTGGAAGACTCTGGTAAAAAAATCAGACTGTAAAATGGTCAAGAGGTTGAGAACTGACAATGGCCTTGAATTTTGCAATGAGGCATTTGACAATTTTTGTGATGCCTCTGGTATTGAAAGGCACAAAACTACTGCAGGTACTCCATAGCAAAATGGTTTGGCGGAAAGGTCTAATCGAACTATTTTGGAAAGAGTTAGATGCATGTTGACTAGTGTTGGATTAAAAAAGGTGTTTTGGGTTGAGGATGCTTCGACAACAACATATCTAATAAACAGATGTCCTTCGACTGTGTTAGATATGAAGACACCTGAAGAAGTTTGGTCGGGACATCCACCAGATCTCGATAATCTAAGAGTATTTGGCTGCATGGCCTATGCTCACATTATGCACGACAAGGTCGAAGCTAGAGCTCTCAAATGCTCCACTACGCCAAAAATAGCTTTTCGCAACGCAACAAAGACAACACTTTTAGGAATAAGCGCTCTTATATGTTTTTAAATAAAAAAGCTAAAAAAAACGCTTTTAAAGGGTCACCTTAGAAAGCGCTGCTAAAGGCCTTAAGCTGACCCAGTCTTTGAAAGCACTTTCTAGAAAGCGCTGCTAAAGGACACATCTTAGAAAGTATTTTCTAAAAGCGCTGCTATAAGACAATGAATAGAAAGTGCTTTTAGTGAAAACCCTAAAAATAACAAAAAAGGGGGGTCGAACCCACGCCCTTGAGGTAGGGAAAGACATTATACAAGCACATTAACCACTAGGGTGGTGATACATCCATTAATTAAAATAAAAAGATAAATATATGGGGTACCTGAAAAGAATATTATTATTTTTCATATTTTTTATATTATTTTTCAATTAATTATTTAAACACTCAAAATAAATCATTTTTGAATAATTTTTTGCACATAATTAATTCATACATTCAAAATATTATTCTTACAAAAATAACAAAAAAAATATTATTATTTGATTAATTTTAAATATTTTAAAGAATTTCTTTTTATTTTGTTTCAAAACATTTTAAATAAATTATTTTCATCAATTTCTTCAAACAAAGTTTTCACATCATGATACAAATAACATGTGACTTTTCATTCATACATTCAAAATATTATTTTCACAAAAATAACAAATAAATATTATTATTTAATTAATTTTAAATATTTTAAAGAAATTCTTTTTATTTTGTTTCGAAACATTTTAAATAAATTATTTTCATCAATTTCTTCAAACAAATAAATTTTCACATCATCATACAAATAACATATGACTCTTCATTCATACATTCAAAATATTATTTTCACAAAAATAATATAAAAAATATATAATTATTTGATTAATTTTAAATATTTTAAAGAAATTCTTTTTATTTTGTTTCAAAACATTTTAAATAAATCATTTTCATCAATTTCTTCAAACAAAGAAATTTTCACATCACCATACAAATAACATATGACTTTTCATTCATACATTCAAAATATTATTTGTTTTTAAATAACAAAAGGTATTATTATTTGATTAATTTTAAATATTTTAAAGAAATTCTTTTTATTTTGTTTCAAAACATTTTAAATAAATTATTTTCATCATTTTCTTCAAACAAAGAAATTTTCACATCACCATACAAATAACATATGATTTTTCATTTATACATTCAAAATATTATTTTCACAAAAATAACAAAAAAAATATCATTATTTGATTAATTTTAAATATTTTAAAGAAAATATTTTTATTTTGTTTCAAAATATTTTAAATAAATTATCTTCATCAATTTCTTCAAACAAAGAAATTTTCACATCATCATACAAATAACATATGACTTTTCATTCATACATTTAAAATATTATTTTCACAAAAATAACAAAAAAATATTATTATTTGATTAATTTTAAATATTTTAAAGAAATTCTTTAAAATATTTAAAATTATTAAATAATAATATATATTTTTTGTTATTTTGGTGAAAATAATATTTTGAATGTATGAATGAATTATGTGAAAATAATTATTCAAAAATGATTTATTTTGAGTGTTTAAATAGTTAATTATAAAATAATATTAAAAATATTAAAAATAATATATATATATATATATATATATATATATATATATATATATATATATGTATGTATGTATGTATATGTGTGTGTGTGTGTATATATATATATATATATATATATATATATATATATATATATATATATATATATATATATATATATATCTTTGTATTTTAATTAATGGATGTATCACTACCCCATTGGTTAATGCACTTGTACAAGGTCATTCCTTACCTTAAGGGCGTGGATTCGACCTCTTTTATCATTTTTGTGATTTTTGATGTTTTTTCATATAATTACTGCGCTTTTTGAAGCCACCATAAGAAAGTGTTTTCTAAGCAAAGCGCTATTATAGGTAGCCCTTAAGAAAGCACTTTAGAAAAAGCGCTCTCTAAGGTCAATTATTAATTAAAATATTAAACTTTCAAAAACCCTACTATTCATTTCTAATCATTTTATTGCATTCTTCTTTTGCTTTTCCGACCGTTTCTCTTGCATTTCATTCAAGCTTTCGTGATTGAGTACAAGCTTTCAGAAACCCTATTATACATTACATTGGTGCTTTCGTTTCGTGAATTTGCTCGCGTTTTGTTTCGTGAAGTTGCCTGTGTGAAGAAAAAGAAGAGGTACATCGTTTTGTTTTCGTTTCTTGTTGTTATACATTGTTGTTGTTGTTGTTCTTTTGGTTGTTGTTGTTGTTGTTCTTGCGGATGTTGTGAAGGAGGAAAAACATAAGAAATGAGGGTTTGAATTGAGGTTTTTAAAATTAAATCAAACAACACAGTTGATTTATCCTGGTTCATTTGAACTCAAACTACATCCAGTCCACCCGCCAAGGTGATTTCGCCTCTCTCAAAGATGTCTTAATCCACTAATCAGTAAATGATTACAAGCATGATGACCTACTGTCAAAGTCTTCTCGAGTCTACTGACTACACTTAGTCACTCAAGGAATATTGAATTGTTTACAATGAGAGTGTAACAAAAATTGCTTCTAGAAAGCAGTTATCAAAACTATGATATTTTTTACAAATTGATAATACAATATTTATGAAATTTAGATTTTAGACTTGTATGCGCGCGTGAGAGTTGTTGTTCCAAAAATCTTCAGTGGACTCCTTATATAGATTTGTTGAAAAGGATTTGTTGCAGACAACTTTGTTTATTTTTGGATAATGATAATAGTCATTACGAGTTTCCAAAAATATAGATCTTGTCTAGAGCCGTTAATGTTGTATCTTCAATAAATGTGTCTGATTCTAAGAATTGGAACTTGCATTTTGTGTATCAGAGTTTGTGTGCTACGTAACTCGTCTGAGCGTTGATGAATAAGATCCTCTTAGAGTCTTTTACCAGATCTTCTTTTAGTAGAATATTTCGCTC
Organism: Lathyrus aphaca; assembly: GCA_963966055.1. NCBI lineage: Eukaryota > Viridiplantae > Streptophyta > Magnoliopsida > Fabales > Fabaceae > Lathyrus > Lathyrus aphaca. Next base: position 67,619,097 of record OZ014525.1, on the reverse strand, counting down.
TTGTGTAGAAGATATTGCTTCAAAATTTCTTTCACTTCAAGAGAACTTCTAATCCTGCATATAAAGAAATTAATATTTTTAGGTAGCATATTTTGTTCTTAAAATATTTGTTATCTTCAAAACTTATTTAGAGAGATGGTAGAATCAAAAATCTTGTTCTAACAATCTCCCCCTTTTTGATGATGACAAAACTTTATATTTTGAGAAAATTAATTTAAGAACAAAAGGTAATGGAGAAACTCCCTTTGAGGTGCTTTGAAATGATCCTTCAGAATTTACTATGAGAAGTTCTTATAATAGAAGCCCCCCCTGAGTTGAAGACTTATCCTATTCTTAAACATCAATGAAATTTATCAGAGTTTTAGGATGTTTGAGGCTTAGTTTTGGTGAGCTGTTATTAATAAAAATATTTTACGTTCTCCCCCTTTTTGTCATTATTCAAAAAGTAAAGTAAACAGAAAAAAAATCAGAACAGAAATAGACAAACACAAAGAAGATTTCATTAATCAGAATACTCAGATAAGCACATAACAGGATAAAAACATCAAAACATAGAAAAAATTAAACACTAAGGTTGTGGAGGTAGTCTTGTGAACAATGCCTCCAGAAGATTCTTGATCTGAGAGGTAGACTCTACCTGTTGACCAATCATGTTCTTGAGTTTGTTGTTTGTTTCGTATTGCTTATCCAATCTGATTTTCACAACTTCATTTTCTTTCTTAGTTCTTCCAGAGTTTTCAAAACCAAAGAAGATGGAGAAGTTTCTTCAGCAGAAGTAGCTACTTGATCAGGACTTGGTGCAGGAGTTTCCGAAGGTGACATAGTAACAACTTTCCCTTTGTCTTCAGAAAATGCAACAATGATCTGAAGTTCAAAAGATGATTCCTTTGGTTTTGTCCAAGGTTCAGTGTCTAGAAGATGAAGAGTCTTCTTCTCCTAGCAACTAATAACTTCTTCCTTAAAAGTGCTCAATTTCTCGCAGAAGTTTTGCTGAGCAATATCATAACAGATATCCTTCAACTTCTTGGACTCAGAGTTGAACCATTTTCTGAATTTGGTCCAAAGGTGATCAGATGCTACAGGGTCCAGATTGTCTGCACAAGTATTCTTCAAGTTGTCTACTCAGTTTTTCATATCTACTTCGAAAGCCAGTAATAAGACACCAATATTTGTTTTGGTTGGTTTGGGTTTGGGTTTTAGAATTGCTATTTTCTTAGAAGTAAATGCTAGTTTTTGTAGGACTTCAATATCAATTATGGTTTTGAGTGGATCTTCTGGATCGTCAGTAGGAGTGGGAGTATCTGGAATGGTGATAATGGTGGGAGATCTAGGAGGGGATTCATAAGAGGATAATGATTCTTCTGGTAGTGTGGGGATGTCAAAGATAAGTCTAGGTAGGGATGAATTTAGAGGATAGTTAATACCAGGAATTGTTTGAGGGGTGGTAGGTAGTGGTGAATTAGTAGTGTTGGATTGAGAGGCTTTAAGGTATGGTGGAAATTGATCAATGTCAGAAAGAACTTGTTGAAGTTCTGAGTGAGTTTCAACAAAAGAAGTGGTGTTTAGGTCAAAGGGAGGAGTTGGGTCAATGGGCATGTCAAAATCATCCAAAGTTTGTGGTGAATGATGTTTAGAGGGTCTTGGAGAGGGTGAGGGGTTTTCAGGTTAAATAGTTTCAAGTTGAATGGTTTCAGGTTAGATGGTTGTAGGTTGTGGAGTTTCAGAAGGTTGAGGAATATCAGAAGTAGGTATTTCAGAGGTTGGGGCTTCAGGCGTAGTGGGATTTGAAGAAACAGGGATATCAGAAGGTGGGATATCAGAAGGAGGATTTTCTGGTGGGGGAAGTTCAGATGAAGATGTTATTACTGACTCAACAATAGAGACAAAAGCTGAAGAGTTACCTTTCTTTTTGGAAACCTTTGGTGTCTTCTTAGAAGTTCCCTCATAAGTTTTCCTTTTCTTTGTCTTCTTCAGAACAACTTCTGGAGCGGGTCTTCGAAGATCTTCTGGATTGAACCCAGGACCAGTTCCATCTTGTTTACACGATTTCAGATATCTGACGATGATTTCTGGATGTGTATCAGCAGAGAACAGAGGAAAATCCTTTAGAGGAATCTTCCTTGTAGTGATTACTTCCCTTGAGTGCAAAATAGGATCCTTCTTGATTGTATCTATGAACTTCATTTTCTTAAGATTCTTTGCATTGAGTGGTTTTCCAGAAATAACTTCCAGATCATCAACTTGTTGGGCTTCAATCAGATGTTCTACCATTTTGTTCTCTGTTAGAATATCTCAAATTATCCTTCCTAGAGGAATCCAATCTCTTTTGGTTTTCTTATCTTTTCTTGTTTCTTTGACACTGTTCTTCAGATGATTGAATAGGTTATGAGCAAGGTTGATTTTCATGTTTGTTGAGATAAAGTAGATAAGATATTGTTGATCCAGGTTGATGTAATCTGGAGAGCTTGTGGGTTTTCTGTGACTAATACAACCCATAATTATCTTAGCCGATATTCTCTGATGATCCTTGAGAACCTTATTCTTGTTAGAATGTTGCACAAAAGTAAAGATTTATCTAGACACTAGAGTTAGGTAAGAACTTTTGTCTATGTCGCTGCATTTGATCCCATTTCCATCAAATTCAACAAGTTTTGCAATAAGATCTTCAGTGATGATGATCTTCTTCCCCATGACATAAGAAGTAACTTGATTGTTTGAAGCCGAAGCAAAAATCTAGAACTCTTTAACCAACTTAGGGAATATGCGACCCATAAGACGATCAAAGTATTTTGTCCATCCTTGAAAGTTAACTTCAGGAGTAATATCATAACCATTCTCCTTCATGCTTTCAAAATCAACGAACAGTTCATAGAGAACTTCTAGTTTGTCAACAATAGTAAGAAGAGTTTTGACTGGAGTGGCATGGATGTCTTCTGAAGCTTGAGTTGCAAAAGCTTGTTGAGAAGATGAAGATGGTCGAACTTGATTTGAGGATGAGGTCATTGTTCACAAGAAAAAGTTTGATAGCAAATGCAGAGAGCAAGAGAATAAGCAACAAGAGAGGAGTGATAGTGAATGTGAGAGGTGAAAAGTGTTTGTGGGGTGAAAGTGATCACATATATATATAGTATTTGTAACGGTAAAAAAATACAATTAGTGGAAACATTTAATAACAAAACATGATGATTAACAACATTTAATGAATTCTGACAAGGGGAAGGCATAAATGATTCAGGAATAGTTACCAATATGACTAGCGCCTCAACTTTGCATGTTTTGTCCTCTCTTAGAGTTTTAAAACGTAGTCATATTCAGAAGTCACTTCGAGCTTCATTGTCAGATGTTGATGTAATGATCTGCATGTTCTTTCCTTGACACAAAAGGTTCTAAGATGCAAACAGTCAGATCTTCTATAGAGATTCTGATACAATTCTCCTTCTATCTTCAGAAGAAGTATTAATAAAAAGAATAAATAAAGAAATTCTGAGAGATAAGAATATAGAATTAACATGTTCATTCTTGACATAATTCCATACTGAGATGTTTTAGAATGAAATTAAATTTATCCTCAGTAAGGGATTTTGTAAGAATATCAGACCACTGATGGTCCGTGTCTATGAATTTTAAAAATAGATTTCCATTCTGACTATAGTCCCTAATGAAGTGATGTTTAACTTCTATATGTTTAGCTCTAGAATGTAAAATATGATTTTTTAGAAAGACAGGTAGCAGAAGTATTATCAGAAAGTATAGGGATGTTACTTTCGTAGATGTTGAAATCCTCAAGTTGGTTCTTCATCCAGAGCATTTGAGTACTGCATCCAGCTGCTGCTATGTATTCAGCTTCAGGAGTTGAAAGTGTAATTGTTGATTGTCTTTTGTTGGACCAAGAGATTAAGTTGCCTCCCAAAAATTGGCAACTTCTAGAAATACTTTTTCTTTCTGTTTTATCTCCAGCAAAATCTGCACCGCAGTACCCTACACGTTTTTATTCTCTGGATTTTCTATAGCAAAAACCAAGATTAGTAGTACCTTTCAGATATTTGAAAATTCTCTTAACAACTGTTAAATGAGATTCTCTAGGATCTTATTAGAATCTAGCATAAAGGCAAACACTATATAGAATATCAGGTCTTGAGGCAGTTAAGTAAAGGAGAGAGAGCCAATCATACCTCTATGGATCTTTTGATCTACTTTCTTACTTACCTTTTTCTTTTCCAAAATACACATAAAATGCATTGGAGTTTTAGAAATTTTACTTTCTGACATGTCGAATTTCTTCAGAAGTTCTTTTACATATTTGCTCTAATGAATGTAGGTTCCTTCTGATGTTTGATTGATTTGGATTCCCAAAAAGAACTTCAATTCTCCCATTAAGCTCATTTCAAATTCTGCATACATAGTCTTAGCATATTCCTTGCCCAAAGAGCTTTTAGAATATCCAAATATTATATCATCTACGTAAATTTTACAAATCAGAATATTATTTTTAAATGTTTTACAGAAAAGAGTTGTGTCCACCTTCCCTCTGGTAAACTTATTTTCTAAAAGAAAATTACTTAATCTTTCATACCAAGCTCTGGGAGCTTGTTTCAGATAATATAAATATTTTTTAAGTTTATAAACATGTTTTGGATATTTATTGTTTTCAAAACCCGGGGGTTGGTGCATATAAAATTCTTCATCAATGTTACCATTTAAAAACACACTCTTGACATCCATCTGATAGAGAGTGATGTCATGATTTACTACAAAGTGTAACATGGTGGGAGAACTGACTTTCTATTTATTTTGCGGATAGCAAGAGTCGCCACCGACTTTTATTTTTTCCATATGGAAAGGGCATAAAAGAACAGGAAAAACCTATTTTTAAAGACTTGAGTTCGGGGGATAGGTTATATAAAGGGAAGGTGTAAGCACCCTTTATATCCATGGTTATCCATGGGCTCTTAGTTACTTAGCTCACTTATTCGTTTGAAAAAAGAAAGTGTAGTGTGTTTATAAATTAGTCTAAGTACTTTGTAATGATCCTCGTATGGATGTATACAAAGCCTTGTTTTTGAAGATATTTGAAAAAAGTGAGGTGTGAAAAGTATTTTTGAAATAGGGCAAGTAACTAAGAGGTACCTACCCTAGACTAGTCTTTCATGTTCTTATATTTTCTTTCAAGGGTAAGACTATCCCTATTATTAAGGAATAGGTAGTCATTACCTTGGATTTGTTAAGGGACGGGCGTAGGGTCATCGTATGGTCAATGAAGACAATTGTAGGATGTCTTTAGCAATTTGGGAGGGACTATCATCTTTTAATCTGAAGGGATAAGATCAATTAGACAACACCGTAGGCAACATCGTAGGGACTTGATCTTTTAACCGAAGGGAGGGACAATATGATTTATTTCCTGGAGAGACTTTGCTTAAGACACCCTACTTTCGAGGGACTTGACCATTTATTTTAAGGCAGCCAAGAGGGATAACCCTAGGAGGTGCAGACAGCGATCTTAGATCGACTTACGTGTGTGAGTGATTATTTTAAATATTTATTCTTTTAATTAATTCTCTAATTCCAATTAATTGCAATTATGTTTCCATTCCTTATTTACTAACCACACAAATAAAATAAAATAAATAAAATGCGGAAAAACAGTAAATCCTACGGTATTACATCGCTTTGGGCAGATACATAATTATATAAGCATAAAAATAAATTACAATAATGATAACCTATACAATTTTCTAATAAATTTAAGTAAAGTAAATAAGCAAAGGATATTATAAAATAACAATAAATAATTAAATTCTTTATGAAATTAGGGTTAGAATAAAAATTAGGGTTATTTTTAGAATTAATGAAAAAAAGTTTCTAAAGTACCAATTAAAAAAACATTAATTACTAATTATTGATTCATTTACAAATTAACTAAATAAAAAAAAATATATTAAATGAATAATAAAATCATGATTATTTTGAGAAATATTTATAAGAATTTCAATTAATAGTTAAATCTTAAAAGGTAATCAAATTAAAAAAAAACATCAATTTATTTTATTTACATGAAATTAAATATTATTATTACCAATCTTTATTTTAAAAAAAAGTGATAAATTTAAAATACTTAACTAACTTAAAAATAAAAGAATTTTAAAAATATAAATTAGAGAAAATAAGTTAATTAGAACTAATAGTGAAAAGAAATAGATAAAACAAAAAAATGCATAAAAAATACCAAAATACATGGGGTGGGATTTGAACCCACGCCCTTGGCTTTCCATGCTTTAATCCCACATCCTTACCATCAGGTCAAGCGTGTAGTTTGCTAATGGAATGACCAACAAATATTATATGAAAAAACTGAAAAAGAAAACAAATTATAAAAAAAATGGGGGACCTGGGAATCGAACCCGTCCCCCCAAGCTCTCCAATGTATAGTCTCAGCCACTGGGACACACGCTTGTGTGTGCTAATGAAATAGGAACAAAAATATATAAAATAAATCTATTTTTCAAAATTGCAAATTCGCGCCAAGAGTCATCTTATTCATTGGTCCGTCTGGTTTACTTTTAGTGACATTTTTTCGTCACTAAAGGTTCTAGTGACAGTTTTTGTTCGTCACTAGAAGACCTGCACATCACAAAATGTTAGAGACACCATATAAATTCATTCTAATGATGTAGACCTATCAAAAGAGGTCATGTGAGTCTCATGGAAACATCAATTTGTCCTTAAATCGCTTCTTCAAGAAGTTCCTAATTTCAACTTCAAGAACCCTAAAAATGACATATCCATAAACCTGCGCAAAAAACTCAATCAACCAGCCCATAAACATTTTAATCATCATTCTAAACAATATTACATAATCAAATTGAAGTTAGAACGCGCGTATAATCGAAATCGAATTTCAAGAAAAAACAAGAACAAGTGCAATCGGTTTATGCAAATTCATGATGCTTTGATGATATAAATGATTGGGATACGTTCACTGAGTATTAAGGAATCTATAACAACCTTTAAATTGCCTTGAAACAACCTCAAATGCCAAAACCGAAAATTTGTTTTTTTGAAAAAAATTTGAAGTTGGAAAACCTCTTTTTGATCTGGAAAACTCGTGCCTCTTGCTTTGGTCTTGTTGTGTACATATAGGGAAGTGATATTAGGTCAACAATTTTGGGCCTTGTGATATGTTTTGGTGTTACTTGAGTGTGAAGAAAGCCATGGTCATAAATGTGAGAAAAATCAAATATTTTCATACCTCAAAGGTTTTGCACGAAATTTGATCTTCTTAATCAACATTAAATGATATATCAATCATTCTAGAACAAAAATCAAATTTTTTTATTTGACTTTTTGTATTTTATTTTCATTAAAATTGAATTTTATTAAATAAAATCCAAAATAATAAAATATAAAATATAAAAATCTGGAAAAAAATGATCATTGGGTCGGGCTTGATGTTATTGTGAAGATTGGATTGCAATTTCATGGGCCCATTTGGAGAAAATTGGATTTGAGACCCTTTTTGCTCAATGCACCATTTGAAAATTTCCCAACTTTGACAAGGCATAAATCCCTCAATTTTAAGGCTATGAGAGTGATCTTGGACTTTTTGGAAAGCTTAGAGAGTCCTCAAACAAACCTATTTGGTCTCATGTCCATATCTTATACCATTTTCAAATTATGCTCTTTGGAAAAAGTTGACTTTTTGTTGACTTTTAAAAGGACCTATAATGTCTTAGCTCATACCTTCCAAATGAAGCATTTTTAGACTTGGCTTGTGACACACAAAGTTGTAGAGAATTCAATTTCCTTCAAAATGAGATTTGGATGGGAAATTTTTGATGAAGCATGTGAAAGTTATGGCTGGTCAAAGTTCAGTTGACTTTTCCTATGAAAACCCTAATTTAGAAACTCCTGATTCTTGATGATCTGAAATCTCCTTGATGAATCATGATAAACCCATGATAAAATGATGAATTTTACTTTATAACCTTGATGTTGGCAAAAAATATTGAAGTTTGACTTTAATTTGACCCCAGTTGACCTTAGTTTGACTTTTTAATCAACTTGACTTATTTTTGCATATTTGATCATATGATTGGTCAAACTTATTGGGAAAACTCTGAAACTTGACATAGGGATTCTTGAAGTCATGTGGGATGTTATTAAGCTCACTTTAGGTCTTGGAAGTCCATTTAGCTTAGATAAACTCAAAACCCTAGTTGTGGATCCATTGCTTAGGAGGAGGCTTTGTCTGAGGGAACTCTCAAACTTTTTGACCAATTGTGAACTTTGTGAACCTTGAGAGAACTCTAGGGAAATATTGCTTTGATTGTGGGATGGAAAAGTTTGGGTTACAACACAAAGGAAATTAAAATTTTGATAGATTCTAACCTGACGACTGGTGCAAAGGTTTATGTATAGTCTATTCCCTCTTGCTAACTATAACCTTGTGCAACCAGTCGTGCTTTGTTTCTGACAACTTCACATTGTTCATTGAGTTTGTTTCTGAAGACCCGTTTGGTTCTAATGATGTTGAATCCTCTAGGTCTAGGAACTAGATCCCATGCTTCATTTATGGTGAATTGATTTAGTTCTTCCTGCATTGCAAGTATCCAATCATTTTCTGAGAGAGCTTCGTCAATAGAAGTAGGCTCAATCAGCGAGACTAATCCCATTAGAGATTCTTCAGAGTTTCTGAAAGAGGATATTGTTCTGATTGAATCATCTTTCTTTCCCAAGATTTTATCTTTTGGATGATTCAACGTGTTTCTGGATTGTCTCTTCTGAGTAGGTTCTTCAGAACTTGTTGTGGTAGTTATGTTATCTTTTTTTGTAGATGGTTGTTCTTCAGATGTTCTGGATTCAGTAATTTGAACTTCTATATCTGCAAGAGATTCATTCTGCTTTGGCTTTTCAAGACCAAGCTTATCATCAAATCTGACACAAATGGACTCCATCACAATTCGTGTTTTTGTATTGTATACTCTGTATCATTTCGAACGTTCAAAGTATCCTAACATGAAACATTTTTGTGCCGTAGAATTAAATTTGTTCAGAGGATCATTAGTATTCAGAATAAAACACGTGTATCTAAAAGGATGAAAATATGAAATGTTGGGCTTTCTGGTCTTCCACAATTCATAAGGAGTTTTTTCCATAATAGGTCTTATAGAGATTCTATTATGAATATAACACGTTGTATTTACTGCTTCTGCCCAAAAGTGTTTAGCCATGTTAGTCTAATTGATCATTGTTTTGGCCATCTTTTGTAATGTAATGTTCTTACGTTCTACAACTCCATTTTGTTATGGAGTTCTAGGACAAGAATAATTATGAGAGATTTCGTTTTCATTCAAAAATAATTCTAATTTTTTGTTTTCAAATTCTTCACCATGATCACTTCTGACTTTTACAATTCTAAACTCTTTTTCATTTTGAACTTGTTTGTAGGAGTTAGAAAATACATAGATTGACTCATCCTTGTGTCTAAGGAACTTTACCCATGTTCATCTGCTATAGTAATCTACGATCACTAATCCATACTTCTTACCACTAATTGAGGCAGTTTTCACTGGGCCAAACAAATCAATGTGTAGAAGTTCTAATGGTCTAGAGGAAGAAATACCATTTTTTTATTTGAAAGCAGATTTAGCAAATTTGCCTTTCTGACATGCTTCACATATAGATTTTGAGTTGAACTTCAAATTTGGAAGTCCTCTGACCAGATTGAGTTTGTTAATATGGGATAATCTTCTCATATTAACATGTCTCAATCTTCTGTTCCAGACCCATTGCTCATTGTTAATAAACATAAGACATTTTACATTTTGACTTTTTAGTTCAGAGAGTTTTATTTTATAGATGTTGTTCTTTCTCTTCCCATTAAAGAGGATTGTTCTATCTTTCTGACTAACAACTTTACAAAACTTTTGATTAAAGATTATATCATAATCGTTATCACTTAATTGACTTATTGATAACAAGTTATGCATATATTCTTCTACTAACAAAATATTAGCGATATAGGGAAGAGTATCGTTACCAACAGTTCCAGAGCCAATGATTTTTCCTTTTTGATTTCCTCCAAAACCTACGTAGCCTCCAACTTTAATCTCGAGACTTTGTAACATATGCTTTCTTCCCGTCATGTGCCGCGAGCATCCAGAGTCCAGGTACCAAGGTTGGTGTTTCAATCTTGCTGTTAAAGACATCTGCAACATACACAATTTTGTCCTTGGGTACCCATATCTTTCTGGGTCCTTGTTTGTTAGAACTTACAAACTTCTGATTGAGTTTGAATTTCTCAACAGAATTTGTAGAACAAGATGACTCACTAGTATATTTTAAATCATGATTGTTTCCATATGTGAAGTGAGAATTTAAAGGTGTGTTGACTTTTATAATCATGTCATCAACTTGTTTAAATTTATGTGGTGTTTCTCCTATAGGTTTAACATATCTTATGCCTTTTCTACTATTTCTACTAACTCCATAGATCATTGGGAAAATTTTGCTTCTATCTATGTTTTTAGATATAAATTTTTGAAAACTATGATCATATTGTTTTATGATACTATCAGAACTAGATGAACCTTCAGATTCTGATTCTTTCTGAGCTTTATGTTTTTCAAAAGACTTTTCAAGTTTTAAAATGTTTTCTTTAAGCTCAGAGTTTTCTGCTTTTAGTTTCCTAGTTTCCTCAGATTTAGATACTAGACCTTGTTTCAGGTTTTTGTATTTGAATTGGAGTTTCTGATATTTTTCAAGAATTTTTGAGAGACTATCTTCTAATTACTTTCTAGAAAGTTTAGAAAATACCTCTTTTGTTTCTGAATTTGATTTTGATTCTGATGAGTTGGTATCTTCTGATATGTTAGTCATTAAAGCGATGTTAGCGTGTTCATCTTCTGATTCTTATTCAGCTTCAGAAGATTCTGAGTCATCCCATGTATCCATAAGACTTTTCTTTTTATCACTATTGAATTTCTTTTTAGGCTTTTCTTTCTGAAGTTTAGGACAATCACTCTTGTAATGTCCAGGTTCCTTGCATTCATAGCATACTACTTCTTTGCTTATGGACTTCTTGTAACCAGAGGATGATTCAGAGTGATTGCTTGATCTTCTAGGATTCCTGAATTTCTTCTATCGATGCTTCCAGAGTTGTTGGACCCTTCTGGAAAGAATTGATAGTTTGTCTTCTTCTGATGAGCCTCCAAAGCTTTCTTCTTCTTCCTGAAAATGTTTAGATTCAATTTTTTTAGATTTAAGAGCAACGGACTTACCTTTCTTCCGAGGATCATCTTCTTCGAGTTCTATCTCATGACTTCTCAAGGAGCTGATCAATTCTTCAAGAGATATCTCATTCACATTCTTTGACAGCTTAAGAGCAGTGACCATGGGTCTCTAAGCCTTTGGCAAGCTTCTGATGATCTTCTTCACATGATCTGCTGTTGAGTAGCCTTTGTCTAGAACTTTCAGTCCAGCAACCAGAATTTGAAACCTTGAGAACATTTTCTCAATCGTTTCATCTTTTTCCATCTTGAACACTTCATACTTCTGGATAAGTGTCAAAGCTTTGGTCTCCTTGACTTGAGTGTTGCCTTTATGCGTCATTCTTAGAGAGTTAAGCATGTGTTTGGCAGTTTCTCTATTTTTGATCTTTTCATACTCTGTGTATAAGATAGCACTTAGAATTATTATTTTGTCCTTGTGATGATTTCTGAATTCTTTCTTCTGTTGGGCTATCATATTTCTTCTTTCAATCTTCTGACCATCACCTCCAACAGGATGAGTGTAGCCATCAGTTACCATATCCCAGAGATCTCCATCCAAAGCCAGAAAGAAACTTTCCAGAACATCCTTCTAGTAATCAAAGTTATCACCATTGAACATTATAGGTTTGTCATTGATCTTGTCATTTTAATAGTCGTTGTTGTTCTGAACTAGTTCTCCCATTGTGTTTTTCTTCTGGATCTTTTTCTGACATGGTTAAGTGCTTGCACCCAGAACCAGGCGCTCTAATGCCAATTGAAGGAGGAAAACACAAGAAAGGGGGGGTTTGAATTGAGGTTTTTAACATTAAATCAAAAAACACAGTTGATTTATCCAGGTTTGTTAGAACTCAAACTACATCCAGTCCACCCGCCAAGGTGATTTTGCCTCTCTCAACGAGGTCTTAATCCAATAATCAGTAAATGATTACAAGCATGATGACCTACTGTCAAAGTCTTCTTGAGTCTACTGACTACACTTAGTCACACAAGGAATATTGAATTGTTTACAATGAGAGTGTAACAAAAATTTCTTCTAGAAAGCAGTTATCACAACTGTGATAGTTTTTACAAATTGATAATACAATATTTATGAAATTTAGATTTTAGACTTGTATGCACGTGAGAGAGTTGTTGTTCCAAAAATCTTCAGTGGACTCCTTATATAGATTTATTAAAAAGGATCCACTAGAGACAACTTTTTTTTTAATTTTTGGATGATGATAATAGTCATTAAAAGTTTCCAAAAATATAGATCTTGTCTGGAGCCATTAATGTTGTATCTTCAATAAATGTGTTTGATTCTGAGAATCAGAACTTGCGTTTTGTGTATCAGAGTATGTGTGTTACACATCTGGTCTGAGCGTTGTTGAATAAGATCTTATTAGAGTCTTTTACCAGATCTTCTTGTAGTAGAATATTTTTCTCTTGTGTAGAAGATATTGCTTCAGAATTTCTTTTACTTCATGAGAACTTCTAATCCTGCATATAAAGAAATTAATATTTTTAGGTAGCATATTTTGTTCTTAAAATATTTTTTATCATGAAAACTTATTTAGATGTTCTATCGTGTTGTTGTTGTTAGGGTACATTATTGTTCTATCGTGTTGTTGTTGTTAGGGTACATTATTGTTGTACAATGTTTTTATTCTTGCCATTTTTTATATTGTTCTGGTTTTTTGGTGTTCTGGTAATGGATTGACCAAACTGAGTTTTGGTGTTCTTGCCATTTTTTTCCATATTTGTTATTTGAGAGAGACCAAACTGAATTTTCCAATGATAATGGATTGAGCTATGATAAGATACATGTCTTTTTCTAGTTTGCTTATGTTTGATCTAAGTGTATTTTTGCTAGTTTGCTTATAAATCCATTCCGGAAAATACCCTAAATGATTGAGATATGATAATGAATTGGTTTCTTATTATATCTATTTCTATAAATGATTGAGCTATGATAATGAATTAGTTTCTTATTATATCTATTTCTATAAAATGTTTCATTTTGAAATAGGCTTAATAATAGAATAAAATATACCTTTAGATTTGTTGACAATGTTGTAACATTCACGTTTTGTTTCACTTTGATTGCCACAACTTGAATCACATCCTAAAGTGTCATACAACTTGGTACAATTAGAAAATTCAGTTTTGACATTAGTTTGTGATGGTTCTTGATTTAGTTTATATTAAAGATGAAAATGGATTGAGTTCTATGAACTTGGCTATGTGTTTGAAGTGAGCAATGAGTCTTAATATTTGGTTAGACATTTAATTAGCCAAACACTTTGGTTAAGTAATAGTTTGTGAAGAATAGGTGCTTGTTTGTGATTACATGTTGCCACTTATCAAGTTATGACTCATAATTGGTCAATTAATGATATTTCATTTTATGATACGTGTACAGGTGGATATTGATAATTCTAACCTATATGGATATTGTGTGAGTCTAGAAGGTGTTTAAATTTCTACAGGTAATTAGTTGTTCTTTCTCGCCACTGTAATTAGTAGTGCTTTGAATGAACTGATATGATGGGGTTACTTGTGATCAAAGTGTGAGAGTCAAATTGATTTCCTACAGGTAAATATTATTTATTTTTGCTTTTCTTTAGTTTAATTAATATAACTATGGATAAGAAATGGATGTCTTCAAGTTGATTGTCGAAAGAGTATGAGAATAGGGTCATCAACAAGAAAAAGGTCCCTACAAGGAACATGCAGGAAAAAAGAGCTCTTGCACCTCGCTTTTGGTTGTGTCTTGAGACATTTGTGGTAACATCAGATGTGATGGAAGGTGTTATTCGTCAAATAGACATGGACGAAGGTGTTTTTGGTTTTCATCATTCCGAGATAATCGTAAGAGAGGACATGGAGCAGATTTTCAAGCATCTTGAATTAGGCATCGGTGTTATGCATTCATACATCTGGTACTCCAATCAATCTATTATTTATTTTGAACAATTTATTTACACATTTTAATGAAAATAGTCTAATGTTTATTATGTTTTTATTTAAGGTTCTTGTATGAAAAAAATATGCGCGAGACGCAATTGTCAAACAGATTCTGTTTCTTTTCTTGCACCCGTGTCAATGCACCGACAGTTACTTTGAATTCACTTTCAGTAAGAGACCACTTAATTGAGAGATTTACGGCCATCAAAACAAAAACTTTGTTTCTTTTACTGTATAATATTGGACACGGCTGATATTTTCATTCTAATTTCATTCTAATCTTTGTATCTTTTGTGTATAAATTATCCATCTAAACTTTTGTTATATTTTACAGTAGACACTAGTTGTTGGTTGCCATTAATCCTACAAAAGAAGTGGTTTATTATATGAATTCATTGGAGTATGATTGGTCAGCATATCTGAGTATGAAGAAAGTGGTTGATACATAAGTGAGATTGTTCGAAATATTTGTGTTATTTGTATATTTAATTATTTATGTGAGATTATTCTAAATTTATGTTTTTCTTTTATAAAGCTATACTAGTATACTGAGCACAAAGAGATGCTCGAGTAGCACGGGCTAAAGCAAACACTATTACATGGGTCCAAGTGGAGGTATATTAATTTTCACAATGTTGCTTGATAACGTAAAACAACTATATATTAATTCTTATTTGTTTGTCTATGTGTAGTGTCCTCAACAGAAAAAGGACATAGACTGCGGGTATTACGTTTTGAGGTTTATGAGAAAAATCATTCAAATGGATCGATTAGAGATTCCTATTCAGGTATGCATGGATTTATAACTTAGGTTTTATTTTAATATTTATCGGATATGTCATAATTTATTATTTTAAACTAACTAATGCATATTTTGTTTTGTTATGTAGTACTTTGATGAATATGCGTGTTCTCATTACACGCCCTCAAAATTGCAAGAAATTACGGAGGAATTTTGCGAATACCTTATTGAAAAAAGAATCATTTAAGGTATAGGATTACGGGATTATGTGAATGTTATTGAGTTGTGGTTTATGTAAATGACTTGTGGTTTATGTAAATGATTTTAATTGTATAGTTTTGGATTGAAATGGTATTAGTGGTATTAGTGAAATGGTATTAGTTTTGAGATGTAAATGACTTGTGGTTTATGTGATTTATGAGATTAGTGGAAATGGTTAATGAATCATACTAGAAATTGTTAGTGGAAATGTGAATTATACAAGTTTATTGAAATGGCTTGAATTATACAAGTTTCTGCATAAAAAATGGTTAAAATGAGGTTTTTTTTTAAAATTCATTAAAATTATACATATAAAAAAGACAACGCTTTTTAGAAAAAGTGTTGTCTATAGTCCACAAAAGAAAGTGCTTCTTCTAAAAAGCGCTTTCTAAAGGTATAGAAAAAAATTCATTAAAATTATAGGTACGCATTAGAGAGAGCTTTCAAAAGCGCTGTCTAAAGGGGCAAAAAAGAAAGCGCTTTTTCCTCAAAAAGGTCTCTCTAAAGGTATATAAAAAAATTCATTAAAATTTTATACGTATACATTAGACAACGCTTTTAAAAGCGTTGTCTAAAGGCCCAAAAGCGCTTTTTAAGGAAAAAACACTGTTAAAAGCCTATTTTAGAAAACACTTTTATGGGTAAAGCGCTTTCTAAAGTAGGCCTTTAACAACACTTTTTCCTTAAAAAAATGCGATGTCTTTACCTACGACAGTGCCACCCTAGACAACGGTTTTAAGCATTGTTAAAGGCCAAAAAAAGCGTTGTCATAGCCCTTGTTTGAGATGGTGCTTGTTCATGGGATACCCTGAAGGAGTTAAAGCTTATAGGCTACGGTGCCTAGAGCCAGGTCACATAAGTTGTATCACCAGTCGAGATGTAGTTTTCAAATGAAGCTGAGATGGATTTCAAGAAAACTGATGATGCTGACAAATAGCTGTAATTGGGAGAGATTCATGTTGAGATGGAGCATAGTGATGCTGAAGTGCATAACCCATACGAAATCGAAGGAGAAGAGCAAGATGCAGAAGAGACTAAGGAAATTGTCGATGACTACCTACTAGCAAGAGATAGGTCGAGAAGAGTCATCAAGCCACCTCAGAGACTTGGTTAAGCATATCTTATAGCTTATGCTTTAATCTCTACAAGTGAGATTCTAGACAAAGAACCTGGAGACTATAAGGAAGTTATGAGGATTCAAAATAAGACTGAATGGATGAAGGCCATGGATGATGAGATGAAATCTCTTCATGATAACATAACATGGGAACTGATCAAGAAACCTGTTGGAGCCAAGTTAGTCAATTGTAAGTGGATTTTCAAAGTTAAGGAAGGAATCAAAGGAGTGACGTCAAAGAGATACAAGGCAAAATTAGTCGCTAGGGGTTTCACTCATAAAGAAGGTGTCGACTTCAATGATGTGTTCTCTCCTGTTGTGAAGCACATGTCCATTCAAATGTTACTTGCCATGGTGGCACAGTTTGATCTTGAACTGGAACAGATGGATGTGAAGATTGTCTTCTTGTATGGTGATCTAGATGAAACAATCCTGATGAGGCAACTTAAAGGGCATGTCGAAAAGGGAAAGGAAAGGTATGTGTGCAAACTGAAAAGATCTTTATATGGGCTGAAACAATCTCTTCGACAGTGGAATAAGAGATTCGACAAGTTCATGGCATGCATAAGTTTCATCAGAATTCAGTTCACCACTGTGTTTACTTCATATTTCGACATGGTAATTCATTTGTTATTTTGTTGCTCAATGTGGATGATATTCTAATAGCAAGCAATAATGTCGAAGATGTAAGGAGGGTAAAAGTTGAACTCAATAAGGAGTTCGACATGAATGATCTGGGAGTTGCATCCAGGATTCTTAGGATTGACATTCGAAGAGATAGGAAGCAGTCGAAATTATGCTTATCTCAAGAGGCATACCTACAGAATATTCTTGAAATGTTTGGTATGTCGAATTCAAAGCCTATTGTGACTCCAACAAATCTCAATTCAAGTTGAGTATATATTAGTGTCCCAATACTAATGTAGAAAGAAATTATATGGATAGAATCCATATGTTGATATAGTAGGTTCTTTGGTGTATGTTATGGTTTGCACTAGACCCGACATAACATATGCAGTAAGTCTTGTAAGCAGATACATGGAGAATCATGGAAAGGCTCATTGGAAAGCATTTAAGTGGATTCTAAGGTACATAAATGGGTCTCTGAACAAAGTCCTAAATTATGGTGGAACCTTGAGTGAAGATAGCAAAGCAACAACCGAAGGATATGTCGATTGTTATTACGTAGTGTTCTAGACTGGCCTGGAAAGTTCCCTACGCCCAATTGAGGCCCAATCCAGTATATATCTAGGCATAAGCCCAATAAGAGACTACAAAAGATATGACCATTGGAAAATAGAGCCGTTGGTATATATTCGTTGGGGACTTCCTCCCCACGCACCCTAACTCCTTTCACGCGACCAACTGCCCTCCGAAATTACAGGAGGCAGTTACATTCAGTCAAAGGGTCACGCGCCCGTAAACCACAGGCACATGCCCTTATAAATACCCTCCACCTTTGGAGGGAAATATATTTTATTCTAATCACCCAACTCTTTCTTACGCTTTAGTTCGTCTCACAACGAAACTTACTTGAGCGTCGGAGTACCTTGCAGGTACACCACCCATTCTCCTACGAGCACAATCACAATCCCAGCTGAAGACCACGAGGGCCTGTTCGGACACACCTGAATAGTGGCGCCATCTATGGGAAGCAACATCTCCCCCATCTTTTATGAATAAGATCTCTTCTTTTCATCACAAGATCAAAGCTCATCTCTTCTTTTTCGTCCTCATGGCTTCCCAGATCAAAGAAGCTGTGAAATATCCACTCACTATTATCCTTAGCGACGGGGACAACATAGGAAACCATGGGATAACCTAACTCAATGCCGAACACCACGAGGGATATCCTCCCTCCCCAGCTTCCAACAATCTGAAACAACCATATGTCATTCACGAGTATCATGTGTTCGAACCAGTCCCCGTCCCGTCGGATGCAAATGCTAGAACTCAGGGTCTCATCACCACCATTAATAAGGTGAACCTCACTCTCTTATAATAGAGCAAACACATACAGATGCTCGAAGGTGACCGTTGTTCCCATTCTGCATCCAGGAGACACTGTCGTAGAGATTCTCACACGCCTCCACGTCGCCTACGATCCCCTCCATGAAATCGCAAGAGGAAGGATACCAGACATCTTTCTACCCTGATAGATCAAGACAAACTCGATGGATCACACCTAGAAAAGGACAGAAAACACACTTGATCTCCTCCCTGAAGAACAATACGTTCACTAGACGACTAAGATTACAACAAGAAGTCCTGTTACGATGAAGATCGTCGCCCCCGACAGCGTAACATGAGTTCTCACCAGAGCAGGTCTTCGTATCCTTCATCCGGAAGCAACGTTGACGAGGATCATCGTGGGCCTCTAAGTCACGAGATTAAGGAAACCCTCATCCCTTGCGGTATCGAGAAAGCCCCCTCCACTGGCCACCTACGACAAGACTACCGATCCCGATGATCACATAGAAAACCTCGAGGCCATGCTCCACTATCATAACGTGGAAGGAGCCATCAAATGTAGGATTTTTCCTATCACATTACGAAAAGGCATCATGTTGTGGTACAAACATCTCCCCGCAGGATCTATCACATCATGTAGAGTCTTGAAGAACTAGTTCACCAGGCATTTCAGTACGTCCAGACGTCATACAAAGTCTGAGGCCACCCTCGAAGGGATCATATAGGGCAAATAAGAACCTCTGTGGGAGTATATAGATAGATTCAACAAAGAATTCGTGGAAGTACACACTACAGACCGCATAAAGTAGTATATCCTGGAGAAAGGCCTGCGCCCTAACAACGAATTTTGTAAAGTTGTGGGGATTGAGCCTCACTAGTCCCTCATTGAGCTGCTCCACAAGGCTTAAGCATATATCCAGTATGAGGAAAAGGAGGTTGTATACAAGACACGAGATTCAAGGAATCAGGATAATTTGCAATCTCATAAGCAGAAAGACGACAACGGAGCTCATCGACACGAAAAGCACAAAGACGGTCGTCCTCGTGAGAGCAGGGGCCAGCGGGTTGTTTGTCAGAATACACCCTCTTGACTGCTCCCCACGAGAAAATTCTGACTGAATGCATAAATACCAAATTCAAGCAGGGAGGTGTTCTCTTCCCCAAACCAACTGCTTCTAAGGCCAATACCGAAAAAAGCAAAAATTATTGGTTTCACCGTAGTCATCGACACGTCACCGAGGACTACATCCACCTCAAAGACGTTATTGAGGTTCTCATCAAGGAGGGGCACCTCAAGAAGTATGTCAAAGACATAGCTCCTCGACAGGAGGAATCAAAGAGGGTCGACGAGGTTTCCGTAGAATCTACTCCCATGTCGGTCGCCTTGTCAGTCACCAGACCCGAGGATTTCTTTATTCCTCAACACCTCAGAAGCACATGATACTTTGCATCACATAACCCCTAGGAGGTATTCTCATCGGCCATGCTCATCTCCGGTGGGGCTACAATGGGATGAATGTCGGGCCTGTTAGGAGAAGGTTCGAGCACTTGGTTGATTCTTCACCAAACCAACTATCGTCTCTCGAGAAAGTTAGGGGGAAGTCCCAACCAATTACTTTCTACATGGAGGAACTCCTCGATGGTTCTCCGAACTCTCACATCCCTTTATTGATACGCACTAAGATGGCAAAGTCAGATGTTCACAGGATACGCATCGACCAGGGAAGCTAAGTCGATATCATGTACACCTCACTCTTCCGAGCATTAAAACTAGATCAGAAGAACCTGTTCCCGTATGTTGGTTCTAATCTGTAAGGGTTCAATGGGGCTACTACCAAACCCTATGGTTACATCGAATTGATGGTCACATTCGGGGAAAGAGATGTTTCCAAGGCAATCAATACATATTTTCTGGTGATCAAATGTCCATCCCTTTAACAATCATCTTGGGGAGACAAACATTAGCCGAAATCATTGTCGTCCCATCTATGGTCCATCTTAAAATGAAATATTATACAGAGAAAGGACACGTAGCTACTCTCCACGGAGACGTTGAAGCAGCGACCAAAGGCAAGACCGTGATAAAGACTGCACCAAAGAGAAACAAGTGTGCAATGGACGAAGGCGCCCTAATTGTAGAGGTTCAGACGGAGAAGAAACTAACTCTTTAGATCAATACAATCGACCTTGACTCTCGCATCCCAGCAGATTCCGAGTACGAAATCACTGCAGAAAAAGCATCCATTTTACGCTGTTTTCCCGCAGGGGAGTTCGAAGTCATAACCTTCAGAGATAACCCAATTAAAGGAGTTCAGATTGGCACATGAATTTCCGACGATGTGAAGGAGCAACTGAGGCAAGGCTTGCATAGCAACGCGAACCTCTTTTCCTGGAGCGTCGTTGATATGCCCTACATTTCCCCCGAGATCACATGCCACAAGCTCGTCATCAACCTGTCAGCACACACAATTGCTCAACACAGACCCAAGCAGTCCAAAGAAAAAACTTTAGCTTCTACAAAATTAGTTAAGGACCTCTTAGAGGCATATTTTGTAACTGAGGCCAGGTATACAACCTATCTCTCGAACATTGTACTCGTAAATAAATCTAATGGGAAATGACGCCTCTGTATTGACTATACCAATCTCAATTGGGCTTGCTGAAAGATTCTTACCCTCTACCTAACATAGACAAATTGGTAGACAATTCCGCAGGGTTTAAACTATTATCCTTCATGGACGCTCACACTTGGTACAATCATATACCCATGGCCAATAAATATAAAAGGCATACCGTGTTCATGACTCCGACAAGAAATTATTACTACAACATAATGCTCTTCGGATTGAAGAACACAGGAGTCGCATATCAACGCATGATGAACACGGTCTTCCAATCACAGATTGGGGACATGCTTGAAGTTTACATGGACGACATGATCGTCAAGTTCACCAAAGAATTCGACCACACTTCTCATCTCTAAGAAGTTTTCGACAAGGCAAGGAAGTGTAAGATGCGCTTTAACCTTGACAAATGCACCTTTGGTGTAAGAGCGGGAACGTTTCTCGGTTTCTATCTTACAAAAAGAGGAATCGAGACTAACCCCATCAAGTACTACACTTTCTCATAATTTCCTACATCTAACTCGAAGAAGTCAATCCAATACCTAAATGACATGCTCACCTTGTTATCTTTCTTTGTGGCAAAATCTGCTCAGCACGCCTCACCCTTCTTCAAACTACTTCACAGGGAAGCAAAATTTGAATTGACAGAGGAATGCGAGTATGCCTTGCAACACCTCAAACGAGCACTCTCAAAGCCTTAAGTTTTATCTAGACCAACAACTGGGGAGATCCTTTACTTATATCTTTATGTTAACATCGAAGCCATCAGCGAAACCCTCACACGGGAAGACCTTGAGGGGCAGAAGCCCATGTATTTCATGAGTAAAGCCTTGCAAGGGCTAGAGCTCAAGTACCAGCATATAGAGAAAGTCGCCCTCACACTCATAAACGCAAACAAGAGACTAAGACACTACTTCCTGGCACACATCATGGTCGTACGAATCAACTAACCTATCAAGAAACTATTGGCCCGACTAGATATGGCCGAAAGAATGTTGAGATGGTCCCTAGAACTCTCTGAATTTGATATACACTACAAAAGCAAGAAAGCTCTAAAAGCTCAAGCCCTGGCCGACTTCGTGGCCGAGATGACACCAATAGAAGTTGCACCAGAAAGCGCTCGTAAGTTAGTCATCTACATCGATTGAGTATTTAGTCCATTAGGAAGTGAAGTAGGGATCATCCTCGAAAATGAAGAAGGCATTGTGGTTGAAGTATCTCTAGTCCTTTCTTTCCCAACATCCAATAACCAGGCTGAGTATGAAGTCTTCCTAGCAAGAATCTGCATGGCCAAAGACATGGGTGCCCAGGAAATTAGGATCTACACTGATTCCCAGCTAGTTGAATCACAAGTCAAAGGAGAATACCAGGAGAAAAACGACCACTTGGTCGAATACCTATCATTAGTAGAACAGATACTGGCACAATTCAAGTCTTGGGACGTCCAGCATATCCCCCGCGAGCGTAATGCACAGGCATATATCCTGTCAAAATTGGCGAGTACAGAGAAGAAGGGCGGGAACAAGTCTGTCGTCCAGGAAACGCTTCCCCGCCTTAGCATCGAAAATCCCTGCAGAATCATCGACGTCAACATCATAGGTGACATCAATTGTTGGATGAATCCAGTATACCACTACTTAACAACTAACGAGTTGCCCGAAGACTGCCAAAAAGCCGGCGCCATCAGATGTTGTGCATCCTCCTACGTCTTGGTAGATGGAAAGCTTTACCGCCAAGGATTTTCCATTCCACTCTTGAAGTGCGTCGAGGAAGTAAGCGTATCAGACGTCTTGCACGAAATACATGAAGGAATAAACGTACAACACTTAGGCGGAAGGTCCTTGGCCCGAAAGTCCTTGAGGGCAGGTTACTATTGACCAACCGTGTTGAATGACGCCAAAAAGCACGTGAAGAAGTGCGACAAATGCCAACGCCACGGGGACATGCATCCCGCACCCCTAGACGCGCTCAAAACAATGTCATCACCGTGGCCATTTGCACAGTGGGGCATGAACATCCTCGGACCCTTCACGATGGGTTCTTTTTAAAACAAATATTTGATCGTGTCCGTGGACTACTTTTCCAAGTGGATAGAAGCCAAGGCCCTGGCCAGGATCACTGCATTCAAAATTTTGTATTTTTATAAGAGAAACATCCTAGCCAAGTTCAGCGTGCCTCAATCCCTCATCACGGACAACGGTACCCAGTTCACATATAGGAATTTCAAAGACTTTGTCGCCAAGACATGCACCAAGAAACACTTCCCATCAGTCGAGCACCCCCAGACCAACAAGAAGGCTAAGGCCGCCAATAAATTCATTTTACGAGGTTTAAGACGAAGATCGGGCGAGGCAAAGAAAAGGTGGGTCGAAGAACTCCACAGTGTACCCTATGCCTACCGAACCACGCCACATTCAACCATCTGGGAAACTCCATTCCGAATGACATATGGTACGAAAGCGGTCATCCCTGCGGAGATCAGAGAACCCTCTCGACGGACAGAGTCTCCTCTAGAAGAAGAACTCAACGACGAGGCATTAAGGGAAGAGCTCGACTTAGTCGAGGAAATCCTCTTAGGGGTAGCTCTCCGTGAAGAGTCCCTAAAGAAAAAGATCACACTGCTCTACGATGCCAGGATCATCAAAAGAGAATTCCAAGTAGGTAGTTTTGTCCTGCACAGAAACCAGAGGGACTCTCGCGAGGGAAAGCTCTCAGCCAACTGGAAAGGCCCATATCGCGTCAAGTAAAAAATGGGCGCAAGAGCCTACTGCCTCAAAGAACTGAATGGACAACCATTTGCTCGACCATGGAACACTTAAAAGTTAAAACAATACTTTAGCTAAATCTAGCCAAGCACAAAATAGATGTCGGCGGATCTACCTCGCTAACGGGGAAGAAGTGCCCGACCACAGGGATATATCATGGTATAGAAATGACCATCAACATAAACGTAAGTGAACACTTGTCCGGTTTTCGGGAAAATGAATCGCCCAACAAGGATACCTCAAGCGAGATTCGCCGTTGCCATACCAGCATGGAAGACCCCCAGCTCGCGATGGAAAAGGTCTAAGCCGTAAGGGAATAAGGAACTCAACCGCGTCCTCAATCCCCTTTAGCGAGAACAAATCTCACCCCTCGGCAAGTTCCATACACTATCGAGTTCATCATAGCACATCGAGCATATCCCCAGTTATGTAACTTAAAAGTTTAAAGCATACATATAATTACAATGCACACACAAGGTAAAAAGAGCAATAATTATATATTTATCCAAAAGTACCGACCATAAGGCCGGATATTGTCATAATTTACATAAAAAAGGGACTAAGTCCCATACAACAAGAGTACATCATAAAAGACACGCATGCTAAGTTAATACGGCATGCATGCCAAAAAACTTCATTCATCATTAGGAGGGATAACCACGTCATCCTCCATATGATGGAGAGGACCGATGCATTCCATGATCAGCTCCACCCCGAGGTTCTTCACTTTAAGTTGTTCAACAGCATTGTGGAAGCCAAACGAAGCCACGACTAGGTTATCCTGCGCCAACAAGCAGATACGAGCAATCAAATATGCCCTAGATGTCATGGTATTCTCCTCGTTGGTCTCATCCTCACCAACAACCAAGGCACTTTATAGCTCCTTGACCTTCTCCTTCTGTTTTTCATTCTCCTCGATAGCTACCTCCGCCTTCTCTTGTTTGGATCTTAGCACGATCAACAACTCCTTCTTCTCCTCCAGGCTCCCTTCGAGCTTGCTCAACTTGTTATAGAGCTCCACACTCTCTTCCTCAAGGTCAATTACCCTCTTCTTGGCCGTAACCAGGTTCTTTTGGGGCACCAGATCAACATCATTCAATGAAACGTGCCCGAAGGCACCGCAACAGTCTTTGGAGAGCAAGGTGGTTCCTCGACCCTATGCCTCTTTCCTAGCGGAGATCCGCCCACCGAAGTTCTCCCCGGAGTAAAGCTGCCCGTAACGACAAACCCTTTAAGGGTAGCCTGGTCTTTGACAACTTTAACCCTGCTCTTCGGCCCTTTCTTGAAATCACCCTTGTAGTCCTTCACCAAACGTTCACGCATATCAACCATTTTATCTGCAAGACAAAAATATAAATAAGTTAGTTGACCGATCAAATCCTTGTATACAAGTCAGGGAAACTAAAATCCACCTAAGACCGAATAATCGTACCATCGTTCAGACAACTGAGCATCGCCTTTACATTCATTAACCTAGCCTGGGTGGCCGACATTCAGGCCTCAAGAATATATACCCATCTAAATCTACGAGTTCTAAAGGGAGGAAGCTGGAGACAAAGTTTAAAAGCGTGTTATACGACATCGTATCATCGATGCTAAGATCGTCAAGTTTCGTTATATAATGGTCGTTGGCATGCCGAAAATGGACGTCCACCCATTCCAACAAGAAATGAGCCGCCAACCTCTCCTTACCGTCGACAACCTCCCTATCATAAAGCCGGTCTTTGGCAATTTGCGAGCTCGGCTGAATGATATAGAAGCGATACTTGAAATCGCGAACAAAGTCCATATATGCTTTTAAAAGCATGCTCGCTTACTTGAACGACACCCAGTTGTGTCGACCATATTGAGACTTTCTCTGAAGATGGAAGATCCTGAATAACAAACTTACGATCGTACCTATTTCCAGGTAGTGACACACCAACTCGAAGGCCCTTATGAACGCTAGGGAATTTGGATGCAGTTTAGAAGGAGCGAGCTCAAGATGGGTGAAAATCGCCTCTTGGAAGTCCGTAAAGGGCAAGCAAAACCTAGCCTCGCAAAATGCGAACTCGTACATAGGAAATCGAAGGGTAGGGAAACGAGAGCATATCCTGGTCAGGCTTCAAAGATAATGCCCTCTAGTTTACGGGACCCCCTTCTTCCTCTTCTCGATATGACCCCATGCATCTGAGGCATTCACAAAAAATTGGGAAGCTGTTTCGAGCGGCTCATCCATAATCCATAATCTATCAATAGCGGGGACATCCGCGGCTCTCGTAGCATCACCCGAAGGATCCTCCTCGACTTTGTGATCGGGCTTCCTGCTCCATTCACCTGCAAAACAGAGGAAACATAGTGAATTCGACGATCTTAAATCCATTATTCCACTGCAAATCAAGTGAAAGGGCGATGATAAGGACCAGGGATATGTCCCCAGATCGACTCATTGGCCTAGAAAAGAATGGGACTAACCGACATATCAAATTTACCATCGCTAGAAGCAGTTTATCCTCGAGCTAAGTGAAAAGTCTACCGGGGACAAGCCCATCTACACTACCATCAACTACGACGACCTAATGCCCAATCACTAATACTAAGTTATCCTAATCAGAATCTAACATCAATCTATTCACCTTCTGAAAACTAACCCTAGATCTTCATGACATTCATACACCCTGGATGAACATTCATCAAGTTTTCCAAAAATTCATGGAAATTTCCAGAAATGTTGAAGATCCCATGAACTTCATGAGAAAACTGATGAATGTTCATCATTCAGGCAGCGAAGCAAAAGGAAGAAGATGAAGATTACCTTGATCCATGGAAGAATCTGTTGAGGGTGACGGTGGCTACAATGAATTTTTCGGCGAGGAGTTGCAGAGCGAAGTTTCACACGGTGAGAGGAATAGTTCGTGCGAAATGATCAAGTGAATTTCATTTTGCCTTTTTTATAATGTCATAAGCTCGCATGAGGAAAGGAAAAAGCTAAGTAATTATTACCTAGGGCTAGCCCCAGGTGTCATAAATAAATTTCGGCTCATTCCAACATGTGTCGTTAAAGCTATAGACGTTTTATCTTCTCAAAATAGAATCTTTTCCTAATGTCTGTATGTCTTCTCCCTGTTGACATCTGCCCGTTGTAACAACTAGAGCCTAAAGAAGTCACATGCTCGCAACAATTCAGATAAAGGTAATGTCGACCTAGATCCTCGACGTCTTAAATCACTATCCTCGCTCAAGCACAGAGACCTGAGAGGCTCTTGTTCTGGACTGGCCTGACAAGTGTCCTACGCCCAATTGAGGCCCAATCCAATATATGTATGGGCATAAGCCCAATAAGAGACTAACGAAGATATGACCGTTGGAAAATAGAGTCGTTGGCATATAGTCATTGAAGACTTCCTCCCCATGCGCCCTAACGCCTTTTTTGATAGGCATTTTGATAGGTGATGGTGATGGATAGGTATGTGATGTGTCAAATGGGGGAGAGGGTTGATTTACGTCTAAAGGTTGAGAGAAAAATAGTTGAATGATTGTTTCTTTGGAGAACCACTTTGCTGCTCAGTGGGGGTTATGACTATTTAATATGTGTTATGGGTGATGGGAAGCGTCATTTGCTTTTTTTAGGTAAACTGATGCGTGTGTGACAATATACTTGACACGGTACAGGGGAACGAGTGTGTGAGATTAAAAATCTTATATGCAATGGATTGAAATCATATAGTTTGATTAAGCCATGTTAGTTGGTCGATACACGCTAAGATAGATTTTGTGTTGGTCAATGAAGGATGATGGAATGGAATATGTGTGATAAAGATCATTGGATGGAAGTTGTATACGCATGGAAATTATTTATTTATTTATTTCAAATAAACAATTAATAATGTTATTTTTAAAATAATAATTTATATTGTATTAACTTTTAAAATAACAACTATGTTTATAAAATGTTTTTGTTTTTGTTTTTTTGAATAAAGGAAGATTTTATTAATTCAAAAAATTAACAGAATACATGGCGATCGCAAGGATTCAGCCCTCAAGAAAGATAAAAAGACACACTATAATAAACTAAGGAAGCATAAGCTTTGTTATATGTGTCCTAAGTTTAATGCTATACAACCCTATATAAACAATCATATCTATAATATTATCCACAATTTTATTCTTATCTATAGCGTTACCATAACAAATGTCATTACGGTACTTCCACACCCCATAAATAGTTTCTGCAACAGCTAGTTTTAGGATGGAGGATCTCCACCCTTTACCTTTGGTATTATTACTTAACCAAACTAATGTTTATAAAATGTTATTTTTATTACTTTTAGAATCATAATTAATAGTAACAACTATGTTTATAAAATGTTATTTTTATTACTTTTAGAATTATAATTAATAGTATTAAATTTTAAATTTATGTTATTGTGTTGTTTATATCATAGTGTCATTATTACAATATTAATAAATTTTATTACTTTTTATGAAATTATTTATCTATTTATTTTAATACCATTCACTATGTATAATTTAATTACATTTATTTATCTCTCTTTAACAAATAATTATGAATATTATTTATAAAATAATATTATTGTTGCATAGGGGTGTCAAAAGGGCCGTCCACCCCGCCCCATCCCGTCCCGTCAAAAGCCCACCAAAAAAAGAGCGGGGCGGACATGCCCGTCAAGATGAATTGAACATGAAATTCAAACCCGCTCCGCCCCGCCGGCGGGTTGGCGGGCGGCGAACTTGTCCGCCTTCTTTTTTATTTTTATTCATTTCTTTATAAGTTATTTTTAAATTTCTTTTTTGTTTTTATTTTTTGTGTTTTTTTATAGCTATTTTTAAATTGTAAGAGACGAGGAATCAAACTAATGTGATTAACAAGAAACAAAGCTAACTATAAAGAGAAGTAACTTCAATGTTAGTAAAACTAATGTGTCGCATATATGATAATAGAGAAATTCTTACTAGTTGAATATGTTCAGTACATAATATAGTTTTAAAATAGATGTATATGTTAAGAAATAGTGAAAACTACTTTGCATATAGTTTGGTATATATGAATGTTCCAGTATATATAAATGGAATAGAAATTTCACAATTAAAAATATTTACATATTATAATTTAAATATTAAATTAGAGTATTATATATGTGTTACAGTATATCAATATCATGTGTTTTTTTCTCGTGTATTATATATTATGTATACATTTCATTATAGAGAATTTGTCATTGCAATATTTTATTAGTTAGAGTTTTTATAGGCAATATAAATAAATATCTCTATTGGTACTGTATACAAATTTACATATTTTTTCTAAACTTTCTATATGGCTGCATATAACAATAACTCATTTTAAATTTGAATTGGTTTACTATAATTTTATTTTAATTTGAATTATGACATACATATAAATGCATATTACAATAATTTTAAAAGTAGTTTTTGTTTCAAAAAATTTAGCGGGTTGGCCGCCCCATTATGTATTTTGCCTGCGGGGTTTTTTGTTTTGGCGGGAGGGGCGTAATGGGTATGCGGACTCAAAATCCCAACCCAGCCCGCTATTTTTTGGCGGGTGGCGGGGCGGACCGGCGGGCCCCGACCCGTTTTGCCACCCCTACTGAATATTCAGACTCTATTGGTCAAGTCTGAATATTGAATCGAGTCTGACAAAAAAAACAAAAATAAGGGTGTTTTTGTTCTTTTTCTTATATTATATTTTGATTCAATAAAACATTTGCATGGAAACAAATACAAAGTTTTTGTTAGATTTCTAGAGAAATTCTTGTGAGAAAAGGAACTTCATAAATTTTTAAGAAGAAACTATATTGTATTTGTCTATATTGAATGTTTTATCAACAAGATAATGATCATATTTATAGAAATAGTTTTCTCATTTTGTTTGTTAACACTGTTATTTGTCAGAAGTTTTGAAGACAATTCAATATTCATCTATCACTTATGACTTTCGTTTCAAGATGAAGTACCAGTTCTGAATGGAATCTTATAGACATATGACTTACATATGTTATCCTTATCATAATCTTAAGCAATTTAGATTCTGATAATTGATTGGTTATGAATGTGGTATGTTTCTAAGATTCTGAAGATTCCTTACTTATGATATAAAAATTTGAGTAAAAGATTTCTTGCAAACCTTTGTTGTACTTAAATTTTTATAAAGATGAAAATTATCTAGTGGAATTAATATATGTGATGGATAAGAACCCTTGGGGTAATGATTTTCTCTTCTTTGATAGTTGCTATTACTATTCCCTGATTTGTGAAACATCATTGTGTCCTTTCTGACAAGATTATTATTCTTTTTAAGATTCATATTCAGTTCTTTGTATTATTCTCCTCTTCCCTTATTTTCTTTCTTTCTGGTTGTGTGTTGAACTAACCAAACTAGAGATGAGTACCTCAACTAATTCTCATTTGAATCAGCTGGTTATCATTAATGAAAAGTTTGTGGATTTTGATGAGTTGTTCAAAAATGGTTTCAACTTTTGGAAGTCTGTCTGAACAAGGATGAGATGGCTACTTTGAGATGCCTTGTGGTTTTATTTATCCAAGCCTTGTCAAAGTATTTTGGATGAATGTTTCCTTTGAAGAACTTAATTTAGAGTGTGTCATCCTGTCTAAAGTAATTAATGTCTTTATTACATTTTCTTCAAAAGAAATTGCTAATATAATCAATTGTGAAGAGGTTGGTGAGATTCTAGGAACTTTTGTTTGGCACTACTATCTTCCTACATGGCGTATCTTTATTGATATGTCCAAAGCATCAAAGTTCTCAAATCTTATTCTTGAAGCTGTTGTTTGATGTCAGACTCTAAACCCAAACATACTTCCTAAGGATAAATATTTAGACCAAGTGGATCCTATAGAACAAGATATGCTTCTTCTTATCAATTCACATTTGAAGATTGATCTACCTCAAGTTATGTTTGATAATTTGAAGAAGTCTTTTTCTTCTTTTCAATAGGGAAAAACTTTCTCTATTCCTTATGGATGAGTAATTTCTGAATTACTTGTTTAGCAAAGGGTTAGCATAATTTCTGAGGCTAGTTCATCCAAGATTTGGAGAGATAAGCTTAAAGTTATCTATGAAAGATTTTGATGTTATTATTTTACTTAGTTATGCTTTGTATCTTTGTTGAAATAAATGATTTAAGCTTCTTATTATTAGTTCTTTGTTAGTTTACGTTGTTGTTCAGTTCTAACTATTGAATATATATATATATATATATATATATATATATATATATATATATATATATATATATATATATATATATATATATATATATTATGTATTGCTTAAAAGAATTTGCTTAAAGAAATAGGAGAAAAGAACTTTAATGCACTCTTTTCATTAATTTGAAAGGAAAAATTACAAGAAATATTAGACTCTATACTTTGTTGGGTATGCCCTAAGTAACTCCCTAGGATCATATGACATATCAAGATTATCTAAGAAATCTTGCCATTCTTCCCTATCAAAATCTAAGGCCTCCTTCTTCATCTGTTGTCTATGTCTGGACCCAAAAGATCTCTTTCTTTTGTGAGTCTTCATAAAGGTTGTTGAAGAGGAAAGTGCTTCAGAATTTATGTGCTTGTATATATATTCTTCAGATGCTGCTTTGCCTTTGTTTGACTGAGTTGTTGCATTCAGTAGTGATGCCTTTCTTAAATCCCTCTTTGGAACCTAGATTTGCTTTTGCTTATACATTTTGGTATTCTAGATATTAAATGATGAAGAAAGAAAACTTACATAGTCCTTTTTATAGACATATTATTACATGATTATGAGTTTAATATTATTTAAGTATTGGTCAAATCTTATTAATACTTTAATGATAACTCTTGAATATTGTATCTAACAGTCTGACCTATTTAAAGATTATTTTAATTATCACGAGTTTATGTTTAATCAGTTTTTAACTATCTATTTCATATCAATTTATTTAATTAATGTTTTTTAGAATATCTTATGAGTTGATGACTGGATAAAACATGCATGTGAATCAAAACTCAGTTTAAGGTAAAATAAGCTTTTATTGATCAAGCAAAACATGAATTACATTATAATTTATAAAAAGATGACCTAAAACTAGACTAAATCCCTAGCCATGGCATCTTTGTAAAAGCGTCAACCACTATTGCTATAATCTACCTCCTCATCTTCTGAGTCAACGAGTTCTTCCTCTTCCTTTCGCTATGGGTTAGAGTAGTCAAATTTCTTGGCTCTCTTCTTCTTCTTCATCTATTTCTTATGAGGCCTGAGTGTTAGGTAAGTAGAACTTTCTTCTTCTAAATATGGTTCAGACTCTGCAGTTGATTCCTCGTCTAAAGAGTGAGATGATAGAAGGTGGAACTCAGTGGTTGAAGACTCAATTGTTGCTTGCAACTGAAGGGTTTGATTCTCATTATTTGTATAGCTCTCAGTTTTCTCTATTATTTAAAAGGAGATATGACTCTCAGTTGAGGATTCCATTTCCTTGAGAAGTTGTTGATGAAAGTAGATTGTGAGGGTGGCATTTTATAATGGGTTCCGTGAATACTAAGAAACAATTATTAATCCTTGCTTGATTCTTGGAAGTGTAACTACCACTAAGGTTTGAATGCGTGCATTGTAGAAACCATAATTACTCTTGTTGCTTGATTCGTTTTCCTCCTTGGAAATTGATCAAGTAATGATGTTTTATATTTCATTAATTGAGTCATTTCTT
Source organism: Lathyrus aphaca (assembly GCA_963966055.1). Taxonomy (NCBI): domain Eukaryota; kingdom Viridiplantae; phylum Streptophyta; class Magnoliopsida; order Fabales; family Fabaceae; genus Lathyrus; species Lathyrus aphaca. Next base: position 67,586,678 of record OZ014525.1, on the reverse strand, counting down.
TTCTTTTTCTTCTTTTTATTTATTTTCTATTTTCTTTCCTTCTTTTTGTTTTGTTATTTTTTTATGTGACAAAAGGGGAGAAAATAGTAAGTATTTAAAGTGGAAATTGAATCCATTGAATACTCAATTAAGTTGTATATATTGGTCATTTATTTTCTTGTATTTTTTGGTGATTGCATGCCTGGGAACATAATTTAAACCTTCTTGCACATAAGTCTAAGTTTGAGCTTACAAACCTCTAACTTGACTTATTAGACCCAAAAGGAGCTTACAAACCTCAGATTCTGGTGTTGCTAAAAAGGTTAAAATGGGTGACATATTTTAACTCTCTTATACATAGTAATAAGTAGGAGCTTACAAATCTCGTATTTTATTGTTTCTAAAGGAAGTATAAATGTAGTCATTTAAGTTTTCTTAAATATATAACCAAGGGGGGGTGTACAAATCTCAACCTAAGAACAACTTGACTCAGGCGAAGCATACAAACCTCAAACTCTGATGTTACTAAGAGAACTAATTTATTTTTTAAAAAATTAGTTCTTAATTATGAGCCAGAAAACTCAACTCTGAACTATCAGACTCAGAGGGAGCTTACAAAACTCATATTTTGTTGTTGAAAAGAAAGTCAATTGCTCAACATTGTTTTTTAAGTACTTGTGTTTGTCATCATCAAAAAGGGGGAGTTTGTTAGAACAAGATTTGTTCTTTACTTAATTCTCTTTAGTTTTGATGATAACAAAGTATGGAAACAAACAATGGTTTATTTGATGTGTTCTTTATTTATTGCAGGTTCTACATCATTGTACATAAATAAATTGGAAAATTTTCTACATGAACACACTTGAGAGTTGCTTTATTTCTAGCTTCTAGTGGCAGAATGTAAAGAATAATTACTAGTATAATTGAACATAGACCCTGAACTGAAGGCCTCAATATTCAGATGACTGATTACACTTGGTTATTGTATATTGGCTTTTGGTACCATTCAAATTTGGTGATAAAATTATGGTTGCTCGTACTATTGTAAAACAAGTTGTATTGTTTTATCAACATGCCAGCTAGAGTCTACTTGGTGCAATACTCAAGAAAAGTTGAACAGTTCTACAAATTACTGCTCTTAACGACTCTATTAATACAGATCCTCTTGAAGACTCAAAGTTTAAATGGTTTACCCACTAGATTCAGAATTTGCTGAGTATCCATCTTCAACGACTCTTATACTATGGAGGAAAGAAAAGTCACTTGGTCAGGTTATCTTCACAATGACTAGTTTCTGCAGATTGCTATAAATATGCTGAAGATTCAAAGCTTGGATTTTTAACAAGGTTTCTAGACATGAAGGAGTAGCAAGATCAAGAAATTATCAAATCATTTTAATATGCAAAACAAATATAGGTAGTTGTAATTGTAAAAGCCTTAAGATTTCTCACTATTGAATATCTTAGAAATCTTAAGTGCTTTAGATATTTGTTATGGTGATTTCTAGTAGCTCTGATACTTGTATCATGTACACCTTGTTCTCTTTTATGTTTAGCCTTCAGTAGTTTAGATTAAGTTTATTTCTATGTGCTTGAACAAAATTCTTGAGCCAAGTTGCTCAATCCATGTAAATCTCATTGCTTGAGTGCTTGAGTTTTAAAGTCTTATTCAGCTGTCTGATTGCGCAAGAAGTCTCAAGTGTGGACCTGAGCAGGTTAAGACTCAGTCTGGATGACTAGAAGAACCGGAGGTTTGGTCAGAGGATAAACAGTTAGCCATAGACTATCAATCTATGTGGTGCGTGTTATCCGCAAGTATACGGAGTACGTCAATGTAATATAAAAGATCATCGATCCCACAAAGACCAATGTTAATCTCTCGAGTACTATTGTTATGATTTTTATCTTAGGCTAGTGAAAAACAAAGTATGATGGTTTAGGAAATAAAAGTAGTAAATTAATTCAGAGAAATGATACTGGAATGTTGATTCACGCCAATTAAACAATACTCATATTGTTTAAGTAGTAACACATACGGGACAATATTTTCTTCTTTGAAATAAAAGTTAATAAAAAAGGAACTGTCACATTAGTGTAATCAGAACCAGACCTAACCTCTAATCTATACTAGCCGCTCACCATGCACCGGTCGCATCTTGCGTTAAAGTTTAAAAGTTCCTTTTTATATAATTACCTTTAAGACTCAATTAAAAAATGCTTTTGATTGGAAACATTTAATACCAAAGGGTTTCCGGCATATGCTCGGCCAATCGAATCCTAATTCTATAAGCGCGCCCGAAAGTTTAAAAACAACTTTCTAATAATATAAAACTTTCCTAATTAATTAATAAAGCACTTTTGCTATTTTTACCAATTAAAAACTAATGAACTCTTATCTTAAGTGTCAGACGACTTTCGGTCTTACCCGACATAGTCACAGTTATTACGTAAACAGAAACATGATCCCATTTACGTAATGGCTGGTCAATTTAAGTTCTTAAGGCACAAGAATGAGTCACATTCTATGCTCACTAGTTTATGTTCTCAAGTGCAAAATGAGTTTGACTCTAAGATCGTTTGGGTCATAAATGATCATGGTGGTGAATTTGAGAATCAATGGTCTGAGGAATTATTTGATTCTAATGGGATATCCCATGGTTTCTCCTATCCTAGAACTCCTTAACAGAATCCTCAATAGAATGGAGTTGTGGAAAGGAAGACTACGACTTTGCAAGAAATGGCTAGTATCATGATCAATGAAACTAACGTGGCAAAACCCTTTTGGGCAGAAGCTGTGAATACAACATGTTACATTCAGAATCAGATCTCTGTCAGACCTATTATGGATAAGACTCCTTATGAACTATGTAAAGGAAGAAAGCCCAACATTTCTTATTTTAATCCTTTTGGATGTACTTGTTTTAAATTGAACACTAAAGAGACTTTTAACAAGTTTAATTCTAAGGCACATAAGTGTATTATGTTAGGATACTCAGAAAACTCTAAGGGCTACATAGTATACAACGCAAAAACACATTATGGTCATATTAAAGCAAACGAGTTCGGATGCAGCTGCGAAGGAGAGAGATCCAAATGTATGAACATAGACTATTGAAAACTCGAGAAGGGGAGCCTAAATCTAAGTTCCTTGAAGAGTATGTGGTACATGGGAAATCTATTAGGCCCATACGACCAACAAACACGGTCATCGTCGCCAGGGTACCTAACAAGCCAATCCTTGGGATCCCCGATCATCAAACCTGGCCCTCCATGGGTTGGGAATATATGGATTGAATATTCAGTGGTTCCTTAGCAGCCCCCTCTTTGATGGAAATATTTTTTCCTCCTCGTCCTCCTATTCAGGATTGGTAGGGTCAGTTCGGGTTGAGGTGGTCTTCTTTGTAACGCTTGAAGATGAGGCGCTTCTTCCCGACATTGTTTCCTCAGAACAATTTAGGGACGAAGCAGTATCACTAGAGAGGTCCTCGACATCCATATAAATAGGCATGTCATTTGACATCGTTACACCTGAAAAGAAGTGAAAGTAAATTTGAATTCGACGAGTTAAATCAAATCCACCCTTCCACCGCTGATCAAGTGAATGGGCGCACTGAGGAACGAGGACGTTGTCCTTGATCTAAGCCCTTATTAAAAAAACAGGCCACAGTCGTCGTAACGACCAGGTATTCACATGGGGAAGGGAGAATCCTAACTTAGCAAAACTATCAGTTCACGTCACCCAGCAGGTGAGGCCACACTGAAACCCAGAACTCCGGTTGAAGTTCAACCGGAGCTTCCGTGCAGGGCCACGAGGAACGTCAATGAAAAACCCTAAGTGTCGCAATAACGACAACGTGACTCACAATAGCCAGCGTACTGAAATAGGGATGCCACATCGGAACCTTAAAAGTCTAAGTTGTGGGTCCTATTAACCCTAAATTTCACTCTAACCGCATGCATCTACACTATTAGCAGGAATCAGAAGCATAAATAAGTGAGAAATGATAAAACTTACGAGTTTTAGAAGATTTTCTACGTGCTCGGTTAGTTCTCCTTGTTCGATATGGCGGAAGACGGCGGCTAGCGGCGGACCTCGAGGACTCATCTTCGTCGAGCAGGGAAACAGAGAGCAAAAAGTGTAAAACTGAATCCCAACACCCTATTTATAGCCTCCAACAGCACGTGCGCGGGCACGTGGGACCTATAAATTATAAACAACACATTCATTTCCTAGGGATGGTCGTAGAATAACCATCATTATGCATTAAATGCGCATGTTTCCCCAGGCGCAAGCGTGACGTAACCTCTCAACACAACTGTTGGGATCCTCGTCTAAAGATCATATTTTAACGTTCATAATTACGCGGGTTCAGTTACACCGAGCCAAGTAATTAAAAAATATCATAAGTCTCAACTTCACCCCGTACATAGCCGACCACACTTAAGTCATCACTTCTACGAACAGAAGTAACGACTCGGGGGGCTCTTGTTCCAGAATGGCCCAATGACTAGGCATGGCCCAATCCACTCCTGCACATGGGACGACCCAATAGCCCAAATGTTAAAGGGACCCACTGGCTCCATGCCCTTCAATTGAGGAGAACTTGTCGACCACGGTTACCCGTGGTCAGATTTCTCTGCTCCTTCCAGACTTCTGCTCGACACCCGCAGAAGTCACCCTAATTCGACCGAAGATAACTCCTGCTCGGATATCTCTATGCTCGACATACATCCAGTCCAACCAGGTATGCTCGTCCCAACGACTAGTTTCTGGCAGTTACCTATTTTCAGGGGATCCACGATCCAGGCCCAAAATAGGGATCATTAGCCAAGCACTAGGGCTTTCTATATAAACCCTCTCACATGAGAGGGTCAGGTATTGAATATTCACTCCCTAAACACGTTTACTCATACTTGCATACTCTTCTGCCCGCTCTTACTCTGGCATTAGAGTACCTTGTCGGTACACCCCCCATTTACCTCAACGACCGAGCAAAGACTTTAAGATCCACGTCAGTGTCCGCAACCATTATAGATTCTGATCATGGTTACGATCAAATATTATATCCACATATATTTTTATTTAACTCTATTAGTTGTTTATAAATTAGTTACATCAAGGTTCAACCCTAATCCCTTACCTTTTTACCTTAATTTTGGATGTACTCATGGGACACATCCAAAAGCTAGCACCGAGATGCGTGTTTTTTTTGCAGATGATATAGCCCTACTTGAAGAGTCGAAAGAGGATTTAAATGAGAAGTTGGAGACAAGCTTTAGAAAACATGGTTTTCTCTTAAGTAGAAGTAAGACGAAGTATATGGAAATATAAGCTCAACAAAAGAAAAATGTTTCTAACCTAGAGGTGAAAGTTAGAAACCATATAATCCTCTAAGTCACACATGACACAATTTAAATATCTTGAATCTGTAATACAAAATTATGAATAAATGGAAGGGAATGTAAATTATAGAATTCAAGATGGATGACTAAAATGGAGGAAGGCTTCAATGGTTCTATGTGATGCAAAGGTACCGCTCAAGCTGAAGGGAAACTTTTATCGGATTGAAGTAAGACATGCGATGTTGTACGAGAGAGAATCTTGTGCAGTTAATAATAAACACGAAAATAAAGTAAGTGTATAAGAGATGATAATTTTATGTTGGATGTGTGGTAAGACTAGACAAGATAGGATTAGAAATGAAAAAATTAGAGAGTGTTGGGGTAACACCTACAACTACAACATAAAATATGATGGGAAATAAACTTAGATCGTTTGTGTATCCAGTGAGAAGGCCTGTAGATTTTATGGTTATGAAAGTAGATTATATGGAGAAAATTCAAACAAGTAGAGGAAGAGGAAGAATTAGAAAGACCATAAGAGAAGTTATTAATAAAGATCTTGAGATTAATGATTTGAATAAAAACATGTTCTTGGATTAAACATTATATCACATGTTGATCCATGTAGCTAATCCCACTTAATGGAATAAAACTTGGTTGTTGTTGTGTTATTGTTATTTATCAATTAGAAGTCTCAATTGATTAATGATAAAATAAAGTAATAAGGCTAAAAAATGATAATATAAATAAACAAGCCAGTTCCAAAAATAACCCTATAAGAACTACACTCTAAGTAAGAATCAAGTTAGAGCTCAAGTCAGCCGGACCATCTACATTGGATCAAAGACCACCAAGGGAAGAACAAAGAATCACACACTCTGAACCTAGTATAAATCTTAACGCGTTATTGATTAACCAAATGATAAGATTATGAAGTCATAATATGAAGGTGCAAGAGTTCTCAACTGAATTACCTAAAAACCATTTCCAAGCAATATATATATATATATATATATATATATATATATATCCTCCACTTCTTTCATATTTGTTAAAAAAAAAACAATCTCATTTCGAATCCTCCAAATGGTTTAGACCATCCCATTCCATATCATTAAAATAACCCTAGACTTTCTCTTACCTCCTAAAAAACAAAACTCTCAAAGATAAAACTAGGATCCCTATGAAGAGGTATCGATAGCCCCAACAAGATAAAAAGTATATTCTAGGCAATGCTAACTAATTCACAATTGACAAACAAGTGAAAAACTGACTCGACGAAAGCACTGTAGATAGAACACATAATAAGACCAGGGTGAATAATTAGCTTTCTCTTGAATAAATTCTCCCTATAAGAGACCTATCAAAGAGAAGCTTCCAAGGAAAACAATCACCTTAGAAAGAGCCCAACTACACCAGACGTAAGGAAAAGACAAATTTCCAGAGGGGGATGAATGACTTGAAAAATAGAATAAGCCAAAAGAGAATGATAGGCATAGGGCACATATAAAACACCATCCTTAGCAAAATTCTAAATCTACTTTTCTTTGGCCAAAGATAAAATATTCCCTCAAATGAGTGAGAGGAATTCAACAACAACAAGTTCCCATGGATAAAGAAAAATCTCCTCCACCTTAAGTCCTGGATGATGTTATCATCTACCCACCTACGTACCTCTCCCACACCCTCCTTAGGATGATCAGTGATAGTAAACAACCTAGGGAACCTACCCCCTTTGAGGTATACTCCCAACACAAGGGTCAAACCAAAAAGATGTCTGAATCCTTGATCTAACCACTGACCAACACTGAGAAATTTCTATCAAAAATACAAGCTTCAATCCAAGACCTCCAATTATATTAAATTGAAATCTAACCAGCATATACTCCAAAAAATACCAACTCACAGAGTCATAAAATTTCTCAAAAATCCAATTTGAAAATGAGATAAAGCTTTCTAATTTTCTTACCGAGACCAATCACTATAATCACAACCACCATACCATCCACCAAAATTCTACCTTTTAGAAAGAAATATTAATTTGGAATTTTTTTTTCACGACCTCCCATGATCTAGTAGCTAACACTTTAGCCACCAACTTATATAAAGTATCCACACAAAAATAGGTCTAAAATCACTTAATTGAATATGATATTTAACTTTAGGAATTAAAGTGTATTAATCTCTCCTCATTTGAAGGGGTTAATTACAAATAAAAAATACTCGTCATCCACGTCTCTTTCTTTGCGGATTACTGGCGTCATTAATTTCACTTCATTCAAATATTTTTATAATCTTTGATAGATCAACAAGTTATAAATTTTAAAATTATTTTTTATGCATGTTCATTTGTCTATTTAATTTCCACACACACACACACACACACACACACACACACACACACACACACACACACACACACACACACACACACACACACACACACACACACACACACACACACACATATATATATATATATATATATATATATATATATATATATATATATATATATATATATATTAAATTAGTTCCAACCATAACTTGGGCTGACAATGAATCAAATCAATTCAAAAATAGTTCGAAATTCGGTTTGATAATTAAATTGTGAACTATGTTCATGAACCAAATGAGCTAAATATGAGCAAAAACTAAGTTCGTTAATTAAATGAACTGAATTTGAACTATTCATAATTTAACTCATTAGGTTAATGAGTTAACTCAATTATATATGAGAATGATTATATTGTCATTAATAGTATGTTTAGAGATTTACTCCAAATCTTAACCCTATATTGTCACTTTCGTACAAGTATGACAGTAAAATTGACAATTGCATTTAGAGTCATTTTTGTTGGAAGCATAATAACATTTGCTAAAATAACATGTGTAATGAATGTATCAAGTGGTGAAATCATAGAAATGTATCAATATATTAAATATATGAAATCTAAAGCGTCAGATTATATTATAACACATCATATGCCATGTAGCTATAAATCTGCCACATCAATTAAATTCCTATGTGTCAAACTTAAAATTGAATCTAATAATAAATTTATATAATTTCACTTCAACTTCTATAAAAAACGCATATGTTACAACAACCTTATTGTCTCACCTACAATAATTACTATCATTAAACACAATTATCACCAATCTTAAATTCCTAATTTAATTTATATAATTATTTTTATTCTCTCTCAATTGTTTTATTAAAGTTTCTCACCTTCTTTCTAAACTTTGTTACATATCCTTTATTTCTTTTTTTTTATAGTCTAATATCTAAACAAAATAACACTATTTTGATAAATAAAAAAACACTTAGCATAAAAATAAATCGATGATTAAAAAATAAAACAAAATAATTAATTAATGTATAACAATAAAATTATATTAAAAATATTTAAATCTCACTACTACGGAAAATCTATTTAACAACGGTTGGAAACTACGTATAATGATGCATATCAAGACGTTGTTATGTAGAGTGTTGTCGTAAGTACACTATTTATAATCACAGGTTTGAGACCGTTGTTTTATTCTGGAAAGTGCACAATTTATTACAACGGTTAAGTATAACAACCGTTGTAATATATACTAAATATCACAACGGTTATCAATTTCAACCGTTGTGAAACATACCCTTAGTTTATTATATACAAACGTATATTTCTTGTTTTACCATAAACCTAATTAAAGAAATACAACCATTAAAATTGATAACGAAATATATAATTTGAAAATTAATATGTTCTTGAAAACCAACTTAAACACACCATTGTTTTCCGAATTGCATGCGTCTCATCGTGCACATTTTATGTTCTTTAACATAATATGATTCAATGGTCACTTTCCTTCAATCTATTGATATCTTTTACTATAGTTTACCTCATCATCGTCGCTTATCATCACAATTTTATCATCATAACAATCATGATCATAACAATCACGATGATTAGTGACGATAATGAGATATTGTAAAATTGTAGATATCAATGAATTGAAGAAAACATACCATTGAACCATATATTTGTGTTAAGGAACATAAAATATGCAGAATGAGATGCAAGCTATTTGGAAAACATTGATTGTTATAGGTTGATTTTCAAATACATCTTAGTTTTCAGATTATACGTTTTTATGCAAATTTAAATGATTGCATTTTCAATAAAAGCATAGTCAAAAACAATATACATAGTATATAATAAACTAAATTTCATATACAATATCAAAATGACTTCATATATATATATATATATATATATATATATATATACACCTTATCAACTCATATTATACGCTTGCTACCACCATCATTATCACCATGTATCATCTTTACTATATAACTTCAACTATTTCAAACAAAAGAAAATTAGTTAGTATTCAAAACAAAACCAACAAAAGTTGAAACAAAACCCTAAGAAGTGGAATGTAACCTAAGAGAGACTGTAATCTAAGTTGTAATAAAACAATATACATTGTTTCCATATGTACCATTACAATGAAGTTCATCTAGCTTGTGAAGCATCCTGAGTATGAAAAATAACTTGTTCGTGAATCAACAAAAACAACATGATGCAAACGAGATAATGAGAACTATCTAACAAGAAGATTGAAGTAGAATAATGTCTTATTTTCCATAGCTACACAAACAATATGTACATTACGCTTGCTACCGCCACCATCATCACCATGTTCATCTAGTTTGTGAAGCAATGAAAACGAAACTTAAGAAAGAAATATGTACACAAAAGCTTCATACTTCTTATATTTCTTTTTATTGTTTCTAAAACTAGACGAAGTTTGCTGCCTAAGATGGAAGAAAAAGAATAATAAAAAACATGCAACAAAAGAGATAATGAGAAATATCTTAATGGAAATATGTACAATAGATGGAAGAAGAAGAATACCTTAATATATGGAGCACAAGAGAAAAAATGGGTGCTAGAGTTTCGCTATGAATGAAACGACACTACAACCAATAAGGGAAAGTTAATTCGCTTATATGGGTAAATATTTCACAACGGTTATCGCAAAAAACCGTAATGATACGTATATTTTTATTATAAATATATCATAATGGTTAAACATAAAAACTGTAACGATACCCCTTTTATATGGTACAAGGTTCAATTCCTGACAACAATATTTTTCAATTTTACATAACATATCACAACAGTTATAATAATAAAACCGTTGTAATATTACAACCTTTGCTTTTCTCATAAGAGAGAAACACTCATCCCAAATATAATAATGATTTATGATTTTCTCTGTTTTTCAAAAATATCGTTCGAGAACATCAACCATTACAATTTATCATCATTGCAGGCACCAAAATATCAAACTTTTCATCAACTTCATCTATAAATAGATAGTTTTACATTTATTATATATTCTTCGTAAAAATGAGTTCTACAAATGAGAATGCTAACACAAATATCACAAATGAGGTCACAGATGAACAACGTCAGGAGCCAAATGAGGAGGTTCAACCATCTGGATATCCTTGGTTGTCAGGGATACCTTAAGGGTAAGGAAGGCCAAGAAGAAGAAGTCAAAGAAGAAGAAAAAGAAGCGGAGGTCCGTGATTATAAAGATGCTTTTTTTTGCTATAGGCTCATACATTTGATAAATATATGTAATATATGATTATCAATGTACTATTCATTTCTGGAATTATAATGAAGTTTTCTTTAATATATATATATATATATATATATATATATATATATATATATATATACTCGTCTTTTTCCACTTTCTATTTTTTTAAAAATGAAGTTTTGAATTTTGAGGGTAATAACACTAAAAAATGAAATAAAAGAAAATAGAAAAAACAAAGATGAATTTTAACAAAGTTTTGATCAAACTATTCTCTTTCACTTAAAAATAGAAAAACAAAGATGAATGTTGTGTTTTGAGGTTAAAGTTCCCGTAACACTAAAAAATGAAATAAAATATAGTTTAAAATATGGGAAAAAATGTAGTTGCTGGAAATCGATGTTTGTCACACATTATATATTACAATAAGACGGTTTTAAGGCCCGGCCAAGCCGGACATTTGCCCAGGCTCAGGCACAAATGTTTTTCTTATATATACTATAATTTTGAAAATTGTGACGGTTAAAAAGTGCTATTACGGCGGTTTAAACCGACACAATTAACGAAAATTAGAAAAATACAAATTTAAACCAAAAATTACATTATAAAAGTGTTATTACGGCGGTTTAAACCGCCACAAATAACGAAAATGCAGAAAAATATAAATTTAAATAGAAAAATTAAATTATTAAAGTGCTATTACGGAGGTTTAAAACGCCATAATTAACGAAAATGAAGGAAAAAAATATAAATTTAAAGCAAAACTTAAATTATAAATTAAGAAAATATACATGTATAATATTGTAAATTATGGTTTAAACAAAAAAAAATTATATTTTTATGCATAAAAATACAAATATAAACCAAAAACATATAAATTATACAAAAATAATAATTTTTTTATGCAATTAAGAATACATTACATCAAATTTTTTGAGAATATAATATTTAGATTCAACAGCATTACAAAAAGTGCAAGAATTGAAATAAAGAATAAAATTATAATTTTGGATTAAATTAACCAAAAATAAAAAAATAAATACTTAGAAGAAATAAAAATTAACATAAAAGAAGCTATTACTAAAATAAAAAAATAAAAATATATGTACAGTGTTGTAAAACTGAAGAAGAAAATAATAAATTGTATCCTCAAATAATTTAAAAAACATATTAGGACTCTATACAATTCTATAGATCAATTTTCACAATTATAAAAAACAATTGATTTAAAAAACAATAAAAACAAAATTCATCGTAAAGCAACTGACGTGTTAAAATAAAGGCGGTCAAAACTCAAATTTTTCTATTAACACTACGTGAGTTTATAAAACTGTCATATTTTAATGTATATTGTGGCGGTTTTATTAAATGTCATTTTAAAACCGTCAAATTTCATGTAAATTTTTGCAGACTTTAACTTTTTGCCCAGACTTCAATTTTTTTTTGGCTCCGCCACTGTATTACAACGGTTTTAAAGAAAACCGTTGTTAAATATGACTGTATTATAACGATTTTCAATTTAACTGTCGTTAAATCTGACGATATAAACCAATTGCGAAAATTTTAACATATTACAACGGTGTATATGAATCTATTGTAAACCTGACGTTGTTTGCGCATTTTGTAGTAGTGACTCTTATAAAATTTAATAACAAGAATAAATAATATTTTAAATTACGCACGATATACAATATTAATTAATAAAAAATTTAAGAAAAAAATAATAATAATAATAGATTATCCCAAATCACACGAGATTTTCTCTATGGACAAACATAAAATAGTATATATACACCTTATTTATTTTTACTATCCCTAAAACCTATAAATATCATATGTATTTTAGATTAAAAAATATATTAACTAACCAGATAATTAATTTACTTATTATTAATAAACTAATATATATATATATATATATATATATATATATATATATATATATATATATATATATATATATATATATATATATATATATATATATATAAATTATCCTTAATTACACATAATTATCCCTATCATATAATATATCTAATCTGAAGTTATAAATTATATCATGACCTGTCATAATAACTATATTTTTACGACATCAACTAAAATCCTACGTGTCACTCTTAGAATTGAATATAACAACAAATTTACACAATTTCTCTTCATCATTTCTTTATAACTATAAAATCTAAAACTATTTCATCCCATTCTTTATTTACTTTCATACAATAAACTTGTATTATTAAGACTAAATTACAGTTTGTGTCCCTCTGTTTTATCAAACTCACAGTTTTAGTCCACTCATTTTTTTTAAACAATTTTGATCTCTATCCCTATTTTGTTTGGTCCAAAAAAACGCTGACTATTCATGTACTGTTCATGAACAATACATGATCCGTACATTAACAATGCATGAATAATGCATGAAGAGTACATGAAGAGTACATAAACGGTGGATCAAAATTGGAGTGAGAGACCAAAGTTGTTTAAAAAGAAAATAATGGGGACTAAAATCTGGAGTTTGATAAAAATAGGGGAACCAAAACTGTAATTTAACCTATTATTAATTATAATTAATTCTTTGTATAAAATCATTTCGTATATAATATTATATAATATTTTAACACGTGCTCTCTCAAATAATTTCAATAATTATTATATATATTTCAAGTTATTGGATTGTGCATAATTTTTGCAGTTATATCCTTAAAAAAAAATCTAATAAATCATCTCAATAACATTACATAAATTTATATAGAAAAATTAAATGTATTTGAAACTATGCAGGTAAATAATGGAAGGGATTTATTTTTCAAAACTTCAACATATTTATGTTTATTTTATTTGATTATTTTGAATGTGTAGTTTGAAATAAAATATTATAGATATAAATTGATAAATCATAGGCTAAATTACAGTTTTGGTCCCCTTGTTTAATCAAATTCACGGTTTTAGTCCCCAATTTTCTTTATAAATAGTTTTGGTCCCCCAATCCCAATTTTGGTCCAGAAAAAACGTTGATTGTTTATGTACTGTTCATGAACTGTGCATAATCCGTACATGAACAGTACATGAACAGTGGATCAAAATTGGGATGAAAGACCAAAACTGTTTAAAAAGAAAATGGGGACTAAAACCATGAGTTTGATAAAACATGGGACCAAAACTATAATTTAGCTTAAATCACATTTATCAAAATAAAATTTATTAATTATAATTAAAATTTCAATAAAAAACAAATTAATACTCACCCGCACATCGTGCGGGTCCTAATCAGGTTTATAGTAATTTTTGATGTATTATTTAGTTAAATATGTAAGGTTTCTAAATATTTAGACGAAATTGTAGATTTTTGAGATAAATTTAAATTCAAATTGAGTAATTTTTTAGTTAGACTTTCAAATGTACCTCTTAAAAGTTGTGCTTGTAACTCCCAACTTTCTCCATTGTTTAGTTATAAAATAAATTACGGAATAATCATAAAATGCACTAGTAGGATGTCACATCCCTTAAAACTCATGAAGTATCAAGTCACTTCATATCTTTATTTCTCATAAAAATAAATTGAACATCAGAATATTCAAATTGTTAATTCCAATAGCACTAAGGCTTTAACAACAATAACCTCCACAAAATTCGTGGTCCAACATAAGTTTGAAAACAAGATACATAACAAATGAAAACAACACAAATTATGACAAATTTCTATCCTTCCCGTGTTACGTATCACAATGACTCCTAAGACTCAGTCAATAATAACACACGCTCCAAGCATTACTCAGGTACTTGATTATCTGTACTCTCCGGTGAACACATACACAACAACAAAAAAAGGGTGAGAATTACATTCAAATAATTACACGGTGAAAATCACATGCTAAGGAGAAGTAATCACACACATCACACCAATCAGACAATTATAATGCACATACAAGTGCTACATCAATATTCATTATACTCGGTCTACGTTCATGCATACAAATATGCAATGTGACTCAACTAACACTACACCATGCATGCGGTACCAACACAATCCATACAATTCATTCTTTGAACCCGATTCCTGTCGGAATTTGGATAAGTTGTATACGTTCCTCTAAACTACAACTTACCTCTAACTCGACTCCCTCATAATGTTCATATGAGACTAGACACCCATCATGGATTCCCACCTAGGCTCATCTCCACATGGCACGACATGAAAATGCATGACATACAACTATGCATAATATAATTACCATTACTTTATAACACACGATCCATAACGATCACACATAAGTCACATACTCACCGTAATTCCATCTAGAATTACCATCTTTACCCAAAATTGTCCACATAATGAAAATCTCATAAACATAGGCACAAAAACTACACATCACATAAAAATCCACGTAAAAATATCATGTTATATAACATTTTCCATTTTTACTGGTCCTCTTGTGTCTACCTATGTAATATTAGTCTTAGGAACCAAAAGGAATTGCATTACACACAAAATCGGGAAATAAATCTCGAAAACTGAAAAATCTCCCCACAAGTCTGTTCATACGCGTATGGCCCTACCCCATACACATATGACCTTACTCATTCGCCCCAGTCCCTGTGCATGTTACATGTAGAGCACAAATTCCCAGGCGTCATAGACATAAGGCCTTTACCATACGCTTATGACAAGAAAGGGATTTTCCTCATTACCATATCAAGAGGTCCCATACGCGTAATAGACTCACCATAAGCGTCACACCATATCTCTTATGCGTATTGGCCTTCCCCTTACACGTATCACCGGACATGTGAGTTGGCCATGGGGACAGGGCGCATATGGTACGCGTAATACCCTAGGGGTGTCCCCTCATACGCCTATTGTCTCCCTCCATACGCGTATAAGCAACTTGTGATAGAAAAATCTTGTTTTAGCATCAGTGCGATTTTTCACCCATTAGAGCACCTTCAAACTCCTAATTTTGACCCAAAAATAGCATCCACACTAATTTATCCTTAAAGACTTTGCTTTATCTCATTAATTTATCACTCTAGTAAGGTTTTTCACAACTTTAGTTATAATTTTGTCACCTTTCATAAACCTTACTTTCCAGATCTGTTTTCATGGTAAAACACAACAACTCATAATTTCCAGGAATTTCACATCATTATCAGCCTACAAATCACGAATTCAACAACAAACCATAGATATACGGAATTAAACACAACAAGGAGTAGAACATGCATAAAATCCTAAGAGGGAAAGAAACCCTCAATACCCTCATATTTTAACACCATTATAGAACCCATTCTCCCCCTTATCTCAATTCCAAACTTGATCTCTCTAAGAACGGTGGAGGATTCTTGGTCTCTCTTACCCTAACTCTTCCTTCTTCTCTCTTTTCTTTTTACGTGATAACTGTTTCTCAAAAACCCTCTTACCTTTTCCTCTAATTATATTTATTTTCCTTAATTTTAATATTATTATTATTTTTATTATTATTATTATTATTATTGGTAAATACCCCATATAACTAATAATAATATTGATAATAACAATAATAAAATATTTCATCCCTCACCAATTATATTATCATTATTATATTATTTTAAGATTTTATTTTTACAATTAAATTCTCACACTAATCTTTATACACATACCTTTAATTATGTCACTACCAATATAATTATACAAATTAAATGACTAAATATTTAAATGGGGTGTTATAATGTTGTGTTTTAGTTAATAAATTTTTGAGACAAAATTAAATTCTAATTTGATAATTGTTATTTTATTTTTTAAAAAATATTAATTTAAAATATCAAATATATAAAAAAATTAGACTTAAAAAGTAATTTTTAAATTCGTGAAACAAGTGAATTGAACCTAACAAAATAAATTTAATGAATTGAATCAAATTATTCGTAAACTTATAAACAAATGAATGAAACTCAAATCAAAATTTGAGTTAAATCATCTATAAACAAACTGAATTAAATTGAGACGATTCGACTAGACTCAAACTAAGCATAACTCAAAAGGAAAAGTTGAAAACCAAATTAATACATATTTTTATACTATCCCTCACAACGAACGACACGTTCATTGGCATGTCGACACATTGCTTTTCCTCTCATTCAATTCTTACTAGCTTTACTATTTAACTCGGTGAAAATTAATCCATCCTTCTTTTTGTCCTTTTTTTCTTCTTTATTCCCCTTTGATGAAGAAACATAAACTTTGACTATGAATTAAATAAAAATATATAATCAATTTGAGTACAAGAATAAAGGTAGAATGGTAAATAATAGAAGAATGTACAATCCACTAAGAGGAAAAAGGGACATAACATACGCATGGACAGTGGACCTAACTCACCAAGAACAGTCCAAAAGCACGTGCATTGGATTAAGCCTAGTTAATGCCCCAATTCATGATAATATAGTAATAGTATATATGCAGCATAAATTCACTTGTTAGGTTCCCACTTCTTTTGACCATATGTGAATTCACAATGCTCTTAATTATTGGTGCATAGATTATTATAGCCGATATATCAAACAAAGAGGTGACGCATTGGACCACTCTTAGTTTCAAGGAAGCATCTTGTAAACAAGGTTTCAATTCTTTATCACGTATCACCTTTATTGTTCAAATTGCAAGTTATCAATTATGATTGTTGAGAAAGAAAAAAAAACTATATTTTAGTTATAAATTATTTTACTCTTTTAAAGAGTATTAACTACAAACAAATAAATTAAACTACTTTAATTTGTGGCAGAACAAAAAAAACACATAAAATCTTAAATTGTTTAATTCCATTAAGTTTTGAAGGACTTTAATAGATTTTAGGATTTCTTTATACAACTCATGAGTTATTTAAGTATCACATAAAATTCAATTGATATCCCTTAATTTTGAACGTGCAAGTCAAGGTTTTTTTATAAAAAAAAATCGGATGTGAATATGCGGAAGGTCTTCGTATATCCAGATCCGAAAGAAAATTTTATATATTTGAAACAGCATGATCACTCCCCCATTCTCTCAATTCTCAATCTTTCTTCTTTTACACTCACCCTCACAAACCTAAAAAAACCTACTTCATCAATACCATTTGCACTCAAAAACTCCAACTTTTTGGTGAAACAAATCAAAGGAAGCAAGAGATCATTGAATTTCAAGTAAATATTAAACTTTATCCACTACATTCACTACAACAAAAAAGACATTTGATAGCGCTTATTTTAGCATTTAATAGCACTTTTAAACGCTATTAATATTGCCGCTATTATAGGTCAATAACCTTCAATAGCACTTTTAAGCGCTATTAATTTTTTTGTTTATAATAGCATTTTTTATAAAACGCTACCGTAGACTGCATTTATGTTGATTCTTCTTATCAGATTTAACAGTGCTCTTGGGAAACACACTATTGTAATTCTATTGTAAATCATTACCTTTAGTAGCACTTTTTAGAAAATGTTATTAAAGACCATTATTTTTTCTTGTTAACCCCTGAGAGATGTTTTTTAATTTAATACTATGGTAGAATGAAAATACTCATTCTTCTAATATACTAGATGGTTTTTAATTTAATACTATGGTAGAATGAAAATACTCATTCTTCTAATATATTAAACAATGTTAAAAAAATAAAGTAAATACATAACTCTAAAAATGGAAGAGTTTCAAATTTTTATGATCATAATATAACTATTATGAGACATAGAAGAAAACATAAAAAATTTGGACATAATACAAATGATATAATGAATAAAAAAACTCTTTTATGAAAATTTAATTTATCGTTACATGAATCCTGTCAATTGTGTTTAAGTAGTCATCTACCCAAATAAATTATGATGTTCTTTAAATTTATTAAGTACATGGTATGATCTTTATCCTATTTGTTTGTACATACAATAGTTAACACTTTGCCGAGTAATATCTATTGCCATGAAAGTAAAAATTTACCTTTCACGTATATCACACTACAATAGTTAACACTTTGCCGAGTAATATCTATTGCTCACATTATGAATCAACTTTTGCTAAAAATGAGGTTACACGACTTCCGGATGTGCACATTCGATAGCTATTTTGATGAACATGTCTGGATATATGCACATCCCGAACAATGCCTGACAATAATTATTTTTAAATTTCAGGATTAATTATTTGGATATATATATATATATATATATATATATATATATATATATATATATATATATATATATATATATATGGTTATATTATTGTTTATAAATAGATATAGTGCACCCCGATAACATCTCAAAAGAAATAGTTTCGATGATTTTTCTGAAAGTTGATGTGATTATTGGAAAGTCGGTTGATGTCGGTAGTGACTTTAATAACAAGCAAGACTTTGACGACCATGAAAGCATGCTAGCATATATTCGTAGGACGACTATTGGTCTTGGTTTTGGTGTGAATATCGGAAGATCGGATAACAGTTCAGATAGAAAGAGGACAATTATACATGGGCTTTGGAGACATGTCAGTCACTTTTGAAGAAACATGTTCCAATGCCTAAAGCGATTGTTACAGACTACGATATCGTTTTGATGAATGTGGTTGCAAAGGTATTCCCTTCTTCTAATGCATTACTTTGTCGATATCACATAAAAAAGAATGTGAGAAGTCAGGTTATCGCGATGGGTGTGAAACAAGTAGAGTCGGTAGATAGAAAATTGGTTAAGGTCGGTGTCATTGTAGAAGAAATAATGGATGCATGGAATCATATTATAAATTCTCCAACAAAAGAATTATATCTTGATTCGGTCATGAAATTCCGAAAAGTGTGTGAATGTTGGAAGCACTATTCTTGATCAAGTAAAGGAGAAGATAATATGTGCTTGGACGTATAATATCTGACACCTTGGAAATACAACAACCAATAGAGTTGAGTCGACACATGCTACTTTGAAGAATTGGTTGGGTAATAACAAGGGAGATTTATGTCGAGATTGGGTAACTATGGATCTCATAATTAAAAACCAACATAACGAGATACAAACCACATTTTGTCGGAGTATCACTGTTTTGGAACATCGATATTTAAAGGTAACGTTCTTTACTTTCAACTTATCGACAACATGTCTCGAGCGGGATTGAACTATATTTTTCATGAGGCCAACCGAGCTGAAACAGTTGGTTCTGATAGCGCATAGTGTGGTTACACTATTGTGAAAACCTACGGTCTTCCATGTGCATGTGCTATTGCTACGAAGTTGAAACTAGGTGAGCCAATACAAATTGACGAAGTTTACGCTCATTGGATGAGACTTAGTTTTAATGATGACATTTGTATGGAAGGAGATAAACCAAATATATCTATTTTACCCGAATTGGAAACGATTCAAGCAAGATTTTCGAAGGCCGATGAAAACATGAAGCTACACATCGAAGAAGAATTGATGAAGATTGCCTTTCCCGAAACAACTGACATGATACCTCCTTCTCAACTAGTGAAGACAAAAGGTGCTCTGAAGAAGTTGAAGCCTACACCAAATGACATCTCGATAACTCGATCTCCTTCATATTGTGAGCATGTTAACAAACTCTTTTCGGAATCACCGAGTCCAAAATCTCTAAAAAGTTCCATGAAAGGAGCTCGAATTTCCAAACCGACTCCGACACTAATTCCACGGGTTCTGACACTGAATGCACCAATAATTTCCTTTATCGAAGAGATGCCAGTTTTTATGCACAAACATATCGACGATATCATCAATGTTGAAGAGGATGGTAATTACGGTTACCGAGCCATTCCAGCTCTACTTGGTAGAGGTGAGGAATGTAACACCCTGAATATCTAAATTAATCATTTATTTATTTAATAAATTTAGAAGGAATTAAGAAGTTTTGGTGATTTTTGGAGAATTTTGGATCAAGAGAGAATATTTTAAAAATAATTTTAATAGAATGAATAATCATGTATTATTTAGACTATTATTATTATTAAAAATAATAATAAAAGGGTAGGTGGTCTTATTGGAAAAAGAGTAAGGATAGAATTGGAAGTTCATAAACGAGGATATTTGTCTAAAGAGAGAAGACCGGTCAATTTTTCTAACTTATCATGTTTTGTGAGGAAGAACTCTGAAGAAGAGAAGAGAAGGAGAAAGCCATAGGATCTTGAAGAATTGCTAAGGAATCTTAGAGAAGGAGGAAAGCTACGGATTTTCTCTAAGGTATGGAGAGGTTTTCACCTTTTATTATAATTGTATGTTGTTTGGATTAGGAATTGGATATGTTTTTGTGATTTGGATGAGTTGAGTGGTTTGGTGGTTAGATTGTGTGAGATAAGTATGTTTTGATAAAATTGAATGAAATAGGATGATATGTGTTGAGGTATGTGTAAATGGTGGTCTATTTGATTCATTTTCGTACACGAAAAACTGGAAAAACTGGGGTTTTGGAGTTTGAGTCGAAGCAGGAAATGCTGCACAAAAAATCAGAATTTGCGCTTCCTGACACGGTCGTGTCACAAGACACGGGCGGCCGTGTCAGACAACTGTTTCTGCTGTATTTTGTCTGTTTTGTTTTTTAAATGCAGGTCTTCTAACACGGGTCGTGTCACAGAAGATGGGCGACCGTGTCAGGTGACTGTTTTTGCTATTTGTTTTATGTTTCTTGACGTTTTCTCTTGCTGATTTCTGTTGTCCTGTTGTTTTGCTGTTGTATTGATGATAAAACATGATTGTATGATGATTATGGATGAACATGAAATGGATGATGCACTTGTTGGTATTGGTGAATTGAGGAGAATTTAACATCATTTCATTTCATAACATATTATGTTAGGACTTCAGTCCATTGGTAGCTTCGATCCCATTGTACGGATTGAAGTGATATGTTATGTTGTGCTCCTTTTGGAGGGTTGATGGCCAGTGTCCATCCATGGAGAATCGGTTCCACGTGCATTCTTTTCATTTCATTCCAGTTGACATTGCATATGAATGATGTATATGTGATTGTGTTGTGAAGATTTGTTGATGATAGCATGTCATTGTTGTTGCTTATTCTGTTTATTTTCCATGTCAATGTATTATTATAATGGATTGTGATTTCTCATCATGCTTGCTTGAATATGTTGCCTCTTATCCGAGTAACTTGCAGATAACCAAAAGTAGACTTGCGGTGCTGGAGGATTGAGTATTGGAGCTTTTCTTTTGTCGTTTAAGTAGTGTTTTAGGGGTGTCTTGCTCTGTGTCATGTAACACCGGGTTGTGAATAGTTTGAGAACCACGTGTTTCCTTCGGTTTATGTTGGAATTTTTCATATTGTTGATGTTATTTTGAATTAGATATATTTCTTATGAAGCATTTTTATTGACTTGAATTAAAAAGTATGATTCCACTGCATAATTGTCGATTATTATATTAATGATGAATGTGCAACCCATGTTACGAGACATGACAATGATTATTAATGATGTTTTGAATATATGTGGTACCTTTCTCACTAATTTTACTCTGATAAATATGAAATATTTTCTAAAATTGTTTGTGGGGTAGAAGGGTGTTACAAGAAAGGTTGTGAGCTTGTCCGTCATCAACTAATCCAAGAGTTGGATACACATAAAGAAACATACCTGCATTTGTTTGAAAATAAGAAAAACTATGACAAGGTTTACAAACACTTGTTTCGTGGTTAAGAGGTCCGGCCCCGATGTCGAAATGGATGAGCTTCCCCGAGATGGGTCATCTTATCGCATGTGCGTATGATATGGTGTGTATTGACTTGACACGATACGGTTTTTCAGAATTTTTTTTCCTTTCTGCACCAAACCACCGTCAAATCCAATTGATCGCATTATGTGTATCAGATGACTTACAAAATTAAGGCATGTTGTACAAGCTATCTTGAAACCCGGATGCCCCATACCACAAAAATTACCGCATTGGGCGACACATGAGACCGCAATTGATGAGTCATAGCCGTATAGTTTTGTTGAAAAGGGGATTGAATTCGATAGATTGAACGAAATTGAAAAGACATCAAATACGAA
Source organism: Lathyrus aphaca (assembly GCA_963966055.1). NCBI lineage: Eukaryota > Viridiplantae > Streptophyta > Magnoliopsida > Fabales > Fabaceae > Lathyrus > Lathyrus aphaca. Next base: position 67,563,733 of record OZ014525.1, on the reverse strand, counting down.
AAAATACAAAGGTCAAGCTCTGATAGATTTAGACAGAGACTTTTGTTTTAACTCTTTTATAAAATCGAATGACAAAATGTAATTTTTTGAAGTGAAATATATTAATTTCTATTCATGTGCTATTTTGATATCACTAATGCTTTTTATTTCAATGTATTGCATAACATAGTAACATAACATGTGCAATTCTGTTTTAAATTTGTATAAGTAAAATATTTTGATTTGTAGATCTGTTAGCAGTTCTTTTGTTCAGCAACAACTTTATTCTTTTACCCTTTGAAACAGACAAACAAGCGTGGATCCCGTCGGGTACGGCAGACGATCTGGGGTGCTAATACCTTCCTAGGTCGTAACCGACTTCCAAACCCAGATCTTTGGTTCACAGGACCTTGTCCTTTCCTTTTCTCTACAGTTTGTGTAGCATTACCTTTCCCATTCATTTGGGATAAAAATGTCTGGCTGACGACTCTACCTTTTCTGCGCCACTTTCACATTTGTACTAGGATGAAAATCCCCGGAGCGACAATTTCCCTGGGAGACTTATTCGGCCAAGTGTCAATTCTTCTGGGGATATTAGGCTTTGAGAGAAATCTGTCTGGGACTTTGTAGAGCTGGAAATACAAAAGGCTACTTGGAATACTTTGTTGAAATAAATCCGTAAAGATGACTTTATGGGGATGAATCTACGAAGATCCGTTAGATATGAACTTTGTTGGGGATTCCTACCTTAGAGAGTCCTTCGTAAATGCTATTATTGTAATTTTATATTATTTTATATGCATTTTTGGTAAACATCAATCATATTCAAAAACATATATACATTCAAACATAATCAATGGACGTTTACGCTTAAGTAAAACAAGAAAAGTAAACCTGAATTTGAAAATAGAATTATATTAATCTTGAAAATGACCTATAAACAGGCAAGTTTGAACAAAGGCACGAAAATCCTAGTAAGAGGAATTCGTCATAGAAAATTTGAATGAGTACAAAAACAAGGAAAAAACAGCTATGTGTAAGTGATCCCATCAAGTTTCAACTTTGCTATTGCCATTATCTTCAAGTATCTCATCTTTTGTTGTCGGGAGAGAAATGCCTGGACTGGTCTACACCGTTCGAACTTGATATTGGTAGCACAACTAGTTGAGGTTACATGGATGATCCAACGAGACATAGTCGTACGCTTTAATCCCTAGTTTTTCCGGATCTGCTAACTGAAACTAGAAAGTTCCGGATATGCACATTCGGAACGTTTAATTATAAGGTGTTTCCAGATCTGTAAATCCGATAAGAAGTTAGGCAAAATTTCCTTCACCTTAAGTTTTCTATAAATTAGGGGTTTCATTTGATATCTTTCACACAAATACAAAATGTGTCAATTGTATGAAATCAAGTTCCATTGGTGTGTCGCAAGTGTCTCCTACACTGACGGCAAAACACCTGGTCACACGTCTAAGTTAATGGCGCACCAATCCATCAACGAGATTATTGAAAAGATCAAACTTCTCCTACCGTATCGAGACAAACAGAAGGTTGCGAAACTTCTATATCGTTCACCTTCGGTTGAAAACGAAGGAAATATCGCTTACAGCTTGGTTGAGCTCAAGAATCCAGAGGATGTTATAGCAATGTGAGGGACTTATTTTTGGTACGAAGAACAATTCCCGCTCGAGTTCAAAGCGACCGTCCGAAGAACGATCAATCAGATCTTAGAGATGTGCAAGCGTTCACAGGGCTATTGATCTTTGTAATATTTAAATATTTGTCAATGTAATGACAAATTGAATGTAATCCAATTTTATGGTATGAATGTGAGAAATGTTGAAATTCTGTTTTTCTGATTTTCTTCCTGATTTGTACATGTGAATTATTTCCGGATATGCACATCCAAAAAAACTGGGAAAAATATGCGTCCTGAATTGCACATCCGGAAATCAAGGATATTTTTGTAAGCACGCAAGGTGTCTAAGTAACTCATGGGGTGTATTAAGAAATCCTCTAGTTTTTAATTTTTGTTAATTTTAATAGAATTGGGAAATTTTTGACTAACTCATATTCTAGTGTATTTATATTCGTATAACTTTCTTTTTTCGTTTGAGGGGAAAATCATTTGACACTAAATTTTATTTTATTTGTCAAATTTTCCTAAAATGTTATTTATTTGTAAATGTAAATATGTTTTATTTGTCAATTTTTTCTAATATGTTATTTATTTGTAGTGAAGTGATTTAAGATCTAGAGTTTGATACCTAACAACATCATTTTAGTAACTTTTTAATTTGAATAATGCGCTTACATATAATCACGGTTGAATCATCATACCGTGATTATACGAATTGATTTTTTTATCATAATATTTTAATTTTACAAAATTGCTAAATTTTAACATATATAATTTTAATAAAAAATAGAGAAAAACACAAACCATTTGACTCAAAAATTGACAACTAAAATGACTCAAAAATTATAATTGAAATTCTGTGATCAGGTATGAGATGTCCTATGAGATGTTCCAACACTTGACAGATTTAACCAAAACTTAAAGTGCAAGAAAATTAAACAACACAGTAGTTTGTTAACCCAGTTCAGTGTATAACCACACTTACATCTGGAGGCTACCAAGCCAGGAGGAAATCCACTATAAGTAATATTAATTCTTAGACTTAAACCACCCAGTTTAATCTTTCACTTAATATCTACCCAATGCAATTTCTACCTAAGACACAACTTAGATATGAGTACCAACTCACTCCCCCTCAATCACACAGTGATCTAGTTTACAAGTTTAATAACATTGAAGTCATACTTCAAACAAAACAGCTTGATCTTACTTCACAGTTTCAATCAAGTCACAAATACACTTATGCTTAAAAGCTCATAAAGTGGTACAATAAAAGCAACCTGCTATTAAAACACAACACCCTATTTTGTCTTCTGAAATTCGTCCTCAATTCTGTGAGTTTCTGTTGATTAAATAGGTGTTTGTATTTTGGGCTTTCTGTAGGTTAATCCAGTCCTAAAAACGCATGCAACTTCCACCTTGAATTAGGGTTTGTTACTTCCTAGATTCTAGGTGATTTAGTTCTTCTGATTATGCTGAAGCCTCATAACAATACTCCCTACATATGCGCCTTATTCTGTTTTTGTCCATCCATAATTAATTCCAGATAACTTTCCTTAAATATCTCAGATCAGTTAGTCATTAATTAATTCTGGTAGCAGGTTTGAGATGTCTCAACATCTGTTGGGACATCCTGAAAAACTGAACTTAAATCATTTACACAATGTCCCAACATCTGGTGAGACATCCTGAATTAAGTTCTTATACTCTGTTTGATAATGTCCCAACATCTGATAGGACATTCTGAACTGAATTCAATATTTCTTGTTGGTCAAAAATTCTGCCAATTCTAAACATCTACAAACTCCCCCTTTGGCTAATTTTTGGCTAACATCCTTTTCTGATTTTCAGAGTGCAACATAAGTTCTTTTATCAGAGTGCAACATTTCTTTTCTGTTGAATCATGTGTGAGATTACTCCCCCTCAAACATTCATGTGTTCAGTCTTGTTGCAACAGAAATATTTTACAGATTTAGTTCAGAAGCAAACAGAAATTTTTCATTCATAATCAAACAGCATTATACATTGTTGTTGTGTTGATGTTCTCCCCCTTGTTAGACATAAATTTGGGGCCAAAGAGACTAATTCAAAAATACAATGCAGAAGCTGTCATTACATAATCCTCACATACAATTTTCACTCAGATTCCTCACAGTCAGTTTCTTCATCTTCCTCAGTTTCCTCATCAGAAGAAGCAGCTTTCTGATCACTTTCAATCTCCAGCCTTTGGATAATCTCCTCAAGCTTCTGCTTCCTTGCATCCAGTTCTTTGCAAGTACTCTTTAGTTCAGCAATCAATGCAGCTTTTGAGATTGGAGACTTTGCATTTGAAGGACCAGCAGATGTCCCAGAGGGTGCTTCAACATCAGCTGCATGATGACTCAGGAACAACTTGTAGTGGAAGGCCAGAGGGCTTTCTCTTTTGCACATTGTGTCCTTTTCAGTGAGGATCCCAGGGTACTGACTTAGCACTATTCCACATAGCAAGGAAGGGAAGGCAATTGACAGCTTTGTTGCAGATGAGCTAGCATGCTTCAATGTCTGATCAAAGATGTAAGCACCATAATCCAGCTTTGTTTGTGTGCCTACAGCATAAATGAACCTGCCCAGGCTAGTGGATATTGAGGATGTATGATTGGTAGGAACCCAATTTGCTGTACCAATCCTGTTCAGCATGGCATATTTCCTTGTCAGCATGCTCACTGAGAGCTTTCCTTTAACTGGCCAAGTCTTGACCTGGTTTGCAGTGATAACCTTGCAGACCTGGTTATCAGTCTTCCCTAACTCATTTGGACCATCAGATTCTCTTCCAAGGTATTGGTTGATGACCTGAGGAGAGAATTCTACACACCTGCCTCTAACAAATACTTTTCTAAATTCAGCAGACTTACCATTGGCACAATCTTCTTGAAGGTTGACTATGAATTCCTTGACAAGCAACTCATAGCAGGGAGAAAAGTTGGAGACAGTTTTGAAGAGGCCAGCAGAAGAGATGAGATCAATTAACTCTGTGCACTCAAGTGCATTACTGCTCAGCTCTCTTTCAAGTGCTACCCTTCTTTGATAAACAAACTTCCATCTATTCACACTTGAAACATGATGGAAGGAAATGTTGTCCAAGGGAGCTTCTGGAACAGCAGTTGATGACCTTGAGGGTGCTGATTTCTTCTTTGGAGGAGATGTTGGGACATCTGTTTCAACATCTGAATCTGGAGGAGTGACAGCTTTCCTCTTTTGTGTTTGCACCTTGCTCCATTGTTTTGTAGGACCAAAGACAACTTTAGCTTTGTCCTTCTTTGGGGTAGCTTGCTTCTTCTCAGGAATTGCATGTCCTGCATGCATCTTTTCTTTCCTAGTTCTGAGCCTTTTGGCTATGCTAGGTTTTACAGAGGCAATGATTTCTGTATCAGAATCATGCTCTAGGTTCACAACAGGAGGGGATTGAGCAGTCTCCTCTTCAGCTGGTGGATCAACAGAGATGTGCTCTTCAGTTGAGGCCTTGGTCTGGTCCTCAGATGCTTCTTCATCACTATCATTTGAGGCCTTTTTCTGGTCCTCAGATGTTTCAACAGCAGCATCAGATGAGGCCTTTTGCTGATCCTCAGATGTTTCAACATCTATTGGGACATCCTGTTGAGCAGGAGTGTCCTTTGCAGCCTGAGGTTGTTGATCTTCTTGTGGAGCTGGCATGGTGCTCAGAGGGATAGAAATGCCACTAACCACTCTTTGTTCAGAAAGAATCCTGTTTACCAATTCCTTTATGGAATCATCCACATATTCAGAAGATTTTGGAGGTATGTTTGCTGGTGAAGGAATGCCTTTGGATTTGCTGCAAACTTGATCTTTTGTTCTTTTTGGAGTTCTTGGCTTTTTAGCATGAGGAACACTTCCTCTGATTTCGTCCATTGGAGTTAAATCCATGGGTACCACAGAAATGGGGGTTGCATGAACCACATCTTCCTTGTTGAGGATTTCTTCAAGAATGTTAGGGTTTTGAGACATTTTCGAAGAAGGTGGATGAAGAGTTTTAGGTTTGATGAGTTCTGAAAAGCAGTTAGAGAATGCAATTCGTTTTTGAGAGTATGATGAGAAGATGGATAGCTGAAAGCAAGCTGATATAATATAAGTAGCCGTTACTTTGAGACTTTTTAGGAAAGGAATACTCAAGGTCCTTGACCAGACTGGTGTTGCCATCTGGTGCTTATGCCACACAATGTCATATGACATGTTGGCACATCTCCATAACTGCTAAATTTCACATAAGCAGATTCCCAATTTGCCCCTTAGATTTTCAAATTGAGTAGCATCCAAGGCTTTGGTAAATATATCAGCCAACTGTAGATTTGTAGCTACATGTTCCAGTGAAATCACTTTTTCTTCTACAAGATCTTTGATGAAATGATGTTTGATATCAATATGCTTGGTCCTTCTATGTTGGATAGGATTCTTTGATATGTTAATAGCACTTAAGTTGTCACAGTACAATGTCATGACATCTTGTGGGACATTGTACTCAGTGAGCATTTGCTTCATCCAAACCAACTGTGAACAACTGCTTCCAGCTGCAATATATTCAGCTTCAGCAGTAGATAAGGATACACAATTTTGTTTCTTACTGAACCAAGAAATCAAATTGTTTCCTAGAAAGAAGCATCCTCCTGAAGTGCTTTTTCTGTCATCAGCACTTCCAGCCCAATCAGCATCACAGAAGCCAGTGAGAATTGGTTTGCATCCATGAAAGTACATTATGCCATAGTCACAAGTACCATTAACATATTTTAGAATTCTCTTGACTTGATTAAGATGACTAACTTTTGGATCAGCTTGATATCTTGCACATACACCTACTGCAAATGCTATGTCTGGTCTGCTAGCAGTTAGATATAACAAGCTTCCAATCATACTTCTGTATAGGCTTTGATCTACATTCTCACCCTTGTCATCTTTAGTCAGCTTTAAATGTGTGGGGGCAGGAGTTCTCTTATGAGTAGCACTGTCCATCCCAAATTTCTTGACTATGTTCTTAGCATACTTGCTTTGGGAAATGAACATGGATTCCTCCATTTGCTTTATTTGCAGTCCAAGAAAGTAGGTTAATTCTCCTACTAGGCTCATTTCAAATTCAGATTCCATTTGGTTGACAAAATGTTTGACCATCCTGTCTGACATCCCACCAAAGACAATGTCATCTACATATATTTGAGCAATCATGACATTTCCTTCTTCATCTTTAACAAACAAGGTTTTGTCAATTCCACCTTTCCTGTACCCTTGCTTGATAAGAAAAGTAGTCAGCCTTTCATACCATGCTCTTGGAGCTTGCTTCAGACCATAAAGAGCCTTCTTTAGTTTGTATACATGATTTGGACAACTTGGATCAACAAATCCTTTAGGCTGTTCTACATATACCTCTTCATTAAGATAACCATTTAAAAAGGCACTTTTCACATCCATTTGAAATAGCTTGAACTTTAAGATACAAGCAATTCCCAACAGTAGTCTGATTGATTCAAGCCTTGCTACTGGTGCAAAGGTTTCATCAAAGTCTAATCCTTCAATTTGTGTGTATCCTTGAGCTACAAGTCTAGCTTTGTTCTTTGTAACAACTCCTTGCTCATTTGACTTATTCTTATACACCCATTTAGTTCCAATCACATTTATGTCATCAGGTCTAGGAACAAGGTTCCACACTTCATTCCTTGTGAATTGACCTAACTCCTCTTGCATAGCACAAATCCAGTATTCATCAGTAAGAGCTTCCTTGATGTTTTTAGGTTCTATTTTAGAAACAAAACAGGAACCTGAAATCACTTCTCTTGATCTAGTGCTTACACCTCTGTTGGGATCACCAATTATCAAATCTTTGGGATGATCCTTCTGGATTCTGATGGAGGGAGGTTTGCTGGATTGATCTGTCCTTGCATTAGTTTGAGTGAAGTCAGAATGATCACTCTTTTCTTCAGCTTCAGTCTTGATATCAACAGATGTTCCAACATCTTCTGGGACATCTGTAGGAGCATCATCAATTATCACATTTATGGACTCCATGATAACCTTGGTTCTAGAATTAAATACTCTATATGCCCTGCTGTTTATAGAGTATCCAAGAAAAATCCCTTCATCACTTTTAGGATCCATTTTTCTTCTTTGCTCCCTATCTGCCAGAATATAACAGTTACTTCCAAACACATGGAACTACTTAACTGTGGGTTTTCTGCCCTTCCAGACTTCATAGATTGTGGACAAAGTTCCTTTCCTTAGAGTAACTCTGTTATGGATGTAACAAGCTGTGTTCATAGCTTCAGCCCAGAAGTACAAAGGTAACTTTTTAGCATGGATCATAGCTCTTGCTGATTCTTGAATAGTTCTATTCTTCCTCTCAACAATCCCATTCTGTTGAGGAGTGATTGGTGAAGAATATTCATGATTGATTCCTTCTGAAGAACAGAAATCTAAGAATTTTTGGTTCTCAAATTCTTTTCCATGATCACTTCTTATTCTGATCACACAGCTGGCTTTTTCCCTTTGTATTCTTTGGCATAAGTCTTTGAATACATCAAATACATCAGACTTTTCTTTGATGAAATTTATCCATGTATACCTTGAAAAGTCATCAACCACCACATAGGCATACCTCTTACCACCAAGGCTCTCAACCTGCATAGGTCCCATAAGATCCATATGCAATAGTTCCAAAACTTTGGAAGTTGTCAGATGTTGGAGCTTTGGATGGGACATCTTGGTTTGCTTGCCTATTTGACATTCACCACATATTTTGCCATCATCAATCTTCAGTTTAGGAATACCTCTTACAGCATCCATAGATATTATCTTCTTTATGCCTCTGAAATGAAGATGACCTAGTCTTTGGTGCCATAGTTTCACTTCTTCTTCTTTAGCTAAAGAGCAAGTTGAAGTGAGACTGAAGTCTTGAGACTCCCACATGTAACAGTTGTCTTTAGATCTGGCTCCTCTCATGACAACCTCTTGTTCTTTGTTAGTCACTATGCATTCAGTTTTGGTAAAGTTTACACTGTACCCTTGATCACATAATTGACTTATGCTGATCAGGTTAGCAGTTAAACCTTTAACCAGTAGCACATCATTTAGTCTTGGTACATCTTGACAATCCAAGGTTCCAACTCCCTTGATTTCTCCTTTAGCTCCATCTCCAAAAGTTACATATCTGGATGAATGTGACTTTAAGTCTACTAGCAAATTCTTCAATCCAGTCATGTGTCTTGAACATCCACTGTCAAAGTACCAGTCTTCTTTGGCTGATACTCTTAGTGATGTATGTGCTATATATGCAACACCTTTCTTTGACCATTTGAGTTGAGATTTCTTTTGATACCTCTGCCCTGTGTATTGTTCATCAGTAGAGCTCCAAGGTTGTTTGTTGATCTTGTTCTTGAGTATGTAGCTTTGATCAGCATGAAGACTAGCTTTTGGTCTCCATACCTTCTTGATGACCTCTGTCTTCTGCTTAGAAGGTTGATGGTCTCTTTGATGTCTATGCAGCACTTTCTTGGTAACTTCTATCTTCTGCTTAGGGGGTTGCTGATACATCTGATTTGGATATCCATGCAACTTATAGCAATGAGGTTTGATATGTCCAAATCTTCCACAATGATGACATCTCCATCTTTGATATTTCTTCTTCATTTTGTTCTTTTCAGAATGTTGAGACATCTGTTGGAACATTATGTTTGACTTTGTGTTCTTTTCATGATGTTGAAGCATCTGTTGGGACATCTTGTTTGACTGTATGGACTTTGAATTAGTTTTGTTTGAGCTAGCTTCATCCTTATGAACTCTGTTAAATCCCAGTCCACTTTTATCCCCTGAATGCTTATTGTTGTTTAGAATAACATCCAGTGTACTTGAGCTACTGTTCAACATTCTAACAGACTTGGACATGTGTTCCAATTTGGAGTTGAGAAGACTTACTTCACTTTTCAAGGTGTCAATGATCTCTAGATCACTTGATTTTTCATCCTTTAGTGCCTCATTCTGCTTCTTTAGCTTTATAACCTCACTGCATATTTCAGTGCATCTTTTGTATAGATCTTTGTATGCTTGCTCAAGTTCTTCAAAAGTAAGCTCCCCATCACTGGATTCACTTTCAGATTCACATAATCCAGCTAGAGCAGTGATATGCTTAGCTGATTCTTCTTCTGAATCACCTCCTGACTCTTCATCAGACCAGGTTACAGAGAGTCCTTTCTTTTGCCTTTTTAAGTAGGTAGGACATTCATTCCTGATGTGTCCATATCCTTCACATCCATGGCATTTAATTCCTTTTTCTTGACTGGTCTTTTCATCATAATTTGACCTTCTGTTAGCATCATAAGGTCTTTTGTTCTCAGAGGAGTTTGTGTATCTTCCACTGGGTTTGGATTTGCCTTACATCCCTCTGAGAATCTTTTTGAATTGTTTTCCAAGCATAGCAATGTTGTCTGATAAGCTTTCACCAGTTTCTGATTTATCATCTTCTTCTTCATCAGTATTTGTCACCAAGGCTATGCTTTTGTTCTTCTTTACATTTGTGTCATTCATTCCCATCTCAAATGTTTGAAGGGAACCAATGAGCTCTTCAACTTTCATTGTGCATATGTCTTGAGCTTCTTCTATTGCTGTGACTTTCATGTCAAATCTTTTTGGCAAAGATCTGAGAATCTTTCTTACAAGCTTTTCATCAGTCATCTTTTCTCCCAAGGCTCCAGAAGTATTGGCTATATCTAAGATGTTCATGTAGAATTCATGAATTGTCTCATCTTCCTTCATTCTCAAGTTTTCAAACTTGGTGGTGAGAAGTTGAAGTCTTGACATTTTTACCTTTGATGTTCCTTTATGAGTTGTTTTGAGAGTCTCCCAAACATCTTTGGCCAGCTCACAGTGATGCACAAGTCTAAAGATGTTCCTATCAATGCCATTGAATAAAGCATTTAAGGCCTTGGAGTTGCCTAGTGCTGAATCTTATTCCTCCTTACTCCATTCTTCTTCAGGTTTCAACACTTTTGATCCATCTTTGGTGTCTTGGACAGGATGTTCCCATCCAGTGTTGACTGCTCTCCAGGCCCTGTTGTCAAGTGATCTTAAGAATGCAATCATTCTTGGCTTCCAGTAGTCATAATTAGATCCATCCAGTATAGGTGGTCTATTTACTGATCCTATATCTCTGTCCATGTTTCCAGAATTTGTATTCCCTAGATCTCACCCAGTATAAACAGGCAGGGTGCCTGCTCTGATGCCAATTGAAATTCTGTGATCAGGTATGAGATGTCCTATGAGATGTTCCAACACTTGACAGATTTAACCAAAACTTAAAGTGCAAGAAAATTAAACAACACAGTATTTTGTTAACCCAGTTCAGTGTATAACCACACTTACATCTGGAGGCTACCAAGCCAGGAGGAAATCCACTATAAGTAATATTAATTCTTAGACTTAAACCACCCAGTTTAATCTTTCACTTAATATCTACCCAATGCAATTTCTACCTAAGACACAACTTAGATATGAGTACCAACTCACTCCCCCTCAATCACACAGTGATCTAGTTTACAAGTTTAATAACATTGAAGTCATACTTCAAACAAAACAGCTTGATCTTACTTCACAGTTTCAATCAAGTCACAAATACACTTATGCTTAAAAGCTCATAAAGTGGTACAATAAAAGCAACCTGCTATTAAAACACAACACCCTATTTTGTCTTCTGAAATTCGTCCTCAATTCTGTGAGTTTCTGTTGATTAAATAGGTGTTTGTATTTTGGGCTTTCTGTAGGTTAATCCAGTCCTAAAAACGCATGCAGCTTCCACCTTGAATTAGGGTTTGTTACTTCCTAGATTCTAGGTGATTTAGTTCTTCTGATTATGCTGAAGCCTCATAACAATACTCCCTACATATGCGCCTTATTCTGTTTTTGTCCATCCATAATTAATTCCAGATAACTTTCCTTAAATATCTCAGATCAGTTAGTCATTAATTAATTCTGGTAGCAGGTTTGAGATGTCTCAACATCTGTTGGGACATCCTGAAAAACTGAACTTAAATCATTTACACAATGTCCCAACATCTGGTGAGACATCCTGAATTAAGTTCTTATACTCTGTTTGATAATGTCCCAACATCTGATAGGACATTCTGAACTAAATTCAATATTTCTTGTTGGTCAAAAATTCTGCCAATTCTAAACATCTACAATAATTGACAACTAAAATTGACAACTATAATTGACAACTAAAATGACTCAAAAATTATATTACATCAAAATAAAAAATTGCATTAAGAACAAAAAATTATATATTACATCAAATAAAACAGTACAAAAACAACACACAATTCACCTATCATTGAAGATTTGAAGATTTTGAACAAGATTATGCAATTCGGATCCGATCGAGTGAAAAACTTGAGAAAAAGGGCGCATTGCAAGGGAATATCGTGAGATGGTGGATCATCATGGTAAATCTTAGGTTTCAACAAATGTGAGTTTGGGATTAATTCAGCCAGGTGAAAGCCTTGAGACAAGGGGTACCTTGCAATGAAGTAGCAAGACCATGTGAATTGAAGCGACATTGTTGATTAGTTGATCAATCTTTGATCAAGGGTTTTGGATGTGATAAAATTAACAACAAACCTAGAGTTTGTAGGGTTAGATTTCTCCATCTCTTGTATATTCACTTTTTGAAAAGTAAGGTTAATTTGCAACTATCTCAATTCGAATTCGAATTGAGGGCAAACATACCCATAACGAGGCCCATTGGGGGAACTGCCTAAACAAATCCTTCTCTCTCTCTCTCTCTCTCTCTCTTTTAATTTTGTGTTAGGAAATTTATTAAATTCATTGTTTGTTTGATCAATTCGTTTGAGAATTAATTTTTTATTTATTACATTTTTAAATAAGGTTTGTTGATATAATCGCTATCTGTTTGATTGTGATTGGTTTTTAGATCAACAAAACAAAATTTCAAACGATATCGATTGCACACATAATGTTTGATAAGTTGTCTTATTGTGTGTTTTTCTCATTGGGAATAAGCTCTACATATATTTTTATATTCAATTGTTTTTTATTGATAGTTGTTAGACAATTTGTGTTTATTAACATAAATTTGTGTACCGTTATGCATATCTGAGGTTTACGATAGATGTTCGGTTAGACGATTCAATTCAGGTTGTTTTCTCTGTGCCATAAAACTTTAGAAAACCATTTTTGCCAAATGGTTGATTTTTAGTTTTTGATCTATTCATCCCCTCTAGATCGCAACATATCGTCTAACAGAAATACTGTCGATCTTCACGTTGCTGGACATGCATAGAGAGAATCAATTATGTATTTTGCTTCACATGATGAAAATGCTACTACAAGTTCCTTTCTTCATCTCCAAGCAACTGGTGCACCACTTAACATAAACACATACCCAATTATGGATATTCTATCCTCAACATCACTACACCAACTTGAGTCGGTGTAACCCACTAGTTTGCATTCTTTTCCTTCACCAGTGGCAGGAAACAAAATTCCATAGTCAAAAGTTCCTTTTAGATACCTTAGTATCCTCTTCGTCGCTACTAGGTGTGATACCTTTGGCTTCTGCGTGAATCTACTCACCATACCTACACTGTATGCTAGATCATGCCTTGTGTGACAAAGGTATCAAAGTGATCCAATACGTATTTTATAGTGTGTTGGATTGACATCATCTTCATCTGTGTCTTTCAATAGTTGCAATCTGGGCTTAATTGGAGTCGAAGTTGCGTTGCAATCTTGCATCTCAAATTTCTTGAGTATTTCACCTGCATATCTTCTTTTGTGGATTATCAAGCCTTTATCACTCTTGTAGAATTCAATGCCAAGGAAGTATAAGAGATTTCTCAAGTCTGACATTTCAAACTCCTGACTTAAGTTATGTTTGAAGTCATCGACATAGAGACATGGTATAAGCAATTCACTATTGCTTCTTCTTACATATACTCTATGCTCACTTGTACACTTCAGAAATTCCTTCTCCCTTAGAAAGCTATTTATCTTCTTATTCTAAACTCTTAGAGCATGCTTAAGTCTATACAATGCTTTATGTAACCTGTATACCTTGCTTTGTTCACCTTGTTTTACAAATCCAATTGGTTGTGTAACATAGAATTATTCATCTAAGGGGCTATTTAGGAATGCACATTTCATATCCATCTGACATATGTGTTAGTTGTTCATGTTTTCTAGACCAACAACCAGCCTAATTGTTTCGATCCTAGCAACAGGTGCAAAAAATTCGTTGAAGTTGATTCATTATTTATGAAGAAGTCCTTTCGCCACAAGTATTTCCTTATGTCTAGTTACGTCTCCTTTGGGATTCAACTTTACCTTGTATACCCATTTCACATTGATTTCCTTCTAGCCATGAGGCAATTCTAAAAGTGACAAAGGGTTTTTGACTTCGATGGACTTTAGTTCCTCATTCATCGCTTTCTTCTACTTTGAATCCTTCAATGCCTTAGTTGTATTGACTGGTTCAACATCTACATATAAAGCATAATGTACCATCTCACCTTCATCATCGGCCACATCATCTAATGTAATCACACATTCTTGCAACCTTGCAGGCATGTGTCTTGTTCTTTAAGGTCTACTTGTGCTTGCATGGCCTTTGATTTCTTCTTGTAGAGCTTTTCTTTCGACTTCACTTGTTGGTTCTTCACATAAGATTCTCGCTGAATCCTTCTTTACATTTTCAGTCCAATCCCATTCCTTAAGCTCATATATGATCACATCTCTACTGATCACTACTTGCTTGTTCACTAGGTCAGACAACCTGTATCCTCTAGTCAAATGATATCCTATTAGAATAATTTAACTCGACTTATCATCATGTTTTCTTCTTAACTCATCTGGAACATGTCTATGTGCTATAAACCCAAATACCTTCAGACGAATTTAGCTAGGCTGGACACCATACCAACATTATTCTGGCGTGATTCTTTCTAGCCTTTTCGTCGAACATCTATTCAGTATGTATGTTGCAGTCGACACAACTTCTCTCCTTAATTCTTTGGGGAGATGATTTCCTTTAAACATATTTCTCACCATATTCATGATGGTTTTGTTCTTCCTTTCTGCAATTCCATTATGCTGTGGAGTGTTGGGGGGCACCACCTCATGCATAATCCCTTATTTCTCATGTAATATGTTGATTCTTTTTACACATATTCTCCCCCACCATCTGTCCTCAGAATCTTGAGCTTTCGACCACTTTGTCTTTTGATAATAGATTTAAACTTGGAAAATACCTCGATCACTTCACTTTTCTTCTTGATCAGGTAAGTCCATAATTTTTGACTGAAGTCATATTTGAATGTGACAAAGTATCTGTTACCTCCAACGAATCCACCTGGATATAACCACATGTATTAGAGTATATGATTTTTAAAATTTCATTCGACTTGCTTCTTGTATCCTTGTTGAAGTTGTTCTTGTGATGCTTCGCCTGCACACGTTCTTCACACACTTCATTTGAAATGTCGATTTTTGGTAACTCTGAAACCATATTTCTTTTCTCAGATCTCTGATGCCTTTGAAATTGAGATGGCCAAGTCTATAATGCCATATACATTCATCCCTGCTAGTTACCGTTGCAAGGGACTTGTACTCCATCACATTTAGTTCAATCCCGAATGTTCTATTTTAGATGCATTCAAGATTAAATTTCCACTTGATATGGGAACTCTCATCATCTTGTCTTCAATCAACACTTTGTAGTTCGTTTCGAACAACTGTCCTATGTTAAGCAAATTACTTTTCATGTCTGGTATATAAAATACATTGGAAATTACCGACCTTTTTCCATCTTTCCTCATAATCATAACATCACAAATACCTTCAGCTGTTAAAGTATTCTCATTTACAAATTTTACCATGCTCTTCATTGAGGGTTTGATGTTGACAACCCAATCTTTCCTACCAGTCATGTGCGATGAGCATCCTGAGTCCAAGTACCACTGGTCCTGGAAAATTTCTTCATCTCTTGTTGTGACCATCAACAATATCTCTTTTTCTTCATGTTTTGAAAACCTTGCATCATTTTCTTGATTCTTTTGTTTTTCGGGACAATCACTAGAGTAGTGACCATACTTCTAACTATTGAAACACTGAATGTGACCTTTGTCAGGTTTTCAACCACCGCCTATTCCTCTACATGCAACATTACCTTTTTGGTTGCTTTGATATGAGGACTTTCTCTGATTCGACTAACCTCTTTCTTGCTGATTTCGACCTGTTGAATTGTTGTAGTCTTATATACCTTTATCATCAAAGTACTTCCCCTTGTATTTCTTTTCTTTTGTTGATTGTACATGCAAAGCCACATCACTTTTCGACTTACTTGCAACTCTTTCAACCATTCTTTGTTCATGAGAATCAAGTGTCCCTTGAAGCTCGTCATTTGTAAATGTTGACAACTCTTTAGACTCTTTTATGACTACTACAATGTGGTCGAACTTTGGGGCTAATGACCCCTCAAGATCTTTGCAACAACTGATCTTGATGTCAACACTTCTCCATATACCTTAATTTGATTCACCAGTTTTGTAACCCTAGTGAAAAACCAATTATTCTTTCACTTTCTTCCATCTGAAGCAATTCATACATTCTTTTATGAGTTTGTAACCTCACCTCTTTCACCTTTTCTACGCCTCCAAACAATTTCTCCAGAATTTCCCATACTTCTTTTGGCGATTCTACATCACCGACTTTTTTGAAATTGTATGGATCAACACATTTATGTATTATAAAGAAATCTTTATAATCTTTATTCTTCAATCTTTGTGTGCAACCTTTTGTTCATCCGTCGTGTTTTTTGCAGGCTGCGTCACCCCCTTCTTCACAAGATCCCAAAGATCTTGATAATATAAAACACCCCTCATATATGTACACCAATTCTCATAATTCAGACCCTTCAGAATTGGGATACTCGTCATAAAATGTCCATTCAGATTATTCATCGCCATCATATTTTACTTCTCACGAATCACTTAGCCAGGGCTCTAGATATTAGATGTTGGAAATTCGACAAATTCCCACTCAAGAATTTCACCAAAACTTGATGAATTCCGAACCAAATCTTGATGAACAACAATCAAACTTCCTGTTGATTACTCATCTTATTCTTCACTCTTTACTTTAGTGAATTAACCATACATAGGTTGCAAGATTTCGCTGCACAATGATAATGAAAGAATTACAGAAAAGATGAATTGGAAAAGAACGAGAATTTGGGTTTTGGAGAAAAGGGGAAGATGATGAAAATTTATGTAGAGTTTTTCTCTCCACTTCAAATTGAAGTTTGTATTTAAATATGCAATTGCATTCACTACTTTCAACAATACGAGATTACTCCCTATTTATAGATTGACCTAATTCCTTAAGAAAAACACTAATTAACTTAATTCAGCTAAAATTACAAAATAAGCCTAAGTCAAAAATCTCTATCGAGCAACGAGCTTCGACATTTCGATATGAACGTTTCAACATTTCATTACCTCTATCGAACAACTTACTTCAACACAAGAAATCACAATTCAACAATTTTAACAATGATTCATGTGACTCTAAAGACCAAAGACTATTTGACCCAGAGTAAAACCTTCAATTTTCATTTCTACAAATAGGAAAATCGCATTGCAGAGTTGTCCATTACAAAAATCTACCTCATATAAAAGTATCTTTAAATTTTATATATATATATATATATATATATATATATATATATATATATATATATATATATATATATATATATATATATATATTAAACTACCTTTTAACTTTTATATTATTTTTAAAATTTATTTACTAATATTATATTTCCCAAATTAAACCTTTAGGTTTCTTTTTAGGTTTTAGAAAATGATCTTCTAATTTGTTTTAAATTTTAGAAAATATTTATCTTTAATTTCATAAGTTATTTATTCTCTTTTTAAAAAGAATTTAATTGGAATGTACTATAAAGCAGTTTTATACCGTCAATGAATGGTAACCGTCAGATATAAAATTATATTTAATATTTATTTTAATTATATTTAAAATAATAATTATGAATAATTGTGATGAATTGATAGTGTAAATTTTTTACACTGTGCATAACAATTAATGTCTTTCTAAAAAAAGAAAAAGACTTATAAAGTTGTAGTTCAACAATTAAATTTATAAGGACAATGTTAACAAGTTCAATATGACTGCTTATAATAATAATAAAAAATCTGATTAAGAAAAAGATTTAATTGATATACATTGTTGTAATTGAATCATAATTATTGGATATTATAACAAGTTTGATTTTTATTTTAAAAATTTATAAAATATAATAAACGGACGATGATGATAAATTGACAAGTATATAATATTTTACACTATCAATACATATCAATTAATTCCTTAAAAATCTATCAAAATTAATAGTTTTGATCAACTTTTTATTTTAATTTAATAATCAATCATGATATATAATCTTGTTGATTTTATTTCATAAAGTGGTGTTGCGGTGTTGTAAGAAATATTAAAAATAATTAATTTTGGTTACAAGAGAAATGGTGCTGCAGTACAAGAGAAGAGATTTGTTGCACTAAGGCTAAGTTACTGGGAATTTGGGAGATTTGTAGTTGTTTCCGTTTGTGGTTTTGAATCTTCAATGTATAAAACATATATATATACACAATCAACTCAGTTCCATTATGGTGGAACTTTATTCTTCAAACTGTATCTCACATACATATATACCTATACACATGACTTGAATAATACCCTCTTTTTTCTGCTATATACAAACTACCATGTCCTATAAAGAATAATCCCAAGCTCAATACATTCTTCCTTATTTACATATAGAATATACACTTAATAAGCATGCACTTAAGTTGCTTATGTATATTCACTGAAGGCTAAGCTATTAACCTCTTGAGGTTGTATGATTGAACTCCACTGATCGAAGTTGTTGAAATTGTACCCTTTGATTAAATCTTTTTCAACTTCTCTGCTTAGGTTTTGATTGAGGACGGCATAAAAGTCCGTCTCGCTGTTATTTTCGACGGCTTTTCTCTTCAGAGGATTATTGAACAATCCCTCAGTTGCAGATGATAAGAACTGTGCTCCTATTATGTCTAAGTTGTTTTCTTCATAAAATGAATCATATGGTTTTACATTGGTTGATGACATACCAATGGTATTGGGAAGAACACTCTTGGAAGAAGCCAGAATATAAGGTAACATTGGATATTCATTCTGCACATAGCTTCTGACTTGTTCAGGATTAGAATTCTCATTCATTTGCTGAAATTGACTTGTTGGTTCATAATAACTAAGTTCATTTGAATCTTCTAAATTCCTTCTCGGGCTTCCGGTTTTTTGTCGAACTCGGCATAACACCCACTCATCCAGCTGAAGCCAAAGCAGAATAACAAAGAAAATTAATATTTTAAACTATGTATCTCAAAAACATCATATTAAAGACGCGTCTGGTGCCAGATAAATGTCAGTGTTGAACACAGACACATGTAGATGGTGACATTTATGTTTTCAAATTTTTATCAGTATCGGTGTGTTAGTGTAGTATTTAGTGTTTCATAGACGAAAAATCGAGCAAATGGAATTGACCTACTCTCATAGAACCACTATGCTTGGAATTTGAGATAACTGAATGATGCAACCTATATTCATGCATGATCCACTCAGTTTTCGATCCTTTGGGTGGACGTCCCTTATAGAACACAAGAGCTTTCTTCACTCCAATGCTTTTCAAACCACATGAAGTAAGAATAGGTTTATCAGTTCCAGTAGCTTTCCAATAGCCTTCACCAGCTGCTCTATTAGGCCTCAATCCTTTCGGATATTTTCTTTCCCTTGGAGTAAAGAAATACCATTCTTCCTCTCCAAACAAAGCCTTACCTGTTAACAAACATTCCATAAAAAAACAAGAATGAAAAGAAAACTAAAAAACTAGTGAAGTTGATTAAGACAAACTTGGAAGCTCCCATGGATTGTACTTGTAAAGATCTATTTCTGCTATGAATGAAGCAGGAAGAGGAGATGAAGTAACTTTGTTTCTTAGATAGTGAACTAGAAGCTCTTCATCAGAAGGGTGGAATCTAAATCCAGGAGGGAGTTGAATTTCTGAATGAGGATTTTTGTCCATGAAGATGGTGATACACAATGTCGACGTAGGAAACTAAGAAATGGTTTGGTTGTAAGGTTGAAATCACTGTGCATGGTTTATAAATATATATGTTCTGTTTGATCATGCATGATCATGCAGACAAGGACAATTATCATATAATATAATACTAGGTAGGTGTGTGTGAACAGAAAATAACCCTTTTGTCTCATGTTATGGAGTTTTTATATGACAACATTCTTCAAATTCAGACAAAAGATTGAGTCTTGTGGTGTCCAAGATCACGTTATACATTATACAAAACACCAAGTTTTGAACAAATCAAGCTCTAAAGTAAACTAACTCACGAGAAAATAACAATTAATTAGGAATTAACCAATTGTGTTTATGTCTCTAACAACAGAATTACTAATGTAGTTTTTTTTATTATGCAATATTTAAGATTATAGAATTCAAGTTGTGTTTCAATACCATGTTTCATATTACAAATTTATCTTCCAAACAAATCATGACAAAGTCACATCATAAAATAATAATAATAGAGGCACCTGGTTTCAGAAAAAAGATGGGCAAGGATATGGTTGTATAGATTATATATAATTGTTCCATCCTCTGCATAAAACTCCAAGAAATGGAACATGAATGAAAGCTCAATAAGCATAATATAAGACCAATTTGATTTTGTAATTTGGCTTCTTCTTCTTTCAATAAGCATTTATTATTACTATTATTATTATTATTATTATTATTATTATTATTAATTTTTTAATAATAATAATAATAACAATAATAATTATTATTAAATTTTAATAATTATAATTAGTTAAAAAAAAGTATGAGTGATCCGAATTATCGTAAAATTTGATTGTTTCCAATACATCTTTTTAGTGTGCATATATAAATGATGGGTGATCCATAATAAAATTAGAATTTGACTTAATTAAACCCTATAAATTCAATTGGTAAAATGAGAGATGTCACTTTATATAAATTTTATTTGAATTTTTGACCAATGTCAAACTTTGATTTTTTATTTTCAATAACTTCTGTGTGTGAAACGGAAATTGAAAAATATATTTGATATCAACAAGTACTTATTGAAAGGATTTGAATTTTGTTAACATAATACAAATAAATGTTTATACCGAGGCTTCAATTTGTTTTGTGCATAACGAAAAGGCATCGAAATCTACTCCAAGTTTTGAACATTTTATGTGACAAACAAAATATATATATATTATAAACAAATAAATACCAATATGTGAATCTTTTTTAGATAACGTAGTTTTTCAATTTAAATGTCAATATAATTATGTTTTCAAAAAATTTATCAATTTAACTTTGTTTTATAATACATACGTCAATTTGTATAGAATATAGGAAAAAATAATTTTTAAAAAATAAATTAATCTTATACGCCAATTTATTTGGAGTATGTTTAAAATTTTGTTTTTAAACATATGCATGCGCCAAATGGATTGGAGTATGCTCCATTTTTATTTTATTTTTTAAAATACACTTATACCCCAAATGGATTGGTTAAATGTATTTTTTTTAAATGAACTAATGCGTCAATTGGATTGGCTAATTGAATTTTTTAGGCAAAATACTCAAATTGATCCCTTAACTCTACCTCGGGGTCCAATTTGGTCTCTTATTTTTAAAAAATGTCAAAGTAGTCCTTTAATTGTTCAAAAAGGTCCACATTAGTAATTTTCCTCCATTTTTTACTAACGGTGTTAAC
Source organism: Lathyrus aphaca (assembly GCA_963966055.1). Lineage (NCBI taxonomy): Eukaryota > Viridiplantae > Streptophyta > Magnoliopsida > Fabales > Fabaceae > Lathyrus > Lathyrus aphaca. Next base: position 67,542,199 of record OZ014525.1, on the reverse strand, counting down.
TTTTGTTTGTGTCGCATCTGACACGGCGCTTCCTGTCCAGTTGGTCATACATGTGGCATGTAAGGTCATTAAATATCCAGAAAATTTCTAAAAAAATCTGAAGCAACCAGGACACCACTTCACACTTTTTGTATGTTTTCACACTTATTGCCTGTATTAATATTTTCTTCATCAGTAAATGACAAAAATAGAAGATACAAGACACTGTCAATCCAGAACTTCCATTAAGTATTCAAAAAATCGATGCAAGACACTGTCAATCCTTAACTTCAGAAGCATCAATTATGATGAATTTCTACATAGCTGAGGCTGGAGTTAGACATAATAAATGGGAGGTGAATTATGATTTTAGGTCCCCTGATTGTTATAAGAAACTAGTTATAACCATTAATGGAAAAACTCCATGACCCACCATTGAAGCACGAGAAGGCGATACTGTTGTTGTTGAAGTTAACAACATTTTGCTCACAGAAAATCTTGCCATCCATTGGCATGGTATCAGACAGATTGGAACTCCCTGGTTTGATGGAATAGAAGGGGTATCTCAATGTCCTATACTACCTGAAGACACCTTTGTTTATCAATTTGTTGTTGATAGGTTGATATGACAAGTTATCAAAGTCACACTGACACATCGTGATTCTGTCTAACTGTTATTTTTATTAATTCTTTGTATATTTGATTTCACCAGTGATGTACTCCAAAATTGTCCCTCATATATTCAAGATAATATGTTGTAGAAGCATACTTCAAGCTCATTGTTTTTGATGACGTCAACATTATCCAAGCTCATTCCAGATTGCAAAAAGTCGAGATGACAACAAACGATCAAGATCATGGCTATGCATCATCAATGGAATGCTTCCGATCGTATCAAGCTTTTGTGCAACACTTTCAAGACATGTCTCAAGGCTTAGGTATATCAATATTTACTTCTTAAATATGATATACAAGTGTTCAATATATTCATCATAATTTTTAATGCATGTGCATATTTTTAGAAAAGAATTGGAACTGGTTTTAACACTTTAAACAAAAATATTTTTCTGTATTTTAATAGTGTTAACCGGTTAACCATATGGGTTAACCGGTTAACGGTAGCAATTTTTCAAATCTGTGGTAACGTTTCTGGGCGTTAACCGATTAACCTATTTGGTTAACCGGTTAACATTGTAGAAATTTTGAAAAATTGTTTCTCTTCAAATTCAAATGTTTATTAAGTGTTATACCTTTTCATGATTTTATTTCATAAGTTTTTTATACCTTTTCAAAGAATTTCTTTTTAAATTCTCATACCTTTTTGAATAGGTGTTTCAACTACTATAAATTCTAAAAATTTCAAATTCATAAACACCTCCTAGATTTTTCAAATATTTTCATACAATCAAATTCACTAAATTCAAATATTTTTCATCTTTCAAAAGTGTTCATAAGTTCATCATTTTCATATTGTCTTGAACACTTGTGTTGAATATTAAGTAGCGAATTCTTGATTATAAGAGAAAATCAATTTTTATTGATACCATTCATTGTACTCTCACTCAAAAAATATTATAGAAAGTATCTTTCTATTTGTGACTTGTGTTCCAAGGATTGTTTGGACATAAGGGTAAGTGTGGCAAGAGGATTGTTCTTGCACACTTGTTTGTATAGTTTGCTAGAAAGTAGGCCTCACCATTGAAGGTGTGATAGGTTGTACTGTTCTAAAGAAACTAGTGGAAATCTCTTTCGTGTTGAAAGGGGACTAGATGTACCTTCGGATTGTGAAGGGAACCAGGATAAACCTCTCTGTCTTCTTTACTTTTCTGCTTTACAATTTTTGTTCTTTAAACCGTAAAAAGCAAAATCCATCCATCGAAGAAAAAGAATCGAAAAATTTGATAACACCTAATTCACTCCCCTCTTAGGCGCATTCTGATCTTACAATTGACATCAGAGCAAGTTTAGGTAACCTGTTCCTACAAGATCCTATGGCTTCCGCAAACTCGAATTCTGTTTTCAAAGATGGTGGAAGTAGCAACAAGCCTCCGCTCTTCTCCGGCGAATACTTCGATTTCTGGAAAATCAGAATGAGGGCACATCTTGAAGCCCAAGGAGAAGGCATATGGGAAGCAATCGAAGAAGGTCCGCATAATCCTATTAATGTGATCAACGACGTTGGAACCGCAAAATTGAAGAATATGTATGATGAAGATGATAAAAAGAAGATCCTAAATGAGAAGAAGGAAATCAACATACTTCAAAACGCTCTTAGTATGGACGAATTTTTTTCGTGTATCACAATGCAAATCGGCGAAGGAGATTTGGGATACTTTGATAGAAACACATGAAGGAACAACAGAAGTTAAAAGATCAAGGCTTAACACGTTGAGTCAAGAATATGAAATGTTCCGCATGCAGCCCGGAGAATCTATTGTGGCTTTACAAAAAAGATTTGTTCATCTAACCAACCACTTGATTGCACTCGGAAAGACCTTCACCAACGACGATCTTAACTTGAAAGTTCTAAGGTCTTTGACAAGGGAATGGCAACCGAAGGTGACCGCGATTTCGGAGAAGAAGAGTCTCTCAACAATGACGCCCGCTTCTCTATTCGGCAAACTTCAAGAGCACGAATTGGAACTTGGAAGGCTCGAGAAGCATGAAAGTCAAGAGAAAAAGTCCAAAGGAATTGCTTTGAAGATTAACACGAAGGATGACAAAGATGACGAGATCTCCGAAGATGAGAACTTCATGCTTCTTGTTAAGAAGCTTGGTAAGTTTTTTAACAAAAATAATAATTCTTCTTTTCCTAAAAAGAATAAACATTTCAGGAAGAAGGATACATCCACATCGAATCAAGAAGTTACATGCTATGAATGTGGAAAGCAAGGTCACATAAAACCGGATTGTCCAAGACTTGCGAAGAAAGGAGGATTCAAAGGCAAGAAGGACTTCAAAAATAAAAAGGCTTATGTCGCGTGGGATGACAATGAAGTTAGTTCCTCATCATAATCGAAAAGCGATGAATGTGCAAATATGGCGTTAATGGTGTCACATCACTCCGATGAAGAAAATGACGAGGTTAGTAGCAACTTTTCAATTTATGAAAATGATGCACAAGAAGTCATAGATGAACTTCTAAAAGAATGCAAGACTTTGTACAAAAATATTTCATCTCAAAAGAAAAAAAATATTATCTTTAGAAGAACAAAATGCATCTTTTGAAAAGTACATTGAAAATGAAAAACAAAAGATAATGGATGAAAAACAAAGTCTTGCATGTAAAAATTGTGAGTCATTGTATTTTCAAATTGTTCATCTCAAAAGAGTTTTAGAAAGATATGAAAAAGGTCAAATTGGCTTGGAGGAAATTCTTAGGAACCAAAGATATCCAAATGATAAAAGTGGCTTAGGATATTCTAAGTTTTCCAAACAAAGCACAAGTGAAACCGTTTTCGTAAAGGCTAGTGAACAAATTGTTAAAGAAAAGACTAACAATTCTAAAACTATGCATCAAAGTCATAAAAAGAAAAGGATCATTAAGAAACAAAAATATGTTCCTAGATTTAAAAGTCCATTTCAACCTACTTGTTTTTATTGTGGAATCAAAGGCCATACACCTAATGCTTGCTATGTGCGCAACATTGGTGTTGCTAAAGGGCATTATGTGTGGGTTGAAAAGGGTACTAACTATCAAGGACCCAAAGCAATCTGGGTACCTAACAATACTTGACTTTGTTTTGTAGGTATGCTTGAAAACAACTTCTACGCAATGGTATCTCGATAACGGTTGTTCAAAGCATATGACGGGCGATATCAACAAATTTTCAAGTCTAACACTTAAGGCCAAAGGATACGTTACTTACGGTGATGATAATAAAGGAAGAATTCTTGGAGTTGGAACCATTGGTGCATCTCCTTATACAATCATCGAAGACGTCCTTTTTGTGGAAGGCCTTAAACACAACCTTCTTAGCATAAGTCAATTGTGTGACAAAGGGTTCCAAATCAACTTCACAAAGGAGGAATGCTTGATAGAACACGAAGTCACTCATGAACTCTTGCTAAAAGGTAAACGATTTAATAACATTTTTATGATTTCTTTTGATGACTCTCTCTTGAAGGTGAAGTGCTTAATGGCAAACAACAACGAGGCATGGCTTTGGCATAAGAGGATTCCTCACATTCACATGGAGCATTTGAACAAATTATTAAAGCATGATCTAGTTGTTGGTCTTCCGAAGATGAAGTTTATCAAGGATAAGCTTTGTGACGCATGTCAAAAGGGGAAGCAAACCAAAATATCTTTCAAGATGAAGAAAGTGATATCTACTTCAAGACCACTACAATTGTTACATATGGATCTTTTCGGTCCATCGAGAACAAAAAGCTTCGGAGGTAATGTTTTTGCCTTAGTTATTGTTGATGATTTCTCTAGATACACTTGGACTTTGTTTTTAGTGCAGAAATGTGATACTTTTAAAGCATTCAAGAAGTATGCCAAGCAAATTCAAAATGAGAAGTCACTCTCAATTGTTTCCATAAGAAGCGACCATGGTGGCGAATTTCAAAATTCATCATTGAAGATATTTGTGAAGAACATGGAATCTCTCACAATTTCTCCGCACCAAGGACTCCTCAACAAAATGGTGTCGTAGAAAGGAAGAATAGGGCATTAGTGGAACTTGCAAGGACAATGCTTAGCGACTTAAATCTCCCTAAATACTTTTGGGAGGATGCGGTTAGCACGACTTACTTTGTAAGTAACCGTGTCAATATTCGACCTATTCTCAAGAAGACCCCATATGAGTTGTTCAAGGGAAGGAAACCCAACATATCTTTCTTCCACATTTTAGGATGCAAATGCTTCGTTCTCAACAACGACAAGGACAACCTTGGTAAGTTTGATGAGAAATCTGATGAAGGTATATTTCTTGGCTATTCTCTATCAAGTAAAGCTTTTAGAATTTTCAATAAACGTACTCTTACTATTGAAGAATCTATACATGTTTCGTTTGATGAGACTAACCCCTCGAAAGAGGATAATATTATTGTGGATGATGATGATGATGTAGTAGATCTATCACAACAACAAAAGGAGATATCAAAAGAACAAGCAATATCACAAGAAGATGACTCACCAACCATTGAAGAACATCAAGATCTTCCAAAAGAGTGAACTCATAGAGATCACCCGATAGATAAAGTGATTGGTGATATTAGCCAAGGCGTTGCAACTCGACTCAATCTCAAGTATGCTTGCCTCAACATGGCGTTCGTGTCTCAAATTGAACCAACAAAAATCGATGAAGCCTTAGGCGACGATCAATGGATAATAGCTATGCAAGAAGAACTCAACCAATTCGAAAGGAACCAAGTTTGGACTCTTGTACCAAGACCGGACAACAAACATATCATAGGCACAAGATGGGTGTTCAAGAACAAACTTGACGAGAATGGGATCATAGTTCGTAACAAAGCAAGATTGGTCGCACAAGGCTACAACCAAGAATAAGGAATCGACTTTGATGAAACATTCGCTCCAGTAGCAAGGTTAGAAGCAATTAGATTATTACTTGCTTACGCTTGTTCTATGAATTTTCAGTTGTAACAGATGGATGTCAAAAGCGCTTTCCTAAACGGTTACATCAATGAAGAAGTCTACGTCAAACAACCTCCGGGTTTTGAAGACTTCAAGAATCCCTCTCATGTCTACAAGTTGAAGAAGGCTCTTTATGGCTTAAAGCAAGCACCAAGGGCATGGTATGATCACCTTAGCAACTTCCTATGTGAGAAAGGTTTTACGAAAGGAAAGGTTGACAGGACTTTGTTCATCAAGAATCTCAAGGGCAACACCTTACTTGTTCAAGTCTATGTCGATGACATCATCTTCGGTTCAATGAACAAAGATCTTTGCGAAGAATTCTCTCTTATGATGCAAAGAGAATTCGAGATGTCCATGATGGGAAAGATGAACTACTTCCTTGGTTTACAAATCAAGCAAACAAAGGATGGCATCTTCATCAACCAATCCAAGTATTGCAAGGAATTATTGAAAAGATTTGATATGACAATTGCAAAGAAATGTCTACTCCAAATGGGATCCGGAACGTATGTTGATCAAGATCTTTCCGGCACTTCAATAGATATTACAAAGTATCGAGGTATGATCGGTTCACTTTTATATTTGACGGCAAGCCGTCCTGACATTATGTTTAGTGTTTGTTTGTGTGCCCGCTTTCAAGCTAATCCGAAGGAATCACATCTCACTGCCGTAAAGAGGATCATGAAGTATCTCAAAGGAACGACGCACGTCGGATTATGGTATCCTAAAGGTAGTACTTGTTCTTTAATTGGTTATTCTGACGCTGATTATGCAGGATATAAGACCGATAGAAAAAGTACAAGTGGTACTTGTCACATTCTCAGGAATGCACTAGTGTCGTGGGCATGTAAGAAGCAAGCATGTGTTGCACTTAGCACGGCCGAAGTGGAGTACATCGCAGCAGGAAGTTGTTGTGCTCAAATCTTGTGGCTTAAACAACAACTTCTTGATTTCGGTATAGATCTCGGTTGTATCCTTCTCCGGTGTGACAACACAAGTGCCATCAATATCACGAAAAACCCGGTCATGCATTCAAGAACAAAACACATTGATATACGGCACCACTTCCTTCGAGATCATGTTCTAAATGGAGATGTCGATGTTACATTCGTGGATACACACAATCAACTTGCCGATATATTCACTAAACCGTTGGCTAAAGAGCAATTTTACAAGATTCGACGAGAACTTGGTATTCTCAATGAAGGTGACATGTAACCTTTACTTTAAAATTGCTTATTGTATGTTTTTATTTCATTTTATGTATGTTTGTTCACTTTTTAGTCATAAAATGCTAGCACTCCTATTTCGCCGTTTTTCGTTTTTCTCACTTTCATATACCCGAAAATAATCGATTTCAAAAACGTTTTTGATCGAAAGTTGCGTTTTGATGAGTGCTAACACTTTATGAAAAAAAAATTATGAAAAAATGATTATTTTTGGTCTAAAACATGCTGCTGGATTTTTCAAAAAATTCAATTTTTTTAACCGTTAACAGGTTAACCTATTACGTTAACCGGTTAACACATCCAAAACTTGGATTTCCAGCGCAAGTTTCAGACTCGGTTTCTTTTATTTTTTTGTTTTCTTTGTTTTACTATGTTTTAATATATTCTACAAGTACATGTATTGCATGTTTGGTTCATTCACTTCCACATGTTTTAAACTTTTCAACTCTTTGACTACCATAAACACTATTTATCATCCTCTTCCAACTTCCAACCTTCAACAACTTAAACCCCCATTAAAACCCACTATCTCTTCATCTTTATAACACTCTTCAAACTACATTCAACTCACCAAATATCAAATCCGAAAATATCATCTCCTCCATAAACCCTAACTCCATCATTGTTCATGGCACCCCAAAGGAAAGGAAAGGAACCGACTTCTGTGTCAGAAGAAGCTCCAGCTGTAGAAACAATGGAATCTACCAAGAAGAGGAGGCTAGATTTCAAAGTTAGAGTCAGACCACTGCTTAAGGGTAAATATGTTCTTCTAAAATCCTTCAAACCTCCAACCTTTAAATTTCCTGCATTGCTAGAATTTCAAGGGATGCTTGATTTTGTTGCTGACAACGGGAGAGTTTACCCGGATTTGGTCCAATCCTTTATGCATAACTTTTCTCTCAACATGGATAGGCATGGTAAACATAAGTTGCATACTCTTGTTAGAAATTGTGAAATTAAGGAGGATTTAGGTGCTTTGGCTGCATCCTTGAACATTCCATTTTCCGGTGTGTTTCTCCGCAAATGCGTGAATCACATTGATGATATTTGGTCCGGCTACAACAAAATGGAGTATTATTACTCAATCTTCCATTTTCTGAAGGATGTTGTGACATCGGGACAACACACTTCAAGAACTCTATGCTATGCGAAGAATTTGACCGTCGATGATTGGTTGTTACACTATATCATTTGCTCTGTGCTGCTGCCCAAGGATTCAAACCACTCTCAAATCAACGACTTGGAGATGCAAGTGCTGTTTTCTATCAAGAAAAGGGTAAAGCTTAATTGGATGCTCACTATGATGTATCACTTGAAGCAACAAATCTCTTTAAAGACAAGACTTCCGTATGCTAGGCTCATTTCTCGGATCATTGAGCAAACCGACTTGGTTATTGGTAGGGAACCTTTTATCGCCATGAAGACTACGACGAATGAAATACATGAGATTACAATTGTGAAGAATACCAGAATTGTGTTACGCAACGATGGTTCTTATGAATATGCCGATGGTTCCTCCGCTCCTTCCTTTCCTATTCCCGAAGGTGGCATAACCAATGACTTCCTTTACACCACCATCATGACACATCACCGAGAAGCTCAACAAAACCACTGTGAAACCCAACACACTCTCAAAAGTCTTCGGAAATTGATTATCGGTTCTCACAACCAAACCTAAGAGGAAGATGAAAGTGAAGCCGGTAGTGAAGATGGTGAAGATGAAAGTGATGATATGTCGGAAGAGGAATGAACATGCATGTCTTTTTGCTTTTGTTGTTTATTTAGTTTTTAAATTTTTTGTTATAAGTCCTAAGTTTGTTAGGCAATTTTGATTTCGTTTCGGTTATGTTTTCGTACTCTTATTTGTTTTTAATCCAATTATGTTTTTGTTATATTTGTGTTTTCGTGTATGCTTTCATACTAAGTTGCATCATGCTGAATTTTATGCTGTATTTTTTCATGTTTATGCTTGATCCTCTCTTCCTTTTTGCTAATGCCAAAGGGGGAGAAGAGCTTTGGTTTCTAATATCTCTCTGTGCAGAATTTTGCCTCTGTTTAGATAGGGGGAGTTGCTGGACATAGGGGGAGAAGCAAGCCTAGAACATCATTGATCGATCAAAGCTTGTACGCAAAATTCGCTCGGTTGTCATCATCAAAAAGGGGGAGAATGTAGAAGCATACTTCAAGCTCATTGTTTTTGATGACGTCAACATTATCCAAGCTCATTCCAGATTGCAAAAAGTAGAGATGACAACAAACGATCAAGATCATGGCTATGCATCATCAATGGAATGCTTCCGATCGTATCAAGCTTTTGTGCAACACTTTCAAGACTTGTCTCAAGGCTTAGGTATATCAATATTTACTTCTTAAATATGATATACAAGTGTTCAATATATTCATCATAATTTTTAATGCATGTGCATATTTTTAGAAAATAATTGGAACTGGTTTTAACACTTTAAACAGAAATATTTTTCTGTATTTTAACAGTGTTAACCGGTTAACCATATGGGTTAACCGGTTAACTGTAGCAATTTTTCAAATCTGTGGTAACGTTTCTGGGCGTTAACCGATTAACCTATTTGGTTAACCGGTTAACACTGTAGAAATTTTGAAAAAATGTTTCTCTTCAAATTCAAATGTTTATTAAGTGTTATACCTTTTCATGATTTTATTTCATAAGTTTTTTATACCTTTTCAAAGAATTTCTTTTTAAATTCTCATACCTTTTTGAATAGGTGTTTCAACTACTATAAATTCTAAACATTTCAAATTCATAAACACCTCCTAGATTTTTCAAATATTTTCATACAATCAAATTCACTAAATTCAAATATTTTTCATCTTTCAAAAGTGTTCATAAGTTCATCATTTTCATATTGTCTTGAACACTTGTGTTGAATATTAAGTAGTGAAATCTTGATTATAGGAGAAGATCAATTTGTATTGATACCATTCATTGTACTCTCACTCAAACAATATTATAGAAAGTGTCTTTCTATTTGTGACTTGTGTTCCAAGGATTGTTTGGACATAAGGGTAAGTGTGGCAAGAGGATTGTTCTTGCACACTTGTTTGTATAGTTTGCTAGAAAGTAGGCCTCACCATTGAAGATGTGATAGGTTGTACTGTTCTAAAGAAACTAGTGGAAATCTCTTTCGTGTTGAAAGGGGACTGGATGTACCTTCGGATTGTGAAGGGAACCAGGATAAACCTCTGTGTCTTCTTTACTTTTCTGCTTTACAATTTTTGTTCTTTAAACCGTAAAAAGCAAAATCCATCCATCGAAGAAAAAGAATCGAAAAATTTGATAACACCTAATTCACCCCCCCTCTTAGGCGCATTCTGATCTTACTTATGTCTCAAGAGGTTTCCTAATGGTCATAAGATTCTCAATTGCTCAAAAGGACTCAAGGTTTCATCTGACAAAGCCTCCTCCTAAGCAATAGATCTCAAATTAGGGTTTTGTGTTTCTCAAAGAAAATTGGACTTCCAAAGACTCAAATGGAATTCATGATATCCCATATACTTCAGAGGATCCTCAGGTCCAGTTTCAAGACTAGTCCTACAAGTTTGGTCAGTCAGATGCTCAGATGATCAATAATTTGTTAACTTGGATAAAAAGTCAACTGTGGTCAACATATAGTCAAACTTCAATATTTTTGGTCAACATCAAGATTATGAAGTAAGATTCATCATTTGATCAAGGGTTGATCATGATTCATTCAAATTCATCACAAGGCAAAAGTTGATAAATTAGGGTTTCTTAAGAAGAAAGTCAACTGTACTTTGACCAGCTCTAACTTTCACATGCTTCATCATAAATTTCCCATCCAAAGCTCATTGTGAATTAAATTAAATTCCCTACAACTGTGTCTCACAAGCCAATGCCAAAAATGTTTCATTTGAGAGATATGAGCCAAGTCATTACAGATCCTCTAAAAAGTCAACAAAAAGTAAACTTTTCAAAAGCTCATAACTTGAACATGGAAGATAAAATGGACATGGGACCAAAAGGAGTGATTAAAGTACACTTTAAGATTTCTAAAAAGTCCAAGAGCACATTCATATGATAAAAATTGAGAAAGTTATGCATTGTTAAAGTTGAGCAAATTTGAGGAGGTGTATAGGGCAAACAATGACCAAACTTGAGTTTTTGCCAAATGGGACTATATTTTCACAATCCAAACTTAATTTTAATATGATCCACGACCTATAAGTCATATATTTTGATTTTCTTGGTTTATTTTATATTTTATTAGATTTAATTCATTTAAATTCAATTTTAATTAAAATAAATATTGAAAAATAAAATATTTGATCTATGGATTGTTTTGGGATCAGATTTTGAGGTCTATTGTCATAATATGTGATTCAAATTCGTGCACAACAAGAGGAAAGTCATGATAGCTCAATAATGGCCAAAATAGAAAATTTTCAAATATGATTTCAATCAAATCTCATCATCCCAAAACTCATAAAAAGCCATATCTGAATTTGCTTTTTTATTGGGTTTTTTTCTTCAATTTTTCGATTTCATATTTATACGCATGATACATCTAATCTCTTTGCATATTTGTGTTTTGTATGATGTAAGCAAACTATCTGGGCAATCAAATTGAAGTTTAGGTACAAAAACTGTGACTTGCCATTGTTAGGGTTCAAGTTCGTGAGCTTTGGGGAACCATAGCTAGGGGCGATTTTAGACCAAATTGATTGGACCATTGAATTCAGGAGATGATTTCTAACTAATCTATGTGTTTATATGGTATTTATAATGCTTAGTTAGATTTTTTTGAAATTGCAGGTCTTGTAGTGACGGATAAAACTGCCACTATAAGTTTTAATGACGAAATCCACCCGTAGGTAAAAACCTAGACGACTAGAGGAAGAAGAAGCTCCCTGCGCGCACGTTTGATTTTTGAAATTCAGTTTTAATATATAATGTTTGTTTATTATTACTTGACAAATGAAGGCGCATGGCCTGGTGGTAAACAATCACGTTGGTAACCCAGGGGACCTGGGTTCGATCCCAGCGTCCCCCTCTATTTTTGAACCTTTTCCTTTTTTTCTTTGTTTATATGCCTTATTTTCTTTTCTTTTTTATTTTTCAAATAATCATCTAATTTAAATTAATATTTTTCTAACCAATAAAAAATAACTTAATAATATCATTATTTTCATAAAAATCATAAAACATCAAAAACTATTTACTTTTACATAATTAATTCAAATTAAATTTATTTCATTAAACTAATTCTTTTTTTTATCAACCATTTTTTTAAATAAAAATCAATTAAACAAAATCTTAATCAATATTTCCTTTATATTTTTCTTCTCGATTTTATTTTATTGTTTGAGAATAATTGTATAGGATGCGCGAAATTTGTAATAATTTAATTTTCTCGCACAATTTTATTTTCGTTCAAATAATGTAATTGCTAAAGCCTTGTAATAGTTTTAAGTTTTATCTTCCACCCTTTACATTTTCTGTCAGGTTTTATTTATGTATCTCTCTCGAAGCCATGTAATAGTTTAAATTAGGGTTTATTTCCGTACTATAAACTGTTAGATGTATGCTTAATAGGATTGTATGATAAGATTAAAATCAAACGTTAGCTAACCCTAATTTTAAGAATTAAAATAACTGAATTGAATACACTTGCACACTCACACCTCTAGGGTAACCTCTCTTTGTTGCCTTACAATAAATGGTCAAGTCCCTTGAATGCAGAGATACCTTAACCTGTTGCCTAAAGAAATAAATCATCATAGTTGCCTTTCGAATAAAGGATCATAGTCCCTCGTTTTCCCTTCAAAGTTTTCTTTCGAATAAAAGATCATAGTCCCTCGTAGTTCTTTCAAAGTTGCCTTCGAATAAATGATCTTGTCCATACGAAAATGATGATAGTCCATTCGAATTGTTAATGTATCCCTACATGTTGCCTTCTATGACCATAATGACGACCCTACACTTGTCCCTTCCAAATCCAAGGATAAGACTATTTACTAACTAATAGTAAGGACAATTTTATCCCTAAGGAAATGAAATAACAAGAAAGACTTTATAACTTAGGGTAAGTAACTCTTAATGCTTGCTCACAATTTTCAAAAACAAATACTTTTTACACCCCACTCTCTTTTCAAAATAATTTCAAATAAGTAAACACTTTATATACATTCATACGAGAATCATTACAAAGTTAAATCTTTATGAAAATATTTTAACCACACACTACACTTTTCAAACAAAACAAATAATTGTGGTATGTTGTGGTAATTCGCGTTGATTTAAGTATATTTGTCGATTTGAGTTGCTTTGTGTGGAATTGTGTCGATTCGTGTTGATGGCCGAATTTATCGGAATATTATGTTGATGGTTATAAGTTGGTTTAAGTAGAATTTAATTATTTAAGTCGATATAAGTTGTGGAAAACGATATGGAGTATTCTCCGTCTGTTGTTGGATATGTTGATTGGAATGTTTGGACCATTTGGTTGATAATCGAAAGTTAATCTATTAAGCCGGGAGTAAGTAGTTAGTCGCGAATTATTATTCAATTGATTTTATGTTGCAAAGAATTAAGCCATTAAGTCGGATTATTAGTTGGAAAGTCGAGGAAATAATATTAGAAGTGATATTATCGATTATTGGAGCATGTTGGTTAATGGGCTTGGATTGCGTCGGAATTAGCAATTAAGAGGGTGTATGACTTAGGCCCAATATAATAGAATTATATAATAAGAAAATTAGGTTAATTGGTAGCAAGAGAATAGGACATGGAAGTAACAGAGAAAAACATCTTAGAGAAGAATAAGGGTTTTAGCGGAGAGAAAATAGCTTAGGAGCAAAGAAGGAGAAAGAATAACTCATGATCATATCTCCATTTTCGCACTTAAGGTACAACCTCCACTAAACAAATGATAACTTTTTACTCGTAATTCTGATTAAAGCGATTCTTAAATTTCTGGAAAGCTTATGAAATTCCCTTGAATTTGATATTTGATTTCATGTCAATAAGTTAGGTATTGAAGGAGAAAAACGCATTTGAATTTTGGAAGTTCATGTTGGAAATTTGTCAAATAGTAGTTACGGGATTGATGATGATGGAGGCTGAATTTTGGTCAAGATAGGAACTCAATGGCAGCATGTTCGTATTTCTAATCTCCATGGATGAAAGAGGAGAGGAAAAAAGTCAGAGGCAAAGGGTTGGAAATTCGATCGGAGAACTTTGGAGACTAACCGAAAAATTATTAGAGCAACCGTTAATCCAAGGTAAGGGTGGGGTTTGAACCTTATAACCGGGTATGATAATCAGTACTAGGTTTGGGTGGTTGTATGTGTTGTATTTTGTTTGATGTCAATGTTGAGTTATATTGATTCAAATATTATGTTGTTGATTTTGTTGATCGATTTCGTATAATTGTTAACTAGTTGATGATGAGTAGGTTGTGGTTAAGTTGAATTGTTGTCTTGATTTTGTCAAATCTTGATTATTGATATGTTGCTGTGATTTTGTGGAATTCTGAAAAAATCTATGTTGGGACGATGAACCTTGTGCAGAAGTACAGGGGTGGCACAGGCTACCCACTATTCAAATAGAGGTGGTGAAGGCCACCCAAATGGAGAAACAATTAAAGTGGAAGGAGCCACATTATGTTAGTGGCGGGAGCCACCTCCCCCATATATCCAAATGGTGCAAGTCATGGTGAGAGAAAGGGAAGGGTGGTGCAAGCCACCCTGTTAGGGAGGGGTCCACCTAAATTTTGTTAGTTAAATATTAATCTTGTAGTTTTTAGTTAGTATTCTTACAAAATAAATTAATCTAAGTTTTCTTTTATATAAAGTAATACTAATCCAATGCTACCATATTATACCTTATAGATAGAAATTTACGAGTATATAAAACTATGATAATTCGGTAATACAAAGTGTTATAATTATGTAGCAGGTTTTAGCAGAAGAAGGAAAAATGTTTTTGACAGAAACAAAACTTTGAGAAACTTATGGCAGAGAACTAAAATTGTAGCAGAGGCTTTAATTTAGTAAGCAGAAAAGTTACAGGATATTGTGATAAATCATTATTAATAGTAGGAGCTGGAATAATGTTTGTTTAGTCGGTTTAGCCGAATCAGGAGAAAAAACTTAGTTGCCCGGAATTTAACAAAAATTGTTGGGGTAAGTCGGGTAGTTTAATAGTTGATTTTTATTGCGTGGTTTGGTTAAAAAGATGTTATAAAGTCAAGTTGTAGGTACAGTTGAGTTGGTAAATGATGTCGGTTTACGGAAAATCTCTAAGTTGTTATGTTGAAGGCCTTATAAGCCAAAGTTGATTTTTAAGTTGCATATGTCATATATGTTGTTCCGTGTTGTCGAAGTTGTTATGTTGTTCAAGTTGGAGGCTTAATAGCCAATGTTGATTTAAGTAGCTCAAGTTGTATAAGTTGGTTGTGCTGTTTGAGGTTGTTTGTTGTTATGTTGTAAAGTCATGCATGTTATGTAGATTATTTGCATTTTTATGTCGGAGTCGTTGCTCACACCATGTTGGCCTGGATTGACACCAAATTGAAAGCTGAAGGCTTATGCCTTGATTGCCTCGATAACCTGACAATAATTTTAAGTTGGGATTTTTACTCCGAATGGTACCACATGCATTTGCATAGTCGAGTCGTAACTGAGTTGCGTTATTTATGTCGATTATGTTGTTTATGTTGTTCAAGTTGATAAGTTGTTTATGTTGTTTTCGAGTTAATTGAGTGAATTGTGTTGATTAAGCTGATTAAGTAGTTTATGTTGAATATATGATTATGAGGTTTATGTAGAAAATGTTGATGCATATAATAAGTAGTAAAATAAGTTGATAAAAGGTGGATGATTGTTAAGTTGTTATTTTGGTTAATGTTGTGAAGTGGTGAATTGTTTATGATCCTTATCTAAGTATTGTTTATCATATATCATTTATAATTATCGATATCTCACCCCCCCTGTTTGAATGTTAACCCTATGTTGGTAACGTGCAGGTAGCTTGAAGGAAGATGATTATCTTCACTAGTTTGAGTCAGTGTCGGTGCTCTGATTCGTAACACTTGGGGAATGGACGCTTAGTTGTTTTGTGTTGTTTTAGTATAAACATGTTGTTACTAGGTTTTTTAAAGTTGAATAACATGTTACACCATGTTTAGTTGAAATATTTGAAAATTCGCTGCGTAGTTGTAAAAGTTGAATTTGGTTTCATAAATGAAATAAAGTTGATGTTTTTAGTTTCTTACGAACCGAAAGCGTTATGTATCAATTTTCATGATATTAAATGAAGTATTTTTATAAGTTGAAAAATGTAGCATCCTATCTGTGTATTTGTTGGTTGAAATTTTATTACTCTGATTTTCTATATAATCGCCAGGTAGAAATGGGGTGTTACATTAACACCTTCCCTTTGTATAATTTACCACCAAACTCAAAATATTTAAAAGGTCTTTCCTGTTCTTTTATTCTTTTCCTAAATTGGATGAAATAAAATTTGGTGGCGAATCTTGCTTACCGCAACATATTTTGCGGCAAATATTAAAAGTTAGTTCTCCCACCGTGTTACAACCAGTCACTTTTGATTCATGGAAAAGGAAGGTTCAACTCCTCCTCTTTAACTGTTGATGTTTGTAACTCAACAAAACCTCAATGCTTTCCCTTTGTGGAACACCATGGTTTTTTATGTATATGTGACACTGTTTTAACATGTTTTAACATCATGGTTTTTGGTGTAGGGTCATAACATGACTGTTGTTGAAGAGGATTGACACTATGTTGATCCATTTGTTGTTAAGAATCTCTATATATACTCAGGTGAAACATACTCAGTTATTGTGAAACCCAATCAAGATCCATCAAGAAACTACTGGATCACCTCAAATGTTGTAAGCAAAAACAGAACAACTCCACCTGGTTTAGCCATTTTTAACTACTACCCAAACCATCCAATGAAATCCCCACCAACACCTTCGCCTTCTCCGCCAGCTTGGGACAATGTCGAGTCAAGACGAATTCAGAGCCTTATAATCAGAGCTCACCCAAATTAATCAATCAAACCTCCCACAACCTCAGATAGTTTGATGGTGATCTATTGTGTGTTTGGTGAAGTTATTGCTGCACGGTACGTATTTGATGAAATTCCTAGCTTAAGTGCAGTTTCATGGAGTGTGATGATTTCTGGATATGCAAAAGTGGGAGATGTTGATTCAGCTAGGTTGTTCTTTAAAGAAAGTCTTTATTTGTTTCGATTGATGCAACTTACTGATATAGTTCCTGGTGAATCTATATTTGTGAGCATTCTTTCTGCATGTGCTCATTTAGGAGCTTCAGATATTGGTGTATGGATTCATCGACATTTGAAGTTGGTACCGTTGAGTTTTCAATTAAGTACGATTTTATTAGACATGTATGCTAAATGCGGGGACTTGGAAACGGCGAAAAGATTATTCAACTCAATGCAAGAGAAAGACATTGTATGTTGGAATGCAATGATTTCTGGAATGGAAATGCATGGAGATGGAAAAGGTGCACTCAAGCTATTTTATCATATGGAAAAAGTTGGGATGAAACCTGATGATATAACATTCATTGTTGTTTTTATTGCTTGTAGTTACTCAGGAATGGCACATGAAGGTTTGAAGTTATTGGATAAAATGTGTAGTGTTTACAACATTGAACCAAAAAGTGAACATTATGTGAAACACAGTCAATTATAAACAACAAATATGAAATGGTTCAGTGGCTCGGATCTTAGCTTTGCAATTAGGAGGACTCGGGTTCGAATCTTGGTTGAATATAAAATTTTGGATTTTTTCTTGGATTTTTGATAAATTTGGTGATGCACATGAGTTTTTTTTTTTTTTAATTTTCTTAGCAACTTGATAGCAAGGCACCATAACAACTTACACTCTCTTTCATTGACATTGACATAGAAGCAAATTCTAAACAAATAAATAAATACAAACTTTTAATTCACAACAATAGTAACATGATAAACCAAAACAACACACTAAAAACTGAAACAAAGGAACAAAATAATGCACAGCAAAAAAGGATTAAACACAAACCCAAAATTTACACGAAATGCATCGTCTTCTTCGTTCTCTGCGCACCTCATCTTTCTCTCAGATATCACGAGCTCTATTTCTTCTCATGGTAGAAAATAGTTGCGACTTTTACGGATTCAAGGTGGTGGTGAGAAGAAGAGGTTGGAGGTGGGATGTTGAAATAAATTG
Source organism: Lathyrus aphaca (assembly GCA_963966055.1). Classification (NCBI taxonomy): domain Eukaryota; kingdom Viridiplantae; phylum Streptophyta; class Magnoliopsida; order Fabales; family Fabaceae; genus Lathyrus; species Lathyrus aphaca. The sequence continues at coordinate 67,524,122 of OZ014525.1, read as the reverse complement.
TTTGGAGGGTGGTGTTAGTGCTTATGTGTACTGTTGTGTTAGTAGGTTGTTAATGGTGCGGTTTTGTGTTGATTGTTGTGAGGGGGCTTTGGTTGGAGTTTGTGAATGAAGGGTGGTTCATTGTTATTGTAATGGAGGTGTTTGGAGGTTGTGATTCTGAAGTTGTCGCGGTGAGTTATTTTGCAGATCGGAAGTTGTGTTGTGGTGTAGTTTTGTAGTGATTCGAAGCAGCAAAATGAAAGCTTATAGGGTGAAAGAATGCGTGTATGCAGGAAAGATCAAAAGAAAACCAAGATGAATTTTATGTGAGAATTTTAAATGTGTGAGGGTACATGAATGTGTTTCTACTGTGTTTCCTCTTGAAGAGGAAGAAGATTTTCATGATGAAATTTTAGTGAACGAGTGTAGGCGTGTTTGGATGGTGTCTGCTTTGTTGAAGGTGATGATGATGGTTGTTGTGGTTTATGGCATATAAGAGAAAAAATATTAAAAAAACTCATGCACCAATTAAATTGGTGCATGAGAGCAATATTTTAAAAAAATTCAATTAGCCAATCCAATTGGCACATTAATTCATTTAAATAAAAAATACACTTAGTCAATCCATTTGGCATAAGTGTATCCTAAAAAATAAAATAAAAATGGAGCATACTTCAATCCATTTGGTGCATGCATGTGTTAAAAAAATTCAAGCATACTCCAAATGAATTGGCGTATAAGGCCAATTCATCTTTAAAAAAAAATCATTTTCTTAAAACATGGTTATATTTGTATTTAAATTGAAAAACTACGATATTCTACTATATCAAAGCTTTTGAATAAATATCATAGTTACCCACCTATCATGAAAAAGTTAAACTTGAAGTTAGGGGGTGGCAAAATGGATGGATTGGATGAATATTGATTGGATTGTTAAGGGATGGATAAAAAAAATATGGATAAATGGAATGATTTAAATAGGCATTGGATGAATGATGGGAATAAAAAGATGGTTTATGGATATTGTGAATTGAATTGGAAATTTGAAATGATGACGAACTTGAATAATCCCTTCACCGATATTTTCCACAGATGCACTAAACTGGACAACAACCAACATTGACCTTTTTTGACAAATCTCTGATAAAATGAATGAAGGTACCCTTATCCACTGATGAATTTTCAACTTATCTTGAACCAAACTTCTCATAAATCATTGTTTGGTAACTTGATGAATTCCTTACAAGACGACTTGACTTTAAAAACGCAGTGCTCGAGAAGTGATCCACTAACACAAAACCCTGACCGAATCCTCAAACACAAATCACTTGAATTATGCACACCCTGACCTTGATTATGAAAACAAACCCTTGCCTGACCAAGATTAGGTCAAACTTAATTGGACCGAAACATCACTATATACACTCTTGTTTGAACTTTGCTGAATCTCGATTCATCCTTGCAACACTTGAGCCTAAACAATGAGAAAAATGAAAGCAACAACACATATTTTCTTTTATTTTAATGGTGTTAGTAATGCATAAAATACGTATACATGAAATGCTCGATGTTATGCAAATGATACGAAATGAAAATATTAAAAAAAACGTCGGGTCAAAATTTGTGGTATGACAATGTAAAATGTGCATTCTTGAATGACCCATTAGATGAAGAAGTTTATGTTGCACAACCAGCTAAATTTGTGAAACAAGGTCAAGAAAGAAAAGTATACAGGCTGCATAAAGCCCTGTATAGACTCAAAAAGCTCTAAGAGCTTGGAATAAGAAGATAGATAATTTTCTAATGGAGAAGGAATTTGTGAAGCGCACAAATAAGCATAGAGTATGTAAGAAAAATCAATAGTGAATTGCTTATACTATGTCTGTATGTCGATGACTTGTTAATAACAGGTAGCTACAAAAAAGAAATTGAAGACTTCAAATCTGATATTAGTGAGGAATATGAAATTTCTGATTTGGGCGACAATTCATACTTCCTTGGCATCGAATTCTACAAGAGTAATACAAGTTTGATGATGAGTCAAAGATATGCAAACGAGATACTAAAAAGATTTGAGATGGAATACTGTAATTAGACTTCGACACAAGCTGAACCAAGACTGCAAATATCGGAAGACTCATAGGAAGATGATGTCGACCTAATACAATATAGAAGACTTGTTAGGTAGTTAATATATCTTTATCGCACAAGACCTGACCTAACATACAATGTAGGGATGATGATTAGATTCATGTAGAAGCCAAAGGTATTACACATAGAAGCGAAAAAAGGTACTAAGGTATCTGAAATGATCTGTTGACTATAGAATTTTGTTTTCTGCAGTTGATGAAGAAATATATAAAAACTAGGGGGTTACACCAACTCAAGTTGGTGCAGTGATGTTGGGGATAGAAAATCCATAACTAGTTATGTGTTTATGTTAGGTGGTGCACCAATATGCTTGGAACTCAATAAAAGAACCGGTAGTGGCATTGCCATCATGTGAAACATAATACATAACTGCTTCCCTCGGTGCATGTCAAGCAACATGGATGGTGAATTTGGTCGAAGAAATTACAAGGAAGAACCATGGAGTAATTACCATGAAGATCGACAACATGTCTGCTATCAAAGTGGAGAAGAATCCGATAACACATGGAAGTAGCAAACACATCGAAATGAGGCTCCATTATCTTCGAGAGCATGTGGCAAAAGGGAAACTGGACTTGGAACACTACAAAAATGAGAATCATATTGCATACATCATGATGAAAGGTGTGCATGTTGAAGTGTTCAAGAGATTAAGATCTATGTTGAATGTAGATAGCTTAGACACAATGAATTAGGTGGTGTATTGAAAGTGTAATTCTTTGTGTCAAAGCACCATTTCGACAAAGTTTGTTGTCGTCAAAATGCTATATGCATAAATAGTATAGTTGTCGAAATATCGAAGAAGTGTCTCTCAACATAATTTAGACTTAGCTTTATTTTGTGGTTTTAGCTGAGTTAGGTTAGGTGAAGATTGCTTATGTGCAAGCAATCTTAGTCTATAAATAAGGAGGTATTTTATCATTGTAATAATATAGAGAAAAGTTGAATAAAACATCACTCTGAAGGAAGTGAGAAACTTTGCATAAATATTCTTCTTCCCTCATTCTCTAAAAGCCTAATTTTCATTTTCTTCCACAATTCATCTTTTCTTTTTCTTCTCAAATCTCTGGACAACGAAATCATCTTACAATCAAAGTGTCGTTGATTCACTTGAGTGAAGAGTAAAGAACGAGAGAATCAATCGATCAATGTGATTGATTCTTCTTGTTCATCAAAATAAATTTAAAATTCTCCATAAATTTAATGTAATTCCAACATTATGATCCTTGACGTTGTAGGGCTTATGTGGCGCCCTTCCTCCTTTACAAAATTTCCATTTTATATCTATGCATTATATCTTTAAGATGTGTCAATGTGTCAATAAGACACGAATAAAATATCAAAGTATTCTAACACTCTCATAATTTTTGTGTAACTCAGTAGTTTTGAGAAAAATAAGACTATCTCGCATGATTTCCGTGTAACTATGTAATCTTATAAAAACATTTATATTCCAACTATATTCGCCACCATCAACTATATTCGCCACCATCTCCTTTGCACATTAAATTAAATTAAAGAGATAATCGAAATCTAATTTTTCTATCCCTAATAGATTATGATGCATATATTTCCTTACCTAATTTAAATAACTAAACTTATCAGTCTTTTGGCCTGTACAATTTACAATGTCGATGATCATAAAAAACTTTTTAGACGATGATTATAAAAATGTCTTTAGCCTATGTGATAGTCTATACCATAATTAAATATTACTACATAGCTTAAAAAAACTCACATTTGATTCCTTTTGTAACAACTTTGTGTGTCAACTTCCAACAACCATATATCTATGTCTCATAACATGTGTAAATGTTTCCATGAGAAGTAACAGCATTGGCATATTCTTTAGTTTCCCAGCTTCATCCAACCATTACTACCATAATATAATACTAATACTAATAAGGTTAATATAAGGTCCACATTGCTTAAAAGCATGTTTAGTTTTCTTCTATGTATAATCAATGAACACTATTGTTTATACATTTAGTTGTATAAACTAGTTGATGACTTTCATTGCAAAAAGAGCATTTACCATGCCATAAATATGCACAAACTGTTATTTATACCAATCATAAAAACATCATTGTATTCTGTCTTTGGCCAAAGTAAGCCAACCACCAAGTTAAATTAATACATGATTCTTACCACTATCGCTTCGGAATCGTCAATGACATCATTGAACATAAAAAGTTTATACTTCGTTGTATGATTCTAAGAAGCGGTAAATTAGCTGTAACCGACGTAGAAAGACCTAAACGAACAAGAGTAAGAAGAATGGAAAATCCGCCGCATAGTCAAAATTAAAATACTACAGTGCTTACCCCCACTCCTTCGATTGGAGGAAATACAAGGTCAATTTCTGTATCAGAAGCCATACCCTCTTCATCAGGGTCAACACCTGTGTTTGCAGTATCTCAGAATGCGCCTAGTTTTTCTTCCATGGGACACCAAATGTCCATGGGAACGCCTCCCCCTATAGGGAACGTTCATAGGCCTTTTTCGAAGAACTTTACAATGCTCTTGTTTGGTAGGGAGCAACCTTATGGGATGCCTACTACCACTATGGCAAGTTTGCAAAACGCATCCTCAATCTATTCTGATTCCATGTTGAATAGGTCATCACCATTGCAAGGATCTGGATCTGGTGGGAATATGAGATTGAATCAACCCCCACCAGCTTTCCAAATGCCAACAATTATGAATAATTCTGCTCAAGTAATACGACAACAAATGGACAAAAGTAATCATGATATGATCCAAATGTCGACACAACAAATGAGAGTAGTTTTTAATCCTTTGATACAAAACACTACCCAAACAAACCAAATGTTGGCAACGCAGATGACGCATATTGCTGACTTTTTTAGTGTCCCTCAAATTCGACAAAGAGAACAAATAATTCAGAACCCAGTAATGAATGTCGAAGAGGAACCCACAATAAATCAGAGGCCTTTAGACAATCCTCATCCCAACTGTCGCTCCCACCTGATGACACAGGGCCAAGAGGGGTGCAGACGCGAACGGTCGGCGAAAGAGAAGGGAAGGAGAAGAGTCGCCAGCTAGGTATTTTTATCCCGAAGGAAAGGTAATGCTGCATAAACCTGAGAAAAGATGGATAAGACGGTTGCGAACCAGAGAAACTGAGAAAGGGGGTTGGTTACAACCTGGGAAGGTATTAGCACCCAGATTGTCCGTCGTACTCGGCGGGATCCACGCTTGAAAGATTTGTGTTTCAAAGGGGTAGTGTCTGGGCTATTTGTGTATCAAAGCTGGAAAATAATGCAAGTGTCAGTGTAAAGGAAGTGTGAAGTGAATGAGAGAAGTGTCAGTGCAAGGAAAGAGTGCAAAGCTCAAGACTATGGGGCTTAAAGAATAATGCTGGAAGAGGGGGAATATACAGAGACTTTTGTTCGATAACAGTTAAGTTATGCCTACGTATCCTCTCGTGCAATGAGGAAGTCAGAACACCGTAGTTCGACTCAAAGAGACTGAAAGATAAATTGACTGATGAACTGCTTACTTGTCTATGCTCAAGTGTATGACTTATCTGGCTCAGGTGCTAACTGTCTTGCATTAGACGGGAGAAGCAAGTTCTCGTTTGTGAGTGAAGATGATGAGAAAAGAATCCCGGAGGAGACGATTATTGTTTGTTTTGGAGTTTTCAATCTTTTATTGCCTTTTTGGAGTTTGTCATAAGAAAATGAGCTTAAGCCTAAACCAAGGGTTAGTAAACTCATCACAGCTTCCCTCTGATTAGGGGTAATGAGAATACCTTAAGTATGAAGTAAGCACCTCACACTTAATCACCATGATGTAGGATTAAGATCATTAACCTACTTGCAATTATTTAGGTGTTTTTGGTATTTTGTTTAGTTTTAAGTAATGAGTTTAAGCCATAATCAAAGATTTAATGGACCCATTACACCATCCTAATAGAAGGATAATAGATGAGAACATTTAAGATGAGAAAGGCTTCTCGACTTAATCCATGATTATGGATTAACCTCATGACAAAACAAACCTTTATTAAAGTGGATTTTAGTTAATGATAGGGTTAAGAGATGGATTTTGTGGTTTGTAAGACAACTTGAGGGGGACTTGTCCATTAACACTAGGGTTAGTCCTTCTTAACCAATTAAGGAAGAATTAGAACCCTAATGCAAGGCCCAAGTTACAAGCTTGATGTCTTAGTGATTATTAGATGAATTGATTAAAGGATTTAAACACATTAAGGGTTTAACACTTAGGATTAAAGTTATACACTCCATCCTAATAGAAGGATACATGCATAACCTTAATCCCAAAGCCTTAAAACCTTTAAGGTTTAGTCCTTGATTAAGAGATGAGAAGAGAAGACACAAAGATGACACAAAGGTAAGACTAATGGGGGGACTAATCAAACCCTAATTGTGATCATGCTTGGGTGTTCCTAGGATTTATGAGGCTTGCAAGAAAATCCTCAAGAGAGAAGCCACCAAGGAAGGAGCAGATGAAAAGAGGAGAAACAGAAGAAGCAAGACAACTTACTTAACTTAAGAAGATAAGTTGCTTGAAGAAACAAGATGAGGAGGGAACATGAATGAGAAAGCCCACTCTAATTCACAAGTAAAATTCAGCAATGAATGCATAAAAGAGATGAGAAGATATTATGAGAAGTGAAGGCAAATTCACTTCTCAAACACTTAACACCTGAAAAGTTAGCAACAAGAAATGAAATGAAATGAAAAGGAGAAAGATGCAATGATGCAAACCAAAATCAGAAGCATAATCATGATACAAATGATGTTATAAGATGGTATGAAAGCAAACCAAGAGATGTGGATGATCATACAAAAGATGGGAATGCAAATGAGACATGTAAGAAGCATGAAAATTCATGAAAACTTATGAAATGCAATGGATGCATAACATGGAAAATGGATGATGCAATGATCAAACATGATTTCAATATGTTCTAAGATGTCTTATATGTCATGTGGATGCACAAAATGTCATGGCAAGTTCATGTATGCAAGCTTATGCAAGATGGATGCAAATGAAGGCAAAAATTAGGGTCTACATACAATATGCAATGCAAAATTCAAAATCAGAAGCAAATGACATGATAAAAAATTGAAAATGGAATTAAAGGTACCCTAGACCCATATGGTATCACACCCCAAAGGAGGAGACCTAACTCTTAACCCTAAGGAAGTTATGATTTTCCTAAGTTTGTTATGGTTTTAAGGTACCTCTCAAGGAAAAATGCAAAAACAAATCAAAAATGAAAGATAAATTCATGCCAATTTTATCCTAGAAACTAAATGTTATGTGGAATACAATGCAAAAAGAACCATTATCAAACTCTTCATGGTTAGGCATAAAATATTTTTCTAAGTTAGGGTCAAAAATGTTGATTTTTAAGAACCCTAAATCCAAAAAAAATGTCAAAATGGATCAAGAACCAAAAAGAAATTTGTATGAATGGTTTGATAATGTCTCTAAATGTGTCAAGATGCAATGTGATTTTTTTTGTGATTTTTAGAAACTCAAATGGTATTTTAATTAATTAATTTCCATTAATTAATTAAAATAATCATTTAAATATTTTAAAAATAAAAATTTTATGCAAAAAATAAAAATGAAAATGTTTTCTGGTTGAGAAAAATATTTGAAATGAAAATGCAAAAGGAAAATATTTTTAAGATTTTCTAACTATTTTAAATAAATGATGCAAAATAAATGAATAAAAATGAATAAAAATGAGTTTAAATGGAAGTATGTTGATCCAGTGGTCCAGGTTTAAATGAAAAGGGAGGGAGTTGACTGCGCGCCAGATCCAAGGGTGGAGATTCAAACTGGCTTAATTATCTGATTAATTTAATTAATTGGAAATTAGGGTTAAGTGATCTAATCTGGACCTTTCAAAAACGCGCTAACCCTAAGATCTAATGGCCAGAATTCAAACTCAGCCTAATTACTCAGCTAACCCTAATTATGCCCTAAGCACTTTCAGGTGATCGGAACAGCGTTCCGGTCATCTTCTCCGGCCACTCAAACTAGCTAACTCACTCAATCCGTAAAATCAAACCACCAAACTCTCTAGAAATGATCCCCACCCCATTCTAAACAAGATTCAGCCATCAAACAACATTTATTTCACATGAACAATGAGATTCGAAGCAAAACGAAAAATATTTCAGAAATTTCAGAAGCTTCATACATGTTCAAAACTGAATCATTTTCAAAACCAAAAGGTACAGTGTGATCAGTGAAGCATGGAGAACAATCTAAGAACTTAAGAAATCATTTCTGGAAAAAATGTTCTTGGTGATACCTGAACTGAAGCTTTCGAAAATGGCACTGGCTGGCTGCTTCTTTGCTTCAAATCAACTTCAATGATCCCCCTGAAGAGTTTGCAATGCTTGGTTGGAGTTTATATGGCCTCTATGTGAAGTTGGCTGAAGCTCAGTTCAAGAAATGTGAAAATCGTGTTTTTGATATGGTGTGTTTCAAGGCAAAATGAAGGGTGGGAAATGATCAGTGATTAATGTGGAGTTGAATAGTGGAAAAAGTTTGAAGATTTGTTGGCTGAGCTATGAGTTTCGAAGGCTTTTGCAAGTTGGAGTGATTTTGTGTATGATGAGCTGTGTGAGGATTCATGCTTGCTTCATGTATGGAATGGCTTGCCTTTGGTACACATATCAATCCTTGATAGGTCAGAAAGTTGTTGTGGGCTATGCTGATTGGTATGGAGCAAAATGCATATAGTCAAGAGTTGGTGTACTTGAGGTATGGGCTCATGGCAGGCCAAGGACAATGGGGTGTCCTGTGCAGTTGGCTTTAGGGAGGTCCATGGAATTCAGATTGAGGCAAGCTAGCAAGTGGGATGAAGTTTGTGTGATGTTTTGCAATTATGAGAAGCTTTGGCCCTTTTGTAATTTCTTGATGTTCAAGGCATGGAATGATGCAATTCTTTGGGAAATTCTGAATTATAGGTCATGTACTATGTTTGTGTAATTGTTATAAGTCAATTAGAGGTCACAAATTGCCTTGGTATGAGTTTTTGCAAGTTTCCCTCTTTGGTACATAAGTGAAATTTTGTGATTTTTCCCAACTTTGCAAGGCCATAACTTGAGTTCTATGATGAATTAGATCAAGTTCTTGTACTTTTTGAAAAGGGAATGATCCAATCTACAACTTTCATGACCAATAATTTTTCATTTGAAGCATTTTTGAATCAATAAGAGGAGGTTAAAAAACTTTCCCAAAATGGCAAGTTTGCATTACAAGTCACTTTCCCAAAATGGCAACTTTGCAAATGGCTTGAAATTCTCCAATTTTGTGAAATTCTAACTTCTTCTAAGATCAAATAAAGATCATATACACTCAAAATGATGGAGAATACCCTTTAGTTGGATGATTGGGGGCCTCAGATGCCCTGATTTTGCACTGACTTGCTCAAGAAGTCATCTATTGATCAGATGCCTTCCCCATTGAATTTCTTCATGAAAATTGGTATGCATTATCCTTATAACATATAGATACCAATAGAAACAAGAATGACCAAAAAAATTGGAGTTATGGCCTCTGAAACCAAAACCCTAATTTGAGGTCATCTGTGCAGTTAAACTTGGCTCTGCTTCCATGCCTCCTCAGTTCTTGTGATTTTCTGACTTCCTTGATCTCTGGAGGATATAATATGATGCTTGAACATACATGGACCCTCTTGAGATGATTGAAGACCTTTGGAGTGGCTCAGATAGCTCAGGGATTGCTCAGATCACAAACCCTAGATGCAGATGACTTTGAACCAATGCAGTGAAGCAAAAATGCAAAATGAGATGCTATGATTGAACTTATGCAAATGAAAAGATCATAAGCCATGGTGAAATGAGTGAGGGCAAATTTGGGGTGTTTACACCAACCTAGGGAACCAAGGAGGAGTGGTCGAACAACCTCGTGTTGAAATACCTGTCCAGCAAGAGCCTAGGAGGATAATAGTCCATAGAGGCCAGGATGCGGATGATGTGTTGGAACAGCGAATACAGTATAATAACTTGCCTGCCGAAAACAATTTAGCAGCCATGGTCGAAAGGATAATGGCGCAAAATGGGGGTAAATATAGGATTACAAAGGCCTAGTTATGCTTCCCCATTATCTGAATATGTTCTACAACAGGAATTACCCCCAAGGTGGAAAATCCCCAAATTTACCAAATTTTCAGGGGACACTAGCGAATCCACCATAGAACATATAACACGTTATTTGATCGAAGAAGGGGAAATAATCCACAACGAAAATTTAAGAATGAAATACTTCCCAAGTTCTTTGACAAAAAATGCATTTACTTGGTTTACATCCTTTCCTGCAAACTCCATATATACGTGGACCCAGTTAGAAAGATTGTTCCACGAACAATTTTATACGGGACAAACTAAAATAAGTTTGAAAGAATTAGCCAGTGTCAAGGGGAAATTTTCAGAGCCTGTAGATGATTACCTAAATAGGCTCAGATTGCTAAAAGCAAGATGTTTCACACAAGTGTCAGAACAAGAGTTAGTCGAAATGGCTGTATGAGGTCTAGATTATTCTATAAGAAAGAAATTAGACACTCAATATTTGAGATACATGGCACAACTAGCAGATAGGGTGAGACAAATCGAAAGGTTAAAAGCTGAAAAATTTAGAGCAAATAAAAAAAAAGAGGGTAACCTATGTATGAGTATGCCAAGATGATGATTATCACGAAAATGAATCAGTTAATTTCGACGAACAAGAAATTGACTTGGAAGAACTAAAGCAAAGCCCACCATACTCTTGTAAAGTACTGGTTCCGTCGAACGGAAAGAATCCAATCGAACCGGAAAATAATGATAAGTTTCATAAAAGAACTTATATGTTCGACGTCACCAAGTGTGACAAATTTTTTGATGTGTTGGTTAAAGATGGTCAGTTAATAAAACCACCATGCGCTAAAGAGCCTCCTGTCGACCAATAGAAAAAGAGAGGTTTTTGTAAATACCATAATGTTTTGGGTCATAAGACTTCTCAATGTTTCCTTTTCAGGGATCTTGTTCAGAATGTAATCTGGGATGGAAGACTAAAATTTGGAGACAAATAAAACAACAAATGAGGATTAATTCAAATCCTATGCAGATTGTCGAAGCCAATTATGTTGAACCATTCATTGTGAATATGGTCAAAGTCGAAAATGCGTATGAGGATAGTTTTGAAATAATAGAAGCCACTGAAGGTTTCGACACCCACATTAACGTGGTGGAAATTGCTGAAGATCTCCTAGACCAGCCTGAAGTGGAAAAAGTATCCAAAGACTGTGTGACCTTGCCAATAATGATCAAGGCTACTGAATATCTTGATGTGAATGAATTAAATGACTACATCAACACAGTAGAGACTAATGAAGGTTTTGACAGTCAAAACAAAGTTGAGACTACTGAAGGTTTCGACAGTCAAAACAAAGTTGAGACTACTGAAGGTTTCGATAGTCAAAACAAAGTTGAGACTACTGAAGGTTTCGACAATCAAAACAAAGTTGAGACTACTGAAGGTTTCAAAAGTCAGGACAAAATTGAAGTTACAGAAGACTTTGATAACCAGAAAAAGGTGGAAACTGCTGAAGGTTTCAACAAAGGAAATAACAACAACAATGTTGAAGATGGAATAATATGGGATACTTTAGGGGAGCCCAGTGGAAAGTTCGATTATCTCGTGAAGTACACTGCTCCCACAAGCTCTCGCATTGACATCAACAAAATCCAACCAACTTGATGGGAAGATGTTCCTGTGAGCACTAATGAAGAGACAACTAATAGTTTCCTTAGCGTAAAAAAGAAGGCTTCTGAAGGCCTCATCATTGGAGACAAGGCTGCTGAGGGGCTTCACCCTGACCAAATAAAGATGAGTAATGCTGCAAACTGTGACAACACTAAGAGACCTGTCAATAAGGACATTACAAGAATCAAGGCAGAAGTTGTTAAAGGCCTTGTAAAACCTGTCACTTATGGAATCTTGCGCAGAATAATGGAGGATCCTAAAGAGCAACGAATCAAAGAGAAAAGTCTCTACCTGACAAAGAACCAGACTGAAGTCGAAGGAGTTCTTGCTGGAAAAAATGAATAAATTAAGTATTACTGATGGACAGAAGATAGACATCAACATGGTGGACTTGTCTCAGAGAAGCCAAGAGAAAGCTGATGAAGATCGTCGTCGAGAAGAGTACCAGAGGCTGGCATATCCAAAGGAGGATGCAAATCTGGCAGAATTCATCCAAAGGTGTCAAAGGAAGAAGACTGAAGTGATGTTATATCCATGTTGTAGTGCAATATTCGATAGGAAGGCAACAACAAATTTAGAAGCAGTGCATAAGTCCCAAAAAAAAAGGAAACTAAGGGACAATCCCAACAATCAAAACTGGAAGATATGACCCAAGAAGAAGTGAGCATCACATCCAGAGGTTTGGGGAAAGACACTACAACACCTACAAACCATCTAGCAAAGTTGCTGATGATAAATTGGTCCAGCCCATTATGGATGCTCAAGGACCAAAGAAGTGGAGGAATTTTGAAATTCAGAGAGGATCTTCAGTAGAAGGAAAGAAAGAAATTTAAAGACCAAAACCAAGACCATACCCATCAGATAACTACAAAGGAAAAAAATCCTATATCAAGATCCCAATGGCGAAGATTTCAAAGGCGGAAGAGGACAAAGAAAGAAGCTGCAGAAGGAAGTGTAGATGTTTAGAATTGGCAGAATTTTTGACCAACAAGAAATGTTGAATTCAGTTCAGGATGTCCTATCAGATGCTGGGACATTATCAAACAGAGTATAAGTAAATGAACTTAATTCAGGATGTCACACCAGATGCTGGGACATTATATCAGTTAATGAAATAAGTTCAGATTACAGGATGTCACATCAGATGTTGTGACATTGTATCAGTAAATGAAGTAAGTTCAATTTTTCAGGATGTCCCAACAGATGTTGTGACATCTCAAACCTGCTACCAGAATTAATTAATGACTAACAGAACTGAGTAAATTAAGGAAAGTTATCTGGAAATAATTATGGATGGATAAAACAGAATAAGGCGCATCTGTAGGGAGTGTTGTTATGTGATTTCAGCATAATCAGAAGAACTGAATCACCTAGAATCTAGGAAGTAACAAACCCTAATTCAAGGTGGAAGCAGCATGCGTTTCAGGATTGGATAAACCTACAGAAAGCCCAAAATCCAAACACCTATTTAAGCAACAAAAACTCTCAGAATAGAGCACGAATTTCAGAAGACAAAATAGGGTGTTTTGTGTTTTAATAGCAGGTTGTTTTATTTGTACCACTTTATGAGCTTTTAAGCAAAAGTGTATTTGTGTCTTGATTGAAACTGTGAAGTAAGATCAAGCTGTTTTGTTTGAAGTATGACTTCATTTTTATTAAACTTGTAAACAAGATCACTGTGTGATTGAGGGGGAGTGAGTTGGTACTCATATCTAAGTTGTGTCTTAGGTAGAAATTGCATTGGGTAGATATTAAGTGAAAGATTAAACTGGGTGGTTTAAGTCTAGAATTAATATTACTTATAGTGGATTTCCTCCTGGCTTGGTAACCTCCAGATGTAAGTGTGGTTATACACTGAACTGGGTTAACAAATTCCTGTGTTGTTTAATTTTCCTGCACTTTAAGTTTTAGTTAAGTCTTCAAGTGTTTAAACATCTCATTCGACATCTCGTACCTGATCACAGAATTTCAATTGGCATCAGAGCAGGCACCCTGCCTGTTTATACTGGGTGAGATCTAGGGACTGCAAATTCTGGAAATATGGACAGAGATGTAGGATCAGTAAATAGACCACCTATATTGGATGGATCTAATTATGACTACTGGAAGCCAAGAATGGTTGCATTCTTAAGGTCACTTGACAATAGGGCCTGGAAGGCAGTCAACAATGGATAGGAGCACCCTATCCAAGACACCAAAGATGGAGCAAAAGTGTTGAAACCTGAAGAAGAATGGAGTAAGGAGGAAGAAAATTCAGCACTTGGCAACTCTAAGGCCTTAAATGCTTTATTCAATGGCATTGATAGGAACATCTTTAGACTTGTGCATCATTGTGAGCTGGCCAAAGATGTTTGGGACACTCTTAAAACAACTCATGAAGGAACATCAAAGGTAAAGATGTCAAGACTTCAACTTCTCACCACCAAGTTTGAAAACTTGAGAATGAAGGAAGATGAGACAATTCATGAATTCTACATGAACATCTTAGAAATAACCAATACTTCTGGAGCTTTGGGAGAAAAGATGACTGATGAAAAGCTTGTAAGAAAGATTCTCAGATCTTTGCCAAAAAGATTTGACATGAAGGTCACAGCAATAGAAGAATCTCAAGACATATGCACAATGAAAGTTGAAGAGCTCATTGGTTCCCTTCAAACATTTGAGATGGGAATGAATGACACAATTGTAAAGAAGAACAAAAGCATAGCCTTGGTGTCAAATACTGATAAAGAAGAAGAAAATGATGAATCAGAAACTGAAGAAAATTTATCAGAAAACATTGCTATGCTTGGAAGACAATTCAAAAAGATTCTCAGAAAGATGGAAGACAAGTCCAGACCAAGTGGAAGATACACAAACTCTTCTGAGAACAAAAGACCTTATGATGCTAATAGAAGGTCAAATTATGATGAAAAAACCAGTCAAGAAAAAGGGATTAAATGCCATGGATGTGAAGGATATGGACACATCAGAAATGAATGTCCTACCTATTTAAAAAGGCAAAAGAAAGGTCTCTCTGTAACCTGGTCTGATGAAGACTCAGGATGTGATTCAGAAGAAGAATCAGCTAAGCATATCACTGCTCTAGCTGGATTATGTGAATCTGAAAGTGAATCCAGTGATGGGGAGCTTACTTTTGAAGAGCTTGAGCAATCATACAGAAAATTGGTTAAAAGGAGCACTGAAGTATGCATGGAGAATATAAAGCAGAAGAAGCAGATTAAGGCACTAAAGGATGAAAAAACAAGTGATCTAGAGATCATTGACACCTTGAAAAGTGAAGTAAGCCTTCTCAATTCCAAGTTGGAGCATATGTCCAAATCTGTTAGAATGCTGAACAGTAGCTCAAACACACTGGATGTTATTCTCAACAACAATAAACATTCAGGGGATAGAAGTGGACTGGGATTTAACAAAGCTTATAAGGCTGAAGCTAGCACCAGCAAACCTACTTCAAATTCCATACAGTCAAACAAGATGTCCCAGCAGATGCTTCAACATCATGAAAAGAACACAAAGTCAAACATAATGTTCCAAAAGATGTCTCAACATCATGAAAAGAACATAATGAAGAAAAAGTATCAAAGATGGAGATGTCATCATTGTGGAAGGTTTGGACACATCAAACCTCATTGTTACAAGTTGCATGGATATCCAAATCAGATGTATCAGCAACCCCCTAAGCAGAAGATAGAGGACATCAATAAAGTATGGGTTCCTAAAGCTAGTCTTCATGCTGATCAAAGCTACATGTCCAAGAGCAAGTTCAACAAACAACATGGGAGCTCTTCTAATGGACACTACACAGGGCAGAGGCATCAAAAGAAACCTCAATACAAATGGTCAAAGAAGTATGTTGCATATATAGCTCATACATCTCTAAGAGTATCAGCTAAAGAAGACTGGTACTTTGACAGTGGATGTTCAAGACACATGACTGGATTGAAGAATCTGCTAGTAGACTTAAAGTCATATTCATCCAGATATGTAACATTTGGAGATGGAGCTAAAGGAGAAATCAAGGGTGTTTGGACCTTGGACTGTCCAGATGTACCAAGACTGGATGATGTGCTGCTAGTAAAAGGATTGACTGCTAACTTGTGTCTCTCCCAAAAGATGAGGCCGGCTCAAATAAGGTACAGACGCGAACGGTCGGCGAAAAGAGAAAGAATGAAAAGAGTCGCCAGCTAGGCATTTTTATCTCGGAGGAAAGGTAATGCTGCATAAACCTAGGAAAAGATGGACAAGACGGTTGCGAACCAGAGAGACTGAGAAAGGGGGTTGGTTACAACCTGGGAAGGTATTAGCACCCAGATTGTCCGCCGTACTCGACGAGATCCACGCTTAAAAGATTTGTGTTTTAAAGGGGTAGTGTCAGTGCAATTTTGTTGTGCAAAAGAAGCTGGAAAGAATGCAAGTGTCAGTGTAAAAGAAATGTGAAGTGTGTAAATGTACAGTGTCAGTGTAAGAACAAGAATAAGATGCTCAAGATCATGAGGCTTAAAGAATAATGCTGGAAGGAGGGGGAGTATACAGAGACTTTTGTTCGATAACTGTTAAGTTATGCCTACGTATCCTCTCGTGCAATGAGGAAGTCAGAACACCGTAGTTCGACCCAAAGAGACTGAAAGATGAATTGACTTGTGAACTGCTTACTTGTCTATGCTCAAGTGTATGACCTGTCTAGCTCAGGTGCAAACTGTCTTGCATTAGACGGGAGAAGCAAGTTCTCGTTTATGAATGGAGGAGATGAGAAAAGAATCCCGGAGGAGACGATTATTGTTTGTTTTTGAGTTTTCAGTCTTTTATTGCTTTTTGAAGTTTGTCGTAAGTTAATGAGCTTAAGCCTAAACCAATGGGTTAGTAAACTCATCACATCTTCCCTCTGATTAGGGGTAATGAGAATACCTTAAGTGTGAAGTCAGCATCTCACACTTAATCACCCTGATTTAGGATTAAGATCATTAACCTACTTGTGATTATTTAGATGTTTTTGTTGTTTTTGTTTAGTGTTAAGTAATGAGATTAAGCCATAATCAAAGATTTAATGGACTCATTACACCATCCTAATAGAAGGATAATAGATGAGAACATTTAAGCTGAGGAAGGCTCCTCAACTTAACCCATGATTAGGGATTAACCTCATGACAAAACAAAGCCTTTATTAGATGGATTTTAGTTGATGATAAGATGAAGAAGTGATTTTTATGGTTTGTAAGACAACTTGAGGGGGACTTGTCCATTAACACTAGGGTCAGTCCTTCTTAACCAATTAAGGAAGAATTAGAACCCTAATGCAAGGCCCAAGTTACAAGCTTGATGTCTTGGTGATTATTAGATGGATTGATTAAAGGAGTTAAACACATTAAGGGTTTAACACTTAGGATTAAAGTTATACACTCCATCCTAATAGAAGGATACAGGTATAAGCTTAATCACAAAGCCTTAAAACCTTTAGGGTTTAGTCCCTGATTATGAGATGAGAAGAGAAGACTCAATGAGACACAAAGGTAAAACTAAGTGGGGGAAACTAATCAAAACCCTAATCATTGTCATGCTTGGTTGTTCCTAAGGTTTGTGAGGTTTACAAGAAAGATCTTCAGAGAAACCACCAGGAAGCAGATGAAAGAAGCAAAGAGAAGTAAAGTAACTTGCTTCATTTAAGAAGACAAGTCACTTGAGGAAAGAAAGTAAGAAGAGCAAGAATGAGCAAGCTCAATCTCAAGCACAAGACAAAATGCAGCAATGATGCATAAGAGGAGATGAAAAGAAATTGTGAGAAGTGAAGGCAAATCCACTTCTCAAAGTAACTTACCACCTGAAAGATTAGTGAAAGAAATGCAATGCAATACAAAATGAGATGAAATGACATGATGCAAACCAAAACCAGAAGCATGAGTGTGGTGATAATGATGCTATGAGATGATGCAAACATGAAACAAGGCATGAGGGTGATCATACAAACATGTGGATGCAAGAGAAGCATGCTTAGAATTATGAAATGCAAATGACATACAACATGGCAAATGAAAGATGCAATGATCAAACATGATTCTAACATGTCCTAAGATGTATTATGAATCAAATGGATGCACAGAATGTCATGGCAAGTCATGGTATGCAAACAAATGGAAGATGGATGCAAATGAAAGCCCAAATTAGGGTTTATGATCAATGCACAAAACAAAAATCAAAACCAGAAGCAAACATCATGATAAAAAATTGAAAATGCATTCAAAGGAACCCTAAACCTATACAAACTCACTTCCCAAAGGAGGGGTTCTAACTCTTAACCTAATGAGGGTTATGAATTTCTCAAGATTGTTAGGGTTTTAAGGTACCTTGTCAAGAAAAATGCCAAACAAATAGGAAATGCAAGATCAATTCATGCCAATTTAATCCTATAAACTACATGCTATACAAGATGCAATGCAAAAAGAATCAAAGTCCAACTCTTAAAGGCTAGGCAGAAATGAATTTTTGAAGATTGGATCAAAATAATGCCTTGAAATGAAATTAATTCCATGGAAAATTGTCAAAAGACATCAAGATCAAAAAAGAAATTTGGTTTGAAGGTTGGACAATGTTTCTAAATGATTTTAAATGTTTCATGAATTTTTTGTGATTTTTAAATACCTAAAAGTATTTTTAATTAATTAATTCTCATTAATCAATTAAAAATAAACTTTTAAATGATTTAAAAATAACTTTTAATGCAAAAAATAAAAATAAAAAATGTTTTTGGTTTCTGAAAATTAATAAAAACTTGAATAAAAATTTTCAGAATTTTTCAATGATTTTTACTATTTTAAATAAAATGTAGAAAACAAATGAAATAAAAAGAAAATAAAATGAATTTAAACTGAAAAATATGAAAGTCAACAGAATCAATGGTTGAGGTTCAAACTCACACGCGCGCGAATTGACTTGGCGCTCATCTGGACGGCCAGCATTCAAAATATCCTAATTATGATTAAACCCTAATTAAATGCCCTAATGACTTTCAGATGACCGGAACAGTGTTCCGGTCATCTTCTCCGGCAGACCAAAACTTCTATCTCTCTGAATACGCAATGAAAATGAAATCTAATTGCCCAGAATCCATCCCCATTCAACACTGAATCAAAACCCCCAAACAAACATCATTTTTCATCCATTAATCAAGCAAATCGAAGCAAAGCACATTTAGGGCAAAAAGTTTCAGACAGCTCATACATGCTCAATATTCCACCATTTTCATTTTTGAACACATCATGATGATCAGGATAACATATAGAATCAATTTATAACAAGTAAAATGAGTTCTGGAAAATTTGTTCTTGATGGATACCTGAACTGAAGTCCTTCGAACAGGAGCTTTCTGACCCTTTCTCCTATGCAAACTCACTCCTTTGGTCCCCCTGAGCTCAATGGAATGCTTCACAACTCTTGTTGATGGCTGGTTTGAGAGATGGCAGAAGTTCTGTTCAAGGGAGGGTGATGATTGTGTTTTTGTTTTAGTGACTTTCAGGCTATGGTGATGAGTGGTTTTTGATCAGTGAAGCATGTTGAGTTTGTTTGTGAAGTTTGTTTGTGTGTTTGCAGCTTATGGAGAGTGTTTCGAAGAGTTTTGCCAATGGGGTGGAAAATGAGAGTGCTGTCTTCTTGGTGCTTTCAGGCTTGTGTCCTGAGTGAAATGGCTTGCTTTTGGTTTGTATAAACAAGTGTGATAGGTCAGATGAGTTGATGTGTACTGCTGTGATTGGTATGGCTTAAGTTGCCAAAATGTCAAATTTGTGTAAGAGAGGTATGGGCTCCTAGCTAGCCAAGGACAAATGGGGTGTCCTGCGCAGCAAGAAGTGTGGAGACCCCTAGGATTGATTATGAAGTCACCTAGCAAGTGGATTCATCCTTGAGTGAGGTTTTGCAACTTGCTCCATTCTTGGCTCTTTTGAAATTCCTTGTTCCACAAGTCACGAAAATGATCAAACTCTTGGTGAATTCTGATCTTTAGGCATTGGCTTATGTTTGTATGATGATTAGAAGTCCATTTGGTAGCACAATTTGCTTTGGCAAGTGATTTTGCAACTTTGCCTCTTTGGTAGAAAACTTCAAATTTTGTGATTTTAGCCAACTTTGACAAGCCATAACTTTTGATCCAAAATGAATTAGGTCAAGTTCTTGTACTTTTTGAAAAGGGAATGATCCATTCTACAACTTTCATGACCAAAGTTTTTCCATGTGAAGCATTTTTTTGAATCAAAAAGCAAGGGTTGAAAAAGTTTCCCAAAATGGCAATTTCATTATAAGTCAACTTTCCCAAAAAGTCAACTTTGCAAGTGACTTGAAATTCTTCAATTTTGTGAACTTCCAACATCTTCTATGATCAAATAAAGATCATACACAATCAAAATAATGAAGAACACCCTTTGGTTGGGTCATTGGGGGCCTCAGATGCCCTGATTTTGCACTGACTTGCTTAGAAAGTCAACTCTTGATCAGATGACTTCCCCATTGAATTTCTTCATGAAAATTGATATGCATGCTCCCTATAACATATAGAGACCAATAGAAACAAGAATGACCAAAAAAATTGGAGTTATGGCCTCTGAAACCAAAACCCTAATTCTAGGTCATCTGTGCAGTTAAACCTGGCTCTGCTTCCATGCCATTCTCAGTTCTTGTGATTTTTGACATTATTGACTTTGAGGGGATATAATATGATGCTTGAACATACATGGACCCCTTTGAAGTGATTGATGACCTTTGGAGTGGCTCAAGAAGCTCTTGGATTGCTCAGATCACAAACCCTAGATGCAGATGACTTTGAACCAATGCAATGAATCAAAAATGTGATATGAGATGCTATGAATGAGTTTATGCATATGAGGAGATCACAAGCCATGGTGTGAATGGGTGAGGGCAAATTTGGGGTGTTTACAGCTGCCCCTATTCAAACATGAGTTAGCTGTGCAGGATGTAAGCAACGGCTTAACAGGCAAACAAGATAACTTGTGGTTGAATACCAAAGACAGTCCAAAATTTGCACTCACAGAATGAAGAAGAAAAAGGATATAGATTGTAAAAGAAAATAAAGTATATTATAAAGTGCGGGCGACGGAGGACGACCGTCGAGCAGAGGACGACTGCTGGGGAAAGAGCAATGACGGGGACGGCCGACACGCTGGGAAAAGTGCGGGAAATAAAGCAATGACGGGGACGGCCGACAGGCTGGGGATAAAAGGGATTATGATGGGGACGACCATCAAGTAAAGCTTATACGACTCTCTGGGGATTAATGAAAAATGATGGGGACGGCCACCAGGTTCATAAAGTAATGTAAACAACGATGGGGACGACCATCGGGCTAAACTGATGAAGGACGATCATCAGGAAAAGGAAAAGGGACCACGACGGGGACGGCCATCGGGTTAAAGAATAAATGAAATAATGATGAGGGACGGTCATCAAAGGTGAAGGACGATCACCTAGCAGGGGACGGCTGCTCCGAAAGGGGTAAGATGAGGGACGGTCATCTAAGGTGAAGGACGATCACCTGGCAGGGTACGGCTGCCGAAAATATCGTGACATAGGACGAATGTCGGATAAAAGGTCAACGATGGGGACGACCATCGGATGAGCATGATGAAGGACGATCATCAAGAGGTGAATGACGATCACCTAGCAGGGGACGGCTGCTCTCAAGGTTTATCATGACATAGGACGTATGTCAGATAACAATATCAACGATGGGGACGGCCATTGGATAAAATGATGAAGGACGGTCATCAAGAAGGTGAAGGACAATCACCTAGCAGGGTACGGCTGCTAAAAATATCACGACATAGGACGAATGTCGGATAAAAAGATCAACGATGGGGACGGCCATCGGATGAGCATGATGAAGGACGATCATCAAGAGGTGAAGGACGATCACCTAGCAGGGTACGACTGCTCTCAGGGTTTATCATGACATAGGACGAACGTCAGATAGAAAAGAAATTTTGCTTTGCTGGCGATCTACTGGGGAATAGTAAACACGGACGAGTGTTTATATCCAAGAAATAAAGGTATAAGTGTTTTGACGCTGTGTATAGATTAAAGATGCGGACGAGCATCCCTAAGACTACGATATGGACGAGTATCGGGTAGAAACAAATACTGACACATGTTCAGAGATGATGATACGGACGAGTACCAACTGGTTAACCAAGAACACGGACGAGTGCTGAATCTGAGGGGACTCTTCTGGGGAAGAGTAGACACAGACGAGTGTCTAAATTCAAGAAGACATGAGTGTTTGACACGTGTATGGATTAAAGATGCGGACGAGCATCCTTAAGACTATGATACAGACGAGTATCAGGTAGAAACAAACGCTTGACGCATGTCCTGAGATTATGGTACGGACGAGTACCAACTGGTTAACAAAGAACACGGACGAGTGTCGAATCTGAGATGATATAAGTGGTGTATACAAGATACGGACGAGTATCTGTATAAGCGAGATAAGAGTAATAAGTATGAGTGGTGTATAGACGGGTATTTAACCTGCTGGGGAGAGTGACACGGACAAGTGTCAGAAGGTATATTATAAACAAGTATATGCTTTACAAAGTGTTTAGGTAATTATGCTGAGGAGAGTGACACAGACGGATGTAAAGAAAATTATATATATATATATATATAAGCATCTGTGAGTGCAAAGAGGACGCTTTGGTTTTCTGCTGGGGATATGACACGGACGGGTGCCACAAGGAGGTATTTGTTTTGTGAGAGAAATGTTTGGGTTCTCTGCCGGGGAATCTGGGGAGCGTTCTGTATATTGTTGATAGATAGTCATTATTCACAAGTGTTTGATTCAGAACATGGCTTATGATTATGCAATATGTTTGATTTTTGCCGTAATGCTCCGTTTTAGACGGAATGCTACGCTTTGTGGGGGCGAATATGATGCGAATGCTATGATTATGCAAAGATAACGATCCGGGATTCGGATCCCGATACCACGAAGATCCCCGGTCGATCTGTTTGAAGTGGACATCCCAGCTGGGGGTGAGATCATTGGTAGATCTGATGAGATGTATCTGCTTGGGGGAGTAGGTCACTGATAGACCCATCCTTGGTAATGAGGAACCCAGCTGGGGTTTGTAGAAGCCTTCGTCACTCTGTTGTGATTCCTTCGTGTATTGTTCTTTTCAAGTAGAGGTTGACACTCTGTGGGGTGATGGTTCCCTGGCTTTTATACCTGGCTGCGGAGGAATAGTAGATAGCAATTTGGTTGGGGAGAAATAACAAGTGGCAACTCAGCTGGGGAGAACACTTCGGGTGCTAAGACTGAGTGAGTGTTGATTTGCCAGCTTGCTGGGATGAAGCTTACATGCCCCATGTTGCGCTTTTGAATACCTGCAATCCTGCAAAGACAGAGGGACGCACAAGTAATCCCGAGGTATCCTTTACTGGATCCCATCATGAGAGTTCAGACACTCCCGGGAATAAGTATATTTCCTGCAAGCACGTAGTTTCAGGAAGACGCATCTGTATTTATGCAATCGATATATTAATGACATCGGACATTTTTGCAAATAAAAGAGTACGAGACAACGTGTGACTAAAAATCTGATTTTATTGATTCATGTGCCCTGAATTGGCAAAATACAGTCAAAGAAACATATCCCCTAAAATGAGGAGATTGTTACAAATTGAGAAACAAAATGCTGGCAATGTTGACGACGCTTCAAGGAGCTTCCCTTTTGCTATGACTCGTATGACATTTGACGTTCTTCTCGTCTTGCTTTCTGAAGAAGGCTGATTCTGAGAGAAGCTTGATCCTTTCGAGGTTTACCAAGTTGTAAGTGATACAGATGAATTCAGAATGTAGTTGTTCGCTTATTCCCTTATTTTTGCATGGATCGCCCTTTCGGGTTTTCAATCCATCGGGATACCCATTTTTGCCTGAGTTGTCCGATGCGGCTTTTCAACTCAGCGGGTGTACATTTTTTCGTTTATTTTCCCTTATTTTTTTGCCCGAGTCTTTTATTCTGTTTTTGACTCGCCGGGATGCCCTATTTTTGCCTGGACTTACATTCTGTTTTTATGTCCAGCGGGTCATTTTTTATGCGAAGTATTTTTTAACTGCATCTGAATTCACAGGGGACGGGAAGTCTTCGCCATCCATAGTGCTGAGCATCAGTGCTCCACCGGAGAAAACTTTCTTTACTAAAAATGGCCCTTCATAGTCCGGAGTCCATTTGCCCCTGTGGTCTGTATGAGGAGGGAGGAGTCTTTTCAGCACAAGATCTCCTACTTGGTACTCTCGGAGCCTAACTTTCTGATCGAAGGATCTCTTCATTCTTTTCTGATACAACTGCCTATGACAGATTGCAGCCAATCTTTTCTCTTCAATCAGACTCAGTTGTTCGTATCGGGATCGGACCCATTCTGCTTCGTTCAGCTTAACATCCATCAGTACCCATAGGGAGGGTAATTCAACTTCAACAGGTAGGACTGCCTCCATACCATACACAAGCTGATACGGTGTTGCCCCCGTGGATGTTCTGATTGACGTGCGGTACCCATGCAAGGCAAACGGTAGCATTTCATGCCAGTCTTTATAAGTGACTACCATTTTCTGCATAATCTTCTTGATATTCTTATTAGCTGCCTTAACAGCGCCGTTCATCTTTGGCCTGTAAGGAGAAGAATTGTGGTGTTGGATCCTGAAGTCCCGGCACAACTCTACCATCATTTTGTTGTTTAAGTTGGAACCATTGTCAGTAATGATTCGCTCGGGGACTCCGTACCGACAGATGATATCTCTCTTCAGAAATCTGGCTACCACTTGCCTTGTAACGTTTGCATATGAAGCTGCTTCGACCCACTTGGTGAAATAGTCAATGGCAACCAAGATGAATCTGTGGCCATTCGAAGCAGTTGGCTCAATCTTGCCAATCATGTCAATGCCCCACATAGCAAAGGGCCAGGGTGAAGACATCACATTCAAAGGATTGGGAGGCACATGCACCTTATCCGCATAAATCTGGCATTTATGGCATTTTCTGGCGTAGGCACAACAGTCGGCATCCATTGTGATCTAGTAATAACCTGATCTTAGCAACTTCTTGGCCATTGCATGTCCTCCAGCATGGGTACCAAAGGATCCTTCGTGCACCTCATGCATCAACAAGTCTGCCTCTGTTCTATCAACGCATCTGAGGAGTACCATATCAAAATTTCTCTTGTACAGGGAATCGTCAGTGTTCAGAAAGAAACTACCAGCAAGCCTTTTTAAAGTCTTCTTATCATTGGAAGATGCCCCAGGTGGGTATGTTTGATCCTCCAAGAAACACTTAATGTCATGGAACCAAGGCTTATCATCCTTAACAACATCTGCTGCGAACACATATGCTGGTCTGTCAAGTCTGGACACTGAAATTTGAGGTACAAAGTTGGCAGTTTGAACTTTGATCATGGATGAAATGGTAGCCAGAGCATCTGCAAACTGATTCTCGTCTCGGGGAATATACTCAAGCTTGACCGTTGTGAAGAAAGTCAATAACCTTCTTGTATAATCCCTGTAAGGTATCAGATGATCCTGGTGTGTGTACCATTTGCCGTTGGTTTGATTAACTACCAGAGCTGAATCTCCGAATACAGTCAATGTCTTGATCCTGAGGTCAATGGCTTCCTCAAGACCCATAATGCAAGCTTCGTATTCAGCTTCGTTGTTAGTGCAGTTGAAAGTGAGTTTCGCCGAGAAAGGCATGTGAACTCCTTTAGGTGTAATGAGTACTGCACCAACACCACGACCATTCATGTTAACAGCCCCATCAAACATCATAGTCCATTCTTCTTCCGGGTCAGGCCCTTCAGTGTGAACAGGCTCTTCATGATCTTTTGCTTTTATGAACATGATGTCTTCATCAGGGAAGTCAAATCTCATAGGCTGGTAATCATCAATAGGTTGCTCAGCAAGATATTCAGACAATACACTGCCTTTGATGGCTTTCTGAGATGTGTACTGAATGTCATATTCTGTGAGGATCATTTGCCATCTTGCAACCCGTCCGGTAAGTGCTGGCTTCTCAAAAATGTACTTGACTGGGTCCATCTTTGATATCAATAAAGTAGTGTGGGTCAACATATACTGCCTCAGTCGGCGAGCAGCCCACGCTAAAGCACAACAAGTTTTCTCGAGCAGTGAATAACGTTGTTCACAGTCGGTAAACTTTTTGCTTAGGTAGTAAATTGCATACTCTTTTCGACCAGACTCGTCATGCTGGCCCAACACACACCCCATCGACTCTTCTAATACTGTCAAGTACATTATTAGAGGTCTTCCTTCAACTGGAGGCATAAGGATTGGAGGCTCTTGCAAGTATTCCTTGATTTTGTCAAAAGCCCTCTGGCAGTCTTCGTTCCACCTGACCGTCTGTTCTTTTCTCAATAGCTTGAACAAAGGTTCACAGGTTGCTGTAAGGTGAGATATGAACCTTGAAATGTAGTTCAATCTACCTAGAAAACCTCGAACCTCTTTCTCAGTTTTCGGTGCAGGCATTTCTTGAATGGCTTTGACTTTATCTAGGTCAACTTCAATCCCTTTTTCACTTACGATAAATCCCAGCAGCTTACCGGATCGCACCCCGAATGTGCACTTGTTGGGGTTCAATTTCAGTTGGTACTTCCTCAGACGCTTGAATAGTTTCAGCAGGTTTACCAGGTGGTCTTCTTCTGTGAGGGACTTGGCAATCATGTCATCCACATAACACTCGATTTCTTTATGGATCATGTCATGGAACAATGTTACCATAGCCCGTTGATAGGTTGCACCTGCATTCTTCAGTCCGAATGGCATCACCTTATAACAGAACGTGCCCCATGGTGTGATGAAAGTTGTCTTCTCCATGTCTTCAGATGACATCTTGATCTGATTGTATCCTGAAAATCCGTCCATGAAGGAGAATACTGAGAACTGAGCCGTATTATCCACCAATACATCAATGTGAGGTAATGAGAAGTCATCTTTCGGGCTTGCTCTGTTCAGATCCCGGTAGTCAACACACATCCTCACCTTGCCGTATTTCTTAGGCACAGGTACAATATTAGCAACCCACGGCGGATAACTAGTCACAACAAGGAAACCGGCGTCCCACTGCTTTTGCACCTCTTCCTTTATCTTCATTGCCAAATCCGGGCGAGTACGGCGCAGCTTCTGTTTTACTGGCGGGCTGTCTTCTTTCAAAGGCAGCTTGTGCATGACGATATCGGTGTCCAACCCTGGCATATCCTGGTAAGACCAAACAAACACATCCACATACTCCCGAAGCATGTCACTCAACTGTTCTTTCACTGAGTCTTGTAGGCAGGCCCCGATTTTAACCTCTTTCACGTCTTCTTCCGTACCAAGATTAACCATTTCGATCTCCTCCTGATGAGGAGTGATAAACTTCTCTTCTTGCCTTAACAACCTGGCTAGCTCTTCAGGAAGCTCATAATCTTCTTCAACCCCTTCATCAGCTTGATTGATCGGATTGTCAAAGTCATACGAAGCCATAGCTGTGTTGTTGTCGGTGTAGTCTGAGAGGCACTCTCTGCAAGGGTTTAGATTGTTCATTTTAGTGATTGATTTTAATCTTGTTTTAGAAAAAGGTGAAGTAAAGTTGTCATTTTGAAAACATTGCCATTTTATTTTTTGTACAAAAAGAAAAAAAATGAAAAACAGTGAGCGGAAAAGGAAACGACTCATTTGCAAAAGATGTCCGATGTTCATTGATTGATCTGTTTGCACAAAAATTACAAGATGGCCCGATTACAAAATGAGTCTTGTCATCTTGGGCAAGATGCAAGACTTGATGCATGCTTAAAAATACAGGAAATAATAATTACTCTGCAGAAGTAACTCTTATAATTTCCTGGGAAGACCAGTTTGAGATACGGCTCCCCGGGATCCTTGGACGTATCCAGCTCTCCAGGTTGCGTTCATCTTCCGACTCATCTTCCAAGTTGTTCACTGCATCCGGGGTGAGCATCCCCCCACTGACAAAACTGGGCTTCTTAGCAGCCTCTGATTGATCTTGTTGAGTTGGTTTGTAACCCAACCCAAATCTGTCCTCCTTCTTCTCCACAGGCAACAGCTTGCCCCAGCCTTGGGCAGTCCCCTCTTCAACAACCTTCCTGGCTTGCTGATAAGATGTCATGGAGGTTCCAAGTACATCAGATGCTTCATTAATGTTCAGGGCCTCAAATCCCTGGCTCATGGTTTCATGGATCTCCCCATCCATCTCAATGTATTTGTATGTAGCCAGATGGCTAACAAAAATATCTTCTTCACCACAGATAGTGATGATCTGGCCCTCCCACTCGAATTTCAACTTCTGGTGAAGGGTAGACGTAACTGCGCCAGCGGCATGAATCCAAGGTCTACCCAACAAACAGCTGTAGGCCGGCTGAATGTCCATCACATAGAAGGTAATTTTAAAAGTCTGCGGGCCAATCATCACTGGCAGATCAATCTCTCCTAGCACTGATCTCTTAGAGCCGTCAAATGCTCTCACCACTAAATTACTTGGACGTAATGCCAAGCCATCATATTCCAGCTTCACCAGGGCTTTCTTTGGTAAAACATTGAGTGAAGACCCAGTGTCTACCAGTACATGTGATGGGACAACACCCTTGCATTCCAGGGTGATGTGCAAAGCCTTGTTGTGGTTGCACCCCTCAGTTGTTAAATCAGCATTGGTAAAACCCAATCCATGGCTGGTATTGACGTTTGCTACCACGGTCTCCAGCTGATTAACGGTGATCTCCTCTGGCACATATGCTGCGTGTAAGACTTTTAGTAGTGCATTCCGGTGAGCTTCGGAACACATCAGCAGGGATAGAATGGAGATTTTTGAGGGAGTCTGGTGAAGCTGATCCACCACTTTGTAATCACTCCTCTTGATAATTCTCATAAAATCGTCTACATCTTGCTCAAAAGATGTTTTCTGTGTTTCCTTGAGAATGGGTTCTTCAGCTATTACACTCTTTCCCTTTGCTTTGGCAGCAGCTTCTGCTTCGGCATTAGGTCTTTGTGATTGCGAGGCAAAGAGGCGTCCGCTTCTGGTGAAGCCTCCGCCTCCCCCGACATTATCAATCTGTGGAGAGGAAGTTGAAGAATCAAGAGTGATTTTCTCCCCATTGCAGTAAAGGTCAGATCCATAGTGCCAAGGGATGGCATTACTGCTTTCATATGGAACCGGCCCAGGTACCGTGATGGTAACCGGGCTGACTGCAACAGAGGAGGGTGTTGAAATAGTGTGTGGATCATAGTAGATGGTGATTGGTGGCCTGGCAGGAGATGCCACTATTTGTTGTTGAAAATCATATGACGGATCATAATAAATGGTGACAGCTGAGATGTCTGTTGGTGTTGTAGAAGATTCCGTTGATTGGATGGGTGTTGCTGCTGTAGAAGATTCTGAATAAAGGGGTGCTGATGTTGTAGAAGAGATGTTTGTTGATATTTGGTTTGTTGAAGTGATGGATGAAGCCATGGTTGATGAGAACGAAGAATTGTTTGGAATAATTGTTGTTGCAGTTGTAGGAGACTCGGGAATTGTTGTCAAAGAATTTGCTGGATTTGGAGGTGTTGATGTTGTGATTTGAAGTAGGCCACTCTGGATAAGACCATATATGCCGCTTCTAAAGTTATCACACCCATTTACCGAAATGTTGCAATAACCGCACCCGAGCTCACACCCCGGGAACATCTGGCATTCAAGGAGTTAAGCTTTAATCTCTACCAGGGGTGTCCGAATCTGCCCCACACTGGTTATTAAGAAAGACAGCTTATCTTCCTCAATAGAATTAATTCTGGGTCCTCCGTGGTTGGGCATGGGGTTCTTGTTGACATTTGACGGGGGTGCAAAATTGAGGGCTTTGGAATCCACTAGGTCCTGTACCTTCATTTGTAGGGCTCTGCACTTCTCTGTACTGTGGCCAGGTGCATTGGAGTGAAAAGCACATCTGGCGTTGGCGTCGTAATTTCTGGGCAGACTGGAAGGATCTGGTGGTGCCAATGTCCTTAGCTCAACCAAGTTGAGTTTCAGGAGTTGTGGCAATAAAGCGGCATAAGGCATAGGGATTGGATCAATCACCCTATTGGCCTGTGATGGTCTTTGCTGAAAAGGTCTTTGCTGAAAAGGTCTTTGCTGTTGATTGTTGTTGTTGTTGTTGTTGTAGGCTCTCTGTGGCGGATACTGAACTTGCTGTTGATAGTGTGGTTGTTGTTGTGGTTGATATGCTGGTTGCTGAGGAATCGGAGCTGGAATAGTGACAGCTGCCACTGACCTATGAACATACTGAGGTCTGCCCCTGTTGGCATGAATAGCATTAGTCTCACCGGTTCTTCTAGGTCCCACAAAAGGCTTCCTGGGATTACTCGACGAACTTGCACCATTATCAGTAATTTTGCCCATCTTCAGAAGGCTCTCAATTCTTTCCCCAGCTATGACTACGTCAGCGAAGCTGGTGGAAGAAAAGGCAGCTAGCCTATCAATGTATGTCCCTTGAAGGGTGTTCATAAACATGTCGGCCATTTCCCTTTCCGACATGGGAGGCTGGACAGCAGCAGCAAGCTGTCTCCACCTCTGGGCGTATTCCCGGAAACTTTCCCTGGATGATTGAGACATTCCCATCAGGAGGGTCCTGTTAGGAGCCATATCCAAGTTGTACTGGTACTGTCTGATGAAGGCCTCAGCTAGGTCCTTCCAGCATCTGATGGTTGCTCTAGTTAAATGAGAGTACCATTCCCTTGAAGCTCCTGTTAAATTGTCTTCGAAATAAAACATCCACAGTTTTTCATCCATGGTGTATGCCTTCAGCCTCCCCAGAAAGGATTGCAAGTGGGTTCGTGGACAGGAAGTTCCGTTGTACTTCTTGAAGCACGGAGGTTTAAACTTGTGGGGAATCCTTACCCCGTCCACTAATCCCATGTCCATGACATCAAAGCCCAGGGAATTTTGAGACTCCAGAGATCTCAATTTTTCAGCAATTTCATCTAGCCTTCTGTCATAGGCTTCATCCCCAGCTCCCATCACAGTGAATTGATCTTCTTGGGGGTCTTCTTGTAATACTCTGCCTGCAGTGGCATTCCCTTATACATTAGCAGGGATGTTGATCTCTGGATGAAGGTGGGGTCCATACACAGGTGGATTAACATGAGGCTGAACTCTCTCATTGTTGCTCGTTCCTCCAGTCCCTAGATGGGGTTCCTCCTGGGTCTGCCTTTCTACCAATGCCCTTAATCTCTCTTGGCTTTAAGCCAAACCATTCATCACCTCCATGAACTGGGTCATCTGGTTTCTCATCTCTAGCCTCTCATTGGCCATTTGAGTCCTGACCTCTGTAAGGTCCTGCTGTACTTGGTCCATTTGTATGCCCGGAAGGTTGTTGCGGGTAGGATATCTATGCGGACGGTTGAGTGGGAACACCCGACGTCGAGCAATAGTTCCTGAACCACAACAGAGTTAGTAACAAAAACAAAACAAAACCTACAAAACAAGACAAAAGTTAGTATGCAATGCAGTATGCTTATTTGTTTCCAAGGTATCCGGCTTGGCATTTGGTTTTGACCTTTCCAGACCCTTGAGGAAGGTGCTTTGATGTTGCTTAGGAGAAAAAGATTCAAATGAAACAAACTAATGAATATATTACAAATGATGAATCATACATAGTTAGTTTTTTACAAAACATGCCCCTGAGGGGTCAAAATACAACATAAGAAAAAGAAAAGTACATGAAATGAAAGCAACAACAAACAAAAGTCAGACACCAAGACCAAACTCATCCTCCTGAACTTCCTTCAGAAGTGCTTCAGTTACAGGGTCAGCTGGATGCTCTGTGAGGTTCCTGATAAGAAGATTCCTGGTGGTGATAGCAGTGTTTAACTTCTTATGTCTGCTTTGGTCCTTTGACCTCTTCACACCAGCCCTAAGCTTCAATTCTGAGATCTCCTTCTGGGCTGCTAGCAGGGCTTCCCGTTGCTCCTTTGCATTAGCCTCCAACTGCTCAATCTTGTCCTGAGTTCTCTTATCTTCCTGAGTGCGAGCTTCAGTGATTCTGACCCACCTAGCTTGACTTTCTTTCAGATAGAGATCAGTCCTAGCCTTCTGGAACTGGGCCTCTTTATAGGCATTCTTCAGAATCTGCTCCCCAGCCCTTGACTTCTTGATGTAGTCCTCTGACTTCTCAATCCTGGCTAGATGCTCCACCTTAAGCTTTTCCAACCTTTCAATGTCCAGACGACCATCACTCCTCTCCCAGAGGGTCTTCTACAGAGCTTGAGTCAGATTCTCATTCCTCTCTTTTAGTTTCTCAAACACTTCCAGGCTGACAGTGGCTGGAGGAGGTGCTGTGGATGGTCCAGGTGCATCCTCAATGGTGAAGGGCATCCCAGAAATTTGAGCCCTGGCATGAGACCACTTATAGTACTGAGCTGAGGCTACATTGTTGCATCTCCCAAGAATGGCCATCCCTTTGGTCTGGACATTGTCCCAAGCCCAGGATGCTTGCCTGACAACAGCTAGATTAGGCTTAATCTCACAATAAAGGGTTTCAGCCAAGTCTTGTGCTCTAGGAGGGTGGACCAATGCATAGCCCAATTGTCTTTTGAATAGCAGAGGGTTGTAGTTGATGCAACCCTTCACTCCTATCAGAGGTACATTGGGGAACTGCCCACAACTAGTAATGATGTCCTTGCCTTTGGTGCTCTGGGTGCACCACCTGATGTCATTTGAGGTCAAAGCAATAAGTCTTCTAGCCCAATTCTTCTGTTGGTGAGGATTCAAGAATGCATCAGTCTTGGGCAAGTGTTTGAGCAGCCAGGTATGGAACAGGGGAGCACAGCATCTCACCAATCTTCCTCTTTGCTTTTCATTCCTTTGATGAATAGAGTAGTAGAAATCTCCCAGTAAGATGGGCACTGGGTTCCTCAGAATGAAAAGGTGAATGACATTCTTGCTAATAAACTTAGGCTCATCTGCAAAAAGTATAACCCCATATATGCTGAGGGCCAACAGTGCACAGATTGCCTTCCATTCTCCCAAGGAGGCCTTCAGGATAGCCTGAGAAGTCAAGAAATCCAAGTGTAGACCAGAGATTCCAGCCTTGGTTGTCATGTTCTGCTCAATCGGAAAAGGTTCCAGATACAGTGCCTTGGCCACTTCTTCATTGCTGGGAAAAACCATTTCTGGGTTGAAGGGGATACCACCCCTGACAGGTACTCCAACCAGTGATGAATACTCCTCTAATAAAGGCCCCAACTGAAAATCCTGGAAAGTAAAACACCTCAAAGGAGGATCATAGAACTGTAGGCAAGTGTGAATCAAGCTCCTCTGAGAAGGGTCCAAATCCATAACCACATCAAGAATGCCTCCAAAATGTTCTCTGAATAGTGGTATATGGTCTGGAGTGATAAGGGCCTGGATCTTCCTGATGCCAGTCAGCTCAGGCTCAAAGAAATGGTATGAGATATTGCTCTTCTTGGGTGCCATGTCTGCTGATGAAGAGCTGAGACAGATGCTGATGATGATGACTGATACTAGGAGATGGGCCACTGACAGGCTGATGCTGGTGATGCAGGTGACTGAAGCAGGTAGCTGATGAATGTAGCTGAAGAAGGTAGCTGAAGCAGATAGCTGGTGAACAAGGGCCTATGCAGATGAAGGGGTCAAAACCAAGCCAAAATATAATATGGATACCCTGAAAAACAAATAAGCAAATGTTAAATGATGCAATGATGATGTATGCAAATGATATGCAAGGGTTTGTGATCAAGCTGGATCTGATTAACTGCCTTGATATAAGTCCATGTATGTCTAAGAAGTCCAGATGGAGGTTCATAAGTCCAGTAACCAAGGTGGGGGACTCAAATAAAGAGTCACATGTCCAGGGTTAAAATCACAAGAACTGTCCCAAAATGGAGTACTTTTAATCAAAACAAGGTAACAGGGTATGCTGAGGTCAAGGGTACCTGCAAACCTGTAAACAGCCCAACCCCCTCATAGGTGGTGTTCTAAAACAAGGATCCTCAGACATGGATCAGTTATGAGAAGTGTAAACACTTCTAACCCGGAGGTACAGTGTTTACAATAACCATAAAAGATCCTCCTCTAATTCACCTCAGTTTCTGAAGGTCAATACTAAGGGTCATCCAGACTTAGCAGGCTTCCCAGATAGTCCTAGCACTACAGGAGATCTGTAGCACAGAGTTCTCGTGCTTCATATTCCCGCACCAGACCGAAATGGAATGGGAAAGAACATGAACCACTCTAGCCTAGGTGTCACTCAGGTCCCAGGTATAGGACCTTAACTCTCAGTAGAACCCCACCCACCAAAACAAAACCAGATCCAGCCAGATACAGTATGACAGTATGATGTATATAAAACTGTAAAGAAAGTAATAAACAAAATTGTACATAAAGCAATAATATAAATACATAAATACATATAGCACATAACATCCTAGTAAACACAAATCAAACAAGCGCTAGGAGGAACCCACAAAAAGTACCAGAAGCCCTGGTTACAGTATAAGGGTCCCCAGCAGAGTCGCCAAGCTGTCGCTCCCAAAAGATGAGGCCGGCTCAAATAAGGTACAGACGCGAACGGTCGGCGAAAAGAGAAAGAATGAAAAGAGTCGCCAGCTAGGCATTTTTATCTCGGAGGAAAGGTAATGCTGCATAAACCTAGGAAAAGATGGACAAGACGGTTGCGAACCAGAGAGACTGAGAAAAGGGGTTGGTTACAAACTGGGAAGGTATTAGCACCCAGATTGTCCGCCGTACTCGACGGGATCCACGCTTAAAAGATTTGTGTTTTAAAGGGGTAGTGTCAGTGCAATTTTGTTGTGCAAAAGAAGCTGGAAAGAATGCAAGTGTCAGTGTAAAAGAAATGTGAAGTGTGTAAATGTACAGTGTCAGTGTAAGAACAAGAATAAGATGCTCAAGATCATGAGGCTTAAAGAATAATGCTGGAATGAGGGGGAGTATACAGAGACTTTTGTTCGATAACTGTTAAGTTATGCCTACGTATCCTCTCGTGCAATGAGGAAGTCATAACACCGTAGTTCGACCCAAAGAGACTGAAAGATGAATTGACTTGTGAACTGCTTACTTGTCTATGCTCAAGTGTATGACCTGTCTGGCTCAGGTGCAAACTGTCTTGCATTAGACGGGAGAAGCAAGTTCTCGTTTATGAATGGAGGAGATGAGAAAAGAATCCCGGAGGAGACGATTATTGTTTGTTTTTGAGTTTTCAGTCTTTTATTTCTTTTTGAAGTTTGTCGTAAGTTAATGAGCTTAAGCCTAAAGCAATGGGTTAGTAAACTCATCACATCTTCCCTCTGATTAGGGGTAATGAGAATACCTTAAGTGTGAAGTCAACATCTCACACTTAATCACCCTGGTGTAGGATTAAGATCATTAACCTACTTGTGATTATTTAGATGTTTTTGTTGTTTTTGTTTAGTGTTAAGTAATGAGATTAAGCCATAATCAAAGATTTAATGGACTCATTACACCATCCTAATAGAAGGATAATAGATGAGAACATTTAAGCTGAGGAAGGCTCCTCAACTTAACCCATGATTAGGGATTAACCTCATGACAAAACAAAGCCTTTATTAGATGGATTTTAGTTGATGATAAGATGAAGAAGTGATTTTTATGGTTTGTAAGACAACTTGAGGGGGACTTGTCCATTAACACTAGGGTCAGTCCTTCTTAACCAATTAAGGAAGAATTAGAACCCTAATGCAAGGCCCAAGTTACAAGCTTGATGTCTTGGTGATTATTAGATGGATTGATTAAAGGAGTTAAACACATTAAGGGTTTAACACTTAGGATTAAAGTTATACACTCCATCCTAATAGAAGGATACATGTATAAGCTTAATCACAAAGCCTTAAAACCTTTAGGGTTTAGTCCCTGATTATGAGATGAGAAGAGAAGACTCAATGAGACACAAAGGTAAAACTAAGTGGGGGAAACTAATCAAAAACCTAATCATTGTCATGCTTAGTTGTTCCTAAGGTTTGTGAGGTTTACAAGAAAGATCTTCAGAGAAACCACCAGGAAGCAGATGAAAGAAGCAAAGAGAAGCAAAGTAACTTGCTTCATTTAAGAAGACAAGTCACTTGAGGAAAGAAAGTAAGAAGAGCAAGAATGAGCAAGCTCAATCTCAAGCACAAGACAAAATGCAGCAATGATGCATAAGAGGAGATGAAAAGAAATTGTGAGAAGTGAAGGCAAATCCACTTCTCAAAGTAACTTACCACCTGAAAGATTAGTGAAAGAAATGCAATGCAATACAAAATGAGATGAAATGACATGATGCAAACCAAAACCAGAAGCATGAGTGTGGTGATAATGATGCTATGAGATGATGCAAACATGAAACAAGGCATGAGGGTGATCATACAAACATGTGGATGCAAGAGAAGCATGCTTAGAATCATGAACATACATGAAAAGTTATGAAATGCAAATGACATACAACATGGCAAATGAAAGATGCAATGATCAAACATGATTCTAACATGTCCTAAGATGTATTATGAATCAAATGGATGCACAAAATGTCATGGCAAGTCATGGTATGCAAACAAATGGAAGATGGATGCAAATGAAAGCCCAAATTAGGGTTTATGATCAATGCACAAAACAAAAATCAAAACCAGAAGCAAACATCATGATAAAAAATTGAAAATGCATTCAAAGGAACCCTAAACCTATACAAAC
Source organism: Lathyrus aphaca (assembly GCA_963966055.1). Classification (NCBI taxonomy): domain Eukaryota; kingdom Viridiplantae; phylum Streptophyta; class Magnoliopsida; order Fabales; family Fabaceae; genus Lathyrus; species Lathyrus aphaca. The sequence continues at coordinate 67,487,454 of OZ014525.1, read as the reverse complement.
TCACTGCCCAAAGGAGGGGTTCTAACTCTTAACCTAATGAGGGTTATGAATTTCTCAAGATTGTTAGGGTTTTAAGGTACCTTGTCAAGAAAAATGCCAAACAAATAGGAAATGCAAGATCAATTCATGCCAATTTAATCCTATAAACTACATGCTATACAAGATGCAATGCAAAAAGAATCAAAGTCCAACTCTTAAAGGCTAGGCAGAAATGAATTTTTGAAGATTGGATCAAAATAATGCCTTGAAATGAAATTAATTCCATGGAAAATTGTCAAAAGACATTAAGATCAAAAAAGAAATTTGGTTTGAAGGTTGGACAATGTTTCTAAATGATTTTAAATGTTTCATGAATTTTTTTGTGATTTTTAAATACATAAAAGTATTTTTAATTAATTAATTCTCATTAATCAATTAAAAATAAACTTTTAAATGATTTAAAAATAACTTTTAATGCAAAAAATAAAAATAAAAATGTTTTTGGTTTCTGAAAATTAATAAAAACTTGAATAAAAATTTTCAGAAATTTTCAATGATTTTTACTATTTTAAATAAATTGTAGAAAACAAATGAAATAAAAAGAAAATAAAATGAATTTAAACTGAAAAATATGAAAGTCAACAGAATCAATGGCTGAGGTTCAAACTCACACGCGCGCGAATTGACTTGGCGCTCATCTGGACGGCCAGCATTCAAAATCTCCTAATTATGATTAAACCCTAATTAAATGCCCTAATGACTTTCAGATGACCGGAACAGTGTTCCGGTCATCTTCTCCGGCAGGCCAAAACTTCTATCTCTCTGAATACGCAATGAAAATGAAATCTAATTGCCCAGAATCCATCCCCATTCAACACTAAATCAAAACCCCCAAACAAACATCATTTTTCATCCATTAATCAAGCAAATTGAAGCAAAACACATTTAGGGCAAAAAGTTTCAGACAGCTCATACATGCTCAATATTCCACCATTTTCATTTTTGAACACATCATGATGATCAGGATAACATATAGAATCAATTTATAACAAGTAAAATGAGTTCTGGAAAATTTGTTCTTGATGGATACCTGAACTGAAGTCCTTCGAACAGGAGCTTTCTGACCCTTTCTCCTATGCAAACTCACTCCTTTGGTCCCCCTGAGCTCAATGGAATGCTTCACAACTCTTGTTGATGGCTGGTTTGAGAGATGGCAGAAGTTCTGTTCAAGGGAGGGTGGTGATCGTGTTTTTGTTTTAGTGACTTTCAGGCTATGGTGATGAGTGGTTTTTGATCAGTGAAGCATGTTGAGTTTGTTTGTGAAGTTTGTTTGTGTGTTTGCAGCTTATGGAGAGTGTTTCGAAGAGTTTTGCAAATGGGGTGGAAAATGAGAGTGCTGTCTTCTTGGTGCTTTCAGGCTTGTGTCCTGAGTGAAATGGCTTGCTTTTGGTTTATATAAACAAGTGTGATAGGTCAGATGAGTTGATGTGTACTGCTGTGATTGGTATGGCTCAAGTTGCCAAAATGTCAAATTTGTGTAAGAGAGGTATGGGCTCCTAGCTAGCCAAGGACAAATGGGGTGTCCTGCGCAGCAAGAAGTATGGAGAGCCCTAGGATTGATTATGAAGTCAGCAAGAAAGTGGATTCATCCTTGAGTGAGGTTTTGCAACTTGCTCCATTCTTGGCTCTTTTGAAATTCCTTGTTCCACAAGTCACGAAAATGATCAAACTCTTGGTGAATTCTGATCTTTAGGCATTGGCTTATGTTTGTATGATGATTATAAGTCCATTTGGTAGCACAATTTGCTTTGGCAAGTGATTTTGCAACTTTGCCTCTTTGGTAGAAAACTTCAAATTTTGTGATTTTAGCCAACTTTGACAAGCCATAACTTTTGATCCAAAATGAATTAGGTCAAGTTCTTGTACTTTTTGAAAAGGTAATGATCCATTCTACAACTTTCATGACCAAAGTTTTTCCATTTGAAGCATTTTTTTGAATCAAAAAGCAAGGGTTGAAAAAGTTTCCCAAAATGGCAATTTCATTATAAGTCAACTTTCCCAAAAAGTCAACTTTGCAAGTGACTTGAAATTCTTCAATTTTGTGAGCTTCCAACATCTTATATGATCAAATAAAGATCATACACAATCAAAATAATGAAGAACACCCTTTGGTTGGGTCATTGGGGGCCTCAGATGCCCTGATTTTGCACTGACTTGCTTAGAAAGTCAACTCTTGATCAGATGACTTCCCCATTGAATTTCTTCATGAAAATTGATATGCATGCTCCCTATACCATATAGAGACCAATAGAAACAAGAATGACCAAAAAAATTGGAGTTATGGCCTCTGAAACCAAAACCCTAATTCTAGGTCATCTGTGCAGTTAAACCTGGCTCTGCTTCCATGCCATTCTCAGTTCTTGTGATTTTTGACATTCTTGACTTTGAGGGGATATAATATGATGCTTTAAAATACATGGACCCCTTTGAAGTGATTGATGACCTTTGGAGTGGCTCAAGAAGCTCTTGGATTGCTCAGATCACAAACCCTAGATGCAGATGACTTTGAACCAATGCAATGAATCAAAAATGTGATATGAGATGCTATGATTGAGTTTATGCATATGAGGAGATCACAAGCCATGGTGTGAATGGGTGAGGGCAAATTTGGGGTGTTTACAACTTGATCAGCATAAGTCAATTATGTGATCAAGGTTACAGTGTAAACTTTACCAAAACTAAATGTATAGTGTCAAATAAAGAACAGGAGGTTGTCATGAGAGTAGCCAGATCTAAATACAACTGTTATATGTGGGAACCTCAAAATTTCAGTCCCACTTCAACTTGCTCTTTAGCCAAAGAAGAAGAAATGAAACTATGGCACCAAAGACTGGGTCACCTTCACTTCAGAGGCATAAAGAAAATCATATCTATGGAAGCTGTGAGAGGTATTCCTAAACTGAAGATTGATGATGGCAAAATATGTGGTGAATGTCAAATAGGAAAACAAACCAAGATGTCCCATCCAAAGCTTCAACATCTGACAACTTCCAAAGTTTTGGAATTATTGCATATGGATCTTATGGGACCTATGCAGGTTGAGAGCCTTGGTGGTAAGAGGTATGCCTATGTGGTGGTTGATGACTTTTCAAGGTATACATGGATAAATTTTATCAAAGAGAAGTCTGATGTATTTGATGTATTCAAAGATTTATGCCAAAGAATACAAAGAGAAAAAGCCAGCTGTGTGGTCAGAATAAGAAGTGACCATGGAAAGGAGTTTGAGAATAAAAAATTCTTAGATTTCTGTTCTTCAGAAGGAATAAATCATGAATAATCTTCACCAATCACTCCTCAACAGAATGGTATTGTTGAAAGAAAGAATAGAACTATTCAAGAATCAGCAAGAGCTATGATCCATGCTAAAAAGTTACCTTTGTACTTCTGGGCTGAAGCTATGAATACAGCTTGTTACATCCATAACAGAGTCACTCTAAGGAAAGGAACTTTGTCCACAATCTATGAAGTCTGGAAGGGCAGAAAACCCACAGTTAAGTACTTCCATGTGTTTGGAAGTAATTGTTATATTCTGGCTGATAGGGAGCAAAGAAGAAAAATGGATCCTAAAAGTGATGAAGGAATTTTTCTTGGATACTCTATAAACAGCAGAGCATATAGAGTATTTAATTCTAGAACTAAAGTTATCATGGAGTCCATAAATGTGATAATTGATGATGCTCCTACAGATGTTACAGAAGATGTTGGAACATCTGCTAACAGCCAAACTGAAGCTGAAGAAAAGAGTGATCATTCTGACTTCACTCAAACTGATGCAAGGTCAGAACAATCCAGCAAACCTCCCTCCATCAGAATCCAGAAGGATCATCCCAAAGATCTGATAATTGGGGATCCCAACAGAGGTGTAAGCACTAGATCAAGAGAAGTGATTTCAGGTTCCTGTTTTGTCTCAAAAATAGAACCTAAAAACATCAAGGAAGCTCTTACTGATGAGTACTGGATTTGTGCTATGCAAGATGAATTAGGTAAATTCACAAGGAATGAAGTGTGGAATCTTGTTCCTAGACCTGATGACATTAATGTGATTGAAACTAAATGGGTGTATAAGAACAAGTCAAATGAGCAAGGAGTTGTTACAAAGAACAAAGCTAGACTTTTAGCCCAAGGATACACACAAATTGAAGGAGTAGACTTTGATGAAACCTTTGCACCAGTAGCAAGGCTTGAATCAATCAGACTACTTTTGGGAATTGCATGTATCTTAAAGTTCAAGCTATTTCAAATGGATGTGAAAAGTGCCTTTCTAAATGGATATCTTAATGAAGAAGTATATGTAGAACAACCTAAAGGATTTGTTGATCCAAGCTGTCCAAATCATGTGTACAAACTAAGGAAAGCTCTTTATGGACTGAAGCAAGCCCCAAGAGCATGGTATGAAAGGCTGACTACTTTTCTTATCAAGCAAGGGTACAGGAAAGGTGGAATAGACAAAACCTTGTTTGTGAAGGATGATGAAGGTAATGTCATGATTGCTCAAATATATGTAGATGACATTGTCTTTGGTGGGATGTCAGACAGGATGGTTAAACATTTTGTCACTCAAATGGAATCTGAATTTGAGATGAGCCTAGTAGGAGAACTAACCTACTTCCTTGGATTGCAAATAAAGCAAATGGATGATTCCATGTTCATTTCCCAAAGCAAGTATGCTAAGAACATTGTCAAGAAATTTGGGATGGACAATGCTACTCATAAAAGAACTCCTGCCCCCACACATTTAAAGCTGACTAAAGATGACAAGGGTGAGAATGTAGATCAAAGTCTATACAGAAGTATGATTGGAAGCTTATTATATCTGACTGCTAGCAGACCAGACATATCCTTTGCAGTAGGTGTTTGTGCAAGATATCAAGCTGATCCAAAAGTCAGTCATCTAAACCAAGTCAAGAGAATTCTGAAATATGTCAATGGTACTTGTGACTATGGCATAATGTACTTTCATGGATGCAAACCAATTCTCATTGGCTTCTGTGATGCTGATTGGGCTGGAAGTGCTGATGACAGAAAAAGCACTTCAGGAGGATGCTTCTTTTTAGGAAACAATTTGATTTCTTGGTTCAGTAAGAAACAAAATTGTGTATCCTTATCTACTGCTGAAGCTGAATATATTGCAGCTGGAAGCAGTTGTTCACAATTGGTTTGGATGAAGCAAATGCTCACTGAGTACAATGTCCCACAAGATGTCATGACATTGTACTGTGACAACTTAAGTGCTATTAACATATCAAAGAATCCTATCCAACATAGCAGGACCAAGCATATTGATATCAGACATCATTTCATCAGAGATCTTGTAGAAGAGAAAGTGATTTCATTGGAACATATAGCTACAAATCTGCAGTTAGCTGATATATTTACTAAAGCCTTGGATGCTACCCAATTTGATAACCTAAGGGGTAAATTGGGAATCTGTTTATGTGAAATATAACAGTTATGGAGATGTGCCAACATGTCATTTGACATCGTGTGGCATGATCACCAGATGGCAACATCAGTCTGGTCAAGGACTCTGGGTATTCCACTCCTAAAATTTCTCAAAGTAACGGCTACTTATAAAAATATCAGCTTGCTCTCAGCTATCTATCTTCTCATCATTCTCTCAAAACGAATTGCATTCTCTAACTACTTGTTCAGAACTCATCAAAATCAGTCAATCTTAATCTCTTTTTTCACCACATTCTAAAATGGCTCATCACCAAAACCCTAATATATCTGAAGAAATCCTCAACAAGGAAGATGTGGTGCATGCAACCCCCATCTCTGTGGTACCCATGGATTCAACTCCAATGGACGAAATCAGAGGAAGTGTTCCTCTTGCTCAAAAGCCAAGAACACCTACTGTGAAAAGGGCAAAGGACCCTGTTTTCAGCAAGGCCAAAGGCATGCCTTCATCATCAAACACCACTCCAAAAGCTTCTGTATATGTGGATGATTCCATAAAGGAGCTGGTAAACAGGATATTATCTGAGCAAAGAGTGGTAAGTGGCATATCTATCCCTCTGAACACCATGCCAGCTCCACAAGAAGATCAACAAACTCAGGCTGAAAAGGACACTCCTGCTCAACAGGATGTCCCAATAGATGTTGAAACATCTGAGGACCAGCAAAAGGCCTCATCTGATGCTGCTGATGAAACATCTGAGGACCAGAAAAAGGCCTCCACTGATAGTAATGAAGAAACATCTGAGGACCAGCACAAGGTCTCCACTGAAGATCAAACCTCTGTTGATCCACCTGCTGAAGAGGACACTGCTCAACCTCCTCCTGTGGTAAACATAGAGCATGATTCTGATACAGAAATCATTGCTTCTGTAAACCCTAGTATAGCCAAAAGGCTTAGAACTAGGAAGGAAAAGAAGAATGCAGGACATGCAACTCCTGAGAAGAAGCAAGTTACACCAAAGAAGGACAAACCTAAAGTTGTCTTTGGTCCTACAAAACAATGGAGCAAGGTGCAAACACAAAAGAGGAAAGCTGTCACTCCTCCAGATTCAGATGTTGAAGAGGATGTCCCAACATCTCCACCAAAGAAGAAACCAGCACCCTCAAGGTCATCAACTGCTGTTCCAGAAGCTCCTCTGGACAACATCTCCTTCCATCATGTTTCAAGTGTGAATAGATGGAAGTTTGTTTATCAAAGAAGGGTAGCACTTGAAAGAGAGCTGAGCAGTAATGCACTTGAGTGCACAGAGGTAATTGATCTCATCTCTTCTGCTGGCCTTTTCAAAACTGTCTCCAATTTCTCTCCTTGCTATGAGCTGCTAGTCAAGGAATTCATAGTCAACCTCCAAGAAGATTGTGCTGATGGTAAGTCTGCTGACTTTAGAAAAGTATATGTAAGAGGGAAGTGTGTAGAATTCTCTCCTAGGGTTATCAACCACTACCTTGGAAGAGAATCTGATGGTCCAAATGAGTTAGGGAAGACTGATAACCAGGTCTGCAAGGTTATCACTGCTAATCAGGTCAAGACTTGGCCAGTCAAAGGGAAGCTATCTGTTAGCATGCTGACAAGGAAGTATGCCATGCTGCATAGGATTGGCACTGCAAACTGGGTCCCTACCAACCATACCTCCTCAATAGCAACTGGATTGGGCAGGTTCATATATGCTGTGGGCACCCAAACAAAGCTGGATTTTGGAGCTTATATCTTTGATCAGACATTGAAGCATGCTGGATCATCTGCAACTAAGCTGCCAATTGCCTTCCCTTCCCTGCTGTGTGGAATAATGCTGAGTCAGTATCCTGGTATCCTCACTGAGAAGGACACAATTTGCAAAAGAGAAAGCCCTTTGGCCTTCCATTACAAGCTGTTCTTGAGTCATCATGCAGCTGATGTTGAAGCTCCCTCTGGGACATCTGCTGGTCCTTCAAAGGCAAAGTCTCCAATCTCCAAAGCTGCCTTGATTGCTGAGCTGAAGATTACTTGCAAAGAACTGGATGCAAGGAAGCAGAAGCTTGAGGAGATTATCCAAAGGCTGGAGATTGAAGAAAGTGCTCAAAAAACTGCTGCTTCTGATGAGGAGACTGAGGAAGAGGAAGAAACTGATTATGAGGAGTCTGAGTGAAACCTGTATGTGAGGAATATGTAATGACTGCTTCTGCATTGTAATTTTGAATTAGTAACTTTGGCTCCAAATTTATGTCTAACAAGGGGGAGAACTGAACAACAACAACAATGTATGATGCTGATTACTGATTAATGAAAAACTTTTGTTTGCTTCTGAACTAAAATTGTGATTTTAATGAAAAATTTCTGTTGCAACAAATCTGAACAAATGTAGAATTGAGGGGGAGTAAACTCTCACATGACTCAACAGAAAAGAACTTCTGCTGCACTCTGATAACCAGAAAAGTATGTTAGCCAAAAATTAGCTAAAGGGGGAGTTTGTAGATGTTTAGAATTGGCAGAATTTTTGACCAACAAGAAATGTTGAATTCAGTTCAGGATGTCCTATCAGATGTTGGGACATTATCAAACAGAGTATAAGTAAATGAACTTAATTCAGGATGTCACACCAGATGCTGGGACATTATATCAGTTAATGAAATAAGTTCAGATTACAGGATGTCACATCAGATGTTGTGACATTGTATCAGTAAATGAAGTAAGTTCAATTTTTCAGGATGTCCCAACAGATGTTGTTACATTTCAAACCTACTACCAGAATTAATTAATGACTAACAGAACTGAGTAAATTAAGGAAAGTTATCTGGAAATAATTATGGATGGATAAAACAGAATAAGGCGCATCTGTAGGGAGTGTTGTTATGTGATTTCAGCATAATCAGAAGAACTGAATCACCTAGAATCTAGGAAGTAACAAACCCTAATTCAAGGTGGAAGCAGCATGTGTTTCAGGATTGGATAAACCTACAGAAAGCCCAAAATCCAAACACCTATTTAAGCAACAAAAACTCTCAGAATAGAGCACGAATTTCAGAAGACAAAATAGGGTGTTTTGTGTTTTAATAGCAGGTTGTTTTATTTGTACCACTTTATGAGCTTTTAAGCAAAAGTGTATTTGTGTCTTGATTGAAACTGTGAAGTAAGATCAAGCTGTTTTGTTTGAAGTATGACTTCAATTTTATTAAACTTGTAAACAAGATCACTGTGTGATTGAGGGGGAGTGAGTTGGTACTCATATCTAAGTTGTGTCTTAGGTAGAAATTGCATTGGGTAGATATTAAGTGAAAGATTAAACTGGGTGGTTTAAGTCTAGAATTAATATTACTTATAGTGGATTTCCTCCTGGCTTGGTAGCCTCCAGATGTAAGTGTGGTTATACACTGAACTGGGTTAACAAATTCCTGTGTTGTTTAATTTTCCTGCACTTTAAGTTTTAGTTAAGTCTTCAAGTGTTTAAACATCTCATTCGACATCTCGTACCTGATCACAGAATTTCAGGAAGCATGATCGAAAATGAAAATGTAAACAAAAATAACGCATAATCAAGAAAGACTTCCCAGACCATAGGCGAAAAGGAGCCTTCCCAAAAGAACAAACCAAGTGGCATGTTAGAGATGTCGAAACTCAACAAAAAAGTTCCAGAAGACGATGAAGTAATTGATGATTTCAAGTCTGACTCAGAGGGCTCATTCGTTGTGGTCTGCAATGTGGTGTCTGTCCTTCCCAGGGACTACGACAGGATTATGGAGGTCGAAGATGAAGAAGAGAATATGGAAGACAATACAATAGGACCTAGGCCGGTGTGTTATTATATAATGAATAACAGTTGTGTCGAAGAGTAGAATGCTTTCTTTGAAAGACCAGATGACTCAATGAAAGGACACCTGAAGCCTTTATTCATTAAGGGAAAGGTCGAGAATGTTGGTATAAATAAGATACTGGTGGGTGGTGGAGCAGAAGTAAATTTGATGCCCCACTTCATCCTGAGGAAGATTGGGAAGGATGACTCTGACGCAAAGCCTCACAATATGGTGTTGTCGAATTATGAAGGGAAAGTAGGAACTACCATGGGCGTTATCCAGGTGAACTTCACTGTTGGAACCATAACAAGACCAACAATGTTCATAGTCATTACTTCAAGGGCGAATTATAACTTGCTATTTGGAAGAGAATGGATTAATGGAATAGGAGTCGTACCTTCTTCAATGCACCAGCGAATAGCTATCTGGCATCCTGATGGAATTATTGAGAATATTGAAGCAGATAAAAGTTATTTTATGACTGAAATAAACAATACAAATAGTCGAAGTTTCGACAAGAATTTGGCTCAAATACCTCCCTGCAGTCCAGCAGAATTCAACTTGAAAGCAACTGACAACACCTACTGTTCCATGTATCTTCACCCAATGCATGGTTTTCAGTGGGACAAAGAAGTAATTGACGAACCAAGTCACATATGGGGAACTTCTCCTATTGAGCCAACAAGTTGGGGGAGTGAATTTGATGATGATGACTGAAGAAACATCTCTTAAAAGAATTACGACTTATATAGCCGAAAATAAACTCAAAGCGGCTCTCGAAGCCGAAGTGAAATATATGGCCGTCCAAGCCAACAAAGAAAATTTTGATGAACAATGTCCTCCAAGGGACGTTGACAAAGACTATGATGACAACCAGTTGGACGAATGGAAACACCAGAAGCTTGACGCCATCTATCATGACGAACCTTTAGGATTCGAAAAAGATCCAGTGTCAACTAACATGAAAATGGTGGCGCATGACCCATTGGAAGAAATAAGTCTGGGACTGGGGGCAGAAAAAAGGCCAACTTACATAAGTGCCAAGATGGATCCTCATTTCAAGGTCGAAATAGTCTGTTTGTTGAAAGAGTTCAAAGACTGCTTCGCATAGGACTACGACGGGATGCCTGGTTTAGATATAAGTTTGGTCGAATTGAAGCTACCAATAATGGAAGGAAAAAAGCCAGTAAAACAGACTCCAAGACGCTTCGCACTAGAAATTCTGTCGAAAATAAAAGAAGAGGTCAAAATACTTCTAAAATGCAAATTCATCCGCACAACCAGGTATGTCGAATGGATTGCAAATATAGTGCCTGTAATTAAGGAAAATGGAAAACTAAGGGTATGTATTGACTTTAGAGACTTGAACTCAGCTACCCCAAAGGATGAATATCATATGCCGGTAGCAGAAATGCTTATAGATTCTGCAGCAGGCCATGAGTACTTAAGTATGTTAGACATATACTCTGGCCATAATCAAATATTTATTGCAGAAGAAGATGTTTCTAAAACAACATTTTGTTATCGTGGAGCAATAGGGACTTACGAATGGGTAGTAATGCCCTTTAGTTTAAAAAATGCTAGAGCAACTTACCAACGGGCTATGAACTCAATTTTTCATGATTTTATTGAAACTTTCATGCAAATCTATATTGATGACATTATAATCAAGTTTGTTTGAGGAAAAAAATCATTTAGATCATCTTTGACAATCCTTTGAAAGGATGAGGAAGTTTGGTTTAAAAATGAACCCCCTTAAATGTGCTTTTGGTGTGCAGGAAGGTGATTTTTTAAGGTTTTTTGGTCCACAAGAAAGGGATCGAAATAAATGAAAACAAAGTCAAAGCCATAATGGAAGCGAAAAATCCATCAACAAAAAAGGGATTGCAGTCTCTGCTAGGGAAAATCAACTTTCTCAGAAGGTTTATCTCCAACCTTAGTGGAAAAACGCAAGCCTTCTCTCCTCTACTTCGACTAAAGAAGGAAGACTTTACATGGGGGAAAGAACAGTAAGATGCCTTCGACAAGATCAAAGAGTATCTAGCTAGTCCTCCAGTTTTGATGTCCCCTTGTAGAAAAAGAAGTATGCGGTTATACGTCTCAGCATCAGACAAAACTTTGGGAAGCATGATGTGTCAAGAAGATGAAAATGGCGTCGAAAGGGCCATCTATTATCTCAACAGAGTCTTAAATGATTCTGAAACTAGATATAGTGTGATAGAGAAATTATGTTTGTGTGTATATTTTTCTTGTACAAAGTTAAAACACTATATAAGACCAGTTGATGTATATGTTTCCTCTCATTTCGATGTAATAAAATATATGTTATCTAAATCTATATTGCATAGTCGAATCGGGAAATGGGCTTTGGAATTGACAGAATATTCCTTGAAATATCTGCCTTTAAAGGCTGTTAAAGGACAAGTGGTTGCTGACTTCATAGTTGACCACTCAATAAAAGAAAATGAAATAGAATATGTCGAATTAGAACCACGGAAGTTGTATTTCGACGGTTCCAGTCATAAGAACGAGATTGGAGTTGGGATACTAATTATTTCTCCTGACAAAATTCCAACAAAATTCAAGTACAAGGTTGAAGGTTTATGTTCAAATAATGAAGCAGAATATGAAGCTCTGATTATTGGACTTGAAATATTGTCGGAATTGGGGGCAACAAGAGTCAAAATAATGGGTGACTCTGAGTTGGTGATAAAACAATTGACAAAAGAATATAAATGTGTCAAAGAGAATCTGATTATGTACTTCGTAATAGCTACAGACTCATTAAAACATTCGACAATGTAGCCATTAAACACATTCCTAGGTTGGAGAATCAAGAAGCAAATGATCTGGCTCAACTTGCATCAGGCTACAAAGTGTCGAAAGAAAACTTGGAGAAAACTATTGAAGTAAGGGGAAGAGTTATATCCATCAAATTGTCCCCATCAGATTTGGAGACAATAAAATTAGGTTATGGGGATAAAGAAAATTTTGAAATCTTCAATGTAGGTGATTCAGAAATTGAAGATTGGAGAAAACCTATTAAGAATTATCTATAAGACCCAAATCAGAAAGTCGAAAGAAAGGTAAAGTACAGAGCTTTAAGCTGCATGCTTCTTGGAAATGAATTATTTAAAAAGACTGTAGAAGGAGTTTTGCTAAAGTGCTTGGGCGAAGATGAAGCTTACATTACTTTATCGAACGTGCATAATGGTTCATGTGGCACGCACCAAGCAGGCCATAAAATGAAATGGTTATTATTTCGACAAGGTATGTAATGGCCAACAATGTTGAAAGATTGTGTCGAATTTGAAAGAGGTTGTCAAGAATGCCAAGTACATGTAGGTATACCACATGTCCCTGCAAGTGAGTTGCATTCAATTATAAAGCCTTGGCCATGCAGGGGTTGGGCTTTGGACTTAATTGGAGAAATTCGACCAGCTTCTTCAAAAGGACAAAAGTGCATTTTAGTTGGAACAAATTATTTCACTAAATGGATTGAAGCTATACCATTGGTATATGTGGATCAGGAGGCAGTTATAGAGTTCATCCAAAAATATATAATCTATAGATTTGGAATACCAGAAACAATAACTACTGACCAAGGATATGTATTTACTGGGAAAAACATGCAAATGTTTGCAAAAGAAACAGGTTTTAAACTCTTAACTTCGACACCTTATTATGCCCAGGAAAATGGACAAGTCGAAGCAGCAAACAAGGTTGTGATAAATTTGATCAAAAAGCATGTAGGTAGAAAACCTAGAAATTGGCATAAGACTTTGGATCAAATTTTATGGGCTTGTCGAACGTCTCCCAAAGAAGCAACAAACTCTACCCCATTCAAATTGACTTTTGGACATGATGCAGTGCTACCAGTCGAAATTTATTTACAGTCGATACGAGTTCAAAGGCATCATAAAATCCTATCAGAAATATATTGGAGCATGATGATGGAAGAATTAGTTGATTTGGATGAAGAGAGGTTGCGTGCGTTAGATCTGATAAAAAGGCAAAAAGAAAGAGTCTAATTTTTTTACAAGAAAGTGAAATTTAAGACCCTTTTAGCTGGTGATCTTGTTTGGAAGGTGATTCTTCCCATAGATCGAAAAGATAGATTAATGGGAAAATGGTCTCCTAAATGGGAAAGACCTTTCCAAATTTTAAAGGTTATTTCAAATGGCGCATATGAGTTCGAAGAGCTAGACAGAGATAAAAGAATACTAAAGATAAATGACAAGTATTTGAAAAAGTATAAGCCAATATTACAAGAATTTAAAATAGAAATAGAATAATTATATAAAACAAAATGATGTGTTTCGCCAAACAAATGGCATCAATGTCATTACAAAGAAAGGCCTCAAAGGCTTCCAGTAAATAAAAAAACCTATTCCTATTACAATCTAATCTTTAAGAAAAGACTCTTTCAGCTCTTCAAATTTTCTTTTTTGGATCTGGAGTCGACATTCGCAAAGGCTCTTGTTATGAGAAAGGTTGTCGATCTCCTGACTTAATTGTTGAGGTTTATCTGCATGGTGAAGTTCCACTTTAATCTCTTCGTCAATCTCATCTTGCTTGGGTTGCTGGAGGTTTGCTTTACGTTGTTTTTCCTGGGAAATCTTCTGTTGAAGATTGGCTATCTGCTTCTCCAAATTTTGGATATTAATGTCGCATTCAACAACATCTTTAGAATAAACTTCAGAAAGTTTTTGTAGCTTTGAAACTTTATCAGTCGAAGCAGCCACAACATCCCACTCAGCAGTTTGAATATCATACTTTGAAGAGATTTTTTGGGAGAAATATTTTTGACGATTTATATCTGCACTCACCATGTCAATCATGTAGGTCAGATCCATCACTAGGCGACTTTCTTCAGCAGAGGCCTCCAAAACATTTACTTGTTTGAGGAGTTTCTTCAGGTTGAACTGGGCAGTGTGATTTTCGCCCAAAACCTTGAATAAGTCCACACCAAGTATTTTGGTTTTGATTTCAGTCATGGTAGCATCAAATGACCTAACCTAAGAAGAGGCCCCAGAAGTAGTCGAACTTCTGTAGGAAGATTCTTGAAAATTGTAGCGAGCACTGAGCATAGCCTTCAGATAGTCTAAGGGGTTTTTCACCTTTAAGCTCTCAAGTTCCTCACGAGAGAGACTGGTCGAACTAGTTGATGGAGAAGTTCCTTGAGTTTGGGCAAGAATTGGTTGAGTACTTCGCCCAAAAGTCAGTTTAGCATCTCGTTGTTTCAAATGGTTCTCCTCTTCCTCAACAATCTTATTTTCATTGCTTTCTCCAACTCCAACATCTTGGTCTTTTTTCTGTTTACCTTCATCCTCAATAGTTTTTCCTTCATTAACATCTTCGACCTTATCATCCATGGGAGCATTATCCTCCTTTTCAGTATTTAATCCTGGATGAGGAGGAGAATTATCATCAGATTGGTCATCCATGTTAGTGTCGAAGTCTGCTATAGTTTGTGGTTCAGGTTCGTCTTCTTTGGGGTTAGTCTCCTCTTGGACTTTCTCTGTCAAAATTGTCTCAGGTGGAGGATTGGTTTTTATTTGATCTAGTTCTGCCCCTGACTCTTTAGTCGAACTCCTAGGAGAATTGGGAGTAGAACTAATAACCTTGAAAGCAGAATCACTTTGAAATTGTGGTGCTCCTTCTGCTGCAGGTTATTCTCCGAACATAACCTGGACATGAGAACAAGAAAATTAGAGAAAAGAAAATGCAAGAGGAAGAGAGTACTATTAGTCGAAATAAAGATTACCTGAGGGAGCTCAGTATGGAAGCTAGAATTCCCACTCTCTGCATCTTTTGTATGAACTCTGGTAGTTGGACTGGTGGGGGGAGTTTTCTTTGATTTGACAAGAGATCTCTGGGAGGCAACTGTCTTGATCTTCAGGGTTTCTTTCTCTTAAGAGGATGTTGTTCTGGAGATTCGTCCCCAGATTCTTCAGTAATCACCTTCGCCTCCTCTTGTTTTCTTTTTTGCATAGTTGGTGGTTTTCGATTCACCTAAAAAATCAAAGAGGAATTTGTTTAGTGTGGGAAAAATAAAGCTACTACATAAAAGAAAGATTAATGCTTTTGTCGAAACCTTTTTTACAGTAGAGGTTGGTTTTTCGACCACCTTTCCAGGGCTACTTTCGACAGGATCTCTCTTAGCAGTAATCTTGACAGCTAAAAAAAATAGAGAAAAATAGAGAAATAAATAAACACAAATGGAAAACACATAAGAATGAAGTTAGAACGAAATAGAAAGTTTTGTTTTCTTTAACACTTTCAAGAATGGGATATTCCACGCGAACGTGTTATATGCCAATATGAAGGTGCCCTGGGAAATTGTCCAAATGATACTTAGTCGGAACCACATGCTTAGTAGGTTTTTTACAAGATTTGCGAAGCAGCTTCAGATCAGATCCACAAACAAACCAGTCTGGGAATGGATGGCTCAATGCCACGCCAAATTCAGCAGAAGGTAGAGGGGGGAACTTTGGTGGATAATAGTTATACGCCAAATCATAACATATTTTTGGTCGAACATACGAAGGCAACATCAGTTTCCTCAATTTTTTTGTAAATTTTTGTTTTAAAGTCACTGCTGCTTTGCCTATGGTTTGACTAAGATCATTTGGTCTGTAAATGGCTTCAAAATACTTTTGAAATATTTGGATTTCTTTAATGTGTTGTTGAGTACCTTTCTTTGTTCGATCTTGCACAAAAGTAAAAGCGTTCTTCAGATGAGTTGTAAAGGCTGTCACGTCGAAAAATCTGGTGAGGTAATAATCTTTCCACCAAATGTCAAATTCTTGAGTACAGAGGAAAGAAGGTCGAAAGATCACTGGTCGAATCTCCAGGGTTTCATCATTAAACTTATCCAATAAATCCATGCTTTTCTCTACGTTGTGGAAAGAATTGTGAAAGATGATGGAGCCTTTCTTTGGGTAGATGGATTTTGGTTTTATTTGAATCAACCCAAACTGTCGAGCAACAAGGTTAGGCTAATAAACAATGAGAGCAATCTTGGTGTTGTTCATGTTGTGGTGGGAGAAAAGGAGCCTTGGTGCCAAAATTGATTCCCATATAACCAAAAAGGTATCTTCGTCTTTTTTAATTTCAAAAGGGAGTTATTTAGTGAACCATTTAGGTCCAAAAGCTCTGTTGGAGAAGGGTGCCATGGTTGAAGTAAAATTGTACCTCTTGGCAAACATCTTCATGTAATTGGTGAAGGAGCGTCGAAGGCTAGTTCCCTCATCAGATAGGGTTAGTTGTACTAACCTAGGCCATTCGACAGTCCTGTTCTTTACTCCTTCCTCATCCACCTTGTTCTTGGTAGGAAGAGAAGCCTCGAAAGTAGAATTAAGCCATAATTGCAAAAGGGTCCTACCAAGCTCAATTTGCCTTTTTCTTTGACAATTTTCAAGAATTCCACACTTTCACTAAGTGATTCGTAAAGGTTTGCTAGAACCATTTCACTCAAGCAAAGGTTGTTCCCAACATGGAGTTGGTTAGCTATGGTGAGGTATTTCTTGGCAACTTAAAGGGAGCGGGAGCAGAAAACAAACTTCGACAACCAGAGGGTCAAAAAGGCTATGTGCTCTATATCAGAAACTTCAGTGGTATCTTGATCATGATAGTGAGATATGAATAGAGAATAGGAGGCAAAGCTAGTGTCGATGGCTATAGTATTGTCATCCAAAACAGTGGGGTCGAAGTCTATTCCTATAGGGCTAAGGCCAACTATGGAAGCTATGTCGAAGAAGGTTGGAGTGACCATCCCACAAGGAAGATGGAAGCTGTTATAGGTGCTATCCCAAAAGTAAAGGTAAGCTAAGATCATCTTTCAGCAATAATTAGGGCCTACCTTCGATAGTTGGATCAAGTCGAAAATCCCAGTGTGTTTCCAAAATTTTCCTTTGACTTTTTCGACTTTAGTTAACCAAGCTAAATAGTCAGAAGGGTCTTTTGTGAGGGGACAACTCCTAAAAATTCTAGTTTGGTTCAAATTAGTTAAATCTATTTCTGCAGAAGCAGATGCATTCTCAGGAATTTCAGTAGACGTTCCACTAGGTTTGGATTTTACTTCAGCACCTATGGGTCTTGAGTGGGGATATGTGGGAAAGAACACTTTTAAACGAGTTTGATCAGCATTTGGGTTAGGAAATGGACCTAACATTGCATGGGAAGTACCAGAAATAAAAATTGGGATTAATACCTGAGATTGGTAAATGCTTATTTTTTTCCCTCTCATTGGGAGGCTCAGGAACATATTGATTGTTTCCCACAGTCACTGGTCCAAATAATTTGTGCGTAGGAGGGAGAGAAGTTGTATCCTTAATATTCTTGTTGCTTGAAGACGCCATTGTTGAGAGCAGAGAAAACTTGTTTTCAGAGAAGATGAATGAGATTTGGAAATAGATTGTGAGAGAAATAAGTTCAGAAGTGGAAAACGTTTCATAAGAAATGAAACTGGGTATTTATAAAGAATAAGGTGATAAAAAATGTTTGAGTTTTCAGATGATCATGGGACACGTTGAAAAATCTCAACGGTGATGATGAAAAGTGATGGAAGTTGAAAAGATCGTGACTAGCTAGGTTTTAGGGTGATGGGGGTCATGCCCAAATGTGGGCTAGATGAGACATTTAGGAAAAAGTGTAATAATTAATTTGTCTTATGACCTGACAAAAGTCACGTCTTGAAAACCAGCATAATTAATGCAGGTACCATGGTGTCGAAATTAGTTCGACAACTAATGATGGTTTCTCTAGAAGACAATCGAAACATCTTTGCTCGGGGGAAATTTGTAGACACATATTTTCGACACCATGATTTGAAAGGTAAAATGATGCTTTTTGACAAAGGAAGAGAACTGAAGAAATATATTTGGGGATATTTCGATAATTTTAGTTGACATGTTATTTTCTACAGTTCGACAGAAATTGGGTGACAATTGAAGCGTGAAACATTTTGACAAAGAGAGATGAGGTGTTGTTTCTACAGATTTGGTTGATATGTTATGTTTTGACAATTCGACAAGCTTGAAGGGACGCGTTGTTTCGACATTAAGGATAAATTCAAATTCAGACAGTTATTTTGTTTGGCAGAAGGACGCGTGGAAGCTTTTGAAGAAAGGAAAACATGCAGAAAGCCAAGTGTCATTAGTCCTAGGATTTTTCCGTTGATAGCAGTTATTTTATTTTTTATATAAATAGGATAATGTTTGTTAGATTTAGTGTGTAAAAAACTTGTACAAAATTCCTGCAATAATACTCTAAAGTACCCGTGTGAGAGAAAAAGAGTTTTATCTGGAAAATGTACGTGTAAACAACACCATTTGTTTAAGTTTTATCAAATTCAAAGTTCTTTATCAATTTTTTCATTTACACTTAACAACCATTTATTCTTCATTATTTACGTTATGAAAATTTTAACTTTGTCGAATTTACTTTGTTAAAACTTTTACTTAAATAACCTAATCAAAATCATTCATATATGAAAAAACTTAACCAACCAAATAAAGAATCAAAAGACTTTTTATTCTAAGAGTTCAGAATTTCATCTAAATTTGCACATGTGTTCCAGGATTTGTGTGGTTGGTCCTGCAAGTAAACCAATTCAGTAAGTTTGGAAAACCAGAGGTTGTTCGCCAAATTCGACAGCGAACAGAGACAAAGTTTGCAGAAAATGGGTTTGAGATAGGAAGATAGTGAAGAGAGATTTCAAACCAGATATTCATTTGGAAGGTAAATAGTAGTGGAAAATTGGATGATGAATAGTTTTTTCTTGGAAATGATAAAGTGTTTTGCAGTCTGCTATGAGTTGAAGTTTTTGTAGGTTTGCTTCCCAAGAAAAGTTGGAACATTTATTTGCAAAATCAGATAAGTGAAAACTTAGTTACATTTCCTTTATCAGTTAAGTAACAAATAGTAAAATATGAGACTGCCCAAAGCAAATACAAATTGGATTGCAATGAAAAGACCAATTCAGTTGGAAAAAGTAGAAGACATATATTGGCATTGTAAAAAGGTAGAATTAGTACTTCAAATTGGACCATGTCAGAATTTACTCACAAAAAGCAATATTTGGATACAATATAACCCTCATTTCAATAGGTCGCAAATTAAGAGCAAATGGCAAAATTGAGTTTTCCAGGTACATTTTCTTATATTATAGATGATAACTTCATTTTTAGCCATGATTCCAAAAGTGACTAGTCCTCAAAATCTAGGTGAGTACATGCTTATTTGCTTGGTAAGTTATATGTACAAAGTCATAACAAATATTATAGTTGCAAGGTTGAAAAGGGTAATAGAATATATGATTTCACAAACTCAGACAACATTCATACCTGGAAGATATATCTTAGATGCGGTCTTGGCAATCAATGAGATTTTGGATTTAGCCAAGAAGGAGAAAAGAGAATGTTTGTTATTTAAACTGGATTTCACTCAAGCATATGATTGTGTCAGCTGGTATTATTTGAGATATATGTTCAACAAACTATGGTTTGGTTCAAAATGGTGCTTGTGGATATAAGTTATAGTATTTGATAAAAACATGTCAGTCCTAGTAAATGGGAGCCCCACTAAAAATTTGCATGCCCAAAAAGGATTAAGGCAAGGTGATCCATTATCACATTTTCTGTTTGCTATAGCAATTGAAGTATTGAATGACATGATGAAAATTTTTGTTACATTCAACTTGTTCAAGAGATTCCAGGTGAATGAATAAGTCATGTACAGTCTTCTGCAATTTGCAGATGACACACTGCTGATTTGGGAAGCCACTTGGGAGAATATTTGGGCCATAAAAGCCCTGATAAGAGGGTTTGAGATGAATTTTTCTTTAAGTGTCAATATGGGGAAGAGTAACTTGTATGGAGTAGGGATTAGAGAGCAATTTATAGAGGCTGCAACGCTATTTCTAAGATGAAAATGGGAGTTGTTGCTCTTCAAATTTCTAGGTATAAATGTTGGGTGCAACCCAAGAATACTTGAAACTTGAGAACCAATCTTACAACAGTTTAGAAATAATCTCAATAAGTGGAAGGGGAAACATTTATATATTGGATAGAGGGTGACATTAGTGAATTCAGTATTATGCAATCTTCCAATCTACAATATATCATTTTACAAAGCACTAGTCAAAATTTTGTAAGCCATTAGAAGAATATAGAGGAAGTTCATCTGGGATGGAGAATAAGATAAAATGGGGTATGATGGGTCTGTTGGAAGTCTATATGCTTGGAGAAAATCTAGGGGGGGTTTAGGTATTAAAGATGTGGGAATGTTTAATATGGCATTGTATTGAAAATGTAAATGGAGATTAATTCAAGAGCAATATGCACACTACTATGAAAACCTTATTTAACAACAGTTGGAAACTATGTATAATGATGCAGATCAAGGGGTTGTTTTGTAGAATGTTGTTGTAAGTACGCTACTTATAATCACAGACCTGGGACCATTATTTTATTATGGAAAACATGAAGTATATTGCAACAGTTAGGTATAACAACCGTTGTAATATATACTGAATATCACAACTTTTATGAGTTTCAACCGTTGTGGAACATACCCTTAGTTTATTATATACACATGTATATTGTTTGTTTTACCATACACCTAATTAAATAAATACAACCATTAAAATTGGTAAAGAACTATATAATCTGAAAATTAAATTTTTCTTGAAAACCAACTTAAACACACCACTATTTTACGAATTACATGTGTATCATCGTGCATATTTTATGTTCTTTAACACAAATATGGTTCAATGGTCGGTTTCCTTCAATCCATCGATATCTTTTATTATAATTTACCTCATTATCTCCGCTTATCATCGCGATTTTATCATCATAACAATCATGATCATAATAATCACAGTGATAAGTGGTGACGATGAGGTATAGTAGAATTGTAGATATCATTGAATTGAAGCAAATAGACTATTGAACCATATATTTGTGTTAAGGAACATAAAATGTGCAGAATGAGATGCTAGCTATTCGGAAAACATTGATTGATATAGGTTGGTTTTCAAATACATCTTAAAATTTTCAGATTATACATTTCTATGTCAATTTAAATGATTGCATTTTCAATAAAAGGATAGTAAAACAAACAATAATAAACTAAATTTCATATACAATATCAAAAGAAATTCATATATACGCACCTTATCAACTCATCCTATAAGCTTTCTACCACCATCATAATCACCATGTATCATCTTTACTATACAACTTCAATTATTTCAAATAAAAGAAAATTAGTTATTATTCAAAACAAAACCAACAAAGTTGAAACAAAACCCTAAGAAGTGGGATTGTAACCTAAGTGGGACTGTAACCTAAGTGAGACTATAACCTAAGTTGTAACAAAATAAGATACATTCTTATCATATGTACCATTATAATGAAGTTCACCTGGCTTGTGAAGCATCCTGAGTATGAAAAACATCTTGTTCCTGAAGCAATGAAGAAAAAGTATAAGGGGGATGGAGTTTCCATCATTGCTTCATACTTCTTATACTTTTTTCATTGCACATAAATAATATGTATCATAGCCAAAGTATGATCTTTGTTAATTCATTGAAGTCGAATCTGCAAAAAATGAGAACAATCAACAAAAACAACATGAAGCAAACAAGATAGTGGGAACTGTCTAACAAGAAGATTGAAGTAGAAGAATACCTTATTTTTCATAGCTACACAAACAATATGCACATGACGCTTTCTATCCCTAACATCATCACCATGTTCATTTAGTTTGTGAAGTAATGAAAAATAAATATAAGGAGGAAAAAGCTTACATAAAAGCTTCATACTTCTTATATTTCTTTTCATTGTTTCTAAAACTAGACGAAGTTTGTTGCCTAAGATGGAAGAAGAAGAAGAGTAAACAACACAAAAAAAAAGAGATAATGAGAAATATCTAATAATAGATGGAAGAAGAAGAATACCTTAATGTATGAAGCACAAGAGAAAAAATGGGTGCTAGGGTTTGCTGTGAAGGAAATGGCGCTACGGTCAATAAAGGAAAGTTAATTCGCTTATATGGGTAAATATTTCACATCGATTATCGAAGAAAAAAATGTAATAATAAGTATATATTTATTATAAATGTATCACAATGGTTAAACATAAGAACCATAATAATACCCTTTTATTTGGTACAAGATTCGACTCCTGACAACAATATTTTTTCAATTTTACATAATATATCACAACTGTTATAATAAGAAACCGATGTAATACTACAACATTTTATCTTCCCAGAAGAGAAAAATACTCATCCCAAGTATAATAATGATTTATTATTTTCTCTGTTTTTCAAAAATATCGTTCGAGATTATCAACCATTACAATTTATCTTCATTGCAAACACCAAACTATCAGACTTTTCATCTTCAACCTCATCTATAAATAGACATTTTTACATTTCTTCATAATATATTCTTTGTAACAACGAGTTCTACAAATGAGAATGCTAACACAAACATCACAAATGAGGTCACAAATGAAAAACGTCACCGGCCAAATGAGGAGGTTCAACCATCTGGATCCTTGGCTGTCAGGGATATGTTAAGGGCGAGGAAGGCCAAAAAGAAGAAGAAGAAGAAGAAGCCGAAGAAGAAAAAGAAAAAGAAGCAGAGGATGACTTATTTTTTTTTATGATTTTGATGAAGTAAGTGAAGAGGGAGTCCCATATTATGAAGATGTATTTATTGTTATGGGCTCAGACGTTTGATAATTATATGTAATATATGATTATCAATATACTCTTCTTTTCTGGAATTATAATGAAGTTTTCTTTTATATATACTCATCTCTTTCACTTTTTTTTTTTAAATTAAGTTTTGAATTTTGAGGGTAATAACACTAAAAAATGAAATAATAAGACGAATTTGAGTTTTAATGAAGTTTTGATCAAACTATTCTCTTTCACTTAAAAATAGAAAAGTAAAGATGAATTTTGTGTTTTGAGGTTAATCTCCCCATAACACTAAAAAATGAAATAAAATATATGTTTAAAATGTAAAAATATGGAGAAAACAATGTAGTTGTTGGGAATCGATGCTTGTTACATATCATGTATTACAACAGTTTTAAAGATAATCGTTGTTAAATCTAGTTGTTTTACAACGGTTTTTATGACAACCGTTGTTAAATCTAGCGTTATAAACCAGCTGTGAAAATATTAACCTATTACAACGTTGTATATGAATTCGTTATAAACTGGACATTGTTGTTTGCTCGTTTTGTAGTAGTGGCTATATGAATGGGAATTTTAAAGAATATCTCTGGGTACATTCAAAGCGGCTGAAGTAGAAGTCGAGACAATAAGAATAAAGTTAAATATTTAATCTGGTGTCGTGATATTGAAATGGTGGGTCTGTTTGAGGGGGTAAAGGAATATATTTTTCTCAAATTAATATCTTCTAAGGTTGGAGATGAAGCAAAAATCTCCTTTTGGAAAGCTAGGTTGGAGATGAAGCAAAAATCTCCTTTTGGAAAGCAAAAATCATGAATTGTATAGCAGATCAATTAATCAAGATGGGTAATTGGTGGACAATGGCTATTGGAGGGATGATTATTGGGTTTGGGAAGTGCATCTCAGAGGTGTTGTTAAAGGATAAGAGACAATGACCTTAGAAGATGAGGAGAATTTAAGGATAATTCTCAAAGAAACTCAATTAAGCAAGGGGAAGCAAGATTCATTTGTGTGGTGTGGTTGTGCAGGTAAGGCCTTTACTGTACATTCCTGCTATAATTTGATGATGAAGGTGGGGGAAATTCCAATTATGGATCCAAGAGCAGGGAAAAAATGCTAGATTTGATTTGGGAAGCCAATGTTCCTTCAAAGATTAAGGTTTTTTCTTGGAGATTCACCTTAGACAGACTGCCTACCCAGGTTCAACTCATAAAAAGAGCCATCATACCAAATTCTACAAATAACAAGTGCACCTTTTGCTCTGTTGAGGATGAAAGTTTGATCCATTTATTCTTTTCCTCTCATTTCTCTATTTCTGTCTGGCAGTTGGTATCATTTTGGATGGATTTATCATGCTATGTAGTTGAAGACCCATGCCATTTCTTTTTGCGAACTTATCATTCATTAAAGGGGAGAACTAGGAAACATATGGAATGCATTATTTGGCTAGATACTATTTGGTGTATATGGAGAATGAGTAATAATTGTATTTTGTTTTTTTTACAATAGGGTGCGTGATGTAGGTGAACTTATTTTTAATGTCCAACTAATCTTATGGTTGTGGTTAATAATTGAGGCTAAGAATTGTAAGGTGTATAGCTTTTATGATTAGTTTAATCACCATATTGACCATTTATAGTATATTGGTGTATGTAAGGGGTAAGAGTACCCCTTGTACTCAAACATTAATATATCTTGATTATTAAAAAAATATACAAATTACTTTATATAAACTTAAATTTTGATTTTCTATATTTAATCAACCGATTAACACTTTTTTTGATATGTTTAGTTTGAGTTTTTTTTAACATAGGAGAAATGATATTTTGGATTAAAGTTGTTTGTCAAATTAAAGGAATTCAAGAGAATGAAAGAGGTTAAAACATAATTTGTTATTTTCACAATTCACATTTTTAAAATTAAAATCTTAAATTGTTCTTATTAGAATATTGATTTTTTTTTTTACAAAATCCTTTTTTTTATGTTGGAATATTTTATCTTATGGTTTGCTTTTCCTCGTCAGTTTTAACTGTTAATTTTTTCCTTATTGTGCACTAACTTTATATTCATTTTTTTTATGTTATCTCTTGTTGCTACTCTTTTTTTTATGTTATTATTTTTATTATTATGACTAAACTTTTTTTTCATTTAAGTTATTTATTTAATTATTATTATTGTGTGTAATAACGCATTTGTCTTATAAATTTTGGGTTGTATTATATTTTTATGTATAAATATAATATATGAGTTATATATTATTTAAAATTTAATTTTATAAGTATTTTATAGAATTAATGTATCAAATCAACAAATAGTCCCTCAATCACAAGAACTTAGAAACGAAGAATTGATTTAGTTCATTCTTATCGAAATAATCTTAACTTAAACTATTAATACGAAACACTAGTTGAATTCACCTGATGAGACATTAGTTGAATCCCTTAGGCGCTAGATTAGCTGAGTCCCCCAAGCGATAAGATAGTTTGGTCCCTCAGACGAGTCCTGACGTATTTATAGTTGTCAAGACTATGAGTCATACGTCAGATGAAAAATCTTAAGAACATTTGTTGGAGTAAAAGCGTGTGAGACATTTAATGTCATCAATGACAACTTAACCTTGGGATACCCAATTGGACTTATTTTTCAGGCACATGTCAAAACATGTAGAACCTTTCACATCTAATTAAAAACCTTTGATTACCACTAGTTTTACCTATACGCTTATTCTACCTTCAACAACTTTCACATATCTTTGGGCTCAAGTTCATATACCCTACACATGAACAAGATTGGTATTCCTTAAATTGGATAAGATATGTACATTTGACAAAAAATTTATTTGTATTGATGTATTATTTTCAATTTGTATGTGCTATTGTTTATTGTTCACTTGTTGCGTTGAAGTTAGATCAAATATGTATATCCAACATGATTTTTAATGTTGTAACTTTGCTGAATTTTTGTTTGATATAATGATGTAAATATTTGGTATATGTGCTACTGTTTGTTGCTTATTATCGCATCGAAATCAGATTCAAGCATATTGCGTGTATTTGGTTTAGTTTGGTTTATCGACATTGTGTTAAGTACATTTTATTTCAATTGCAGTGAGCGCATTTTGCATTAGCAAGTTTCAACTAATAATCTCATGGTTTTCTTTTATTTACGTGCGAAATTGTGATTATGTTGTTGTCGGGTTTAACTCAAACTTGTACTCAGTTTTGGTAGTTCAGCAAAGCGTCAATTTACGTTTGATTTTCGCTACTTAGCATTTCATACGTTGCTTTTGTTATGATACAATTTGTTTCATTAGATTTATTTGCAACCATCGTGCTTCGCACTAGCAACTTGTTGTTCAATTTGTGGTAGCATGCAACATTTCAATTTTATTGCATTTAAATCGGATTGTAATTCTACGCTGGCACCTTTTCAATACATGTCCTTGGGTTACGTGAGCCAAATTTGTGTCCTCATATTACATTTAATTTAGCACGTACAAGATTACTTTTTGATTCATTTATAATGAATGCATGCTAGTTATAGTTGTTATATTCACATTGTTGTTGTATCATTTTGCTGCGTGTATGTGTTGAAGGTGCGAAAAACACAAGAAAATGGGGGGGGGGATTGGGTTTTAAAAAGCAAAAGATTTTTACCAACACAAAAACTCAACACAATCAAAAGATCAAAGAGAGAAAGACACAAGGATTTTTATCCTAGTTCGCTTAAAATTAAAGCTACTACAGTCCACCTGCCAAGGTGATTTTGCTTTATACCCAAGGACTTAATCCACTATAACCAAACTGATTACAAAATCACAAAGAACAACTTTCTTTGTCTTCTCAATTATTCGACTATAACTTAGTCTCCTTAAGGAATCACAAACAAAATAATTTGAACAAATAGTAGCCATCAACAATCACAAACCTGTAATAGTTAACACATAAACTTTTTTTCTGTGAAGGGCTAAATAAAACTAGATGGAGAAGCTCGAGTGGTTCTGATGTCAAAAAACCTTTTTCAATTTAAATGACACTCTCTTTTGCTTTCCCATTTGGAAAGTATCACATAACTTATCTTTTGAAATTTTTATTTTAGGAAGATCAATCACTAGATTTTTGGATGCTATTTTTCAACAAGTCAAAATGCACGTGACTTAAGAGTTTATGCAATAACCAATAATCTTCACCCTTGACCACTAAACACTTATTTGCATGCATTGGAACGTCATCTAGATCAAGCATATAGACATTATCAATCCAAGAACCCTTAAACACAAGGTACTTACTTGCCTTATGCTCAATTAAACAACTAAGAGTATCAAAAACCACAAACTACCCTTTGTTGCATAATTGGCTAATGCTAATTAAGTTGTGTTTAAGCCCTTTAACTAAAAGCACATTTAAAATGGTAATTGTGGAGGTATTTCCACAATACCTTCACCTAGAATTTTACCTTTCGTATTGTCTTGGTACATGACATGACCACTTTCCTTCTATACAATCTTTATGAACTTAGAAGTATCTCCCATCACATGTCTTAAATATTCGCTATCTAGAAACCATAATCTTTTCACGGATACAAGACTTTCATCTGACAAACAAATAGTTAATTTAGGTCCCCCAACTAATGGGTCCTTTAGGGTTAGTTTAGGTGCACTTATGAATCTATTTCATTTTAGCATTAGGAACTAATGTTCCTAACATGACAAAGAGGCCTAATCTGACCCTTATCACCACAATAATGACAAATAGCTTTAGATGAAATGATGTTTCTATTTAACCAGTGACATGAGGGGTTTTCTTGAAAATCGTCCCTCTATCACTTGAAGAAATATAACTAGTACAAGATAATGAAGTAGCATCAATTATTTGTCTTTTAAGAGTTTCAATTTAATGTTTTAAAGATGAACGAGTAACACATTCTACTTTTTCTATCCTTTCAACTAAATTATCTTAAACATTATAATGCTAGTCAACTCTATAGATGTATGTGTTTCCTTAAGAGATTCTAAATCACGATTAAGATGATTTATATCATCTTCAAGTTTTAAAATCATTTATTTTTGAGAGAATTTTTCATAAACTCATTTATTGAATTAACATACATGTCATCAAATGCTTTCAACGATTCACTATATGAATATTCATCATCTAGTTCAGAAGTATATACCTTTGAAGTTTCACCTTTATTACGTGCCATCAAACATAAGTTGGTACACTCATCATCTGAACTTGGACAAGAACCAGAGGAGGATTTTTCATCCTTTTCTTCCCACGTGAAATAAGCTCAATGACTTTTGGAACTTTTTCCTTTCGTCTTGTACAATTCCTTATCTTTCTCTTTATGGTTTTTGGTTGGACAAGTAGTTCTACAATGTTCCAGTTTTCTGCACTCATAACATGTGATATCATCATCTTTTTTTCTTGTGTTCTTTCTTAGTCGGGTGGATATTTCTAAAATTTACTAGTCATTTGTCGGTATGCTTAAGCTAGTTTCTCTTTAAGTATCTATTGTAACGTCTGGAGAATAAACCCATATTATCTTCTTTAGAAGCTTCTTCTTTAGAGTCATCACTTTCTTCTTTTAACTTTTTCCCTTTATATAATGAAGCTTACAAAGAAAGATCTTGTTTCTCTTCTTTACCTTTCTCTTTCTTTTTTCGACTTTACTTCGCCATCTGATAGTCGTTTCATCTCATTTTCATACTCGGATAAATTTCCAAACTGTTTTCAAATATCCAAAGTACTAAGATCATTAGATTCTTTTATAACGGTAACCTTTGATTACCACTCTTGCATATATATCTTAATATTTTGTTAGTACAATCTTTGTTAGAAAACATTTTACCCAAGTTTCTTAGCTTGTTGATTAAGTGGAGAAATCTAGTTTGCGTGGATTTCATAGATTCTCCGGGTTCCATAGAAATAATTCAAACTCCTCTATAAACATATTGATTTTAGAATCCTTGTCCATATGGACCGTGGGTACCCCCTTTAGGCCTGCATAGCTATACATTTTATAAAAATTATATTAATACTTATATTGTTTTACTCCAAAATAACACATTAATTTTTCTCATCTCACTACTACAGAAAACCCATTTAACAACGGTTGGAAACTATTTATAATAACGCAGATCAAGGCGTTGTTATGCAGAGTGTTGTTGTAAGTACGCTACTTAAAATGACGGACCTGGGACCGTTGTTGTATTCTGGAAAGCGCGCATTTTATTACAACAGTTAAGTGTAACAACTGTTGTAATATATATTGAATATCACAATGGTTATCAGTTTCAACCGTTGTGAAACATACTCTTAGTTTATTATATACAAATGTATATTTCTTGTTTTACCATACACTTAATTAAATAAATACAACCATTAAATTGGTAAGGAAATATATAATATGTAAATTAAATTATTCTTGAAAACCAAGTTAAACTCACCACTGTTTTCCGAATTACATGCATCTCATTGTGAACATTTTATGTTCTTTCAGACAAATATGGTTCAATGATCGGTTTCCTTCAATCCATTGATATCTAATATAATAGTTTACCTCATCATCGCCAAAAATCATTGTGGTTTTATCAACATTACAATCATGATCATAATTTTTGTGAATCGGATACCTTAAAAACAATGTATAATTGCTTGATCAGTCAAGAAACCCACAAGGGTTAGGGTTTAGGGTAACCAAAGATAACAACAAAGATTGGTTATAAATTGTTATTCTTTCATTTCTCTTAAAACAAGATTACAAGTATACACGAATAACAAATAACCTCTCTCACTTTTGAATTAGGTTTTTATCTTCCTATTTTCCCTTATTCAAAAGATGAGAGACTAGTATGCTATTTATAATAAAACTAACACACTAACCTAATGGGCTTTTTAACAATTACCCATTACAAGCTAACTTAAACAACTGGATCCATAACACAAGGCCCAATTAAACAACAACATGTGAGCGGACTTCGACGACATGCTAACCCTATAATTTGTTCCAATATCTCACCAATCTCCACCTTGGAACAAACTCGATAACAATAAAAAACAAACTAGATTTCTTCATGCAGCTTTATCAACTGCATACAGTGGAAAAACATGCAACTGGGCAACGTCTTGGTGATCATATCAGCAGTATTATGATCTTTCGAAACCTTTAGCATTTGGACTTCTCCATGCTCGATTACCCTTCTGACGAAATGCATCCTCATATCAATGTGATTGGTTCGCTCATGATAGGCTGATTTCTTCAACATGTGTATTGCATTTTGACTATCACATTTAACAGTGATACCTCGACCTTGAAGTTTCAACTCCTTTGCAAAAACTTCGAGCCACAATGCTTCCTTTACAGCTTCAGTTAGGGTGATATATTCCGCTTCAGTGGTTGATAAGGCAACAACCTTCTGAAGTGTTTCTTTCCAACTAATTGTTGTGCCAAACATAGTGAAAACATATCCAGGAATAGATTTTATGGAATCCATACAACCTGCATAATTAGAGTCGACATATCCTTCGATTGTTGTTTTACTATCTTCACCCAAGGCTCCACCATAAATTAGGACTCTACTCAGAGACCCATTTATGTACCTTAGAATCCACTTCAATGCTTGACAGTGAGCCTTTCCAGGATTTTCCATGTACCTGCTTACAAGACTTATTGCATATGCTATGTCAGGTCTAATACAGACCATAGAATACATCAAAGAACCTACTATATTAGCATATTGAATGCTATCTATATAAGTTCTTTCGACATCAGTACTGGGACACTGATCTAAACTCAACTTGAATTGAGGGTTTGTCGGAGTCACAACAGGCTTTGAATTCAACATACCAAACTTGTTGAGAATCTTCTTCAGGTATGCCTATTGAGATAAGCATAATCTCGACTGGTTTCTATCTCTTCGAATGTCAATCCCAAGAATCCTGGACCCAGCTCCCAGATCTTTCATATCAAACTCCTTACTGAGTTCAGCCTTCACCCTCATTACATCTTTGATATTATTGTTTACTATTAGAATATCATCCACATAAAGAAACAAAATAACAAACACAATGGTTGAACTGACTTCTGATGAAACTTATGCGTGCCATGAACTTGTCAAATCTCCTATTCCATTGTCGAGGAGATTGTTTTAGCCTATATAAAGATCTCTTCAGTTTACACACATACTCTTATTTTCCCTCTTAGACATACCCTTCAGGTTGCCTCATCAGGATTGTTTCATCAAGATCACCATACAAGAACATTGTCTTCACATTCATCTGTTCCAGTTCAAGTTCGAAATGTGCCACCACGACAAGCAACATTCGAATTTACATGTGCTTCACAACAGGAGAAAACACATCATTGAAGTCGACACCTTCTTTCTGAGTGAAACCCCTTGCAATCAATCATGCATTGTATCTCTTCGACGCCACTCGTTTGATTCCTTCCTTAACTTTGAAAATCCATTTATAGTTGACTAACCTGGCTCTAGCAGGTTTCTTGATCAGTTCCAAGTATTGTTATCATGAAGAGATTTTATCTCATCATCCATGGCCTTCAGCTATTCATTCTTATTTCGACTCCTCATAAATTCCTTATAGTCTATAGGTTCTTCGTCTAGAACCTCACTTGCAGAGATTAAGGTATAAGCTATAAGATCTGCATAACCAAGTTTCTGAGGTGGCTTGATGACTCTTCTCGACCTGTCTCTTGCCAGCAGGTAGTCATTACCAGTCTCCTCATCTTCAACAGCAGTTTCTACTTCGTCTTCGACTTTATTTGGGTCATGCAATTCAGCATCACTATGCTCCACCTCAATAGGAATTTCTCTCTGTTCCAGCTCTTCGACAACATCATTAGTTTTCTTGAAAGCCATCTTAGCTTCATTGAAAACTATATCTCGACTGGTGATACACTTCATGTGACCTGGATCTAGGCACCATAGCCTATAAGCTTTTACTCCTTTAGGGTATCCCCTGAACATGCATTTCAGAGTTCTAGGTTCGAACTTGTCTTGCTTAATGTGGGCATAGGCTACACAACCAAATACTCTCAATTTGTCGATATCTAATGGATGTCCCGACCAAACTTCTTCAGGTGTCTTCATATCTAATGTAGTCGAAGGACATCTGTTTATCAGATATGTTATTGTCGAAACAACCTCAGCCCAAAACACCTTCTTTAATTCAACACTAACCAACATGCATCTAACCCTTTCGAGGATTGTTCGATTGAATCTCTCAGTTAGACCATTTTGCTAATGAGTACTTGCTATAGTCTTATGCCTTGTAATCCTAGACTCGACACAATAACTGTTGAAAGCTTCGTTGTAGAATTTAAGGCTATTATCAATTCTCAACCTCTTGACCTTTCTGCCAGTTTGAGTTTTGATCAAAACCTTCCAACTCTTGAAATTCTCAAAATTTCATCATTCGTCTTCTGAATGAATACCCATAACTTTCTGGAATAATCATCAATTATGGATAGAAAATACCTTACACATTGAATGTGAAGGATTCCTTGTAGGCCCCCAAAGATCAGCATGGATGTAATTAGGGGATCCATGTGAACTTTGTTTATCTTTGTTAAACTTCATCCTATCGGATTTACCAAATACACAAGGTTCACAAAACTCTAACTTCTCGACTTTTTCACCACCTAGCAGATTCTATTTCCCCAGTTCGACTAGGCCTCTCTAGCTGACATAGCCCAATATTATGTGCTATAATTTTGTCTTCGACAATAGTTTCGTGGATGTAACATTTGTCAAACCACTTACAACTTCAGCCTCAAGGGTATACAAGCCTTGTTTCTTCACGTCTCTCAAGACTCCCTTCGACCCCTTCATGACTCTTAGGATACTTTTCTCTCCTTGAAAAACATATCCCTTCTTGTCGAATTCACCAAGAGAAATCAAATTTCCCTTCAAGTCAGGTACATACCAAACTTCAGTCAATAGCCATATTCATCATGGAGCTTGAATCTCATAGATCCAATACCTGCAATTTTGCAAGCTTTGTTGTTTCCCAGCACCACTAATCCACCATCTTTATCACATAATTCCTCAAACAAATCTTTGTTTGGAGTCATGTGACAAGTACAACCTGAATCCATAATCCACTCTTTTTTTGAGTCACTACTTGAAACCACAAGAACATCAGATGATTTGAAATCATCTTGAACAATGGCCACGTTGCCATTATCCTTACCTCTATGATCTTTCAGGCGTTCAGGGAACACCATTCGAATGTGACCTTCCTTCTTACAATGATAGCATCGAACACCAGATGCTTCACCACCATAAGACTTCTGTTGACTTTTACTCTTCTTCTTGTCGAACTTACCATCCTTTCGCAAGAATTTCACCTTAACGGCCAAACCTTCACCAACCGTCGAAGTTTTATGCTCCTTTTGTTCATTCAAGTCCTTAGAGTACAAGGCAGATTGAACATCTTCAAAGGTCATGGACTCTCTTCCATACAAGAGGGTTTCTTTGAAGTGAGCATGTGTTATGGGAAAAGTGCATAATAGCAACAATGCTTGATCTTCATCATCGATCTTCACATTAATATTTTCAAGATCAAGAATAAGCTTGTTGGACATATCCAACTGCTCAGCCAACGCTTTGTCTTCACTCATCTTGAATGAATACAAGGTTTTCTTCAGGTAGAGTCGATTCACCAATGATTTGGTCATGTACAAACCTTCAAGTTTGAACCATAAACCTTACGCCGTCGTCTCCTTTAATACCTGTCGAAGAACCTTATCACCAAGGCTCAACGATATTGTGTTGTGTGCTTTTTCAATCATAGTCGTCTTTTCAGTTGCCGTCAATGTAACATTCATGGTCGTCTCTCCCTTCAATGCTTTCAAACAACTCTGCTGAACAAGTAGGGCTTTCATCTTCAAGAGCCACAAACCGAAGTCGTTCACACAGGTGAACTTTTCAATCTCATACTTTGTTGAAGACATCTTCTCCATGCTCATCGCACCAATTTGTTGTGAATTAGATACCTTAAAAATAAAGTATAATCGGTTCCTTGATCAATCAAAAAACCCACAAGGGTTGAGGTTTAGACCAAAAATAACAACAAGGATTGGTTATAAACTGTTATTCTTTCCTTTCTCTTCAAACAAGATTACAAGTATACAAGAATAACACATAACTTCTCTCACTTTTGAATTAAGGTTTTATCTTCCTATTTTCCCTTATGTAAAAGATGAGAGACTAATATGCTATTTATAATAAAACTAACACACTAACCTAATGGGCTTTTTAACAATTATCCATTACAAGCTAACTTAAACAATTGGGTCCATAACACAAGGCCCAATTAAACAACAACATTTGAGCAGACTTCGACGAGATGCTAACCCTAGAATTTGTTCCAATATCTCACAATAACAATCACCATGATTAGTGACGACGATGATGTATAGTAGAATTGTAGATATCAATGAAATGAAGAAAACAAATCATTGAACCATATATATATATATATATATATATATATGTGTGTGTGTGTGTGTGTGTGTGTGTGTGTTAAAGAACATAAAATGTACAGAATGAGATGCAAGCTATTCGGAAAAAATTAATTATTATAGGTTAATTTTAAAATACATCTTATGTGTGTGTGTGTGTAGCTTATCAACTTATACAAGCTTGCTACCGCCATCATCATCACCATGTATCATCTTTACTATACAACTTCAGATATTTCAAACAAGGAAATTAGTTAGTATTCAAAACAAAACCAACAAAAGTTGAAACAAACCTTAAGAATTGAGATTGTAACCTAAGTTGAAACAACATGAAGCAAACGAGATAATGAGAACTATCTAACGAGAAGATTGAAGTAGAAGAATATCTTATTTTCCATAGCTACACAAATAATATGTATATTACACTTGCATCATCACCATGTTCATCTAGTTTGTGAAGCAATGAAAAAGAAATATAAGAAGGAAGAAGCTTAAATAAAAGCTTCATACTTCTTATATTTCTTTTCATTGTTTCTAAAACTAGACAAAATTTGCTGCCTAAGATGAAAGAAGAATAATAATAAAAAACTTGCAACAAAAGAGATAATGAGGAATATCTTAATGGGAAATATGTAAATACATTAATGGAAGAAGAAGAATACCTTAATGTATGAAGCACAAGAGAAACAATGGGTGTTAGGATTTCACTGTGAATGAAACGGTGACAATGGGTCACTTAATTCGCTTATATGGGTAAATATTTTACAACAGTTATCGAAAACAACCGTAATGATATATATATATTTATTATAAATATATCACAACAGTTAAATATTAGAACTGTTGTGATACCCATTTTATATGGTACAAGGTTCAATTCCTGGTGACAATTTTTTTTATCAATTTTACATAATATATCACAACAGTTATAATAACAAACCATTGTAATATTACAACATTTTCTCTTCCCAGAAGTGAGAAACGCACATCCCAATTATAATAATGATTTATGATTTTCTCCATTTTTCAAAAATATCGTTCAAGAATATCAATCATTACAATTTATCATCATTGCAAGCACTTAAATATCATACTTTTCATCTTCAACCTCATCTATAAATAGATGATTATACATTTCTTAATTATACATTATTCATAAAAATGAGTTCAACAAATGACAATGCTAGCATAAACATCATAAACGAGGTCGCAAATGAACAACGTTAGCGGCAAGATAGGGAAGGCACGCCATATGGATCCCTAGTTGTCAGGGATAAGACCTTAAAGGTGAGAATGGCCAAGAAGAAGAAGAAGAAGAAGAAGAAGAAGAAGCCGAAGAAGAAGAAAAAGAAGCAGA
Source organism: Lathyrus aphaca (assembly GCA_963966055.1). Lineage (NCBI taxonomy): Eukaryota > Viridiplantae > Streptophyta > Magnoliopsida > Fabales > Fabaceae > Lathyrus > Lathyrus aphaca. Next base: position 67,451,630 of record OZ014525.1, on the reverse strand, counting down.
TGAGAACTTTTTTTATAATTCTGATGAGGGAAGTGAGGAGATTGTCCCTGATTGGGAAGATGCTTTTGTTGCAATGGGCTTGGACATTTAATAATATATGTAATATATGATTATCAATATACTCTTCTTTTCTGAAATTATAATGAAGTTTTATTTATATATATATATATATATATATATATATATATATATATATATATATATATATATATATATATATATATATATATATATACTTGCCTCTTATACTTTTTAAAAAAAATTAATTTTAGAGGTTAACACTAAAAAATGAGTTAATATTGTGTTTTGAGGTTAAAGTCCCCGTAACACTAAAAAATGAAATAAAATATATGTTTAAATTTTTAACAAATTGAAAATAATGTAGTTACTGGAAATCGATGTTTGTCACATCATGTATTACAATGGTTTTAAAGTCAACCGTTGTTAAATATGACTTTATTACAACGGTTTTCAATTTAACCGTCATTAAATCTGGCGTTATAAATAAGTTGTCAAAATTTTAACATATTATAACGGTGTATAAGAATTCATTGTAAACCTGGCGTTGTTGTTTACGCGTTTTGCAGTAGTGTCTCACTAAATTTTATCTATGTTCTATTTAATCTTTCTCTTTTAAATTTTATACATTAATATAATCAACATTCTATCCTCATATTCTATTGGTTTCTCTTATGTTAAATATTCGAGTATTATTTTATACAATTTAGACATGTGTTATATTTAAAAACACATTATAGTATTTATAAAAGATAATATAGTGTTGAAAAATTTATTATGTTTAAAATAATATAATTTTTTTATCTCATTTATAATAGATACTATGGGTTTTTATTTTTATTAGAAAAAAAAACATGTTTAGGGTTGGGTAGTCTGAAGCCCATCTAGGGCCATCTTCAGGTAGTAATTTTTGATCCCGTATTAGAATATGACTTTTTGTCCCAACCTTAAAAAGCCCAAGGCCCACCAAGGCCGGCCCATTTATCATCGGGTATTCCATTTTGACAACTATACTACCAAAGAAATATGGAGAGAAGAACCTCCTTATGTTCACTGAAATTTGTTAGTACCAATGACAACGACCTTAATCTTGCAAGCTACTTGAAAATCTCAACAAAATCTTCAAGAACGATTAGTTTCAAGACCGCGTCTCCCCCAATCAATTACAAATCCCTCATGACTAAGATATGAAATTAAACTTGAGGTTGAAGATCCAAGAATTTCATTGCAAGTGTGTTAAACTTTCAAAAATAGAGGGTATTGGTTTCACAAAAAATCACAGTGTTAATTATGAGATTCGCTCATGAAAAATGATGACAAAAAGATTTTATATGTGCTTGAGATTGAGAACACAAGTGAATGGAAAAATTTAGTTAGATTTGAATCAAGAGCGTTTCATGATTTAAGTTAAATGAGAAAGTGAAATGGAGTAAGAAGAAAAAGTGATTTTTACCCATTTCTCATTTGATTAGAATCAAGTGTATTGTGTGATTAGAATCAGAAAGTCTATAATTTGAATCAAGTGAAAAATATTATTCAAATCAATTCAAATAGAGCCATATGAGAAATAAGGAAGAAAAAAAACTTGTCTGATTTGAATCAGGTGTAAAGTTTGATTCAAATCAAATTTACCAGAGGTTACCCAAATCAGTTTGATTCGAATCAAGTGCAACATGTGATTTAAATCACAAAGTTGTCTGATTCAATTAAGTTAAGACTCTGGTTCGAGTCAGAGAGTTTGAAGAACTTTGGATTTGCCTATGTTCATTTTGATTTGAGCCAGGATATGTAATTTATTCAAATAAAGTACACAAAATCTAAATATTCATGATTTTCAAAATACTTTGAGATTTTCTTTCCGCCTAACTTAAACCAATAACGCATATAGTTCTTATTCCATTGATGCATGTAATTCACTAAAAGTATCATGATCAGTTTCAAGCATAACTGTTGGTTTATGCATGCTAAAAAAGAATAGTTTCAAAAACTTGATTCATAGAGGATGCACAATTATGAAGGAGACTCAATAAAATAAAGTAAATGAAAGTGATAAGTCAAGCAACAAAATCACTGTATTAGGGTGTTACCCTTGAATGTGTTAGGGACATGCAACTACAACCATGACTTCCCTCATTTTTGCAGAAAACATGATGTTTGAGATTTTTGAGAAATGTTAAATTTTATATTAAAGGTTGCTGGGGTTGTTTGAAAATATACATGTAGAAGAAGTCCCACATTGCTTGGTTTTGTGAATGAAAAGAGAGTTCAAGGCTATATATATGATACATGTTCTTTCAAGTCCCACATTGCTTAGTTTTGTGAAGGAAGGGAGAGTACAAGGCTATATATAGGATTCAAGTTCTTTATTCCAAGATGCACCAGTCAAAAACACTTTAAGCTTATATTTGAATTTCTTTATTCTCTTATGCTCTTGTATTAAAGTTTTGTGAGATGTAGTTAAATATTTTTTGAAGGGTGTGAGTGTATTCGGGTCCGATTTTAGAGTTTCCACGTTAATCTCTTATGTTGTTGTTGTGTTCATCTTTTTTCTCTATGCTTTGCTATTTTCCAACAACTGGTATCAAAGATTTTGGTTCGATCCGGGGATAAATGGTCTTAGTATGCTCTGTGGTTACAATTTTGTCTGATCTTCCACATTAGAAAAGAAGGGTAGTATTGTGAAAGAGTTGTTGAGTTGCAGTAAAAAATTCCACTATGCAGTTTGGGCTAGAGAAAATTGATGGAAGATTTTTTTTGTCTTGTAGAAAGTTCAAGTCAAATATGTGTTAATACAATCAAAATTACACAAGGTCCAAGATTATATCGGTGGTTGAAGAGCTTCTCGCCAATAAGGAAGTTGAACCATAATGTTTCAACCTGGCTTTCGACATGTGAAAATTCTTGATGTGGTTTAGCTTCAAGTGAAGTATACTCTTCTTTAGATGGAGTATGATAGTGTTTTAAAACTATGATTTTCGATGAAGACAATGTGAAATTTTTGAAGTGATTTAGCATCAAATGAAATTTATATTTCATGATAAAATATATGATTGTCGGTGATGAGAATGTGAAATTCTTGAAGTGGTTTATCTTTAAATGAAATATATTCTTCATGAGAGAATATGATAGTTTTTAAAACTATCATTGTCAGCGAAGACATTGTGAAAATTCTTGGAGTGGTGTAGCTTCAAGTGACTATACTCTTTATGGTGGAGTATGATTGTCGATGAAGAAAATGAAAGTTTAAGTATTATTTTCAATCAAGGTGGAGATTGTTGGGGTTGATTGAAAATATACATGTTGATACTTTTTATGGTGGAGTATGAATTTTGGTGAAGATAATGAAAGCTCTTATGTATTATTTTCAATCAATATGTGGAGATTGTTGGTGTTTTTTGAAAATATACATGTTGGAGATGTTAGATCTTGTGTTGCGGATCTGCTGCAAAACTTGAATATGTAGAAGATGTTATGATGAAAGATGCACAAAATAAATTCCAAAACGTGTGTTTACACTAAGCTTTAGGTTCGATTCGCCCCCACCAATTTAGACAAATTGGATGCAAATGGGTTAACCGGCGAATCCCTTTCAGGATACTTTGGAAACCTTAACATGAATCGCATATTCACATTAAGCATATCGATCAACAATATTTTACAGAATAAAGTTCTCTCATTTATTCTTGTGCACTAGAAAAATAAAAGAATGACTTAGATATAATTTTTGACACCTGAAATAAGTGATTTTTATGTATTTTTTATTCCTAACAAGTATCTCTATTTATAGAAAAAACTTGTACCAATTGGTGAGGAGAAAACATTTTCATGAAAAATTGTGTTAGTGTAGTAGTGACACCTTTTGACCACACACCCAATCACTATAAGGTCTCTTATTTGATTCCAAGTAGTTGCAACTTTTGGCCATATTTGTTAATGATAATTTAACAAATAATTCATCAAATTAATTAAATCATTAATATTTATCAATTTAATATTTTAGAAATTTATTCAACAATCCCCCACCATTTTCAAAATATATCTAAATCCATTATTCAGGAAATTCCATGGTTTCAGATAAAGGTATCTTACAATTTGAACCATTACTTAGTAAGTTAAGTTTTCACTCATCCCCGAATAGATTGGTAGACAAGCTTTGAACCAATTATTGATTAGAACAAGCGTGCATAACTCACACATGAAATCTCGCTACCGTTGATCGAATTATTAATATGACACATTTAATAAGGCCTTGTGTCGCATATCCTTTTCGTTAAGAGTCAGACCATTGAACTCTATGAAGCGGCACCATTTCATTCTCATATAGGTAGACTATATCAGAAATGCATCCATAATTATGCATTCCAACAAAAATATGTTATACGTCTATTAAGAGAAAAACCTCACCCTACCACATTTTTCTTATGGTCCACGTACTTTGTAATACCCTGTATTTAATTAAACGCTCTGGATAATATTAATTAAAATTAATTAGTATTATATAACTCAGAGGCTTTATTAAATATTCAACTCAGAGATATTTTTCTGGATGTTCTCAAATTGGACCCGTTAGAATACTGACTATTGTATATCAGTATAATATACATTGTTTGATTTTAAAAGAAAGAAATAAGGATTTATAAGAAGGAAGAGAAAGAAATTTGGTAAGATAAAGAAAAGAGAAATAAGGAAAAAGGGAGAAGAGAAGAAGAGGAAGAAAACCCTAAGAGAGGAAATGCTTGGATCATCGTCATTCCTTCACCAAATCTTCATCTTCACCAAACTCCTCTTCATTGGCAAGGTGGGTTCATAATTAGAAACTTTTCTTTTGAGTTTGGTTGAGTTTATAGTTTTTAGGGTTTTGTAGAAAATCTTAGAAATTGATAGATTAACGGTTAAAACTCAATAAAATCAAGGTATGTTAGTTAATATACGAGTATAATCATGTTTAGTGGATGATTCCTCTGTTGGGTGGGGCTTTTGGCGAGTTTTGGACCCTTGGAGAAGTCCCTTTCGTGACTGGTTTTCTGCAGTTTTCGCAGAGCTTGCTTGGCGAGCGTAGCTCGCTTAAAGAGCAGGTCATTTCCTGGAAAGGTCAGAATGCAGGGAATTGCTCGCTTAGCGAGCATACCCCCTCACTTGGCGAGACCTGGAAGTTGATGTTTTGTGTTTTAATTCATAACTTGTGATTCGAGTATCCGTTTTTAGCGTTCCACCTATCGTTTTGAAGCTAATAATATATTCTATCTTTTGAGACCGAGAAATATTATTTTGAGCCAACTTTTACCCGACTTTTCCGATTAACCAAATTTGTAAATAAGGAATTGTGGTAGTAGTCTAGCCGTGGACACGCGTTAATCGTGAGGATAATTGAGAGTAGAGCCAATGAGAATATCGTGAGAATTGTTTAATAGCGATAATTGAAACTAAAATGTTGAAATTATATGTTCGAATAACTATAATTAAAAGTATAAAGAATGGAGAAAGAGTGAGGAAACCTTACCTTAAAACCAATAGTATGACCTAGTATTGTGACTAGGAATTGAGATGGTATAACTTGTGAGGTAAGTATGATTACCCTAGGTTGATACGAAATATTCTAGAGAATTGACAATACTTAGAAGTCGATACCCGAATAGTATCCCCGTGCTAAGTAGTTGTGAGAGGATGGAGGAATTGTTCCCATCACGTTATAATCCTAATTTAGTTATGCTTTGCTCGTGTCAAGATCTCACGAGGTGGGACGGCCGGGGAAACATAACTAATCCGTGGATTCGAAACCCTTAATGGAATAACCATGACCCGTGTTTGCTTGTCATTGGGGAGTATGACTGGGCGAGGAAAGTTATCCATTGGGAAGAGTAACTGTGACCCATGTTTGCTTGTCATCTGGGAGTATGACTGAGCGGGGAAAGTTACTTCGTGGTAGGTAACCGTGACCCGTGTTTGCTTGTCATCTGGGAATATGACTGGGCGGGGAAAGTTACCTAGCCTTTAGGTGTCGTGACCCGTGCTTGTTTGTCATCTGGGAGTATGACTGGGCAGGGAAATCACCTTTGGTAGATAATGAGTGACCCGTGCTTGCTTGCCGCCAGGGAGTGTGACTGGGCGGGGAAAGTTATCTACACGTTAAAGATTGAGTGACCCGTACTTGATTGCCATCGGGGAGTATGGCTGGGCGGGGAAAGATGCCTTAAAGCACTTTGTGCTCCGTTGTTTCTTTGTTGTCTCTAGTTGTTGCGTGAACTCGAGGTCTAGGTTTTTCCGACTTGAGTGATGTTTAGATTGAACCCTTAGAGCCGAGAGAACTGTAAGATGGGGAACCCACTGAGATGTTGCTATCTCACCCCACTATTGTTGTTGCTTTTCAGTTTTCTTTTACAGGTTTGATTTACAAGTGGATCTATGTTCGGGATGTTTAAGTGAATCATAGTTTTAGTCTTCCGCTGTGTATTTCTCTATCTTGTACAATAATGGATATTGTATTGATCTTAGCTTTTATTTTAGTATGATTTCCATGTCTTGTACCATAGTTTGTATTGTTTTTAGAATTGGTCAAGAATGTGAATTATACTAGTAAGTATTTATGATGGTGTCAGTGCCAAAATAACACTTGTATGATATTATTCTAGATATATATTATATGGACGTTACATACTTTTACCCCTTGGGATGTATCTATCATTTAATTTAGTACTTCAATCACTCTAATAATGTATTTTCTTCATTGAACTCAATACTCAATGTTAATCAAGTGTGAGTTGAGTTTCCACTATCGATGATTAATTAGATATGAACTTGTTCAACATCCCTAATGATTTCTTCATTGTATTCAATTATATCCAAAGACATCATATCTTTGTCAATCCTTTCGTCAAAGAATTACAAGATTTTTCCAAACTTTAATAAATTTCGAATATTCAATTTTCCAACTAATCATGTATATGATTACTTTATGTACTCTTGATAGTATTTACCATCTATCATCAAATCATGACACTTTTGTCATATTAGTACAATTATTGTATACATCCTATATTATATATTCTTGATAGTTTCGATAAATTATCATCATGACACTTTTGTCATTCATTTTGTCATAAACACTTATTTTATGTCATTCTTTATTTGCTAACCTTTTTAATTTGAAGTTTTACTTCCACGTAAATATATCCAAAATATATTTAATGCATTTTATAACAATTGACAACCATGGTCATACAAACTTGTCATGACTAACTTTTATTTCATGAAGTGGGTTCAAACATGTAATTCATAAACTCCATATAAATACAACACCATAGAACAATTAATTCACTTAATTAATATTTTCTATAATCTTTCTCCATAAATATTTGTCAACTTATGATCATCTAAAATGACCCAAATTACTTTTAATATCAAGATGAACAAGAAATAATATTTTCATATTATGATATACATATAATTTTAAATATAACAATACATGCAAAAATAAAATTATACAATTTAACCATGTCCATGATATTTTCAAAATTTTATTTTTACATCATTTTATGTTACCAATACATGCACCATATATTCAAATTCATGACTTTTTTTTCTCACCAAATCATTTTATCCAAAATTAATGCATTATTAATTAAAACAAATTACTTGCACTAAGGAAAAATTTTAAACATACATTTTACATTCAAGTTTATACCAAAAACTAAACACATTCATCATTTTTTCATTTCACATATTTGAATAGTTTATAAATCATGCATGTATAAATTTAATATCACATGTTAAACTTAACATTAATACACATTATTTTCATCATATAATATTATACATGGATTTAAAACATTATACGAATATGTATTAATTTAATAGAATTATTATGTATCTTTCACCATGGTTATGAATAAGAAAGCATGAATCTATTTCTCCATCAAAGTTGCAACCATAAATTAATCACAAAAAAACATAAATCGAACCTAAAAATTGTTAGATCTTGTGTTACGGACCTGCTGCAAAACTTGAATATGAAGAATATGTTATGATGAAAGATAAATAAAATAAATTTCAAAGCATGTGTTTACACTAAGCTTTAGGTTCGATATGTCTCCACCAATTTAGACAAATTGGATGCAAATGAGTTAACCGGCGAATCCATTTTAGGATACTTTGGAAACCTTAACATGAATCGCATATTCACATTAAACATATCGACCAACAACATTTTATAGAATAAAGTTCTCTCATTTATTCTTGTGCACTAGAAAAATAAAAGAATGACTTATATATAATTTTTGACACTTGAAATAAGTCATTTTTGTGTATTTTTTATTTCTAACAAGTATCTCTATTTATAGAAAAAACTTGTACCAATTGGTGAGGAGAAAACTTTTTCATGAAAAATTGTGTTAGTGTACTAGTGACACCTTTTTGACCACACACTCAATCACCATAAGGTCTCTTATTTGATTCCAAATAGTTACAACTTTTGACCATATTTGTTAATGATAATTTAACAAATTATTCATCAAATTAATTAAATCATTAATATTTATCAATTTAATATTTTGGAAATTTATCCAACATAAGAAGTCCACATTGTTTGGTTTTGTGAAAAAAGATAGAGTTCAAGTCTCACGTCGTTTAATTTTGTGAAGGAAAAGAGAATCAAATGCTATATATATAATTCAAGTTCTTCATTCTATGATACATCCGTCAAAAGCACTTTAAATTTGTATTTGACTTTCTTTATTCTCTTATGCTCTTGTATTAGAGTTTCGTGAGATATAGTTAAATATTTGTTTTGGAGGGTGTGGATGAGAATCCTCTAATTTTCTTAAATAAATTCATATTGTTTCAAATAAAAGAGGAGTCCGCTAATTCAGTTAAAAATGACAGTTAATACTTCAAATGACCCTCAAATTTATTTGAGTGCTTTTAATAAATAAAAAATGTTTATAACGTAATAGTTTAGTATATAACTTAAAATGAGTGGTAGTTTAATATATAATAAAAAGGAAAGTGTTATATTGGTGCAAAAATCTCAAAAGCTACTTTAAGAGTCAACATATCTCTACTTTTATATAGTACTACAAATAAACAGTTCAACAGATTTTGTCAGTAACTTTTAACTGACCGTAAAATTAGTCTTAGAGTCAACATATCTCAAATTTTAATTCAACTGCTTTTGTCTTCAAGTATTTGGATTTTCTCACGATATAATCTTGATGGTACATCGTCGTCCCCCATTTAAGTATCCTATGCTCACTCCACACACATTCACAATCCCATGTGCATATAAAATTATAGTAATCATTTTTGGAATGTACAGAAGCTATTTGATTTGTGGTTATAGGGCCCAGTAAAGAAATGAAAGGTGGTACGATAATAAAATAAAAGTTTTAAAATTTTTGTTGTTATTATCAGTTGACACCAACTGGTTTATTTGGGATGACTTTAGTGGCTGTTCTACTATTTGGCTATTAGTAGTTGTTGGCAGTAATCATTTCAATTAATTTGTACTCTTTTTCATAGGATTTAGATAATAGTGCACCAATGCATCTAACATGATGATTTCTATTAATTTGTACTCTTTTCCATAGGATTTGGATAATAAAGCACCAATGCATCTAACATGATTCTTGATATTGGTACATGTTAGTGATATATAACATTACATAGCTGATAATTTACTTGTACTAACTCGTCTCTCTCGTGTAACTTATTTTTTTTGTTAGTATTGTTATTGTCGGTTGTCGTACTTCGAAAAATGTGAACCTCACGAATACGATCGCGACTGGACTGACATGATTGTCGCCATCTAATTTTGATTTATTTTCAAAGAGGGAAAGGAAAAACATAGATAAACCCCGGGAAGAAAGGGATAAAGACAAGGTCATTGTAACCATTCCATGGGTTCGGAAGTCGGTTATACAAGGGGAAGATATATGAATATGATTTGCTTATGAACAAAAAGAAGACATATGGAAAAACAATAAGGTAAGAAAATTAGTTGGGGAAAACAAGATATTTCTGAAAATTCATCTGAATGACATGGAACAGTCAATATTGGAATTAAAGGGGTTAAAACCTGGAAGAGGTATTAAAGACATCTAGCAAAGCTATAGATGCATCAATACCAAACATGGAAATCAATACCCGAAACATCTAGAAAAGCACTAGATGTGGAATGAAACCAATTTATAAAGGTATACCAAGGGAGACAACAAAGTTTTCAACAAGTCACTCAAAAGAGATTCCATTTGCAAGAAAGATTTGTGTCAAACTTGTCAATGGGATTAACCGGAGAGAGACAATTAAAGAAAATGAAAGATATACACAAAGTCTCTCAATGGGATTAATCAGAGAGAAAATTTTGAAGGAAATACATTGAACTTCTTAATGGGATTAACCGAAGAGTCGACACCGTTGAAGAAAATGAAAGATATACATCAGACTTCTCAATGGGATCAACCGAAAACAGATAGTTGAAAGAAACATATTGAATTTCTCAATGGGATTAACCAAAGAAAGAAATCTTGAAGGAAATATAAGAATTTCTCAATGGGACTAATCGGAGAGAGAAACATAAGAATTTCTCAATGGGATTAACCAAAGGGAGAAATTCAAAGAAACAAATTGAATTTCTCAATGGGACTAACTGGAGAGAGAAACTTTGAAGAAAATATGAGAACTTCTCAATGGGATTATCCGGAGAGAGGAAGTTGAAAGAAACATATTGAATTTATCAATAGGATTAACCGGAGTGAGAATTTAGAATCCAAGAATGACATTGGATGAAAGACAGAGTGACAAACACGTCTGCTTTGGTAAGTGCCAAATGAGTTGGACTTTGACCACAAGGTAAGATGACAAGACCTTGGTAAATGCAAATGAGCATGAAGTATGTCTCGAGCTATGCATGATATGAAATTTTGTATGATGTGAATGGTCAATGCTTGCAATACAAATGATGAGACCATTAAATAAAACTCTTTTGGAGATGTGAGGTTGGAACAGTTGATTCCACAACACAGGGAGCTTTGCCAACTATGCCTTTGAAAGATGTCTTAAACACAACTTCTATGACACTTGTTAGAAGTATCAAGATGTTGAACTTGTTAGGAAGGAGTGATAAGCTTTGCTTTGGGGATTGCTTGAAGTAGACTGCCCCAGATTGACTGATTCTTGAAATGACTGCTTAACTGGTCGCCTGAAGTGTTTGTTCCAACATGATTCTTGGAGAAAGTTTTTCTAAATACCAGGATCTTTGATTGTGATGTGCCCCTAATAGGATCATTGATCAAGTTTCTCAACTGTTTGAACTTCTTTAATGATGAGTGCTTACTTGCAAATAAAATATTCATTCAAAAATGAATTTTAATGCAATGCTCAAGCAAAATTTTGAAATCAAAATTATTATCGGAATTATATTGGTATAAAGCAAATGAATCACTGGTAAGAATGCAATGTTTATTCAAACATGCAAAGTGCAAAGTGAAAGATAGTGCAAAGGTGTGATACCAAATGATTAGAAAATCTCTTGGGAGAGCTCACGCAACCTTGCCGCAATATGCTTTCAAAACAAACCTAGCTTCAATTAGGTCTTTAAAGGGTTGTAATGTGGTCTGGTTCAAAGTTTATGAAATAAAAGTATATAAGGCTCAAAATTTAATTTTTACCCAACTCATTCTCCATGATTATCTATAATCCTATGCTTAACTAATTCAACCTATGCATTTAGGTTATTTGGAGTTACACTGATAATGATGGCTCCAAGGGATTGTTTTATTGAGATAGCAGTCATTACTTCCTTACAACATTTTGTTGTCTTATTGCTGAGGACTTTGGGTCAACTCATCTCTATATTTGTTGAGAAATTTTTGGTGACCTCTCTTGATTCGAATATATTATTATCCCTAACTTTTTCTTAGACTGTATTTTTGACGTTTTCAGTCCATCGGGATGCTTTTATTTTCGCCTAAGTTGCTTTTTGGGTTATGACTTAGCGTTTTTTTTGGATAATAACTGCCATCAGTTTCTTCGACAATTCTTTGATGTGTGTGAAGGAAAACTTAGGCTTGAAACCCTTATTGAAAGGTGTATGGAATGATTATATGGAAATGGAATGCATATTCGAAATAATTGAGAACTACCCTGTCCCTGGTTAAGATTGCGGGTTTTTTCGTTTAGAAAGAAACTCCAACTTCAAGGCTCAAAGGGGTTGACAAATGATTAACTTCCTTATTTCTCTGGTGTTTGGGAGTTGAAACAATGCTTGTACATCATCAGTAAGGTTTTATTTTGAAAGCATATCATTCAACCAATTTGGTATTTTGCTTTCGTCATCCTCCCTTCAATCTGTCGCTCCCGATAAATGGGAATGGCCCCAAATAAAGGTACTGACGCGAACGGTCGGCGAAAAGAACAATGAGAACACACAGCAGTGAACTCACTGGAGATGAATAGAGTCGCCAGCTAGGCATTTTTATCCCGGAGGAAAGGTAATGCTGCATAAACCTAGAAAAAGATGGATAAGACGGTTGCGAACCAGAGAGACTGAGAAAGGGGGTTGGTTACAACCTGGGAAGGTATTAGCACCCAGATTGTCCGTCGTACTCGACGGGATCCACGCTTAAAAGATTTGTGTTTTAAAGGGGTTGTGTCAGTGCAATTTGTGTATAAATGAGCTGGAAAAGGATGTACAGGTGTCAGTGTAAAAAGAAGTGAAGTGTAATATATACAGTGTCAGTGTAAGAAATGAATGGAATGCTCAAGAATATGAGGCTTATAGAATAAAGGCTAGGAAGGAGGTGGAATGTACAGAGACTTTTGTTCGATAACTGTTAAGTTATGCCTACGTATCCTCTCGTGCAATGAGGAAGTCAGAACACCGTAGTTCGACCCAAAGAGACTGAAAGATGAGTTGACTGGTGAACTGCTTGCTTGTCAATGCTCAAGTGTATGACCTGTCTGGCTCAGGTGCAAACTGTCTTGCATTAGACGGAAGAAACAAGTTCTCGCTTGTGAGTGAATGAGATGAGAAAAGAATCCCGGAGGAAACGATTATTGTTTGTTTTTGTGTTTTCAGTCTTTTATTGCTTTTGAAAGTTTGTCATAAGTTAATGAGCTTAAGCCTAAACCAATAGGTTAGTGAACTCATCACATCCTCCCTCTGATTAGGGGTAATGAGAATACTTTAAGTGTGAAGTCAGATTCTCACACTTAATCACCATGGTGTAGGATTAAGATCATTAACCTACTTGTGATTATTTAGATGTTTTTGGTGTTTTTGTTTAGTGTTAAGTAATGAGGTTAAGCCATAATCAAGGATTAAACAGACTCATTACACCATCCTAATAGAAGGATAATAGATGAGAGAGTTTAAGCTGAGGAAAGCTCCTCATCTTAATCCATGATTAGGGATTAAACTCATGACAAAACAAGCCTTTGGTTAAGTGGATTTTATTCAATGGTGAAATGATGAAGTGAATTTTTATGATTTGTAAGACAACTTGAGGGGGACTTGTCCATTAACACTAGGGTTAGTCCTTCTTAACCAATCAAGGAAGAATTAGAACCCTAATGCAAGGCCCAAGTTACAAGTGTGATGTCTTGATGATTATTAAATGAATTGATTAAGGGATGTAAACACATTAAGGGTTTAACACTTAGGATTAAAGTTATACACTCCATCCTAATAGAAGGATGCAGGCATAAGCTTAATCACAAAGCCTTAAAGCCTTTAGGGTTTAGTCCCTGATTATGAGATGAGAAGAGAAGACTCAAGAGAGACACAAAGGTAAAACTAAGAGGGGAGACTAATCAAAACCCTAATCATTGTCATGCTTGGTTATTCCTAAGGTTTGTGGGGTTTAACAAGAGCAATCTTCAATGGAACCACCAGGAAGCAGATGAAAAGATCAGAAGAAGCAAAGTAACTTGCTTCATTCAAGAAGTCAAGTCACTTGAAGAAAGAAAGTAAGGAGAAGAAGGATGAGCAAGCTCAAACTCAAACACAAGCAAAAATGCAGCAAGGATGCATAAAAGAGATGAAGAGAAGTCATGAGAAGTGAAGGCAAATTCACTTCTCAAACAACTTACCACCTGAAATGTAAGTGAAAGAAATGAAATGCAATGCAAAATGAGATGAAATGGCATGATCAAAACCAGAAATACATTCATGATGATAATGATGCTAGGAGATGATGCAAACATGAGGCAACACATGGGGATGATCATACAAGCTCATGGATGCAGATGAAACAAGTTAAGATACATGAACATACATGAAAAGTTATGAAATGTAAATGGCATACAACATGGCAAATGCAAGATGCAATGATCAAACATGCTTTCAATATGTCTTATGATGTTAAATGAATCACATGGAGGCATAAAATGTCATGGCAAGTCAAGGTATGAATGCAAATGTAAGATGGATGCATATGGAAGCTCAAATTAGGGTTTATGATCAAAGCATCAAACAAAAACCAAAATCAGAAGCAAACAACAATATAAAAAATTGAAAATGCACTCAAAGGACCCCTAATCCTATACTAACCCACTGCCCAAAGCAGAAGTTCCAACTCTTAACCTATTTCAAGTTATGATTTTTCTAATTTTTCTAGGGTTTTAGGGTTCCTAAACAAGAAAATTACCAAACAAATGGAAAATAAAAGATCAAATCATGGCCATTTAATCTCATAAACTACATGCCAAACACAATGCAATGCAAAAAGAATCAAGGTCCAACTCTTTGGGGTTAGGCAGAAATGATTTTTGGAAGTTTGGATCAAAATAATGCATCAAAATGATTTTAATTCCATGAAAAATTCTCAAAATGCATCAAGATCAAAAAAGAAATTTGGTTTGAGGGTTGGACAATGTTTCTAAATGTTTTTAAAGGTTTCATGAATTTTTTTGGTGATTTTTAAATACCTAAAAGTATTTTTAATTAATTAATTCTCATTAATTAATTAAAAAGGAACTTTTAAATATTTAAAAATACTTTTTAAATGCAAAAAATAAAAATAAAAATATTTTTGTGTTTTAAAAATTAATGAAACTCTTGACAAAAAAATTCATAATTTTTAAATGGTTTTTGCTATTTTTTATAAAATGTACAAATTAAATAGAAAGAAAATGAAATAAAACAAAATAAAAGGGAAAGTAATCTGATCCAATGATCCAGATTCAAAGTTGAAATGAAATGGTTGACTGGCGCGCTAATGAATGGCCTGGATTTCACTTCAGTTAATTAATTATGATTAAATTAAATAAACAGAAATTAAGGCTAATGACATGATCTGAGCCATTGGATGCACGCGGGAAAAGACTTAGTCAACTCATCCAACGCTTGAAATTTAAACTTGAAGCCCTAACCCTAATTACACATTAATGACTCTCAGGTCACCGGAGACGAGCTCCGGTCGTCTTCTCCGGTGACCTCCCTCCCTGAGAATTTCCAAATCATTCTCTAGGTCATTTCTGGAGCTCTAAAGCTCCAGATTGATTCCTTTCACTCTCCTAAACTCAACCCTAACCTCATTTCTCATTTATTTCCAGCCATAATCATGAATCGAAGCAAAGAACAAAAACTGCCAAAATTTCAGACAAGCAATACAGCTTCATTTCTCAACCATTTTCAATAATTTTAAGTTCAATGTGACCAGTGAAGCATGCTTAATCATTTTGTAACATAAAATAGAGATCCTGGAAAAGTTAATTCGAAAGGCTACCTGAGATGGAGCTTTCACCCTTTGAGCTTGCTGGCTGCTTTCTTGGTGCAAAAAGCTTCCAATGACCTTCTTAATGAGTTTGCAGTGCTTGGACAACTTTGAATGTGGCTGGTTTGGGAGTTTGCACCTCAACTGGTCAGAAATCGTATCTGGCTTGTGGTGTGTTCTTGGCTGTTTTGATGGGTGGTTTTGGGTCAGTGGATGATCCAAAGGTGAATGGTGGTGTTTGTTTGAAGGTTGAGTGATTGAGTTGGGAGAATCGAAAGCTTTTGCAAGAGGGAGAGTTTTTGTGAATGGTGTCTTGTGTTCTGTTTCAGCCTTGCCTCTTGTTATGTTTAGCTAGCATTTGATCCACATAAACAAATCTCATTGGTCAGATGACATGACATGTGCTTTATTGATTGGTATGGTGCTTTTTGCAAATTGTCAACTTTGTGTAAGGAAGGCATGGGCTACTTTGCTAGCTTGGTACAAAGGGCTTGTCTTGCGCAGCATGGTGAGGGGAGAGGGCTAGGGTGGTTCAGCATCCAAGGCAGCAAGTGGATGAAGTGTTATGATGGTTTTTGCAACTTGGTTCCTTTTGGTTCTCATGGAAAGATTTTGCTCCAAAGGCCATACAAACATGTGATTCCTTTGGTTCAATCTGAACTTTAGGACTTGTGTGATGCTTGTGTAATGGTTTGATACCAATTAGAAGTCACAAATGCCTTTGGTACAAGATTTTGCAAATTTCTCATATGGTGCATAACTTGAAATTTAATGATTTTTGCCATCTTTGACACAACATAACTTTTGATCCAAAATGAATTAGGTCATGTTCTTGTACTTTTTGAAAAGGGAAATATCTAATCTACAACTTTCATGACCAAAGTTTTTCCATTTGAAGCATTTTTGGATCAAAAAGTAAGGGTTGAAAAAGTTGCATAAAATGACATTTCATTAAAAGTCAACCTTGCCTCAAAAAGTCAACTTTGCAAAAACTTATAATTCTTGAATTTTGTGAACTTCTAACTTCTTCCATGACCAAATAAAGATCATATACACTAAAAATGATGGAGATCACCCCTTGGTTGGGTCATTGGGGGCCTCAGATGCCCTGATTTTACACTGACTTGTCCAGAAAGTCAACTCTTGATCAGATGACTTCCCCATGGAATTTCTTCATGAAAATTGATATGCATACTCCCTATACCATATAGAGACCAATAGAAACAAGAATGACCAAAAAAATTGAAGTTATGGCCTCTGAAACCAAAACCCTAATTTTAGGTCATCTGTGCAGTTAAACCTGGCTCTGCTTCCATACCAATCCCAATTCTTGTGATTCTTTGGCATTCTTTGACTTTGAGAGGATGCAATATGATATAAGAACACACATGGACCCCTTTGAAGTGATTGATGACCTTTGGGGTGGCTCAAGAAGCTCTTGGATTGCTCAGATCACAAACCCTAGATGCAGATGACTTAGAATCTATGCAGTGAGTCAAAAATGTAAATTGAGATGTTATGATTGTGTTTATGCATATGAAATGATCACAAGCCATGGTGTGAATGGGTGAGGGCAAATTTGGGGTGTTTACAGCTGCCCCTATTCAAACATGAGTTAGCTGTGCAGGATGTAAGCAACGGCTTAACAGGCAAACAAGATAACTTGTGGTTGAATACCAAAGACAGTCCAAAATTTGCACTCACAGAATGAAGAAGAAAAGGGATATAGATTGTAAAGGAAAATAAAGTATATTGCAAAGTATAGGCGACGGAGGACGACCGTCGAGCAGAGGACGACTGCTGGGTGAAGAGCAATGACGGGGACGGCCGACATGCTGGGAAAAGTGCGGGAAATAAAGCAATGACGGGGACGGCCGACATGCTGGGGATAAAAAGAATTATGATGGGGACGGCCATCAAGATAAAGTTGTAAGATTCTCTGGGTATTGATGAAACATGACGGGGACGGCCATCAAGCTCATAAAGTAAAGTAACCAACGATGGGGACGACCATCGGGCTAAAAAGAAAAGGGACCACGGCGGGGACGACCATCGGGTTAAAGAATAAATGAAATAAACAGATGATGAGGTACGGTCATCAAAGGTGAAGGACGATCACCTAGCAGGGGACGGCTGCTCTGTCGGGTTAAGATGAGGGACGGTCATCTAAGGTGGAGGACGACCACCTGGCAGGGTGCGGCTGCCGAAAATATCGCGACATAGGACGAATGCCGGATAGAAAAGGTCAACGATGGGGACGGCCATCGGACGAGCATGATGGAGGACGACCATCAAGAGGTGGAGGACGACCACCTAGCAGGGGACAGCTGCTCTCAAGGTTTTTCATGACATAGGACGAATGTCAGATAACCAAAATCAACAATGGGGACGGCCATTGGATAAAGTGATGAAGGACGATCATCAAGAGGTGGAGGACGACCACCTAGCAGGGGACGGCTGCTAAATATCAACGATGGGGACGGCCATCGGATGAGCATGATGGAGGACGACCATCAAGAGGTGGAGGACGACCACCTAGCAGGGTACGGCTGCTCTCAGGGTTTATCATGACACAAGACGAGTGTCAGATAAGAAGGAAAATTTTGTTTTGTTGGTGATCTACTGGGGAATAGTAAACACGGACGAGTGTTTATATCCAAGAAAAAAAGGTAGAAGTGTTTTGACGTTAGTGTATAGATTAAAGATGCGGACGAGCATCCTTAAGACTACGATACGGACGAGTATCGGGTAGAAACAAACTGACACGTGTTCAGAGATGATGATACGGACGAGTATCAACGGGTTAACAGAGAACACGGACGAGTGTTGAATCTGAGGGGACCCTTCTGGGGAATAGTAGACACAGACGAGTATCTATATTCAAGGAGACGTAAGTGCTTGACACAGTGTATGGATTAAAGATACGGACGAGCATCCTTAAGACTATGATACGGACGAGTATCAGGTAGAAACAAACGCTAGACGCAATGTTCTGAGATGATGGTACGAACGAGTACCATCTGGTTAACAAAGAACACGGACGAGTGTCGAATCTGCGGGTAAGTATAAAATGGTGTATGCAAGATACGGACGAGTATCTGCATAAGTGCAAATGGTGTATAAATGGGTGTTCAACCTGCCGGGGAGAGTGACACGGACGAGTGCCAAAAGGAGAAAAGTATAGTAAACAAAGTATATGATGTACAAAGTGTTTATGTTACTGTACTGGGGAAAGTAACATGGACGGATGTCAAGGAAACATACATATGTATGTGTGAGTGCAAAGAGGATATCTTTGGCTTTCTGCTGGGGACATGACACGGACGGGTGTCAAAGGGAGTATATACTGGTGTTTGTGAATGGGAGGCAACTGCTTTTGCTGGGGACTCTGGGGGGTATTCTGTATTTTTGTTGGCGGATTTTGATATTTACAAGTGTTGATTCAAAACATGGCTTGTGATTATGCAATATGTTGGATTTTTGCCGTAATGCTCCGTATTAGACGGAATGCTACGCTTTGTGGGTGAATATGATGCGAATGCCATGATTATGCAAAAATACCAAACCGGGATTCGGATCCCGTTGCTGTGGAGATCTCCGGCCGATCTGTTTGAAGTGGACATCCCAGCTGGGGATGAGATCATTGGTGGATCTGATGGAATGATTCTGCTTGGGGAAATGGGCCAATGATAGACCTATTCTTGTGAGTGAGGGACCCAGCTGGGGTTTGTAGGAGCTTTCTTCACTCTGTTGTGATTCCTTCGTGCGTTGCTCTTCTGGATAGAGGCTGGAACTCTGTGGGGAGGTGGTGACACGTGGCAACTTAGCTGGGGGAAGTAATCGGTGGCAACTCAGCTGGGGAGAAAGCACTTCAGGTGCTAAGAATGAGTGTTGATTTGTCAGCCTGCTGGGATGAAGCTTTCATGCCCCATGTCGCGTTTTGGATACCTGCAATCCTGCAAAGACATAGAAACGCACAAGTGATCCCGAGGTATCCTTTACTGGATTCCGTCATAGGAGTTTAGACACTTTTGAGAGTAAGTATATCCCCTGCAAGCACGTGTTTTATTTTTTTGAAGAAAAACATCTGTACTTATGCAATCAATTTTTTAGAGACATCAGACATTCTTTGCAAATAAAATCTGATTTCATTAATTCAAATGCCCTGAATTGGCGAGATACAGTCAAAGAAACAAATCTCCTGAAATGAGGAGATCGTTAAAAATTGAGAAACAAAATGCTGGCGATGTTGACGACGCTTTCAAAGGAGCTTCCTCTTTCGCTACGACTCGTATGACTTTTGACGTTCTTCTCGTCTTGCTTTCTGAAGAAGGCTGATTCTGACTGAAGCTTGATCCTTTCGAGGTTTGCCAAGTTGTAGGCGATACAGACGAATTCAGAATGCAGTTGTTCGCTTATTCCCTTATTTTGCATGGATCGCCCTTTCGGGTTTTCAATCCATCGGGATACCCATTTTTGCCTGAGTTGTCCAATGCGGCTTTTCAACTCAGCGGGTGTACATTTTTCTATTTATTTCCCTTATTTTTGCCCGAGTCTTTTATTCTGTTTTTGACTCGCCGGGATGCCCTATTTTGCCTGGACTTACATTCTGTTTTTATGTCCAGCGGGTCATTTTATGCGAAGTATTTTTTAACTGCATCTGAATTCACAAGGGACGGGAAATCTTCACCATCCATGGTGCTGAGCATCAGTGCTCCACAAGAGAAAACTTTCTTTACCACGAATGGTCCTTCATAGTTCGGAGTCCATTTGCCCCTGTGGTCTGTATGAGGAGGGAGGATTCTTTTCAGCACAAGATCTCCTACCTGGTACTCTCGGTGCCTGACTTTCTGATCGAAGGCTCTCTTCATTCTTTTCTGATATAGCTGCCCATGACAGATTGCAGCCAATCTCTTCTCTTCAATCAGACTCAGTTGTTCGAACCGGGGCCGAACCCATTCTGCTTCGTTCAGCTTAACATCCATCAATACCCGTAGAGAGGGTAATTCAACTTCAACAGGTAGGACTGCCTCCATACCATACACAAGCTGATATGGTGTTGCCCCAGTGGATGTTCTGATTGACGTGCGGTACCCATGCAAGGCAAACGGTAGCATTTCATGCCAGTCTTTGTAAGTGACTACCATCTTCTGCACAATCTTCTTGATATTCTTATTTGCTGCCTCAACAGCGCCGTTCATCTTTGGCCTGTAAGGAGAAGAATTGTGGTGTTGGATCTTGAAGTCCCGACATAACTCAGCCATCATTTTATTGTTCAAGTTGGAACCATTATCAGTAATGATTCGCTCGGGAACTCCATATCGACAGATGATATCTCTCTTCAGAAATCTGGCTACCACTTGCCTTGTGACATTTGCATATGAGGCTGCTTCAACCCACTTGGTGAAGTAGTCAATGGCGACCAGGATGAATCTGTGGCCATTCGAAGCAGTCGGTTCGATCTTGCCGATCATATCAATGCCCCACATAGCAAAGGGCCATGGTGAAGACATTATGTTCAAAGGATTGGGAGGCACATGCACCTTATCTGCATAAATCTGGCATTTATGGCATTTTCTGGCGTAGGCACAACAGTCGGCATCCATTGTGATCCAATAATAACCTGATCTTAACAATTTCTTAGCCATGGCATGCCCTCCTGCGTGGGTACCAAAGGATCCTTCGTGCACCTCGTGCATTAACAAATCTGCTTCTGTTCTATCAACGCATCTGAGGAGTACCATATCAAAGTTTCTCTTGTATAAGGAACCATCAGTGTTCAGAAAGAAACTACCAGCAAGCCTTCTCAAAGTCTTCTTATCATTGGAAGATGCCCTAGGGGGTATGTTTGATCCTCCAAGAAGCACTTAATGTCATAGAACCAAGGCTTATCATCTTTGACAACATCTGCTGCAAATACATATGCTGGCCTGTCAAGTCTGGGTACTGAAATCTGAGGTACAAAGTTGGCAGCTTGAACTTTGATCATGGATGAAATGGTAGCCAGGGCATCTGCAAACTGATTCTCGTCTCGAGGGATATACTCAAGCTTGACCGTTGTGAAGAAAGTCAATAACCTCCTTGTATAATCCCTGTAAGGTATCAGATGATCCTGGTGTGTGTACCATTTGCCGTTGGTTTGATTAACTACCAGAGCTGAATCTCCGAATACAGTCAACGTCTTGATCCTGAGGTCAATGGCTTCCTCAAGACCCATAATGCAAGCTTCGTATTCAGCTTCGTTGTTAGTGCAGTTGAAAGTGAGTTTTGCCGAGAAAGGCACGTGAACTCCCTTAGGTGTAATGAGTACTGCACCAACACCACGACCGTTCATATTAACAGCCCCATCAAACATCATAGTCCATTCTTCTTCCGGGTCGGGCCCTTCAGTGTGAACAGGCTCTTCATGACCTTTTACTTTTATGAACATGATGTCTTCATCAGGGAAGTCAAATCTCATAGGCTGGTAATCATCAATAGGTTGCTCAGCAAGATATTCCGACAATACACTGCCTTTGATGGCTTTCTGAGATGTGTACTGGATGTCATATTCTGTGAGGATCATTTGCCATCTTTCAACCCGTCCGGTAAGAGCTGGCTTCTCGAAAATGTACTTAACTGGGTCCATCTTTGAGATCAATAAAGTAGTGTGGGTCAACATATACTGTCTCAGTCGGCGAGCAGCCCACGCTAAAGCACAACATGTTTTCTCGAGCAGTGAATAACGTTGTTCACAGTCGGTAAACTTTTTGCTCAGGTAGTAAATTGCATACTCTTTTCGACCAGACTCGTCATGCTGGCCCAGCACACACCCCATTGACTCTTCTAATACTGTCAAATACATGATTAGAGATCTTCCTTCAACTGGAGGCATAAGGATTGGAGGTTCTTGCAAGTACTCTTTGATCTTGTCAAAAGCCTTCTGGCAGTCTTCATTCCACCTGACCGTTTGTTCTTTTCTTAACAGCTTGAACAAAGGTTCGCAGGTTGCTGTAAGGTGAGATATGAACCGTGAGATGTAGTTCAACCTTCCTAGAAACCCCCGAACTTCTTTCTCAGTTTTCGGTGCAGGCATCTCTTGAATAGCTTTGACTTTATCAGGGTCAACTTCAATCCCTTTCTCGCTTACAATAAATCCCAACAGCTTACCAGATCGCACCCCGAATGTGCATTTGTTGGGGTTTAACTTCAATTGGTACTTCCTCAGACGCTTGAACAGCTTCAGCAGATTCACCAGGTGGTCTTCTTCAGTAAGGGACTTGGCGATCATGTCATCCACATAACATTCTATTTCTTTATGGATCATATCGTGGAATAACGTCACCATAGCCCGTTGATATGTTGCACCAGCGTTCTTCAATCCAAAAGGCATTACCTTGTAACAGAACGTGCCCCAGGGTGTGATGAATGTTGTCTTCTCCATGTCTTCAGGTGACATTTTAATCTGATTGTATCCTGAAAATCCGTCCATGAAGGAGAATACCGAGAACTGAGCCGTGTTATCCACCAATACATCAATGTGAGGTAATGGGAAGTCATCTTTCGGGCTGGCTCTGTTCAGATCCCGATAGTCAACACACATTCTTACTTTGCCGTCTTTCTTAGGCACAGGTACTATATTAGCAACCCACGGCGGATAGCTAGTTACAACAAGGAACCCGGCGTCCCACTGCTTTTGTACCTCTTCTTTGATCTTCATTGCCATGTCTGGGCGAGTACGGCGCAGTTTCTGTTTAACCGGTGGGCATTCTTCCCTTAAAGGCAGCTTGTGCATAAAAATATCGGTGTCCAACCCTGGCATATCTTGGTAAGACCAGGCAAACACATCCACATATTCTTGAAGCAGATCAATCAGTTGCCTCTTCACTGAGTCTTGTAGGCAGGCCCCGATTTTAACCTCTTTCACGTCTTCATCTGTACCAAGATTGATCGTTTCGACCTCCTCCTGATGAGGAGTGATAACCTTCTCCTCTTGTCTCAACAACCTGGCTAGCTCTTCAGGAAGCTCATACTCTTCTTCAAGCCCTTCATGAGCTTGATTGATTGGATTGTCAAAGTCATACGAAGTCATAGCCGTGCTGTTGTCGGTGCTGTCTGGAAGGCACTCTCTGCAAGGGTTCAGTTTGTTCATTTAAGTGATTGATTTTAATCTTGTTTTAAAAAAAAAAGTGAAATAAAGTTGTCATTTTGAAAACATCGCCATTTATTTTTTGTACAAAAAGAAAAATGGAAAAACAGTGAGCGGAAAAGAAAAAGACTCATTTGCAAAAAGATGTCTGATATTTCATTGATTAATCTTGTTGCACAAAAAGTACAGATGGCCCGATTACAAAATGAGTCTTGTCATCTTGGGCAAGATGCAAGACTTTGATGCATGCTATAAAAATACAGGAAATAATAATTACTCTGCATGAGTAACTCTTATGATTTCCTGGGAAGACCAGTTTGAGATACGGCTCCCCGGGATCTTTGGACGAATCCAGCTTTCCAGGTTGCGTTCTTCTTCCAGCTCGTCTTCCAAATTGTTTACTGCATCGGGGGTGAGCATCCCTCCACTGACAAAACTGGGCTTCTTAGCAGCCTCTGCTTGATCTTGTTGAGTTGGTTTGTAACCCAACCCAAATCTATCCTCCTTCTTCTCCACGGGCAGCAACTTGCCCCAGCCTTGGGCAGTCCCCTTTTCAACAACCTTCCGGGCTTGTTGATAAGATGTCATTGAGGTTCCAGGTATAGCGGATGCTTCATTTATGTTCAAGGCCTCAAACCCTTGACTCATAGTTTCGTGGATCTCCCCATCCATCTCAATGTATTTGTATGTAGCCAGATGGCTAACAAAAATATCCTCTTCACCACAAATGGTGATGATCTGGCCCTCCCACTCGAATTTTAACTTCTGGTGAAGGGTAGACGTAACTGCGCCAGCGGCATGAATCCAAGGTCTACCCAACAAAAAGCTGTAGGCCGGCTGAATGTCCATCACATAGAAGGTCGTTTTAAAAGTTTGTGGGCCAATCGTTACAGGCAGCTCAATTTCTCCCAGAACCGATCTCTTAGAACCATCAAAGGCTCTTACTACCAGGTTACTGGGATGCAATGCCAATCCTTCATATTCCAGCTTCACAAGGGCCTTTTTAGGTAAGACATTGAGGGATGATCCTGTATCTACCAGCACATGGGAAAGGACTGCACCTTTACATTCCATGGTGATGTGCAAGGCCTTGTTATGGTTGCGGCCTTCCGTAGTCAAATCAGTATTGGTGAACCCTAGCCCATTGCTAGCAGTAACATTTCCAACCACAGTTTCCAACTGATTGACGGTGATCTCTTCAGGCACGTAAGCTGCGTGCAGGACTTTGAGTAGTGCATTCCGATGGGCTTCGGAGCACATAAGCAATGATAGAATGGAGATCTTGGAAGGCGTCTGATGAAGCTGATCCACTATTTTGTAATCACTCTTCCTGATGATTCTCATGAACTCATCAACTTCTTGATCAAAGGGTGTTTTCAAAGTTTCCTTAATAGCTTGATCTTCCTGCACCGGGCTCTTTCCTTTTGCCTTGGCAGTAGCTTCTGCTTCAGCAGTGGGTCTTTGAATTTGTGGAGCAAAGAGACGTCCGCATCGAGTGAAGCCTCCGCCTCCTCCCACATTGTCTATTTGTGGTGCAGGTGTTGATGGTTCAAGAGTGATTTTCTGTCCTTCGCAGTATACGTCAGAGCCGTAATGCCAAGGGATGGCCTTACTGCTTTCATAAGGTACTGGCCCAGGCACTGTGACAGTGACTGGACTGATGGTAGCTGCAGAAGGAACTGTGATAGTCTGTGGATCATAATATATTGTGACTGGTGCTCTGATAGGAGTAGCACTTTGTGAGTTGTAGGCAGAATCATTTTCAGGATCATAATAAATCGTAACTGTTGAGACATCTTCATGGTTTGCTGTTGATGTTGTAGGAGACATTGTTGGAAGGATGGGTGTTGTTGTTGTAGGAGATTCAAAATGAAGTGGTGCTGAAGTTGTAGAAGGAAAGTTTGTTGATATCTGATCAGTTGAGATGACGGATGAAAAATTTGTTGATGAAGCTGAGGAGTTGTCTGGAACAATGGTCGTTGCAGTTGTAGGAGGTTCTGGAGCTGTCGTTAAGGAGATTGCTGGATTGGTAGGAATTGATGTTGTAATCTGAAGCAGGCCACTCTGAATGAGACCATCTATGCCATCCCTCAAGTTATCACAACCATTCACTGAAATGTTGCAGTAAGCACACCCTAGCTCGCATCCCGGGAACATTTGACATTCGAGGAGTTGAGCCTTAATCTCTACCAACGGTGTCCGAATCTGACCCACACTGGTTATTAAATAAGACGGCTTGTCTTCTTCAATAGCATTGATTCTGGGACCTCCGTGGTGTGGCATGGGGTTTTTTATTAACATTTGGTGGTGGTGCGAAATTCAGAGCCTTAGAATCTACTAAGTCTTGTACCTTCATGTGCAAGGCTCTGCACTTCTCTGTACTATGGCCAGGTGCATTTGAATGAAAAGCACACCTGGCGTTGGAGTCATAATTTCTGGGTAGACTGTTGGGATCTGGAGGCGCCAATGTCCTTAGCTCAACCAGGTTGAGTTTCAGGAGTTGTGGCAGTAATGTTGCATAGGGCATAGGGATCGGATCGATCACCCTGTTGGCCTGAGAAGGTCTCTGTTGGAATGGTCTTTGCTGATTGTTGTTGTTGGTGTTGTTGTAGTTTCTTGGAGGATACTGAGTTTGTTGCTGGTATTGAGGTTGTTGCTGATAATTCTGCTGCGGTGGTTGATAAGCTGGTTGTGGATGAGCTGGAGCGGGGATGGTGACTGCTGCCACAGACCTATGAACATATTGGGGTCTGCCCCTGCTGGTGTGGATAGCATTGGTCTCACCAGTTCTTCTTGGGCCTACAAAAGGTTTCCTTGTATTGCTGGACGAGCTAGCACCGTTGTCAGAAATTTTGCCCATCTTTAACAGGCTCTCAATTCTTTCCCCAGCTATGACAACATCTGCAAAGCTGGTTGAAGAGAAGGCAGCCAGCCTGTCAATGTATGTTCCTTGGAGGGTGTTCATAAACATATCTGCCATTTCCCTCTCTGACATAGGTGGCTGGACAGCAGCAGCCAATTGCCTCCATCTCTGGGCATACTCTCGGAAACTTTCTCTAGACGACTGCGACATTCCCATTAGGAGGGTCCTGTTGGGTGCCATATCTAAGTTGTACTGATATTGTCTGATAAAGGCCTCTGCCAGGTCCTTCCAGCATCTAATGGTTGCTCTTGTCAGATGAGAGTACCATTCTCTTGAAGCTCCCGTCAAGCTATCCTCAAAATAAAACATCCATAGCTTTTCGTCCATGGTATAGGCCTTTAGTCTCCCCAGAAATGATTGTAAATGGGTTCTGGGGCAGGAAGTCCCGTTGTACTTTTCAAAACAAGGAGGCTTAAACTTATGGGGAATCCTGACCCCGTCTACCAAGCCCATGTCCATAACATCAAAACCCAAAGAGTTTTGAGACTCTAAGGATCTCAATTTCTCAGCTATCTCATCCAGCCTTCTGTCATAAGCTTCCTCCCCAGCTCCCATCACTGTGAACTGATCTTCCTGGGGGTCTTCTTGCAGCACTCTGCCTGCAGTGGCAGTCCCTTGAACATTTGCAGGGATGTTGACCTCTGGATGTAGGTGGGGTCCAAAGACTGGGGGATTGACATGAGGTTGGACTCTTTCATTGTTGCTTGTCCCAGCAGTCCCTGGATGATGATCTTCCTGATTCCTTCCTTCTACCAGTGCTCTCAACCTTTCCTGGCTTTGAGCCATATTGTTCATCACCTCCATAAATTGTGTCATCTGATTCCTCATTTCCAACCTCTCGTTGGTCATTTGATTTCTGACCTCTGTAAGGTCCTGCTGCATTTGATCCATCTGTATGCCCGGAAGGTTGTTACGGGTGGGATATCTATGTGGACGGTTGAGTGGAAACACACGTCGTCGAGCAATAATTCCTGAGATCACAACAGAGTTAGTAACAAATAAACAAAAACCTACAAAACAAGGTAAAAGGTTAGTATGCAATGCAGTTACGCTTATTCGTTTCCAAGGTATCCGGCTTGGCACTTGGTTTTGACCCTTCCAGACCCTTGAAGATGCTTGATGTTGCTTTGAAGAATTCAGATAAAACCAAACAACACATATATTACAAAAAGGTAAATGATACATAGCTTGTTTCTTTTTACAATACAAGCCCTCTGAGGGGTCAAAATACATCATAAGAAAATAAAAGTACATAGAATGAAAACAACAACAAGCAAAAGTCAAACACTAAGACCAAACTCATCCTCCTGAACTTCCTTGAGAAGTGCTTCAGTCACAGGATCAGCTGGACGCTCCGTAAGGTTCCTGATGAGGAGGTTCCTTGTAGTAACAGCTGCAGTTAGTTTCTTGTGTTGACTGTGGTCTTTTGACCTCTTTACACCAGCTCTAATCTTCAGCTCTGAGATCTCCCTCTGGGCTGCTGCCAGGGCTTCCTGTTGCTCTTTTGCACTAGCTTCCAGCTGCTCAATCCTATCCTGAGTCCTCTTATCTTCTATGGTACGAGATTCGGTGATCCTGACCCACCTAGCTTGACTCTCCTTTAGATACAAATCAGTCCTGGCCTTCTGGAACTGGGCTTCCTTGCAGGCATTCTTCAAAATCTGTTCTCCATCCCTAGACTTCTTGATGTAATCTTCAGACTTCTCAATTCTAGCCAAATGCTCCACTTTCAACTTCTCCAATCTTTCAATATCCAATCTACCATCACTCCTCTCCCAGAGGGTCTTCTGTAGAGCCTGAGTCAACTTCTCATTTCTTTCTTTCAATTTCTCAAACTCCTCTAAGCTGACAGTGACAGGAGGTGGTGTTGTGGAAGGCCCAGGCACATCTTCAATAGTGAAGGGCATCCCAGAAAATTGAGCCCTGGCATGGGACCAATCATAGTACTGTGCTGATGCCACATTGTTGCACTTCCCCAGGATGGTTACCCCCTTAGTCTGCACATTGTCCCAGGCCCAGGCTGCTTGCCTGACAACAGCCAGATTAGGCTTGATTTCAACATAAAGGGTCTCAGTCAGATCCTGTGCCCTAGGAGGATGGACTAATGCATAGCCCAGCTGCCTTTTGAATAACAGAGGGTTGTAATTGATGCACCCTTTCACTCCAATCAGAGGCACATTGGGAAATTGTCCACAACTTGTAATGATGTCTCTGCCCTTAGTACTCTGAGTACACCATCTGATATCATCTGAGGTTAGAGCAACAAGCCTCCTAGCCCAGTTCTTCTGCTGGTGAGGGTTCAAGAATGCATCAGTCTTTGGCAGATGCTTGAGCAGCCAAGTATAGAACAAAGGAGCACAACATCTCACTAATCTTCCCCTTTGCTTTTCATTCCTTTGATGGACAGAGTAGTAAAGATCTCCCAGTAAGGTGGGCACTGGGTTTCTCAGGATGAAAAAATGGATTGCACTCTTGCTTACAAACCTAGGCTCATCTGCAAATAGAATGACCCCATATATGCTAAGGGCCAACAGAGCACAGACTGCCTTCCACTCCCCTAGGGAGGCCTTCAGACTAGCCTGAGAAGTCAAGAAATCCAGATGAAAACCAGAGATCCCAGCTTTAGATGTCAAATTCTGCCCAATCAGAACTGGTTCCAGATGTAATGCTTTGGCTATCTCCCCATTACTTGGGAAAGCCATCTCAGGGTTGAAGGGGATTCCACCCCTGATGGGTACACCAACCAATGATGAATATTCCTCCAACAAGGGTCCCAACTGAAAATTCTGAAATGTAAAGCACCTCAAAGGAGGATCATAGAACTGTAGGCAAGTATGTATCAAGCTCCTCTGTGAAGGGTCCAAATCCATAACCACACCAAGGATTCCTCCATAATGTTCTCTAAAAAGTGGTATATGGTCTGGAGTAATCAGGGTCTGAATCCTCCTGATGCTAGCTAGTTCAGGTTCAAAGAAGTGATAGGAGATGTTACTTTTCTTAGGTGCCATGTTGCTGAAGAATGGAGACAGGTGCTGAGAATAACACTGAAGATAGGTCTCTGACAGGCTGAGACTGATGATGCAGATAGCTGATAACTGGAGCAGATACTGGTGAAGATAGGCCTATGCTGATGATGGGGTCAAAACCAAGCCAAAATAAAGTATGGATACCCTGAAAAACAAATAAGCACATGTTAAAATGATGCAATGATGATGTATGCAAATGATATGCAAGGGTTTGTGAATGAGCTGGATCTGATCAAGTACTCTGATATAAGTCCAAGTATGTTCAAGAAATCCAGATGGAGGTCTATAAGTCCAGTAACCAAGGTGGGGGACTCAAATAAAGAGTCACATGTCCAGGGTTTAGAATCACAAGAACTGTTCCAAAATGAAGTACTCTTAAACAAACAAAGTAACAAGGTATGCTGAAGTCAAGGGTACCTGCAAACCTGTAAACAGCCCAACCCCCTTACAGGTGATGTTCTAAAACAAGGATCCTCAGACTTGGATCAGTTATGAGAAGTGTAAACACTTCTAACCCGGAGGTACAGTGTTTACAATAACCATAAAAGTTCCTCCTCTAATTCACCTCAGTTTCTGAAGGTCAATACTAAAGGTCATCCAGACTTAGCAGGCTTCCCAGATAGCCCTAGTATTGCAGGAAATCTGCAACACAGAGTTCTCAAGAAGAAACCCATATCTGAACCGTGTTCCATATTCCCGCACCAGACCGAGATGGAATGGGAAAGAATATGAACCACTCTAGCCTAGGTGTCACTCAGGTCCCAGGTATAGGACCTTAACTCTCAATAGATCCCCACCCACCAAAGCAAACAAACAGATCCAGCCAGCACAGTATGACAGTATGATATATGCAAAACTATAAAGAAAGCAGTAAAGTAACTGTACATAAAGCAAAAACAAATACACAAACACAAATAACACATAACACCTCAGTAAACACAAACCAAACAAGCGCTAGGAGGAACCCACAAAAAGAACCAGAAGCCCTGGTTGCAATATAAGGTTCCCCAGCAGAGTCGCCAAGCTGTCGCTCCCGATAAATGGGAATGGCCCCAAATAAAGGTACTGACGCGAACGGTCGGCGAAAAGAACAATGAGAACACACAGCAGTGAACTCACTGGAGATGAATAGAGTCGCCAGCTAGGCATTTTTATCCCGGAGGAAAGGTAATGCTGCATAAACCTAGAAAAAGATGGATAAGACGGTTGCGAACCAGAGAGACTGAGAAAGGGGGTTGGTTACAACCTGGGAAGGTATTAGCACCCAGATTGTCCGTCGTACTCGACGGGATCCACGCTTAAAAGATTTGTGTTTTAAAGGGGTTGTGTCAGTGCAATTTGTGTATAAATGAGCTGGAAAAGGATGTACAGGTGTCAGTGTAAAAAGAAGTGAAGTGTAATATATACAGTGTCAGTGTAAGAAATGAATGGAATGCTCAAGAATATGAGGCTTATAGAATAAAGGCTAGGAAGGAGGGGGAATGTACAGAGACTTTTGTTCGATAACTGTTAAGTTATGCCTACGTATCCTCTCGTGCAATGAGGAAGTCAGAACACCGTAGTTCGACCCAAAGAGACTGAAAGATGAGTTGACTGGTGAACTGCTTGCTTGTCAATGCTCAAGTGTATGACCTGTCTGGCTCAGGTGCAAACTGTCTTGCATTAGACGGAAGAAACAAGTTCTCGCTTATGAGTGAATGAGATGAGAAAAGAATCCCGGAGGAAACGATTATTGTTTGTTTTTGTGTTTTCAGTCTTTTATTGCTTTTGAAAGTTTGTCATAAGTTAATGAGCTTAAGCCTAAACCAATAGGTTAGTGAACTCATCACATCCTCCCTCTGATTAGGGGTAATGAGAATACTTTAAGTGTGAAGTCAGATTCTCACACTTAATCACCATGGTGTAGGATTAAGATCATTAACCTACTTGTGATTATTTAGATGTTTTTGGTGTTTTTGTTTAGTGTTAAGTAATGAGGTTAAGCCATAATCAAGGATTAAACAGACTCATTACACCATCCTAATAGAAGGATAATAGATGAGAGAGTTTAAGCTGAGGAAAGCTCCTCATCTTAATCCATGATTAGGGATTAAA
Source organism: Lathyrus aphaca (assembly GCA_963966055.1). Lineage (NCBI taxonomy): Eukaryota > Viridiplantae > Streptophyta > Magnoliopsida > Fabales > Fabaceae > Lathyrus > Lathyrus aphaca. The sequence continues at coordinate 67,419,734 of OZ014525.1, read as the reverse complement.
CTCATGACAAAACAAGCCTTTGGTTAAGTGGATTTTATTCAATGGTGAAATGATGAAGTGAATTTTTATGATTTGTAAGACAACTTGAGGGGGACTTGTCCATTAACACTAGGGTTAGTCCTTCTTAACCAATCAAGGAAGAATTAGAACCCTAATGCAAGGCCCAAGTTACAAGTGTGATGTCTTGATGATTATTAAATGAATTGATTAAGGGATTTAAACACATTAAGGGTTTAACACTTAGGATTAAAGTTATACACTCCATCCTAATAGAAGGATGCAGGCATAAGCTTAATCACAAAGCCTTAAAGCCTTTAGGGTTTAGTCCCTGATTATGAGATGAGAAGAGAAGACTCAAGAGAGACACAAAGGTAAAACTAAGAGGGGAGACTAATCAAAACCCTAATCATTGTCATGCTTGGTTATTCCTAAGGTTTGTGGGGTTTAACAAGAGCAATCTTCAATGGAACCACCAGGAAGCAGATGAAAAGATCAGAAGAAGCAAAGTAACTTGCTTCATTCAAGAAGTCAAGTCACTTGAAGAAAGAAAGTAAGGAGAAGAAGGATGAGCAAGCTCAAACTCAAACACAAGCAAAAATGCAGCAAGGATGCATAAAAGAGATGAAGAGAAGTCATGAGAAGTGAAGGCAAATTCACTTCTCAAACAACTTACCACCTGAAATGTAAGTGAAAGAAATGAAATGCAATGCAAAATGAGATGAAATGGCATGATCAAAACCAGAAATACATTCATGATGATAATGATGCTAGGAGATGATGCAAACATGAGGCAACACATGGGGATGATCATACAAGCTCATGGATGCAGATGAAACAAGTTAAGATACATGAACATACATGAAAAGTTATGAAATGTAAATGGCATACAACATGGCAAATGCAAGATGCAATGATCAAACATGCTTTCAATATGTCTTATGATGTTAAATGAATCACATGGAGGCATAAAATGTCATGGCAAGTCAAGGTATGAATGCAAATGTAAGATGGATGCATATGGAAGCTCAAATTAGGGTTTATGATCAAAGCATCAAACAAAAACCAAAATCAGAAGCAAACAACAATATAAAAAATTGAAAATGCACTCAAAGGACCCCTAATCCTATACTAACCCACTGCCCAAAGGAGAAGTTCCAACTCTTAACCTATTTCAAGTTATGATTTTTCTAAGTTTTCTAGGGTTTTAGGGTTCCTAAACAAGAAAATTACCAAACAAATGGAAAATGAAAGATCAAATCATGGCCATTTAATCTCATAAACTACATGCCAAACACAATGCAATGCAAAAAGAATCAAGGTCCAACTCTTTGGGGTTAGGCAGAAATGATTTTTGGAAGTTTGGATCAAAATAATGCATCAAAATGATTTTAATTCCATGAAAAATTCTCAAAATGCATCAAGATCAAAAAAGAAATTTGGTTTGAGGGTTGGACAATGTTTCTAAATGTTTTTAAAGGTTTCATGAATTTTTTTGGTGATTTTTAAATACCTAAAAGTATTTTTAATTAATTAATTCTCATTAATTAATTAAAAAGGAACTTTTAAATATTTAAAAATACTTTTTAAATGCAAAAAATAAAAATAAAAATATTTTTGTGTTTTAAAAATTAATGAAACTCTTTACAAAAAAATTCATAATTTTTAAATGGTTTTTGCTATTTTTTATAAAATGTACAAATTAAATAGAAAGAAAATGAAATAAAACAAAATAAAAGGGAAAGTAATCTGATCCAATGATCCAGATTCAAAGTTGAAATGAAATGGTTGACTGGCGCGCTAATGAATGGCCTGGATTTCACTTCAGTTAATTAATTATGATTAAATTAAATAAACAGAAATTAAGGCTAATGACATGATCTGAGCCATTGGATGCACGCGGGAAAAGACTTAGTCAACTCATCCAACGCTTGAAATTTAAACTTGAAGCCCTAACCCTAATTACACATTAATGACTCTCAGGTCACCGGAGACGAGCTCCGGTCGTCTTCTCCGGTGACCTCCCTCCCTGAGAATTTCCAAATCATTCTCTAGGTCATTTCTGGAGCTCTAAAGCTCCAGATTGATTCCTTTCACTCTCCTAAACTCAACCCTAACCTCATTTCTCATTTATTTCCAGCCATAATCATGAATCGAAGCAAAGAACAAAAACTGCCAAAATTTCAGACAAGCAATACAGCTTCATTTCTCAACCATTTTCAATAATTTTAAGTTCAATGTGACCAGTGAAGCATGCTTAATCATTTTGTAACATAAAATAGAGATCCTGGAAAAGTTAATTCGAAAGGCTACCTGAGATGGAGCTTTCACCCTTTGAGCTTGCTGGCTGCTTTCTTGGTGCAAAAAGCTTCCAATGACCTTCTTAATGAGTTTGCAGTGCTTGGACAACTTTGAATGTGGCTGGTTTGGGAGTTTGCACCTCAACTGGTCAGAAATCGTATCTGGCTTGTGGTGTGTTCTTGGCTGTTTTGATGGGTGGTTTTGGGTCAGTGGATGATCCAAAGGTGAATGGTGGTGTTTGTTTGAAGGTTGAGTGATTGAGTTGGGAGAATCGAAAGCTTTTGCAAGAGGGAGAGTTTTTGTGAATGGTGTCTTGTGTTCTGTTTCAGCCTTTCCTCTTGTTATGTTTAGCTAGCATTTGATCCACATAAACAAATCTCATTGGTCAGATGACATGACATGTGCTTTATTGATTGGTATGGTGCTTTTTTCAAATTGTCAACTTTGTGTAAGGAAGGCATGGGCTACTTTGCTAGCTTGGTACAAAGGGCTTGTCTTGCGCAGCATGGTGAGGGGAGAGGGCTAGGGTGGTTCAGCATCCAAGGCAGCAAGTGGATGAAGTGTTATGATGGTTTTTGCAACTTGGTTCCTTTTGGTTCTCATGGAAAGATTTTGCTCCAAAGGCCATACAAACATGTGATTCCTTTGGTTCAATCTGAACTTTAGGACTTGTGTGATGCTTGTGTAATGGTTTGATACCAATTAGAAGTCACAAATGCCTTTGGTACAAGATTTTGCAAATTTCTCATATGGTGCATAACTTGAAATTTAATGATTTTTGCCATCTTTGACACAACATAACTTTTGATCCAAAATGAATTAGGTCATGTTCTTGTACTTTTTGAAAAGGGAAAGATCTAATCTACAACTTTCATGACCAAAGTTTTTCCATTTGAAGCATTTTTGGATCAAAAAGTAAGGGTTGAAAAAGTTGCATAAAATGACATTTCATTAAAAGTCAACCTTGCCTCAAAAAGTCAACTTTGCAAAAACTTATAATTCTTGAATTTTGTGAACTTCTAACTTCTTCCATGACCAAATAAAGATCATATACACTAAAAATGATGGAGATCACCCCTTGGTTGGGTCATTGGGGGCCTCAGATGCCCTGATTTTACACTGACTTGTCCAGAAAGTCAACTCTTGATCAGATGACTTCCCCATGGAATTTCTTCATGAAAATTGATATGCATACTCCCTATACCATATAGAGACCAATAGAAACAAGAATGACCAAAAAAATTGAAGTTATGGCCTCTGAAACCAAAACCCTAATTTTAGGTCATCTGTGCAGTTAAACCTGGCTCTGCTTCCATACCAATCCCAGTTCTTGTGATTCTTTGGCATTCTTTGACTTTGAGAGGATGCAATATGATATAAGAACACACATGGACCCCTTTGAAGTGATTGATGACCTTTGGGGTGGCTCAAGAAGCTCTTGGATTGCTCAGATCACAAACCCTAGATGCAGATGACTTAGAATCTATGCAGTGAGTCAAAAATGTAAATTGAGATGATATGATTGTGTTTATGCATATGAAATGATCACAAGCCATGGTATGAATGGGTGAGGGCAAATTTGGGGTGTTTACACAATCTTTGCTTAAACAACAATTTGATAAAGAAAGATGAATAAGAGAAATAATTATATATATTTTTTGAATTTTTGAAAAGGAAAAGCATGAATATCCACAAATATGAGAGTGAATGAATTAATTCAAAATATGTGATGCTCATTTCATTAACATTAACATTAAATAACAAACAAGTCTTAAAGCAAGTACACTTAATACAAACAAGAAAATTAAAACTAAAAAGAAACAAGGCCTAATGTATAATCAGCAACAAGGATGAGCTTTCCCGTTTGATCCACTGGCTTTAGGTAGTAACTTGTGATTATTTGACTAAGTATTTAGCCACTCTGATTTGGCACGGGGTTCTTTTCAACATTAGGAGTCCCTCTCGGTGTGAAGGTGAACGCATCTCCTCTGACCAAATCTTGAACTCAAGACTGAAAGGCATAACAATTTTTAATATCATGACCCGCAACTCCTTCATGGAATGGGCAATGGAGGTCGGTCCTAAACTCAGCAAGAAGAGGATTTGGAGGACTGAGAGGTTTAGTTGTGACACGACCTTTTTGACATATGTAAGGGTAGATTTCAGTATACTTCATAGGAATTGAGTCAATGGGAGACCTAGGTCTGGGATTGCGAGTCTGATTCTGACCAACATTCCTTTGTGGAGGAGCTCGAGTTGGTGGAGCATTAACCATAAGATAAATTACGGCTACTTGGGATTCACCATATTGTCGTTTCCTGCAATAGGGTCTTCTTTCAGTAGTGACATCATGAGTGTTACCCTCTTTCTTCTTTTTAAAGTTCCCAGAGGACTTTCTTGCAACATTGGAAGCTTTAACATTGCCAAACTTGCCTTTCTTAACTCCTTCCTCTAGTCTTTCTCCAATAGTGGCTAGGTCAGCAAAGCTAGATGATACACTGCCTATCATCCTTTCCTAGTATAGAGGTTGAAGGGTGTTCATGAACAAACCAGTCAACTCTTTTTCTTCCAAGGGAGGCTCCACCTGAGCAGCTAGCTTTCTCCAGCGTTGAACGTACTCTTTGAATGATTCATTTTCTTTCTGAGACATATTTTAAAGTTGACGGAAGTCGGGCGCCATGTCCTGATTGTATTTGTATTGTTTCAAGAATGCATCAAGTAGGTCCTGCTAGCATTGGATACGGCTCATATCGAGTCCTATATACCATTTCAGGGATGCTCCACTCAAGATATCCTGGAAGCAACGGATGAGCAGTTTGTCTCTGTCAGCATGGGCAGCCATTTTGCAACAATACATAACCATATAGCTTTTCGGACAAGTGTCTCCCTTGTATTTTTCAAATTCTGGAATTTTGAACTTGTCTGGAATAACCAAGTTTGAAACCAAGCACATGTATGTTGCGGAAGCATTGAAGACATCAAATCCTTCCACAACTCTTATCCTTTTCTCTAGAGTTATGCATTGTTCCCTGACATCTTAAATGTTTCTAGCTTTTCCTTGTACTGAAGATGGTGGATTGTACATAAAAGGAGGATTCACATAAGCAGTTTGGGCAACTGTATGCACAATAGGTTGCGATTCAGTGAACACTCCAGGTTCAAAAAATGTGGATGTACCAGCCATCTGAGCAGCTGCAAAGGGCGAAGAGTAACATGGTGGCAAACCAAATTCTGGCCAAGTAACAACGGGTTTTGAAGATTCAGGGTCAACGATGAAGCTATTGACTTCAGAGATGACAAACCTTTGTGGTTGAGAGTCTTTAACAGTTAAGGCTTGAAGCATTTCCATGATTTTGCTCACGCTGCTCTTCAAATCATCAATGTCTTCTCTGACTCTCTTGTTGTGTTCTTCTTGTTCATCCATTCTTCTTCTTTCTCTGGCTCTAGGTTTATACTTGCATGGAGGAATCAGCTTGACGGTTACTCAACAAATCTGAAGATGAGAACAGATGAACATGAGCAATTAGGATGCATGAAAAATGAATGCAAGTATGAATGCAATGATATGCAAATAATATGCGAGGAAATGTTTACACATAAAATAAGGATTTCAAAGGTCCGAGATAAAAATGGAGGATACTTGTATTTCTCTTCTTACAAGGACTTCACTGGGTAGGCTCTAGAGTTTAAAGGAACCCCAAAGTTATCAATCCAAATCGATGTTCATCACACACGCCACCAATATGACGGTTGATTGACTCCCTCATATGAATCTTATTTGGGTGAGATCTTCGTATCGACAACCCATGAGAGCAAATTTCTCGGGAGCCCATACTACGCGACCATCGACACGAGGTTTAAAACAAAGGTCTCAGAGTTACATACTTTTCTCAACTGTTTGATGCACATGTCAGCTTTTGACAGTCAATCAACTCCATCGAGAAAGTCTATTCTGAGTGAGATCTTTGTATCGACAACCCACAAGAACAAATTTCTCGGGAGCCCAAACTACGCGACCATCAATATTTGTTTTGACCAAAAGGTTTAAGGTTCTAAAGGTCCTTGAAGTTGATGATCCTAATGAAAACAACTGATCACCCACGCCAGAAGCTTGACGATCGTCAGAATTCTCATTAAAATCTACTCCAAGCAAAGTTTTTGTATCAAAAATCCACGAGAGTGGTTCTCACGGGAGCCCATACTACACAATCCCTCCTAACTTATGTTTATATCCATAATCTCGGGTATAGAGCCTTTCACTAAAGTTTATTTTGCAATCAAAGTATCGATCCAATAGTACCAATGAACCACAAGATAAATAATATTGAAAGTGTTAAATAAAGCGATAAAAATAAGCAAGTAATACATAAAGGTAAGCATCCAAACAAGCATGGAACCACCTAGATTAGGCTTGACTTACATAGGGGTGAACCAGTCCCCAGCAGAGTCTCCAACTATCGTACCTCGAAGAATACACAAAAGTGGTCATGGCTGGGATGACATGAGAGTCGCCATCTAATTTTGATTTATTTCCAAAGAGGGAAAGGGAAAATATATATAAAACCCGGGAAGAAAGGATAAAGACAAGTTGTCGGAACCACTGCCTTGGTTCAAAAGTCGGTTATGTAAGGGGGAGGTATTAACATCCCCTACATCCATCGTACTCGATGGGAACCATCTAAGTTGTCATGCGCGAAAGGATGTCTATAACTAATGAGCTACTTGCTAAAGGGAAAATAGTTGATATTAAAGTTTGATTGATCTTAGGTGCTCGGCAAGGATTGAGATCCGTGTGCCTACGTATTCCCTCGTGCAATGGGAAAGTCAGAGCTTCGTAGTTCGGCTAACTACGAGTGGTTATTGATTTTATTTACCTTTCTTTCAAAAAAAGAATTAGGAGTCGAATTACACTAAATACTATGGGTAGATGTGATTATTCTGAACCATCAAGCCAAGCGTCTTGCGACGAAATAATCAGAGCGAGTAACGGGATTCCCACTATCCTCCTTCTACCACTTAAGGCTCGTGACGTACAATTTTTCTCGTATTATTAAAGTGTTTTATTACCTAAGACCACTTGATGTTGGATCAAGGGTTTAAATCTAAAAGTAATGTCTTAGTCAAAGGGTAGGTCAGTTGCGAGGCACAAAACGCTCGATAATTGTAAATGAAAATGGAGGTTAAAGGTTGATGGTTATGTGGAATCGATTCCTAGTTCCTAAGAGGATGCCTAGTAAGGGAAACTAAAACCTAAGGGAAAAGCGATAAAAAGAAAATTGGTCTCATATTGATCTAAATGACGTCGATTTATCGAAATCGAACATTTAGATCGTTTGTTATATCTTTGACCATAAAAATAAAGTAAAGTTGAAAAATAATAACGAAACTAAAGGAATGGCCTCATATTAGTTTAGATAACGCCGATTTATTTGAAATCAAATATCTAATTTTTTTATCATAAGCCGAATAAAAATAAACCAGGACAAGATAGAAAATAAAGGAGTGGCCTCATATTAGTTTAGATAACATCGATTTATTTGAAATCGAATATATAACTGTTTGTCATTGGCCGAATAAAATCAAGAGATAATAATGGATCTAAAAATTAAATTAGAAACTATAAAAAGCAATAGAAATAAAAGTGGTTTCAAATCGATTTAGACAACGTCGACTTTAAGAAATCGAATGTCATAAATTGGGTGATAATATCATCGACCAAAATAAAATAATAAATCGAGAAATCGAGAAATAAAGGAGAAATGGAAAGGATGGCCTTGTATTGGCTTAGATAACGTCGATAAAATCGAATATCAATAAACTATGTATTATATCATCGGCCCATAAAAAGGAGAATATCCAAGATGAATAATGAAATACTCTCACCATTAATCAACGTCTTAAATCGATAAATCGACAAGCCAAGATTCTTAGATGTTTATTGACTAAAATAACAAGAAAGAAAGAAAATGGTCTCATATTAGCATTGGATAACGTTGATTCACAAAAATCAAATATTCTAGTCATGATTAATATCATAAACCCAAATAAGAAGTATAGCACAAAAACACGAGAAAGATAACAAAACACAAATTAAATTCCAATATGAATTTCAATGTAAAAATATAAGCACTCAAACCCTAAAAAAATCTCTTCTAACAAAGTTCTTACAAGATAATAAAAACTATTTAGGAAAATTATTATATAAAAAGAGAAACATTCATAATTTTATTAAGACAAAAGCTTAGTTGAAATAAAAAAAAAACTTTGATGAAAGAAAAGAAGAAACAATAATGGGTCAGCCTCCAGCTATACTGGACTCGAGTCACAAGGGACCTGGTTCGCCCATATGGCCCAATATCCGGCAACAAATATCCTCAAAAACCGACAAAAACCCTACCCGTTTAGCAAATGTCAATCAAACAAGAAGGAAACTTACAACGTGTATTGAAAACATTCAGCAGACCTAGGGCAATGAAAAAAATCAAAATATATCTCTTTCTTTTAAAAGGTTGTTAAACTAATTTAAATGACCACTTGTCCATATTAAATATGACATTAAAAAAAATGGGTGTATAAGAGATATGAAAAAATATCACCCTTTCAACTTTCTGAAACGTTCTTCAACGTACTCAGTCGTCACCCTCTCAGTGGAGAGATCACAGACCTCATCGTACACCAACATGCATATGAAAAACAACAACGTGCTCATCAAGATCGCAAATCGATGATCATCAAGCCGGTCATAGAAACACAGAATCAAGAATCAAACACAAAGAAAAACCCAATCCCAAATCACAACATATCTAAGCAAATCAGAGTTCCTTCATAGATGGACAAAATCAAGCACTCAGAAGAGAAGTTCAGTGCACCACAACATGGAAAGCAAGAATCATATTTAAAAGAGGAGTGTTCATGCCTAAATCGGAGACAATCTGATTTCAAACTCTGACATGAAAAGGTACCCTTTTATCTCCTATTGTACAATGTCTTTGTTACTTCATCTCGCGCCCTTCTTCTCTTTATGGTGTGTTTCGTTGATGTGGTAGTGGTTTAGTCCAAACCAAATAGAATTTCAGTGTAAAATTCTATTAGCCTTTAGAAAGGACTCTTGGTGAATTTTAGGGTTTTTTCAGGGATGAATTATGCAGAGTTTTCCAAGGTTTTTTGTACCTCTTTTGCTCAATGATTGAACCATTATTTATAGAGGGGTTTAAGTGATTCTTGTATGTGTGAGAATTGTGAAATTTGTGTGAAATGGTGAGGAAATCATGAGCTGACTTTTCAATCTGTTAGAAGATATTCGCATTAGTATTTGCGTGGGGACCCATTAAGGGCAAAGTAGGAAACGAATCAATGAAGTTTTGTCTGTAGCATGTTTCTAGATGGAAGTGAGGTCCCACAAATTTCACTGAATTTTCACTGCATACCTTCCCATTACATAACCGACTTCCGAACCCATGCAATGGTTTCGAGGACCTTATCTTTATCATTTCTTCCCGGGTTTAAATGACCACTTATCCATATTAAATATGACAGTAAAACAAAATGGGTGTACAAGAGACAGGAAAAAATATCACCCATTCAACTTTCTAAAATGTTCATCAACGTACTCAGTCGTCACCCTCTCAGTGGAGAGATCACAGACATCATCGTACACCAACATGCATATGAAAAACAATAATGTGTTCATCGTGATCACACGATGATCATCAAACTGGTAGTAGAAACACAAAATCAAGAAACAAACACAAAGAAAAACCCAATCCAAAATCACAACCTATCTAAGCAAATCATAGTTCCTTCGATGAACAAAATCAAGCACTCAAAAGAGAATTTCAGCACACCACAACATGGAAAGCAAGAATTAGATTTAAAAGAGGAGTGTTCATATCTGAATCAGAGACAATCCAATTTCAAACTTTGACGTGAAAAGGTACCCTTCTATCTCCTCTTGTACGGTGTCTATATTACTTCGTCACGCGCCCTTCTTCTCTTTATAGTGTGTTTTGTTGATGTGGTAGTGGTTTAGTCCAAACCAAATAGAATTTCAGTGTAAAATTCTATTGGCCTTTAGAAAGGACTCTTAGTGAATTTTAAGGTTTTTTCAAGGATGAATTTTGCAGAGTATTCCTAGGTTTTATGTGCCTTATTTTCCCAATGATTGAACCATTATATATAGAGGGGTTTGGGTGATTCTTGTACGTGTGACAATTTTGAAATTCGTGTGAAATGGTTAGGAAATCATGAGCTGGCGTTTCAATTCGTTAGAAGATATTTGCAACAGGATTTACGTGGGGACCGATTAAGAGCATAATAGGAAATTAATCATTGAAGTTTTGTTTGTAGCATGCTTCTTAGATGGTAGTGAGGTCCCACAAATTTCATTGAATTTTCACTACATACCTTCCCCTTACATAATCGTCTTCCGAGCCCAGGAAATGGTTTCGACGACCTTGTCTTTATCCTTTCTTCCCGTTTTAAATGACCACTTATCCATATTAAATATGACATTAAAATAAAATGGGTGTACAAGAGACAAGAAAAAATATCACCCATTCAAGTTTCTGAAATGTTCGTCAACATACTCTGTTGTCACCCTCTCAGTGGAGAAATCACAGACGTCGTCGTATTCTAACGTGCATATGAAAAACGACAACGTGCTCATCAAGATCGCAAATCAATGATCATCATGCCGGTCATCGAAACACAATATCCAAAAGTTCATTTGGACCGAAGCTCTCGATTAAGTTGTAGGAAAACAACTATCTTATTTGGAACCAACATGTTGAAGGTGTGATTCTATCTCAGAAGATGCACAAGCTCATGGTGATCATGTCAAATGTATGATCTCCGAGAAATATATACGAAGCTTGGGTAGTGCAAGACCAAGCGTTATTCATCTGGTTGTTATCAACGATATTTGCATCCGTGTTACCTAGGGTTCTTACATGTAAACACGCTTTTGAAGTATGGGACGAGATTCATCAATATTTCAATGCTCAAATGAATACTATGGTTCAACAATTAAGAGTTGAGTTTAAATTCACCAACAAGGGAAACAAATTAATCACAAAGTATGTCTTAAGAATCAAAGTTATTTCTAATTCCCTTTTGGTTGTTGGTGATTCCATACCTGAACAGGATCAAATCGATTCCATCATGCAAGGGCTTCCCAAGGAATACAATCACTTTGTTATGAAAATGTATGGTTGTCCTTCACCCCTAACTTTTGTGATGTTGAAGCCTTACTTTATATGCAAGAAGCACATATGGACAAGTTTCATAAGGAGCTGGCTGCTGCCACTATAAAAACAAATGTGGCTGATACTAGTAAAGAAGAGAACGACTCTAGAGGAGCTTATTCTGGAAGTCGAGGTAGAGGAAGGTTCAATCGTGGTCGCATTAGAGGCAAAGGAATGTATACAATTGGAAATCGTCCAACTTGTCAATTGTGTGGAAAGTATGGACATGAAGTCACCACTTGTTGGCATAAATTTGATGAAAATTTCAAGCCTTCAAACACAAGCAATGCCTTAGATGGATCAACCACCAACACCACTCACAAGCAAGTGACTAATCCAGAAGCCTCGCAGAACTCTCAAACTGTTGTTATGATGGCTACAAGAAGTAAACCCTCGACATACACTCAAGAATACAATCTATCTTTTGAGCTAGATTCTCTAGTTTGGTTAGCAGATTAAGGGGCCTCCCACTACTTAACTCCTTATGCTTTTTTTACAAAGTAAAAATCCTTATGTAGGAAACAACAAAGTCTATGTAAGAAATGGCTAAACCCTCACTATACAATTTGTAGGCTCCATATAATTTCAATCTAAAATCAACCATACATATATGTTAACCCTAGCCAACATCCTACGTGTACCTTCCATAACTAAGAACTTGTTATTTGTTTCTAAGTTTTCTCGTGATAACAATGCTATATTTGAGTTCCTACCTGAAAAATGCTATATTAAATCACAGGCCTCTAACTAACATAGTTTATCACAAACCTTTTTATATGATATACCCTAACTTATGGGATCCTTCCCCAAGTCATTCTAGTTCAGGGTATATGCATGTACTATATAGCCTTTGTAGATGCTTATACTAGATACACTTGGTTGTACTTGCTAAAGCATAAATCTGAAGCATTACATGCCTTTAAGCTCTTTTATCCGTTTTTCCAAACACGAGTTAGGGTTACCATCAAGTCAGTTCAATCTGACTTTGGAGGAGAGTTTAGACCTCTTACCAAATATCTGACAGAGTTAGGGATAACACATATGCTAACTTGTCCTCATACTACCCATAAAAATGGGACAATAAAGAGAAAACATAGACAAATTGCTGAAATGAGACTTACCCTGCTAGGTCATGCTTCCTTACCTATTTCAAAATGGGAGTATAGTTTCACTACTTTTGTGCATATCATTAACAAACTTCCTTTTTCCACCCTACTCAATTTTAACTCTTCTTTTCATGCCATGTATGAAGAAAAAAATCCTGACTACTATACCTTAAAGGTTTTTGGGTGTTCATGCTTCCCCCTCCTAAGACCTTATAACAAAAATAAACTTCAACTAAGGAGTTAGGAATGTGTCTACCTTGGGCCTTCCCCCCAACATAAGGATTTTAGGTGTCTTAACAAAGATGGGAAAATTTACATCTCTAAGGATGTTTCCTTGAATGAAAAAATGTTTCCCTTACTCAAACTATTTTCTTACTAGAGTGCACCTAATATATCCAAGATCACAGGATGTGTGCATGTCTTTTCCTACAACCACAATTCTCAACCTTATTGTCATTTCTTATACTCCCACAAACAATGTTCCATCCTTAATCAATGGTCCACCGTGCCCCCAAGCGCCTAACATATCATAATAATCTGGTGATACTTGGGTTCCTAGGTCTACAGATCAATCTCCCATAGCTAGTATAGGCCATATTCATGTCTCTCATGACAAAGACCTTACTCTTGAGAATGTGCCTCAATCCAACGGTCATAAGTATGCTCCTATCTAGCCTGTCCCAAGCCACATGTCAGCTACCTCTACTATAGAACACTCTGGTACAAGAAAAGTCTATTCCAGTCTGCTACAAGATAATTTCCATCCAGTCCCACTGACAATCACTTTCTTCAAGACATGTCTATTCCTACACCTCACAGTGCAGGCCTAACTGAAAGTTATTCTCCCAAGGACAATGAATCTAGTAATATTAGACAAATAAACATAATTTCAAGTAAAAACCAATAAGTCAAATCTTGTTGCCATAAGTTATCATGAGGATAACCATAAAAGATTATATTATATTAAGTTAATGTTATGCCACCTAATGTTTAGATTAATATCATACCTCAATAGTCCATCTCTCATAGAATATCTCACTCCACTAAATACCTAAGTACCATATTTTGCTCTAATCATCTCACTTTATCATCTTACATCCTCATATCTGAGTCCTCTCAATCTCATTCCATTGGTACCAACATGCTTGTTGATCCTCTACTTGAAAATAATCACCCTATGCTGACTAGAGCCAAAACTAAAAAGTTAAAACCTAAAGTGTTCTTAACCCACACAGAGTTAGAACCAACTAGTTTCAAGTAAGCAATAACATAGTCCGAGTAGGTTAAGGCCATGACATATGAGTTCAATTCATTCTAAGCTAATAACACCTTGAACTTATCTATTTTTCATCTTGACAAAAAGGCAGTAGGTTGTATGTGTGTTCTTAAGATAAAAGAAAATGATGATGGGGAAATTCACAAATATAAAGCCATACTTGTGGCAAAGGGCTTCCACCAAGAACAAGGCTATGATTAGGTTGAAACTTTCTCTCCAGTGGTAAAACCTACCACCATTAGGGTCATTCTTACTCTTTCAATCACACACAAGTGAGATATCCATCAAATAGATGTTAGAATTGCCTTTTTAAATGGAGTCCTTCATGATGAGGTTTACATGACACAACCCACTAGTTTTGTGAGTTCTGAAAAATACCTTGTTTGTAAACTACATAAAGCTATCTATGGACTCAAACAATCCCCAGTGGATTTGTATGAGAAACTAACCCAAGCATTAATTCAGTTTGGCTTCACTACCTCCAAGTGTGATAGCTCCCTTGTTGTATATTCCTAACTTGGTGTTTCCTTATATGCTTTGGTTTATGTTGACGATATACTTATCACTGGCTCAAGTACAACTCTTATAAACAAGTTAATCAACAAGATGCATCATGACTTTGCTCTAAAAAGGTTGGGTCAATCTAGCTACTTTATAGGTATTGAGGTTCAATTTTGCATCAATGCTTCCATGTTTCTTACTCAATTAAAATATGTCAAGGAACTTCTCACAAAAGCAAAAATGGAGAATGCAAATGGAGTTCTTACCCCCATTTTTAGCAGTTGTAAGTTAAGCAAACATGGTACAATCATTTTATGATCCTTAACTTTAAAGGTACATTGTGGGTGCTCTTCAATATGTGACCCTAACTCAACCAAATATTTATTTTAGTGTGAACAAAGCCTTCCAGTTAATGGCATGTCCTCTAGATACTTATTAGGCTGCTGTTAGAAGACTCTTACACTATTTGAGTGGTACAAACAAGCATGGTCTGCTTCTATCTCCTTCTCTTTCTGCTTCAAGGTTCTCCCTCCGAGCTTATGGTGATTCTGATTGGGCATGAAATTCTGGAAACAAAAAAACAATGTCGAACACGATGTCACGAAAATAAAAACAACAAAAACTGTAAAAGACAAAGACAGAATGTAAAGAATACAGAAAGTTGTTAACCCAGTTTGGTGCAATCACACCTACTCTGGGGGCTTACCAAGCCAGGAAGGAACTTCACTATCAGTAGTATCAATTCAAAGACCCACAAAAAACGCCTACAGTTTGCAATCTTTTCACTTAATCCCTACCCAATGACAGTTTTACCTAGGAACTCCTAGATATGAGACACCTCTCACTCCCTCCACAATCACAGTCAGTGATCTCAAAAAACAACTCAAAGAAATTTAGTACACTCTTCAAAACAATCTTTGACCTTGCTTAAAAGCTTCAGTCAAATACAAACACTCTTGCTTAAAAGCTTCGAGTGGACAAAATACAAATGCACACCTAGTCCAAAACAACCATTAAAAGACAATTGCTTGGCTCACAAGAAACTAACACATACAAGTGAAAAACTATGAATACACAATCCTTATTTTCCATATGTTCACACTAGGGTTGATAAGCCTTAAGTAGAAACTCCAATGGGCATTAGGCCTGCTGAAATTGTACAAATTAGAATAAATAATTCCTTAAATCAAGGAACAAAAATAGCAAGAACAAGTGTTCTGCTAAAATAACTCCAAGCTGAATCCTTTACCCAATCCCAAATCACAACATATCTAAGCAAATCAGAGTTCCTTCATAGATGGACAAAATCAAGCACTCAGAAGAGAAGTTCAGTGCACCATAACATGGAAAGCAAGAATCATATTTAAAAGAGGAGTGTTCATACCTAAATCGGAGACAATCTGATTTCAAACTTTGACGTGAAAAGGTACCCTTCTATCTCCTCTTGTACAATGTCTTTGTTACTTCATCTCGCGCCCTTCTTCTTTTTATGGTGTGTTTCGTTGATGTGGTAGTGGTTTAGTCCAAACCAAATAGAATTTCAATGTAAAATTCTATTAGCCTTTAGAAAGGACTCTTGGTGAATTTTAGGGTTTTTTCAGGGATGAATTATGCAGAGTTTTCCAAGGTTTTTTGTACCTCTTTTGCTCAATGATTGAACCATTAGTTATAGAGGGGTTTAAGTGATTCTTGTATGTGTGAGAATTGTGAAATTTGTGTGAAATGGTGAGGAAATCATGAGCTGACTTTTCAATCTGTTAGAAGATATTCGCATTAGTATTTGCGTGGGGACCCATTAAGGGCAAAGTAGGAAACGAATCAATGAAGTTTTGTCTGTAGCATGCTTCTAGATGGAAGTGAGGTCCCACAAATTTCACTGAATTTTCACTGCATACCTTCCCATTACATAACCGACTTCCGAACCCATGCAATGGTTTCGAGGACCTTATCTTTATCATTTCTTCCCGGGTTTAAATGACCACTTATCCATATTAAATATGACAGTAAAACAAAATGGGTGTACAAGAGACAGGAAAAAATATCACCCATTCAACTTTCTAAAATGTTCATCAACGTACTCAGTCGTCACCCTCTCAGTGGAGAGATCACAGACATCATCGTACACCAACATGCATATGAAAAACAATAATGTGTTCATCGTGATCACACGATGATCATCAAACTGGTAGTAGAAACACAAAATCAAGAAACAAACACAAAGAAAAACCCAATCCAAAATCACAACCTATCTAAGCAAATCATAGTTCCTTCGATGAACAAAATCAAGCACTCAAAAGAGAATTTCAGCACACCACAACATGGAAAGCAAGAATTAGATTTAAAAGAGGAGTGTTCATATCTGAATCAGAGACAATCCAATTTCAAACTTTGACGTGAAAAGGTACCCTTCTATCTCCTCTTGTACGGTGTCTATATTACTTCGTCACGCGCCCTTCTTCTCTTTATAGTGTGTTTTGTTGATGTGGTAGTGGTTTAGTCCAAACCAAATAGAATTTCAGTGTAAAATTCTATTGGCCTTTAGAAAGGACTCTTAGTGAATTTTAAGGTTTTTTCAAGGATGAATTTTGCAGAGTATTCCTAGGTTTTATGTGCCTTATTTTCCCAATGATTGAACCATTATATATAGAGGGGTTTGGGTGATTCTTGTACGTGTGACAATTTTGAAATTCGTGTGAAATGGTTAGGAAATCATGAGCTGGCGTTTCAATTCGTTAGAAGATATTTGCAACAGGATTTACGTGGGGACCGATTAAGAGCATAATAGGAAATTAATCATTGAAGTTTTGTTTGTAGCATGCTTCTTAGATGGTAGTGAGGTCCCACAAATTTCATTGAATTTTCACTACATACCTTCCCCTTACATAATCGTCTTCCGAGCCCAGGAAATGGTTTCGACGACCTTGTCTTTATCCTTTCTTCCCGTTTTAAATGACCACTTATCCATATTAAATATGACATTAAAATAAAATGGGTGTACAAGAGACAAGAAAAAATATCACCCATTCAAGTTTCTGAAATGTTCGTCAACATACTCTGTTGTCACCCTCTCAGTGGAGAAATCACAGACGTCGTCGTATTCTAACGTGCATATGAAAAACGACAACGTGCTCATCAAGATCGCAAATCAATGATCATCATGCCGGTCATCGAAACACAATATCCAAAAGTTCATTTGGACCGAAGCTCTCGATTAAGTTGTAGGAAAACAACTATCTTATTTGGAACCAACATGTTGAAGGTGTGATTCTATCTCAGAAGATGCACAAGCTCATGGTGATCATGTCAAATGTATGATCTCCGAGAAATATATACGAAGCTTGGGTAGTGCAAGACCAAGCGTTATTCATATGGTTGTTATCAACGATATTTGCATCCGTGTTACCTAGGGTTCTTACATGTAAACACGCTTTTGAAGTATGGGACGAGATTCATCAATATTTCAATGCTCAAATGAATACTATGGTTCAACAATTAAGAGTTGAGTTTAAATTCACCAACAAGGGAAACAAATTAATCACAAAGTATGTCTTAAGAATCAAAGTTATTTCTAATTCCCTTTTGGTTGTTGGTGATTCCATACCTGAACAGGATCAAATCGATTCCATCATGCAAGGGCTTCCCAAGGAATACAATCACTTTGTTATGAAAATGTATGGTTGTCCTTCACCCCTAACTTTTGTGATGTTGAAGCCTTACTTTATATGCAAGAAGCACATATGGACAAGTTTCATAAGGAGCTGGCTGCTGCCACTATAAAAACAAATGTGGCTGATACTAGTAAAGAAGAGAACGACTCTAGAGGAGCTTATTCTGGAAGTCGAGGTAGAGGAAGGTTCAATCGTGGTCGCATTAGAGGCAAAGGAATGTATACAATTGGAAATCGTCCAACTTGTCAATTGTGTGGAAAGTATGGACATGAAGTCACCACTTGTTGGCATAAATTTGATGAAAATTTCAAGCCTTCAAACACAAGCAATGCCTTAGATGGATCAACCACCAACACCACTCACAAGCAAGTGACTAATCCAGAAGCCTCACAGAACTCTCAAACTGTTGTTATGATGGCTACAAGAAGTAAACCCTCGACATACACTCAAGAATACAATCTATCTTTTGAGCTAGATTCTCTAGCTTGGTTAGCAGATTAAGGGGCCTCCCACTACTTAACTCCTTATGCTTTTTTTACAAAGTAAAAATCCTTATGTAGGAAACAACAAAGTCTATGTAAGAAATGGCTAAACCCTCAATATACAATTTGTAGGCTCCATATAATTTCAATCTAAAATCAACCATACATATATGTTAACCCTAGCCAACATCCTACATGTACCTTCCATAACTAAGAACTTGTTATTTGTTTCTAAGTTTTCTCGTGATAACAATGCTATATTTGAGTTCCTACCTGAAAAATGCTATATTAAATCACAGGCCTCTAACTAACATAGTTTATCACAAACCTTTTTATATGATATACCCTAACTTATGGGATCCTTCCCCAAGTCATTCTAGTTCAGGGTATATGCATGTACTATATAGCCTTTGTAGATGCTCATACTAGATACACTTGGTTGTACTTGCTAAAGCATAAATCTGAAGCATTACATGCCTTTAAGCTCTTTTATCCGTTTTTCTAAACACAATTTAGGGTTACCATCAAGTCAGTTCAATCTGACTTTGGAGGAGAGTTTAGACCCTTTACCAAATATCTGACAGAGTTAGGGATAACACATAGGCTAACTTGTCCTCATACTACCCATAAAAATGGGACAATAAAGAGAAAACATAAACAAATTGTTGAAATGGGACTTACCCGGCTAGCTCATGCTTCCTTACCTATTTCAAATTGTGAGTATAGTTTCACTACTTTTGTGCATATCATTAACAAACTTCCTTCTTCCACCCTACTCAATTTTAACTCTCCTTTTCATACCCTGTATGAAAACAAATCCTGACTACTATACCTTAAAGGTTTTTGGGTGTTCATGCTTCCCCCCTCCTAAGACCTTATAACAAAAATAAACTTCAACTAAGGAGTTAGGAATGTGTCTACCTCTGGCATTCCCCCTAACATAAGGATTTTAGGTGTCTTAACAAAGATGGGAAAATTTACATCTCTAAGGATGTTTCCTTCAATGAAAATTTTTTTCCCTTACTCAAACTGTTTTCATACAAGAGTGCACCTAATATATCCAAGATCACAGGATGTGTACATGTCTTTTCCTCCAACCACATCTCTCAACCTTATTGCCATTTCTTATACTCCCACAAACAATGTTCAATCCTTAATCAATAGTCCACCGTGCCCCCAAGCTCCTAACATATCATAATAATCTGGTGATACTTGGGTTCCTAGGTCTATAGATCAATCTCCCATAGCTAGCATAGGCCATA
This sequence comes from Lathyrus aphaca, assembly GCA_963966055.1. Taxonomy (NCBI): domain Eukaryota; kingdom Viridiplantae; phylum Streptophyta; class Magnoliopsida; order Fabales; family Fabaceae; genus Lathyrus; species Lathyrus aphaca. The sequence continues at coordinate 67,399,899 of OZ014525.1, read as the reverse complement.
TTCATGTCTCTCATGACAAAGACCTTACTCTTGAGAATATGCCTCAATCCAACGGTCATAAGTATGCTCCTATCTAGCCTGTCCCAAGTCATAGGTCTGCTACCTCTACTATAGAACACTCTAGTACAAGAAAAGTCTAGACCAGTCTGCTACAAGATAATGTCCACCCAGTCCCACTGACAATCACTTTCTTCAAGACATGTCTATTCCTACACCTCACAGTGCAGGCCTAACTGAAAGCTATTCTCCCAAGGACAATGACTCTAGTGATATTAGACAAATAAACATAATTTCAAGTAAAACCAATAAGTCAAATCTTGTTTCCATAAGTTATCATGAGGATAACCATAAAAGATTATATTAAGTTAATGTTATGCCTCCTAATGTTGAGATTAACATCATACCTCAACAGTCCATCCCTCATAGAATATCTTACTCCACTAAATACCTAAGTACCATATTTTGCTCTAATTATCTCACTTTGTCATCTTGCATCCTCATATCTGAGTCCTCTCAATCTCATTCCATTGGTACCAACATGCTTGTTGATCCTCTACTTGAAAATAATCACCCTATGTTGACTAGAGCCAAAACTGGAAAGTTAAAACCTAAAGTGTTCTTAACCCACACAGAGTTAGAACCAACTAGTGTCAAGCAAGCAATAACCAAGTCCGAGTAGGTTAAGGCCATGACATATGAGTTCAATGCTCTCTAAGCTAATAACACCTCGAACTTAGCTATTTTTCATCTTGACAAAAAGGCATTAGGTTGTATGTGTGTTCTTAAGATAAAATAAAATGATGATGGGGAAATTCACAAATATAAAGCCAGACTTGTGGCAAAGGGCTTCCACCAAGAACAAGGCTATGATTAGATTGAAACTTTCTCACCAGTGGTAACACCTACCACCATTAGGGTCATTCTTACTCTTTCAATCATACACAATTGAGATATCCATCAAATAGATGTTAGAATTTCCTTTTTAAATGGAATCCTTCATGATGAGGTTTACATGACACAACCCACTGGTTTTGTGAGTTCTAAAAAATACCTTGTTTGTAAACTACATAAAGCTATCTATGGACTCAAACAAGCCCCAGTGGATTTGTATGAGAAACTAACCCAAGCATTAATTCAGTTTGGGATCACTACCTCCAAGTGTGATAGCTCCCTTGTTGTATATTCCTAACTTGGTGTTTCCTTATATGCTTTGGTTTATGTTGACGATATACTTATCATTGGCTCAAGTACAACTCTTATAAACAAGTTAATCAACAAGATGCATCATGACTTTGCTCTAAAGAGGTTGGGTCAATCTACCTAATTTATAGGTATTGAGGTTCAATTTTGCATCAATGCTTCCATGTTTCTTACTCAATTAAAATATGTCAAGGAACTTCTCACAAAAGCAAAAATGGAGAATGCAAATGGAGTTCCTACCCCCATTTTGAGCAGTTGTAAGTTAAGCAAACATGGTACAATCATTTTTTGATCCTTAACTTTAAAGGTCCATTGTGGGTGCTCTTCAATATGTGACCCTAACTCAACCAAATATTTCTTTTAGTGTGAACAAAGCCTTCCAGTTCATGGCATGTCCTTTAGAAAATTATTAGGCTGCTGTTAGAAGACTCTTACACTATTTGAGTGGTACAAACAAGCATGGTCTGCTTCTATCTCCTTCTCTTTCTGCTTCAAGGTTCTCCCTCCGAGATTATGGTGATTCTGATTGGGCATGAAATTCCAGAAATAAACAAACAATGTCGAACACGTTGTCACGAAAATAACAACAACAAAAACTGTTAAAGACAAAGACAAAATGTAAAGAACACAGAAAGTTGTTAACCCAATTTGGTGCAATCAAACCTACTCTGGAGGCTACCTAGCCAGGAAGGAACTTCACTATCAGTAGTATCAATTCAAAGACCCACAAAAAACGCCTACAGTTTGCAATCTTTTCACTTATTCCCTACCCAATGATAGTTTTACCTAGGAACTCCTAGATATGAGACACCTCTCACTCCCTCCACAATCACAGTCAGTGATCTCAAAAAACAACTCAAAGAAATTTAATACACTCTTCAAAACAATATTTGACCTTGCTTAAAAGTTTCAGTCAAATACAAACACTCTTGCTTAAAAGCTTCGAGTGGACAAAATACAAATGCACACCTAGTCCAAAACAATCATTAAAAGACAATTGCTTGGCTCACAAGAAACAAACACATACACTAGAAAAACTATGAATACACAATCCTTATTTTCCACATGTTCACACTAGGGTTGATAAGCCTTAAGTAGAAACTCCAATGGGCATTGGGCCTGCTGAACTTGTACAAATCAGAATAAATAATTCCTTAAATCAAGGAACAAAAATAGCAAGAACAAATGTTCTGCTAAAATAACTCCAAGATGAATCCTTTACCCAATCCCAAATCACAACATATCTAAGCAAATCAGAGTTCCTTCATGGATGGACAAAATCAAGCACTCAGAAGAGAAGTTCAGTGCACCACAACATGGAAAGCAAGAATCATATTTAAAAGAGGAGTGTTCATACCTAAATCGGAGACAATCCGATTTCAAACTCTGACTTGAAAAGGTACCCTTCTATCTCCTCTTGTATAATGTCTATGTTACTTCATCTCGCGCCCTTCTTCTCTTTATGGTGTGTTTCATTGATATGGTAGTGGTTTAGTCCAAACCAAATAGAATTTCAGTGTAAAATTCTATTAGCCTTTAGAAAGGACTCTTGGTGAATTTTAGGGTTTTTTCAGGGATGAATTATGCAAAGTTTTCCTAGATTTTTTGTGCCTCTTTTTCTCAATGATTGAATCGTTATTTATAGAGGGGTTTGGGTGATTCTTGTACGTGTGAGAATTGTGAAATTTGTGTGAAATGGGGAGGAAATCATGTGCTGACGTTTCAATCTGTTAGAAGATATTCGTAGTAGGATTTGCATGGGGACCCATTAAGGGCAAAGTAAGAAACGAATCTATGAAGTTTTGTCTGTAGCATGCTTCTAGATGGAAGTGAGGTCCCACAAATTTCATTGAATTTTCACTGCATACCTTCCCATTACGTAACCGATTTCTGAACCCAGGCAATGGTTTCGAGGACCTTATCTTTATCATTTCTTCCCGGGTTTATATGACCACTTATCCATATTAAATATGATAGTAAAACAAAATGGGTGAAGTATGGACATGAAGTCACCACATGTTGGCTTAAATTTGATGAAAATTTCAAGCCTTCAAACACAAGCAATGCCTTAGATGGATCAACCACCAACACCACTAACAAGCAAGAGACTAATCCTGAAGCCTCGCAGAACTCTCAAAATGTTGTTATGATGGCTACAAGAAGCAAACCCTCGACATAAATTCAAGAATACAATGTATCTTATAAGCTGGATTCTCGAGCTTGGTTTGCAGATTAAGGGGCTTCCAACTACTTAACTCCTTATGCTTTTTTTTACAAAGTAAAAATCCTTATGTAGGAAACAACAAAGTCTATGTAAGAAATGGCTAAACCCTCAATATACAATTTGTAGGCTCCATATAATTTCAATCTAAAATCAACCATACATATATGTTAACCCTAGCCAACATCCTACATGTACCTTCCATAACTAAGAACTTGTTGTTTGTTTCTATGTTTTCTCGTGATAACAATTCTATATTTGAGTTCCTACCTGAAAAATGGTATATTAAATCACAGGCCTCTAACTAACATAGTTTATCACAAACCTTTTGATATCATATACCCTAACTTATGGGATCCTTCCCCAAGTCCATCTAGTTCAGGGTATATGCATGTACTATATAGCCTTTGTAGATGCTCATACTAGATACACTTGGTTGTACCTGCTAAAGCATAAATCTGAAGCATTACACGCCTTTAAGCTCTTTTATCTGTTTTTCCAAACACAATTTAGGGTTACCATCAAGTCAGTTCAATCTGAATTTGGAGGAGAGTTTATACCCTTTACCAAATATCTGACAGAGTTAGGGATAACACATAGGCTAACTTTTCCTCATACTACCCATAAAAATGGGACAATAAAGAGAAAACATAGAAAAATTGTCGAAATGGGACTTAACCTTCTAGCTCATGCTTCCTTTCCTATTTCAAATTAGGAATATAGTTTCACTACTTTTGTGCATATCATTAACAAACTTCCTTCTTCCACCCTACTCAATTTTAACTCTCTTTTTCATGCCCTGTATGGAAAAAAAATCTTGACTACTCTTACACTATTTGAGTGGTACAAACAAGCATGGTCTACTTCTATCTCCTTCTCTTTCTGCTTCAAGGTTCTCCCTCCGAGCTTATGGTGATTCTGATTGGGCATGAAATTCTGGAAACAAACAAACAATGTCGAACATGATGTCACGAAAATAAAAACAACAAAAATTGTAAAAGACAAAGACAAAATGTAAAGAACACAGAAAGTTGTTAACCCAGTTTGGTGCAATCACACCTACTCTGGGGGCTACCAAGCCAGGAAGGAACTTCACTATCAGTAGTATCAATTCAAAGACCCACAAAAAATGCCTACAGTTTGCAATCTTTTCACTTAATCCCTACCCAATGATAGTTCTACCTAGGAACTCCTAGATATGAGACACCTCTCACTCCCTCCACAATCACAGTCAGTGATCTCAAAACACAACTCAAAGAAATTTAATACACTCTTCAAAACAATCTTTTACCTTGCTTAAAAGCTTCAGTCAAATACAAACACTCTTGCTTTAAAGCTTCGAGTGGACACAATACAAATGCACACCTAGTCCAAAACAATCATTAAAAGACAATTGCTTGGCTCACAAGAAACTAACACATACACGTGAAAAACTATGAATACACAATCCTTATTTTCCACATGCTCATACTAGGGTTGAGAAGCCTTAAGTAGAAATTCCAATGGGCATTGGGCCTGCTGAACTTGTACAAATCAGAATAAATCATTCCTTAAATCAAGGAACAAAAATAGCAAGAACAAATGTTCTGCTAAAATAACTCCAAGCTGAATCCTTTTTTTCCTTCTGATAAAATTGCGCTAAAATCTCAATAAAATCACAACATTAAATACACCAGGATGCACGCACAAAATAGGATTCACTTAGGTCTTCAGGCCCAGTCAGAGATGTCATGACATCGGTCTTGACATCCTGAAACCAAACAGTTGCACACAAAAACTTCACACTTGCATAATGCTTAAATCACATGTAATAACATAGCTTATGACATCCTGTGACACACAAGAGTTTTACCATAAAATATAGCTAATCAAAACATCTACAAACTCCTCATTTGGAAGATTTTTGTCTAAAACAATTTAAGCATTATCAACTACAAAATGATTCAGAAAAACACAACAGCAGTAGAAGCACGCAAAAGGGAGGACTCCCCCTCAGTAGCAGTTGTATAAGCACAACACAAGTAATAGGTTTCAGCCGTATCAACATAGCACACAAAATAAACACTAACAGTAGCAGCAACAGTAAAAGCAACAGAAGATAAAGGTTATGCACACACCATAAAACCAACAATCGTACTAGTAGGTACATCACTACAACTTCAACATAGAAAACCAGAGAGATATTTTATCTCCCCCTCAAACTGTAAGTACCAGTCTTGCAGCACACAACAGCTGACTATAGAAACCTTCAACACACAACCACACAAGCTATCTAACTACTCCCCCTTTTTAGATTGTAATTTGGCCAAACAGGATCACAATCATATAGCAAAAGAAACAGATAGAACCACAAGCTCATAAAGAGCAAACAAGCTAGGTAAATAAGAACCCCAACAAACACAAACAACAACTTGTTCTTCAATCTCTCGACTGGACATCCAAGTCATCTGCAGCTTATTCTTCAGTCTACATCCTCTAACTGGACGTCCAGGCTTAGTTAATTGCTACATGCCCTCATACAGACAGATCCCCAATTTGCCTATTAGATTTTCAAACTGATTAACATCCAAGGCCTTTGTGAATATGTCATCTAGCTGTAGTTCAACATCAATGTGATCCAACTTAATCATTTTATCCTTCACAAGGTATCTAATAATATGGTGCCTGATATCAATATGTTTTGTCTTACTATGTTGAATAGGATTTTTGGAAATATTGATAGAACTGAGATTATCACAATATAATGTCATGACATCCTGAGTGACATTGTATACAGATAACATTTGTTTCATCCAAACCAGCTGAGAACAACTGCTACAAGCTGCTATATACTCAATCTCAATAGTAGATAAGGAGATATAATTCTGCTTTTTACTAAACCAGGAGATAAGATTGTTACCTACAAAGAAAAATCCACCAGAAGTACTTTTTGTCATCTGCACTTCTAGCCCAATCAACATCATAATATCCAGATAAAACAGGATTACTCCCATGAGAGTATAACATTCCATAGTCATAAGTTCTATTCCCATATTTCAGAATCCTTTTAACTTGATTGATGTGGGAGACCTTAGGTTCTGATTGATATATGGCACAAATTCCAACAATAAAGGCAGGAGTTAGAGACAACTTCCCTAGAATTAATCCAAAATTCATCAGTTAGAGCTTCTTTGACATTTTTAGGCTCAACTTTGGATACAAAGCAGGAGTTAGAGACAACTTCCCTAGATCTGGTTACAACTCCACTGTTGGGATCACCTATAATAAGGTCTTTAGGATGATCCTTCTGAATCCTGATAGAGGGTGCCTTGTTTGTTGGTTCTGGCTCAGCAACAGGTGTAGCTGGATTTGTATCATCTTCTTGGCCAGTGGCTTCAACTGGAGTATCATAGAATGTTCTAATATCATATGTGACATCAGGTTCTATGAACAGATCATCAATAACCACATTTATGGATTCCATCACGACTCTGGTTCTAGAGTTGAAAACTCTATAGGCTCTACTGTTAGTAGAGTAACCTAAAAATATGTCTTCATCACTTTTAGGATCCATTTTTCTTCTTTGTTCTCTATCTGCCAGAATGTAGCATTTACTTCGAAAAACATGAAAGCATTGGACATTAGGCTTCCTTCTCTTCCAGAGCTTGTAGAGAGTGGTAGGAGTTCCCTTTCTTACAGTGACCCTATTATGAACATAACATGCAGTGTTCATAGCTTCATCCCAAAAGTACCGAGGAAGTTTCTTGGCATGAATCATGGCTCTGGCTGATTCCTAAATGGTTATGTTCTTTCTTTCCACAACCCCATTTTGCTGAGGAATAATGGAGGGAAGAGAATTAGTGACTGATTCCTTCAAATGAACAGAATTCAGAGAATTTTTTATTCTCAAATTCTTTACCATGATCACTTCTAATCCTAATGACACAACTTTCCTTTTCCATTTGTATTCTTTGACAGAGAATTTTGAAAACTTCAAAGACATCAAATTTTTCTCTAATAAAGTTTATCCATGTAAATCTTGAGTAATCATCCACCACCACATAGTCATATCTTTTTCTCCCAGACTTTCAACCTGCATAGGACCCATCAAGTCCATGGGAAGTAACTCTAAGACCTTGGAGGTTGTGAGATGTTGAGCCTTCGGATGTGACATCTTGGTTTGCTTGCCTACTTGACATTCACCATACACCTTACCTTCCTCAATCTGAAGCTTAGGAATTCCTCTTACTACTTCCAAAGTTATGACTCGTTTCATTCCTCTTAGGTTTTGATGCCATAACTTTACTTCATCTTCTTTAGATAGAGAGCAAACATATGTATAGATGATATCTTGATTCATCCAAAGATAACAATTATCTCTAGATCTGTCTCCCCTCATGATCACTTCATTCTCTTCATTTGTGACAATGCATTCTGCCTTTGTGAAGTTGACCCTGAATCCTTGATCACACAGTTGACAGATGCTAATTAGATTAACAGTTAAACCTTTCACCAGTAGAACTCCATCAAGGTTTGGAACACTTGAACAGACTAGTTTTCCTACCCCTTTGATTTCTCCTTTAGCTTCATCACCAAAGGTGACATAACTGGTGGAATGTGGTTTGATGTCAACCATTAAATTTTTTATTCTAGTCATATGTTTAGATCATCCACTATCAAAGTACCAATCCTTTTTAACTGAGACTTTAAGACATGTATGGGTTATCAATGCCATATGCTTGGGAGTCCATTGTTGTTTCTCGGTGACAATGTTTTTCTTAGGTTTGGGATGTGGGTTCTGAGCAGGATATCCATGAAGTCTGAAACAGAAGGCCTTTATATGACCAAACCTACTACAATAGTGACATCTCCATCTTTGATACTTTCTCCTTTGTTGAGTATGTCTTCTTGGTTCATGATGTTGAGGCACTGATTTTGACATTTGGTTGGAAACATTATTCTTAGGCTCAGGTTTATTGCTTCTGAAGAACTCATTCTTAGAGCTATTAAATCCTATCCCAGACAGGTCTTTAGCACTTCTTCTTATCTGAAGGATTTTGTCAAGTTTATCAGATCCATTGTTCAACATTCTGATGGACTTAGTCATTTGATCAAGCTGGAAATTCAGTATAGAGACTTCATCATTCAGAAGGGATATTGTTGATAGATTTTATGTCCTTTCAGCCTCCAGAGTTGCTATGATCTCCTATTGTTTCTCTCCTTCCTGCAAAATTTGTTCACATCTCATGCACAACTTGTTATAAATATCAACAAGCTCTTCAAACGCCAGCTCATCTTCCTTGGAGTCTTCATCAGACATACATGTCCCTGTCAAAACAATGATATGTTTAGTTGATTCTTCTTCAAAATCACTCTCAGAATCTCCATCCGACCATGTAACAGATAAGCCTTTCTTTTTCCCTTTCAGGTAGGTAGGACACTCAGCTCTAATATTTCCAAAACCATCACACCCATGGCATTAAACTCTTCTGCTTTGACTTGAATTCTCTTCAGCCTTTGTATTTGACTCAGTTGATTTGCTGATGTCAGATGCAGAGTTCTTGACATTTGATCTTGAGCCAAAATTAATCCTCTTCATGACCCTCTTGAACTATCTTCCCATCATGGTAACAACTTCTTTCAGACTTTTCTCATTCTCCACCTCACTTCTTTCTACTACCTTCTCAGTATTAGACACAATAGCTTTGCTTTTGTTCTTCTTTTGAGGCACATCATTGAGTCCCATTTCAAAAGTCTGAAGGGATCCAATAAGGTCTTCTACCTTCATGTTGCAAATGTCCTGAGCTTCTTCTATAACAATCACCTTCATAGTGAATCTCTTAGGAAGATATCAGAGAATTTTCCTCACAAGATTTTCATCAGATATCTTTTCTCCTAAGGCTCCAGAGGAATTAGAAATATCAAGAATGTTCATGTGAAAGTCATGAACAATATCATCTTCTTTCATTCTCAAATTTTCAAATTTTGTGGTAAGCATTTGAAGTTTTAACATCTTGACTTTAGAGGTTCCTTCATGAGTGGTTCTGATAATATCCCAAACTTCTTTGGCATTTTGGCAGTGATGTGCAAGTCTGAATATGTTTTTATCAATGCCATTGAATAAGGCATTCAGGGCTTTAGAATTCCATAGTGTCAGCTCATCCTCTTCTTTGCTCCAATCATTATCAGGCTTCAGAGTTATATTTACATCTTTATCAGTGATGGTAGGATGTTCTCATCCTCTATCCGCAGCTTTCCAAGCCTTTTTGTTCAGATACTTTAAGAAGGCAATCATGTGAGGTTTCTAGTAATCATAGTTAGAACCATACAAAATGGGTGGTCTGTGTCCAAATCTTTCTTCCTTGTCTATGGTACCAGAATAGTGTCCCTAGATCTCACCCAGAAAAACAGGCAGGGTGTCTGCTCTGATACCAATTGAAATTTTGGAAACAAATAAACAATGTCGAACACGATGTCACAACACAAATAACAACAAAAATTGTAAAAGATAAAGACAGAACGTAAAGAACACATAAAGTTGTTAACCCAGTTCGGTGCAATCACACCTACTATGGGGGCTACCAAGCCAGGAAGGAACTTCACTATCAATAGTATCAATTCAAAGACCCACATCAAATGCCTACAATTTGCAATCTTTTCACTTAATCCCTACCCAATGACAGTTATACCTAAGAACTCCTAGATATGAGACACCTCTCACTCCCTCCATAATCACAACCAGTGATCTCAAACAACAACTCAAAGAAATCAAAGACACTCTTCAAAATAATCTTTGACCTTGCTTAAAAGCTTCAGTCAATTACAAACACTCTTGCATAAAAGCTTCGAGTGGACAAAATACAAATGACACCTAGTCCAAAACAATCATCAAAAGACAATTGCTTGGCTCACAAGAAACTAACACACACACACACACGTGAAAAACTATGAATACACAATCTTTATTTTCCACACGTTCACACTAGGGTTGAGCAGCCTTAAGTAGAAACTCCAATGGGCATTGGGCCGGTTGAACTTGTACGAATCAGAATAAATAATTCCTTAAATCAAGGAACAAAAATAACAAGAACAAATGTTTTGCTAAAATAACTCCAAGCTGAATCCTTCTTTTCCTTCTGATAAAATTGCGCTAAAACCTCAATAAAATCACAGCATTAAAGACAACAGGATGCACACACAAAATAGGATTCACTTAGGTCTTCAGGCCCAGTCAGAGATGTCATGACATCGGTCTTGACATCCTGAAACCAAACAGCTGCACACAAAAAATTCATACCTGCATAATGCTTAAATCACATGTCATAACATAACTTATGACATCTTGAGACACACAAGAGTTTTACCATAAAATATAGCCAATCACAACATCTACAGGGCATGCAACCCAGATGATAGAAGATCTACCTCTGGATCTTGCATATTCTTTGGGCCAAATTTAGTCTCTTGGAGCTCGAATAAATAGTCTCTCGTGGCACACTCAAGCATTGAAGCAGAATATAAAGCGTTAACACATACCACATTTGAGCTACTTTTGTTGGAATCTTTACTCTCAAAACTATGTATCCATATTCATCCGCCAACATTATTATGTGATAATCTGAGTGTTGTTCTTTTCTCACACAATCTGGTCCTTCATGCTAGTACAAACTATATTGTATTAGACATTCATTTTGTCAAAGAAAGGGTTGTATCTGGAAAGATGAGAATTCAACATGTCCCACAACTCTTCAACTTGCTGATACGCTTAAAAACGGCTTAGAACCACTGCTTTTCAGGAACTTCACAGAAAACTTAAGTATGTGTGTAACACTTTCCACTCTTCAGTGTGAGGGGGTTAATGATACATAATAGTGCATAGTTGTTAGTTAACTTGTAGTAACACATTTCCCTTGTGTAATTGATTTCTGTTAGTATTGTTATTGCCAGCTAAGCTCACGAGTGTTGAGTCACCATGTATATATAGTCAGTTACTATGTATAGTTGTAACTCAATGATTGAATCACACATTATCCTTATCTTCTTATTTTTGAATAATACATTCTTTGCAATCACCTTCTTATTTCTTTTAGTGTTATGTTTATTTGTGTGTAATACTATATTCTAATGTCTTAATTCTAAGTTAGGAGAATAAATTATTTGAGTTTTTATATTTTTCTATGATTCATATACTTTTGTAACGTTCAAAATTCTTTAGAGGGTATTTAAATGAAAGGGGGAGGGGTCTCAAATTTAGGGGATCAATGATCGAAGTTCACATGTATTATTAGAAAAAGGGTATTGAATTGATAGAGTTCAAATCATACCGATTTGTAATTTTGACTATTAAGAGTGAATTTCCTTTCATTGGGTTTATGCCATCCAGGAGTATGTGGTTTTTCACCGAATCTGGTTACTAATTTCTATGTTATTTATATTTTTTATTTATTATGTCTATTACATGTTATAGTTGTCATGCACACTGATCCAACATTGTGTGTTTGACATCTAGTTATCCACATAATAGAATTTCACATCATTATGATTATTGCCAAAAGGTTGGCCATCTTAGCTCCTAAAATTGTTTCAGATCACCAAAAAGGCTTCATTAGGGGCATACATATTTATGAGTGTGTTGAGATTAATTTCGAACTCATTAATATGTTGGATAAGAATCCTTTAGAGGTAGTATTACTTTTAATATTGACATCAAAAAAGCATTTGATAATTTAGATTGAAATATCTTATTAAAGTTCTAATTCAATTTTCTTTTGATAAAATATTTTATGATTGGATACTTACCATTCTACACCCACCGAAACTTTTTATAATGATAAATGGAAAAGTTGCATGACTTTTTCTTGTATTAGAGGAGTGAGACAAAGTGATATTTTATCTCCCTTTCTTTTCTACATTGTTGAAAAGGCACTTAGTAGGAAATTATCTATGTTGGTGGATCAGAGTAAATTGGCATGCATATCAAATGCTCAGGTCTTGGGATTTATGAATGGCCAATCAATCTTCATAATGAACCTGATTCTTGCATTGCAATTTTTTGTATCGACGTGTAGCATAGGTAGTAAAAAGTTGATGAGTACATCTTGAAAGGTTATTTGCTCACCTTTATCTTGACCTGAGAGATAATAAGACGATAAATAAATATGATTGTTTTTCTCTTTGTTGGAAGTTGTTGACTATCAATAATCAATGGTCTTCTATGCTTATAAGTTGATACTTCAGTCATAAAAAACCAACCATGCATCATATTTTTCTCCAATAGGATATCTCATCAATAATTTATTTTACTTTCTAAAGGAACATGGTAGATGACAAGTTGGTAATAAGAAAAAAAATAGTTATGGAGTGACAATTGGTTGGGATACACAATTAAATATTTACACACTACTACAAAACAAACTTTTTGTAACACCAATTTTACAACGGTCGTAATGTTAAATATGGTAATTATTTATTTTTTTGCGCTTTTTTATGCATTTACTAAAGGACATGTCACATCAGTCATATGTAGCAACCATAATGAAAGATACACAGAGTGAAATGGTTTGAATTTCAACATCAACAATTAGCCATTTATCATGATAAAAATGTGATTGATCTCGTATATCAACACAATTTTTGTTTACAACCGTGATGAATGGTAATATATATATATATATATATATATATATATATATATATATATATATATATATATATATATATATATATATATATAAGCAAAATTATATCTCGGTTCAGTATATAACAATTGTCTCTCTCAAAACAAAACCTTAACAACTCTTTAACTCATCTCTCTCAAAATGAAACCTTGACAACCCTGTCACTTGTCTCTCTCATATGGAATCCTCAAAATAAAATCATAACATCAAATCTTAGCCAATGGTTATTTGCAGGTTCATTTTCTCTATAGTTTTATTTTCAAAATCTGTTTCATTAGCTTGTTTCATGATGTTTGAACTTTCTTCGTGTTTTGACTTATAGGTAGGGATGCTTGTTTAAATTAACAGGAAAAAGCTAAAGTTAACATTGCAAACTTGTGTCAAAGATCCATAATGACATCCATTCAAAATATATATAAGTTTGCAGCTCTAACTTGAGCTTCATCCTTATTTCACAGTGGACACGCAATTATGGGACATGTATGGTATGTTTCTAAAGCATTCTATGACTTGATATGTTTGTTGTATTGTGTTTGTTGTTAATGGTTTGTTGTTGATTAATGTTTTTGATGAATAATGTTGTTAATTTTTTATTTTAAATATGAGTTTTTAATATATTATATGGTTTGAGTTTTTTTCCAATCTCTTACCGAATATATATAACTTTCCAAACTGCATTAGAAAATCATGGTATGATAGATAAAGTTGTATTAGAAGAAAAGTACACGTTGAATTCTTGACAAAAATTATTCACACCATTAACTGCATGGTGTTCTTTGACTGTTAGAACTTGGTTTAATGATTGTAGGTCTTCAACCACCCCTCTATCCATCTCTAATTTTGTTTGCAAAGTAAATAATATTTTGCAAAAAGAGTTAAAGGTGAAGGCATGGGCAATTGAAGAACTAGGATCATTAAACCAAGTTCTTACTATCAAAGAACAAAATATGGATAAGGAATTAAAGAACTCTTGTATATCTTTGAACATGAACTTGTTCTTCTAATATAACTTAATTTGTCATATTTGTAATATTCTAGTGCATATTAAAATGTTATATGTTTAGTGAGCATTGGTGAAATAAGAATTCCATATGATTTATAATAAACTCAGGTATATATATTACAACGGTTGTTTAGAAAAATGTTGTTAAATATGTTGCATTAAAGAATATCACAACGGTTGTTTAAAGTAACCGCTGTGGAATGTAGAGCACTACATAGATACAATCATGGTCGCACATTTGTGGTGGAAATCAGCATACATACAATCATACCTTACCTCATAATGGTTGGACCAACACGATGATATCCTTTTTTGAATGTTTGTGATAGGTGTTTTCTATAGTAATGGCACCTAGTATTACTAGCGGGTATTCAATTTATGCAAACTGTTAAGTTCAATTCAATTATCCAAGTCATTAATTGGAACATTCCTCATGACTTATCCATTTTTCCTCCTCAAATTGTTGAAGACATTTTGAAGATTAACTTTTCATTTAATAATACTACTATTGATAAATTTATTTGGACATGGTCTGGAAATGATGATCTATCTTTTAAAGATGCCTATAATCGTATCACGAGGGATCAAATTGAAATTTCTTAGACAAAATATATTTGAAATCCCTACACACCACCTACTAAATCATTAGCGACTTGGAAACTAATGCATAATGTTATCGCAACATAATACAACTTGATTTGAAGGGGGTGCATATTGTTTCGAGGTGCTCTCTCTAAAATCATGATGTGGAAAAAGCATACCACTTATTTCTTATATCCATGTACACTTTAATTTTCTGATATTTAGTGGAGCAATGTTTTAGCATGAGCATTGATAGAACTAGATATGAAAGCTCATTCAAATTTGTTGGCAGAAGTTGGAGCTCTCAAATTCAGAATTTAATCATGAATCTCATCATAATAATTCTATGGAAAACTTGGTATATAATAAATGATACCAAGTTTCAAAAGGGTAACACTAACTTTGATTGAGACATTCTTCATGTTAAACAATTGTTTATGTGGTATCTACCTCTTTCAAGGGACACATGTACTCTTCAATTCACGAGTTTATAATAATAAATATTTTGACATCAAATGTCGACTTCCTCCCGCACCTAGAATCATAAAAGTTAAATGAGTGTTTTCTTAGTCATAATTAAGTGCAACACAAATGTAGCTTCAAAAGGAACTCTTAGAATTTCAACTTGTGGTGACATGTTAAGGGATTATTTTGGAACATTCTTATGATATTTCTTAGTTAAGATTGGAATTTTCACCACCTTACAAGTTGAATTGCATGAAATCATATTGTTATCGAATATGCTAACAAGAAGAATTATAAATATCGTTTTCTTGAAACTGACTCAATATTGGCCATTCCTATATTTTCTAATTTGAATATCGTCTCTCGGCATATTTTAATTAAATGTAATAATATTTTACACACTGTACGCTCCTTTAGATTCAAAATATCTCACATTCTTAGAAAGGGAAATGCTTATACAAATATATTAGCCAATGCATATTTATTTGTTTGAGAATGACGATTACTGGGATTCTCTTATTATTTGTGTTTTTGAAAGTTTTTTTGAGAGATAGGTTGTGCATGTCAATGTATCTTTTTTTACAAGTTTTTTATATGTTAACATTTATGTCTGTTCTGGAGTGACCTAGCAAGTGCCTTACGCCCAATTGAGGTCCAATCCAGTAAACCTCTAAGCACAAGCTTGACAAGAGATCCACGAAGACATGACCGTTGGTAATTAGAGCCGTTAGGATATAGTCGTTGGGGACTTCCTCCATACGCGCTCTAACGCCCTTTAATGACCAACTGCCCTCTGAAACTTCTAGAAGAAATTACCCCTAGTTAAGGCCCACGCGCCCATGAATCACGACTAGGTGCCCTTATAAATACCCTCCATCTTTGGAGGGCCAGGTATTCAATTCTAATCACTCATTCTTTCTTACGCTTTAGTTTGTGTCATCCTGAAACTTACTTGAGCATCAGAGTACCTTGCAGGTACACCAACCCCTTTCTTACAAGCACCATCACAGTCCCAGCTGAAGACCACAAGGACCTGTCCGAAACATTTTTGTACAGTGGCACCGTCTATGGAAATCGGCAGTTCCCCCTGTTTTTCGTGAACATGATCCTTTATTTTCAATGCAAGATCAAAGCCCATCTCTTCTATTTTGTCTTCATGGCTTCCCAGATCAACAAGACTGTGAACGACCTTCTCACCATTATAATCAGTGATATAGACAATCTCGGTAACAATGGGGCAACCCATCATGATGTCGACCATCACAGGGGACATCTTCCCTCTCCTTCTTCCAACTATCTGAAACAACCGTCTGTCATCCACAGAGATCATGTATTTGAACCGATCCCCGTCCTGTCTGACACTAACACTAATAATCAGGCTCTTATGATTGCCCTTAACAAGGCAAACCTTGCTCTCTTCCAATAGAGAAAACGCATCCAGATGCTCAAAGATGATCGTCTCTCCCCTTCTCCCTCCAAGAGACGTTGCTGCAGAGACTCTCGCAGTCCCCCATGCCACTCACGGTCTCCTCCGTGGAAGCACAAGAGGAAAGATACCAGTCATCTCTCTCCTCCAGCGAATCAAGACAGGCCAGAAGGATCACGTCCATAAAAGGCCAAGAAGCGCACTCGATCTCCTCCCCGAGAACCGATACGCTCACCGGACAAAAGAGATCAGGGTGCCAAGAAGTCCCATTATGATGAAGACCATCGTCCTCGATGGAGAAGTAGGAGTCCTTTCCGAAGCCGGTCCCCATATCCCTCATCCGAAAGAAGCAACGAAGAGGACAATCGTGGGCCCCTGAGTCATGAAATTATGGAAACCCACATTCCTCGCGGTCTTGAGAAGCCTCCTCCGCTGGCCACCTATGACGGGACTACCAATCCCGATGATCACATAGAAACCTAGAGGCCATGCTCCACTACCACAACGTGTAAGGGGCCATCAAGAGTAGGCTTTTCCCTATCACGTTGCGAAAAGGCGCCATGTCGTGGTACACACCTCCCCGCAGGATCTATCACATCATGGGGAGTCTTGAAGAATCAGTTCTCTAGGCATTTCACTGCATCTAGACATCATCCCAAATCCGAGGCAACCCTCGAAGGGATCATACAATGCAAAGAGGAACCTTTGTGGGAGTATATAGACACGTTCAACAAAGAATCCGTAGAAGTACACACTACTGACCGCATGAAGCGGTACATCCTGGAGAAGGGTGTGCTCCCCAACAGCGAATTCCGTAAATCTGTGGGGATCAAGCCTCCCCAGCCCCTCGCTGAGCTGATCCATAAGGCTCAAGCCTATATCTAGTATGAAGAGAAAGAGGCCGCATACAAGACACGAGATTCAAGAAATTGGGAGAATTCGCAGGCTCACAAGCATAGAGACGACATTGATGTTCCTTGACGTGAAAAACGCAAAGATGATTGTCCTCATGAGAACAGAGGGCCAACGGGTCATTTCTCAGAATATACCCTCCTAACGGCTCCTCGTGAAAATATTCTGACTGAATGCATCAATACCTAATTCAAGCAGGGAGACGTTCACTTCCCCAAACTAACTACTTCTAAGGCTAATACCGACAAAAGAAAATATTATCGCTTTCACCACAGTCATGGACATGTCACTGAGGACTGCATCCACCTCAAATATTCTATTGAGATCCTCATCAAAGAGGGACATCTCAAGAAGTATGTCAAAGACGGAACTCCTCGATAGGAGGAAACGAAGAGAGTCGACGAGGTCTTCGAAGAATCTACTCCCATGACAGTCGCCTTGTCAATCACTAGGCCGAAGGATTTCTTCATTCCTCGACACATCAAAAGCACGAGATATTTTACAGTGTACATCCCCTGGGAGGCATTTTCCCATCGACCATGCTCATCTCACGTGGAGGCTACAACAAGCTGACCGTCGGGTCGGTTAAAGAAGGATCAAGTGTTTTCTCGATTCGTCACCAAACTAACTTTTGTTCCTCGAGAAAGTCAGGGGGAAGTCCCAACCAATTACTTTCTACATGGAAGAACTCCTCGGTGGTTCTCCGAACTCCCATATCCCTTTGCTAGTACGCGCCAAGATGGCAAAGACAGATGTTCACAGGATACTCGTCGACCAGGGAAGCTCACTCGATATAATGTACACTTCACTCTTTTGAGCATTGCATCTCGATCAGAAGAACCTGTCCCCATATGTTGGATCCGATCTGAAAGGATTAAATGGGGCTACCGCTAAACCCTGGGGCTACGTTGAGCTGATGGTCACATTCGGGGAAGGAGATTCCTCCAAGACAATCAAGACGCATTTCCTGGTCATCGACTGCCCGCCACTTTACCAATGCATCTTGGGGAGGCCAACATTAGTCGAGCTCATCGTCATCTCATCCACGGTCCATCTCAAAAATAAATACTATACAAAGAAGGGGCACATGGCTACACGTCAAGGAGACATTGAAGCAACGCAGAGATGTTTTAAATCCGCGAATAAAGGCAAGACCGTGATAAAGACCGCACTAAAGAACAACAAACATGCAAGGGACGAGGACATCCTGTCTGAAGAAGTTTAGCCCGAGAAGAAGCAAACTTTTCAGATCAATACAATTGACCTCGACTCTCGCCCCAGCAGATTCCGAGGACGACACCTATGCAGACAAAGAAACCATCCCGCGCCCTTTTCCCAAAGGAGAGTTCGAAGTCATAACCTTCGGAGATAACTGTCGCTCCCGATAAATGGGAAATGGCCCAAATAAAGGTACAAACGCGAACGGTCGGCGAAAGGGACAATGAGAACACACAGCAGTGAACTCACTGGAGATGAATAGAGTCGCCAGCTAGGCATTTTTATCCCGGAGGAAAGGCAATGCTGCATAGACCTAGAAAAGATGGATAAGACGGTTGCGAACCAGAGAGACTGAGAAAGGGGGTTGGTTACAACCTGGGAAGGTATTAGCACCCAGATTGTCCGTCGTACTCGACGGGATCCACGCTTAAAAGATTTGTGTTTCAAAGGGGTAGTGTCAGTGCAATTTGTGTGTAAAAGAACTGGAAAAGGATGTACAGGTGTCAGTGTAAAAGAAAGTGATGTGTGATATGTATGGTGTCAGTGTAAGAACAAAAGTGAAATGCTCATGATAAATAGGGCTAAGAAAATAATACAGGAAAGGGGGGAATATACAGAGACTTTTGTTCGATAACTGTTAAGTTATGCCTACATATCCTCTTGTGCAATGAGGAAGTCAGAACACCGTAGTTCGACCCAAAGAGACTGAAAGATGAATTGACTGTGAATTGCTTGCTTGTCTATGCTCAAGTGTATGACCTATCTGGCTTAGGTGCAGACTGTCTTGCATTAGACGGAAGAAGCAAGTTCTCGTTTGTGAGTGAATGAGATGAGAAAAGAATCCCGGAGGAGACGATTATTGTTTGTTTTTGTGTTTTCAGTCTTTTATTGCTTTTTGGTATTTGTCATAAGAAAATGAGCTTAAGCCTAAACCAATGGGTTAGTAAACTCATCACATCTTCCCTCTGATTAGGGGTAATGAGAATACCTTAAGTGTGAAGTCAGCATCTCACACTTAATCACCATGGTGTAGGATTAAGATCATTAACCTACTTGTGATTATTTAGATGTTTTTGTTGTTTTTGTTTAGTGTTGAGTAATGAGATTAAGCCATAATCAGGGATTAAACAGACTCATTACACCATCCTAATAGAAGGATAATAGATGAGGATGTTTAAGCTGAGGAATGCTCCTCAACTTAATCCATGATTAGGGATTAAACTCATGACAAAACAAAACCTTTATTAAGTGGATTTTAGTTAATGATATGATGAAGAAGTGAGTTTTATGATTTGTAAGACAACTTGAGGGGGACTTGTCCATTAATACTAGGGTTAGTCCTTCTTAACCAATTAAGGAAGAATTAGAACCCTAATGCAAGGCCCAAGTTACAAGTTTGATGTCTTAGTGGTTATTAGATGAATTGATTAAGAGATTTAAACACATTAAGGATTTAACACTTAGGATTAAAGTTATACACTCCATCCTAATAGAAGGATGCAGGCATAAGCTTAATCACAAAGCCTTAAAGCCTTTAGGGTTTAGTCCCTGATTATGAGGTGAGAAGAGAAGACTCAAGGAGACACAAAGGCAAAATCTAGAGGGGGGGACTAATCAAAGCCCTAATTATTGTCATGCATGGTTGTTCCTAAGGTTTGTGAGGTTTTCAAGAGAAATCTTCAGAGGAACCACCAGGAAGCAGATGAAAGGAGCAAAGAGAAGCAAAGTAACTTGCTTCATTCAAGAAGACAAGTCACTTGAGGAAAGAAAGTAAGAAGAAGAAGAATGAGCAAGCTCAATCTCAAACACAAGACAAAATGCAGCAATGATGCATAAGAGAGATGAAAAGAAATTGTGAGAAGTGAAGGCAAATTCACTTCTCAAAATGACTTACCACCTGAAAAGTTAGTGAAAGAAATGCAATGACATGCAAGATGAGATGGAATGGCATGATGCAAATCAAAACCAGAAGCATATACATGATGACAATGATGCTATGAGATGATGCAAACATGAAACAACACATGGGGATGGTCATGCAAGCTTATGAATGCAAATGAAGCAAGTTAAGACACATGAACATACATGAAAAGTCATGAGATGCATATGGCATACAACATGGCAAATGAAATATGCAATGATCAAACATGCTCACAAGATGTCTTAAGATGTTCCATGAATCACAAGAATACATAAAATGCTATGGCAAGTCAAGTTATGCAGGCAAATGCAAAAGGGATGCATATGGAAGCCCAAATTAGGGTTTATGAACAAAGCAACAAACACAAACAAAAATCAGAAGCAAACATCAATATAAAAAATTGAAAATGCACTCAAAGGATCCCTAATCCTATACTAACCCACTGCCCAAAGGAGAGGTTTCAACTCTTAACCAAACTCAAGATATGATTTTCCTAAGTTTTCTAGGGTTTTAGGGTTCCTAAACAAGAAAATTACCAAACAAATGGAAAATGGAAGATCAAATCATGGCCATTTAATCCTATAAACTATATGCTAAACACAATGCAATGCAAAAAGAACCAAGGTCCAACTCTTTAGGGTTAGGCAGAAATGATTTTTTTGAAGTTAGGATCAAAATAATGCATAAAAATGATTTTAATTCCATGGAAAATTCTCAAAATGCATCAAGATCAAAAAAGAAATTTGGTTTGAAGGTTGGGCAATGTTTCTGAATGTTTTTAAAGGTTTCATGAATTTTTTTGGTGATTTTTAAATACCTAAAAGTATTTTTAATTAATTAATTCTCATTAATTAATTAAAAAGAAACTTTTAAATATTTAAAAATACTTTTTTAATGCTAAAAATGAAAATAAAAATATTTTTGTGTTTTAAAAATTAATGAAACTCTTGACAAAAAATTTCATAATTTTTAAATGGTTTTTGCTATTTTAAATAAATTGTACAAATTAAATGAGAAAAATTGAAATAAAAATCAAAATAAATGGAAGTATGCTAAATGAGAGGCTGAGATTGAATCTGGCAATGAAGCTGTTGACTGCGCGCCAGATCTAATGGATCACATTCAAACTTGACTATAATGAATTATGAATTAATTAATTATGATTAGGGTTTAATGAGGGCATCTGGGCCATTCACACACGCGCCAAGTCAACCAGGTCAACGGATCCAACGCATGAGATTCAAACTTCCTTAATTGCAGGGATTAAACCCTAATCATTTTCAGGTGGCCGGAGAAGACCTCCGGTCGTCTTCTCCGGTGGGAACCCCACCTGAAAATTCCTAGAATCCTCAAAACGCAACTAAAATGAAATCTAAACAAACAGAAATCCTCCCCATACCCCACTGAATCAAAACCCTAACATAAACATCATTTATATTGCATCAAACACATGTATCGAAACCAAAGAAAATTTAGGGCAGGACTTTCAGAACACGATTACACCCTCATTTTTCCACCATTTTCAAAACCAATGACATATTTATGATCAGGGAAGCATGAAGAACAAGTTAAGCACTTAAAAATCCATTTCTGGAAAAAATGTTCTTGAGCTACCTGAGTTTTGAAGCTTTCGGTTTTGCAACTTTCTGGCCTCTTCTCTTGATGCAATCCACTCCTCTTGGTCCCTTGGTGATGTCTGAATGCTTAGAAGGAGTTTATGTGGGCTGGTTTGAAAGTTTACAGAGGTTCTGCTCAGTGGAGTGAAGGAATCGTGTTTTTGATTCAATGGCTTTCAGGCTGTTTTGAGAGTTGCTTTGTGTTCAGTGAAGCATGGTGAGAAGGTTTGTGGAGTTTGTTTGAATGTTTGTAGCTTGTATTGAGAGATTCGAAGGTTTTTGCTTGAGGGAGTAAAAATGGGGATGCTGAGTTCTAGTGTGTTTCAGGCTTGTGTGTTGGCTGGTTTGGCTTGCCTTTGAGTAGTATAAACAATTGGGATTGGTCAGAAGATGTGACTTGTGCTTTATTGATTGGTGTAGCTACTTTTGCCAAAATGTCAACTTTTGTGTAAGAAGGGCATGGGCAACTTCTAGCCAAGTACAATGGGTGTGGGCTGCGCAGCAAGGTGAGGGGGAAAGGCTAGGAGTGGTCAGCAACATAGGCAGCAAGTGGGTGAAGTGTTATCATTGGTTTTGCAACTTGCTCACTTTTAGTTCTTATGGAAAGATCTTGCTCCAAAAGCCATACAAGCATGTGATTCTTTGGTTCAATCTGAACTTTAGAACTTGTGTGATGCTTGTGTATTGGTTTGACACCAACTAGAAGTCACAAATGCCTTAGGTACAAGATTTTGCAAATTTCTCATTTGATGCATAACTTGAAAATTAGTGATTTTTGCCAACTTTAACACACCATAACTTTTGATCCAAAATGAATTAGGTCATGTTCTTGTACTTTTTGAAAAGGGAAATATCTAATCTACAACTTTCATGACCAAAGTTTTTCCATTTGAAGCATTTTTGGATCAAAAAGTAAGGGTTGAAAAAGTTGCATAAAATGACATTTCATTAAAAGTCAACCATGCCCAAAAAAAGTCAACTTTGCAAAAACTTCAAATTCTTGAATTTTGTGAACTTCAACCTTCTTCCATGATCAAATAAAGATCATATACACTCAAAATGATGAAGATCACCCCTTGGTTGGGTCATTGGGGGCCTCAGATGCCCTGATTTTACACTGACTTGCCTAGAAAGTCAACCCTTGATCAGATGACTTCCCCATTGAATTTCTTCATGAAAATTGATATGCCTACTCCCTATACCATATAGAGACCAATAGAAACAAGAATGACCAAAAAATTTGAAGTTATGGCCTCTGAAACCAAAACCCTAATTTTAGGTCATCTGTGCAGTCAAGCCTGGCTCTGCTTTCATACCAAACCCAGTTCTTGTGATTCTTTGGCATTCTTGACTTTGAGAGGATATAATATGATATAAGAACACACATGGACCCCTTTGAAGTGATTGGTGGCCTTTGGAGGGGCTCAAGAAGCTCTTGGATTGCTCAGATCACCAACCCTAGATGCAGATGACTTTGAAACAATGCAGTGAATCAAAAATGTGGTATGAGATGCTATGATTGAACTTATGTATATGGAATGATCACAAGCCATGGTGTAAATGGGTGAGGGAAAATTTGGGGTGTTTACAGCTGCCCCTATTCAAACATGAGTTAGCTGTGTAGGATGTAAGCGACGGCTTAACAGGCAAACAAGATAACTTGTGGTTGAATACCAAAGACATTCCAAAATTTGCACTCACAGAATGAAGAAGAAAAGTGATATAGATCGTAAAAGAAAACAAAGTATATTGTAAAGTGTAGGCGATGGAGGACGACCGTCGAGCAGAGGACGACTGCTGGGTAAAGAGCAATGACGGGGACGACCGACATGCTGGTAAAATGCGGAAAAGTAAAGCAATGACGGGGACGGCCGACATGCTGGGGATAAAAAAAGGGTTATGATGGGGACGGCCATCAAGTAAAGCTGTAAGATTCTCTGGGGATCAACGAAACATGACGGGGACGGCCATCAAGTTCATAAAGGTAAGGTAATCAACGATGGGGACGGCCACCGAGCTAAAAAGAAAAGGGACCACGACGGGGATGGCCATCGGGTTAAAGAATAAATGAAATAAACAGATGATGAGGTACGGTCATCAAAGGTGAAGGACGATCACCTAGCAGGGGACGGCTGCTCTGTTGGGGATAAGATGAGGGACGGTCATCTAAGGTGAAGGACGATCACCTGGCAGGGTACGGCTGCCGAAAATATCGCGACATAGGACGAATGCCGGATAAAAGGTCAACGATGGGGACGGCCATCGGACGAGCATGATGGAGGACGACCATCAAGAGGTGGAGGACGACCACCTAGCAGGGGACGGCTGCTCTCGAGGTTTATCATGACATAGGACGAATGTCAGATAACCAAAATCAACAATGGGGACGGCCATTGGATAAAGTGATGAAGGACGATCATCAAGAGGTGGAGGACGACCACCTAGCAGGGGACGGCTGCTAAATATCAACGATGGGGACGGCCATCGGAATGAGCATGATGGAGGACGACCATCAAGAGGTGGAGGACGACCACCTAACAGGGTACGGCTGCTCTCAGGGTTTATCATGACACAGGACGAGTGTCAGATAAAAGGGAAAATTTGCTTACTGGGGAAAAGTAAACACGGACGAGTGTTTACAATCCAAGAAATAAAAGGTATAAGTGTTTTGATATTGTGTATAGATTAAATATGCGGACGAGCATCCCTAAGACTACGATACGGACGAGTATCGGATAGAAACAAAATACTGACACGTGTTCAGAGATGATGATACGGACGAGTATCAACTGGTTAACAGGGAACACGGACGAGTGTTGAATCTGAAAGGACTCTTCTGGGGAATGGTAGACACAGACGAGTATCTATATTCAAGAAGACATAAGTGTTTGACACGGTGTATGGATTAAAGATGCGGACGAGCATCCTTAAGACTATGATACGGACGAGTATCAGGTAGAAACAAACACTTGACGCATATTCTGAGATGATGGTACGGACGAGTACCAACTGGTTAACAAAGAACATGGACCAAAGCCGAATCTGTGGGGATATAAGTGGTATATACAAGATACGGACGAGTATCTGTATAAGTGTAACATGAGTAGTGAATATGAGTATTGTAGATGAGTATTTTAACTGCTGGGGAGAGTGACACGGACGAGTGTCAAAAGGAGAAAAGTATAGTATGAACTGAGTATCTGATGTACAAAGTGTTTATGTAACTGTGCTGGGGAGGGTGACACAAGCGAGTGTCAAAGTTTTTGTGAGTGCAAAGAGAAAGTCTTGGCTTTCTGCTGGGGGTATGACACGGACGGGTGTCAGGAAGTATCTGTAATACGGGTGATCTTGTTCGTAAAGAGTGTTCAGGCGACTTTACTGGGGAAAGATGACACGGACGGGTGTCAAAAGGAGTATATACTGGTGTTTGTGAATTGTGAGGCAACTGCTTTTGCTGGGGAATCTGGGGGAAAGCTTCTGAATTTTTATGAGTGTTCGATTCACAACATGGCTTATGATTATGCTATGTGTTTGATTTTTGCCGTAATGCTCCGTATTGGACGGAATGCTACGCTTTGTGGGTGAATATGATGCAAATGCCATGATTATGCGAGGGGTACAGATTCGGGATTCGGATCCCGTTGCTGTGAAGATTTCTGGCTGATCTGTTTGAAATGGGCATCCCAGCTGGGGATGAGATCATTGGTAGATCTGATGAGATGATTCTGCTTGGGGATATATGTCACCGATAGACATATCCTGATGAGGGACCCAGCTGGGGTTTGTAGGAGCTTTCTTCGCTCTGTTGTGATTCCTCCGTGCGTTGCTCTTCTGGATAGAGGCTGAAACTCTGTGGGGAGATGGTTCCCTGGCTTTGTATTCTGCTGAGGAAGAATGATTGGCACCTCGGCTGGGAGGAGTGACAAGTGGCAACTTAACTGGGGGAAGTTATCAGTGGCAACTCAGCTGGGGAGAAAGCACTCCAGGTGCTAAGAATGAGTGTTGATTTGCCAACCTGCTGGGATGAAGCTTTCATGCTCCGAGTTGCGTTTTGGATACCTGCAATCCTGCAAAGATAGAGAAACGCACAAGTGATCCCGAGGTATCCTTTACTGGATTCCGTCATAGGAGTTTAGACACTTCTGAGAGTAAGTATATTCCCTGCAAGCATGTGTTTTTATTTTTGAAGAAAATCATCTGTACTTATGCAATCAGTTTTTTAGAGACATCAGACATTCTTTGCAAATAAAAATGTACAAGACGAAACATGACTGAAAAATCTGATTTTATTAATTCGAATGCCCTGAATTGGCGAGATACAGTCAAAGAAACAAATCTCCTGAAATGAGGAGATTATTACAAATTGAGAAACAAAGTGCTGGCGATGTTGACGACGCTTTCAACGGAGCTTCCTCTTCTGCTATGACTCGTATGACCTTTGACGTTCTTCTCGCCTTGCTTTCTGAAGAAAGCTGATTCTGACTGAAGCTTGATCCCTTCGAGGTTTGCCAGGTTGTAGGCGATACAGACGAATTCAGAATGCAGTTGTTCGCTTATTCCCTTATTTTGCATGGATCGCCCTTTCGGGTTTTCAATCCATCGGGATACCCATTTTTGCCTGAGTTGTCCAATGCGGCTTTTCAACTCAGCGGGTGTACATTTTTTCTATTTATTTCCCTTATTTTTGCCCGAGTCTTTTATTCTGTTTTTAACTCGCCGGGATGCCCTATTTTTGCCTGGACTTACATTCTGTTTTTATGTCCAGCGGGTCATTTTATGCGAAGTATTTTTTAACCGCATCTGAATTCACAGGGGATGGGAAATCTTCACCATCCATGGTGCTGAGCATCAGTGCTCCACTAGAGAAAACTTTCTTTACCACGAATGGTCCTTCATAATTTGGAGTCCATTTGCCCCTGTGGTCTGTATGCGGAGGGAGGATTCTCTTTAGCACAAGATCTCCTACTTGGTACTCTCGGTGCCTGACTTTCTGATCGAAGGCTCTCTTCATTCTTTTCTGATATAGCTGCCCATGACAGATTGCAGCCAATCTTTTCTCTTCAATCAGACTCAGTTGTTCAAACCGGGACCGAACCCATTCTGCTTCGTTCAGCTTAACATCCATCAATACCCGTAGAGAGGGCAATTCAACTTCAACAGGTAGGACTGCTTCCATACCATACACAAGTTGATACGGTGTTGCCCCAGTGGATGTTCTGATTGACGTGCGATACCCATGCAAGGCAAACGGTAGCATTTCATGCCAGTCTTTGTATGTGACTACCATCTTCTGCACAATCTTCATGATATTCTTATTAGCTGCCTCAACAGCGTCGTTCATCTTTGGTCTGTAAGGAGAAAAATTGTGATGTTGGATTTTGAAGTCCCGGCATAACTCAGCCATCATCTTGTTGTTTAAGTTGGAACCATTATCAGTAATGATTCGCTCGGGAACTCCATATCGACAGATGATATCTCTCTTCAGAAATCTGGCTACCACTTGTCTTGTAACATTTGCATATGAGGCTGCCTCAACCCACTTGGTGAAATAATCAATGGCGACCAAGATGAATCTGTGGCCATTTGAAGCAGTTGGCTCAATCTTGCCAATCATATCAATGCCCCACATGGCAAAGGGCCATGGTGAAGACATTATGTTCAAAGGATTGGGAGGCACATGTACTTTATCCGCATAAATCTGGCATTTATGGCATTTTCTGGCGTAGGCACAACAGTCTGTATCCATTGTGATCCAGTAATAACCTGATCTTAACAACTTCTTAGCCATGGCATGCCCTCCTGCATGGGTACCAAAGGATCCTTCGTGCACCTCGTGCATCAACAAGTCTGCTTCTATCTTATCAACACATCGGCGGAGTACCATATCAAAGTTCCTTTTGTATAAAGACCCATCAGCGTTCAGAAAGAAACTTCCAGCAAGCCTTCTCAAAGTCTTCTTATCATTGGAAGATGCCCCAGGTGGGTATGTTTGATCCTCCAAGAAGCACTTAATGTCATGGAACCAAGGCTTATCGTCTTTGACAACTTCTGCTGCGAACACATATACTGGCCTATCAAGTCTGGATACTGAAATCTGAGGTACAAAATTAGCAGCTTGAACTTTGATCATGGATGAAATGGTAGCAAGAGCATCTGCAAACTGATTCTCGTCCCGAGGGATATACTCAAGCTTGACCGTTGTGAAGAAAGTCAATAACCTTCTTGTATAATCCCTGTAAGGTATCAGATGATCCTGGTGGGTGTACCATTTTCCGTTGGTTTGATTAACTACCAGAGCTGAATCTCCGAATACGGTCAATGTCTTGATCCTGAGGTCAATGGCTTCCTCAAGACCCATAATGCAAGCTTCGTATTCAGCTTCGTTGTTAGTGCAGTTGAAAGTGAGTTTTGCCGAGAAAGGCAGGTGAACCCCTTTAGGTGTAATGAGTACTGCACCAACACCACGACCATTCATGTTAACAGCCCCATCGAACATCATAGTCCATTCTTCTTCCGGGTCAGGCCCTTCAGTGTGAACAGGCTCTTCATGATCTTTTGCTTTAATGAACATGATGTCTTCATCAGGGAAGTCAAATCTCATAGGCTGGTAGTCATCAATAGGTTGCTCAGCAAGATATTCAGATAGTACACTGCCCTTGATGGCTTTCTGAGAGGTGTACTGGATGTCATATTCCGTGAGAATCATTTGCCATCTTGCAACCCGTCCGGTAAGAGCTGGCTTCTCGAAAATGTACTTAACTGGGTCCATTTTTGAGATCAATAAAGTAGTGTGGGTCAACATATACTGTCTCAGTCGGCGAGCAGCCCACGCTAAAGCACAGCAAGTTTTCTCGAGCAGTGAATAACGTTGTTCACAGTCGGTAAACTTTTTGCTCAGGTAGTATATTGCATACTCTTTTCGACCAGACTCGTCATGCTGGCCCAACACACACCCCATTGACTCTTCTAATACTGTCAAGTACATTATTAGAGGTCTTCCTTCAACTGGAGGCATAAGGATTGGTGGTTCTTGCAGGTATTCCTTGATCTTGTCAAAAGCCTTCTGGCAGTCTTCATTCCACTTGACTGTTTGTTCCTTTCTTAACAGCTTGAACAAAGGTTCACAGGTTGCTGTAAGGTGAGATATGAACCGTGAAATGTAGTTCAATCTACCTAGAAACCCTCGAACTTCTTTCTCAGTTTTCAGTGCAGGCATTTCTTGAATGGCTTTGACTTTATCAGGGTCCACTTTAATTCCTTTCTCGCTTACAATAAAACCCAGCAACTTACCAGATCGCACCCCGAATGTGCACTTGTTGGGGTTCAACTTCAATTGGTACTTCCTCAGACGCTTGAATAGCTTCAGTAGATTTACCAGGTGGTCTTCTTCCGTGAGGGACTTGGCAATCATGTCATCCACATAACATTCTATTTTTTTATGAATCATATCGTGGAATAATGTCACCATAGCCCGTTGATATGTTGCACCAGCATTCTTCAATCCGAATGGCATCACCTTGTAACAGAATGTGCCCCAAGGTGTGATGAAGGTTGTCTTCTCCATGTCTTCAGGTGACATTTTAATCTGATTGTATCCTGAAAATCCGTCCATGAAGGAGAACACCGAGAACTGAGCCGTGTTATCCACCAATACATCAATGTGAGGTAATGGGAAGTCATCTTTTGGGCTGGCTCTGTTCAGATCCCGGTAGTCAACACACATCCTTACCTTACCATCTTTCTTAGGCACAGGTACTATATTAGCAACCCACGGCGGATAGCTAGTTACAGCAAGGAACCCGGCGTCCCACTGCTTTTGTACCTCTTCCTTGATATTCATTGCCATGTCTGGGCGAGTACGACGCAGTTTCTGTTTAACCGGTGGGCATTCCTCCCTTAAAGGCAGCTTGTGCACAACAATATCGGTGTCCAACCCTGGCATATCCTGATAAGACCAAGCAAACACGTCCACATATTCTTGAAGCAGGTCAATCAGTTGTCTCTTCACTGAGTCTTGCAGGCAGGCCCCGATTTTAACCTCTTTCACGTCTTCATCTGTACCAAGATTAATCGTTTCGACCTCCTCCTGATGAGGAGTGATGACCTTTTCCTCTTGTCTCAACAATCTGGCTAGCTCTTCAGGAAGCTCATATTCTTCTTCAACACCTTCATCAGCTTGATTGATTGGATTGTCAAAGTCATACGAAGTCATAGCCGTGCTGTTGTCGGTGCTGTCTGGAGGGCACTCTCTGCAAGGGTTCAGTTTGTTCATTTTAGTGATTGATTTTAATCTTGTTTAGAAAAGTGAAATAAAGTTGTCATTTTGAAAACATCGCCACTTATTTTTTGTACAAAAAGAAAAATGGAAAAACAGTGAGCGGAAAAGGAAAAGACTCATTTGCAAAAAGATGTCTGATATTTCATTGATTAATCTTGTTGCACAAAAAGTACAGATTGCCCGATTACAAAATGAGTCTTGTCATCTTGGGCAAGATGCAAGACTTGATGCATGCTATAAAAATACAGGAAATAATAATTACTCTGCATGAGTAACTCTTATAATTTCCTGGGAAGACCAGTTTGAGATACTGCTCCCCGGAATCTTTGGACGAATCCAGCTTTCCAGGTTGCGTTCTTCTTCCAGCTCGTCTTCCAAATTGTTGATAGCATCAGGGGTGAGCATCCCCCCACTGACAAAACCAGGCTTCCCAGCAGCCTCTGCTTGATTTTGTTGAGTTGGTCTATAACCCAACCCAAATTTGTCCTTCTTCTCCTCCACAGATAAAACCTTGCCCCAGCCTTGGGCAGTTCCTTCTTCAACAACCTTCTGGGCTTGTTGATAAGATGCCATGGAGATTCCAGGTACCGCAGATGTTTCATTCACGTTCAGGGCCTCAAACCCTTGACTCATCGTTTCATGGATCTCCCCATCCATCTCAATATATTTGTAAGTAGCCAGATGGCTAACAAAAATATCCTCCTCTCCACAGATAGTAACGACTTGGCCTTCCCACTCAAATTTTAACTTCTGGTGAAGGGTAGACGTTACTGCGCCGGCGGCATGAATCCATGGTCTACCCAACAAACAGCTGTAGGCAGGCTGAATGTCCATCACGTAGAAGGTCGTTTTAAAAGTTTGTGGGCCAATCGTCGCAGGCAGCTCAATTTCTCCCAGAACCGATCTCTTAGAACCATCAAAGGCTCTTACTACCAGGTTACTGGGACGCAATGCCAATCCTTCATACTCTAGCTTCACAAGGGCCTTTTTAGGTAAGACATTGAGGGATGATCCTGTATCTACCAGCACATGGGAAAGGACTGCACCTTTACATTCCATGGTGATGTGCAAGGCCTTGTTATGGTTGCAGCCTTCCGTGGTCAAATCAGTATTGGTGAACCCTAGCCCATTGCTAGCAGTAACATTTCCAACCACAGTTTCCAACTGATTGACGTTGATCTCTTCAGGCACGTAAGCTGCGTGCAGGACTTTGAGTAGTGCATTCCGATGGGCTTCGGAGCACATAAGCAATGATAGAATGGAGATCTTGGAAGGCGTCTGGTGAAGCTGATCCACTATTTTGTAATCACTCTTCTTGATGATTCTCATGAACTCATCAACTTCTTGATCAAAGGGTGTTTTCAAAGTTTCCTTAATAGTTTGATCTTCCTGCACCGGGCTCTTTCCTTTTGCCTTGGCAGCAGCTTCTGCTTCGGCAGTGGGTCTTTGAATTTGTGGAGCAAAGAGACGTCCGCTTCGAGTGAAGCCTCCGCCTCCTCCCACATTGTCTATTTGTGGTGCAGGTGTTGATGGTTCAAGAGTGATTTTCTGTCCTTCGCAGTATACGTCAGAACCGTAATGCCAAGGGATGGCCTTACTGCTTTCATAAGGTACTGGCCCAGGCACTGTGACAGTGACTGGACTAATGGTAGCTGCAGAAGGAACTGTGATAGTCTGTGGATCATAATATATTGTGACAGGTGCTCTGATGGGAGTGGCACTTTGTGAGTTGTAAGCAGAATCGTTTTCAGGATCATAATAAATTGTAACGGTTGAGACATCTTCATTGTTTGCTGCTGATGTTGTAGGAGACATTGTTGGAAGGATGGGTGTTGTTGTTGTAGGAGATTCAAAATGAAGTGGTGCTGAAGTTGTAGAAGGAATGTTCGTTGATATCTGGCCAGTTGAAATGATAGACGAAACATTTGTTGATGAAGCTGAAGAGTTGTCGGGAACAATGGTTGTTGCAGTTGTAGGAGATACTGGGATTGTTGCTGATGAGATTGCTGGATTTGTTGGAATTGATGTTGTGATTTGAAGCATGCCACTTTGGATGAGACCATCTATGCGATCCCTCAAGTTATCGCAACCATTCACTGAAATGTTGCAGTAAGCACACCCTAGCTCACATCCTGGGAACATTTGACATTCGAGGAGCTGAGCTTTGATCTCTACCAACGGTGTCCGAATCTGACCCACACTGGTTATCAAATAAAACGGCTTGTCTTCTTCAATAGCATTGATTCTGGGACCTCCGTGGTGTGGCATAGGATTTTTGTTGACATTTGGTGGTGGTGCAAAATTCAGAGCCTTAGAGTCTACCAAGTCTTGTACCTTCATGTGCAAGGCTCTGCACTTCTCCGTACTATGGCCAGGTGCATTTGAATGGAAGGCACATCTGGCGTTGGAGTCATAATTTCTGGGTAGACTGTTGGGATCTGGAGGCGCCAATGTCCTTAGCTCAACTAGATTGAGTTTCAGGAGTTGTGGCAGTAATGTTGCATAGGGCATAGGGATCGGATCGATCACCCTGTTGGCCTGAGAAGGTCTCTGTTGGAATGGTCTTTGTTGATTGTTGTTGTTGGTGTTGTTGTAGTTTCTCGGAGGATACTGAGTCTGTTGCTGGTACTGAGGTTGTTGCTGATAATTTTGTTGTGGTGGTTGATATGCTGGTTGTGGATGAGCTGGAGCGGGAATGGTGACTGCTGCCACAGACCTGTGAACATATTGGGGTCTGCCCCTGCTGGTGTGGATAGCATTGGTCTCACCAGTTCTTCTCGGGCCTACAAAAGGCTTCCTTGTACTGCTGGATGAGCTGGCACCGTTGTCAGAAATTTTGCCCATTTTTAACAAGCTCTCAATTCTTTCCCCAGCTATGACAACATCTGCAAAGCTGGTTGAAGAGAAAGCAGCCAACCTGTCAATGTATGTTCCTTGGAGGGTGTTCATAAACATAGCTGCCATTTCCCTCTCTGACATAGGTGGCTGAACAGCAGCAGCCAATTGCCTCCATCTCTGAGCATACTCTCGGAAACTTTCTCTTGATGACTGTGACATTCCCATTAGGAGGGTCCTGTTGGGTGCCATGTCTAAGTTGTACTGATACTGTCTGATAAAGGCCTCTGCCAGGTCCTTCCAACACCTGATAGTTGCTCTTGTCAGATGAGAGTACCATTCTCTTGAAGCTCCCGTCAAGCTATCCTCAAAATAGAACATCCAGAGCTTCTCGTCCATGGTATAGGCTTTCAACCTCCCCAGGAAGGATTGTAAGTGGGTCCGTGGGCAGGAAGTCCCGTTGTACTTTTCAAAACAAGGAGGCTTAAACTTATGGGGAATCCTGACCCCGTCTACCAAGCCCATGTCCATAACATCAAAACCCAAAGAGTTTTGAGACTCTAAGGATCTTAATTTCTCAGCTATCTCATCCAACCTTCTGTCATAAGCTTCCTCCCCAACTCCCATCACTGTGAACTGATCTTCCTGGGGGTCTTCTTGCAGCACCCTGCCTGCAGTGGCAGTCCCTTGAACATTTGCAGGGATGTTGACCTCTGGATGTAGGTGGGGTCCAAAGACTGGGGGATTGACATGAGGTTGGACTCTCTCATTGTTGCTTGTCCCAGCAGCCCCTGGATGATGGTCTTCCTGATTCCTCCCTTCCACTAGTGCTCTCAACCTCTCCTGGCTTTGAGCCATATTGTTCATCACCTCCATAAATTGTGTCATCTGATTCCTCATTTCCAACCTCTCGTTGGTCATTTGATTTCTGACCTCCGTAAGGTCCTGCTGCATCTGATCCATCTGTATGCCCGGAAGGTTGTTACGGGTGGGATATCTATGTGGACGGTTGAGTGGAAACACACGTCGTCGAGCAATAATTCCTGAGATCACAACAGAGTTAGTAACAAATAAACAAAAACCTACAAAACAAGGTAAAAGGTTAGTATGCAATGCAGTCATGCTTATTTGTTTCCAAGGTATCCGGCTTGGCACTTGGTTTTGACCCTTCCAGACCCTTGAAGATGCTTGTGATATTGCTTGAAGAAAACTCAGATGAAACAAACCAACATATATATTACAAAAAGTAAAATAATACATAACTTGTTTCTTTTTACAATACAAGCCCTCTGAGGGGTCAAAATACATCATAAAAAAAATAAAAAGTACATAGAATAAAAACAACAACAAGCAAAAGTCAAACACTAAGACCAAACTCATCCTCCTGAACTTCCTTGAGAAGTGCTTCAGTCACAGGATCAGCTGGACGCTCTGTAAGATTCCTGATAAGGAGATTCCTTGCAGCAACAGCTGCAGTTAGTTTCTTGTGTTGACTTTGGTCCTTTGACCTCTTCACTCCAGCTCTGATCTTCAGCTCTGAGATCTCCCTCTGGGCTGCTGCCAGGGCTTCCTGTTGCTCTTTTGCACTAGCTTCCAGCTGTTCAATCTTATCCTGAGTCCTTTTGTCCTCTTGAGTACGAGCTTCGGTGATCCTGACCCACCTAGCTTGACTCTCCTTCAGATACAAATCAGTCCTGGCCTTCTGGAACTGAGCTTCCTTGCAGGCATTCTTCAGGATTTGTTCTCCAGCCCTAGACTTCTTAATGTAATCCTCAGACTTCTCAATTCTAGCCAGATGCTCCACCTTCAACTTTTCCAACCTTTCAATATCCAATCTACCATCACTCCTCTCCCAGAGGGTCTTCTGTAGAGCTTGAGTCAGCTTCTCATTTCTCTCTTTCAACTTCTCAAACTCCTCTAAACTGACAGTTGCTGGAGGTGGTGTTGTAGAAGGTCCAGGCATATCTTCAATAGTAAAGGGCATCCCAGAAAATTGAGCCCTGGCATGGGACCAATCATAGTACTGTGCTGATGCCACATTGTTGCACTTCCCCAGGATGGTTACCCCCTTAGTCTGCACATTGTCCCAGGCCCAGGCTGCCTGCCTGACAACAGCCAAGTTAGGCTTGATTTCAACATAAAGGGTTTCAGTCAGATCCTGTATCCTAGGAGGATGGACTAATGCATAGCCCAGCTGCCTTTTGAATAGCAGAGGATTGTAATTGATGCACCCTTTCACTCCAATCAGAGGAACATTGGGAAATTGTCCACAACTTGTAATGATGTCTCTGCCCTTAGTACTCTGAGTACACCATCTGATATCATCTGAGGTTAGAGCAACAAGCCTCCTAGCCCAGTTCTTCTGCTGGTGAGGGTTCAAGAATGCATCAGTCTTTGGCAGATGCTTGAGCAGCCAAGTATAGAACAAAGGAGCACAACATCTCACTAATCTTCCCCTTTGCTTTTCATTCCTTTGATGGACAGAGTAGTAAAGATCTCCCAGTAAGGTGGGCACTGGGTTTCTCAGGATGAAAAGATGGATTGCACTCTTGCTAACAAACCTAGGCTCATCTGCAAATAGAATGACCCCATATATGCTAAGGGCCAACAGAGCACAGACTGCCTTCCACTCCCCTAGGGAGGCCTTCAGACTAGCCTGAGAAGTCAAGAAATCCAGATGGAAACCAGAGATTCCAGCTTTAGATGTCAAATTCTGCCCAATCAGAGCTGGCTCCAAGTGTAATGCTTTGGCTATCTCCTCATTACTTGGGAAAGCTATCTCAGGGTTGAAAGGGATTCCACCCCTGATAGGTACACCAACCAATGATGAATATTCCTCCAACAAGGGTCCCAACTGAAAATTCTGAAATGTAAAGCACCTCAGGGGAGGGTCATAGAACTGCAGGCAGGTATGTATCAAGCTTCTCTGTGAAGGGTCCAAATCCATAACCACATCAAGGATTCCTCCATAGTGTTCTCTAAAAAGTGGTATATGGTCTGGAGTAATCAGGGTCTGAATCCTCCTGACGTTAGCTAGTTAAGGTTCAAAGAAGTGATAGGAGATGTTACTTTTCTTAGGTGCCATGTTGCTGAAGAATGGAGACAGGTGCTGAGAATAACACTGAAGATAGGTCTCTGACAGGCTGAGACTGATGATGCAGATAGTTGATAACTGGAGTAGATACTGGTGAAGATAGGTCTAAGCTGATGATGGGGTCAAAACCAAGCCAAAATGATAGGATGGATACCCTGAAAAACAAATAAACACATGTTAAAATGATGCAATGAGGATGTATGCAAATGATATGCAAGGGTTTGTGACTGAGCTGGATCTGATCAAGTGCTCTGATACAAGTCCAAGTATGTTCAAGAAATCCAGATGAAGGTCTATAAGTCCAGTAACCAAGGTGGGGGACTCAAATAAAGAGTCACATATCCAGGGTTTAGAATCACAAGAACTGTCCCAAAATGAAGTACTCTTAAACAAACAAAGTAATAGGGTATGCTGAAGTCAAGGGTACCTGCAAACCTGTAAACAGCCCAACCCCCTCACAGGTGGTGTTCTAAAACAAGGATCCTCAGACTTGGATCAGTTATGAGAAGTGTAAACACTTCTAACCCGGAGGTACAGTGTTTACAATAACCATAAAAGTTCCTCCTCTAATTCACCTCAGTTTCTGAAGGTCAATACTAAAGGTCATCCAGACTTAGCAGGCTTCCCAGATAGCCC
The DNA here is from genome assembly GCA_963966055.1 of Lathyrus aphaca. Classification (NCBI taxonomy): domain Eukaryota; kingdom Viridiplantae; phylum Streptophyta; class Magnoliopsida; order Fabales; family Fabaceae; genus Lathyrus; species Lathyrus aphaca. The sequence continues at coordinate 67,362,836 of OZ014525.1, read as the reverse complement.
TAGTACTGCAGGAAATCTGCAACACAGAGTTCTCAAGAAGAAACCCATATCTGAACCGTGTTTCATATTCCCGCACCAGACCGAGATGGAATGGGAAAGAATATGAACCACTCTAGCCTATGTGTCACTCAGGTCCCAGGTATAGGACCTTAACTCTCAATAGAACCCCACCCACCAAAACAAAACCAGATCCAGCCAGACAGCATGACAGTATGATATATGTGCACAAAGCTACAAAGAAAGTAATAAGCAAAACTGTACATAAAGCGGTAAATAAAGCAAATACACAAGCACAAATATCACATAACACCCCAGTAAACACAAATCAATCAAACGCTAGGAGGAACCCACAAAAGAACCAGAAGCCCTGGTTACAGTATAAGGTTCCCCAGCAGAGTCGCCAAGCTGTCGCTCCCGATAAATGGGAAATGGCCCAAATAAAGGTACAGACGCGAACGGTCGGCGAAAGGGACAATGAGAACACACAGCAGTGAACTCACTGGAGATGAATAGAGTCGCCAGCTAGGCATTTTTATCCCGGAGGAAAGGCAATGCTGCATAGACCTAGAAAAGATGGATAAGACGGTTGCGAACCAGAGAGACTGAGAAAGGGGGTTGGTTACAACCTGGGAAGGTATTAGCACCCAGATTGTCCGTCGTACTCGACGAGATCCACGCTTAAAAGATTTGTGTTTCAAAGGGGTAGTGTCAGTGCAATTTGTGTGTAAAAGAACTGGAAAAGGATGTACAGGTGTCAGTGTAAAAGAAAGTGATGTGTGATATGTATGGTGTCAGTGTAAGAACAAAAGTGAAATGCTCATGATAAATAGGGCTAAGAAAATAATACAGGAAAGGGGGGAATATACAGAGACTTTTGTTCGATAACTGTTAAGTTATGCCTACGTATCCTCTTGTGCAATGAGGAAGTCAGAACACCGTAGTTCGACCCAAAGAGACTGAAAGATGAATTGACTGTGAATTGCTTGCTTGTCTATGCTCAAGTGTATGACCTGTCTGGCTTAGGTGCAGACTGTCTTGCATTAGACGGAAGAAGCAAGTTCTCGTTTGTGAGTGAATGAGATGAGAAAAGAATCCCGGAGGAGACGATTATTGTTTGTTTTTGTGTTTTCAGTCTTTTATTGCTTTTTGGTATTTGTCATAAGAAAATGAGCTTAAGCCTAAACCAATGGGTTAGTAAACTCATCACATCTTCCCTCTGATTAGGGGTAATGAGAATACCTTAAGTGTGAAGTCAGCATCTCACACTTAATCACCATGGTGTAGGATTAAGATCATTAACCTACTTGTGATTATTTAGATGTTTTTGTTGTTTTTGTTTAGTGTTGAGTAATGAGATTAAGCCATAATCAGGGATTAAACAGACTCATTACACCATCCTAATAGAAGGATAATAGATGAGGATGTTTAAGCTGAGGAATGCTCCTCAACTTAATCCATGATTAGGGATTAAACTCATGACAAAACAAAACCTTTATTAAGTGGATTTTAGTTAATGATATGATGAAGAAGTGAGTTTTATGATTTGTAAGACAACTTGAGGGGGACTTGTCCATTAATACTAGGGTTAGTCCTTCTTAACCAATTAAGGAAGAATTAGAACCCTAATGCAAGGCCCAAGTTACAAGTTTGATGTCTTAGTGGTTATTAGATGAATTGATTAAGAGATTTAAACACATTAAGGATTTAACACTTAGGATTAAAGTTATACACTCCATCCTAATAGAAGGATGCAGGCATAAGCTTAATCACAAAGCCTTAAAGCCTTTAGGGTTTAGTCCCTGATTATGAGGTGAGAAGAGAAGACTCAAGGAGACACAAAGGAAAAATCTAGAGGGGGGGACTAATCAAAGCCCTAATTATTGTCATGCATGGTTGTTCCTAAGGTTTGTGAGGTTTTCAGGAGAAATCTTCAGAGGAACCACCAGGAAGCAGATGAAAGGAGCAAAGAGAAGCAAAGTAACTTGCTTCATTCAAGAAGACAAGTCACTTGAGGAAAGAAAGTAAGAAGAAGAAGAATGAGCAAGCTCAATCTCAAACACAAGACAAAATGCAGCAATGATGCATAAGAGAGATGAAAAGAAATTGTGAGAAGTGAAGGCAAATTCACTTCTCAAAATGACTTACCACCTGAAAAGTTAGTGAAAGAAATGCAATGACATGCAAGATGAGATGGAATGGCATGATGCAAATCAAAACCAGAAGCATATACATGATGACAATGATGCTATGAGATGATGCAAACATGAAACAACACATGGGGATGGTCATGCAAGCTTATGAATGCAAATGAAGCAAGTTAAGACACATGAACATACATGAAAAGTCATGAGATGCATATGGCATACAACATGGCAAATGAAATATGCAATGATCAAACATGCTCACAAGATGTCTTAAGATGTTCCATGAATCACAAGAATACATAAAATGCTATGGCAAGTCAAGTTATGCAGGCAAATGCAAAAGGGATGCATATGGAAGCCCAAATTAGGGTTTATGAACAAAGCAACAAACACAAACAAAAATCAGAAGCAAACATCAATATAAAAAATTGAAAATGCACTCAAAGGATCCCTAATCCTATACTAACCCACTGCCCAAAGGAGAGGTTTCAACTCTTAACCAAACTCAAGATATGATTTTCCTAAGTTTTCTAGGGTTTTAGGGTTCCTAAACAAGAAAATTACCAAACAAATGGAAAATGGAAGATCAAATCATGGCCATTTAATCCTATAAACTATATGCTAAACACAATGCAATGCAAAAAGAACCAAGGTCCAACTCTTTAGGGTTAGGCAGAAATGATTTTTTTGAAGTTAGGATCAAAATAATGCATAAAAATGATTTTAATTCCATGGAAAATTCTCAAAATGCATCAAGATCAAAAAAGAAATTTGGTTTGAAGGTTGGGCAATGTTTCTGAATGTTTTTAAAGGTTTCATGAATTTTTTTGGTGATTTTTAAATACCTAAAAGTATTTTTAATTAATTAATTCTCATTAATTAATTAAAAAGAAACTTTTAAATATTTAAAAATACTTTTTTAATGCTAAAAATGAAAATAAAAATATTTTTGTGTTTTAAAAATTAATGAAACTCTTGACAAAAAATTTCATAATTTTTAAATGGTTTTTGCTATTTTAAATAAATTGTACAAATTAAATGAGAAAAATTGAAATAAAAATCAAAATAAATGGAAGTATGCTAAATGAGAGGCTGAGATTGAATCTGGCAATGAAGCTGTTGACTGCGCGCCAGATCTAATGGATCACATTCAAACTTGACTATAATGAATTATGAATTAATTAATTATGATTAGGGTTTAATGAGGGCATCTGGGCCATTCACACACGCGCCAAGTCAACCAGGTCAACGGATCCAACGCATGAGATTCAAACTTCCTTAATTGCAGGGATTAAACCCTAATCATTTTCAGGTGGCCGGAGAAGACCTCCGGTCGTCTTCTCCGGTGGGAACCCCACCTGAAAATTCCTAGAATCCTCAAAACGCAACTAAAATGAAATCTAAACAAACAGAAATCCTCCCCATACCCCACTGAATCAAAACCCTAACATAAACATCATTTATATTGCATCAAACACATGTATCGAAACCAAAGAAAATTTAGGGCAGGACTTTCAGAACACGATTACACCCTCATTTTTCCACCATTTTCAAAACCAATGACATATTTATGATCAGGGAAGCATGAAGAACAAGTTAAGCACTTAAAAATCCATTTCTGGAAAAAATGTTCTTGAGCTACCTGAGTTTTGAAGCTTTCGGTTTTGCAACTTTCTGGCCTCTTCTCTTGATGCAATCCACTCCTCTTGGTCCCTTGGTGATGTCTGAATGCTTAGAAGGAGTTTATGTGGGCTGGTTTGAAAGTTTACAGAGGTTCTGCTCAGTGGAGTGAAGGAATCGTGTTTTTGATTCAATGGCTTTCAGGCTGTTTTGAGAGTTGCTTTGTGTTCAGTGAAGCATGGTGAGAAGGTTTGTGGAGTTTGTTTGAATGTTTGTAGCTTGTATTGAGAGATTCGAAGGTTTTTGCTTGAGGGAGTAAAAATGGGGATGCTGAGTTCTAGTGTGTTTCAGGCTTGTGTGTTGGCTGGTTTGGCTTGCCTTTGAGTAGTATAAACAATTGGGATTGGTCAGAAGATGTGACTTGTGCTTTATTGATTGGTGTAGCTACTTTTGCCAAAATGTCAACTTTTGTGTAAGAAGGGCATGGGCAACTTCTAGCCAAGTACAATGGGTGTGGGCTGCGCAGCAAGGTGAGGGGGAAAGGCTAGGAGTGGTCAGCAACATAGGCAGCAAGTGGGTGAAGTGTTATCATTGGTTTTGCAACTTGCTCACTTTTAGTTCTTATGGAAAGATCTTGCTCCAAAAGCCATACAAGCATGTGATTCTTTGGTTCAATCTGAACTTTAGAACTTGTGTGATGCTTGTGTATTGGTTTGACACCAACTAGAAGTCACAAATGCCTTAGGTACAAGATTTTGCAAATTTCTCATTTGATGCATAACTTGAAAATTAGTGATTTTTGCCAACTTTAACACACCATAACTTTTGATCCAAAATGAATTAGGTCATGTTCTTGTACTTTTTGAAAAGGGAAAGATCTAATCTACAACTTTCATGACCAAAGTTTTTCCATTTGAAGCATTTTTGGATCAAAAAGTAAGGGTTGAAAAAGTTGCATAAAATGACATTTCATTAAAAGTCAACCATGCCCAAAAAAAGTCAACTTTGCAAAAACTTCAAATTCTTGAATTTTGTGAACTTCAACCTTCTTCCATGATCAAATAAAGATCATATACACTCAAAATGATGAAGATCACCCCTTGGTTGGGTCATTGGGGGCCTCAGATGCCCTGATTTTACACTGACTTGCCTAGAAAGTCAACCCTTGATCAGATGACTTCCCCATTGAATTTCTTCATGAAAATTGATATTCCTACTCCCTATACCATATAGAGACCAATAGAAACAAGAATGACCAAAAAATTTGAAGTTATGGCCTCTGAAACCAAAACCCTAATTTTAGGTCATCTGTGCAGTCAAGCCTGGCTCTGCTTCCATACCAAACCCAGTTCTTGTGATTCTTTGGCATTCTTGACTTTGAGAGGATATAATATGATATAAGAACACACATGGACCCCTTTGAAGTGATTGGTGGCCTTTGGAGGGGCTCAAGAAGCTCTTGGATTGCTCAGATCACCAACCCTAGATGCAGATGACTTTGAAACAATGCAGTGAATCAAAAATGTGGTATGAGATGCTATGATTGAACTTATGTATATGGAATGATCACAAGCCATGGTGTGAATGGGTGAGGGCAAATTTGGGGTGTTTACAATAACCCAGATAAAGGAGTTCGCATTGCCACAGGGGGCCAATTTTGTAACTGAGGCCGAATATACAACTTGGCTCTCAAACACTGTACTCGTAAAGAAATCTAATGGGAAATGGTGCCTTTGTATTGACTACACTAATCTTAATCGGGCTTGCCCGAAAGATTCTTACCCTCTACCTAACATAGACAAATTAGTAGACAATTATGCAGGTTTTAAACTATTGTCTTTTATGGACGCTTATTCTGGGTACAATTATATATCCATGACCGAGAAAGATAAAAGGCATACAACGTTCATGACCCCAACGGGAAATTATTAGTACAATATAATACCCTTCGGGCTAAAGAACGCGGGAGCCACATATCAACGCATGATGAACAAGGTCTTCCAATCACAGATTGGGGACATGCTCAAATTTTACATGGACGACATGATCGTCAAGTCCACCCAGGAATCCAATCACACTTCTCAGGAAGTCTTCAACCAGGCGAGGAAGAGCATGATGTGTTTTAACCCTGACAAATGTACCTTTGATGTAAGGGCGGGAAAGTTCCTCGGTTTCTACCTTATGGAAAGAGGAATCGAGGCTAATCCTGAAAAGTGTCACGCTTTCTCAGAATTTCCTACGTCTAACTCGAAGAAGTCAATTCAATCCTTGACCGGCATGCTCATGTCGTTATCATGCTTTGTGGAAAAATCTGCCCAATATGCATCACCCTTCTTCAAGTTACTCCGCAAAGAAGCAACATTTGAATGGATGGAGGAATGAGAGCAGGCCCTACAACACCTTAAGCGAGCATTTTCAGAACCACCGGTTTTTTCCAGGACAACGACCGGGAAGTCCTCTACTTGTATCTTTTTGTTAACACCAAGGCCACTAGCGCGACTCTCATTAGATAAAATCCAGATGGGCAGAAGCCCGTATACTTTGCGAGTAAAGCACTAGAAGGGCTGGAGCTCAGATATCAACAAATAGAAAAAGGTAGCGCCTACCCTTGTAAATGTGGCTATAAGACTAAGACACTATTTTCTAGCACACACCGTGGTAGTAAAAACTGACCAACCTATCAAGCAACTACTTTCCTGACCAGATATGGCTGGGAGAATGCTAAGATGGTCCCTAGAACTATCTGAATTTGATATACACTACGAAAGAAGAAAAACTCTAAAAGCTCAAGCCCTGACCGACTTCGTGGACGAGATGACTCCAGTGGAAACTACACCCAAATGCGCCCATAAATGGGTCGTCTACGTCAACAAAGCATCTAGTCCATCAGGAAGTGGAGCGGGGATCATCCTCGACAACAAAGCGGGGCTCATGGTCGAAGTGTCCCTAGTACTGGTATTCCCAACATCTAATAACCAGGCTGAATATGAAGCTTTCTGGCAGGAATTTGCTTGTCCAAAGATATGGGCGCATAATAAATTAAAATCTACACTGATTCCCAACTCGTCGCGTCGCAGGTTAAAGGAGAATACCAGGAAAAATACGATCATTTGGTCAAGTATCTGGCATTGGTACAACAGAAGTTGGCGCAGTTCGAGTCCTGGGAGGTCCAACACATTCCCCATGAACACAATTCACAGGCAGATGTATTATCAAAATTGGCGAGCACACGAAAGAAATGAGGGAACAAATCTGTCATCCAGGAAACACTTTCCCGCCCTAGCATTGAAAAATCCTCTGAGGTCATCGACGTCAATGTCATAGGTGACAATAATTGTTGGATGACTTTAGTAAACCTCTACTTAACAACATGCGAGTTTTGCAAAGATAACAAGAAAGTCAGCGCACCATACGTCGTGCATCTTCATACGTCCTGATAGACAATAAGATATATCGCTGAGGGTTCTCCATCCCACTTCCTAAGTGCATCGAAGAAGAAAGCGTGTCAGACATCTTGTATGAAATAAAAAAATAAATGTACAACACATGGGTGGCATATCCTTACCCCAGAAGGCTTTACAGGCAGGCTACTACTGGAAAACCATGCAGAACTATGCCAAAGAGTACGTGAAGAAGTACGACAGATGCCAACGCCATGGGGAGATGCACCTCGCGCCGCCGGACACGCTAAAAATAATGTCTTTTCCATGGTTGTTTGTGTAGTGGGGCAAGGACATCTTTAGACTCTTCATTATATGGTCATTTCAAAATAAGTATCTGATTGTGGTCGTTGATTACTTCACCAAATGGATAGAAGTTGAGGCCCTGGCCATAATCACATCATTCAACATTTTACGTTTCTACAAGAGAAACATCCTAGCCAGGTTCGGCGTACCTCAATCCCTGATTACGAACAATGATACTCAGTTCACAGACAGGAATTTCCAAGACTTTGTCACCAAGACAGGCACCAAACAACAATTCACATCAATTGAACATCCTCAGACGAACGGGAAGGCTGAAGCCGCCAACAGAGTCATTCTACGAGGTTTAAGACGAAGGTTAGGCGAGGCAAATAAAAGGTGGATCGAGGAACTCCACGGTGTAATCTCGGCCTACCTGAAAACCCTACATTCGAACATCGGGAAAACTCCGTTCCCAATGACATACGATATGGAAGTGGTCATCTCCGTGGAAATTAGAGAACCCTCCTGATAGACAAAGTCTCCTCTAGAAGAAGAGCTCAACGATGAAGCATTAAGGGAAGAGCTCGACTTATTTGAAGAAATCCATTCGGGGGCAGCTCTCCGCGAAGAATCCCTAAAGCGAAAGATCACACTGTGCTAAGACGCCAAGATCATCAAAAGAGAATTTCAGGTAGGAAGTCTTGTCCTGCGGAGAAATCAGAAACACTCCCGCGAGGACAAGCTTGTAGCTAACTAGGAATCCCCATATCGAGTCAAGTCAAAAATTGGCACGGGGGCCTATTACCTCGAAGAACTAAATGGAGAATCATTTGATCAACCATAGAACGCTGAAAATCTTAAACAATATTACAGCTAAATCCAACCAAAGCGCGAAATAGTTGTCGACATATCTGCCTCGCTAACGGAGGGGAAGTGCCCGACCACAAGGATGTAAAGTGGTATAGGTACAACCCTTAAAACAAGGCAAGTGAACACTTTCCCGGTTGACGGACAAATGATTCGCCCAACAGGGACACCTCAAACGAGCTCCTCCGTTGCCATATCAGCGTGGTAGACCCCTAACTCGCGTTGGGAAAGGTATAAGCCTTAAGGGAATAAGGAACTCAACCTCATCCTCAATTCCCTTTAGCAAGAACACAAATCTCTCCCCTCGACAAGTTCCATAAAAATATCGAGTTCATCATAACACATCGAGCATATCCCTAGTTCTATGTCTAAACATTCAAAGCATACATATGGTCACAATAACAATGCACAAACAAGGTAAAAAGGGAAATAATTATATTAATCCAAAAATACCGACCATGAGGCCGGACATTATCATAAATTACATAAAAAAAGGACTAAGTCCCACACAACAAAAATACATCAAAATGGAACGCATGACAGAAAGCTTCATTCCTCGTCATGAGGGATAACCACGCCTTTCTCCACGCGATGAAGAGGACCAGTGCCTTACATGACCAACTCTACCCCAGGGTTCTACAATTTAAGATGCTCAATAGCATTGTGGAAGCCAAATAAAGCCATTGCCAAATTGTCATGTGCTAACAAGCAGATTCGAGCGATCAATTCGGCTCAAGTTGTCATCGCAACTTCCTCTTCAGTCTCGTCCTCCCTAGTGGACGACTTGCTCTCCTCCTCTGCGTCCTGCTTCTTCAGGCGCTCATTCTCAGTGGTGAGGCCCACCATCTTGTTCCTAATCTTTATGACTTCCCTCATCAGCTCGAGCTTACTCCCGTAATACCCCTTCGCCTGAAGCAGATCATTCTCTAGGTTAGCATTTTCGATCTCCAACTCAGCAAGTTTATCTTTAACAATTTGAATATCCTTGTGAGGGACAGTGTCGACATCGTTCAGGGTAAGGGCAACTTCGAGAATCTGCATCATCCTCGCAACATCCCGACACAAATTCGATCTTAGGTCCTTACGACCAACAGTCAGAATGGTCGCTGCGTCCCTCGGGAACCCAAACAAATGACCCCTCATCAAATAGCAATATTTGGATCACGCATTGAGGCATAACAAATATGCCCAGAGATCCCGCAACAGTCTTCGGAGGAGAGGACTTCTTTTCGAATCTCGTCCTTTTCCCTAGCGGAGAGCCACCTGTCGGAGTGCTCCCCGGAGTAGAGTTGTACATAACAACGACTTCGAGGGTGGCTTGGTCCTTGACAGCCTCGACCCTACCTTTGGGTCCCTTCTTCATATTTTCTTTGTTGGCCTTCACCAAGCGTTCGTGCATCTCGGCCAATTTACCTACAAGACAAAAACAAACAAGTCAGTTGCCGATTAAATCTTTGGATACAAGACAACAAAACTAACACTCCACCTAAGAGATGCATCACCGCATTATCATTCAGGCATCTGAGTAACGCCTTTAAATTAATCAATCTAGCCTGGGTGGTCGGTGGTCTATCAGATTTTAAAATGGATATGGCCATCTGAATCCACGAGGTCTGATGGGCGAAAGCTAGAGACGAAGTTGACAAGCGTGTTGTAAGACACCATGTCATCGGCGTTGAGATCTTAAGGTTTCGTTATATAATGATCACTGGCTTTCTAAAAATGGACGTCCACCCACTCCAACGGAAAATAAGCCACCAACCTCTCCTTACCTTCAACAAACTCCTTGTAAAAGAGTGAGTCCTTGGCCATCTGCATGCACAGATAAATGATGTAGAATTGATACTTAAAGTTGCAAACAGAGTCTAGTTATGCTTTGAAGAGCCTTCTCGCCTACTTCAATGACACCCAGCTGTTTTGACCTTCTTGATACTTCCTCTGAAGATGGAAGATCCTGAAGAACAAACTTATGGTCGCACCTATCTCCAAATAATGACACACCAAATCAAAGGCTCTTATGAACACCAAGGAATGTGGGTGCAGTTGAGAAGGCGCGAGCTCAAGATATGTGAAAACAACCTCCTGGAAGTCCGTGAAAGGCAAGCAGTACCTAGCCTCGCGAAACGCGAAACCGTACATGGGGAAACGAAGATCGGGAAAATGAGAGCATATCCTCTGATTGGGTTTCGGAGGTAATGCCCGCCAGTTCATGGGATCCCCATTTTTCCTCTTCTTGACATGAACCTATGCATCTGAGTCATTCACGGTGAATTGAGAATCTGTTTTAATAGGCATATCCATGATCCACAGTTTATTGGTAGTGGGGACGTCTGCGACATCCTTAGCATCGCCCGAAAGGCTATCTTCGAGTCCATGATCGGCCTTCTGGCTCCCTTCACCTGAAAAGTAGAGGAAACATAGTGAATTTGATGATCTCAAATCCATCCTTCCACTGCAAGACAAGTGAAACGGCGACGATTAGGACTGGGTAAATGTCCCCAGATCGGCTCTTTTGTCGAGGTGAAAAACTAAAGGAAACAAGCCCAACGTGTCACGTTCTCCCTCACTAAAAGCATATTTGTCCTCAAATTAAAGAGTAAGAAACCAACAGGGGACAAGTCCCTATACACGATCATCATCTACGATGGCCTAATGCCCGATCACTAACACTAAATTATCCTAACCAAAATATAACAAGGATCGAACATCAATCTATTCATCTCCTAAAACCTAACCCTAGTTCTTCATGACATTCATACGCCCTTGAAAAACATTTATCAAGTTTTCCAAAAATTCATAGGAATTCCCAAAAATGATGAAGGTCCCATGAACTTCATGAGGAGACTGATGAATGTTCATTGTTTAGACCGTAAATTAAAGGGAGGAAGATGAAGATTACCTTGATTTATAGCAAAGTCCATTAGGGTTGAAGACAACGATGATGAAGTTTCCGCCGAGAAGTTGTAGAGCGAAGATTTCACGGTGAGAGGAAGAGTTTGTGTGTAATAATCAAATGAACATCCCTTTCCCCCTTTTATGTTGTCCTAAGCTCGCGTAGGGAATCGCAAAGGCCATATAATTATAGCCTAGGGCTAGCCCCCGGGTGTCATAAATGAAATTATTGCGCATTCCAACACATGTCACTAAAGCAAAACGTTTTGTCTTCTCAAAATATTCACTTCCTAAATGTCTATGTAACTTCTCCCCGTGGACAGCTGCCCACTGTGTTAACCGGAGTTCAAGGAAGGTCACTTGCTCGCGCATATTTTAGATAAAGATAGCGTAGACTTGAATCCTCGATCTCTTAAGTCACCGTCCTCGCTCGAGCACAACGACTTGGGGGGCTCCTATTCTGGACTGGCCTAGCAAGTTCCCTGCGCCCAATTGAGGCCCAATCCAGCAAACCTCTAGGCACAAGCCCAAAAAGAGATCCACGAAGACATGACCGTTGGGAATTAGAGTATTTAGGATATAGTCGTTGGGGACTTCCTCCATACGCACTCTAACGCCCTTTAACGACCAACTGCCCTCTGAAACTTCTAGAAGCAATTACCCCTAGTCGAAGGCCACGCGCCCGTGAATCACGACCAGGTGCCCTTATAAATATCATCCATCTTTAGAGGATCATATATTCAATTCTAATCACTCATTCTTTCTTACGCTTTAGTTTGTCTCACCCTGAAACTTACTTGAGCGTCAGAGTACCTTACAAGTACACCATCCCTTCTCCTACAATCACCATCACAGTCCCAGCTGAAAACCACGAGGACCTGTTCATATCAGTTTTGTATAGTCTCTAATTCTTTTTTATTTTTATATTTTTTATTCAATAAATTACCTTTATTAAAAAAACGTTGATCATTCCACTTTATTAAATTATAATAATACATCCCAAAATGAGTGAATTATTTTAGATTTTCATAGAAATTAAAAGAATATGACACAAATTAAGAACAATTGTGTAAATAAAAGATATAAAATATTGCTTTTATAATATTATTCTTATCATTTTCATTCTTTTAATTTTTAAGTTAATTGAATAATCATTTTTTTAAAATAATAATAAATATATCTCATCTACTACTTATGGCCATTAATGTTCTAGTAGATAATATTAATCAAAAATATATAATTAAAAAGTAATATTATATTGAATGTTGAAAGACAATTAACCATGACAATTATTTTATAAATAAATCATTCATTTTGATGATAAATTTATGTTTAACTCATTATATATTTGTTTGAAAAATCAACCATAAATATATCAGCTAATTTAAATTTGAATTTATGTTTATATTTTTATATTGCGTTATAGGTAATATGTTTACTGTATTCCTAAATATTTCATATTTCCTTTTTAGTACCTCAAAAGAATTTCTTCAAAGAGTGACCCTCTTACAATCATCCACACTTTTGGTCTCTCCTGCTAAATCGTCGTTAATTCAATTGCTATGTAGTAAATATTACTAAATTCATCGTTAATTTTGTCTCTAAGTTGCAGAAGGACAAAAATATGGATGAAAAAATTTAGAAGGAAAGAAATTTTTTGAGAGATTAAAAATGAAATATAAGATTTGTTATAAATTATTAAGAAATAATAATCTTGAGTGTGTTCCAAAATGACAAGAAAATATGCAAGTGAAGGTTAAATTTTAAATTCGAAAAATCGGTAATACTTGTGAAGTGTTGTAGTAGGAAGTTTGTATTTTGAATTCAGAAATAGACAACAATTCGTGAAGTGTTGCAGAATGTGAAACAATACAGTCTTTGAAAACTGTTGCTATAGGCGAAACAACGCATATTTGGTAAAAATGTTATTGTAAGCGAAATAATGTAACGTTTGGTAAAAGTGTTGTTGTAAGCGAAACAATGCAACATTTGGTAAAAATGCTATTGTATACGAAAGAGTGCAACATTTTGTAAAAGTGTTGCTGAAAGTGTGTTTCATCAAGGATCTAAACCTTGTGAAACAACACTACTTTGGCATATAAATTGAGCATTTTGAATTCAAAAAAATATAACACAAAAGTTTATCCTCTTCACAAAAAATTACATATTTCCACTACTATGGAAAAGCCATACAATCACAGTTGGAAAAGGATATCACATTGTCTGACCATCCGTTGTGAGGTAAGGGTGATTGTATGTCAAGTGCTTTCAACTACGGACGCGAGACCGTGATAGTAAGTTTGGAAGCATGCTACCTACCACAAAGGTTAATAGTGTCAACCATTGTGGTATATACATTTATGAAAATATGATTTAATCACAGTTAAAATGAATAACAGTTGTTGAAAGTACCAGGGTTTATTATAAATTTGTTGATTGCATTTTTTCTTCAATAAACCTCACAACAACATACATCCATTCAAATTAATGAAATATATAATGTGAACATTAAAATATTCTTGAGAACCAAATTACACAAACCATTGTTTTCCCACTTGTATTCGTCTTATCATTCATTTCACGTTGTTTAACATATAGAATATGGTTCAATGGTATGAGTCCTTCATCACATCAATTCCTTCTATTCTAGTTTAATTTGAATAATATCAATAAATTGTTGTTATTCAAATTAAATTATAAGAGAAGATATGGATGTGTTGAAGGAATTAGGTAATTAAACCATGTCATGTATGGTTAAACAGTTTAAGATGAATGATAAGACGAATGCAATTGGAAAAATATTGATTGATATAAGTTGGTTTTAAAATATAACTTAATTTTCATATTATAAGTTTCTATGTCAATTTAAATGAAATATATTTTCAGTGAAGATTTAATGAAAAAAATCTACATATCATATAATAAACTCATCTTCATACAACAACATAAGATATTATGTAATGTTCTAAGAATTTAAAAAACAAAACATTGATAAGTCACAAAAAACTTCTTTGTAATGACATAGAAATGTTGTGTTCTTGTTCTTAAAATACAACAATATACAACAAAAACAACATACAACAACAACAACTTACAACAACTTACAACAACTTATGAAAACACAAAACCATACAACAACAACAACAATATACATACAACAATATACAACAACAAAGGATATTATGTAATGTTTAAAGAACACATTTTTTTATCGTGGATCTGAAAGAAATTATGAGATCATTTAGTTTATGAATCTATGAAAAAGAAGTACAAGGTGAATGAAGTTAAGACAATAGCTTCATCATTCTTGTATTTTTCTTCATAGATACACAAATCATATGTACCATAGCCAATTTATGCGCTTTGTTAAAGTGGTAAAGACAAATTTGAAACAACAAAAACATCCAGCAAGTAAAAAAAACTGAGCCATTTTTAACAAGAAATGTAAACGAAATCAAATGATAAGTCACTACTACAAAACGCCCAAACAACAATATCAGGTTTACAACGAATTCTTATACACCATTGTAATATGTTAAAATTTTCGTAGCTGGATTTATCTCCAGTCATTTAACGACAGTTGTATTAAAATTGTAGTAATAAGTGATGTGTAACAAGCTTTGATTCCCAACAACTATATTTTTTCCATTTTAAACATATATTTTATTTCATTTTATAGTGTTACAGGACTTTACCATCAATACCACTCATTTAACGACGGTTGTATTAAAATTTGTAGTAATAAGTGATGTCTAACTAGCTTTGATTCTCAGCAACTACATTTTTTTTCCATTTTCTTACCATTTTAGAGATCTATTTTATTTCATTTTTTAGTGTTACGAGACTTTACCATCAAAAACCCAAATTCATCTTTTTTCTATTTTTAAGTGAATGAGAAGAATTTGATAATAAAAAAAAGTGAAAGACAAGAGTATATATAATAGATAACTTCATTAATATTTAAAAAAAGAGGAGTACATATATTTTTCAAATGTCTGTGCCCATAGCAACAAATGTATCTTCATAATATAGGACTCTCTCCTCACTGCTCTCATTATATTCATAATAAAAAGCCATCCTCTCGTTCTTTTTCTTCTTTTTTTTCTTCCGCTTCTTCGTCTTCTTGGCCTTTCTCACCTTTAACGTGTATCTGACAAACAACGATCCAGATGGTTGGACCTCCTCATTTGGCGGCTGACGTTGTTCATTTGTGACCTTGATGATTTTTTTTTGTCAACATTCTCATTTGTAGAACTCATTATTATACTTGGGATAAGTGTTTCCCTCTTCCAGGAAGAGAAAAGGTTGTAATATTACAACAATTGCTTATTATAACCGTGATTAAATAATTATGTAAAATCGAAAAAATGGTGTTGCCAGGATTCAAACCTTGTACTCATTAAAAGGGGCATCGCTACGGTTCATATGAATAACTGTTGTGATATATTTAAAAATTATTTGTATTATTTGTATATGACAGCGGTTACAGAGCCAACTGTTGTGATATATTTATTATAAATTAATAATTATCATTATGTTCCTTATTTTTAACTATTGTGAAATTATTTACCCATATATAAGTGAATTAACTTTCACATATCGATAGTAGTGTCGTTCCCTTCATATCGAAACCCTAAAACCCATTTTTTATCTTCTTCTTCACCATTATCCCTGTATATTTTGCTTCATACGTTAAAGTATTCTTCTTCTTCCATTTATTGTTAGATATTTCTCATTATCTCGATTGTTGCATGTTGCTTTTGTTTATTGTTCTCATTTTTTCAAATTTGTCTTCACTGCCTTAACAAAGGCCATGCTTTGGCTATGGTACATAATGTTTGTGTAGCTATGGAAAAAAGTACAAGAAGTGTGAAGCTATGATGGAAACTTCACTCACCTTGTACTTTTTCTTCATAGCTTCACAAACAAGATGTTAGTAAATGAAGAAACAACTGTGGCAACAAACTTCATCTAGTTTTAGAAAAAATGAAAATAAATATAAGTATGAAGCTTTTGTGTAAGCTTTTTCCACCTTGTATTTCTTTTTCATTGCTTCACAAACTAGATGAAATTCATAGTTTGGAATTTTATAGTACATCCCACACTGTGACGACAACGAAGATGGCGTTTTCTCCTTCTCTCTCTCTCTCTCTTTAATATTCACTAGATTATGGTTTTAGGGTTTGGTTTTAACTGAAGATGCTCATTGTTGAAGTTTGCAGATTAAGGGGATGATACATGGTGATAGCAAGCGGTGGTAGGAAGCGTATAGTATGAGATGATAAGGTTCATATGGTTTGTGTAGCAATGGAAAAAATACAAGAAGTATGAAGTCATTGTGGAAACTTCATCCACCTTGTGTTTTTTCTTCATTGCTTCACAAATTAGATGAAATTCATAGTTTCGCGATAACTTTCAATAAAATGTACGTTCTTGAAACAATTTAACATAGTTTGTGACATTGTATGCGGATAGGGTTTTTTTTGATAAATTTATAATATATGGTTCTAGTGTATGATGTTGTTTGAGTTTATTATGTTTTATGTTGGTTGTTTGTTTCACTAATTCTCACTTAAAATACATTCATTTAAATTGACAAATATACTTATAATATGCAAATTAAGTTGTATTTGAAAACCAACTTAAACAAAACATTGTTGTTTTTGAATTGCATTCGTCTCATCATTTATCTCATGTTGTTTACATATGTTATGGAATAATGATCTGGCTCCTTAGATGCTTCACTGAATTCGATTATAGTTTAATTTCCATAACAATATTTTAGTGGTTTTTCTACCTCATTATTAACACTTATAATCGTAAAAATTATGATTATAAAAATTACGATAATAAGTGATGATGATGAGGCAGATTATCCAATAAATTGTTGTAATGGAAATTTAACTATAATCGAAGATAGCAAAGCATCTAAAGAGATGGGTCAATATACTATAATATATGTAAATAACATGAGATGCACGATGAGACAAATGCAACCAGAAAACAACAATGGTTTGATTAATCTGGTTTCCAAGAATAGTTTAATTTTCAGATTATATACTTCTTCATCAATTTGAATCCATGTACTTCTTTAGTGAGGTATATGGAAAACAAGCAATCTATATATAATATAATAAACTCTAGGTACTTTCAACAATGGTTATCTGTTGTAACCGAGATTAAAGATAATTTATGTTCTTGGCTAATTTGTTGTTGATTGATTTCGAACCTAGTACCTAAGTGTATATATCACAACGGTTTATAAGTATAACTGTTGTGATATGATGCACGCATCATGGCTTTCAATAACGATTTCCGGACCTTTGTAGAAACAACGAACTTACAAGGACACTCTACTTAACAACGGTATGACCGGCGTGATTGTACCCCTTTTCCAACCATTATGAAAGGGTTTTTTCGTAGTAGTGAGTTTAATAAAAAAAACCTGAAATATGACTAAAGAGTATCATAACAATTGAAGAAGAAGAATCGAAAGGTTGAAGTATGTTCAAATAACGAGATGGATGTTAGGGTTATGTTATGAGAGAGAAAAGAGAAATATGTTGGGCTTTTCATTTGAGAGAAACGGTTGTTAGAAAGAACAAATGTGAGATGAATGTTAAGGTTACTGATGAACGATGTATATTTTCACTTATATTAGTACAAAAAAAAATTCATTAACATCACGGTTAGAAAGAAAAACTGTGATAATACTTTAAAGAATAATATAAAATTTTATCGCAGTTATAGTAAGACCGTGGTTAAATATCTTTAAATTTTTTATTTATTTATGAACGCAATGGTGAAAGAGTTATTCATTGTTGTTATTGTTATTTTTTCAGCAATGTTGATATTTTTGTAGTTATTTTTGTTGAATTTTACTATTTTTAGTGTAAAACAATAACAGTATATAAATGACAGAGAAGAGTATATACTAAATAATTTCATTAAAAGATCCAAAAGGGAAGGGAATAGTACATAAATTATTCAAGGTCAGAAGAATATCTCATAGCAGCAAGAGAATCTTCATAATCTATGACTCTCTCACTACTAAGAAAAAACCCATTTAATAACGGTTGAGAAAGATATATAATGACGTATGTGCATGCGTTGTTATGTAGAATGTTGTTGTATATACTTTACTTACAATGACAGTCCTGGAACCGTTGTTGTATTCTTGAAGCACGAACTATTTCACAACAGTTAGTTTACACAACCGTCGCGATATAACTAAAGGTAATTTGGTTCTATTCTCAGCGAAAACATTGTTTTATTTTTATTATTCAACATACAACTATGGTTAGGTTTGTATCCACTGTTAAAACATATGTTCTAAATATAAAAAGTCACTACTTATTATCAAATTCTTCCTCTATTTTATCCTGTCAAAACAACTATAGTTTACATATAACACAATATGTTCATCAAAATAGTGGTTGTTTACATATATAACACAATTTTACATCAATGACTAACATTATATTCTTATCAAACTGTCAAAAACACTATATGTACATCAAAAACTAACTGTCAAAACAGGTTTGTTTACATCAAAATATATGTGCAGCAAAATAAATGTTGAGGAATATTAAGTAGATTGTTGACCCTTAAGCAGATTGTGCATATACGCCCAACGTTTGCGAAGATCTACAAGTCCTCGAGGGGGAATGGGGTTTGGTCGTTAAACTTATACATAAGAAAGAGAAAAATATTGAATTTCATGCATGATAATAATTCAATAGTCAACTTATATATTAATGAAATATATACCTTATCACATGAGTCAACAATGCCGCCAAGGACAATGTTTAACATATGTTTTATGACATAATACACACACTCGTAACTCCCCGGTTGTTTCCTCGTCTACAAATGTATGAAATAATTACATGAATATAACATCACATTAATCTAAATGTAAATGTAAATGTAAAGAAATAATTACATGAATACTAACCTTAGGAGTCACCCATGTCGGGTTTTTTAACATTCCTCAACATATTAACTTGCTCCACATAAATGCACATTGAAAATGAATTCAACATATTACATATGATAAATTAATTACAATTAATATCAAAGAAAATGATATTAAACATAGACACTTACGTTTGAATCATTTCTTTCATTTATTTGTGGAATGGAGTATGCAAGAAACAAAGTGTAGTCACTGTATTTGTCCTAAATGATATTATGATAAATTGCCAATGACCACTGAATAAACACGAGAATATATATATATATATATATATATATATATATATATATATATATATATATATAAAATTAGATTTTACTAAAACAAAACTAAATATAGAATATATAAATAAATTACAACAATACTTACCAACAAAAGAATGATGCAAGATAACATTCTTTTACTCTCTCATTTAGCCAGCTTCTCAAGTAATCTTCCATGTTTTTTTGTCATTCTACACTCATGGAATATACGATGGCTCCAAGATACCATAAATACTTGATTTATTCATCTTTATACAAATACGGTGAATGTACCTAAATAATCAAAGAAAATGAATCAATTAAGGAAGAACATACAAAAAATGATAATGTTAATGACATGTATATTCGACAATATACTTACTTGCACCAAAATTTCAAAACACATAAGTCAAGACACTTAAATCCTAAGAGAAGCTCCCTTACTTCTTCGAGATCGTAATACATAATGTCCAGTTGCAGGAAATGTTCTAACGGGAGAGGTTGCGATAAATTTGTTGATGCAATGAAGATGTATAAAATGGTGATTTCATTCGGACTAGGGTCCAATAACCTATTTCGGTTATCCACATGGGGGAGGAGTTGTATTACTTCCTCTTGTAGAAGCGCGATTTACAACACTTCTACTTGGAGTTTGATGATCATCACCATCAACGCAACGATTATCTTCATTTGTTAGTTGTTCGAGGTTTTCACTTAATCTCTACATCATAACATTTAATTACAACATAAATAAAAAATTAGCACAATATATATCATACATCTCAAGTATAGCACATACCGAATATAACTATTGTAACTTTTCCATATCTTTTTCCATTTTTTCCCTCTCCTCTTCAAACATCCTCTGTTGTTCTTCCAATTTCCTCTCAATATTTTCAATCTTTTGTCATTGAGCATGCAATTAAGTGGTTTCGGTGCTTCTCTTTTGAGACCCAAAGTATGATCTCAAACCGATACCTTCTCCAACACCATGGACACGACCTCCATGCTTAATTGTTCTGATAGCTTCCACTAATATGTCATTTCGTGCTTCCGAAACAAACGTGCCTTCACGGCCCGCCACAACAAAATTATCCTACACAACATGAGCAACTTACATAAGCAAACACATTTAAATAACATAAGCAAAACAAAACGTACACTTACAATTTTCTCAGCAACTACTCTTGAAGCCTTAGAGGTGTACTCCCCACTAGTTCTTACTCGAGCCATCTACCATTTCTCATGTCTTGATAGTGGAGATGGAATGTCACCATTTCCTATTTGTTGTTGTTTTTCAAGTATCATTTTCTCCTCAAGTTTCCTGTAACCCCCACGACCAAATTTGTTGTTGTTTTTCAAGCATCATTTTCACCTTGTTTTGAACCCCTGCTTCACTTTTAGCCTGTTATTAACAAAGTGGTTAATGTGTACGATTAGTATCTATAAATCATTAGAATAACATTATCAATTAATAAGACTAGTACTAACCTATAATTCCTTAGAACGACGTGTCTTCGCAAACCTGTGCCACACCTTCTTCGATATAAAACTATAATGAATCCATGGATGTTTAAGACCGCTCTTAGGCTTTGTAACATAATCAGTCATGAGTCGTGACTTAAATCCCCTCCAACGAACACCGACATAAGATATCCACTTATCTTTGAATTTTGAGTTATCGGTAATCTCAAAATTCAACTATATTTAAATCAATACACAAGTATGAATAAAAAACTATAGGTAATGAATTAGAAACTATAAAGTATGAATTAAAAACTATGTAATACCTTAATGCCTGTCTGTATGCTATCTTTGACATTATCATCCAATTATCTCCAGTCATCTATCAGTATACTGACCTTGCTACGTGCAAGGAAAATAATATAACTCTTAAAAGTAGATTCATGTGGACAATCCACTACTATGTACAACTAATACAACTCGACCTGAATTTTCACACCATATGAGTTGTGAAGTGATGTGAATCTAGGCATCATTGTGACATCTCTCTGTAATCTTTTTGTTTGAGTTATATTCGCAGAACACTCAATCGTTTGAGTATCTTCGCTACTTCTTGTTGATGAAATTGACAAGGTCGACATCTATGTTCATAAACAACATCATCAACAACAACAACAAAATGAACAACAAGAACATAAACAACAACAAAATGAACAAAAATGGAAAATGAGTTTATTGTAGATGCATGGGGAAAATATTTTACGTACCCTGAACATGATGACTACGTTAACGATGTTGGTGTTGGTGTTGTTGTTATATTCCTTCCTTAACGATGTTGGTGTTGGTGTTGGTGTTGTTGTTATCTTCCTTCTCGACGGTGACGATGATGATGACGATGTTTGTTAGTGCGTAATCTTCCTTCTGTAACGATCGTGACGATGATGACGAAAATGACAAAAACACGGTGAATAATGAATATTGATGATGCAAGCTTTGGTTGAAATCGTGTATTGTTTCACAGTATTGAAAGTTAGGCTTTAGGGTTGAAATCGTGTATCGTTTCGTCTAATTTTTATTTTCAATGGAAAAAGGATACTGAAGAGACAAGTAAACTAGCTATGAGTATATTGTAAAGCTACTACGATGGTCAATACAATTAGTCGTTATGATACAAAAAATATTGAAACTATACTATGACGGTCATTATTACAAGCTGTCATGATATATTCCTTTCATAATGAAATTTCATAATGAGGCGTCAGAGTCTTATTTAGAATAAAAAAAATAAAAATTCATACAAAATATATCACAACGGTGGAATAAAAAACCATAGTCATAACCATTAAGTTTTTTAATTTAAAAGTAAATAAAAAAGAAAAAGCGCGCCTTAACGTAAAAGGAGTAATATATATGATGACGTTGAGGTTCGAACCCATGAAAGCTTGATGGTATTAACATGGTTGGCTTATCAACCGTTGTTATATACAAATAATTTTAAATCAAAAAACAAGTATAATACGGTAGTGCCATAGTTTAGATATGTTACAACGGTGTAGGGTTGAACCATGGTGAGCCTGGCGTTGTTGTTTAAGCGTTTTGTAGTAGTGTCTCCTCACTATCCTCGTCAAAATCATAGTAAAAAATCATCCTCGACTTCTTTTTCTTCTTCTTCTTCTTCGGTTTCTTCTTTCTCTTTTTCTTGGAATTCCTTACCCTTAATGTATCCCTGGCAGAAAATGATCCAAATCTTTGGACCTTCTCAATTGACCGTTGATCATAGTGTTGTATAATGATGACCTTAGTTGTGATATTTTTGTTAGCCTTCTCAGATGGAGAATTCATGTTGATAAAGGAAGTTACGAAGAATAGTTTGAATAAGTTTAAAACTGTACATTTATAGAAGAGGTTGAAGATGAATCATTGATGGTTTAATGCTTGCAATGATTTCTTCTAATGGTTGATTGTCTTGAAAAATGGAGAAAAATTTCAATCATCGTTATACTTGGAAAAAATGGTTCTCTCTTTTGGGAAGAGCAAAGGTTGTACATATAATATTACAACAGTTGCATATTAAATCCGTGAATAAATAATTTTGAAAAAATATTGTTGTTAGGATTTGAACCTTGAACCACTAACTTTATCACCACAGTTGTTTCTATCAATCAGGATTAAATAGCTTTAAAAAAAATCATAATGCGCATATAGTATCATATATTACAACGGTAGATGACATAATTGTAGTAATATTATGTTACCTAATGTATATTTTGTAGTAGTGTTCATCTTCCCAACATTCGAGTTTTCATCAGTCTTATGCAAACTCGAGCATAGGCTGAATTATCCTTGGTATTGTCGCGTTCAAACTCTAAGACATTTGAGAGTGCTTGAAATACTACTGAGGAAAGTGATTTCGTTCACGATGCTAGCGTCGATCCATCGTGCTTAAATTAATTTTCTAACAATATTATAAGTAGTTCATATAATGGCAACTGAGACTTATGTTTCAAACATCAAAGTGACGATCCATGACAAGATCTTCTTCCTCCTAATTGTTATGATGATCTTTTATTTGTGATTAATATTAAAGGTTGTTACTTTAAAATTTTTTATGGTAGTTCTCTATGGTGAAAGGTACACAATTCATTCATATGACATTTTAAAATTTATAAAATTTTAATTTATATATTTTTTGTGATTAATTTGTGGATGCAATTTTTATGGAGAAATAAATGTCATGTTTGTTTAATCATAATCATAATGAAAGATACATATTTACCATGTGATATTAGATTACTCTTTCATTCAAATAATGTTTGTTGATTATTAGTTATTTTCTATGCAAATTGATATTGATATTAAATATATTGAGATGTTGTTAATATGTTTAATACATTAAAAAATGAATAAAGACAAGTAGGCGATAAATGAATTATATATTCATGAGAAAACAATTTGCATGTACCATTCAAATAAATTAATCATTTGACTTTACTTGTTATTTTGACATTTGTTTGTGTCTCCTTCTATATGAAAAATATATTGACTTATAATTAATACTTAAAATGTCATAAGGTGAATAATGCATTTATTTGTTGATAATTTTTTTTTTTAAAATTATTATGAATGTGATGTTATGGTTCATGTATTGAAAACATAAAATGGTATAAATAATAATAATAATAATAATAATAATAATAAATATTATTATTATTATTATTATTATTATTATTATTATTAATTTGAAAGACATGTCTCAATTATAATGTTGTTTGTGCAATAATTTATTAAATTTAAAATTATTTATCTCATATTATATGTGCATGCTAATATGAAAATGTATTTTTTTTATCATCTTGATATTAAAAGTAATTCTTACATTTTATTTATTATTGAAATTTGACAAATATTTATGAAAAAAGTTATTGAAAATATTAATGATTTGTGTTCATTGCTTATTTTATAATGTGATTCTTATACGGATATAACATAGAACATTGTTAAAATGAAGTTAAGAAATATAATGCATCATCTATATGATAGTTATTCAATAAATGTTTATTTTAAGAGAATATAAATAAATGAGTGTTAGTTAATATGATGTATATGACTTTTATGTTTTAAACATCTTTATAAAATAAAAGTTATGATTATGGATGTCGATTGCTATAAATATTTAATGCATTGAACATATTTTTAGATATATTCAAGTAGAAGTGTAACTTCAAAGTAAAATGATTATTATTAAATTTGTTATTAACAATGAAAGAATGACATAAAATTTGTTGTGTCACAAAGTCCTTATGCCATATAATGAATATAATTCTTTTGAAAAAATATGATAATTCTCCATATGAGACATAGAAAGGTAGATCGCAAAATATCAGATATCTTAGAGTATGGTGGTGTGTAGCTTATTTTAAGAATATGGACCTTAAAAGGAACAAGTTGGGTCATCGTGAGATTAAATATGTTTTTGTAGGCTATACACCTGACATTAAAACATGTATACTTTTAAATTTGAAGTTTAATGTAATTATTGAATCCTTGATGTGGAATTTTGATAACCTTGTCAAGAAGGATAAGAAATTTGAGGTTTACACAAATTAAGAACCTCGTGAGGAAGGTTCTCCGCGTATTATTGATTATTTTGATACATATGTACTAGTAGCAAGCACAACAAAATTAGAATTTTGTTTGCATTAGCTTCCTTGCATAACCTTATAGTTCATCAAATTGATATCAAAACAATATTCCTAAATAGATATATCGATGAGGAGATTTACATGGAGCAACCGAAAGGTTATGTACTTCTTGGTAATGAACAAAAATTTGTCAGATCCTTGTATGGATTAAAAAAAACATCAAAACAATGACATCAAAAGTTTGACTTTTTTTTGTAAGATTCACCAATTAAGAGGAGACACACAAGAGTTTCTCATCATATAAATAGGGATATTAAGAAGAATTCATCTTATATAGTTCAACTTTGATGAAGATAAATATTATCAAAGAAGAAAGGGATAAAAAAAACGTCATGCACATCAATGATGAAGTTCATCAAGAAGTTTGAACATGGAAATTCAAGTGAATATTTAAGACAAGCGAACATAACTAAGGTACTCATTGCAATTCATACAATATTACTTTAAACTACTCTGAATTTCATCTCTCACTTCATCTAAAAACCTTC
Source organism: Lathyrus aphaca (assembly GCA_963966055.1). Classification (NCBI taxonomy): domain Eukaryota; kingdom Viridiplantae; phylum Streptophyta; class Magnoliopsida; order Fabales; family Fabaceae; genus Lathyrus; species Lathyrus aphaca. Next base: position 67,337,253 of record OZ014525.1, on the reverse strand, counting down.
TTACATTATCATGCATGATTATCTAAAAACATTCTTCATCTAATTCTTATAACAAGTGTTTGTACACAAAGTTGTATAGAAATATTGTGATATTCCTTTTTCTCTATGTTGATTACATATTGATAATTAGAAAAGAAATTAATTGAATTTTAGAACATAGTCAAATTAAAAATAAATAGTGAGGGTTATGAACTTAGTCAAACACATTATGTTGATAAGGTACTTGACAAGTTCAAACACTTGCATTTCAAGAAAGTGAATACTACATTTGATCCTAGTGTCAAACTTCAAAAGAATGATGGAAGAGTTTTGGCTCAATTGAAATGTAATGTACTAGACACGACATATAATTTGTAATTAGTAAAATGAGTACATTTTACTAGTAATCCAAATAGTGATCACTGAAAGGAAATCATTATGATTTTTGACTATCTTATGAAAACCAAAATATCTTGGTCTCTGTTATGGTATATATCCTGCCATGTTAGAAGGATATATCAATATGAGTTGGATATCAAGTGTTGAATATCATAAATCTACATTTGGGTGGATATTTACACTAGTCGGGGTTGCAATTTCTTGGATGAGCAAGTAACTAATGTAGATCACTCTCTCAACCATAGATTCAGAGTTTGAGACTCTTGCTTCTGCTGGTGAAGAAGTTGAATGGTTAAGGTACCACCTGTTGGAAATTTCATTGGCTAAAGATAATGTTTCAAAGGTGTTGATATAATGCGGTAGTGAAACCACTTTACCTATAGCATACAAAAAGTGTATAACTGAGAGTCTAGACAAGTAGGACTTAGACATTCTTTCATGAGAAAAATGGCTAAGGATGTAATGATTTCATTCACATATATATGACCAAGCTATGCTTTGAAGGAGGAAAAACACAAGAAAATGGGGGTTTGAATTGAGATTTTTCAAAAATAATGCGATCAACACAATTGATTTATCCTGGTTTGTTTGAACTCAAACTACATCCAGTCCACCCGCTAAGGTCATTTCGCCTCTCTCAACGAGGTCTTAATCCACTAATCAAATAATGATTACAATCACGATGAACTACTGTCAAAGTCTTCTTGATTCTACTAACTATACTTAGTCACTCAAGGTATATCAAGTTGATTACAAAAAGGTGTAACTAATATTGCTTCTAAAAGTGGTTATCACAACTGTGATAGTTTTTACAAGATTGAATTACGAATATTATGAAAAAGAATTTTGACTTTGTGTACACGCGCAAGACAGTTGTATTAAAAATTCTTCAATGGACTCATTATATAGATATTTTGAAATGATCCATTGGAGACAACTTGACTTATTTTTGGATGATTATAAATGCCATTAAGAGTTTCCAAAAATACAGATTCTATTTGGAGCCGTTAATTCTTTGATCTTCAATTAATATGGTTGATTCTGAGAATCAGAACTTGCATGAATTCATATATCAGAGTTTGGTTGCAAAACAGTTGTTCTGAGCGTTGTTGTTGAATAAGATCTTTTAAGAATATTGAGCATATCTTCTTGTTATGGAACTTTCACTTTAGAGTGAAAGATATTGTGTCAGAGCTTCTTTCAATATGAGAACTTCTGATCCTGCATATCAAAAAGTTAATAATTTTAGGTAGCATATTTTGTTCTTATAATATTAAAATATTTGGTATCATCATAATTTATTTAAATAAGGTAGAATCAAAATTCTTGTTCTAATAATCTCCCCTTTTTGATGAAGACAAAACTTATATTTTGAGATAATTAATTAAGAACAAAAAGATAATAGAGAAACTCCCTTTGAGGTTCTTTAAAATGATCCTTCAAGGTTTTAGATAAGAAGTTCTTATAATAGAAGCTCCCCCTGAGTTGAAGACTTTTCTTGTTCTTAAATCATATGAAAATTATCAGAGTTTTAGGATGTTTGAGACTTAGTCTTGGTGAGCTATTATTAATCAAAATATTTTATGTACTCCCCCTTTTGTCATTATTCAAAAAGTAAAGTAATCAGAAAAGAGATCAAAACAAAAATAGACAAAACATAGAAGCTTTCATTAATCCGAATAAGTAGATCAACACATAATCAGAAAAAGACAAGAAAAATTAGAAACAAACAAACAAACAAATAAACAGAAACTTAGGTTGTGTAGGAGGTAGTCTTGTGAACAATGCCTCCAAAAGATTCTTGATTTGAGAGGTAGAATCCACCTATTGACCAATCATGTTCTTGAGTTATGTATTTGTTTCATCTTGCTTATCCAATCTGATTTTTTTTACTACTTCATTCTCTTTTCTTATCTCTTCCAGAGTTTTTAAAACTAGAGAGGATGAAGGAGTTTCTTCAGCAGAAGTAGCCATTTGCTCAGAGCTTGGTGCAGGAGTTTCAGAAGGTAACGTTGCAACAACTTTCCATTTGTATTCAAATACAACCATGAGTTGAAGTCCAAAAGAAGATTCCTTTGGTTATGTCCAAGGTTCAGTGTCCAGAAGATGAAGAGTCTTCTTTTCCCGGCAGCTAAGAACTTCTTCCTTAAAAGTGTGCAATTTTTCACAGAAGTTTTGTTGAGCAATATCATAGCTGATATCCTTCAGCTTCTTGGACTTAGTGTTGAACCATTTTCTGAAATTGGTCCAAAGGTTATCATAAGCTGCAGGGTTCAGATTTTATGCATAAGTGCTTTTCAAATTGTCCACCCATTCTTTTATTTCTACTTCAAAAGCTAGCAATAAAGCACCAATATCTGATTTGGTTGGTTTGGGTTTGGGTTTTGGAATGACGATTTTCTTAGAATTAGAGGCTAGTTTTTGTAGGGCTTCAATGTCAATGATAGTTTTGAGTGGATCTTCTGGTTCATTAGTGGGAGTGGGAGTGTCTGTAATGGTGATGAAGGTAGGAGATCTTGGAGGAGTGGATTCATAAGAAGATAGTGAATCTTCTGGTGGTGCGGGTATGTCAAATATGAGCATAGGTTGAGATGAATTAAGAGGATAGTTAATGCCAGGGATGGTTTGTGTGTTGGTAGGAGGTGGATTAAGAGTGTTGGATTGAGAAGTTTCAAGATATGGTGGAAACCTATCAATATCAAAAAGGACTTGTTGAAGTTCTGAGTGGGTTTCAACAAATGATGTGGATTTAAGTTCAGAAGGAGGATTTGGATCAATAGGCATGTCAAAGTCATCAAGTGTTTGTGGTGAATAATGTTCAGAAGGTCTGGGAAAAGGTGAATGGTTTTCAGGTTGAATATTCTCTGGTTGTGGATTATCAGAGGGTTGAGGGATATCAGAAAATGGGATTTCAGAAGATGGGGCTTCAGAAGTAGTGGTGTTTAAAGAGACAGGGATATCAGAAGAAGGTGTAGCAGAAGGAGGGTTTTCAGGTGGGGGAATTTCAGATGATGATGTTGTCACTTACTCAATAACAGAAACACAAGCTGAAGAGTTACCTTTCTTTTTAGCGACCTTTGGTGTCTTCTGAGAATTTCCCTCAGAAGCTTTCCTTTTCTTTGTCTTCTTCTTCAGAGCAACTTTTGGAGCAGGTCTTCGAAGATCTTCTGGATTGAACCCAGGATCAGTTCCATCTTATTTACAGGACTCCAGATATCTGACGATAATTTCTAGATGGGTATCAACTGAGAACAGAGGAAAATCCTTCAGAGGAATCTTCCTTATGGTGATCACTTCCTTTGAGTGCAGAACCGGATCCTTCTTGATGTTGTCTATGAACTTCATTTCCTTGAGATTCTTTGCATTGAGAGGTTTTTCCAGCAATAGATTCAAGATCATCAACTTACTGGGCTTCAATCAAATGTTCTACCAGTTTGTTTTCTGTTAGAATATCTGAGATTATCCATCCCAGAGGAATCCAATCTCTTTTAGTTTTCTCCTCCTCTCTTGTTTCTCTGATGCTATTCTTCAGATGATTGAACAGATTGTGAGCAAGAATGATTTTCTTGTTTGTTGAGATGAAGTAGAGAAGATATTATTGATCAAGGTTTATATAATCTGGAGAACTTATAGGTTTTTTATGACTGCTACAACCCAAAATTATCTTTGCCCATATTCTATGATGATCCTTGAGATCCTTAATCTTGTTTGAATGTTGCCCAAAAGTAAATATTTCTCTAGAAATTAGTGTTAGGTTAGAGCTTTTATCCATGTCGCTGCATTTGATCCCATTTCCATCAGATTTAATAAGTCTTGCAATAAGATCTTCAGTGATGATGATCTTCTTCCCCATGACATAAGAAGTTACTTAGTTGTTTGAAGCTGAAGAAAAAATCTAGAACTCTTTAACCAGCTTAGGAAAAATGGGACCCATAAAACGATCAAAGTACTTCGTCTAGCCTTGAAAATTTACTTCAGGAGTGAGATCATAGCCATTTTTCTTCATGTTATCAATGTCGACGAACAATTCACATAGAACTTCTAGTTTATCAACTGGAGTGATAAGAGTTCTAACTGGAGTAACATGGGTTTCTTCAGAAGTTTGATTTGCAAAAGCTTGTTGAGAAGATGAAGAAGGTTGAACTTGCTTGGAAGATGAGGCCATTGTTTACAAGAAAGGGTTTTGATAACAAATGCAGAGAGCAAGAGAAAATAAGAAACAAGAGGAGAGTGATAGTGAAATTGAGAGGTGAAAAGTGTTTGTGGGGTGAAAGTGAACACACACACACACACACACACACACACACACACACACATATATATATATATATATATATATATATATATATATATATATATATAGTATTTGCAACGGTAAAAAAACATAATTAGTGGAAAAATTAAACCACAAACATGATGATTAACAACATTAATGAATTCTGACAAGGGGATGGCGTAAAAGATTTTTGAACAGTTACCAACGTGACTAGCGCCTCAACTTTGTCAGTTCAGCCGTTTCAGTTTCCCAAAATTTGAACATGTATCCAACCTCAGAGGACAATTGTTCAAGTGTTGAACTGCATGTTCTGTCCTCTCTCAGAGTTTAAACACGTAGTCAGATTCAGAATACACTTGGAGCTTCGTTGACAAGTGTTGATGTAATGATCTGCATGTTTTGTCCTTGACACGAAATGTTCTAAGATGCAAACAGTCAGATCTTCTGTAAAGATTCTGATACAATTCTCCTTCTTACTTTAGAAGAAATATTGATCAGAAGATTATAAGAAAAGTAAAGAAGTTCTGAGAGTTAAACGTATAGAATTAACATATTCATTCTGGAGATAATTCCATACTGAGATGTTTCAGAATGAAATTAAACCTATCTTCAGCAAGGGGTTTTGTAAAAATATCAGCCCATTGATGGTCTATGTGTATGAATTTTAAAAATAGAATTCCCTTCTGAGTATAGTCCCTAATGAAATAATGTTTAATTTCTATATGTTTAGCCCTAGAATATAAAATAGGATTTTTTGAAAGAAAAATATCAGAAGTATTATCACAGAGGATAGGGATGTTACTCTCATAAATATTGAAATCCTTAAGCTGATTCTTCATCCATAGCATCTGAGTACTGCATCCAACTGCTGCTATGTATTCAACTTCAGTTGTTGAAAGTGCAATTGTAGATTGTCTTTTGCTGGACCAAGAGATTAAGTTGTCTCCCAGAAATTGAAAACTTCCAGAAGTAATTTTTCTTTTTGTTCTGTCTCCAGCAAAATCAGCATCGTAGTACCCTACAAGTTTATATTCTCTGGAGTTTTTATAGAAATGGCCAAGATTAGTAGTACCTTTCAGATACCTGAAAATTCTCTTAACAACTGTTATGTGAGATTCTCTAGGATCTAATTGGAATCTAGCACAGAGGCAAACACTATATAGAATATTAGGTCTTGAGGCAGTTAAGTATAGGAGAGATCCAATCATACCTCTATAAATCTTCTGATCCACCTTCTTACTTACCTCTTCCTTTTCCAGAATGCATGTAAGATGCATTGGAGTTTTAGACAGTTTACTTTCTGACATATCAAATTTCTTCAGAAGTTCTTTAACATATTTACTTTGGTGAATGTAGGTTCTTTTTTATATTTGGTTGATTTGAATTCCGAGAAAGAACTTCAATTCTCCCATTAAGCTCATTTCAAATTCTGCCTGCATAGTCTTAGCAAATTCCTTGCCCAAAGAGCTTTTAGTAGATCCAAATATTATATCATCTACGTAAACTTGACAAATCAGAATATCATTTTTAAATGTTTTATAGAAAAGAGTTGTGTCCACCTTCCCTCTAGTAAAATTATTTTCTAAAAGAAAATTACTTAATCTTTCATACCAAGCTTTGGGAGCTTGTTTCAAACCATATAATGATTTTTTAAGTTTATAAACATGTACTAGATGTTTAATGTTTTAAAAACCAGGGGGTTGGTGCACATAAACTTATTCATCAATGTAACCATTTAAAAATGAACTATTGACATCCATCTGATAAAGAGTGATGTCATGATTTACTACAAAGGAAATTAAAAGTTTGATAGATTCTAACCTTGCGACTGGTGCAAGGGTTTTTGTATACTCCATTCCCTCTTGTTGACTATAACCTTGTGCAACCAATCATGTTATGTTTCTGACAACTTCTCCTTGTTTATTGAGTTTGTTTCTGAAGACCCATTTGGTTCCAATGATGTTGAATACTTTAAGTCTAGGAACTAAAACCCATATGTCATTTATGGTGAATTGGTTTAGTTCTTCTTGCATTGAAGGTATCCAATCATTTTTTGAGAGAGCTTCGTCAATGGAAGTAGGTTCGATAAGCGAAACTAATCCCATTAGTGATTCTTCAGAGTTTCTGAATGAAGATCTTGTTCTGATTGAATCATCTTTCTTTCCCAGAATTTTATCTTCTGGATGATTCAACGTGCTTCTGGATTGTCTCTTATGACTAGGTTCTTCAGATTTTGTTGTGGTAGTTGTGTTGTCTTTTTCTGTAGATGGTTGTTTTTCAGATGTTCCGGTTTCTGTAATTTGAACTTTTATATCTGCAAGAGATTCATTCTGCTTTGGCTTTTCAGGACCAAGCTTATCATCAAATCTGACATAAATAGATTCCATCACAGTTCGTGTTTCTGTATTATATACTCTGTATCCTTTCAAATGTTAAGTGTATCTTAACATGAAACATTTTTGTGGCTTAGAATCAAACTTGTTCAGAGGATCATTAGTATTCAGAATAAAACAAGTGCATCCAAAAGGATGAAAATACGAAATGTTGGGCTTTCTATCCTTCCACAATTCATATGGAGTCTTTTCCAGAATAGGTCTTATAGAGATTCTATTCTGAATATAACATGTTGTATTTATTGCTTCTGCCCAAAATTGTTTAGCCATGTTAGTCTCATTGATGATGGTTTTGGCCATCTCTTGTAATGTTTTGTTCTTACGTTCTACAACTCCATTTTTTATGGAGTTCTAGGACAAGAAAAGTCATGAGAAATTCCATTTTCATTAAAAAATAAGTCCAATTTTTTGTTTTCAAATTCTCCACCATGATCACTTATGAATTTTACAATTCTAAACTCTTTTTTATTTGAACTTATTTGTAGAAGTTAGGAAATACAGAGATTGACTCGTCCTTATGTCTAAGGAACTTTACCCATGTCCATCTGCTATAGTCATCTACGATCACTAATTCATACTTCTCACCACTGATTGAGGCAATTTTCACTGGTCCAAACAAATCAATGTGTAGAAGTTCTAATGGTCTAGAGGAAGAAATAACATTTTTATATTTAAAAGTTGGTTTAGCAAATTTGCCTTTCTGACATGCTTCACACAGAGCTTATGTGTTGAACTTCAAATTTGGAAGTTCTCTGACCAAATTGAGTTTGTTAATCTAAGATAATTTTTTCATATTAACATATCCCAATCTTCTGTGCCAGGCCCATTGCTCATTGTTAACAAACATAAGACATTTTACATTCTGATTTTTTAGTTAAAAAAGTTTTATTTTATAGATGTTGTTCTTTCTCTTCCCATTTAAAAGGATTGTTCCATCTTTCTGACTAACAACTTTAAAGAACTTTTGATTAAAGATTATATCATAATCGTTATCACTTAATTGATTTATTGATAACAAGTTATGCATCAATCTTTCAATTAATAGAACATTAGATATAAAGGGAAGAGTACCGTTACCAATGGTTCCAGAGCCTATGATTTTTTCTTTTTGATTGCCTCCAAAAACTGACGTATCCTCCAGCTTTAAGCTCAAGACTTTTAAATATATGCTTTCTTCCCGTCATGTACCGCGAGCATCCAGAGTCCAGGTACCAAGATTGGTGTTTCAATCTTGCTGTTAAAGACATCTGCAACATACATAATTTTATCCTTGGGTAACCATATCTTTCTAGGTCCTTATTTGTTAGAACTTACAAAATTCTGATTGAGTTTGGATTTCTCAATAGAATTTGTAGAACAAGATGACTCACTAGTATATTTTAAATCATGCTTATGTCCATATGTAAAATGAGAATTTAAATATGTGTTGACTTTTATGATCATGTCATCAACTTGTATAAATTTCTGAGTTGTTTCTCCTATCGGTTTAACATATCCTATGCCTTTTCTACCATTTCTGTTAATTCCATAAATCATTGAGGCAATTTTGCTTCTATCTATGTTTTTAGCTAGAATTTTTTTAAAAGTGTGATCATATTGCTTTATGATACTATAAGAACTATATGAAACTTCTGATTCAGATTCTTTCTGAGCTTTATGTTTTTCAAAAGAATTTTCAGGTTTTGAAATGTTTTCTCTAAGCTCAGAGTTTTCTTCTTTTAGTTTCCTAGTTTCCTCAGATTCAAATACTAGACCATGTTTCAGGTTTTTGTATTTGGATTGGAGTTTATGATATTTTTCAAGAATTTATGAGAGACTTCTTCTAATTGAGTTCTAGAAAGTTTAGAGAATACATCTTCTGTTTCTGAATCTGATTCAGATTCTTATGAGTTGATATCATCTGATACGTTGGCCATTAAAGCGATGTTGGCATGTTCATCTTCTGATTCAGATTCAGCTTCAGAAAATTCCGAGTCATCCCATGTAGCCATAAGACTTTTCTTCTTCTCTCTATTGAATTTCCTCTTAGGTTTTTCTTTCTGAAGTTTAGGACATTCACTCTTATAATGTCTAGGTTCCTTGCATTCATAACATACTACTTCTTTGCTTCTGGACTTCTTGTAGCTAGAAGCGGATTCAGAGTGATTGCTTGATCTTCTAGGATTCCTTAACTTCTTTTGTCGGTGCTTTTAGAGTTGTTGAATCCTTCTGGAAATAAGTGATAGTTCGTCTTCTTCTGATGAGCCTCCAGAGATTTCTTCTTCTGTCTGAAAAGCTTTAGATTCAGATTTGTTGGATTTAAGAGAAATGGACTTACCTTTCTTCTGAGGTTCATCTTCTTTAAGTTCTATCTTGTGACTTCTCAAGGAGCTGATCAATTGTTCAAGAGATATCTCATTCATATTCTTTGACAACTTTAGAGCAGTGACCATAGGTCTCCAAGCTGTTGGCAAGCTTCTGATGATCTTCTTCACATGATCTGCTGTTGAGTAGCCTTTATCCATAACTTTCAGTCCAGCAACCCGAATTTGAAACCTTGAGAACATTTTCTCAATCGTTTCATCTTCTTCCATCTTGAACGCTTTATACTTCTGGATAAGTGCCAGAGCTTTGGTCTCCTTGACTTGAGTGTTGCCTTCATGCGTTATTCTTAGAGAGTCAAACATATGTTTGGCAGATTCTCTGTTTTTAATATTTTCATACTCTGTGTATGAGATAACACTTAGAAGGATTGTTCTGGTTTTGTGATGATTTCTGAATTCTTTCTTCTGTTGGGCTGTCATATTTCTTCTTTAAATCTTCCGACCATCACCTCCAACAGGATGAGTGTAGCCATCAGTTACCATATTCCAGAGATCTCCATCCAGAGCCAGAAAGAAGCTTTTAGGAACATTTTTCCAATAATCAAAGTTCTCACCGTTGAACACTGGAGGTTTGCCATTGATCTTGTCATTCTGATAGTCGTTGTTGTTCTGGACTTGTTCCGCCATAGTGTTTTTCTTCTGGATCTTTTTCTAACACGGCTAAGTGCTTGCACCCAGAACCAGACACTCTGATACTAATTAAGAACCTCATGAGGAAGGTTCTCCGCGTATTATTGATTATTTTTACACATATTCACTAGTAGCAAGCACAACGAAATTAGAATTTCGTTTGCATTAGCTTCCTTGCATAACCTTATAGTTCATCAAATTGATATCAAAACAATATTCCTAAATAGATATATCGATGAGGAGATTTACATGGAGCAACCGGAAGGTTATGTACTTCTTGGTAAAGAACAAAAGTGTGCAAACTTGTCAAATCCTTGTACGAATTAAAACAAGCATCAAAACAATGACATCAAAAATTTTACTTTATTGTAAGATTCACCAATTAAGAGGAGACACACAAGATTTTGTTATCATATAAATAGTGAGATTAAGAAGATTTCATCATATATATAGTTCAACATTGAAGAAGATAAAGATTATCAAAGAAGAAAGGGATAAAAAATGTCATGCACATCAATGATGAAGTTCATCAAGAATGTTGAACATGGAAATTCAAGTGAATATTTAAGACAAGTGAACATAACTAAGGTACTCATTGCAATTCATACTATATTACTTTAAATTACTCTAAATTTCATCTCTCACTTCATCTAAAAACCTTCTTGTATTATCATGCATGATTATCTAAAAACATTCTTCATCTATTTCTTGTAACAAGTGTTTGTACAAATATTTGTATGGAAATATTGTGATATTCCTTTGTCTCTATGTTGATTACATATTGATCATTAGAAATGATATTAATTGAATTTTAGAACTTAGTCAAAGTAAAACAAAATAGTGAGGGTTATGAACTTAGTCAAACACCTTATGTTGATATAGTACTTGACAAGTTCAAACACTTGAATTTCAAGAAAGTGAGTACTACATTTGATCCTAGTGTCAAACTTCAAAATAATGATGGAAGAGTTTTGGCTCAATTGAAATGTAATGTACTAGACACAACATATCCTTTGTAATTAGTAAAATGAGTACATTTTACTAGCAATCCAAATAGTGATCACTGAAAGGCCATCATTATGATTTTTGACTATCTTATGAAAACCAAAAAATCCTGGTCTTCATTATGGTATATTTCCTGCCATGTTAGAAGGATATATCGATATGAGTTGGATATCAAGTGTTGAATATCATAAATCTACATTTGGGTGGATATTTACTCTAGCCAGGGTTGCAATTTCTTGGAAGAGCAAGAAAATAATGTGGATCACTCTCTCAACCATAAAATCATAGTTCAAGACTCTTGCTTCTGTTGGTGAAGAAGTTGAATGGTTAAAGGACCACCTGTTGGAACTTTCATTGGCTAAAGATAATGTTTCAAAGGTGTTTATACAATGCGGTAGTGAAACCACTTTACCTATAACATATAAAAAGTTTATAACAGAGAGTCTAGGCAAGTAGGACTTAGACATTCTTTCATGAGAAAATTGACTAAGGATGTAATCATTTCATTTACATATATACTACCAAGCTATGATTTGAAGGAGGAAAAACACAAGAAAGGGGGGGATTGAATTAAAGTTTTTCAAAAATAATGTGATCAACACAATTGATTGATCCTGGTTCGTTTGAACTCAAATTACATCCAGTCCACCTGCTAAGGTAATTTCTCCTCTCTCAACGAGGTCTTAATCCACTAATCAAATAATGATTACAATCACGGTGACCTACTGTCAAAGTTTTCTTGAGTCTACTGACTATACTTAGTCACTCAAGGTATATCAAGTTGATTACAAAAAGGTGTAACTAATATTGCTTCTAAAAAGCGGTTATCACAACTGTGATAGTTTTTACAAGATTGAATTACGAATATTATGAAAAAGAATTTTGACTTTGTGTACGTGCACGAGAGAGTTGTATTCAAAATTCTTCAATGGACTCCTAATATAGATATTTTGAAATGACTCGTTGGAGACAACTTGACTTATTTTTGGATGATTATAAATGCCATTAAGAGTTTCCAAACATACATATTCTGTTTAGAGCCGTTAATTCTTTGATCTTAAATTAATATGATTAATTCTGAGAATTCTAACTTGCATGAATTCATGTATCAGAGTTTGGTTGCAAAGCATTTGTTCTGAGCGTTGTTGTTGAATAAGATCTTCTAAGAATATTGAGCATATCTTCTTGTTATGGAACTTCCGCTTTAGAGTGAAAGATATTGCGTCAGAGCTTCTTTCAATATGAGAACTTCTAATCCTGCATATCAAAAAGTTAATAATTTTAGGTAGCATATTTTGTTCTTATAATATTAAAATATTTGTTATCATCAAAATTTATTTAAAGAATGTAGAATCAAAATTCTTGTTCTAACATGATTTTATATATCCATTTACTAAACCAATGGATAGAGATTTAGTAAAGACTACCTCGAGAGGTATGAGATTGAAACTCCTTGAATAAGGGTTCCAACAATAGTAGCAACACAATCTGAAGTTAACAAACCTTAACCTAAGATTTGACGGGTAACAAGAAGTCGTTGATATTGATGTTTGTGCAACATTCTGACAATGTTAACTATTACATATTGAGGATTGAGTTTTTTTTTCTAACTCTTAATGAAGTTATATATCAAAGATATGTATTTTAAGAAATAGATACAAAATGAACTTCACCTATATGAATTTCGAGATTGTGATGTCTCAAAGTGATAGTTGGAGTTTATCTCATAAAAAATTCACGAAAAAATGAAAATCACATGACCATAAATAGTGATAGGCGAGAGATGTAGGCGAAGAGCCATTAAAGAATGTGTGTAAGGTAACACCAGTATAACCATAAGGGATAAAGGTTCAAAGCCTAGCTACCTAACATTTCAATTAATCTTTGTGTTATTCTTACTAAGGTTAAGTTCAAATCGAAAGATACTTAACGTATTAACATTCTTTTTTTCTCTTTTTCTTGAATTAGTCTTGTAATTATTAGAGCATATGGGGGATTATTGTAAATTATTAAGAATTAACTCTTGAATGTGTTCCAAAATGACAAGAAAATATGCAAGTGAAGGTTAATTTTTGAATTCAGAAATAGGCAAGTGTTGTAGTAGGCGATTTGTATTTTGAATTTTGAAATAGGCAACACTTCATGAAGTGTTGCAAAACCCAAAACAATACAACCTTTCAAAACTGTTGTTGTAGGTGAAATAGTGCAACATTTGGTATAAGTATTTTGTAGGAGAAACAATGTAACATTTGGTAAAAGTGTTGTTGTAGGTGAAACAATGCAATGTTTGGTAAAAGTGTTGTTGTAGGGGAAACAATGCAACATTTGATGAAAGTGTTGTTGAAAGGGTGTTTCATCGAGGATCGCAACCTTGTGAAACAACACTACTTCGCCATATAAATTAAGCATTCTGAATAGGGATGACAACGGGTAGGGTCAGGTCGAGTTTCAAACTACCAAAATCCGCACCCGAAATCACCACCCAAAGCCAAATGCTATTCGGGTGGCAAAATAACATCCACGCTCACACCCATTGGGTTCGGGTTTTTCACCCGAACCCGTTAGACAATTTCGTCAAAAATTCAGAATTAAATGATTGTTGAACATTTTTGTGTTAATGTTATTTTAAATATTTAATGAACTATTATCATTTTTAATAAGCAAAAACATTTATTTATTTTCAACTCATATAATAAAAAAAATTCAAATCTACTTAATTTAATGAAATTATGCAGTTTTACTTCTAATTAAATATTAAGAAAATAAAATTTTAATTAATATAAATTGAATCTAGAATTAAAATAATAATAATAATTTTAATTATTAATTTAAAAATTATCCATCGTATTATCAAAGTAAATTATATATCATATAGTAAAACTGTAAAGAATAATAATAGTAAATAAAATAAGTGTGGTTTCGGGTTTCGGGCGCGGGTTTCACACTACTTAAACTCGTATCCGAAATATCGGGTGACACCTGAACTCGAACCCAGTCAACTCGGGTTTTCACCCGTTGACTCGGGTTCGGGTGCGGGTGGACCCCGCAGATTTGGGTCTGTCTACCATCCCTAATTCTGAATTCATAAAAATACAACACAAAAGTCTATCCTCTTCACACAAAATTTCATATTTCATCTTTCGTACATTCGAGTTTTCATTGCTCTTGTGCAAATCGAGTATAAACTGAATTATCTTTGATACTCCTACGTTTCAACTCTAATACATTTAAAAGTACTTAAAATACTTATAAGAAAAATGATTTTGTTTATGATTTTAATCTCTATTCATTCGATTTAAATTAATTTTGTAACAAAATATTTAAAAATATCACAAACATATTTAATAGGAAGAGACTAAAGAAACATTTTTAGCATGAAAGCATTGTGATAGATTTTGGAATGAATTAGGATAGTAATTGAGGGACCCATAGATTTCAATTTTGGGGACCCCTCACAAAGACTATGACAAAGACAGAGTAGTATCACGGGTGGTCCAATAACATAACATTGGGAAAAGAGAGCCCCACCACCTCAACTGTGTGTGCATGAATGCTCCTCTGACTCTGCCCTACACTCTCTTACAGTGTCTCGCATGCTAAAAAGGAACCTTCACTGTAATTATGGCTTAATCATTCAATACCAGCTTATAAAGGCAAATAACTTTTCTCATGTAAAAACAGTATTATATACACATGATGAACATTGAAGTTTTCATAACTTTATTCACTTTTTCTCGTAAGATTAAATTTAGACTTTGAAAATAGAATGCGGTTTTCGAAGCAAATAGTTGGAGTTTGTGCTTGAATGTGCTCTTTACTATGGACTTGTAACGAAATGTGTTGGGTTGGAGTTTGTTGTGTCTGTTCTGAGAAATTTCTCTTGAATTTGTGTTTTGTGTCTGTAAAATTAAAGAGAGAATGTGTGTCTGTTGAGGGTGGTGGCCCATTTGAATTTATGGTGAGGATGACAGTTCCCTCTGAGGAATCCATTAAAACACTTGACCGACCAATAGTTAGTTGAAACCTGACATCACGGTTCAATCCCTTCAACTGTAATTAGGAAGGGTTAAAACCATTTGATGTCATAATTGATCATAAATCGAATTAATCGATTGAGTGGAAATAACACTTAATCATAAAATTAAATGAAAATGTTTGATCAACATATTCTAGAGGGAAATGAATAAAGTAATAGAATTAAATTAACATTGTTGAAAAATACACATTGAACACCCTTCATTTTTAGTAATATTGGCATTTTGGCTTTTTTAAAAATATTAAAATATTAATAAATTTATTAATATTTACATTTTCAGAAACCTTTTAGAATGAATCACTTCAAACGTAGATTTTATTATTTTTAGTATATCTTGATAAAATATTATACTTGTTCAATATATTTTATCAAGATAAAATTTACATTTTTTTTACTTAAAATAATAATAAATATCCATTTCTAAATTACATTTTAATAATTCATACTTTTATCTATTTTCATAATACCTTTTGAGTTTTATTATTTTATTTATTTTTTATTTAATTTTCAACAACTAAGATTTTAATGGAAAAATCAATAATTAATTTTAAATTGTATTTTAAAAATATCAAGAAAAATTACATTTTTCTCCTCTAACAAATTACTACTAGCTAAAAATTATTTAGTAAAAATTTGTTGAGAAGCAAAAATTATTTAGTAAATAAATTTATTAAATGCTAATTTTATATTTAGTATTCCTGCTACCAAAAAATATTCAAATTTGTGGTGTTCAATTTAATTACTTTTATTTTATTTAATAATGTTTTCTTAGAATATCTGTATTAATATAGTATATTTTAACAACTCTTTTACTCATTGGAACAAACTTTTATAAAATATACTTTTAAGAATACCTCTTTAATTAAATTGAGAAAATTAATTGTATTTTACTAATTTTTTTAATAATTGTAGAAAGTTATTTATTCTTCATATAATATGAGGCAGGAAACTTTTCTCCAGAAAATATATATATTGAGTAAAAACTAAAGACCAGACTAGTCATGTGAACAAGGAGAGATATAAGGTAAAAAGCTGACAGAATATATTCTCTATTTTTATGTTTTTGTTTAATATACAATAATGCATACTCATCTTTTTTATACCCTTTAAAACATTGATTAATCACACATTGAAATTATATATATATATATATATATATATATATATATATATATATATATATATATATATATATATATATATATATATATATATCATAATTTCTTAGCTTCAGCTTATCTAGTCCAATAGTCTTTGTTTTCTTCCTTGTTATACTTTCTGAAAACCTTTGAAACTCACTGGTATCTGTTTTCTTCTGCTCACTACTTTACTTACATAACCAAAATGAATATTCTCAGTGACCCTTTTTCACTCTCCTCTTCCCATGGAGCTTTTGACAAAATCCAAAACACAAATACAAACCCTAACCCTAATCCATTACCACAAGCCAACAAGAAGAAAAGAAATCTACCAGGAACACCAGGTAATACTATTATAAAATTAATTGAACTCATTTTTCTTTTTTTAATGATAGTTTGTTTAATGTGTTTTGAACTTGGATTACACTATTATAGATCCAGATGCAGAAGTTGTTGCTCTTTCTCCGAAAACTCTAATGGCGACGAACCGATTCGTCTGCGAAATATGCAACAAAGGTTTCCAAAGGGATCAGAATCTTCAGCTTCATAGAAGAGGTCATAATCTACCATGGAAGCTAAAGCAAAGGTCCAACAAAGAACCAAGAAAAAAGGTTTACATCTGCCCGGAGAAGACGTGCGTCCACCACGACGCGGCAAGGGCGCTCGGCGATCTCACCGGAATAAAGAAACATTTTAGCAGAAAACATGGAGAGAAGAAATGGAAATGTGACAAGTGTTCCAAGAAATATGCAGTTCAATCTGATTGGAAAGCTCATGCCAAAACTTGTGGGACTAGAGAATATAAGTGTGACTGTGGTACCCTCTTCTCTAGGTAATTCAATTCTTTCATTATAAGTGTGACATGTTTATAATGATAGTATTCAACATTTTAAAAAACGGTCCATATGCCAAATACAGTCGCGACAAAACGGTATCAGAAGACACCGTTTTTGTGATAAAGAATACTAATTTGTAGTTTTTTCTCACAGCGACAACCATAATGAGTGTCTTGACACTTATACAACCGCGGCCGTTGTTTAAAACCTTGATAGTACTATTGCATAGTGCAAATGATTAGGTAATTAATGGTTGATTTCATTGGGTTTTTGCACACAGGAAGGATAGTTTTATTACACATAGAGCTTTCTGTGATGCTTTAATAGAAGAGAGTGCAAGACAAACCTCACCACTCACTCCTACAACTCTAAATTTCAAGAATGAAGACTCAAATTTGATGAACACACAAACAAGTCTGTCACATGGATTCATATCACGTCAAAATCTAGCTGGTTTTCCACATGAAGGGTTTCATGATCAGCAAAAGCCAAGTTTGTCACTATGGTTAAACCATGAAAATCAACAGAATGCTAATCATCATCCATATAATTCAGTTGATCATGTCTCATCTGGTTTTTGTGATATCATGCAAATGGCACAAACTAGTATTACTCCAATGTCAGCTACTGCACTTCTTCAAAAAGCAGCTCAAATAGGTTCAACAAGAAGCAGTACTACTAATAATAATCCTTCCATTTTCACTGGAGGTTTCGGTGTAACGAGTTCATCTAATTCTACGCAAAACCATGATGAGATTAATAACATGGTGATTAATCAGAATATGAATTTTAATCCAAGTACTACTAGCAGTGCAATGGTTGGTAATAATTCTAATGGATTTAGAGATTTTCTTGGAGTGAGTAGTAATCATCCATTTCTACCTCAAGAGCTTGCAAAGTTTGCTTCAACAATGAGCTCATCAATGATGAGGTTGAATCAATTCAATGAAGGATGCATCAATGAAAATTAGTGGTTGATTAGTTTATTTTTTTATTTTTTACTATAATTGATGTTAGTTGAGAAGTGCATGTGAATAGATGAGTAATGTTTGTGTGATAGTAGTGGGACCTAGTGCATGTTTGAGATGATAATTGAAAAGGATAGTAGATTCCTCGATTGAGTTGCATAGTAGTAGTAGTAGTTGGTTTTGTTCTTCTGTCTTAACCTTGTTATCGTTTTTGGCTTCTCTTTGAGACAATTGGAGAAAAAAAAGAAAAGGATAGTAGTAGAGTAATAAAATGGAAAATTTAATAATTTGAGAGTGATCAAAAGTTTTTGATCATACAAAGAGTTTAACAATTAATACATAGCTTCTAAACTAAGCAACTAACAATTATCTATATTACTCTTCATAAGTTTTGTATTTCTTCTCTTGATCATCTTAGTGTAATATTCCCACAAATTTGAGGTTGGTAAATATGTTGGTTTTAGTTTGTTTTTTTTTTAATATTTTTTTTATTGTGTTATGTATTTTTGTGTAAAAAAAATTATAAAGAAAATTTTCACAAAAATTTTAAATGAGAATTTTCTTTAAATAGTTATTTATAAAATGTTATTTTAGGTATTTTATCATTTTATTCAAATAATTTTTTATAAAAAGGCTTAAATGAAACTTATATATTAAAAATGTGTCAAAATACCTCAAGATGACTCGCGAGAGAGGAAGACGGTGGTCACGCTGTAAGATGCTCTCGTCACCTGAAAACCCCACGAATCACATAGAAACACACAAGCAAATTGACGAAGAAGAGCAACTTGAAGATGAGGAACCACTTGACTCTACGGTGCTAAGCCAGAATGAAAATGAAGAAGGGAAATCACAAAATAAGGAAACCTTGGGAGGAAATAACAACAATCGAACAAATCCCACTCATGAGATGAATAAGCTATGGGTTGACGTCATCAATGAGGATCAAAACCCCGCGAATGGTATGGCCATGGAATTTCCAAAGATGTAAACGGGGAGATTGAGATCGAGATTGAAGCAGCTAACCTAGAATATGAGGTGAAATTCTGGGATTCCTCCCTCATTATGCATGCCCTAGGAGATGATTTGAGTGTGAATGTTGTCAACACTACAACAAACAAGACCTTAGACATCGCTTTTTTTAGCCTTAGACAGCGCTTTAAAGCGCTGTCTAAACCTCCGCTGCTAAAGGTTTAGACTGCGCTTTTTAAAATCTTAAAAGCGTTGTCTAAGCCCCCACCCTTAGACAGCGCTTTGGCCAAAAGCGCTTTATAAGACCCTCTTATTTTAAATTTTTTAGGTACACCTTAGACAGCGCTTTTGAAAAGCGCTGTCTAAGCCCCCCCCCCCCCCCCCCCTTAGACAGCGCTTTGGCCAAAAGCGCTGTCTAAGCCCCTCCTATTTTAATTTTTTTAGGTATACCTTAGACAACGCTTTTCAAAAAGCGTTGTCTAAGCCCCCCCTTAGACAGCGCTTTTGCCTAAAGCGCTTTCTAATCCCCCCCTTAGACAGCGCTTTTTACAAAAGCGCTGTCTAAGGTATACGAAATTTTTTGAAGGATTTGTTTGAAACCACATTTTTTCCAGGTTTATAAACCAGAATTTCTACCTGTTTTCAACCAGATTTTGGCAGACAATTATCACATTTTATATATGCCATTTTGGCCTTTTTTTTACCAATTTTTGGCTAACCAATTCAAACCAATTTTGCCATAAATGTATCAAAATATATACAAATTTATGTTTACATTTATAAGTCATTACATATACTACTACAAATGTACACATTAATTACACAAATTGATGAACAAACTTTGAGCTCTATCATGAATTGACACCACTCCTCTTTGATTTCGTCCACTTGATCCTTTGTATAAGATGCACACTTGAATTCATCAAAGTACTACATAATAATATAACATATTTTGAATTAATTCCAACTATTTAATTATATGAGATATGTGTAAATATAAAAATAACTCATAAGTTAGAAATACATACATCGGTGGGAATCTCTAATCGGCCCAAAACAAGAGTATCTCGCATAAACCTCAACATGAAATACCCGCAATCTATTTGATTACGTTAACGAGGACACTACATATGAAAAAAAAATATGGATTATAAATCCTAAGTTTTATCAAGTGTCATCACTAATATAATAAAAAACGTGGTAATTAAAAATATACCGCCACTTTAATCCATGTAATGGAGTTGGCGCCCCTCCTTGAGGTTTGGATAACTCGTTGGGCCCGAAAAGCTTGTAGGACGCTAATAAAATAAAAATGAAGCAATTAGAACAATTCACATAAACTAAGAAAAATTTTGAACATTCTCACTTACGTGTCAATTAGGACCTTCATATCCGGGTATGTTGTCCAATCATTTCCTAACGAGTCAAGATAATACACAATTTCTCGGATAGGATTGATTGCGAGCAACAACCAATGTCCACTGTAATGATTAGGCAAATGTTAGATGGTAACTTGGAAAATAATTATAATAGATGAATTTAGAATGAAATGCTAACCCGGTATTAAACGGTATAAAAAACAACTTCTCCGCATCTTTATTGTCCATGAGGATCCGAAGAACGTACTCCGTCACGGTATCCGGTCTACTTAACATTAAACCATAGTTGACGGTCGCGGGTGCTAAGAATCCGAATGACACGTCCAAACCATTGGGGCGCATCAATTTGTCATACAAAAACCTAATATAAAAACATCATTAACATAAAGTAAACATCATTAACATAAGTTGTTTAATTAATAAAACAAAGTAGTCCGGATTTACCTAACATATGTATTGACAACGTTGACGCCGATTTCTTCACGACCAAAAACTTGCATGAAGTCCTCATTACCAATCATTTGCTCGTAATCAAAGCCGAAAATACCTACCTCCATATGTACAGTCCGAACACCTCCGGTCGGTATATCGGTCATCTCTAGAAATGTCCTGAGGCACGACCTATACTTGGTGGTAGGTTTTTTCCTAGCTACGGTCTTCTTAGCACCAGAACTTTTTACCCGTGCGGAGGCGTTGCTAACCTCCTTTTTTTGTTGTGCGGAGGCATTGTTATCCTCATTTTCTTGAAGCTACATGTCATATAAATAGTTAGATCAAATTAAGAATGTAACAACTTCCATGAATATATGTCATATAATTGTATATTACCTCTTTTCTTGAAACCGTGGACTCGGTATGCCGTGGAATCGCACTATCTTTTGATTTGGATTTTGTGGGAGTCTATTTAACATAGGAAAATATGTAAGTAAAATTTTAAGCATAAATTTTAAACTTTGAATATACCAAAGAAGTTAACATAAGTTTTAAGCATACCTCATATCCTACGCATATGAGGTTTGTCGGCCATGCAACAAACGAACCTACTGCTTCGTGCACCGTTGTTGCATCCGAATCATCGCTAGGATATGGTAATGTTGCATTCGGCTCAACTGCAATATCAACTGATACCTTCAAACATCCAGCAGGGAGCTCTCTAGTGTGGAGTAATACTCCGCTAACGTTATGCACTTTTCCCTTGCCAACCATCCGATAGTATGGTGACGACAAATACAGCTGACAATGGGAAATGCCCTAAAACCAATAATAACAAGAAATCGTTAATGTGTATATATGTCAAATACATAATTTAAGCAAATAGTTCAATTTAAGACAATTATATGTAATTACCTCTGGAATGTTCGGCTGAAAGGTACAGTTGATACTGTATTTGTCCGAAGCATCTTCGTATACTGTTGAGGCGCTAGCCTCTCTTTCTCTCCTTAATGCATCAAGCTCAGCTTGCATGGCTTACATTCTTGCATGAAGCTCCTGATTACTAGGAGCCTTTCCTTTTTTAATACTCAGGGAGGTCGGAGTGACTCCAAATCCCTTACCCCTCACCCGACCAGAATACTCAGGGACATCTAATGCCCGACCAAGTATGCTCCTAGTATCATCGGGAGATAAAGACTGAGATAGCTCCTCCTGAAAAATCAGATGAATACAATACACTTGTCAAATATTTGTGTATAAAAATGTTATTCAATTAATGAAAAAATGTTATACTTACACATTTCTGGTATACGTGTAAAACTTCTTCTTGAGGAACTCCAGATTTGCCCACACGGGCTTCCTTCCACAAAACATGTGCAGGAAGAGATGTTTCTGAACTTTCCTCCTTCTGCAGCTACACATTAAGTCATACAATTTGATCAGATAAAACTAATATATGATGAACAAATTTGTTATCGCAATTTATAAATACTTACCATGGATTGTTCTAAGCGTCCATATCCGACACGTCCTTTTCGGTACGGATATGCGGGACTTGATGCTCTTTCCCGATTTGTAGCACTTATTCTTTGAAAAACCGGGTCTTGTCTTTTGGATTTGAAAGCTTCCCATTCTTCAGCCGATATCAAACTTTCATATTTTTTAGGAAGCTCCGCATCCACAAAATTACCATCTGCATCCTTAAGGAACTTGGATGATAAAAATGTCTGAAACCCTCTTAGAAGCTTTCCGGCCAATTTCATACAAAAACCTCTTCTTTCTTCTTCGATGTTAAAACATCGCTAAGAAAAACATACAGATTGATAGTTAGTATCGGTAATTGAAAAAACATAATTGATACCGTATAATTAAGGGCCAAATGATTGTACCTTTATCTCACTCCAAATTTTTTCTTTGGACTCATTCAGCTCTTTGTTTCTCCAATCATCACATGTAATGGGAATTTCATTCCTTACTAGTGCACC
The DNA here is from genome assembly GCA_963966055.1 of Lathyrus aphaca. Taxonomy (NCBI): domain Eukaryota; kingdom Viridiplantae; phylum Streptophyta; class Magnoliopsida; order Fabales; family Fabaceae; genus Lathyrus; species Lathyrus aphaca. The sequence goes on along the minus strand of OZ014525.1, from coordinate 67,314,461 downwards.
GATAAAACTAGTTAAGGTATGCCCATTAGGTTCTATAAGCTGTCCCTGGTTGCTCCAATAGACATCTAGTATGATGCCTCGAGATCTTCCTTGGACCACCCTTCTCATTACTGTGATGCCTCTTCGAATTTCTTCTTCCGCGGATACTTTTTTACTAACTTCCTCATGTTGGTCATCAGCCATGTCTAACCTGTAATAAACCAAGGAAACCATCAAATATCAAATATAACATATAATCAAAGCAATTGAAAACAAAAAAATAAAGAAATCATGCATTATCATATATAACTTATAATCAAAGCAATTGAAAACAAAAAAAATAAAGAAATCATGCATTATCAGATATAACTTATAATCAAAGCAATTGAAAACAAAAATATAATGAAATCATGCATTATCACATATAACTTATAATCAAAACAATTGAAAAAATAAAATAAAGAAACCATGGATAATTTACCTAAGTCACTAACATCTCTTTCTTTTCTTTGTTGGAATATTAATCACTTGTTTCTTAGCAATGCGTACGGATGAATTGATCCAAATTCCCTCATTATGATCGTTTCTTATATATGACTCATCCGGTATAAGATCCTCAACTTCAACATTTCTATTCAACTCATTCCGTCTAATGCATGACTCATTCTCAACATCAATATCACATTGATCGACACCGCTATCATCAGTCACTTTGTTAGAGAAAAGCACTATAGACCATTTTGTACTCTTCGGGTCATTCACATAGAACACTTGTTTAGCTTGAGATGCTATAATAAAAGGTTCATCTTTGTACCCCACCCTAGTAAGATCAACTTGCAAAAATCCAGACTTATCCATTCTTATGCCACTACTATTCACCCACTTGCAACCAAAGATGGGAATCTGAAACTTCTCGTAATCAAACACCCAAATGTGCTCAATAACTCCAAAATATGACAAATTTGCATATTTGGGGTTTAAGTCCTTCATACTTGATATATGCATTGCTTCAGCTAGCACGGTGACACCACTATTTTGCATAGTACTCTTATCATCTTGTTCTTTGGTATAAAATGTGTATCCATTAATTGAATATGCGCTATGAGAAAACACATGCAAACTTGGACCATATTCCAAACATCTCAACCTTTCTGTTACCGAAGAAGGATCTGAAGAGCGCTTCAAATAAATATGATCCTTTAACCATTGTATGAAACTTTGATTGTGCTCTATAACTATCCAATTTTCATTTCTGTTCGGATTTAACCTTCGGAGTACATCCTTGTGCATTTCAACATATGGCTCAACCTCATTATTATTGTGCAGAACATACAAATGAACTTGATCCCGTTCATCCCTTGATATTATCACAATTTTATTCCCAATTAATTTTTTACCTTCCATTTTGTCGAAAATCTGAGCTCTGGGGAGTCCAATCGATTGAACGTTAGACAAATATTCAGTACAAAACTCAACAGCTTCTTCAACAATGTATCGTTCAACAATACAACCCTCTGGTCGACTTCGGGATTTCACGTACCCTTTTAATATTTTCATATACCGTTCAACAGATCCATCTCATATAAGCTGGTCCACACAACTGTGTCTCTTTCACAAGATGAACAACTAAATGAACCATTATGTCAAAAAAAGACGGAGGAAAATACATTTCAAGCTCACACAAGGTAATTACAATCTCTTTTTGTAGTGTTGGTAAGATCTCGGGATCGATCACCTTACTACAAATTGACCTAAAGAAAAAACACAATTTAGTTATGGAACTTCTTACTTTTTCTGGCAAAATAGAACGTATACCTATCGGTAGAAAATGTTCCATTATAACATGACAATCATGTGTCTTCAAATTCTTCAACTTGAGGTCTTTCATAGAAACAAGTCTTCTGATATCAGATGAGTATCCTTCTGGAACCTTAACTTCACTCAGAGACTTACACAAAATTTTTTTCTCCTTTCTAGATAAAGTAAAAGCAGCAGGTGGTAGATATGTTCGTCTTCCTTTCTTCACGGGTGCTAATTCAGTTCTCATTCCCATTTTTAACATGTCCTCCCTTGCTTTAAGGCCATCCTTAGACTTGCCTTTTATATTGAGTAATGTACCGATAACACTTTCAAATACGTTTTTTTCAATATGCATAACATCGAGAAAATGTCTCACGTACAAAGACTTCCAATATGGCAATTCAAAAAATATCGACCTTTTCTTCCACCCACCTTTCACAATCTTATGTGCAAAAGGCTTGCCAAACTCAGTACGCACATCTTTCACCTTTTCAAAAACTTGTTCACCTAACAATGCGGGTGGAGCTCTACGATGTTCGGTGTCTCCATTGAATGCTTTTCTCCACCCACGGTAGTGATGTTTAGAATGTAAGAATCTACGATGACCGAGAAACACATTCTTCTGGCAAAGTTCCAATCGAATCGTATCGGTTCCGTCTTCACAAACAGGACACGCACGTTGACCTTTAATGCTATACCCAGATAGATTCCCGTATGCTGGAAAATCATTAATTGTGCCAAACAACATCGCCCTCAAATTGAAACTTTCTTTCCTATATCCATCATAAACCTCCACACCTTCCTCCCACAAAATCTTTAAATCTTCGATCAGAGGTGTCAAGTATACGTCTATGTCATTACCTGGTTGTTTAGGCCCAGAGATTAACATAGATAACATCATGTACTTACGCTTCATACATAGCCACGGAGGTAGGTTATAAATCATAAGAATCACAGGCCATGTGGTATGTGAAATACTTTGAAGACCATGTGGGTTCATTCCATCAGTAGATAATGCCAATCGAAGGTTTCTTGCTTCTGATCCAAACTCAGGATAATCATTATCAATCTTCGACCACTGTGGTGAATCAGCCGGATGCCGATACTTTCCATCAATAATTCTTTCATCTGCATGCCAAGTAAGATGTCTTGCATCGGTTTCACTACGAAACATGCGCCTAAATCTCGGAATTATCGGAAAATACCATAAGACTTTTGCGGGAGATAATCTTTTCTTATATCGAGACAAACCGCATTTAGGGCACTCAGTTAACGTTGCATATTCGTTACGAAACAAAATGCAATCGTTAGGACAAACATGTATCTTATCATAGCTCATGCCAATAGAGCACAACATTTTTTTTGCCTCATAGGTTCGATTAGGAAGAACATTATCATCCGGTAGCATTTCTCTCATAAGGGCCAACAACTCTGTGAAACTTTTATCCGACCATCCATTGCCCGCCTTTAAGTTGTACAACTTTAATACCGCAGAAAGTCTTGAGAATTTAGTGCAACCTTTGTACAACGGTTTCTCTGCATCGCTTACCATCCTCTCAAACATTTCAGGACAATCATGAAGATCTTCTTCCAGTGCTTCTACAATCTCTTCAACTCGATCACAATCATATGTTTCCGTGTCTTTGTCGTATGAAGCATAGGTCGTATTACTTTTTCCACTCGATTCAACATTCCCGTTAATTTTCTCACCATGAAATATCCAACACTGATAACTTTGATCAATTCCATGCCTCAGCAAATGCGATTCCAATCCATGTGCGTCAACCTTACCAATATAACAACAAAGCAAGCAAGGACAATGCATTTGTCTGGGGTTTTCAGCGTGTTGAACAACATACTTAACGAATTCCGCAACCCCACTCTCGTACTCTTTGGTCATTCGATCGGCACAGATCCATGTTTTATCCATGGTTTTCCTACTTATTAAAGTAAACAATCAATCCAGACGAAAATACATAACTAAGGTAGTATCATTTTCATAACTAAAGTAAACAATAGAATATCACTATTTTCCATCTCATATTATCTCACTTGAATCTTTTCATCAATTCAAAGAAAAACTAAATTAATGAAGTCTTTCCACCAAATTGAAGCATTTCTCATTCCCTTCCATCCATGAGGAACTACTTTAATATATATATATATATATATATATATATATATATATATATATATATATATATATATATATATATATATATATATATATATATATATATCATCCATAATTTCAGTATGAAACTTATCATAATTTCCCTTATATTTTCAGAAATCTGTTCTTAAAGTGAACATACACTGTGATGGATGTAAGCATAAAGTGAAGAAAATCTTGCAAAAAATTGATGGTTTGCACTCTTCTTGATAAAATAATTAGAATCATCCTAAGTGAAACAATGTACCCAAACCAAACAACCACAACCAGAACAATCTTGTTATATGTAAACCAAAAACATCAAAACTTAAACCAAAAACATAGCATGAAAAATACTGATTTTTCCCTAAAAACATCAAAACTGATATTTCCCTAAAAAAATCAAAACTGAAACACATACCGTAATGAACGATTCTTCAAACACTTTCAGAAATGAACGATTCTTCAAACACTTGCAATGCCTGAAACCGAAGAACTGAAGAAATGAAGAACTGAAACCGCGAATGAATGAATGAAGAAGAACTGAAACCGAATGAATGAAAAAGTGAAGAAATGAAGAACATACCACAATCAAGAACGAACGATTCAAACACTTTCAATGACTGAAACAATGTATGCGATTTCGCTTTCGCTGTTAGGAGGGAAAACAAAAAGAACAGAGAACGAAAATAGAAGTCTGAATTTTAATTTTAATAAGACCTTAGACAGCGCTTTTGGGAAAAGCGCTTTCTAAGGTATGCCTTAGACAGCGCTTTCCAAAAGCGCTTTCTAAACCCCCCCCCCCCCCTTAGACAGCGCTTATGGTTTTATTTATTTTTAAATTTAAAAACTTTAAACAGCGCTTTATCAAAAGCGCTGACTAAGGTGAATATTTAAAAGCGCTTTCTATAAGCGCTGTCTAAGGGGGGGGGGTCTTAGACAGCGCTTTTAAAAAGAGTTGTCTGAGACCCCCCCTTAGACAGCGCTTTCATTATTTTTTTGGAACATTTTCCGTGTTTTATTTTAATTTTAACCTTAGACAGCGCTTTCTCTTAAAAGCGTTGTCTAAGATGCGCTGTTAAAAAACATTTTTGGCGTAGTGCAAGTAGTATATGATGAGGTTCTAAAATTTTGTGAAACTTTCGGACATGTTCTATAATGAAAAAGGATATTTTATCACATGACTCCACTCAATCCAAGATAAGGATATTATGTTGATAAGAGGTCGTACATAATTCATAATAGGCCAATGCTTTTGCATGAATGAAAGCCCGATTTTAGTATGAAAAAGGATATGCTAAGGACCATATTGTCGCTCCCTGGATTTTCATCCTGGTACAAACGCGAAAGTGGCGCGGAAGAAGGTAGAGTTGCCAGCCAGACATTTTTATCCCGAGGGAACGAGAATGGTAATGTTGCACAAACCGAAGAAAAGGAAAGGAAATGACAAGGTCCTGCGAACCAAAGAAACTGGATTCGGGAGTCGGTTACGACCTGGGAAGGTATTAGCACCCCAGATCGTCTGACGTACCCGACGGGATCCACGCTTGCAAAGAGACTGTTTCAAAGGGTGAAAAAATAAAAGTTGCTGCAAAAGAAAGACTGAAATTGGATAAGAAAAGAAAAGGGGAAAATGTAGGGAAAATAAAAGAGTGCTCGAACAGACCCTACCCCGCTGCCTACGTACCTCATCTGGACATGAGGATCAGAGTCGCCGTAGTTCCCCTAACTAGGGAGGAAAATGACTTGTGTTTTAAAATCTTGAATTGCTTATGTCAGTGCTCAGGTGTTGCAGACTCGTCTGGTACGAGTGTGTTACCGCCTTGCAAAGAGACAAGTAGGAAAAAGTTCTTACATTATGAGTGAAGGTGATGAAAAAATAAGTCCCGAAGGAGAGACATTTATTCTTTGTTCAGTGTTTTTAGAAGCTTTTCTGAGTTTGGCACAAGAAAGTGATCTTAAGTTCTTTTCCATGAAATGTGTACTTGTTACTATATTCCAAGATGGAATAAAGAACAAGCACACCCAAGTGAGAGGAAGATCCCCAAAACTTGGTTCCATAAATTAGGGCCTAAGCTCACTAACTCATTGACTTTATTAAGTGTTTTGTGATTTGAAATGAAGAAGTGTTTTTTATGATTTTCTTTGTGAAAATAGTCTCATGATTAGACTTGTACATCATGCTAGACAAGCTTGTACTATCCCAATATGGAAAGACTACAAGTGCCCCATGGAATAAGTTCATACACACAAGACTACTTCAACAATTATTAAGTGTTTTTTAGGTTTTTGTTTGAAAATGAGAAAGAGAGAGCACCAAAAGGATCTCAAAGGTAAAAGACTAAACGGGAGACTAACAAATCCTAATGTTATCATGCATAGGAGCCCTAGGTTAGTGTGGCTTGAAGTCTATCCTAATGAAGGAGAAAGAAAGAAGAAAAGAAAGGAACAAAAGGAATCAACTTTTAATCTTAAAAGAAGGTAAGTTGATCCCAAAGAGGGGAAAAGATGAAGTTAAACATTGATGGCCTAAGCACATCACAATTACAAGTATGAAAGCTTAAATAATAAGTGAAGGAAGAAGTTGTATGTGGGATACCCTCCCACACACATCACTTACCATAAACCCCCTGAAAAGTTAGAAGTATTCACATAGACATAAGATGAAGTCAAGAAGACTTAAACAAGTCATAAACCAAAGAGAAAGTTAATAAACCAATCCACAATCACAAAGCCATAATGTACACATTAAGAAAGACATATAACAAATATCAAACCAAATCAAACAAAGAAGATGCCCACAAGTGGCAAAACAACCAAGAAGTTCCTTAAAGAAGGAAAGGAGGAAGAATAGATGGAAATACAATTTAATCATGCAATAATGCTTAAAACAAACTCAAATTCAGAACTTAAACAACCTAAACATGTTCCTAAACATGGGATTCAAATGTCAATCAAAGCATACAAACCAAAGTCCAAGCATTAGGAGTGGATAGGAGAAGAAGTGAAGTGAAGTGAACATGATTCATTCATGGAAAGGAATGTTACTTATCACACAAGTTCAAACATAAAATATGAAAGATGAACATCAAACACCAAATTCAGAAGTCATATTACATGTTAATATGGAGATTAGAGACACAAGTTAGTCATATTTGAACAATTATGGAGCATTTAGAAGTTGGGAAGAGAATTAGGTCAAAAGGAAAGCATAAGAAGCAAACATGGATCAAATAAGCATCAAACTCCAGTCAAGGACCTATAATTGAAATCTAAGGACCTATAATGAACTAAACATGGCTCATGAAGTCAAAGAAAGGATCTCATACAATGACACAAGTGCCTTCTCAAACAAGTAACCAAACATACTCAAAATAATTCACAAAAGAAACACTCAAAGTTCATGCATCAAATAAATATCAAACATGATTCAAAAATTATGGAATTAAGTCACAAAAGACATCAATCATAAGTAAACAACATACCAAAAGATCTCACAAAGTTTCAGAAGATATGGCATTCAAACAATCACTTAAAATCAATTAGGGTTTCACAAACTTAGGCTAAAAGAAAGGTCTCAACACTCAATCAAACATGACCTAAAAAATCATACAAAAAAATTTTAGGTTACCCTAACATGTTACTAAGATGGTGCAAAAAGAACCAGGATCATATCATTCATGGATATCAAGAAATAAATTCTACAAGGTCAAGTACTCAAGAAAGAAAGAAATTCAAAAGAAAACAAAGTCAAAATTAATTCAGATGACCAAAATAAAATAAAAATAGAAAATAAAATTTGACAAAATTTTATAAAACTCCAAAGATCATTGGTGAATTAGTTCGAAAATTTTATCAAACTACCTCACTTTTTCAACTTTAATCCCTAACTACCATACATTTCAAATTAATTCCCAATCTACCCCACTTTTTAAATAAAAAAATGAATTAAAGGGGAGTCGCCAATTGAATTGGCGACCTCCTATACATTTTAAAACATTTTCAGTTACCTGCGGATTTTCCTGCAGATTTGAGATTACTTGTGGATTTACTGGCGAATTTACCTACGGATATAGGTAAATCTGCAAGTAAATTCGCAGGTAATGTCAAATCTGCAGGAAAATTCGCAGGTGACTGGATTTACCTACGAATTCATTTTTTGTTATGAAAAGTGGGGTAGATAGGGAATTAGTTTGAAAAATGGGTTATTTGGGGATTTTTTTTTGAAAAAGTGGGGTATGTGAGTAAAAATTTCGAATTTGTTTGGGAATTTTTAAAAGCCTAGAACTAAATTTAAAAAAATAAAATTGGAACTGAAATAATAAAGAGAATAAAATGAAAATAAAAAGGCAGTGGTGCAAATAGCAGTCCATTTCAGTTCAATATGAGAGCGGGCCATAAATGGGGGTGTTAATAGTAAGGAAAGCCCATCAGCGCATTTACAAAAGAGAAAAATCAATAAAATTGACTCAGCAATGTCCATTGGATTAATCACAAGGCTCGGGATCAGTCAACACAATTCAAAGTAAATGCAATCAACGTGCCAGATCTAGTCAATCACAAGTATACCAATCCAACGCTCATCAATAAAAGTCCACATACAAAAGGTATAACAATCAAACGATTCTTAAGCAGTCAAAATAAAATCCACTCATCCAACGGACACGTTATAAAGTTATAAAACTCAGTAAACATGTGAGACGTGCGTGTGTCATTTTTGTGTTATCCCAATCTCAACCATGCAATCACCAGATCCAATGAATAACATTCAAACTGCATTTCAAACAAACCCTAGCACAGTCACCGGCCGGAGAAGAATCTGGTTGTCTTCTCCGGCCACACTCCAGTGAGGCTAAGCAAAATAATTCCAGAAATCAACAATCCGCATATCAAAATGAAGCTGAAGCTATGAGGATCTCAAATCCATCAACCAAAATCATTAAAACACAACATACAGATCAAATCGAACGAAATAAGTTCACACGCCAAAACTACAAAACAAGATTTAGTGCACTTACAAGCTTCAGCTCAATTCAAACATCTCATATTAAACATCAGCAACTCAAAACAAGCAACAATACACCAAATTCAAAGCAAAATAGATTGAACAAAAACCTGTTATGAAGCTCTTTTGAGATCTTAAGAAAACCAAAGCTCCTGTGTGTCCTTCAATGTGCCTTTTGGCCAAATAAAGACTCAAATCTGTGGAGATGTAGATGGCCAAGAGGATCTGAATGCAAGTTTGTTCTTCAATGAAACTCTTCCACTATGAATCAGAGAGAATGAAAGTATGCGCAAGGTAATTTCAATGATAATTCAGAGGAGAGTAATGTTTCAGATCTGAGTTTTGTGAAGAATCCAAAAGTAGAGAATGAGAGAAAATGAGAGAATGATTTGTAGAAGAGTGCAGTGAGTTCTTTGAGTGTGAAAATGAGACTCTCCCCTCTCTAATTCATGAAAGGATCCTTTATATGCAGGGGTGTGTGTGCTCAAACTATCAGGTGCTTAGCAAATTTTGTTTGCACTCCAAATACAGAACCAAACTCGTGATTCTCTTCTTCACATTTTTGTTTTCAAACTTGATTTCCTGCGTGTGGAACATGTTATTATGGTGGAGCTTCATAGGTGTGGTTGCATGATATTTGGTGGTGAAATGATGATGGGATTAGTGATGATCACATGGTGATAAAATTGGAGTTGGTGTGGTGTATGGTAAAAGAGTCACATGATATCATGCTTTTCCTCTTTGTACTATATGCGTGAGTGATAGTCATAAAAGTATGACTCTCTTTATGATGATGAAGGAAACAAACGTGTGGCTTATGGTGTATTGTACTGATCCTTCACACCACCACTAACTCATGCACACATGCACATTTTTTATACTATCTTTTGTCAACTTTTCCACTAAAAGCAACTAACAACATAACCTCATGTAGCTCTTTTTTGGTCACGAAAATGGAGCATGACACACTAGAAAAAGTGTGGGAAAAATAATATAATAAATGTGACACTCTCAAAAAGAAAATGGATCAATGAGAATTCAACAAAAATGCACTAAAGCCCTAAAATTGACCTTAAACTTCCAAAAATCATATCTTGAGTTCTAGGAAGGCTATGAAAGTATTTTTGGACTTTTTGGAAAGAGAAAATCAATATCTACAACTTTCATGTTCAAGTATAAATCATTTGGAGTTTTTTGGCGCATGAAATAATAGCTTGAAAGTCTAGGGCAAATAATTCCAAAAATAGAAACTTCTCATTTGAAAAACCCCAAATTTAGCAACTTCTTGTAAACCCCTGATTCCTGATAATTGAGCTCATTCATGTTATTTATTGACCAAATAAAGGTCCATGAAGTTGATGATCATGATAAAAACTCTAAAATTCCACTGTTTGACTTTTCTTCTGGGCAGTTGACTTCTTTCTTCACATGCAAGCAACTGAACCATTGTCTGACTTCCTCAATGAATTTTAGCACCAAATTTCACCCCTAGGCCTTTTATACCATATAAAAGCCTTTGACCACAAGAATGGGTCAAATATATGAGAATATGATGATCTGAGGCCAAAACCCTAAATAGAGTTTCTTTGTATAGGAGGATGTTGCACTGTTGAGCTTCTGATGAATTTCACCCCTTCTAGGGCTTTGAGGATGAGCTTGAGCTTGTATAAGATATGAAGATCCCTTTTGGGCTTCCTGCAAGACCACTTAGCTCTTATCTTGACTTTGAAGAATCACAACTTGATGGATGACTGATCACATGCCCTATGCTTCTAATCATGGATGTTATGCCTCATATTTCTATGCAAAGATGTTATGGTATGTATATTATATGCTATGCTATATGATATGAAATGAGTGGGCAAATTTGGGTGTTACACATACCTCTATGGGTGAAGTTACCCCGGTTGTCGTTACACTTATGAGGGGCACTAAGTTTAAGTAAGATTGGAAGTGCTCTAGGGACGTCGCTTGTAACTAATGAATGGATGACTAATAAAATCAAAGTCTCATATGCTTTCATATTATTTGAGGTTGATATCACACAAGACTGATGAGGGATATAACCATCAAATATGCATAAGGGAAACACATGAAACAACTTGTTGAATATGAATGGAAACCCTTTTATTGTTCGAAATGTCAGATAATAGGACACAATTGTGACAAACAGGAAAATCTAACCAAAAAATGGAGACCTAAAAACAACCTACATCTTGAATAAGTGGATGAAAAATATCCTGAGATGCCTCTTAAGTAAGGAAGTGTTATGGAACAAGAGGAATGGACTAGAGTTACAACTAACATGAGATACAAATGGAAAGGGGTGGTGAGTGAAGGCACATTAACTCAAATCAAATATCATAACAGTTTTGAACTAGGGATTTTGAATGATCCTCTAGTATGTAAAAAAATCAATGATAGTTTCATGGAATGTGAGGGGGCTAAATAAAGTGGTTAACACTAAAGAGGTAAGATCCAATCTCTTAAATCTTAATCGTATGATTGTTATGATTAATGAGACTAGAGTAAGGAAGGAAAATGCTACTGAGATCGGGAAAAAACTCAATCTAAAGGGCTTGTATATGGACAGTGAATCCAAATATGATAATGGAAGAATTTGGGTGATGTGGGATAATAACAAGGTTGAGATCAGAGAAATTCCTAGCACTGTGTAAATGCTCCACTGAATAATTTATCATCTCAATGGCAATTTCTTTCAATGGTTCACTATTGTCTAATCCCTGAACCAGCTGGAATAAAGAATGAGGATATGAAAGGACATTGAGCAGATTCACCAAACCCACCAGAGCCCCTGGTGTCAGATTGGTGATTTTAATAATGTGTTAAAGACTATGGATAAAATGGATGGCAATATGGTTCATAAAAACGTATACAAGGACCTGGAAACCATGATGGAATGAATTAACTTCTTTGAGATGGATAGTATATGAGATTACTATACTTGGTCTAACAAGCATGTAGAGGGATTTATATACTCTGGAATTGATAGAGTGTTGGCTAATGTAGAGTGCTTCCATAAGTATATGAATATTACTCTAAACATTTTAACCACATCAATATATAACCATGATTTACTTTATTTGGATAGTCATGCTCAGGACAAACACAAGAGGAATGCTAATTTCAAGTTCCTGAATAGTGTTACATCCATGGAAGGTTATCAAGCAGAGATGGCCACGAGCTATAGGACTACTATAAATGGGAGTCTCATGTATGTGTTATGAAAGAAGATGCATAAACTACAACCAATCATCACGGTTCTTAGAAAATCTTTGATGGGGGATATTGACAACCTGGAGAAGGCTAGAAAGTACCTTTTGGAAGCCCAACAAAGGCTTATGCAAGACTGAGCAAATACTCAAATCATCATGGTGGTTAAAATTGGTACTGAAACAGTCCTTAGATGGAGTGAGATTGAGGAGCAGATTCTTAGGCAACATGCTAAATAAATTGGTTAAGACTTGGGGATGGAAATAACAGATACTTATATGCTCAAGTTAAGGTTAGACATGTGCACAATGATATAAGGAATTTATACAAGGAAGATGGAATCCTTCTTACCAATAAGGAATACATTTAAAATGAAATCCTAGGGTTATATGGGAACCTTATGGGCAAGGTTAATGGTAGTTTGGAAGGCATAGGAATTATGGTTGTGATAGAGGGACCTCAGTTATCTAATGAGCAAAGGTGGATGCTTAAAACCCCCGTGACTGAGTCTGAGATTATAAAGGCCCTAAAGGATATTGGTGACTTAAAAGCCCTTGGTTTAAATGGATTTGGTGCATAGTTATTTATGAAATCCATATGGAAACTATTAAAAATGATTTAGTAGCAATTGTTATGGATTTCCTTGTCCATGAGAGAATGTATGAAGCTATTAACAGTACATTGGTAACTCTTGTTCCAAAAATCCATGCATCTAGAATCCTCAAAGATTACATACCATCTCTTAGTCTATTACTATTTATAAGATTGTTTCTAAAATATTGACTAGTAAAATAAGTTGTCTGATGGTCAACATCATTATCCAAAGCCAAGCAGCTTTTTCCCTGGCTAGAATATTCATGATAACATCCTCCTTAATTATGAGTTTATTCGAGTCTATAGCAAAAATGGTGGCACTCCTAGGTGCATGCTTTGATTGGAAATTGAAAAATATTATGACATATTGTTGACTGGTTTTTGTTGCACCCCAAAATTTGTCCTCCCCTAATCAAGGCATTGTGTACCAAGGTGTCCCAAGAGGTTAAAAAGGTTAAAAAGGTTCACAAGGTATCCCAAGAGGTTCACAAGGTTCACAATTAGTCATAAAGCTTGGAAGTTCCCTCAGACAAAGCCTCCTCCTAAGCAATGCACCCTAAACTAGGGTTTTGGATTTCATCAGGCTAAATGAACTTCCAAGGCCTCAAGTGAGCTTTATAACATCCTAAATGTATTCAAGAATCCCTATGACAAGTTTCAAGGCTTTCCCAAAAGGTTTGCTCAGTCAGATGATCAGATATGCAAAAATCAATCAAAGTGGTTAAAAAGTCAAACTGAGGTCAACTGTGGTCAAACCAAAGTCAAACTTCATGATTTTTTGCCAACATCAAGTTTATGAAGTAAAATTCATCATTTGATCAAGGTTTGATCATGATTCATCAAAGAGATTTCAGATCATCAAGAATCAGGAGTTTCTAAATTAGGGTTTTCATAGGAAAAGTCAACTGAACTTTGACCATCCATAACTTTCACATGCTTCATCAAAAATTTCCCATCCAAATATCATTTTTAAGTAAATTGAATTCTCTACAACTTTGTGTCTCACAAGCCAAGCCTAAAAATGCTTCATTTGAAAGGTATGAGCCAAAACATTACATGTCATTTCAAAAGTCAACAAAAAGTCAACATCTTCCAAAGGGCATAACTTGAAAATGGTAAAATATATGGACATGAGACCAAAGATGTTTGTTATAGGACTAATTAAGCTTTCCAAAATGTCCAAGAACACCTTCATATCCTTAAAATTGAAGGATTTATGCCTTGTCAAAGTTGGGAGATTTTCAAGGGGTGTATGAAGAAAATAAAGGCTTAAATCTAATTTTTTCCAAATGGGCCTATCATTTTGCAACCCAATATTCATGATAACATCAAGCACGACCCAATTCAAATATTTTCTGATTTTTATAATTTATTTATTATTTATTTGGATTTTATTCATTAAAATTCATTTTAAATCAAAATAAAATATGAAAATACAAATATTTGATTTGATTCTTCTTCTAGAAGCTCTTAAACATCATTTAAGTTGATTTGATATTCTCCAATTTTGTGCACAACCAATTTGGAAACATATCATTTGATTTTTTTTTTGATTTTTTTTACCATAACTTTCTTCACCTTCAAGCAACCCATACAACTCCAACCAATGCCCAAATTCTTAACCTAATTACATTACTATATAACCACAACAACATCACAAGACAAAAAAAAAGGATGGAGAGCAAGAGGATGATATACATACTTTAAAATTTCACATAATTCAAAATTAGGTTTCCACAATCCACCACTTTTACAAGTTGATTAAAGGCTGCAAATGAATCATTGAGGTTTCCTGAACCTATTCCAATCATCCTCATCATCAAATTCATGCCAAATCATACAAACCAAATTCATATTCTTGCTTTTCTTTTGATTTTTTTCAATTTCAATGATTTATGCATGATTAATTGATTTTGATTACATAATATGTTTGTTTGATTGTGTAGATGGTTTTTGGATAGTTGGATTTAAGTTTCGATGCAGGAATCATAGGGCACCATGGAGAACTAAATTATTGGTTAATCTGCTGTAATCTGTTTTCGTCGATACTTCGAAGGTTGCAGTAGTGATAAGCATTCCAGGCTGACTGGTAAGTCAGGTAAGTACTACTGTTTCGATTTACTCCGAATTTTTTCCAGAAGTTCAGAAAAAAATCGACAAACAATACTTTAAAATAGGATTCTAAAAGATTTAGACCCTCAAAATCTCAAATTCCTCTTTTTTCTATTTTATTTGATTTATTTTCTATTTTCATATTCTCAAAAATATCTTTAAAAAATTGTGCGTTCTTTATTTGATTTTATTAGATTTTTAGCATCGTTTTAATATTTTTTAGATTTTATTTTAATCGCTTTTCTTATTTTTCATTATTTTAAAATCTGCAGCGATTTTATTTGATCATGTTTATTTCTTTTTTTATTCTTCCAATAGTATATACAAAAAATATGCAGGTAGGAGGAAGAAAATGGTGTGTGGCATGCGCTGATTGGCCTAGTGACAAAGACCTAAGGTTGAAAGTATGAGGGTGTGGGTTCAACACTCATTCCCAACATTTTGGCAAAGAAACGTGGCGTAGCATAGTGGTTGAAGGTTTTTGTTGGTAAAGGCAAAGTCAGGGGTCCAACATCAATCCCCAATATTTTGGGTATCTCTAACTTTATTTTTCCCTTTTTCATCAAATTATGTATTTTCTTTGAATTTCCTTATTATTATTAAACTAATTTCTAAAAGATAAAACAAAATCTTTTTTTTAAACTTATATTTTTTATTATAAACCTTGATTTTTTTTCATAAACCTTAATTTTTTCCCTAAACCTTAATTTTAAACCTAAGTCTTAATTTTTTTCATAAACTTTAAACCCTAAAAATTTAGCCCTAATCTTTATCTTAAAACCCAGATTTCGCCCTAATTTTTACCCTAAAATTTTTCCTAAACCTTAATTTTTTTTTAAAACCTTAAAATTTTTCTCAAACCCTAACCCTAATTGTTTTCTTAACCTAGTTTGCAAACTTTGTTTTTCTAATTTATTCACTCATTTTTATGTTATTCATTCATTGTTTGCTTGATTATGTAACTGCTTCGCCTTTGTAATAATTGGTTTTTTTTATTATTTTTCGCCATTATTATTATTATGTAACTGCCCCTAAGCCATGTAATAGTGTAGGAATTTTATTTTCTGCCTTTTAATTTCTGCCATTTATTTTTCATATTAACTGCGTGGTTAGTAAATAGGGTGTGGAAACTATTTGTAATTAAAATTAATTTAGATAATTAACTTTAAAAGATAAATATTTGAAAATAAACACTCACACACGTAAGTCAATCTTTGATCTCCATCTTGCACTTCCTAGGGTATTCCTCTTGGTTGCCTTAAAATAAAATGGTCAAGTCCCTCGAATATAGGGGTGTCTTAAGCAAAGTCCCTTCACGTATAAATCATCAAGTCCCTACAGATTTAAAAGATCAAGTCCCTTCGAGGTTGCCTACGGAATAATGATCTTGTCCCTTTGAATAAATGATGATAGTCCCTACGAATTGCTAAAGACACCCCTTAAGTTGCCTTCTATGACCATACGATGACCCTACACTTGTTCTTTATAAACATCCAAGGTAATGACTACCTATTCCTTAATAATAGGGATAGTCTTACCCTTGAAAGGACATATAAGAACATGAATGACTTAGTCTAGGGTAGGTACCTCATAGTTACTTGCTCACTCTTCAAAAATACTTTTCACACCTCACAATATTTTCAAAACATTTTCAAACAAGGCTTTGTATACATCCATACGAGGATCATTACAAAGTACTTAAAAAATTTCTAATCACACACTACACTCTTCAAAAACAATTTAAGTGAGCTAAGTAACTAAGAGCCCATGGATAACCATGGATATAAAGGGTGCTAACACCTTCCCTTTATATAACCTACCCCCGAACCCGAGTCTTCTAAAATAGGTCTTTCTTGTTCTTTTATGTCCTTTCCATTTGGATAAAATAAACGTTGGTGGCGACTCTTACTATCCACAACATGACTAAAAGTCAGTTCTCCCACCGTTTTACAGAACTGGAGAATCTGTTGGGGATGAACTAAGTAAAAGAGGGGTACCCTTAGGAATTAGATCACTTAAATTGTTTGCTTTGTTTACTTTATATTACTTGTTTGGTTTTTTGTGTGAAAGATCCTAACCCGAATCTAGTGTACCCTAGGTAAATGGCAATAGACCAAGGAAATTGTACGGCGTATACCGATATGGTTGATCTGGTGGCCATAGTTAGTGTGACTTCTTGGTGGGTGCTTATGTTCCTTAAGTAAGTTAAGGATAATATGAGGCTGCCATATGTTGTCAATACACTAACTAACTTTTAGAACCCTAGTCATCCCATATTGGCCTTTAGAAATGTAGTGAGATAACCGGCTTTGTTGAAGACTGAAGTTGGTTGATACTCGATGCTACACTCATTTAGATCCTAAAGTTGGAGGGTTTTGGTTGGCAAGTAAGTTGCCTACTGAACAACCACCCTTGTGAAGGATCAATGATATTGAGATCCCTTAAAACCTGGTTACTCTATAGGACAGGATGAACCATCTAAAATTCAGGGGAGGGTACTCACCTTTAAACCTCATGCAAGCCTTCAAACCTAGGGCTATTGTGTGACTTGTTTGTGTGTGCCACATGTTTGTGATTGAGCATAACATCATAGCATCATCATGCATCATAAACATAGCATTTTCACTAACCATTTCAAGGACCAAAGGATTTATCTTTGTTCTTTATTGCAGGTCATGGCTTCTGCTCGTAGGAATACTATCCAGATCAACTTTGTAGGAATACCTCCTATGCTTAAGGAATTGGTCTCTCAGGTTTCTGAAAACTCCCAGTTCATCAAGAAGCATGGTCACCTACTTGACTTGGTTACCTCAGGATTTGATGAAGACATGACGAGTGTCTTATTCCAGTTCTTTGATCCTAAACATCATTGTTTCACATTCCCCGACTATCAGCTGGTTCCTACAATGGAGGAGTTCTCCAAATTACTGGGTATACCTATCCTTGATCAGAGACCCTTCACAGGCTTAGAGAAGGAGCCTAAACCCGAAGTCATTGTTGCAGCCCTACATCTGAAGAAATCAGACATTGCCCTAGAAACGAGAAGTGGAGTTAAGGGTATTCTTGCTAAGGTATTGATGGAGAAAGCTCAAATATTCTTGGATGCTATGAGCTATGATGCTTTTGAGGAGATCTTAGCCTTATTAATCTATGGCTTAGTGTTGTTCCCTAATCCATACCAGTTCATAGACGTACACGCCATCAACATATTTCTGGCTCATAATACAGTGCCTACATTACTTGGAGACATCTTACACTCTCTTCATACTCGTACTACGAAGGCACGAGGAACTCTGATGTGTTGTATACCTCTATTGTCTAGGTGGTTTATTTCTCACCTTCCTCGATCAGTGATGAAGAATGAACAAAGGTTAAGGTGGTCTAAGAGAATCATGTCACTTTCTCATTCAAATATTCATTGGTGCTCTAGATCTATGGAGAATGTTACCATCATTGACCGTTGTGGGGAATTCCCTAATGTGCCACTCCTTAGCATAAGAGGGGCATTACCTACAATCCTTCTTTAGCTCTACGCCATTTTGGTTATGCTCGGAGTAATGGTCCTCATGACATGCTCATTCAAGGTATTGTGTTCGACTACGACAACGATCTTCAAGGTTACCGTCAAAGGTTCATACGAGATTGGGGTAAGGTGAACAAGGTTGACAGTAAGACTCTGGAACCAATGTACTTCATTCCTATGGAACCTTACCTCATATGGGTACGATCTCGTGCTCAGACTCTTATGATGCCATATCCTACTATCCTGCCAGTTACCATGGAGCCTGTTGCTGAAGGAGATACTCCTTATACCATCCTTCATCCAGACATGCCCACTGACTTGGAGGAATTGCAGAGGTCCTGGATCCAGTTGAAGGAGCAAAGGGATACTTTTGAGACTCATTTCAAAGCAAGTCAAGAAAGAATTCTGGAGTTGACAAGACAACTACACGAGGAGCGGAATCTCAACACATACCTCCATACAAAGAGGAAACGTCCATGGGAGATCTAAAACCCCATTTTTGTTTTTATTTCCCTTCATTAAATGGCTCTCGAACAATCTATCAAAGATCTTTAAGCTCAGAATGCTCAGTTTCAAGAAGTGATCCTGAATTTGTCCAAGGGGCAAGAAGATTTAAATGCACTCCTCTCTAAGGACATGAAGAAGAAGAATCCTGAAGACAACAAGGATGATCAGTTGAAATAATTGCAAGCTGAGATGGCAGAGATACGGATCCAGACGAGTGGCCAAATGGTTGTTATCCAAAGTTTAGCTCAGGGGCAAGAAGAGATGAGAACCTTTGTCCACAAACTTCAAAGTAACAGAGACGGGGATCTAATCATCAGTCAACCTCCGTTGAAACAAGCTGACTTGGTTGAAAGGAAGATAATGATAAAAGAAGGAAAGAGACAGGTTACTACTGATCATCCTTCAATGGAAGAAAGAAGGCCTTGTAAGGTTAATCCACTTCGATACAAGGAATGTAGAAGACAGTTCATCCGGTTCAGCACACCAATGTCACAAGTTTTGCAATGCCTGTTGGAGATGAAGTTGATTTCCTTGGAAAATTCTTCTAAAAATCCTAATACCTCCTCTCCTCGCTATAATCCCAAGGCAAGGTGTATGTATCACTCCGACTGTCCTTGACATGACACTAATAATTGTTGGGCATTGAAGAATAAGATTCAAGACCTGATTAACGAAGGAATACTCGATGTTACGCCAGAAGGCCAGGTTGAGTTCTTCTATTATCCATCAAGCATCAAAGTTTCCAGATAACTGGAGTGACGAGTTTAGAGGAAGAGGCTTTGAGAACATTTGAATTTTCGTTTGTAATTTCTTTTGTTTGCCTAAACACTTACTATTATGTTAGACTTTATTTTCACTAATGCATTGCATATGTTTGTCTTGAGTTAATCCATTTGTTTCACTATATTTAAAACTATGTTTCTTATTTCTATCTTGTGATATTTAACTCCTGATAAAGCTATAAGCCTGTAGAGGGAGGATGACGAAAACAATACCATAATCTTATGCAATATGCTTTTGAACAGACTATGCTGACGATGTA
Source organism: Lathyrus aphaca (assembly GCA_963966055.1). NCBI lineage: Eukaryota > Viridiplantae > Streptophyta > Magnoliopsida > Fabales > Fabaceae > Lathyrus > Lathyrus aphaca. The sequence continues at coordinate 67,294,513 of OZ014525.1, read as the reverse complement.
CAGGCATTGTTTCAATTCCTAAACAGTGGAGATATAAGGAAGTTAATCCCTGGTCAACCCTTTTGAGCCTATGAAGTAGGAGTTTTCATTCTCATGCAAATTAAAACCCTTATTCATAACCTGGGGCAGGGTAGTTACTCGGTTAACTCAACTATGCCAATTGTTTGTGTTGTACACAACTAAAGATGTTTCCCTATAATCACTGAAGTCTGCAAGTCAATATCTAGCAAAAGAAAAAGCTCACTAAGTCAAAACCTATGAAGGAGACTTAGTAAACAATTAAGACATCCGCTGACTGTAACCTTGAAATAAACAGTTCAGGCAAAAATAAGGGATAACAAAGTCAAAAGAAAAAAGGAGGTCACTATAGATCCTAAATAAAGAAAGATGACTGAATTTTCAAATAAATTTTTTGATTCTTGAATCATCACAAATGTCAGTGTTACAATTCCAAACTACTTTGGAACCTCAATGTATAATTTAACCGAACATAGGACTGAAGAACGTCACGAAGAATGGGCTGGGTACAAATAAATTTGAGCCTTTATCTTTTGTTTCTTAAACCATGAACCAGGCCACGTTATAACCCTTTAAAAGTCCTAACTGAAGCATGGTTAGTTTGAAAGCATATTGCCACAAAAAGGTATCCTGACTCCTTTAGGGCTTATTATAAAACTTGAATTAATATCATAGTTTTCACAAAAATTGTTTTTCTAAAATAACTCTTTTTCAAAACTTCAAGATAGATATAAGCATTGCATTTTGAATATCATTGTTCGCATATAACTAAGTGTTTGACAGAAAAGAAGTTTACATGATGAATATTCAATAAACCAAAGTCCTTCCGATAAACAAAGTTGCTTCATGGATCAAAGTACATGTATACAAAGGGGCATAGTCATTATCTCCCAATTAAGGGGGCAAGACCATGATACTTCCTAACTCATTTGGGGCAATCAGGACAGGATTCAACTATGTTTAAGTAGCCAGGGGCAGATCTCCTCATCTATCTGAATTACCAAGGATAAAATTATAGAGTTCATGATGCCAGGGGCATATTATTGTGGGGCATTCTGTTTGAGGTAGCTCCTTTCAGTTACTTCCATTATGGAACAATTCATCCTCAACCAAGGGGTAACACTCTCTTTCCAAATCTAATATTCGGAGCGTATATGGTCCATCACAATTTGAAGGCATGCTCCTCTCGTTGTATTACCTTGATATTTAATTCTCAGCAGAAGCGATTGTGGAAATTAACTATCTATGCAAGTAGTATCAGATGGTATCAGTATCATGTCTTCGGATCTAGCCATGAGAAATTCTGGAAAATTATTCAGGAAAGTTAAGAACCTCAGAAGTTCCAAATCCAATTGGTTATACACTCTCAAAGTTGAAACGATTATGTTTTTGAGTTCATCTTTACTTTTCCCTCTTTATCCAGGATTACTTTTCCCCTTTTACTAAAGAGAGAAACGTCCATTGATTATGTTGAATGTATATATGCCTTTGAATATGATTGATGTTTACCAGAAATGCATGAAATACAATAATAGCATTTACTAAGAACGAAGGGAGATAGGAATTCAACGAAGCTTCGCCAGTTCATCCCCACTGAGTAATCTTTACGGATATCCATACAGAATACTTCAAGTAATATCTTATACTTCCCACTCTACGAAGTCTTCAAGCAGTTTCATATCCTCCTAAGAATTAAGTCTCCCAGATCTATGTCCATCTCTTTTATCCTCAATCAGGATATTCAGGAACTTTTTCCTTCAATAAAGAAGTACGGCGAACGAAAACGAGAAGGTTTTAAGTACAATGTTCTTAAGTAAGACGAGAACGAAGTCTTCATACTCCTCAGCAACAAATCGGGATTTATTTTCCCCAGCTAGCAGTTGTTATACAGAGATACCCAGACACTTCATGCTACATGATTCATACATACATCATTTACATTATATTATGACATACGCATCCATAACCCATATGACATTCTTACTTAAGAGCATCATGCTATACATGCATACATCAAATAATCTTGCATAAACTAACTTTTTCTTTTCAGGATAGTTGCAGGCAGATAATCACTATCAAACAATTCAGAGATAATCTCTACGAAGATTCATTTCTGATGATCAATACAAGTTTTCCTTGAGATAAAACATAAATGGTCTATACGAAGACCGAGTGTTCAGTCCAAGATATTACCAGAAGCAATTCAGGAGTAATCGCCACGAAGATTTAATCTTGATGCTCAAGTTGTCCTTGGAAGGGTACATAAATGATCTATACGAAGATCTAGTGCTTAATCCATGATATTTCCAGAGGAGATAATCGTTACGAAGATTTATTTCTGATGGTCAACTATCTTTGGGATAATGTGTAAATGATCTATACGAAGATCTAGCACTTAATCCAAGAGATTCTTTCAGAAAAAGTTCAGGGATAATCGCCACGAAGATTTAATCCTGATATTCTTTTTGTCCTTGGGAAGTTATGTAAATGGTCTATACGAAGATCTATTACCTAATCTGGGATATTTCCAGAAGAGATAATCGCTACGAAGATTTATTTCTAATGGTCTATGCAACAGTTTATCTGTGGGATGGTACATAAATGATCGATACGAAGATCTTGTACTTAGCCCAAGATATTACCAAAAGCAATTCATAAAAGATCGCCACGAAGATTTGATTCTGATGCTTAAATTAAAGTATGTTCCTAAAGATGGTTCAGAGCCGATCTATAAGAAGATCTAAGTACTGACACCTAATGAAGGATATTTTTTTTCCCTAGAGATAATGTAGAGACGATCTATACGAAGATCTAGTGTTGACATTCAACTCAAACCATGTTACAGAAATTATTTAGAGACGGTCTATACGAAGACCTAGTACTGATATCTAGTGACAACATAAAGATACTATCACCTTTTGATATTATGGATTGCATCTATAAGCCCATCTCCAGTTCCTCGGAGTGGCATCTTTAAGCCCATTCAAGCATATACAACCAATCAGTAGTGTTACTTTACGCACAGGTGAGTGCAAATTTTTGGGCTTTTGTGTTCAATCCCCTTCAACCTTCCAAGTCACGAATAGCACACAGGCCAATCTAACTCCTCAAGTTTCAGAAAATTGAACAGGGGCAGCTGTTGCACCCCAAAATTTTCCCTCCCCTAGTCAAGGAATTGTGTACCAAGGTGTCCCAAGAGGTTCACAAGGTTCACAAGGTATCCCAAGAGGTTCACAAGGTTCACAATTAGTCAGAAAGCTTGGAAGTTCCCTCAGACAAAGCCTCCTCCTAAGCAATGCACCCTAAACCAGGGTTTTGGATTTAATCAGTCTAAATGAACTTCCAAGGCCTCAAGTTAGCTTCATAACATCCTACATGTCTTCAAGAATCCCTATGACAAGTTTCAAGGCTTTCCCAAAAGGTTTGCTCAGTCAGATGATCAGATATGCAAAAATCAGTCAAAGTGGTTAAAAAGTCAAACTGAGGTCAACTGTGGTCAAACCAAAGTCAAACTTCATGATTTTTTGCCAACATCAATTTTATGAAGTAAAATTCATCATTTGATCAAGGGTTGATCATGATTCATCAAAGAGATTTCAGATCATCAAGAATCAGGAGTTTCTAAATTAGGGTTTTCACAGGAAAAGTCAACTGAACTTTGACCAGCCATAACTTTCACATGCTTCATTAAAAACTTCCCATCCAAATCTCATTTTGAAGTAAATTGAATTCTCTACAACTTTGTGTCTCACAAGCCAAGCCTAAAAATGCTTCATTTGAAAGGTATGAGCCAAAACATTACATGTCATTTCAAAAGTCAACAAAAAGTCAACATCTTCCAAAGGGCATAGCTTGAAAATGGTAAACTATATGGACATGAGACTAAAGAGGTTTGTTATAGGACTCTTTAAGCTTTCCAAAATGTCCAAGAACACCTTCATAGCCTTAAAATTGAGGGATTTATGCCTTGTCAAAGTTGGGAGATTTTCAAGGGGTGTATGAAGAAAATAAGGGCTTAAATCTAATTTTTTCCAAATGGGCCTATCATTTTGCAACCCAATATTCATGATAACATCAAGCACGACCCAATTCAAATATTTTCTGATTTTTATAATTTATTTATTATTTATTTGGATTTTATTCATTAAAATTCATTTTAAATCAAAATAAAATATGAAAATACAAATATTTGATTTGATTCTTCTTCTAGAAGCTCTTAAACATCATTTAAGTTGATTTGATACTCTCCAATTTTGTGCACAACCAATTTGGAAACATATCATTTGATTTTTTTTTATATTTTTTACCATAACTTTCTTCACCTTCAAGCAACCCATACAACTCCAACCAAGGCCTAAATTCTTAACCTAATTACATTACTATATAACCACAACAACATCACAAGACAAAAAAAAGGATGGAGAGCAAGAGGATGATATTCATACTTTAAAATTTCACATAATTCAAAATTAGGTTTCCACAATCCACCACTTTTACAAGTTGATTAAAGGCTGCAAATGAATCCTTGAGGTTTCCTGAACCTATTCCAATCATCCTCATCATCAAATTCATGCCAAATCATACAAACCAAATTCATATTCTTGCTTTTCTTTTGATTTTTTTCAATTTCAATGATTTATGCATGATTAATTGATTTTGATTACATAATATGTTTGTTTGATTGTGTAGATGGTTTTTGGATAGTTGGATTTAAGTTTCGATGCAGGAATCATAGGACACCATGGAGAACTAAACTATTGGTTAATCTGCTGTAATCTGTTTTCGTCGATACTTCGAAGGCTGCAGTAGTGATAAGCATTCCAGGCTGACGGGTAAGTCAGGTAAATACTACTGTTTCGATTTACTCTGAATTTTTTCCAGAAGTTAAGAAAAAAAATCAACAAACAATACTCTTTTAGAATTAGATTCTAAAAGATTTCGACCCTCAAAATCGCAAATTCCTCTTTTTTCTATTTTATTTGATTTATTTTCTATTTTCATATTCTCAAAAAAATCTAAAAAAAATTATGCGTTCTTTATTTGATTTTATTAGATTTTTAGCATCGTTTTAATATTTTTTAGATTTTATTTTAATCGCTTTTCTTATTTTTCATTATTTTAAAATTTGCAGCGATTTTATTTGATCTTGTTTATTTCTTTTTTTATTCTTCCAATAGTATATACCAAAAATATGCAGGTGGGAGGAAGAAGATGGTGTGTGGCATGCGCTGATTGGCCTAGTGACAAAGACCTAAGGTTGAAAGTATGAGGGTGTGGGTTCAACACTCATTCCCAACATTTTGGCAAAGAAACGTGGCGTAGCGTAGTGGTTGAAGGTTTTTGTTGGCAAAGGCAAAGTCAGGGGTTCAACACCAATCCCCAATATTTTGGGTATCTCTAACTTTACTTTTCCCTTTTCGTCAAATTATGTATTTTCTTTGAATTTCCTTATTATTATTAAACTAATTTCTAAAAGATAAAACAAAATCTTTTTTTTTAAAACTTATATTTTTTATTATAAACCTTAATTTTTTTCATAAACCTTAATTTTTTCCTTAAACCTTAATTTTAAACCTAAGTCTTAATTTTTTCATAAACTTTAAACCCTAAAAATTTAGCCATAATCTTTATCTTAAAACCCAGATTTCGCCCTAATTTTTACCCTAAAATTTTTCCTAAACCTTAAATTTTTTTTAAAACCTTAAAATTTTTCTCAAACCCTAACCCTAATTGTTTTCTTAACCTAGTTTGCAAACTTTTTTTTCTAATTTATTCACTCATTTTTATGTTATTCATTCATTGTTTGCCTGATTATGTAACTGCTTCGCCTTTGTAATAATTGGTTTTTTTTATTATTTTCCGCCATTATTATTATTATGTAAATGCCCCTAAGCCATGTAATAGTGTAGGAATTTTATTTTCTGCCTTTTAATTTCTGCCATTTATTTTTCATATTAACTGTGTGGTTAGTAAATAGGGTGTGGAAACTATTTGTAATTAAAATTAATTTAGATAATTAACTTTAAAAGATAAATATTTGAAAATAAACACTCACACACGTAAGTCGATCTTTGATCGCCATCTTGCATTTCCTAGGGTATTCCTCTTGGTTGCCTTAAAATAAAATGGTCAAGTCCCTCGAATATAGGGGTGTCTTAAGCAAAGTCCCTTCACGTATAAATCATCAAGTCCCTACAGATTTAAAAGATCAAGTCCCTTCGAGGTTGCCTACGGAATTATGATCTTGTCCCTTTGAATAAATGATGATAGTCCCTACGAATTGCTAAAGACGCCCCTTAAGTTGCCTTCTATGACCATACGATGACCCTACACTTGTCCCTTATAAACATCCAAGGTAATGACTACCTATTCCTTAATAATAGGGATAGTCTTACCCTTGAAAGGACATATAAAAACATGAATGACTTAGTCTAGGGTAGGTACCTCATAGTTACTTGCTCACTCTTCAAAAATATTTTTCACACCTCACAATATTTTCAAAACATTTTCAAACAAGGCTTTGTATACATCCATACTGTTGCACCCCAAAATTTGCCCTCACAATACAAGACTTTGTGTGCTAAGAAGGTTCACAAGATTCACAAGACCTTTCATGAGGTTCATGAAGTTTACAAGACACTTTATGAGGTTCACAATGTTCACAAGACACTTTATGAGGTTCACAAGGTTCACAAGGTTCACAATACTTACAAGACCTTTCATGAGGTTCATGAAGTTTACAAGACACTTTATGAGGTTCACAAGGTTCACAAGGTTCACAACTGAAAATTCATCTGGTACAACTGAAAATTCATTGAACAAGCGTAAGCAATTAATAATCTAATTGCTTCTAACCTTGCTACCGGAGCGAACGTTTCATCAAAGTCGATTCCTTCTTGTTGCACCCCAAAATTTGCCCTCACAATACAAGACTTTGTGTGCTTATAAGGTTCACAAGGTTCACAAGACCTTTCATGAGGTTCATGAAGTTTACAAGACACTTTATGAGGTTCACAAGACCTTTCATGAGGTTCATGAAGTTTACAAGACACTTTATGAGGTTCACAAGGTTCACAAGACCTTTCATGAGGTTCATGAAGTTTACAAGACACTTTATGAGGTTCACAAGGTTCACAATACTTACAAGACCTTTCATGAGGTTCACAAGGTTCACAAGACATCTTATGAGGTTCACAAGGTTCACAAAGTTCACAAATAGTCAGAAGATTTGACAATTCCCTCAGACAATGCATCCTCCTAAGCAGTGCATCCAAAACTAGGGTTTTGACTTTAATCAGGCTAAATGGACTTTCAAGACTTCAAGTGAACTTCATAACATCTTATATGTGTCTAAGAATCCCCATGACAAGTTTCAAGACTTTTCTCAAAGGTTTGCTCAGTCAGATGATCAGATAAGTCAAAATCAGTCAAAGTAGTTAAAAAGTCAAACTGAGTTCAACTGGGGTCAAACCAAAGTCAAACTTCATGATTTTTTGTCAACATCAAGTATATGAAGTAAAATTCATCATTTGATCAAGGGTTGATCATGATTCATCAAGGATATTTCAGATCATCAAGAATCAAGGGTTTCTAAATTAGGGTTTCCTCAGGAAAAGTCAACTGAACTTTGACCAGCCATAAATTTCACATGCTTCATCACCAATTTTCCATCCAAAGCTCATTTTGAATTAAATTTAATTCTCTACAACTTTGTGTCTCACAAGCCAAGCCCAAAAATGCTTCACTTGGAAGGTATGAGCTAAGACATTATAGGTCCTTTTGAAAGTCAACAAAAAGTCAACAACTTCAAAAGGGCATAACTTGAGAATGGTAAATGATATGGACATGAAACCAATGGGGTTGGTTAGAGGACTCTTCAAGCTTTCCAAAATGTCCAAGAACACCCTCATAGCATTAAAATTGAAGGATGTGTGCCCTTGCAAAGTTGGGAAATTTTTGGTTGATTTATGAAGAAAATGGAGGTTTAAAACCAATTTTTTCTAAATGGGCTTGCCATATGATGATCCAATCCATACAAATACTTCATGCACGACCTAATTCTCAAATATTCATATTTTTTTATCATTTTATTTTATTTATTTTGATTTTATTCATTTAAAATCATTTTAAATTAAAATAAAATAGAAAAATCAAATATTTAAATGAGATTGTGCTTCTAGAAAGTCATAAAGATTGCTTGGATCAAATTGATACGAAAATTATGGTGATTGGCTTAAAATAGAAAGGGTTTATTCAAGAATATTTGAAATTTAAGCTTGAATCTTTTTCAATCTCATTGATCCAAATCTTCCACACAACAATCAATTTTTTTGACCTAGTTCCATTGTACTATAAGTATACAACACAACCCTATGCATTGGACACGAAATTCTGGCCTCAAAGACAACTTTCAAACTTTCAAATTCATCAATTTTTTCAAATTCGGATTTTGATATTTTGTAACTTTTCAGGTGAAATAAGAACTTCAATCGTTTCCTTGATCATCACTGAATGCATCCCAAACATTAGCATCATCAGAAACAGGCCCATATGCATAAACCGAATCACATTTGTTGTGTGTTTTTGAATTTTTCGAACACATAGATTTATGACCTTTCACTGGATTTTGTTGATTGTATAATGTTTGTTGTGCTCTATACATTGTTTCTGGTTGGTTTGTTTGAAGCTTTTGTGCAGGTATCAAAGATCACCATTGTTAGGGTTTAAGCTCCCGATTTGGGGATTTATGATTAGAGTAATATAAATTAATTCTAACAACATGGTTGAGTCGTATATGATGTAAGGATCACAATGGTGTAATCAATTTGCTAAGATTTTACAGGTTTCATGGTGATTGAGAAACCTAGGTTCTGTTGCGAAAATAAATCCGTAGCAAAAATCCCAGCAAAATTCGTAGGAAATTTCGCAGGTCTGAGGGAAGAAGAAGAAGTCATGCGCGCGAAATATAATTTCAAATTTCTATCTTTATATTTTATTCATTTGTTTTATATTATTATCACCAACGCGCAGGTGCTCTGGTGGTTTTGACTTATACGCAGCATGGTGTGAGACCTGAGTTCGAATCCTGGAGGCACCATCTTTTTAATGTTTTTTCATGATATTCATCAGTTTTAATATATAATTAATGATAGTCATTATATTATCAGAAGCGCCCTCCCGGCTGGATGGAAAGAACGTTTGTGTGTAGTGTAAGGGACCTGGGTTCGAATCCCCCCAGGCCCTTTTATGTTGTTTTATTTTTGCTATGATTATTTACAGGATTAAGCAACAAAACAAAATGAAGTTCTTCCCTTATCACCAAGCGCGCGCTGGCCCAGTGGTTGATCTTGTTGGCTGAAGTTTGTGAAAGCAAAGGGGCTGGGTTCAACTCCCAGCCCATGTAAGTTTTTTTTTCCTTTTCTCCATTATTTGTTTTGTTTTGTTTATTATTATTATTTTATATTAAAATTAATGTTAAATTCAACTATAATCCTAATTTAATCCTAAAATATTTTCATAAACCAAGATTAACCCTAAAAATATTTTTTCTAAAACCCTAATTGTAAATATTATTTATTTGTTTATTTTAATTCTTGCTTATATTTTTAATTAATGAATAAATCTTAATGTTTTCTAATAAACCCTAATTTTCTTCTATTTAAAACTTTATCCTATTTTTATTTAATCATGTACATTTTTTTAATTTGTTTATAATTTAAATCTTGTATATAAATATGCTTAAAATTAAAATTCTTAATTTAATTTTGTTAATATGATAATATGACATAAATTGTTTATAATTTAATTTTTGTATATAAATAATTTTTAATATATGTTTAGAAATAGTTAAAAATTGTTAATTTGATTTTGTAATTATAATTTTATTTTCATAATATGTTTATAATTAACTTAATTTTTTAACTTAAAACTTTATGATAATTAGTATAATTGTTTATATTTTCTTATTAGTCTTAAATAATAATTGTTTATAAAAATTGATTTTTTAATTATTATGTTAATATTATTAATTATGTTTATATGATATTTCTTTTATTATTACTAACCCCATTTGTATATTATGATTTATCATTATTATTTTCTACTAACCCAATTATTATTATTATTTATTTTTGCTTATTATATTTAATTTGCTTTAATTATTATTATTATGTAATTGTTCCTTGGATGTAATATTTAGTATTAATGTTTAAAAATTTATTTTATGCTATGGTTAGTAAAATAGGGAGTGAAACATGTTTGTATTTAAAAATTGAATTTAGATCATTAATTGAAAAGATAAATATTTGAAATTGTACACTCACACACGTAAGTCGATCTTTGATCGCCATCTCACTTCCTTAGGGATGCCTCTCATGTTGCCAAAAACAAAAAGGTCAAGTAGGGTGTATAAAGCAAAAGTCCCTCATCTCACATCATCTAGTCCCTAAACAGATAAAAGATCAAGTCCCTTTCAAATGTTGCCTTCGTAATGATCTTGTCCCTTTCGAATAAAGATGATAAGTCCCTTCGAATTGCTTATACACCCCACAGTTGCCTAAATAACGGATGACCCTTCACTTGTCCCTTACATCCAAGGTAATGACTACCTATTCCTTAATAATAGGGATAGTCTTACCACTTAAAGGATTCAAGAATAGAAAAGACTTAAACTTAGGGTAGGTTCCTCTTAGATACTTGCTCACTTTTCAAAAATATTTCAAACACTTTACACATTTTAAACAATTTTCAAAACAAAGGTTTTTTACGCATCCGTACATGGATCATTATAAAACTCTTAAGAAAATTTCTATTCACACACTTCACATTTCAAAAACATTTTAAAGTGAGCTAAGTAACTAAGAGCCCATGGATAACCATGGATGTAAAGGGTGCTAACACCTTCCCTTTACATAACCTACCCCCCGGACCCAAAAATCTTTTAAAAGGTCTTTCCTGTTCTTTTGTGCCTTTCCTTTGGATAAAATAAAAGTCGGTGGCGACTCTTGCTATCCGCAACATAACTAAAGTCAGTTCTCCCACCATGTTACAGAACTGGCGACTCTGCTGGGGACTTTGTAAAAAGAGGGGTATCCTTAGGAATTAGATCACTTTAAAATTGTTTGCCTTGTTTGCTTTATACTTACTTGTTGGGCTCTTATGTGTGAAAGATCCTAACCCGGATCTAGTGTACCTTAGGTAAATGGCAATAGACCAAGGAAACTGTACGGCGTATACCGATATGGTTGATCTGGTGGCCATAGTTAGTGTGACTTCTTGGTTGGTGCTTATGTTCCTTAAGTCAAGTTAAGGATAATATGAGGCTGCCATATGTTGTCAATGCACTAACTAACTTTTAGAACCCTAGTTATCCCATCTTGGCCTTTAGAAAAGTAGTGAGATAACCGGCTTTGGTGAAGACTGAAGTTGGTTGATACTCGATGCTACACTCATTGAGATTCTAAACTTGGAGGGTTTTGGTTGGAAAGTAAGTTGCCTACTGAACAACCACCCTTGTGAAGGATCATTGATATTGAGATCCCTTAGAACATGGTTACTTTTATAGGACAGGATGAACCAACTAACTTCAGGGGAGGGTACTTACCTTTGAACCTCATGCAAGCCTTTAAACCTAGGGCTATTATGTGACTTGTTTGTGTGTGCCACATGTTTGTGATTGAGCATAACATCATAACATCATCATGCATCATAAGCATAGCATTTTCACTAACCATTTCAAGGACCAAAGGATTTATCTTTGTTCTTTGTTGCAGGTCATGGCTTTTGCTCGTAGAAACACTATCAGGATCAACTTTGTAGGCATACTTGCTAAGCTTAAAGAGTTGGTTTCTCAAGTGCCTGATCACTCCCAGTTCATCAAGATACATGGTCACCTATTGGATCTAGTCACCTCAGGGTTCAATGAAGACATGATGAGTGTTTTGTTTAAGTTCTTTGATCCTAAGCACCATTGCTTCACATTCCCCGACTACCAGCTGGTTCCTACCATGGAGGAATTCTCCAAACTTCTGGGCAAACCCGTTCTTGATTAGAAACCATTCACAGGCTTGGAAAAAGAGCCTAAACCTGAGGTTATTGCTGCAGCTCTACATCTGAAGAAGTCTGACATTGTTCTAGAAACGAGAAGCGGGGTTAAAGGTATTCTTGCTAAGGTGTTGATAGAGAAGGCTCAAGTGTTCTTGAAGGCTATGAGCTATGATGCTTTTGAGGAGATCTTAGCCTTGCTGATTTATGGTTTAGTGTTGTTCCCCAATCCTGATCAGTTCATAGACGTTCATGCCATCAATATATTCCTGAGTCACAATCCAGTGCCTACATTGCTTGGAGACATCCTACATTCTCTTCATACTCGTACTACAAGGGCAAGAGGAACTTTGATGTGCTGCATACCTTTGCTATCTAGGTGGTTTATTTCTCACCTTCCTCGCTCAGTAATGAAGAATGAACAAGGGTTCAGGTGGTCCAAGAGGATTATGTCACTCTCTCATTCAGATATCCATTGGTGCTCCAGATCTATGGAGAATGTCACTATCATTGACCGTTATGGGGAGTTCCCTAATGTGCCACTTCTAGGCATAAGAGGAGGCATTACTTACAACCCTTCTCTAGCTTTACGACAGTTTGGTTACGCTCGGAGTGATGGTCCACATGACATGTTGATTCAGGGTATTGTGTTTGACTACGACAACGATCTTCAAGGTTACTGACAGAGATTCATACGAGCATGGGGAAAAGTGAACAAGGTTGACAGCAAGACTCTGGAGCCTAAGTACACTATTCCTATGGAAGCTTATCTCAGATGGGTGCGATCTCGTGCTCAGACTCTCATGATGCCATATCCTGCTATCCTGCCAGTTACCATGGAACCTGTTGCTGAAGGAGATACTTCTTATACCATCCTTCACCCAGACATGCCTACTGACATGGAAGACTTACAGAGATCCTGGATCCAGTTGAAGGAGCAAAGGGATACTTTCGAGGCTCATTACAAAGCAAGCCAAGAAAGAATCCTGGAACTAACAAAGCAACTTCACGAGGAACGGAATCTCAACTCATACCTCAATACAAAGAGGAAACGTCCATGGGAGACTTAAAACCCCATCTCTTGTATTTATTTCATTTCATTTTCTGTAAGCCCAAGAGGCAGAACAAATTTATTACTAATAAAAGTTTACCTTCTTGGTTGTTTAAGCAAATTTAAATCCTGCGGTCCTTGAAAACATTGCATATACATTTACATGCCATATCATTGCATCACAGGTTTATTGTGCACAGGTTTCTCATCTTCTCGCTGTTTATTTCAGCAATGGCTCTTGAACAAACAGTTAAGGATCTCCAGGCACAGAATGCACAGTTCCAAGAGCTGATCCTGAACTTGTCCAAGGGGCAAGATGAATTGAAGACACTGCTGGCCAAGAAGACCAAGAAGACTAGGAGATCAGGTGGCCTGATCAACATGGGAAGAAGGTTCAGAGGTCCCGTCAAGACCAAAGAACAGGTTGAAGACTATGAATCTGAAGAGTCTAAGAAAGAGGGAGGCAGTCTCCACAACACAATGGGGGACTCTGATTCTGAGGCTAACTACTATCATGAGCCTAATGAAGATAAATTCAAGATGCTGGTGGATATAATGGATACTATGGAATTACAGAAATCTTCTGGGCTGGATTTTGAAGATCTGAGTTTGATATCTGGGGTGGTTATACCCATTGGTTTCAAGGTTCCTACTTTTGTTGTTTATGATGGTGTCTCTTGTCCCAAGCTGCATTTGAGGTCTTATGTCAGGAGAATCCAACCTCATACTGCTAATAAAAAGTTGTGGATCCATTTCTTCCAAGAGAGCTTAGCTGGAGCTCAATTGGAATGGTACTACCAGTTGGAAAGTGTCAACATCCAGGATTGGAATGATCTTGCTGAAGCTTTCTATAAGCAGTATCAATACAATGCTGATCTAGCCCCTACTCGCATGCAACTTCAGAGCATGTCTATGGGTGCTAAAGAGAGCTTCAAGGAGTATGCTCAGAAGTGGAGAGATTTGGCTAGAAGAGTGCAACCCCCTCTAACTGACAGGGAATTAGTTGATATGTTCATGTGTACGTTGAATGGTCCCTTTTACAGTCATCTCATTGGAAGCTCATCATCTGGCTTCACTGAGTTGATAATGACAGGAGAGCGTGTAGAAAGTGGTATCAGGAGTGGCAAGATTCAAGTGGGTGCTTCTTCAGATGCTGCAAAGAAGCCTCCTAGTGGGAAGAAAGAGTCAAATGCTGTTTATGGTCAACCTGATCGTAATAGGAGGCATCAGTCTGTGAGTGCAGTTCATATCTCCAATCCAACTCCTGCAACACCAGAGCAGCCACAAGGAACTCAACAAAGGGCTAGAAGGCCGTTCACTAAGATCAACATGTCAATGGCCCAAGCATTGCAACACTTGTTGAAGGCTGAACTTATCACTCTGAAAGATGCTCCTCAGAATCCTAATGTTACCTCTCCCAGGTACAATCCTAATGCACGATGTGCATATCATTCGAACTGTCAGGGACATGATACCAATAGTTGCTGGGTACTGAAGAACAAAATTCAAGATATGATTGAGGCTGGAGAGATTGAGTTTGACCCTCCGGGTACTCCAAATGTGATTACTGCTCCCATGCAAAATCATGAGAAGACTGTCAATGCCATTGATGAAGATTCACATATTTATTCAGTTGCAGAGTTGACCACACCATTGTCTGTTATCAAGAAGAAGTTAGTACAAGCTGGGTTCTTTCCGGGTTGTCGTGAAGATTGTTTGTATTGTACTTATAAGCCGGATAGTTGCTGGAGATTGAGAGATGGAATTCAACATCTCATGGATAAATATACCATAGTATTTGAGAGGACTCCATCTTCTGTAGAGAGTATGGTGGATCATATTACTAAAGGTAGGAAGACTGAAGAGGTTGATATGGTTGATAAAGTACCGGTAAGGATCACTTCCAAGGGACCTGTTAAAATCACTCATAAGGGTCCAATTAAGATTACTGCTGAAGGCCTTGTGAAGATCGTTGCTGAAGCTAGAGTAGCTCCTATGGTTATTACCACTCCTGGTCCTATTCCATATACTTCTGACAAAGCTGTGCCTTGGCATTATGGGTCTGATGTTTATATCCATGGTGTTAAGCAGGAACCCTTAGCTGATATGCCTGTTGATGTTGATAATATTGTTGGATCTAGTAAGATCACACGAAGCGGAAGAGTCTTCTCTCCTCCAGTTACTTCCAAGAATGCAGTTACTCCAGCTGCTACCTCCACCACTGATGCTCGGGGCAAAGGTCCTGTTATTGAACCTATACCAAATGATGTGCCAGCTGCTGATGATCTTGCTAAGCAGATGGAAGAAGTATTGAAGATCATTCGCAAGAGTGATTATGACATTGTTATTCAATTGGGGCATACTCCCTCCAAGATTTCTATGTTGTCTTTATTGTTATGTTCTGAGGCTCATGCCAAGGCCTTGATTAAGTTTCTGAAGACTGCTCATGTACCCAATGAAATTTTTGTTGACCAGTTTGAAAATTGTGTTGCCCACTTGACCTATGATAATGGGTTAGGTTTCTCTGATGCTGATTTGACTCCTGCCAAGAGGGATCATAACAGGGCTCTGCATATCTCAATTGAATGCAGAGGCACTACCCTGTCACATGTATTGATAGACAATGGTTCCTCTGTGAATGTGTTGCCCAAAGAAGTCCTGAATAAGCTTAGTCCAGAAGATGTTGTGTTGAAACCCAGTAACATAGTGGTGAAGGCTTTTGATGGTTCGAGAAGAGTGGTGCATGGAGAAATTGATCTCCCAATCAAAGTTGGTTCTCAGGTTTTCAATGCTACCTTTTATGTCATGGATATTCGTCTGTCATATTCTTGTTTGCTTGGGCGTCCCTGGATCCATGGGGCAGGTGCTGTAACCTCTACATTACATCAGAAGCTGAGATATCGGGTAGAAGGGAAAGTTGTCACTGTTTATGGAGAGGAAGGATATGTTGTTAGCCATGTAAACACTTTTAAATATTTGGAAGTGGAAGGTGAATATGTTGAAACTCCGTGTCAGACATTTGAAGTGGTTCCTTGGATTGTTAATGATTATGAAGCTCCTCCTGTTGTCAAGAAAGTTCCTGTGGTCACCAGAGTACCTCCAACAATGGCCTCCCTTAAAGATGCTAGAGTTGTGATGGACGAAGGTGGTTGTACTATTTGGGGTCAGCTTCCTGATATTCCATACAAATCTGACAAGTTTGGTTTGGGTTTCACTGCAGAGTCCCAGAAGGCTGTTCGTCGTGCTCGTGCTGTTCGTATCACCAATCAGGGGATTATGAAGAACCAGATCAATGTTGTGGGTGACTATGATGAAGACTACAACTTGGATGCTTGGATTTTTCCTACTGTGGGTGCTGGGCTCAATAACTGGAAGGCTGAAGATGTTATTCCTATCTCCTTTAGTTAGGAGTAAATACTATTACTGTGTTGTTGCTTTTTTTAAGTTTGTAATTTCTTGAACAATTGAACTCTTTAAGCCTTGTGCCTTACCCGGGGCACAATGGTGTGCTTGTTACGGGATGTCATTTCATTTGCATACTTCATTCAATAAAAATCAGTGGACGTTTCGTTTTCGTAAATATTGTGTTCCTTGTCTTTCTTTTCTTTTTGCTTTATCAGCTATGTGTTCTTACACACACCCACATCACTAAAATGCATATCCTCATCCACTCTGGATCCTGTTGATAACAATTCTACTATTGCCAATTATAATTTCGAGAATCCAATCTATCAAGCTGAAGACGGAAATGAGGACGATTGTGAAGTACCTGTAGAGCTTGCTAGGTTGTTACAACAAGAAGAGAAAGCTATACAACCACATGAAGAGCCAGTCGAAGTTGTGAATTTGGGAACTGAAGAAAATAGGAAAGAGGTCAAGATAGGGGCTGAATTGGAGGATAGTGTCAAGAGCAGACTGATTCGGATGTTACGTGATTATGTGGAGATCTTTGCTTGGTCTTATGAAGATATGCCAGGATTGGATACAGACATTGTGGTTCACCGTTTACCAGTAAAAGAAGATTGTCGTCCAAAGAAGCAGAAGGTTCGTCGCATGCGTCCTGAGATGTCAAAGAAGATTAAGGCAGAGGTAATGAAATAGTTCAATGCAGGGTTCTTAGCTGTGACTTCTTATCCTCAGTGGGTTGCAAATGTGGTGCCGGTACCTAAGAAAGATGGTAAGGTACGTATGTGTGTAGACTACAGAGATTTGAACAAGGCCAGCCCCAAAGATGACTTTCCACTTCCTCATATTGATGTTCTGGTAGACAACACTGCTCAGCATAAGGTATTCTCTTTTATGGATGGTTTCTCTGGTTACAATCAAATCAAGATGGCACCTGAAGATATGGAGAAGACAACATTTGTTACACAGTGGGGCACTTTTTGTTATAAAATGATGCCATTTGGTTTGAAGAATGCAGGGGCAACATATCAGCATGCTATGGTGGCTTTGTTTCATGATATGATTCATCATGAGATAGAGGTATATGTGGATGATATGATAGCCAGGTCCCAGAATGAAGAGCAACATCTTGATCATCTGCATAAGTTGTTTGAGAGATTGAAGAAGTATAAGTTGAGATTGAACCCAAACAAGTGTACTTTTGGAGTTAGATCTGGAAAGCTCCTGGGTTTCATTGTCATTGGAAAAGGTATTGAAGTGGATCCAGCAAAAGTGAAAGCTATACGAGAGATGCCAGCTCCCCGTACTGAGAAGGAAGTTAGAGGTTTCTTGGGACGACTGAATTACATTGCAAGATTTATTTCCCAATTGACTGCTACCTGTGAGCCAATCTTCAAGTTGTTGAAGAAAGATCAGGTGATGGAATGGAATGATGAGTTCCAGACTGCCTTTGATGAAATTAAGAAATATCTGCTAGAACCTCCAATTTTGATGCCACCAGTTGATGGAAGACCCTTGATTATGTACTTAACAGTATTAGACAACTCAATGGGGTGTGTCTTGGGGCAACATGACGAGTCTGGTCGAAAAGAGCAGGCAATATACTACCTTAGCAAAAAGTTTACCGACTGTGAAACAAGATAATCACTGCTCGAGAAAACTTGTTGCGCTTTGGCATGGGCTGCTCGCCGACTAAGACAGTATATATTGACTCATACTACCTTATTGATTTCGAAGATGGATCCAATCAAGTACATATTCGAGAAACCTGCTCTCTCCGGAAGAATTGCAAGATGGCAAATGATCCTGACAGTATATGACATACAGTATACTACTCAGAAGGCTATTAAAGGAAGTGTTGTGGCTGATCATTTGGCTCACCAAGCAGTAGATGATTATCAGTCAATGAGTTTTGAATTCCCTGATGAAGACATTATGATTATTACCAAAGAACCTGGACAATATGACGGACCTGAACAAGGATCCCGATGGACTATGGTTTTTGATGGTGCTTCTAATGCACTAGGTAATGGTGTTGGTGTTGTGATTAGTTCCCCTGAAGGTTGTCATACCCCGATTACTGCCAGACTTTGTTTCTATTGTACTAATAATATGGCTGAGTATGAGGCATGTATCCTGGGTATCAAAGCTGCCATTGATATGAAGATTCAGTTCCTAGACGTGTATGGAGATTCAGCCCTGGTAGTAAGTCAGATTAAAGGAGATTGGGATACCAAGCATGATAATCTCATTCCTTACAGAGAGCATGTGTTGTCTTTGATCCCACATTTCAAAGAGATTACCTTTGGACATATTCCACGAAGAGAGAATCAGTTGGCAGATGCATTAGCCACCATGGCATCCATGTTTGAGATCAGCTGGGATGATGAAGCTCCCAAGATTACTATTGACAGGTTTGAAAAACCTGCATACTGCAATGAGATTGGCACTGAAGAAGCAGAGGAAAAGCCTTGGTTCTATGAAGTAAAAAGATATCTTGAAGCTCAGGAGTTCCCTGAAGGGGCATCTGTCAAAGATAGGAAGTTTCTGAGGAGGTTTTCTGCTAAGTTCTTTTTGAGTAATGGGATTTTGTACAAGCGCAATCATGATTCAACTATGCTTCGTTGTGTGGATAAGAAGGAAGCAATAGAGATTATGGAAGATGTGCATGATGGGATCTTTGGCACTCATTCTAGTGGTCATGCTATGGCAAAGAAGATATTGAGAGCAGGTTACTATTGGTCTACCATGGAAGCTGATTGCTATCAACACTCCAGAACGTGTCACAAGTGTCAAATTTATGCTGATAAAGTACATGTACCTCCATCACCATTGAATGTGTTGACTACTCCTTGGCCTTTTGTCATGTGGGGCATTGATATGATTGGTGAGATCAAACCTACTGCTTCTAATGGGCATCGTTTCATCCTGGTTGCTATTGATTACTTCACAAAGTGGGTGGAGGCAGCTTCATTTGCATCTGTTACCAAGAATGTTGTGGCTCGATTCATTAAGAATAATATCATATGTAGGTATGGCATCCCTGAAAGGATTATTACTGACAATGACTCTAATCTGAACAACACCATGATTACTGATCTCTGCACGCAGTTCAAGATTAAGCATCACAACTCTTCTTCGTATCGTCCAAAGATGAATGGGGAAGTTGAAGCTGCTAATAAGAACATTACGAAGATTGTACAGAAGATGACTGTTACTTACAAGGATTGGCATGAGATGTTACCATTTGCTCTTCATGGTTATCATACTACAATACGTACTTCAACAGGGGCAACCCCATTCTCCTTAGTATACGGTATGGAAGCAGTTCTGCCCATTGAAGTTCAGATTCCCTCCTTAAGAATTATGAAGGATGCAGGCTTGGATGAAGATGAGTGGATTCAGACCCGACTTGACCAGATAAATTTGATTGATGAGAAGAGGTTAGCAGCAGTTTGTCATGGCCGGATGTACCAGAAACGAATGATCAAAGCTTTTAACAAGAAGGTTAAGCCAAAGGTATATCAGGTTGGTGACTTGGTAATCAAGCGTATCATATTACCACAGGGTGATCCTAGGGGCAAGTGGACTCCTACATATGAAGGACCATTTGTAGTCAAGACAGTATTCTCAGGAGGTGCCATGATACTTACTACTATGGATGGTGAGACTTCCCACAGCCTGTAAACGCAGACATAGTTAAAAAATACTACGCATAAAAAGAGACCCGCTAGGTTGACTGGCCTAGGCAAAAATAAGGGCATCCCGGCGAACCAAAAGGGTTCGGGCAAAAATTAGGGATATATATAAAAAAAAATGTACACCTGGCAAGTCGAAAACCTTGAAAGGCGGCTTGGGCAAAAAAGGGTATCCCGGTGGATTGAAAACCTGAAAGGGCAATCCAGGCAAAAGTTAGGGATTAAAGCGTATGACTATGTCTCGTTTGGATCACCCATGAAACCACCACCAGTTGTGCTACTTACTCAAGCTCGAACAAATAAAGCTCAATCCAATCGTTTCCGTCTCAACAGCAGAAGATGAGATACTTGAAGATAATGGCAATAGTAGAATTGAAACTCAATAGGATTATTTCCCACATAGCTGATTTTCTTTGTTTTGTAAAAATTTTTACGACGAATTCCTCTTACTAGGATTTCTGTCTCCTTGTACAAAATTACCTATGTATAGGTCACTTTATGATATAAATAAAATTCCATCTTTGAATCCAGATTTACTTTTACCCTATTTACATAAGCGAAACGTCCATTGGTTGTGTTTGAATGTATGTATGCTTTTGAATATGATTGATGTTTACCAGAAATGCATGTATGTTTAATATGATTGATGTTTACCAGAAATGCATGAAAATGCAGTAATAGTATTTACTAAGGACGAACGAGGGAAGGATTTCAACGAAGCTTCACCGGTTTATCCCTACAAGACAGCTACAAATCCCCAGTAGGGCAAATCCATCTTCATAAGTACTTCAAGTCACATCTCCCCTGGAATTTATATCCATCTCTTTTATCCTCATACGGATAGTCGGGAATTTATTTTTCCAATAGGAGTACGACGAACGGAGACAGGAGGTTATGTATACCCTACTATCGAACGAAGACGGGAGGTTATGTATACCCTACTATCGAACGAAGACGGGAGGTTATGTGTACCCTACTATCAAACGAAGACGGGAGGTTATGAATACTATATTATCAAACAAGACAGGAACGAGTTCCTCATATTCTTCAGCAACAAATCGGGATTTATTTTCCCTGGCCAGCAGTTGTTATACGAAGATATCCAGACGCTTCAAGCTGCATACATACATCATTTACATCATAACATACATATACATAAATACATAATACATTACTTAAGTGCATCATATCATACATGCATACATAGTGCATAAACTAATATTAACATACAAAATGTTATAATCTTGTTTTTCAGGTTAATTCTCCAGCAGAGAAATTTCATCAACAAATTGTGACCATTGGGCCGTTGTTTATCTTCCCAAAAATTATCATTTCCTCAGGACGTTGTTTATCTTCCTAAAAGCATATCATGACCTTGGGCCGTTGTTTATCTTCCCAAAGGTTACATCAGTATACCTCAGGACGTTGTTTATCCTCCTGAAAGCATATCATTTCCTCAGAACGTTGTTTATCTTTCTGAAAGCATATCATTTCCTCGGGATGTTGTTCATCTTCCTGAAAGCTATCACGACCTTGGGCCGTTGTTTATCTTCCCAAAGGTTATCTCCTTACCTCAGGATGTTGTTTATCTTCCTGAAAGCTATTATCATTACCTCAGGACGTTGTTTATCCTCCTGAAAGCATATTATTTCCTCGGGACGTTTTTTATCTTCCTGAAAGCATATTAAGACTTTGGGCCGTTGTTTATCTTCCCAAAGGTTACATCATTTCCTCAGGACGTTGTTTATCTTCCTGAAAGCTATTATCATTACCTCAGGACGTTGTTTATCCTCCTGAAAGCATATCATTACCTCAGGACGTTGTTTATCTTCCTGAAAGCTATCATTATATCTTCATATTTTGGACTGCTTTATCCTCCAAGAAATGTATCTGAAGAATTTTTCTCCAAGTGGCATCTTTAAGCCCACTCAAGCATATTCAACTAGTCATCAATATTACTCTACGCACCGGCGAGTGCAAATTTTTGGGCTTTTGTGTTCAATCCCCTTCAACCTTCCAAGTTACGACTGGCACATATACCAATCTAACCCCTCAAGTTTCAGAAAATTGAACAGGGGAAGCTGTTGCACCCCAAAATTTGCCCTCACAATACAAGACTTTGTGTGCTAAGAAGGTTCACAAGGCTCACAAGACCTTTCATGAGGTTCATGAAGTTTACAAGACACTTTATGAGGTTCACAAGGTTCACAAGACCTTTCATGAGGTTCATGAAGTTTACAAGACACTTTATGAGGTTCACAAGGTTCACAATACTTACAAGACCTTTCATGAGGTTCACAAGGTTCACAAGACATCTTATGAGGTTCACAAGGTTCACAAAGTTCACAAATAGTCAGAAGATTTGACAATTCCCTCAGACAATGCATCCTCCTAAGTAGTGCATCCAAAACTAGGGTTTTGACTTTAATCAGGCTAAATGGACTTCCAAGACTTCAAGTGAACTTAATAACATCTTATATGTGTCTAAGAATCCCCATGACAAGTTTCAAGACTTTTCTCAAAGGTTTGCTCAGTCAGATGATCAGATAAGTCAAAATCAGTCAAAGCAGTTAAAAAGTTAAACTGAGTTCAACTGGGGTCAAACCAAAGTCAAACCTCATGATTTTTTGTCAACATCAAGTATATGAAGTAAAATTCATCATTTGATCAAGGGTTGATCATGATTCATCAAGGATATTTCAGATCATCAAGAATCAAGGGTTTCTAAATTAGGGTTTCCTCAGGAAAAGTCAACTGAACTTTGACCAGCCATAACTTTCACATGCTTCATCACCAATTTTCCATCCAAAGCTCATTTTGAATGAAATTTAATTCTCTACAACTTTGTGTCTCACAAGACAAGCCCAAAAATGCTTCACTTGGAAGGTATGAGCAAAGACATTATAGGTCCTTTTGAAAGTCAACAAAAAGTCAAGAACTTCAAAAGGGCATAACTTGAGAATAGTAAATGATATGGACATGAAACTAGTGGGGTTGGTTAGAGGACTCTTCAAGCTTTCCAAAATGTCCAAGAACACCCTCATAGCATTAAAATTGAAGGATGTGTGCCCTTGCAAAGTTGGGAAATTTTTGGTTGGTTTATGAAGAAAATGGAGGTTTAAAAACAATTTTTTTCTAAATGGGCTTGCCATATGATGATCCAATCCATACAAATACTTCATGCACGACCCAATTCTCAAATATTCAGATTTTTTATCATTTTATTTTATTTATTTTGATTTTATTCATTTAAAATCATTTTAAATTAAAATCAAATAGAAAAATCAAATATTTAAATGAGATTGTGCTTCTAGAAAGTCATAAAGATTGCTTGGATCAAATTGATACGAAAATTATGGTGATTGGCTTAAAATAGAAAGGGTTTATTCAAGAATATTTGAAATTTAAGCTTGAATCTTTTTCAATCTCATTGATCCAAATCTTCCACACAACAATCAATTTTTTTGACCTAGTTCCATTGTACTATAAGTATACAACACAACCCTATGCATTGGACACGAAATTCTGGCCTCAAAGACAACTTTCAAACTTTCAAATTCATCAATTTTTTCAAATTCGGATTTTGATATTTTGTAACTTTTCAAGGTGAAATAAGAACTTCAATCGTTTCCTTGATCATCACTGAATGCATCCCAAACATTATCATCATCAGAAACAGGCCCATATGCATAAACCGAATCACATTTGTTGTGTGTTTTTGAATTTTTCGAACACATAGATTTATGACCTTTCACTGGATTTTGTTGATTGTATAATGTTTGTTGTGCTCTATACATTGTTTCTGGTTGGTTTGTTTGAAGCTTTTGTGCAGGTATCAAAGATCACCATTGTTAGGGTTTAAGCTCCCGATTTGGGGATTTATGATTAGAGTAATATAAATTAATTCTAACAACATGGTTGAGTCGTATATGATGTAAGGATCACAATGGTGTAATAAATTTGCTAAGATTTTACAGGTTTCATGGTGATTGAGAAACCTAGGTTCTGTTGCGAAAATAAATCCGTAGCAAAAATCCCAGCAAAATTCGTAGGAAATTTCGCATGTCTGAGGGAAGAAGAAGAAGTCATGCGCGCGAAATATAATTTCAAATTTCTATCTTTATATTTTATTCATTTGTTTTATATTATTATCACCAACGTGCAGGTGCTCTGGTGGTTTTGACTTATACGCAGCATGGTGTGAGACCTGAGTTCGAATCCTGGAGGCACCATCTTTTTATTGTTTTTTCATGATATTCATTAGTTTTATAATATAATTAATTATAATCATTATATTATCAGAAGCGCCCTCCCGGCTGGATGGAAAGAACGTTTGTGTGTAGTGTAAGGGACCTGGGTTCGAATCCCCCCAGGCCCTTTTATGTTGTTTTATTTTTGCTATGATTATTTACAGGATTAAGCAACAAAACAAAATGAAGTTCTTCCCTTATCACCAAGCGCACGCTGGCCCAGTGGTTGATCTTGTTGGCTGAAGTTTGTGAAAGCGAAGGGGCTGGGTTCAACTCCCAGCCCAGGTAAGTTTTTTTCCTTTTCTCCATTATTTGTTTTGTTTTGTTTATTATTATTATTTTATATTAAAATTAATGTTAAATTCAACTATAATCCTAATTTAATCCTAAAATATTTTCATAAACCAAGATTAACCCTAAAAATATTTTTTCTAAAACCCTAATTGTAAATATTATTTATTTGTTTATTTTAATTCTTGCTTATATTTTTAATTAATGAATAAATCTTAATGTTTTCTAATAAACCCTAATTTTCTTCTATTTAAAACTTAATCCTATTTTTATTTAATCATGTACATTTTTTTAATTTGTTTATAATTTAAATCTTGTATATAAATATGCTTCAAATTAAAATTCTTAATTTAATTTTGTTAATATGATAATATGACATAAATTGTTTATAATTTAATTTTTGTATATAAATAATTTTTAATATATGTTTAGAAATAGTTAAAAATTGTTAATTTGATTTTGTAATTATAATTTTATTTTCATAATATGTTTATAATTAACTTAATTTTTTAACTTAAAACTTTATGATAATTAGTATAATTGTTTATATTTTCTTATTAGTCTTAAATAATAATTGTTTATAAAAATTGATTTTTTAATTATTATGTTAATATTATTAATTATGTTTATATGATGTTTCTTTTTTTATTACTAACCCCATTTGTATATTATGATTTATCATTATTATTTTCTACTAACCCAATTATTATTATTATTTATTTTTGCTTATTATATTTAATTTGCTTTAATTATTATTATTATGTAATTGTTCCTTGGATGTAATATTTAGTAGTAATGTTTAAAAATTTATTTTATGCTATGGTTAGTAAAATAGGGAGTGAAACATGTTTGTATTTAAAAATTGAATTTAGATCATTAATTGAAAAGATAAATATTTGAAATTGTACACTCACACACGTAAGTCGATCTTTGATCGCCATCTCACTTCCTTAGGGATGCCTCTCATGTTGCCAAAAACAAAAAGGTCAAGTAGGGTGTATAAAGCAAAAGTCCCTCATCTCACATCATCTAGTCCCTAAACAGATAAAAGATCAAGTCCCTTTCAAATGTTGCCTTCGTAATGATCTTGTCCCTTTCGAATAAAGATGATAAGTCCCTTCGAATTGCTTATACACCCCACAGTTGCCTAAATAACAGATGACCCTTCACTTGTCCCTTACATCCAAGGTAATGACTACCTATTCCTTAATAATAGGGATAGTCTTACCACTTAAAGGATTCAAGAACAGAAAAGACTTAAACTTAGGGTAGGTTCCTCTTAGATACTTGCTCACTTTTCAAAAATATTTCAAACACTTTACACATTTTAAACAATTTTCAAAACAAAGGTTTTTTACGCATCCGTACATGGATCATTATAAAACTCTTAAGAAAATTTCTATTCACACACTTCACATTTCAAAAACATTTTAAAGTGAGCTAAGTAACTAAGAGCCCATGGATAACCATGGATGTAAAGGGTGCTAACACCTTCCCTTTACATAACCTACCCCCCGGACCCAAAAATCTTTTAAAAGGTCTTTCCTGTTCTTTTGTGCCTTTCCTTTGGATAAAATAAAAGTCGGTGGCGACTCTTGCTATCCGCAACATAACTAAAGTCAGTTCTCCCACCGTGTTACACATACGAGGATCATTACAAAGTACTTAGAAAATTTCTAATCACACACTACACTCTTCAAAAACAATTTAAGTGAGCTAAGTAACTAAGAGCCCATGGATAACCATGGATATAAAGGGTGCTAACACCTTCCCTTTATATAACCTACCCCCGAACCCGAGTCTTTTAAAATAGGTATTTCCTGTTCTTTTATGTCCTTTCCATTTGGATAAAATAAAAGTCGGTGGCGACTCTTGCTATCCGCAACATGACTAAAAGTCAGTTCTCCCACTGTGTTACAGTTTTGCCTGGAGAAAATTCTAATGGAGGTTGGTTTTCCTAACAAGTTCACTAGCTGGATTATGTTTGTTATTAAGAACGTGTCTTATAGATTTAATATTGGAAGAGATGAGACAAGGATAATGAAAGATAAGAGGGGCCTTAGACAAGGGGACCTTATATCCCATTTAATCTTTGTGGTTATGATTGTGTACTTGGATAGAAGCATGCAAAAGCTGAGCAAAGTTATTGAGATTAACTTTCATGAAAATTGGGAGAAGCTCAAGATCATTAATATTAGTTTCATAGATGATCTGATGTTGTTTGCAATATGGGATAGAAGGTATTGAAGGCTCCTGTGAGTTGGCATTGATTTTGGTAAAAACAAATTGTTTGAAGATGTTGGATAAGATGTCCTATGGTGGTTATTATGGAGATGTCAGACAAGATGTCCTAACTTTGTTATTCGACATCTTGGTCTACAAACTGATATATGTGTGTATTTTATGTTATGAGTATTTTAATATTTCAGGTAATTGGATGATTGGGGAGCTTAATTTCTTCCTCGGATTTCAAATTAGACAACTTGAAGATGGAACCTTCATAAGTCAATCTAAATATTGCAATGAGTTTCTCAAAAGGTTTGATATGACAAACTCCAAGCCTATTGATACACCAATGCCTACTGTGGCAAGTCTTGATCGTGATGAAAAGGGTAATGATATGGATATAAAAAGGTATCGAGGTATGATCGGATCCCTTCTTTATCTTACCGCATCGCGTCCAGATATTATGTTTAGTGTATGTATGTGTGCTAGGTTTCAATCTTGCCCTAAGGAATCACATTTAAAATCAGTTAAACGCATACTTAGGTATCTTTGTGGTACGTCTAAGTTTGGCTTATGGTATCCTAAGGGTAGTGATTGCTCTTTGGTAGGTTTTTCTGACTCCGACTTTGCCGGTTGCAAAGTGGATAGGAAAAGCACAAGTGGAACTAGTCATTTATTTTCAAACTCTCTTGTTAGTTGGCATAGAAAAAAGCAAGTTTCAGTTGCTTTATCAACTGCGGAGGCGGAGTATATTGCAGCCGGAAATTGTTGTGCCCAAATCTTATGGCTAAAACAACAATTGCTTGACTTCAATATCTCTCTTAAACAAATTCCAATTTTGTATGACAACACTAGTGCAATTAATCTTACCAAATATCATATTCTTCATTCACGCACTAAGCATATTGAAATAAGGCGTCATTTCCTTAGGGATCATGTAGAGAAAGGTGATGTTGTGTTTCAGCACGTTGATAGTTAAAATCAAATAGCCGACATTTTTACAAAACCACTTGCTACCGATCCTTTCTTATATATCCGTAGGGAACTTGTTGTTCTTGACATCTCGGATAGATCTTGATAATCATTGCTTTGTTTATATATTATTCTTTGGTTCAACTCCTCTTGTCTCTAACTTCTTGTTGTATAGTGTTATCGTACATCTATTTCACATATACTCGAGGTAATATCCTTCTAAACTTAGTTATATCTTTTCATTCATGATATGTATAGTAAAATTGTGTTGCATTGCTTATGTTCATATATTTATCTATTTCTTCTCTTATTTTGGATTATGATATGTAGTTTATGGTTTGCTTTTGTATGAATTCATATTTCCTTTGGTTGAATTTGTTTTGTTTATTGTCATATTTTTTACTCGCTTCTCCAAATTGTGTGTTTGTGAATGCGTGTTCCTATTGCAATTGGTTTCTCATTTGAAATTATGTTTAGCATGCTATTTCCATTGGTGGTTAACTCATATGTATCATCTTCTTTTTGATGTTGTCAAAGGGGGAGATGATATTGATAGCATATAAGATTGGGTCATATAGTCAGGGGGAGCTTAACAACAACATATGGCGATTGATTCATCAAGTTTTTGCCATCATCAAAAAGGGGGAGTTTGTGAGACATAGCATGAATTTTAATGTGTCAAAAACTTGGCATGTTTGAAAGCATAAGTGTTTCTCTAAGAAAAAGCAAGAAATGGCATTTTTGGAAAAATGAACTGGATGAGCCGACTCAAATTCCACAATGAGCCGACTCATTCAGTGTGTTTTGGTGCCCAAACACACGGGTCCCAACAGGCTGCCTGAAGCATCATTTTGGTCGACTCATGAGTATGGATGAGCCGACTCAAAATCCTTCATGAGTCGACTCATCAAAAATATTTTCCTTCTCATTTCCTACGAGTCTCAACAGGCTGCCTCTTTGTTATTTTTGGCCAGCTCACCTGGCAATTTGAGCCGGCTCATTTAATGATTTGAGTCGGCTCATTACTGTGCTGACTCAATTTTTCATTTAATTTTTCTTTCTTTTATGTTACAATCACTAACCAATATAAATAGCAGGTTTCATTTCTTTTGAGAGTGAACAAGGAAAGTGAAAGATATACACACATCTCTCTTCATCTTATTCTTTCTTGCATCATCAACAATCACATACAACAATCTTTGTTTGATTACGGTGCTTGTTTCGAAGATAACGTTCAATCGTGAATTAAAGTTTCAGATTGGGTCTAGAGTGTGTGGGTTTTCCTTGGAAAAATCTGAAGGGTTTTCTCCTCCAAGATCGTTGAAGGTTTGGGGGTTTTACACACAACGATCATTTGTAGATTCAGCCGAGTGAGGTAGATTGAAGATCAAGTGGATCGTTCTTTCATATCACGGTAGACGGAGGATTGAGAAGGTCTTTGTGGGTTCACAAGTGTTGGAGAAACTCAATCGTGCTCAAAGTTTGGAGGATCGTGAATCCTTACAATAAGGGAGCAATTAATCGGAGGCTTTCTCGACACGTGTGGAAGACTTGATTCTACATTGGATCAAGGGACAAGAAGAAGATTTGACAGCATATTCAACGCGGTTTGGTTTGTTGGTTCATTTATCTCTCTTCTTGTAAAACAATTGCGATTTAATGAAATTGCCCAATTCGATTGTGAATTGGGGGCAGAGTACTTCGAGCGAGGACGACGAAGGAACTGCCTCAACAAATTACTTGTGTTCTTTACGTTTCTCGCATTTTACTTTTGTTTATCTTGATCTTGTGTGCTTTAAAATTCTGGTGTATCAAATTAGTGCACTCAAAGTGTTTGATAAATTGTTACACTCAAAAGTGATAACTAGAGTGGGTAAAATTCTGCACTATTTGATACAACAAAATTATCCTTGGTGTGTGCACTTCAAGTGTTTGGTAAAATGCCTAACCAGACAAAATCAATTTGATTGAGCCTAATTTCTTATCTATATCATTGTTAAGAATTGTTTTATCAAGAGGTGAATTATCAAGTGAATCATTTGTGAATTATTAATTCTTCTAGTCATCATTTCATTCCAATTGGGTTTTGCGTATATCCGATCTCCAGTGACTTCAAATTTAAACTAGACGATTTTCCGGGAAAATTCCGCAATACATTTTCAATTAAATTTTGAAAAGTAATATTTTAAAGAGGGATCTATTCAACCCCCCTTCTAGATCCGCGCTATCATCTAACAAATCTCTACCTCTTTCTGTTCTTTCAGATGGTTTTCCCACTTCTCTTGCCAAAGGGTCACTGCTTCGTTAGCTTCATCCAAGGCTTTCTTATCCTTTTGGCACTGACTTTCCCTGTGGATCCCAGTCAAACCTCTCTTCCTTAAGTAGAGCTCTCGTTCTTCGAAATCTTTCTGCTTGAGCCTGACCAACTCCTCAGCTTGATGAGCTCTCTCTTCTACCTTCTGGTTCTGAATCTTCAGCTTTTGACATGAATCATCAGCCTCCTGGTTTTCAGCTCTGAGTTGTTTGACCAAAGCTTCTAACTTCTATTAGTCTTCCAAAGGTACAATTTCAGGAGGTGGAGTTGGTGCAGAGAAAGGGATTAGAGATATTTGGGCTTTCTCCCTTATCCAAGCTTCGAATTCAGGGAATATCTGGTTGTTGCTCCTACCCAGGCATGTTATTCCTTTCCTTCTGATAAATTTCCAGGAGCCTGCGACTTTCCTAACCAGCAAGAGATTATCTTTTGCCGAGAAATAGAAAGTCTGGTGTAACTCTGATTCATCGGGGACCTCTTTGAGAGCGTACCCCAACTGTCTTCTTAAGAGAATGGGGTTGCAGTTGATACCCCCTGATACTCCTAATAAAGGCACATTGAGATAGTTTCCACAGCTAGTGATGAAGTTGTTCCCTTTTAGCCTCAAGGTAAACCATTTGATATCTCTGGAAGATAACCTACACAGTTTCTGGGCCCAAACAGCATTGGGATCAATGAATACCTCGGTGGTAGGTAGGTGCCTCATTAACCACCTATAAAAGAGAGGGGCACAACACTTAACCAAGCCACCCCGTATTTTCTCATTCTTGTAATACACCTAATAATAGAGGTCACCCAAGAGAGTGGGTACCATATTTTTCAGCATAAATGGATGAATGGCGTTGATATCCACGAACTTGTCCATATCAGCAAACAGGATGATCCCGTATATGGACAATGCTAGGATGGCGCAAACTGAATCCCACTGATTTGTCACAGCAAGCTCTATAGCCCTTCTAACCAAGAACTCTAGAGAGAAACCAAGCACTCCAGATTTGGTAGCAATCAAATTGTCAGACACTTCATATGAGCTCAAATGAAGAGCTTTGGCGATGTCAGAATGAGTTGGTCTGGTCATTTCTGAGTTGAAAGGAATCTGATCTTGCATTGGCACTCCTAAAATCTCAGCATACTCTTCCAATAGAGGGCCAAACTGGAAGTCGTGAAAGGTGAAGCACCTGAGCTGTGGGTCGTAGTACTGCAATAGAGTATGAATGAGACTTCTTTAAGAACTGTCCAGATTGAACACCAAATCCAGAATATCACCATATTTCTCCTTGAGTATCCCAGCTGACCCGGGGTAAGAAGAGACACCATCTGGTTGATCATATCTACTTTGGTGTCGAAGAATTTGTAGTGCACAATCCTTTTTCTGACGTCTTCCATTCTGAAGTAGTAATGACCGGGAATTGGGAGTAATATGAACCCTGAGAACGAAAAAGAACACAATGATTAATGATGTCATGATGCTTATGCAATGCAAGGCATGTGACTGGTGACGTGTTTATGATGTGTCAAGCATATAATCATGTGTCTGTGTAAGGTCACAATCATAGTAACAGCTCTTCTGAATAAGAATCCCAGATCTCGGAACCACGGAACCAAATAACCAAATCACAATACTGAACAATACTGGAAAATGGGTATGTTGGAAGTTTCAGGGTTCCTGCAAACTAGTAAACCCCTCCCATCTCACGGGTGTGCTACTCGGGTTAACATCACGGACTCTCAAAGCCGAGCAACCATAATACGTTCACCATCTCCGAGAAATGGCTCATAACCAAATCAGGGAATTGGTTTGGCATTATGTACTACTCAGGGAGGTCTCAGCTGAGTCCGAGGAAAGAATCATCCCTCATAAGTCCCCAACTTCAAGCACTGAATCGAGAAACAATAGTACATTCAGCCCTTGGGATACATTACTATCATCATACGAACAATTTTGCTTTAACTGGATTCCTATGAGAGAACCAGGCCATCCTATGCGAGTTCATAGTGGACCCTCAGATGCTGGTGGGTTTGCCAACAAATGTGGTATGCTACTGTCATCACTAGAGAGGGGTGTTTCCACTAAGGTCCTCAATGATCGGTCCCCAGATGCACATAACTATCGAGTTCGTACCCTGAAGTGAGGCAAAACCCTCATACAAAATAGTTCCAAGATGGTCGCAATCTGTGTGTGGAACACATTGCCACTCATCATGTAACCATGCGAGTACAACATGTCCACGTTAATCCTATGGTGCACTCAAGTCGGGTGTTTAGCTTATCTCACAGTAACTCCCATCCCAAAGAAAAAATGAAAACCAACACACTCCAGACAGTCCAGTATATATGATGCATGTGAAAATAAATACTAAAAGCAATAAATAAATGTTGTAAAGTAAAAAACTGTAAATGGAAAACAGTAAATAAACACACAGTAGCACACACATAAACACCCAAAGAAACAAAAACAAATAGGCGCTAGGATTGACTCTCAAATGGGAAACCAAATATTTTGGGTTCGATCCCCAGCAAAGTGGCCAGCTGTCGCTCCCGGGATTTTCATCCTAGTACAAACGTGAAAGTGGTGCGGAAAAGGTAGAGTCGCCAGCCAGGCATTTTTTATCCTGAATGAATGGGAAAGGTAACGTTGCACAAACCGGAGAGAAAAGGAAAGGAAAGGGTCCTGCAAACCAAATATTTGGGTCCGGAGTCTGTTACGAAATGGGAAGGTATTAGCACCCCAGATCATTCGCCGTACCCGACGGGATCCATGCTTGTTTGTCTGTTTTAAAGGGTGAGAAATAATATGCTGCTGAACAAAATAACTGCTAACTGGAATGGATTGAGAAAGAGGAAATGTACAAGAGAACAAAAAGAAAATTGGAAAATGTAGAGAAAATAAAGAGTGTGCTCGAACGGACTCTACCCCGCTTCCTACGTACCTCATCGGGAAAATGAGGATCAGAGTCGACATAGTTCGTCTAACTAAAGGAGAAAACTTTGTTTGTATATTTTTTATGCGTTGGAACTGCGTATGTCTATGCTCAGGTGTTGCAGGCTCGCCTTGAACGAGTGCATTTACCGTCTTGCATGCGAGACAAGTCCTCGCAAGTTCGCGTTGAGAGTGAGTGAGATGAGAAAAGAATTCCCGAAGGAAAAGACAATTCTTCTTTGTTGTTTTGTCTTTTAAGAGAAGTGTTTTCTATCTATTATTTGTGAACCTTCTCTTACTAAGACTTGTTCATCATGGTAGATGACTTACACCTCGCCCCGAAACAGGACACGCATAAGTAACCCACAGAAAAGTCTCGTGTCGTACGAGAAGACCAACCTTTATTAGGTGCTTTTTATTATTTTCTTCGAGATGAGAAAGAAAGCAAAGTGAAACAAAGGTAAAAATTCTAAGGGGGAGACTAAGATCCTAGTGTTATAATGCATGGATGAACCTAGGTTGGTGTGGTTTCTAATCCTATTGAAAAGGAAAGGAGAAACAAAGGGAAAATAGAATACAACTTACTTCTTAATGAAGTTAAGTTGATTCTAAAGGGGAAATTAGCATGAAGTTGTGAGAAAACCTAACAAACACAAGTATGAAAGGTAAGGCAAAATTCATTAAATGCATAAAGAAGTAAAAAGAATAAGTTGTGAGGAACTTACCTTAACCTCCCTATAAAACAAAGGTTAGTGTTTCATATTATCTAAAATAATAAGACAAACAAAGTACCAATTAAATCCTAATGCGCCTAGGACCTAAACTAGACTCAATCCTAAGCCTAAAGGGTACTAAAAATGATGCAAAGAAAAATCCAATAGCCTATTACAGCTCTTAAATACACAAATAGCAATGACATGCAATGCACAATGCACAAAACTTTTTACAACTCACAATCAGCATGCAAAACAGGTGTAAAAAGTGTGGAAAGGCAATAATCAGCATACATTTTGCAGCTACTGCACCAAAAAACAGTTATGGAAAACATGGCAGATTTGATTATTTTCATCTTTTATGCATAAATGAATGGAAAATGATGCACAAACATCACTTAACATGATCAACAAGAATCAAAATGCATGGTTAAATGAACATGATTAATTTTAATGGATGTTCATGAAATAATGCACATAAAAGCAATAAAATAACACTTATTCATTTTCAAGAATTTAGGCAAGTAAGCATATAAACATGGATAAGGGACATGTACCAACAAGGATTAGCAAAATGAACATGTAGATTGATATAACACAGAATTAACATCAACTTGAAAATGTAATCAGGGATGCAAACAAAATACATGAATGTGCATGCTTGTGTTTATGTATTTTCAAATATTCATGGCATGACATGGCATTAAAACAATCAACAATGCATGTATCACAAATATGATGCAAAACAGAATATGGATCATTTATTTTAATTCTAAACAATGCATTAAAACATGGCATAACAATGTACATAGCACTTTATGCATCAATGATCAATTAAGCACAAAAATATGTAAAAAGTAACGAAACGCATGTCGAAACGACTCGGAATGATGGAATCAAACACTGAAAACAATCCTAAAAATTCCCTAGAATCAATACCTAAACATGCATGAACATCGAAGGCACAAGGAAGCAAGATCAAGTAATCAAATAAGCTGAATTTCGAAATTCAAATAGTGTTAACCGGTTAACGCTATAGGTTAACCGGTTAACGGACCTAAAACATGAGCAATTTGTGGCATAACACACGTGTTAACAGGTTAACCAAACGCGTTAACCGGTTAACTGAACAGAATGTGAAAAATTGTTTAGAAATAAGTGCTTTTGGCACCAAACTCCACTTCTAATAATCCCTAACACATACATGAACATGTTAACGCGGTTTTTCTTCTCAAATATGGTTTTCTAACACATATTAACACCTAGCACAAGCTACAATTCTAGCTTCTAACAATTGAAATGCACAAATTGCAATCAAAACGCAACGAAACGCAATTAATACGATAAGCAATGAGATAAAGAATTAAAGAATGTCGTATGGCGAGATGAAGAGAATAAATTAAGTGTGAAGCGGTTTCGAATCACCAACCTACAAAGCAGAGGATTGCTTTGGTGAGTGTTGCAACGAATCAGAGCTCAAACGAAGAGAAAATCGGAGGATCCGCGAATGCGCAAAATAAAAGCGATTTGATGCTGATCTTGGTGAACTCTTCCAAAATCACTTTCGATAAGCCGAAATCAAACTGACACCAGTAGCTACTTCTTCCACAATCCACAGATCAATGGAGGATGAAGGTTAAGCTTCAAGATCTTCAAGTTTCAATGTGAAACTTGAAGAGCTTTTCTTTGAAGAAGCTTTGGTGAATTTGGAAATGGAGGAAAATTGAGAGAATTGTGAAAATTTGGGAGTGAAAATTGTGAAAATTGATTGGGGACCCTTGCTTTGGAGTGATTTTGGCTTATATAGAGCATAGGCATGGAGCTAGGTTTGGGAATGGAATTAGGCGTTGGTTTGGATTTTGGGTTGGAATTAGTTAGAGTTAGGGTTGGAGTTCTATAATATTCCTTGGAATAGTCTAGAAGGTGGTAGAATATGGTAGAACAATCCAAGGTGAATGAGGTAAAAATGAAATGGAAAACCAAAGTGGAAAAAAAGGGAAGGAAAATGTGGAGGGAAGTGAAGAAATCCAACTAGTTTTCAAATATTTTCCAAAATCCGCACCCGTTAACCGGTTAACCAAATGCGTTACCCGGTTAACGACCTTAAAATTCCAATTTTCTCTTCTTTTGGTTGTTTCTCATGAAGTTGATTTTGAATTATCTTTTTATGATATTTTCCCTTCTATTGAGCTTCAAATATTGACAAACCTTGTCCAATCACATGCCTCATGGACATGCAAATGCTCATGATTTATTCATTATTTTTATTATTTTTGGATGCGATGCAATGCTCGGATGATCATGCAAAAATGACGAAGCACAAACCACTTGAGGTTGGCAATAAATTAAGAGGGAAAATTTTAGGATATTACACATTTGGGTTTTTTAAGTCGGATTAATTAAGTCGAATAAATAAAACAAGTATTAATAGTATAAAATTAAGTTGGGCTTGGCTTTGTGGTTTAAGAGTAGTAAGTTGGGGGTACTAAGTTGGACCCATTAGTAATTAGGTTAATTAGTAGGATTAGACAAAAGAAACCTAATTAGAGAGAAATAATCAGAATTTGTAAGAGAAGGAAGAACACGTCTTAGAGGAAGATCAAGAAGAGGCTATGTTGAAGATTTTTGTGGGAATTTTTGTGGTGAATTCAAGCTTCCTTCATTCCAAGGTAAGGGTGGGGTTCGAATTCCATAACCGGGACTATATGGTCGTATATAGGTTGGGATTTTCGTGTAATTCCATTGTTGTGTTTTATGATATGATTTTTGTTGTCGATTTCGTGTTGATATCTGATGAAGAAACATGTTGTTCTTGTTGTATTGTTGATATAATCGTTGTTGTATCTGTTGTATGTGCTGTTGTTGGACTATTGTTGCAAAATTTGTGTAGAAGAATTTAGGTTCATAAAATCGATCATAGGATTTTATAGATGAATAGATACTTGAGTTTTTGAGAGTAAAATCAATGTAGAAACCCAATTAAGATTGAACAAAATGATGAAAGTGTGAGAAATCGTAGCAGAGTTGGAATTAGAAGCATTCTGGTCATTTGCATAACAGATTTGGTATTACGCGTATCAGGCAAGGCCATATGCGTAACAAGACCTTTATACGTCGGTCATACACGTAACACTCAAGGTCCATACGCGTATCAAGGTGGCTATACGTGTACGAACAGGGCATGTGCAGAAAAATGCGGTTTTTGGCGATTCAACCTGTTTTCGCATCCGTTCCAAGTTGGATTGATATTAGACTTAAAGTAGGCCTGAAATAAGTTAATTATAGTAGATTGAAAGATTTAAAAATGATAATTTAGTATTCTAATCGATTAATCCATAATTTTGTCGTTTTCGCGTTGAAGTGGTTATAAGTTGTGTTGTCCCGATTTTGGGAGAGTTTAATATGTTATAGGTCCTATGACCAATGTTGGTTCATGTTATTGAGTTGTTCAAGTTGTTATGTTGATAAGTTTTTGATTATGTTGTTGTTGATGTATGCCATCCATAGTTGCATACATGTGCATATTTCAAGTTGGAGCGTATGCTCGATTCAAGTTGGCCTGGATTGGCAAATAAGTTGATGATGCCTTGATAACTTAGCAATGTTTTAAGTTGGGAGTTTACTCCAAATGGTACCACATGCATATAAGTTGAGTCGCATCAAGTTGCATAATAATTATGTTGTTTGTTGGTTGTAAGTTGCAATGTTGATGTTGTTATTGTGTGAAGTGGTGTGATTATATGATTATCTTGTTTACATATTGATTATCATATCCTGTTTATGTTATTCGATATCTCACCCTTTGTGTTTGAATGTTTCCCTCTGTTGGTAACATGCAGGTAATAAAGAGTCAAGTACTTAGTAGCTTCGGATTGGTGTTTGTCGCTCTGATACGTAGCACTTCAGGGGGATGAACGTGTGTTTTACCTTTGTGATTTCATTTAAGTTTATGAACTAGTTTCAAGTTGTTTTATGTTGAAGAATCAAGTTGAAGTATTTTTATGTTGATTTATTTGGAGTTGAATTAAATTTGAAACTTGTTGATCCACTGCGTTGTTTTTCAAAGTTATTATATTAATAAAGTTGTTATTTGGTTTTCAAGTTGGAAAAATGTGATATCCCATGTTTGTTGGTGAAATTTTATAAATCTGATTTAATTTATAAAGTCGGGTAGAAATGAGGTGTTACATAACCGGTTAGGTATTTGGTGTTGTCACTCGGTGTGTTATATGAAAACGAACTTACAAACTCCAGTGTCAATGCTTCGTAAGTCGTACAGTTGTTGATGCAGAGATTCGTTAGGCCTGAGTTGTGAAGCAGCCACTGAACACCCTCTAGCAAGCCTAACTCTAACAGACATGCTTCGTCGACATATCTTGTTGGTTGAATGGAACGTTAATAAAACTTGAGATATTTATCTCTTTGTAGTTTGTTGGCCTCTACATCATGGGGTGTGATCATGGATAGGTCTGGTGCTTGCCTTTGGTTAGCCATGGTGTACGAAGAATTGAAGGGGTGGTTGGTGTTTTTTTGGAATTGATAATGAAAGGAGTTTTGTGGTGTGGAACGAATACTATGAGTAGTTTTAATAAGGGTGGAGAAGAAGAATAGGAATGGGGGAAGTAAATGGCGGTTAATATAATGAATAAAATATGGAGAAGTTGGATAGTTAAGAAAGAATGGTGAGTGGGACGGTGAAGATGAAGAGGAATGAGGAAAACGGTTTTGTTTTATAGAAGACGTAGGGTGTCTAAATTATATGTGTGACGATCATCACACATCAGTTACGGTCGTCCCAGACCTGTAACGATCGTCTCATAAATCCAACGGTCGTCACACCACTAAATGGTTGTGACGAGTGTCACGCATGCAGAGAGGTTGCAACAATCATAATTTGAATTGGTTTTTGACACATAAATTTGTATTATGACATAAATATTTGCAACAGTATCAGTGGCATAATTATGAGCAATTTGATCATTGTATTACTTTTATTTGTAACAGAAGGTAAAATAACAAACAAAATAAAGCATAACATAATATTGATGACATAAGCAAAATTAAGAAAAATAAAAACAGAATAAATTAAACATAGACATAGTTGATTAACAGAAGTAAATACTTGGAATTTTATTCAAAATAAAGGAAACTAGAGCAGTACTTTAAATTGGCTAAATAATGAAAACTAGAAGAAACAAGTGCAAATGCACAAAATAAGTTCAAATAGAATTCAAAAGTAACAATGAAAACTAAATAAAATAAAATGCAAATAAATGCGATAAAAGTCGGAATTAGTCGAATTAGCCACGATTTTGTCAAATGGACTCCAATGCTTAGTTCAGGTGATCAAATTGCTCGACGGCAATGTCCCTTAGACTTATGATGTCAAGGCAGATGTTACGGAGTTCGTCTCGCATTCCATTCAGTTCGGAATGGAAATCTTATATATTAGCATTAGTGTTAGTGGTAGGATTGGTATCGACATTAGTGTCAGGAGTAGGATCAATATTATCTTCATTGATTGGGGATTCTGTATAATCATTGTCATAGTAGTGAGGAGGTGTTTCAGGGTCTATTTCAGGTTTGAGAAATGTGTCTTCAGGCTCATTCACATCATGTGGTCCATCCAAATTATATAGCCAGTTATGGAGGTTGTGCACACATGTGCGTTCATGGCCAGGTAAAGTAAAGTGTGGCACAACTTCATTGTTAATCAGGAGTTGGAAATGATTCGGTCCAAGGTTTCTGATCATTCCCTTATTAAAGCAAAACGTGATGTTCATAGGCCTAAAGTATCCTAAAGGGTTTATCTGAGAGAGGCACGTCTTAAATCCCATTGCGTCAGCAATTTTGGTCACTAGGCCACCTATTAGAATGGGACCATTTTCAGCTCAAATAATATGGCAAAAGTTGTTAAACATAAATGTAGCCCCATTAACAAGTCGAGATTGAAACACATAAAACATGATAAAGAGTTCATCTCTAGAAATAGTGTAATCACTTTCATCTTTTCCAAAAAGGGTATTGGCCAAAATCAAATAGAAATATCGTATGGTTGGGTTATGAATATAATTGGACAACATAGGGTGCATATCATGGTCAGGTCATCCTGAGATCTTACTCCAGAAGAAGTCAAGTTCACCTCTCATAGCACGTCATATTTTGCCATAGAGAAAACGGTAGGACCATCGGGAAAACCCAATAGCTCTTTCATTTCATGGATATTAAATTGCCAAGGGTATCCAAATAATCTGAAGGTTATCCTACCTCTAGTGAATCCTTTTCAGCGGGTGGCATTATAACTCAATGAGCTCAGAAATTCTAGAGTTAGTATGTGATATGTCTTATGTTTCTTATTAGAAAAACCTTCCCAACCTATTTGGTAAAACATGTAGTCGATGCTAGCGCCTATGCCTAAAGCAGTTATGATAGGTGCATGGGCAAATTTTGTTAAAGCGATAGGTCTAAGGGATAAAGCCTCGTAACGGTGCCACTGGGAAGCGTTTCTGAAAATCACATCCATATTATCCTCATTATTCATCTCTAATGTTATTAGGAAGAATGAAATCAGAGGAGAAGGAGGAAGGTAGAAAAAATTTAAAATCCTGGAAACATATAATAGGACAATTAGCACAAAAACACAATGAAATTACCGCATTTAAAGATAAAAGTCGAAAAATATAAAAATTGAAAAGATGAAAAAACAAAAGTAAAATAAAATGATTAAAATAAGGAAAAAGAAACGAAAATAATTTTGTGAGTTGCCTCCCACGCAGTGCTTTAGTTTATGTCGGGGCTCGACAAAGTTTGTTAGAAATATCATGTTAAGGTCTTTGTAGGCATTTCTCCCAGTCATAGGCCTGTCGAAAAATATTTATTTTCTACTCAGTGGTAGTGCTTTAGAGAAAACTTCGTAGAGATGAATCCTTTTATTAATGAAGTTTTGTGAAAACTTGGATTAATAAATGTCAAGTTTAAATCTTATGCCCATAAGAAGGTTAATGGGAGTATTTGCATTAATCTAGTATAGTATGTAGGCGACATACTGATCCTCAAAACAAATTCCCTACAACACCAATGTAGGACATGGTTAAGGAAATGGTTTTGATTAAATGTTTAGGTAAGGTTTCCTAAAAGGTTAGGAATCAAAATATATAGAGATAGATAATTGATGAATCTCAATCCTAGCACAAGTACATATTCTGACGAAGTGTTGAGATACCTAATATGCATAAATCTCACATTAAGATTATTGCATGTGTGGCATGATGTTTTATCTAATGGATAATGTCTTACCTCGTTGGATGAGAAAAATGAAACCATAATATGTATTGCACTAGATGCACCATATGCTATAAGCATAAACAATAAATACCAAATTGATTGAAGTGTTCATCATTGTATCACTATCAAGAAGGTATGTGGATATCTTAAAAGGATATGGTGTTCCTTTTATTGAGAGTAGATGGGAATAATAACTGTAAAGGAGTTATAATGATGTTATTTCAAAATTTATGAAATATATATTCGTATCATAGTATAAATTATATGTTATGCTTGGATGACAATTGTATAAGTTAAAAGGAAAGGCTTAAGACAGTTGTCGTTTCTAGTACAAAGGTCAAATATATTATTTGGATCGCTTTGCTAATTCTTGGGGAGAAAGTAGTGTTTCTTGTATTACACATCCTATTAATCTCATTCACGATGACAATGAGTTAATCTTGCAAGTTCGGAAAAACTATATCTCACTAGCGATCCATGTATGTATTTTTTGACACTTCTTTTTCTATTCGATAGAAGATTGAAAGTTGAAATTGGAAGAGGTGTATATTACCAACATAGTAAAGAGTTCCTTATACCATAATATAGCATCATATTTAGATGAGGTTTGACACACACGTTGAGCAGATAGATGTTAAATTAATATCTGATTGGCTTTAGTGCTGGTGGGAGATAGTTGGAGTAAGCCCTAATAGCCAATCAATATTGGATTAATATGCAATTGTATCATGAACGGATATATATTATTTGTTAATATATACTTATTAGGCATTGTATTTATTATGTTATATGTATATGACATAATAAAGTCCTTAGAATAATTAGTCTATTAATGACCTATTAAGTGTGACTTTATAATGAGACCTCATTAAACCTAAAGACGTTATTCTTAAAGTATTTGTAGTCAAGTCTTACCGTCAAATAGGATAACAGTAATGCATAGAGATTATTATGTGAGTAGACTGATGATTGCATCTCACAAGTCATAGATATGAGATATTAGTCTTCACGTAGGTATAAATATTAGGAGTAATATTTATACTGGATTGACCCACAATGAGAATATTACATAGTTTTTTTATGTAAATGTCATATGTTATTCTCATAGTGATAATGGTGCATACCACATTCGACCTGAAACCACTATGGACCCTAGATGATGAGTCAAATACTTTATTGTCAATCAAACATTGTCCGTAATACAATGATCATAAAGATGGTTGATGGGTACTTTATAAATCATCCTGAGGGACATAAGTGACCTAGATGGGATTTGTCCATCCTACATATTCGAGAGTAATATCTATGGGCTCTTGATAAAGTATGGCTGTAAATTGCATGGTCATGCTCATATAAGTCAATATGAGATATTGGGCTTATTTGTTATTATCAAGTATACTCAGGGGACAAAGGAATAAAATATTGGACTATACAAGGGTGATACATTCTACGTCATGAGTTCAATATAGATATAAGGGCAAAAGGGTCATTGTACACATGATCATTATCACATAAAGGTTATGTCAGATCACACGACATTATCGTCTCTTGGGTAGCAGTGATGTGTTGCTAGATACCGCTCATTGTTTATAATATTAAATAGGTAATTTAATATTATTACCAATGTTGCGAGAACCTATAAGGTCACATGCATAGAGTACTGATAGTGGAATGTACGATTAAATTAAATATGATTTAATTTAACCCCCAAGGGTTAGCTTAGTGGTGTTGGCTTGGGTCTTGAGAGTTTGCTCCTCTCAAGGTCCCGGGTTCGAATCCTACTCGGTGCAATCAATCCTTGTATGGGTCAGTCCATACAAAGCTTGGCTTTAAACGGGACCCCCGCTAGTGGACGGTGGGATTGGTCCTCTTGGATTAGTCGGTCCAAAGGCCGAATACCAAGATTTCAAAAAAAAGATTTAATTTAATTATGTGTAAATAGTAGTTAAATTGTTTAATGCATTAACATATATATAATTTATTTGATTAAATTTGATTTAATTAAATAAATAAAAATTGATAGTTAATTAAGTTAAATATGATTTAATTAAATCGATATTTATTTTATTTAATTAAAAGTGTTTAGTTAAATATAATAATAATTTATTTAATTAAAATAGTTTAATTAAATAAGATTGGACTTATTTTAGAAAAGCCCAAAATAAGAGCATTAAGGTTTTAGAAACTCTCTAAAAATAGAGGAGCTATTTTCCCTACCAATTCTAATTTTGTCAATTTTCTCATAACAAGAGAAGGCTAGCACCACGTTCCACTTTGTACTCGCGTAGACTTCGTAGAGACGGTGGTATTTTTCATGTTCGTGATCAAAGTTAAAACACGCTTCAAGAGGTCATTCGAAATGCTTATGATGTATTTTATTTGTGATTAATGATTTAATCAAGATTTGTTCATCGGGAATGAATGTTATGTGAATTGCTATGCTAACTGATGC
Source organism: Lathyrus aphaca (assembly GCA_963966055.1). NCBI lineage: Eukaryota > Viridiplantae > Streptophyta > Magnoliopsida > Fabales > Fabaceae > Lathyrus > Lathyrus aphaca. The sequence continues at coordinate 67,250,877 of OZ014525.1, read as the reverse complement.
TATGGAATTAGAGTAAGTTGTTAAATGGATGTTAATAGAGTATTAGTGAATTAATTGATCAATTAGAAAGTTGTTAACTATGTTGGAATGTGATGTATGTTAACTAATCAGAATTACATGTAACTAGTTATATCAAAGCATGTGGGTTTAGGTTAGTTTGAATGTGATATAGTATTTAAATTCAAATATATATATATATATATATATATATATATATATATATATATATATATATATATATATATATATATATTATTTAAATTTAATATAGTGCTTTTCTTATATGATTTTGTTAACACTTGGTGAGATAATCTTGTTGAATTTTTACCACATATTATATAAAATGTTTATAGAACTTTATTAAATTTTCATGATCAATAATTTGTGGGTTCCTTATGCTGGTCAAATACCTTTGAATATTGTCCTGTTATATTATTATATACACCATAAGTTATTAACTTATTGAATTTGCTATATATAGGGGTTACTTGTGAAGAGTGAAATTTTGTTCTAAGAATCTTCTAGAAGTTATTGACTTCCCTACAGGTAAATATTTTTTATTTTGTTTTTATTTAGCTTAATTAGTATAACTATGGATAAGAAATGGATGTCTTCGAGTCCATTATCATTATCGACGTATTGCATAGTTGGCAAGGGAAAAGTACATAACAAATTGGGAGAGTTACTTCATCATAATCCGCTCCCTGATGGATATCTGAAAGTGTAGGTTGATATTGCTATAGACAGGGATGCATTACTACCTATACCACCTGACTTGGTTTCAGAGATAACATTGGTGGGAGATGCAATAGGCTCTTTTGTTGCATGGTCGTCAGACCTCATTTTCATATATGATGAGGTATGTTGAAAATCATTATGAATATTTTAGTATTCAAATGTCAATTTTGAAACATTATGAAAATCATTCTAAACCATTACATACATTTTTTTTACATGGTAATGTTAGACTCCTACAAAATCTGTATTTAAGGATAAAGAATTTTGTCGCACAACGAGTTTGTTGCATCAAAAAAGAGGTACATTGAAAGTGTTATTCTATGATCTGAATTCAAAAGCTCTATGATTTTCTATTTTACCTAACTTATTTGATTTTTATGTTCCTACTCAAGTTTCACAACAAGTGATCAACAAGAAAAGAGCTCCTGCAAAGACCAGGCCGAAAAAAGAGCTCTTCCACCTCCCTTTCGGATGTGTCTTGAAAAATTTGTGGCAACATCAGGTCTAATGGATGGTGTTATTCGTCAAATAGAAATGGGCAAAGGTTTTTTTGGTTTTTCTCATTCCGAAACAATTGCAAAAGAGGACATGGAATAAATCTTTCGGCATCTTGAATTAGGCATCGGTGTTATGCATTCATACATTTGGCACTCCGATCAATCTATTATTTAATTAGTTGAATAATTTATTTAGACATTTTAATGAAAATAGTCTAATGTTTAATATGTTTTTATTTAAGGTGCTTGTATGACAAATTGATGCATGTGAATCAATTATCAAACATATTCTATTTCGTGTCTTGTGTCCGTGTGAACACCGTGTTAATTGAAATGAATTCAGATTCAGTAAGAGATCACTTGCTTGAGATATTTATGGCCAGCAGTACAAAAAGTTTGTATTTTGTACCGTATAATATTGGAAACGGGTAAGATTTTCATTCTAATTTCATTCTAATCTTTGTATATTTTACGTAGAAATGATCCATCTAAACTTTTGTTATATTTTACAGTGGATACTGGTTGTTGGTTGCTATTAATCCTACAAGAGAAGTGGTGTATTATCTGAATTCATTGGATCATGAATGGACCGCATATCAGAATATGAAGGATTTGGTTGATACATAAGTGAGATTGTTCTAAATACTCGTGTGTATTTGTATATTTAATTATTTCTATGAGATTGTTCTAAATTGTGTTTTTCCTTTATAGAGCAATACTAGTATATCGAGCACAAATAGACGCTCGAGTATCATGGTCTAAAGCAAACAATATTATATGGATCAAAGTAGAGGTATATTAATTTTCACAATGTTGCTGATAATATTGATGTTACTTGATAACACAAGACAACTATATATTAATTCTTATTTGTTTTTCTATATATAGTGTCCTCGTCAGTGTAATGGTATAAACTGCCGCTATTTTGTTTTGAGGTTTATGAGAGAACTCCTTAATTTGGATCGATTAGAGATTCCCATCACAGTATGGATTTATAACTTAGAATTTATTTTAATATTTATCGGATATTTCATTTAATTTATGATTTTAAACTAAATCATGCATATTGTGTTTTGTTATGTAGTACTTTGATGAATACATGTGTGCTCATTACATGAAAGATAAATTGGAAGAAATCAAAGAGGAATTGTGTGAATAACTTATTGAGAAAAGAATCATATAAGGTATGGAAGTTGGTGTGTAGTTATGAAGTGTAATTATATAGTTCTGAAAGTTGTTGTATATTAGGAGATCTTTAGAAGTTAAAGGATTAGAATGGTTTAATTATGTGAATGATGTATGGATTAGAATTTTTCAGTTTAATTATGTGCACGAATGGTTTATGTGAATGGTTTATGGATTTTGGTTTAATTATGGAAATTGTTTATGTGAATCGTTTATGTGAATGGTTTATGGACTAGAATGGTTTAATTATTATGTGAATGGTTTATGAATTAAAATGTTTTAATTATTATATGAATGGTTTATGGATTAGAATGGTTGTTATGGAAATGACTTAAAATATGAATCACATAAGGATTAGAATGGTTTATGTGATTTAGAAGGCCTAGAAATGATTTATGTGATTTAGAATGATTTATGTGATTTAGAAGGCCTAGAAATGGTAATGACTTATAATTAAGTTATACAAGTTTCTAAAAGAAAAAAAAAAAGAAGAAGGAAAATGTGATTTAAATTTATTTTTTTTTAAAATGTGAAGAAAAGAAAGCGCTTTTAAGCAAAAGTGTTGCCTATAATAAACAAAAGAAAGCATTTTCTACTAAAAGTGCTGCCTTAAAGTGGAAATAATAAAATATTAGACAACGTTTTCAAAAGAGTTGTCTAAAGGGGGACAATAGTCAACGATTTTTCCTAAAAAAGTGCTTCCTAAAGATGCCAATAGAAAGCATAAAATGATAGAAAAAGAGTTGCTAAAGGTCCACTTAAGAAAGCGCCTTTTCAGGTAAATGTGTTGTCTAAAGGCCTACTTTAGAAAGCGATTTTAAAGGTAAAGCGCTGTCTAAAGTAGGCCTTTGGCAGCGCTTTCTCATAAAAAAAAGCGTTTTCTTTACCTACGGCAATGCCACCTTAGGCCGCGCTTTTAAGCGTTGTTAAAGGACAAAAGAAGCGTTGTCTTTTCCCTTATTTGGCAAAGTGAATATACACTTTTAAGAATGTTGTAGATCCACATGTTTCTATTATAATCCATAATTTTATGTTGACTTGAACTATTTGAACCAAATGTTTATGATAGTGTTACTTTGACATGAAACTCAGGGGAAACTCAAGAATGACTTGATTGGACTTGAATTTGAACTAGTGGTGCTAGGAGATGCTAAGCTAAAGGGAAAGGTGATGCTTGAAGATGTATTTAAAATATGGCAACCATTATCTTCTTACTAATATCATATAGGTTTCTCTTTTTCTTAGTCTTAAGCACAATAAGAAATCTTCATTATTACATAACACATGGACTTTCTTGGACATTTTAATCACAAGAAACTCATTGAAGGATACAAATGTTTCTTCCATGAGACAATGATCCCTCACCCTTTATTTACATGTACATGTTTCCATATGTGTCAACAATTATGCGTAAATAATGGACAAGTTATACTTAAATATAAGAAAATGCAAAACTCGTTGCATATAGATATTTATTTACATAAAATTATCCATAACTACGGCAGTTGAACAATAACTTAATTATATATTATGATATATCTATCGTTGTATTATCTTTGTATTATATGTATATATATATATATATATATATATATATATATATATATATATATATATATATATATATATATATATATATATATATATATATATATATATCCAATTTGATTCCACTGTTACATTGAGTTATCAATCTGTTTTTGTTCAAATGTAATACTATCATGTTCAACTACATATGAACTTTGTTGTATTTCCGTTGTTATATTAGTTGCACCCAAAATTTCCTGAAGTTGGATACAGTAATCTTACGGGACTCAAGTTATTCAAAGTTGGTTGTTGTAAATTGGTTGATATAGATGCTTTCTCATACTAAGGTGTGATTACTTAAATTGAAGTACTATGCTCAAAGATTTTGTTTTTAAATATATCAAGATATACCCTTTCTGCATATAATTAGTTTTGGTGTCAGCTCAAATACAAAAACAAAATTTTAGTACCGTAATTTATTGATATTTGAGGACACACTTAGTAGATAGCCAAAAATAATTCCTAGAATCTAGTGCATTTGGTATTAATACATTGCAAAGTTATCCATAATTAAAGAATTGACCTTGCAAAAGATATTACAATCTGATGGTTAGGGTAAAAATAAATATATATGATGAACTTAAGATTTGAAGGTAAATTACAAATGTATCTAAATAAATTTATTCATGTAGAAGTACATGTATCTTTCTAGTTTAGTTATAAAAAGGAATCATCATGTAAATATTTTAGATTTCAATAAGTTAGTTTCGTTAGCCAATTTAATCACGATTCAAGGGAGAGACACTTGCAAGATGTTTGACGTTATGTAGAATACCTCAAAGTTGAAGGTGTGAGAAAACACACAAGAAATAAGGGGCTTGAATTGAGGTTTTCACTCTTGTCAACTTTTTTACTCTTAACGTTATTGTGTTAAGTGATGCTTTGAGTTGCGATGCGGAAGCATAAAAATAAAGTAAATCATAAGAAAGAGTAATGAACACGCAATATATCCTGGTTCACTTGAGAAACTCTCAAGCTAGTCCAGTCCACCTCGCAAGGTGCTTTTCCTCAGAAAAGGACTTAATCCACTATAACCAAATTGATTATAAGGCACAACTAACTACCATGACTAACTGCACATTGACATGAGACTTTCTTGTGTGGCTACCTGTCGTGACTGACTGCATAATAACTGTTGCGACTTCCATTGCACAGCTACTTGCTATGACTAACTGCACAAATATATAAAGTATTCTTCTTCTTCTTCTTCTTCAAGTGGCTTCTTCACGGAAACAGCCCAAGCTTCTTGAATGCTAGAAGTCTTCTTCTTCTTAAGCTTCTGAAAGCTTGATTGATCTTGATGAACACATAGAAGGACTTCTTCATCTTGATTCTCATTAGAACATTCTGGACAACATCCCTTGTTTTATTCAATCCAATGATCACTTCAGAACAAAATATTATGTTGTGGATTTGTAATTTGAGCTTCCATGATCATCTTCTTGTTTCATTTGCGACTTTGCAAATCTTTTGCAGCATATGAAATTAAGTGCACTTGTGAATCAGTGACTTTTATAAAAAAAAACATATTTTTGTCCAATCAATATCAGCCTTTGGCTTCATATTCAACTCTACATATCATGGTTTGTACCATTGTTATCTTGTAATCATCAACCTCTTGTGATTTTATGAAAACATCAACAACATTATTCAAGAACCATATTGACAACTTTTATTGTTTAATATGTTGGCTGGTATGTTCGACAACCTTGTGTGCAACAGCAGCGCTATCAGTAACATCAGATAACATGTGATCCTTTCCTTTTATAGCCAAGAAAATAGAGTTGTTAGAGACCAACTGGATATTGAGGAATGTTGCTACACAAGGATAAAAATAACACTGCCATGTCTGTCCTTTTTCCATAATTTAAGGTTAGTGGAAAGGTAGTGGGATAAAGCATTTTTGTACTGTGTATTATCCTTGCTAACAGTAACATTGTCTTATAAACTTCAGATGCTTCTAATTGTAGATGATTGAAGCATAAGTAGAGACGTGATAAATGGGTCTTCAGAATCTCGAGTCTTCATTCTTCAGAATCTTGTTCACTCAGAACCTTGTCTTCAGAACTTCAACACTTGTCTTTGAAACCATTGGTCTTCATAATCTTCAGAACATCGTTCACTCAGAACCTTGTCTTCAGATTCTTCAACACTTGGTCTTCAGAACCCTTAAGTCTTCAGAGTCTTTATGCACTTGGTCATCAGAACCTTCAGTCTTCAGAACTTCAAGTCATCATAGTCTTTAGCACTTAGTTCTCAGAAGATTATAACTTCAGAAGCTTCGCTAGCTTCAAAATCCGAACCACTCTCAGAACAACATCCACAAGAGCATTGCAACAATAACATCATCATCTTTGGATCTTTTTTATTCTGATCAAATATAGAAGCATTTTTGCTTCTTCAACACGTTTTTAACTTATGTTACACATAGTAACTCGCATATAATCTTTAGCACATATCTTGAGTATGTTAGATCTAATTACTTCATAAACATGATCTGCACAGTAACAAACATTAGAACATAAAATTATTCTTTCACAAATACTTCATTGTTATCATCAAAACATAGAGATGAAATGCAGAGACGACTCTTGTTCTTACAATCTCCCCCTTTTTTATGATGACAAACCATGTATTTTGATAGAAAATTTTATACAGAGTAATCACCAAACGTAACAGGGTAATCATCAAACATAACATATTCAGAGTTTCGAGCAACAACTCCCCCTGAATGTGTTAACCCCAAAATTTTATTTATGTTTGTTCAGAGTCTCCCCCTGATCCCAAGACTCACAAAATAGAATTTTTAAGTTTCCAGAACATAGAATAGAGAATGAATACTTCCCTATTTTAACTCATCAGAGTCTAACTATAACACAAGTCTTCATCTCAGAACCTTGTTTATATCAGAACTTGATGGTTGATCAAAGCTTGATTTTGGATCTGATTGATAGCATCTGGTGATCAATAAAAGCTTGATTTTGAGTCTGATACTATAAGGCATCGTCTGTTTTATCAAAACTTTTCTTCTTGGATTTTCTATCGACATATTCAGACAGTTTTTGACTTCTTATTTTCTCATATCTTTCTGAATAGCATCTTGAATTTGAACATTTGGCTCTGACTACTTTCACGAAGATTTCTACTTCTGATTCTTATGTTCTGAATATCATAGTCTCAGATAGTTTACAACTTCTGAACATTATGATACCAAAATCAAGATGACTTTAACTTTCAGAAAGTTCTCAATTTCTAAACAGTATTAGGTCTATCTGATTCTGAACATATGTTCACAAAGTGTACAACTTTGATTATATGAATAATCGGTTCTTAAGAACATAATAGAGTTCTTTCATTTTGACTTGTCTTAGAATGCTACGTGAACTTTTTCGAAGTTCCTCAAACATCAAACAAAAGTTAGTAATAAATGCATTTTATCAGTTAAGTTATGTTTGAGTTTTGATTCTGAAAATAAATATTATTAAAATCATCTTAGCTTTCTCCCCTTTTTGACATCATAAAAAGGTTATAATAATTTAGAAGGCCTTGAAATATCATCATATTTTTAAGTACTTAGCTACTTAGAGGGATGCAGATGGTCTTGCCAAGTTAGTTGATAACATATTGAGCAACTCAGGATAAGTTCAACCATAAAGGAGTTCATATTGAGGAGAAAAATGAAAATGTGAGTTCTAACATCCAAAAATGCATTCATAAGGTTGCATATGGTCACTTCACAATGTCTATAAAAATGTTGGGGTCATCTAGTGTAACCCCCTATAATGAACGTATTATGAAGACTCTAGAGGCTAAACACACGTACAAGCCATCTCCTTCCATATCGAACACCATGTTCTTTAAAGTTTCTCTAGTGGCTGAAGTTGATAGTATATTCATGTTCATCAAGTCATTCCCTAAAGGGACTTCATGTGGTATAGGTGATTTGCGAACATTACATTTATTGGGCGCATTGTGTGGAAATGGTTTTGTTATGTATAGAGATCTCTTATAGGAAATCAATATAGTTGTCAACTTATGGCGAATAGGGAGATTCCATATGAGTTTGGTAGATTTTGGTGCCTTTATTGAAGCTCGATGCTATGACACGAACAATTGATGTCGGTTTTATTTGGAGGAGGTTTGTATCAAAGGTTGTAATGAAATGGGTATGTTAGGATGTGGCATGATTCAATGATTTTCAGTTTGAGGTCTCGGTATCACGTGGTGTTGAGGATATTTTGCATTGTGCCAACAAATTATTTAGCAAGGGGCATAGAGATGGGTCTTTGACTATGCTCACATTAGATTTCACGAATGCTTTCAACCTAACATAACGATCAACCATACAACGAGAGGTAAGGATAAGACACTCATTTATTTCCTTGTTGGTTGGGTTTATTTATGGTCAGATAACAAAGTTATACCTTGAGGATGGACATATTATGTTAATCGTTGGAGAGAAGCAAAGTGGCACGTTAGGGTCACTCTTTTTTTGGAGTTTCTGTGAAGAAAGAGGCGCTTGTGAATTTTGTTTATTTGTTATATCTAGGCATGTTGGAGTTTCTATGAAGAAAGAGGCGTTTGTGAATTTCTCGACTAACTTATCGGAGGGGAAATCGATATTTAGGCGTTTAGGCTAGCAGAGTTCTGGTGTACGAGTGGGATTGAGGACTAGAGATTTTACAATGGGACATACATCTCTCAAAGTTGCTTTAAGTAAAATGGTCAAGCATGAGAAACAGTATTTCGATAATCAACATGATTTCATACCATTTTCCTTTGATACTTTTGGTTTTCTAACAATTAAAGTAGTGAATCTTTTAGAGGCTCATACATAACAATGTTGTATTTCCTATGACAATTAATGTAGTTTTTAAGAGGATTGATTTTGTCATAAAAAAAAAAAAAAGAATATCGATATAGTTTGTTGCTGGTTTGTCTTTTATTTTTGTATAATCTTAATAATGATTATTAATATAATATTTTTTTTAAACTAAATTATACTTTTAATTTGGTTTTCCATAAACTTAAATCATAATTTTTTTCTTTTTTACCCTAATAATCCATAATTTGTACCGAGAAGTACTGACACTTGTCAAGAATTGTTTCTATCAAAAATTGAACTCCATATTTTTCAAATTTTTATTTCTTAGCATGAACTGGTCATGTACATGTGATACTTATTAATAATGTATAAATATATCTAATGGCGTGTCAATGTTGTTTTGGACTATACACTTGTAAGAGCATATTTTTTTACAGTTTCGTTAATTAAATGTAAACATGTTTAAATTACAATTACAATAAGGACATCAAAAATACAGTTTAGCCTAACAAATACATACATTCATTTAATAAATGTAAAAAAAAAAAAAAAAAAAAAAAAAAGTCATCAGATTACAACATATCATTTAAAAAAGAGAGATATTTTGAAATACCTCATGTTCTCTTCTTTTCCTCTTCTTCTTTCTTATTGCCAAGTCTCGAACTGTGTTTCACAGGGTTGACGAATTAACTTCTAACCAAGTGACTTCACAGGAAACAGGCAGTGTATGATTCCAAATAATCATATTTAACTAGTAAAATGCAAATCCTATAAAGCGCTAGAGAGGTGTTGTGGTCTTGTTGTATTGTAAATTATAATTGGATTTAGGCCCAAAGGTATCACGAAAGGAATGATTTTATACACAAACTTCCCATTTTCCTTATAAAAATATTAAAACTGGTAAAATATTTCCAACTTATTGTAAACTTCATTCTTTTTTATAATATTATTTTACAGACAAATTCAAATTAAGTTTTGGGAACACTTTTCTTAGAAATTATATTATCAAGAATATTAAAATACTATCATAAATGTGTATGATAATTCTTAATACTTTTGTGATTTCTTCTAAAAAATAGTTATTAATATTTATGTTCTATTTTTACTAGGAAAAATATTCCATCATATAACATGAAAATACAAATTTTGAAAAGTCATGTGTGAATTTTGAAAATTAAATAAATAAGTTTTCAAAATAAGTTTTAACATATAATTAACAAGCATAGAATGTGTATGTAAGTATAATGAGTGACGATTCTTTGTTGTGTAAGGTTATTAGAGGATTTTGTGGTTGTTATCGGTTTTAGAGCAAACTCGCATAAACATGGTGGGAAATTTTGTATTTGTATAATTTTTCAACATCAAGTGACTTGAGGTATTTATAGAAGTGTATTAATCCTAGATTTGTGGTGCCACGTGGTTGTTATGTTGCCCTCTTTAGATAGTGAATCGTTATTTTTCTATTCTTCAAGAGTATATGTTTTTCCCTTTTGACGGAGCTTCCATAACGTTAGTGTCCTAAGACACGTCAATCTTCACATTTTGCAAGTGGATGATGGTTTTTTTTACCACGACCATAACAGAACGAGAAATACGACTAATGGGCAAGTGATCTGACCAATATGCGGTTAAAAGACCCATTTTGGATGATGTGTGGTATTGTTAGTCCTTAGCAACTTTTGTACCATCACCTCCTCTAGATATTTTATAATTATATTGGTACACACCCCCTTAAGTCCCTCATGTGGGACTTCAAGTTAAGTCCCTTTGGAGAGGCTTTAAGTCAAGCCCCTCATGTAAGACTTTAAGTTGAGTCTCTTAGACGAGACTTTAAGTGGAATCCCTCAAGCAAGACTTTAAATTGAATTTCTCATTTTTTTATTCATTAGTGAACCCAAACATTATATCTTTATGGCTCGACAAGATGGTTAATTGTGAGTGAAACCTCCACCAGGATCTCTCACCTCACATGAGTCAGTTCCTTGAACAATCTTAAACTACCGTACAGGGCTATTCACCACTATGAACTAACATTCACCTCATTCATATAATATATTTATTAGGACCTCTGAGTCTCACACTCATACTTTTTAGATAGTACAAATATGATTTTTATGATTTATTTTATTTGTTTAAAAAGTATAAAATATAAAACTTAATTAGTTATTAATTGATATTTGTCTCTTATAAGAGACATAAATTAACATTAATAAAAAAAGGCAACATATGTAAATTAAAAGAAATAATATGTATCAAAACTAGGAGTATGGTTAATTTTGATTTTATGCTACATCTTGTTTTTTAAAAGCCAACTTGAGACGCAAAAGTATGGATATTGATGATTCCTGCCCTTTATGTTTTGACTGTCTTGAAACTCCCAACCATTTTTTCTCAATTGTGCTTTTGTGAAGCGTTTCTTGTTCTCGTCTCTGTTAGGGATTCGTATCCCAAAGGCCGATACCGTTACATATTGGCAGAGTGTTGTGCTTGATAAAAAAGACGACTGCTTTGGCCAATTACTGGACATTTCGTTCTGGAAAATTTGACAGGTTCATAATCTCGTGGTTTTTAAAAAGGCGAAACCAATTCCATCCTTAGTGGCGCAGGAAATTCTGGAAGTGTTTGAGGAAAATTCCAAGACAAATATTGAAGGTCATGACAATCCAGTAGCTTGTATTGGTGGTGTTATGCCTAAAATCCATTGGATCGCGCAATTTGACGCTGAATGTTTTGAAGACGACATTGTGTCACTTGGTTGTATCATGCGGAATCCAATAGATAACATCTTTATGGTTGCTTCTCATATGATTTCAAGTGTTGCAAACCCTCTCACGGTCGAAACCTTGGGTATTCGCAGGTCTCTTCACTTAGTAGCTGAGTTGAAGCTTCACAATGTGATCCTCCAGTCGAATACAAAGCAAGTTATAGATAGACTACATCAACAAGTCTCTTTCCATTGCGAATATTAATCATCTTGTTGCTCACTGTAAATCTTTGTTGCAAAAGTTTGTTAATAGTATTGTTATGTTCATTTCTATAGTTTGTAATGAGGAAGCTCATGAAATGGTTAGGATTAGGAAATATGGAAGGTCTAGAACTTGGTTTGATCCTATACCAACCATAACTTCCTCTTCCTGTTTTTTTAGAAGACAAAGATCAAAATGTTATATATTATTCATAATATTTTATTTTATTTATTTACATTTCTAATTCACGTACTCAATTTTATAATATTTCATGTTAGTTTATGAGACTAATTTTAATGCCCTGACAAAAACAAATTATTAATGCACTAAATTAAATCATGTTAAATAGATATTTGTAAGTAAATTTTAGAAAAATTAATTTGAAAATGTGGCTTGATATATTGAATAAACATAAATAAAATAAAAAGCGAGGTTTTTCGAAATACCTTATATTAGAAGACAAAGATCAAAATGTTATATATTATTCATAATATTTTATTTTTTTATTTACAATTCTAATTCACTCAAATTTATAATATTTCATATTAGTTTATGAGACTAATTTTAATGCACCGACAAAAAAAATTATTAATGCACTAAATTAAATCATGTTATATAGATATTTGTAAAGAATTTTTAGAAAATTTAATTTGAAAATGTGGCTTAATATATTGAATAAACAAAAAAAATAGACAAAATATATTTTGTATCCCTTAACAATTAATAATACAATTCGCTTCAGATTAATCCTTTAATTTTTTTTATCAGATTGATTCTTTAATTTTTTAAATGTGTCATATTAATCTTTTATCTAATTAGTAACGAAAAAACTAAAAAATTAATCGTTAAGTTCGTCGTTAATTAGACGAAAAAAAACCTAAGATAATACGTTTTGAAAAACTAAAGATAAATCTAAACCTAATGATATGATTAAGGACAAAATAAAATATTTTATCTAAAGAAAAAAAAAATGAGATAGATTCCACAAGGTTAAGGAAACAGTTTCTAACCAAGTGACTTCACGGGAAACAAGCACTATGTTCGATCAAATAATTGTTTTTAACTATTTTTTTTTTCTTCCAAAATCTTGTATAGCACTAGAGAGCTGCCGTGGGATTTTAATAAGTTGTAAAATGTTGTCAAACGGATAATTAGTGGTATAAAAATGGGTTAAATAAATTTGTGATTCCTGTAAATATATCAATTTTTGATTTTATCTCTTTTGAAAAATTTCTACAATCAATAGTATTCATGTCTTACTAATATTAATTAATCCAAATCTTTTCATGTCTCTAGAATTGAAGTTTACGATGCAACCAATATTCTTCATATAAGTTCTTTTTATGGAATCTTAGAACTTTCTCTATGTATTTAGTTCAACGAATGAACCATCTGATAAACCCAACTATGGTTTTATGTTTCTTAATTGTATAAAGTTGGATTCACATTCATATCAAATAGTTCTTAACGACGCCATAGCTGAACTTGGAGCAAGAGTGCAAGACTAAGCTCAGAAAATGAAGATTCATTACATTATTGAGTACTTCTTATCTGTTATGTCTGGCATGGAAAATTGATCCCTTTACTGAGTATTATTTTTTCTTTTTCCACAATTTTATCATTTTGTTCTCTTGTTAACTCTTTCCTTCTTTGAGTAATGATTGCTTTGCAAATTTTCCTTCGGATTTAGTTGAGTATTTGCGGAGAATGAAGGACCTGGTTATTGTTCGGCTATTTATTTTGGAAGTTGTCCAACTTGATTTTAGAGATTTTTCATCGCCGCATCACTACTCTTTTGATTAGCCATAGACATTTGAATAAATTGGTTAAGAGTATCTTCCAACTTAGGACCTCTGCCTTGAGTTTGCGTATTTTGATACGGATTTTGTCGGTTAGAAGTCTCGGCATCCAGTCTCCACCCTTAATTGTGATTTTGATAGTTGCCTCGTTGTTGATACCCTTGATTTTGGTATGGTTGTTGAGTGTTTTGTTGGTATTGTTGTTGTCTTTGTTGATATCCTTGTTGTTGGTTTTGGTTTCCCATGAAACTCACTTCTTCATTAACGGGATGACAAAAGTCAGTTGAGTGATCTCCTTTACAAAGCTCACAACTAGCAGCTTGATGAGAATTAATCGGAACACCTTATAATTCTTTGATTTGTTGTGGAAGCTTTGACATTTGTTGCATCAAAAGCTCCACTTGTTGTGATAACAATTTGTTCTGAGCAAGGATCACATCATTAGTTCCTAATTCAATTAACCCCGCCTTCTTTGGTGTTGTTCCTCTATTATGTTGCCCTTGAAAATCATTTAGAGTCATTTGGTTAATGATTTCAATTGCTTCCTACACGCTCTTTGATAATAAAGAGTTGCCTGAAGTAGCATCAAGAAGATTTTTGTGTGTTGGTTGGAGTTCATTTGCTGAAAATGTGGACTTTAGTCAATTCATCAAAACCATGGACCTTACACTTCTGTATCATAGATTTGTATCACTCCCAAGCTTCGTTGAGAGACTCATTAGAACCTTGTGAAAATATGGATATGGATGTTTTAGCATCCATGTAACGATAAAGTGGGAAGAATCTCTCTAAGAACTTTTCTTCCAACACATTTCAATTTGTCATCACGGTAGTGGCTTGATCGAGATATCATTCTTTTGCTTTGCCTATTAAAGAATGTAGGAATAATCTTTTGAATAGTTGCTCTTCTTGGTTCTCGTCCACTCCGGCCATACCAACTATTTCATAGAACTTTGTAAGATGGCCAAATGGATCTTCTTGGTTCTCGTCACGCAGCTTATATAACTTAGGTTCATAATACAAATCGATGGAGATTTTGAAGAAAATGTAACCTGTCAAATTCCGGTTGTGTGGTTAAAATGGATGAGGGCATCATAGGTTATGTGACATCAGAGTGTTGCTCAAGCCAAAGGAATTTTTTTTATCAGTGAGCAGTAAGACTTACGAAGTTGTACGAGACATAATATTAGGCGTTTAAGAATTAACAAGAGAATAAAGTAAGTGTGACAGAGATGAAAATGTTGTGTTGGATGTGTGATAAGATTAGATGATATAAGATTAGAAATTACAATATTATAGATTGTTGATATAAAACCTATAATAGAAAAGAACGTGGAAAATAGGTTTAATGATTTGAGTATTGATCTTTCCGATGATCAGAACCTTTAGTGAGCCACAGACTATGCTGAAGATGCTCGGTCGTCGAGGAGAGGAGGGAGTGTACCTATGTTGTACCCCAAAATTTTCCCTCACATCTTTAATACAATATGTCTCAAGAGGTCTCTTAATGGTCACAAGATTCACAATTGCTCAAAAGGATTTAACGTTTCATCAAACAAAGCTTCCTCCTAAGCAATGGATCTTAAATTAGGGTTTTGGGTTTCACAAAGAAAATTGGACTTCTAAAAGCCTCAAGTGGACTTCATGACATCTCACATACCTCAAAGAATCCTCATGTCAAGTTTCAAGGCTTTCCCCACAAGTTTGGTCAGTCAGGTGCTCAGATAATCAAAAATCAGTTAACTTGGTCAAAAAGTCAATTGTGGTCAACATAAAGTCAAACTTCAAGATTGTTGGCCAACATCAAGATTATGAGGTGAAATTCATCATTTGATCAAGGTTTGATCATGATTCATCAAGGAAACCTCAGAATCATCAAGAATCAGGAGTTACTAAATTAGGGTTTTGTGTAGGAAAATCAATTGTACTTTGACCAACCATAACTTTCACATACTTCATCAAAAATTTCCCAACCAAAGCTCATTTTGAAGGAAATTCAATTCTCTACAACTTTATGTCTCACAAGCCAAGGAAAAAATGCTTCATTTGAGAGATATGAGCCAAGACATTACAGGTCCTTTTAAAAGTCAACAAAAAGTCAACTTTTTCATAAGCTCATAACTTAAAAATGGAAGATCAAATGGACATGGGACAAAAAGGAGTAGTTAGAAGACACTCTAAGCTTTCCAAAAAGTCCTAGAACACGAACATGGGATACAAATTGAGAGAGTTATGCATTGTTGAAGTTGGGAAATTTTGAGGAGGTGTATGAAGCAAAAATGACCAAAACTCAAGTTTCTTCCAAATGGGCCCATATTTTTCCAATCCAAACTCAACTATAAGATCATGCACGACCCATAGATCATAATATCTGATTTTGTATATTTATTTTATATTATATTGGATTTAAATCATTTAAATTCAATTTTAATTAAGATAAATAATAAAAAAAATCAAATATTTGGTCTTAGATCTATTTTGAGAAAAAATATTTGATGATTATGATGATTTAAAGGAATCAAATTCGTGCAAAATCAAAAGGGGATGATTTTATCTAATTTTTGGACAAAAAAAGAAACCATCTTTCTTCATCCTCAAGCAATCCAAAATCCATTCACCCAAGCCCAAAATTCTTGACCTAATTTGTTCCTCTATAAGTATACAACATCCCCACATGCATCAAGGACGAAATATTTGATCAAAGAGAGCATACAAAACTTCAAAAAACTCAAGAATAAGTTGGATTCAGTTTTAGGGTTGCAGCCATTCTCAAGAAGGCTTGAAGGTCCAAGAACATTCCTTAGACTCTTATGAAGGCGTACCAATCATCACATTGCTCAAAAACCTCTTAAAACGCCATAACCAAATTTTCTTTTTTTGGTTTTTTTTTTCAATTTTTTGATTCCATATTTATATGCATGATACATCTAACCTTTTTGTATATTTGTGTTTTGTATGATGTGAGCAAGTTATTTGGGTGATCGAATTGAAGTTTAGGGCACCATGGAGAACTAAATTGTTGGTTAATCTACTGTAATCTGTTTCCTCAGGTACTTTGAAGGTTGCAGTAGTGATAAAAATTTCAGTCTGACAGGTAAGTCAGGTAAGTGCTAATGTTTCGATTTACTCCAATTTTTTTCCTGAAGTTCAGAAAAAAAATCAAAGAACAATACTCTTGTAGAATAAAATTTTAAAAGATTTCGACCCTCAAAATCGTAAATTCCTATTTTTTTCTATTTTATTTGATTTATTTTCTATTTCCATATTTTCAAAGAAATCTAGAAAAATTGTACGCTCTTTATTTGATTTTATTAGATTTTTAGCATCGTTTTAATATTTTTTAGATTTTATTTTAATCGTTTTTCTTATTTTCCATTATTTTAAAATCTACAGTGATTTTATCTGACTCTATTTATTTATTTTATTCTTCTAATAGCATGATAAAAAACATATCCTCCTCTCATCTCAAATACTCAATATTCTTTTGATCTTTTCGTTTCGATTATTTTACAATTTCTAAAGATAATGTAAATGCTAAAGCCTTGTAATAGTTTAGGTTTATTTTCCGCACTTTACATTTTTTGTCAGGATTTTTTATATTTATGTATCTCTCCCAAAGTCATGTAATAGTTTAAACTAGGGTTTTATTTTTCAGCACTATAAACTGTTAGATGTATGCTTAATAGGATTGTATGGCAAGACTAAAATCAATTGTTAGCTAACCCTAATTCACAAGATAAAATATATGAAATCAATATTCACACACGTAAGTCAGTCGTTTTACGATTGCCATCTGCACCTCCTAGGGTTTCCTCTCTTGGTTGTCTTACAATAAACATGGTCAAGTCCCTCGAACGTGGGGGTATCTTAGTAAAGTTTCCTACGAATAAATGATCTTGTCCCTCGATGACCCTACGAAAATGATGATAGTCTCTTTGAATTACTAAGATACCCTACAAGGTTGCCTTCCATGACCATACATGACCCTACGCCCGTCCCTTTAAACAGCCAAGGTAAAAACTACTTACTCATTAATAGTAAGGACAGTCCTACCCTTAAAGGAAATAAATAAAAAGAAAGACCTTACAAACTTAGGGTAAGTAGTTCTTAAGTACTTGCTCATTTTTTTTCAAAATACTCTTTACACCCCACTTTTCAAACATTTTTAAAAACTAAACACTTTGTATACATCCATACAAGGATCATTGCAAAGTTAAAGACTTATGAAAATATTTTCTAATCACACACTACACAATTTTTTTTCAATACGTAAAATGAGCTAAGTAGTTAAGAGCCCATGGATAACCATGGATACAAAGGGTGCTAACACCTTCCCTTTGTATAACTTACCCCCCGAACTCAAATCTTTTTAAGAATGTATTTCTTGTTTGTCACACCCCAAATTTTACCCCTAATCGCTCATATCATAATCATCGTTCATTTCATTTAGCAGAGAAATTCCAAAAATTTTACTTTGTTTGCTTCTAACTCATTTTCAAGTTTTTTAATTTAATTTTAATTTCTTTCCACTTTCAAGTTTTTGTATATATTCAATTTATATTTCACATTTCTAACTCTTTAACTCATGTTCTAATTTTAATTTTAATTTCCTTTTTCTTATTCTATTTTTCAAGTTTCTATTTTCTTTTCAATTTCTACTTCTAATTCTTATTTCAATTTCTACTTCTTAGTTCTTAATTCATTCTCAAATTTTGAACTTAAATTTTATTTCCTTTTCATTTGCAAAGTTTTTTTTATTATTATTTCTGTTCTCAATTCCAATTTTATTTCCACTTTTATTTCTTCTTCCAAGTTTATGTTATAAGTGTTTAATTTTAATTCCAATTTCTATTTCCAATTTCTATTTCAAGTTCAATTTCAAATTCCAACTCAATTTTTCTACACTTCATTTCAATTCAAATTTCACTCAATTCTTTTTCTATTCAAATCTCAATTCAAGTTTCAAACCTTAACAAGTTTCTATATTTCTAGCCATTCATTCACATTCATTTATTCCATAACCTTCATTCATTCACTACATTCATATTCAACACATTATGTTCATTACATTCAAGCATTGATTCATATACATGTTCTTTCATTTGCATTCATAGCTCAATTGATACAAGAATTAATTTATGAGGTACAAAATTCTAAGCCTAGCAAGAATACAATTTTCATGCCTAGTTTTTATTCTTCATGCCAAAACTCCATGCTTCAATTCTTGAATTCCTCATAAATTCCCTACAAAAAGAACCAAGTTTATCAT
Source organism: Lathyrus aphaca (assembly GCA_963966055.1). Taxonomy (NCBI): domain Eukaryota; kingdom Viridiplantae; phylum Streptophyta; class Magnoliopsida; order Fabales; family Fabaceae; genus Lathyrus; species Lathyrus aphaca. Next base: position 67,232,011 of record OZ014525.1, on the reverse strand, counting down.
ATCAATCCAAGCATCAATCCATATACATAATCATTCATCATTTCACATAAACATATTCATTTAAGCATAACCATATTCATTACATTTTTTACATATTTATTTTGCATCATGTATTAACATAGTTTGTCACAAATTTTACAAAGAAGAGCAAAATTCAGCCCAAAAAGTGTACAACAATAGCCAAAAATCAGCACTAACAAAATTCAACAAAAATCAGCACTAACAGACAGAAAAACAGCCACAAAAAAAACACAGGACAGCAGTTGACAGCACACAAAACAACCTGCTACAGCCTCCCACTACTGCTGCAAAATTCAGAAATGTTCCCCCTAACCCAACCTTTCATCAACAAGCAATAAGGTACAGATTCAAACCAAGAAACCCTAAATCTTTCCTATAAGAACCTGTTGTTGTTTATTCAAAAGGGGGGAGAAGTGATCAGCCACTGTTACATCAAAACTCAGCACTAAATACACTACAAAATTCAGTCACTAAACAGCCCCATAATACACTACAAAGCAGCCATAAATCACACAAAATTCAGCAGAAGAACAACACAAAAAAATCACATAAAACAGCCCCAAAAATCCTGTTACATCCATACAAAACAGTCCCAAAAACAACTCAAATCACACAAAAAAATTCAGCCTAAAAACTTCACAAAAACAGCCAACACAGAACAACAAATTCTGCATCCAAAGTCACCACCAACCATCAATTATCAGCAGTAGCAGGGAGAAGAAGGAGGCTTACTTACGGATTCTTCACCCCGATAACTTTCGGGTCGGTATTGTCCTCTTTTCCTTCACTTTTTTTTTTCTGCAGCATTTTGTTCATAATTAGTTTTCCTTTTTTTAGTTTCATTTCAAATTTAAAATCTGCATACACCGAAACAAAACTTAATAAAACTTCACAAAAAAACGACAACCAAAACAACACCATAACTTCAGTCATAAACAAAGAAACAGCAGCCTTACATCACTAACACCCTGCGTTGCTAAACCATGAACCAACTTCCTCACTACACCTTCATCATCACCGAATTTAACACAAACTGCACAACATCAAAGCCAAACCAGATAAAATAATTTGGAAACAGATTCAGAAAGGAGATGAAGAGGGATTGAAAATAAAAGTAATTTGAAACTGAGATTGATCACACAAACCTGTGCGTATTGCTGAGTGAGAGAGACCGAGTTGAAATCCGGAAACTCTAACCAATCCTCCACCATCATCCTACACTTCATTACTCCTAGAAGACATTCATAACTTCCACCAAGACCATAACACAGCCTGCTGTGTCTCTTCCAGCTTGTCTCAACAAGCCTGCTCAATCCTTCACATCTCCAACCCAGAAAAATCACCACCATAGCCTTTGACAAAACCGTTTTCACAACATCTTCAACACTCTTTTCAACCTCTCTATTAACCCACCGCACCATCAACAACAACTCACCTTCAACCAACACAAACCTACCGACACAAACCGACATACTCACCATCCAAAACCGCCGGCATACATTAACCTTGAACCATCAAACGAAAACAGAAACCGAAACCTCCGACACCGTTGAACTCTCAACCCACTGATGCGAAAAGCTTTGAGCAAGCCTGTTTCAAACCAGCCACGAAACCAGACCAACCGCTCACAGACAGAAACCAACACCAGCCTCAGCCATCCATAAACTTTTTCATAAAAAACCCTGTTAACCGCAGCCACAAACCTGTACACAAACAGAACACACAAAAAACCATAAACCGTAAACCTTCAAACAGAGAGCCATTCATTGAAACCGTAAACTCATTCACATAAAAACCAAAAAAGAAAAAGGAGAAGACGAAGAAAAAAAGGTCGTGACAAACAAACCAAGTCCATCATCTCTAAACCAAGCAGCCAAACCGCACAAAACCCCATCACCATAAATCTTCTTTTCATCAAAAGTCAGACCGCCGTTTAACCCTCCTGCACCATCACAAAACAGAATCAAAACAGAACGGAAGAAAACCGAGAGAAACCCGAAATCACTGCTACTAAACGCAAACCATCACCGCTCCTAAAAACTCCAAATCAAACTCACCTCAGTAAATCGTCAATCCACCACCTCGCAACGACCAACACCTATCACCAAAAATCATCTTCAATAGACCTTAACTCAAACCTCGCAACGACCAACACCTATCACCGAAAATCATCTTCAACGGTACCTTCACCAGCCAAAACCCCTTTTCAACCTTGAACCGTCAATCCCGGAACGCCAAACCCAAAAAACAGATTTTGAAATGAAAAAAAACCTGAACGTGAGACATTCACCGCCCAAGAACCCCTCCTGGATGCATCCGTGGAGCTTGAACCGACCGCCTCTCAAAACCATCAGACAGAGCTAAACAAGAACCAAATGCCAACGTTGAAAAATCTAGAATCACCCTTCACGAAACCAAACCCTCATCAGAAAACAACTCGTTACCGGGAATCCCTTGCAATCGCGGGTCGAAACCGCCGGCCGTCCGCTCCCAACCACAAAACCGTTTCACCGTCATCAAACCGCCGTAGCCAAACCTTCATTCTCCACTGTTTCACCTTATTCAACCCAAACGCAACCCACCGGCCAAAACTTGGATCCTTTCTTGCACTGTCGAAGCCAAAACCATCATCGTTTGAAACCCGCGGACCTAACATCATCTTCTCAAAACCTTCAAAGCACCCCTTTCATCTTCACGAACCCGCAAACCCTTATCGCGAGCGAAACAGAGTGAGTGAGACCCACCGAGAGAGCCGCCGCGAAATGGAGAGTGAGCGAGAGAGGGATTCGAACCAGAGTTTGTGATTTAGGGATTTCGGAGAGGGAGAGTTTCGAGCGAGTGAGACGGACGATGGCCTTTCCTCCCCCATTTTCGCGAAGCGGTGCGTTTTGCCTTAGGGATTGTTTTCCTTTTGTTTCCTCTTCAGCTGCTGGTGTTAGCTTGGAGCGGGTCACGGGTTGGACCCGACCCGCTCCCCTTGTCTCTCAACCCAGCGCCCCATGGGCCTGGTTTCTATCCAGACCCCCCTGTTTTCTTTTAACCAGCCCATTAGCCTTTTCTTCAAAAAATCTAAAAAAATATACCTTACCATGCAATTAATTCTTTTAAACTAATTTTTAGATAATTTATTTTCTCATTTAAAATACATATAAAATAATAAAAAATATTTTAATTATAAGTAGTTAAAAAATGTACATACAAAATAAATAAATAAGCTTTAAATTTTAAAATTGTCTTTAGTTAGAAATCTACATAAAATAAATAAAAACTTTCAATTTCAAAATTTCCTTTCTATTTTTATTTAGAAATCTACATACTTATAAAATAAGTAAATAAAAACATTTTAATTTCAAATTTTTTTTTCTACTTTATTATTATAGACACATATAAAAAAATAATAATACAAAAAAAAATAATATTTCAAATTCAATTCTTTTCTATCTTATTTCTAGTACACATTTAATTAATCATTTATTTCTTTTTTAAAAAAAAAAAATCCAAAAATATTCATATAGTTCTTTTTTTGTTTAAGATAGAGTTTGTTTAGCTTAGTTTTAGATCCTATTAGTGTGAGAGGTTTAGATCTAGGTTTCTCTCTTGGTGTGAGTTTTAAATTTAATCTTCCGATACCTTGTTTGTGCGCACATTATGTTTATATTTATTTTATTTCGCATCATGACCATATACCGGTTAAAATAAAATCGAAAGCGCACATTAATTTTCAATAATAATTCCTTGGTCCAACGCCAAGTGAACTTCACATACACTTCACTCACACACGTAAGTCGGTCGTTTACGATCGCCATCTGCACAGTTCCTTACCCGTCATAGCTTTTCAACTCAAGCAAACTGACGCACTACGCTTGTCTTCCACCCCCGCATTCTCGATCCATATATCGAGCCATAGCCCAGTTACTAAGCCCTTTATCCTGCATTTCTATTTTCTTTATTCAATTTATTTTTGCAAGTAGCAACCTATGCCTTAGACTTAGGAGCTTGCACCCTCATTTATTTATTTTCGTTTATGCCTTTCAATCCAAAAGGGAAAGACTCCTGCAGTTGACTCAATGTCATAGGAAGTTTAGCCATCCCTAGTTACCATTTTGACCTTAGCAATTAGGTCCTTCTTTTTCTTTGACCTTAGCAATTAGGTCCCTCATCCTTAGGTCCTTAGCCATTAGGTCCTTAGCGTTTTATTTTATAACTTTTTGTGACTTTGTTAAGTCACGTGAGTGTGTGCCATAACACTTACCTTCCCCGCGAATCTTGAGCATAACCAAGTGTTCGTTAATCCTTAGGAGAACTACGAGTGCTCTGATTCTACACCCGATACGTAGGCATCGATGCGATGTTGTGCGAGCACCATTAGAAATAAAACCTTAGGTTCCCATAATTTTAACAAGCAATAAATAACAATAATGCAAATATTAACAAGAGGTTCCCGTAGGATACTGCGGATGCTTAGGATGCTAACACCTTCCCTAGGTATAATCAACCCCCGAACCTAGTTTCTCCTCATTTAGGGTTTTTACGATCTTTTTCCCTTTACCCTTTGGATTAAATTAAAGTCGGTGGTGAACATAAATGTTTTGCGATTCAAGCTTAATCAATAGCTTGGTATCCGATTCTCACCGCGACAGAAAATGGCGACTTCACTGGGGACACTATTTTTGAGGGTTAAGCCCACCTTGTATATTTGTATATTTGTTGTTGTATTGCTTGTTATTATTTTGGATTTTTGTTGGGTGTTCCATGTGTGGTGAGATAAGTCCTAACCCGGACTTGAGTGCAAAATAAGATAGGACGGTGGTATATTCAAGAAGGCTTGTAGGGAGTTGAGTCCCGACCAAGTTGACTTGAGACACCACCACTCAGCGGAGGCCTCCTCGGATGTAGTTTTGTTGATCGAGTTCAGTCGTGAAAGCATTACTATATTCGACCTGAGAGCCATTAATGCTGAGGACCGTAGAACATTTACCCCCACTTGGCCTTTTTAGGGATGTAGTGCGATGACTATGAGGAAGCAAATCCAAAATAGTTGATACGCGATACTACACTCGGATGAGACTCTCTTGAGAATATTATTGATTACCAAGTTGAGTTGGGAAGTCGGTAATATCCGAAAGATGGGACAATGATTCTGGGAACTTTTAGAACCCGTTGTACAGGTACAAATAAACTCATAGTACATACCTTTTGGGAGGGTTGAACCTTCGACCTCATGCAAGCTTTGAACCTAAGCCTTGTTTGTGTTTGTTGCATTCACGCATCATGAAGCATCATTTTTACCAATTTATTCGAGGAACTCAGAAACTCTATCTTTGCAAATATCATAGGTATCATCATGGACTTTGGAAGAAGAAAGACTGTCAAGTACACATTCAAAACTCCCAAACTCGAAGACCTAAGGAAATTAAGAGATTCGGTTTTGGATCAAGAAGCCTTCATGGAAAAGCATAGGAGACTTTTAGCCTTACTTAAGACTGAGTGGGATGGAAGGTTGCTCTCTGTGATGCTTCAGTTTTATGATCCTCTCTACCATTGTTTTACGTTCCCTGATTACCAATTGGCACCTACTTTGGAAGAGTATTCAGTTCTGGTGGGATCACGTGTTAAGGATGAGTTTCCATTCCCTGTTCTAGAGAAGGACCCTGAAGAAGCGGAGATTGCAAAGGCGACATATTTGAGTGTTCCTGAGGTCAAGGCAAATATGACCTATAAAGGAAAGATTTTTGGATTCCCTACGAAGTTTCTGTTAGAAAAGGCTAAGAATTTTGTTGATGTGAAGGATATGAAAGCTTTTGAGGCGACCTTTATTCTGCTAATATATGGAGTGTTGTTTTTCCCAAACTTTGAAGACTTTGTCGACCTGAACGCCATCAAGATCTTTCTGAAGAAGAACCCGGTCCCTACTTTGCTCGGAGACGCCTACCATTCCATCCATCTGAGGAATCTCCATAAGGGAGGGATGATTACTTGTTGTGCATCATTGTTGTACGAGTGGTTTATTTCGCACTTGCCTAAGTCAGCTTCATTTTGGAACCTTAAGGATGGTTTGTGGTGGTCACAAAGGATCATGTCTCTTACCCACTCTGACATTAGTTGGTACAATCGTGCCTATGATGGAGCATTGATTATTGATAGCTGTGGTGACTTTGCTAATGTGCCTCTTCTTGGCACTAAGGGAGGAATCAGCTATAATCCAGTTTTGGCTCGCCGCCAACTCGGATATCCGTCGAAGAACAAGACCATTCAAGAAGTGTTTTCCAGTGCTGGTTATCAGGTCAATGCAATTGATGAAGTTTCTGAAGATGAAGATGTGAATCATTTGGTGTATCAGTGTGAAGAAGCCTTGGACAATTGGGAGGCAGTTGAGATCCCAGAGTTTTTTCCATTGTCAAAGTAATTTATTGTTTTTAAATGTTTTCAAAGTTCCCTAGCTCTGCCCAAGGCTATGGGAGTATTTTGTAGGGCCCCTTCTCATTTTCAAAGTTATTATCAATGAAGGCATTTTGTTAAACTCTTATTTTGATCATTTACAGTTTTTCTTCTCTTTTCACTTTTAAAAGAAGATGGCAATCTTTCAAAACCAATGAAAAAGTTTTTTCTCTTGCATTTCTCTATTTTCCACTTTTAATAAAAGCAAATCATTCTCATATGCAGAATAAACGAAAACCCTGTTGAATCCAATGACTCTACATTCTCTCCTAACTTTGATTCGCCCATTTACCAAGCGGAAGATGAAAGTGAGGAAGATTGTGACATTCCCGAAGAACTGGCAAGATTAGTTGAGTATGAGCACACAGAGCTCCAACCACATAAGGAGCAGGTAGAGACCATCAATCTTGGCACTGATGAAGACAAGAAGGAAGTCAAGATTGGTACAACACTTGGGGCAGATGTCAGAGAAAGATTGGTCAAGCTTCTCAGAGAGTATGTAGATGTGTTTGCATGGTCATATCAGGATATGCCTGGTTTAGACACATACATAGTGGTCCACAAGTTACCTCTTCGACCAGATTGTCCTCCCGTAAAGCAAAAGCTTCGAAGAACAAGACCGGACATGGCTCTGAAGATTCGAGAAGAGGTCAAAAGACAGTTTGATGCTGGATTCCTTGCAGTTGCAAAATACCCTGAGTGGGTAGCTAATATTGTGCCAGTCCCTAAAAAGGATGGCAAAGTCAGAATGTGTGTGGACTATAGGGATTTGAACAAAGCCAGTCCGAAGGACGATTTCCCTCTTCCGCATATTGATACTTTGGTTGACAACACTGCTAAGTTCGCTGTTTTCTCCTTCATGGATGGGTTTTCAGGATACAACCAGATCAAAATGGATCCTGACGATATGGAAAAGACTACATTCATCACACCATGGGGCACTTATTGTTACAAAGTTATGCCATTTGGTCTCAGAAATGCAGGAGCCACTTATCAAAGGGCAATGGTCATCCTTTTTCATGATATGATGCATAAAGAGATAGAAGTTTATGTGGATGATATGATTGCCAAATCACAGAGTGAGGAGGATCATTTGGATCATCTCTTGAAGTTATTTGAGCGTCTCAGAAAGTTCCAACTGCGTCTGAATCCGGCTAAGTGTACTTTTGGTGTCCGATCAGGAAAGTTGCTTGGTTTTATTGTTAGTCAACAAGGTATTGAAGTAGATCCAGATAAGGTCAGAGCAATTCAAGAGATGCCAGCTCCAAAAACAGAAAAGCAAGTCAGAGGTTTCCTTGGAAGACTGAACTACATCTCTAGATTTATCTCCAACATGACTGCTACATGTGAGCCTTTATTCAGGTTACTCCGGAAGAATCAAGCAATTGAGTGGAGTCCCGATTGTCAACTGGCTTTCGAGAAGATTAAGGTTTATCTACAAGAACCTCCTATCTTGATCCCACCTACCCCAGGGAAGCCTCTTTTCATGTATCTGACTGTGCTCGAAGGATCTATGGGTTGCGTGTTAGGCCAACAGGATGAAACCGGTCGTAAGGAGCATGCCATTTATTACTTAAGCAAGAAGTTCACAGACTGTGAAAGCAGATATTCGCTTTTGGAGAAAACTTGTTGTGCCTTGGCATGGGCGGCCAGACGCCTCAGGCAGTACATGATTTGTCACACTACTTTGTTGATCTCGAAAATGGATCCAATAAAGTACATCTTTGAGAAGCCTGCTTTGACTGGAAGACTCGCCCGTTGGCACATGTTGTTATCCGAATATGATATCCAGTATGTAACCCAGAAGTCCATTAAAGGCAGTGTTTTATCTGAATACCTTGCTGATCATCCTGTCGAAGATTATGAACCTTTGAAATTCGATTTCCCGGACGAGGACATTATGTTGATAAAGGATTGTGAAGTTCCCGGTCCAGATGAAGGTCCCGAGCCAGGGTCTCGTTGGAAGATGATGTTTGATGGTTCCTCTAACTACATGGGGCATGGTGTAGGAGTTGTCTTGATGAATCCCGATGGTGGTTATACTCCTTTCACAGCCAGATTGTGCTTTGAATGTACAAACAACATTGCAGAGTACGAAGCATGTGTTTTAGGTATCGAAGCTGCAATTGATACTAGAATCAAGATTCTTGATGTATATGGAGACTCAGCCTTAGTAATTTACCAAGTCAAAGGTGAATGGGAGACCCGTGACGAGAAGTTGATCCCATACCGTGCCCACATTGTGGAATTGATCAAATACTTTGATGAAGTCACTTTCCATCATGTTCCAAGGGCAGAAAATCAAATTGCAGATGCTTTGGCTATGTTGGCATCTATGTTTCAAGTCAGATTTCTTAATGAAGCTCCACTCATTACAATCGAGCGAAGAACTGCACCAGCCTACTGCCTACTGGTCGAAGAAGAAACTGATGAAAAACCGTGGTTCTATGACATCAAGAACTACTTGCAAAATCAGGAGTACCCAGCTGACGCAACAACTCTGGATAAGAAGACTCTGAGAAGATTGGCGTCCAAGTTTTTCCTCAGCAACGATGTGCTTTACAAGAGAAATCATGATATGGTCCTGCTCAGATGTGTGGACAAGCGCGAAGCAGACTTATTGATCAGGGAAATCCATGAAGGATCATTTGGAACACATGCCAATGGACATGCCATGTCCAGGAAGATTTTGAGAGCTGGATACTTCTGGTTGACCATGGAATCAGATTGTTTCAAGTATGCCAGGAAGTGTCATAAATGCCAGATTTACGCCGACAAGGTGCACGTACCTCCAACACTTTTGAATGTTCTGTCATCGCCTTGGCCTTTCTCAATGTGGGGCATTGACATGATAGGGGCAATTGAGCCTAAAGCTTCCAATGGTCATCGGTTTATCTTGGTCGCAATCGATTACTTCACCAAATGGGTAGAAGCAGCTTCCTACGCCAATGTAACAAAGCAAGTGGTTGCCCGTTTCATCAAGAACCATATTATCTGCCGCTATGGTATCCCAAGCCGAATCATCACAGATAATGGGACCAATTTGAACAAAAAAACAATGAAAGAGTTGTGTGAGACATTCAAGATTGAACATCATAACTCTTCTCCGTATCGTCCGAAGATGAATGGAGTTGTTGAAGCTGCAAACAAGAACATCAAAAAGATTCTGCAGAAGATGGTAAAAACTTACAAAGATTGGCACGAGATGTTACCATATGCTTTACACGGATACAGAATATCAGTTCGCACTTCAACAGGGGCAACCCCTTTCTCTCTGGTGTATGGGATGGATGCAGTTCTCCCTATTGAAGTAGAGATACCATCTTTGAGAATCTTAATGGAAACCAAACTGGAGGAAGCTGAGTGGGTCCAGAACAGGTTTGACCAACTGAATCTTATTGACGAGAAGAGAATGACCGCCATGTGCCATGGCCAGTTGTACCAAAAGCGCATTAAGAGAGCATTTGACAAGAAAGTCCGTCTCCGAGAATTCAAAGAAGGAGATCTTGTACTCAAGAAAATCTTGCCAGTCCACAAAGACATGCGCGGAAAGTGGAGTCCTAACTATGAAGGTCCATATGTTGTGAAGGTGGCATTCTCCGGAGGTTCCTTAATCCTTACAACTATGGATGGTGAACAGCTGAAACACCCGGTGAATTCTGATGCAGTCAAAAAATATTATGCCTAAATAAAACCCGATAGGTCGAAAACCAGAAATGGCGACCTATGCAAAAATGGGTATCCCGGTGGATCAAAACCTATGAAGGAGATCCAGGAAAAAGTTAGGGATAAAAAATGAAAAAATAAGAGCTCGCTAAGTTGAAAACCCGAAAGGGCGGCTTAGGCAAAAAGGGGCGTCCCGGTGGATTGAAAACCCGAAAGGGCGATCCAGGCAAAAGTTAGGGACAGAGGCATTTGACTGTATCAGATGGTGTTTACCATTACTGAAGAATCATACTGAAGGATCGATCCAATTGCTCTCGTCGGAAGCAAGGTGTCGGGCAGTCTTAGTTATTAGGGATTGTAGTGGTCGTTGGATTCAATGTAGACCTTTCCCCATTGCCATTTTCAAACTGTAATTTCCCATGGAGTTTTTGCCATTGGCAAGCTACCATTCTTGAATAAAATACAAACTTTGCCTATGAATTTTGTTGTTCAGCTTCTTATTTTCTTTTGTTATGCAAAATGCCATCACTTGATTACAATTTAACGCTGAAAATGACAAGTTTTTTAGAAAATGTTTTTTTGAAAACTCATTGAAAAACTTTTAAGTTTCTTTGACTTTGGAAAATTGGAAAGAACCTTCTGTTTCCCCAAGAAGTCCTGATTTGCAACAACACTTTTATACTGTTATTACAGAAATCCCCATAGAAGTTCAAAACTGATAACACTCTTGGATGGATCCTTGGACCAAGCATGATTTCCAAGTTCGAAGACATCTCCCCAGTGTTTTTCATATTGATCATCTAAGTATTAGTGTTGAGAGCCTACTCCTCTTTGAGTCTTGTCAAAACTCTTTGTCTCTTTAGAGTCAACATTTGCATATCATGATCATTCGCATCATGCTCAATCATGCGCATTTGACATTAGCATTTGTCTGTCCCCAGTTGTCGTCTGTCTAACTCCAAGTCCAGATATCATTAATGTTCAATTTGAAAATTCATTGTTGATTGGTACCCGAAGTTTGGTTTACCAATGTTTTTGTCCCCAGTAATTGCTGGTGTCCCCCGTGGAATTCTAATTGTGGTTGGTTTTGTCTTTATGACCACCAATATCTCCTTGAAGTCCAATTGTCATTGGCAAAAATCTTTTAAGCAGGTCGTGAAACCTTTTGCTTAAAATCCAAGTCCATTTGATTTTGGCACATACTTGTACCCTTTCTCCTGATGGTTCCTGAAGGAATTTCCAGAGGTTGGATGCCTTATCTTGTTTGAAAACTCCAACATATTTTGTTGTTACTTTTTCGTGTTAGCCGGTCGCTTAGAGCCGTTGATCTATCTGTGGGTGATTTTCATTCTATCCCCAATGCTAGCTGGTCGCATAGAGCCGCTACTAAATCACTGTGATTTCCTTCCTTATCCTCGGTGTCGGCAGTTACATTTGAACCTGCTAATTTACCATTTTGAATACTTTGACTACTTTGTCTTTATCATTCTTAGTGTCAACCGGTTTTTTTAAACTTGTTGCGCATTCACTTTGAGTGTACCTTGGCTTTTCTTTTGTAGTGTCAATAGGTTTCGAATCTATTGTGCTTCCACTTCGAGTATGTTTGTTGTCATTCATGGTGTCAGTTGGTCGCATCGAGCCGCTGCGCATTCACCTTGAATAAGCTTGTTGTCATTCTCAGTGACAGTTGGTCGCATCGAGCCGTTGTGCATTCACTTTGAATGTTTATTTTTGTTGATTAGTCTTAGTGTCAGTTGGTCGCATCGAGCCGCTGCGCATTCACTTCGAATTTTGTGTCATTTGTATTCTTAGTGTCAGTTGGTCGCATCGAGTCGTTGCGCATTCACTTTGAATATTATGTTTATCATTTTCAGTGTCAGCTGGTCGCATAGAGCCGCTGCACATTCACTTTGAATGTTTATTTTGTTGTATTCTTGGTGTCAGTTGGTCGCATCGAGCCGCTGCGCATTCACTTTGAATATGTTGCTGCTTTTATTTCTCAAAGTCATTTGGTCGCATAGAGCCATTGGTCTACCATTTCGTTTTAATTCCTTGTCTTATCTGTATTCTTGGTGTCGTTTGGTCGCATCGAGCCACTGTGCAGTCACTTTGAATTTTATTTTGTTTTGTCTGTGTTCGTTGATCCAACGATTTGGATTTCCTTTTGTTCCTGTCTTTTGTTATTCTTAGTGTCAACAGTTACACTTGAACCTGTTGATTTATCACTTTGAATATTTCCCGTTTTCGTTTCTTTATCCCCAGTGTATGTCATCCCCAGTGAGTCTTGGCTTGTGGTCGTCGATATTCTCATTCTAATCATTCATACCATAATCATCATTCATTGCATAAGAGTTACAGAGTTAGATAGTTTTGTAGTCCAGCATAATATTGCATTTAGGGGCAAAATTTCCGGTTATTTCTGTATTTAAATACCTTTCACCATGATCCCATGAGTGTCTATCGTCATTCACGCCATCTGGTAAAGTTATTTAAATAGGGGCAACTGTCACACCCCAAATTTTACCCCTAATCGCTCATATCATAATCATCGTTCATTTCATTTAGCAGAGAAATTCCAAAAATTTTACTTTGTTTGCTTCTAACTCATTTTCAAGTTTTTTAATTTAATTTTAATTTCTTTCCACTTTCAAGTTTTTGTATATATTCAATTTATATTTCACATTTCTAACTCTTTAACTCATGTTCTAATTTTAATTTTAATTTCCTTTTTCTTATTCTATTTTTCAAGTTTCTATTTTCTTTTCAATTTCTACTTCTAATTCTTATTTCAATTTCTACTTCTTAGTTCTTAATTCATTCTCAAATTTTGAACTTAAATTTTATTTCCTTTTCATTTGCAAAGTTTTTTTTATTATTATTTCTGTTCTCAATTCCAATTTTATTTCCACTTTTATTTCTTCTTCCAAGTTTATGTTATAAGTGTTTAATTTTAATTCCAATTTCTATTTCCAATTTCTATTTCAAGTTCAATTTCAAATTCCAACTCAATTTTTCTACACTTCATTTCAATTCAAATTTCACTCAATTCTTTTTCTATTCAAATCTCAATTCAAGTTTCAAACCTTAACAAGTTTCTATATTTCTAGCCATTCATTCACATTCATTTATTCCATAACCTTCATTCATTCACTACATTCATATTCAACACATTATGTTCATTACATTCAAGCATTGATTCATATACATGTTCTTTCATTTGCATTCATAGCTCAATTGATACAAGAATTAATTTATGAGGTACAAAATTCTAAGCCTAGCAAGAATACAATTTTCATGCCTAGTTTTTATTCTTCATGCCAAAACTCCATGCTTCAATTCTTGAATTCCTCATAAATTCCCTACAAAAAGAACCAAGTTTATCATATCAATCCAAGCATCAATCCATATACATAATCATTCATCATTTCATATAAACATATTCATTTAAGCATAATCATATTCATTACATTTTTTACATATTTATTTTGCATCATGTATTAACATAGTTTGTCACAAATTTTACAAAGAAGAGCAAAATTCAGCCCAAAAAGTGTACAACAATAGCCAAAAATCAGCACTAACAAAATTCAACAAAAATCAGCACTAACAGACAGAAAAACAGCCACAAAAAAAACACAGGACAGCAGTTGACAGCACACAAAACAACCTGCTACAGCCTCCCACTACTGCTGCAAAATTCAGAAATGTTCCCCCTAACCCAACCCTTCATCAACAAGCAATAAGGTACAGATTCAAACCAAGAAACCCTAAATCTTTCCTATAAGAACCTGTTGTTGTTTATTCAAAAGGGGGGAGAAGTGATCAGCCACTGTTACATCAAAACTCAGCACTAAATACACTACAAAATTCAGCCACTAAACAGCCCCATAATACACTACAAAGCAGCCATAAATCACACAAAATTCAGCAGAAGAACAACACAAAAAAATCACATAAAACAGCCCCAAAAATCCTGTTACATCCATACAAAACAGTCCCAAAAACAACTCAAATCACACAAAAAAATTCAGCCTAAAAACTTCACAAAAACAGCCAACACAGAACAACAAATTCTGCATCCAAAGTCACCACCAACCATCAATTATCAGCAGTAGCAGGGAGAAGAAGGAGGCTTACTTACGGATTCTTCACCCCGATAACTTTCGGGTCGGTATTGTCCTCTTTTCCTTCACTTTTTTTTTTCTGCAGCATTTTGTTCATAATTAGTTTTCCTTTTTTTAGTTTCATTTCAAATTTAAAATCTGCATACACCGAAACAAAACTTAATAAAACTTCACAAAAAAACTATAACCAAAACAACACCATAACTTCAGTCATAAACAAAGAAACAGCAGCCTTACATCACTAACACCCTGCGTTGCTAAACCATGAACCAACTTCCTCACTACACCTTCATCATCACCGAATTTAACACAAACTGCACAACATCAAAGCCAAACCAGATAAAATAATTTGGAAACAGATTCAGAAAGGAGATGAAGAGGGATTGAAAATAAAAGTAATTTGAAACTGAGATTGATCACACAAACCTGTGCGTATTGCTGAGTGAGAGAGACCGAGTTGAAATCCGGAAACTCTAACCAATCCTCCACCATCATCCTACACTTCATTACTCCTAGAAGACATTCATAACTTCCACCAAGACCATAACACAGCCTGCTGTGTCTCTTCCAGCTTGTCTCAACAAGCCTGCTCAATCCTTCACATCTCCAACCCAGAAAAATCACCACCATAGCCTTTGACAAAACCGTTTTCACAAAATCTTCAACACTCTTTTCAACCTCTCTATTAACCCACCGCACCATCAACAACAACTCACCTTCAACCAACACAAACCTACCGACACAAACCGATATACTCACCATCCAAAACCGCCGGCATACATTAACCTTGAACCATCAAACGAAAACAGAAACCGAAACCTCCGACACCATTGAACTTTCAACCCACTGATGCGAAAACCTTTGAGCAAGCCTGTTTCAAACCAGCCACGAAACCAGACCAACCGCTCACAGACAGAAACCAACACCAGCCTCAGCCATCCATAAACTTTTTCATAAAAAACCCTGTTAACCGCAGCCACAAACCTGTACACAAACAGAACACACAAAAAACCATAAACCGTAAACCTTCAAACAGAGAGCCATTCATTGAAACCGTAAACTCATTCACATAAAAAACCAAAAAAGAAAAAGGAGAAGACGAAGAAAAAAAGGTCGTGACGAACAAACCAAGTCCATCATCTCTAAACCAAGCAGCCAAACCGCACAAAACCCCATCACCATAAATCTTCTCTTCATCAAAAGTCAGACCGCCGTTTAACCCTTCTGCACCATCACAAAACAGAATCAAAACAGAACGGAAGAAAACCGAGAGAAACCCGAAATCACTGCTACTAAACGCAAACCATCACCGCTCCTAAAAACTCCAAATCAAACTCACCTCAGTAAATCGTCAATCCACCACCTCGCAACGACCAACACCTATCACCGAAAATCATCTTCAACAGACCTTAACTCAAACCTCGCAACGACCAACACCTATCACCGAAAATCATCTTCAACGGTACCTTCACGAGCCAAAACCCATTTTCAACCTTGAACCGTCAATCCCGGAACGCCAAACCCAAAAAACAGATTTTGAAATGAAAAAAAACCTGAACGTGAGACATTCACCGCCCAAGAACCCCTCCTGGATGCATCCGTGGAGCTTGAACCGACCGCCTCTCAAAACCATCAGACAGAGCTAAACAAGAACCAAATGCCAACGTTGAAAAATCCAGAATCACCCTTCACGAAACCAAACCCTCATCAGAAAACAACTCGTTACCGGGAATCCCTTGCAATCGCGGGTCGAAACCGCCGGCCGTCCGCTCCCAACCACAAAACCGTTTCACCGTCATCAAACCGCCGTAGCCAAACCTTCATTCTCCACTGTTTCACCTTATTCAACCCAAACGCAACCCACCGGCCAAAACTTGGATCCTTTCTTGCACCGTCGAAGCCAAAACCATCATCGTTTGAAACCCGCGGACCTACCATCATCTTCTCAAAACCTTCAAAGCACCCCTTTCATCTTCACGAACCCGCAAACCCTTATCGCGAGCGAAACAGAGTGAGTGAGACCCACCGAGAGAGCCGCCGCGAAATGGAGAGTGAGCGAGAGAGGGATTCGAACCAGAGTTTGTGATTTAGGGATTTCGGAGAGGGAGAGTTTCGAGCGAGTGAGACGGACGATGGCCTTTCCTCCCCCATTTTCGCGAAGCGGTGCGTTTTGCCTTAGGGATTGTTTTCCTTTTGTTTCCTCTTCAGCTGCTGGTGTTAGCTTGGAGCGGGTCACGGGTTGGACCCGACCCGCTCCCCTTGTCTCTCAACCCAGCGCCCCATGGGCTTGCTTTCTATCCAGACCCCCCTGTTTTCTTTTAACCAGCCCATTAGCCTTTTCTTCAAAAAATCTAAAAAAATATACCTTACCATGCAATTAATTCTTTTAAACTAATTTTTAGATAATTTATTTTCTCATTTAAAATACATATAAAATAATAAAAAATATTTTAATTATAAGTAGTTAAAAAATGTACATACAAAATAAATAAATAAGCTTTAAATTTTAAAATTGTCTTTAGTTAGAAATCTACATAAAATAAATAAAAACTTTCAATTTCAAAATTTCCTTTCTATTTTTATTTAGAAATCTACATACTTATAAAATAAGTAAATAAAAACATTTTAATTTCAAATTTTTTTTTCTACTTTATTATTATAGACACATATAAAAAAATAATAATACAAAAAAAAATAATATTTCAAATTCAATTCTTTTCTATCTTATTTCTAGTACACATTTAATTAATCATTTATTTCTTTTTAAAAAAAAAAATCCAAAAATATTCATATAGTTCTTTTTTTGTTTAAGATAGAGTTTGTTTAGCTTAGTTTTAGATCCTATTAGTGTGAGAGGTTTAGATCTAGGTTTCTCTCTTGGTGTGAGTTTTAAATTTAATCTTCCGATACCTTGTTTGTGCGCACATTATGTTTATATTTATTTTATTTCGCATCATGACCATATACCGGTTAAAATAAAATCGAAAGCGCACATTAATTTTCAATAATAATTCCTTGGTCCAACGCCAAGTGAACTTCACATACACTTCACTCACACACGTAAGTCGGTCGTTTACGATCACCATCTGCACAGTTCCTTACCCGTCACAGCTTTTCAACTTAAGCAAACTGACGCACCACGCTTGTCTTCCACCCCCGCATTCTCGATCCATATATCGAGCCATAGCCCAGTTACTAAGCCCTTTATCCTGCATTTCTATTTTCTTTATTCAATTTATTTTTGCAAGTAGCAACCTACGCCTTAGACTTAGGAGCTTGCACCCTCATTTATTTATTTTCGTTTATGCCTTTCAATCCAAAAGGGAAAGACTCCTGCAGTTGACTCAATGTCATAGGAAGTTTAGCCATCCCTAGTTACCATTTTGACCTTAGCAATTAGGTCCTTCTTTTTCTTTGACCTTAGCAATTAGGTCCCTCATCCTTAGGTCCTTAGCCATTAGGTCCTTAGCGTTTTATTTTATAACTTTTTGTGACTTTGTTAAGTCACGTGAGTGTTTGCCATAACACTTACCTTCCCCGCGAATCTTGAGCGTAACCAAGTGTTCGTTAATCCTTAGGAGAACTACGAGTGCTCTGATTCTACACCCGATACGTAGGCATCGATGCGATGTTGTGCGAGCACCATTAGAAATAAAACCTTAGGTTCCCATAATTTTAACAAGCAATAAATAACAATAATGCAAATATTAACAAGAGGTTCCCGTAGGATACTGCGGATGCTTAGGATGCTAACACCTTCCCTAGGTATAATCAACCCCCGAACCTAGTTTCTCCTCATTTAGGGTTTTTACGATCTTTTTCCCTTTTCCCTTTGGATTAAATTAAAGTCGGTGGTGAACATAAATGTTTTGCGATTCAAGCTTAATCAATAGCTTGGTATCCGATTCTCACCGCGACATTGTTCTTTTATTCTTTTTCCTTATTGGATAAAATAAAAGTCGGTGGAGACTCTTGCTATCCGCAACATAGTTTTTGGAAACAAAAACGCCCAAGTAAGTTCTCCCACCGTGTTACAACCTGCAAGGCACTCTAATATTAAAGTAAGAAAACGAACAAAAAAGTGAGCAAGTACGAGAGAATATTATTAGAGTGAATATTAGATACCTGGCCCTTTCATGTGAGAGGGTTTATATAATGCCCCCAACGCGTGGCCAACAGTCCCTATTTTGGGCTTGGATCATGGATCGCCCGAAAATAGGTAACTTCCAGGAACTAACTGTTGGATTGGGCCTATCCGATCGGACAAGATGCACGTCGGGAAGGTGTTAAATCGAGCAGAAGGTATTTGTGGCTGATCCTGGGTGACTTCCCCCTGGTGTCGGGCAGAAGCGCTGAGAGGAACATGGAGAACAACCATGCCGAACTTGGTCGGTACGCTCTCCTCGGTTGAGGGGCAGAAGGGAAGTGGACCCCCTTTTCCTTTGGTCCATTGGGTCATCCTGGATGCAGGAGTGGATTGGGTCACGCCTAGTCGTTGGGCCAGTTCGGAATAGGAGCCCCTCAAGTTGTTACTTCTGGTCGTAGAAGTGATGACTTAAGGGAAGCTTAAGATTTTGGGGATGGATTGTGTGACTGACAAATTTCGGTAGAACTGCTCGATTGAAGGCGTGTTCAAGTCATGTTGGTCACCATATGATGCTCGTATCATGGGGAGAATAATGGTTGATTTAAGATTGAAATGTTTCTACCACGTGTCCCTTGAGACGTATGAGCAATTAATGTGAAGTGACAGCTGCCCTAGGATGGCTCTAGGAAATGATTGTTGGAACACAAATAGAATAGGTTTTTTGTTATTGTTTCACAGAGATTGTTTAGAGATATCATCGTCATTCTATAGTTGAAATTGTTTTAAACTTAACGTAACAAAGGGTTTTGATTGAGGGTAACAATTTGTTTGCATAAGTTATAAGTGTTATAGTAAAAGTTATCGAATTTGAAAGATTTAATAAAACATGCCAAGATTAAGGTTCGACAAACCATATTGTACGTATATAATCGTTAAAGCGGATGAACTCGTTCAGACGATAAATACAATCACATATCCTCTTAATATGTTTATCTCTAACATATATTATGAGTTTTACTATTTTGATCCTTTGATGATCTCTCACTCAAACTATCAAAATGATAACATTCAAGTTCAATATTTATGAACATCAAGTCTCATAACTATCTCTAGCCTATTTTCATAAATGGATGAAAAACCTAGATAAAGTGTAAGAACACATTTCTCAATCATGATCCAACACAAAGAATAAACCATAGACAAAGTTTTTCACCATATATTTATCATCTATAAGTTCATAAGCTAAAATCAATACCTGTACATACAGAAGAAGGGATGTCTACCTTTTAATCTTGGCACTAGAGGAGACTAGCTATCCATTAACAAGGTAGCTTCATAAACAAGAAAAGAGAGAAAAGGAACAAGCATCAATGATGATATCCCGATTATTGGTGCTCTCATTCTTTGTAAATAAGATTCTACAACGTTTTAGGGTGTTTTTGCTAAGAAAAGTATAAGGATTGATAAAAAATGCTGAACAAATCTATTTAAAGAGAGACTGAAAATCGCAGGCGCATTAAGCCCGCAACAGCGCGCTAAGCGCGCTATCATTTATTGCTAAATCTCCTTAAACTCCCGCTTAGCGGGCTCCAAGCCGTGCTGAGTGGGTAAGCTCCTGGAATTAGCTTCTTCCTTGGGCTAGGAGCGCGCTAAGTGCGCTTGTAACATGCTTCAAGAATTCAATTTCTTCAAAAATGCTCCTTAAGGGCCTTCCATGCTTCAAGCTTCCATTTGCAATGTTAAAACCTATAATTATAAACACAAAAGTTAAATAACTAAGTCTAATAATGCATTTAAACTATACTACGATTATTTACCGGAAACAGAGGGAAATGCATCAATTATCAATTAAAGAACTCAAAAGGTGCCAAAAATTATACTATATATTAACACATTCTAGCACCTAACAATGATGCGTCATTGTATGTCCCTAAGTTGCACGTGCCTATTCACGTGGATGGGGACTCCTATAAATAGTACGTTACAAGCCATTTTAACCTTTTCGTTTGCCTATGCTTCTACCTGACATCTCTTCTTCTTCAACGTTCTTTCTTTTCCACCGTCACCCGTCGTTCACCGTCGTATCCACCAAGGAATCCCCTCTGAGCATACTTTCAGCACCCAAAATCAAGTAAGTTTATGTGTCTTTTTATCTTAGGGTAGTTAATCCTTTCTTTTGATGTAGAATGCATGCGATTTTAGGGTAGAAATCTAGGATTTATATGACTTTTAGTAGATTTGTTGGTGATCTACGGTGGAACTTTTGTTTTTTGGTGGAGGTATCGCCATGGTTAGTGGAAGTGAACATGACGTTTTTTGTCGTCCTTTGACGTTGTTGCAGTGAGAAAGCTCTGAGAAGGGTGTGATCTCGTTCTTACGCGACTGCTCTGGTTGAAGCTCGACTGGAGTTCTGGGTTTCGTCACTGAGGATGATCTTCTTAGTATGGGTTGAGAGTTTTTTATTGTGAATATCTCTCTCCGTGCGAATCTTAGAAGTATCCTCGAAGCTGAGATGTGTCTATCATTTTGAATAAGGGCTTTGGTTGTGGAAGCTAGCCTCGTTCCTCAGCATGCCCTTTTCACTTGATCAGTAGTGGATGGGTGGATTTGATTATATCATCGAATTCACGTTTTCTTCGCTACTTTTCAGGTGTAAAATGGCCTACAACGACTATGAAGCTATGTCAGAGGAGGAGCTTTTTGACGAGATGACATCAAACGCCAGCAGCTCGGGCGAAACTACTTTTGCCTTAAACGAGGAAAATCATGATGAGGAAGTGATGTCCGTCGAAGATTGGGCTGCTCAAGAGCCTCTGAATATTCGGTCGGTGTACTCCTATCCCCAGGTGGGCCCTTATTTGCTGGTCAGGGATCCCTCAGACTGGTTTGTCTGGTACTCCGGGGAGGAGGACATGATATGCTTGCCATATGGAGGAGCACACTTTGCTATATACGACTATATTTTTAAGGAGCTCAAATTTCAACTTCCTTTTACTGACTTCCAGACATTTATATTTGTGCACCTGAAACTGGCTCCCTCCCAATTACATCCGAACTCTTTCGCCTTCCTCAAGGTGTTCGAGCTAACTTGTGATTACATGATAATCAGAGCCACCATTCCCCTTTTCTTCCATATTTTCTACATCCAAAGACAGGCTTTTCGGGGACGATTTGGTTGGGTATCATGGAAGTACAACGTCTTTCCATGCTAAAGTCTAGGGTGCACTCGAGCCTTGGTATTGAGCTTCTCACTCAGTAACCCCATCCCAAAAAGAAAAAACCAACACAGACAGTCCAGTATATGATGCATGGAAAGTAAATGCGGAAAGCGGTAACTAAAGTTGTAAAGTAAAACTGTAAATGAAAATAGTAAACTAAACACACATCAGCAAATAAATAAACACCCAAAGAAATAGAAACAGACAAGCGCTTGGATTGACTCTCAAAAGGGAAACCATAAATTCTGGGTTCGATCCCCAACAGAGTCGCCAGCTATCACTCCTAGGATTTTCATTCTAGTACAAACGCGAAAGTGGCGCGGAAACGGTAGAGTCGCCAGCCAGGAATTTTTATCCTGAAGGAATGGTAATGATGCACAAAGTGAAGAGAAGGAAAAAAAAGGTCTTACGAACCAAAGAGACTGGGTTCGGGAGTCGGTTATGAATTGGAAGGTATTAGTGTAACAGCCCGGGCCCCTCGCAAGGCAATCCCGGCACTGCCACCTCACGATCTTCTCTACTCCCCTCACTAGTAGAGTTTTTCCCTTCCGTGGGAATCGAACCCTGTACCCTGGGGTTCAAGTACATGCTCAATCCATTCCCACTACCAATTGAGCTACTAGCTCAATTGGTAGTGGGAATGGATTGAGCATGTACTTGAACCCCAGGGTACAGGGTTCGATTCCCACGGAAGGCAAAAACTCTACTAGTGAGGGGAGTATAGAAGATCGTGAGGTGGAAGTGTCGGGATTGCCTTGCGAGGGACCCGGGCTGTTACAATTAGCACCCTAGATCGTCTGCCGTACCCGACGGGATCCACGCTTGCTTGAACTGTTTCAAAGGGTGAGAATAAATTGCTGCTAAACAAAAAATGCAACTGGAACTGGACTAAAAATAAAGAATGGGGAAAATGTTGGGAAAATAAAGAGTGTGCTCGAATGGGCCCTACCCCACTTCCTATGTATCTCATCGGGAAATGAGAATTAGAGTCAACGTAGTTCCCATAACTAGGGAGGAAAACTGTTTGTTTGTGTTTTTTATGAACGAAACTGCTTATGCATATGCTCTGGTGTTGCAAGCTCGCCTTAAACGAGTGTGTTTACCGTCCTGCAAAGAGACAAGTCGAAGCGAGCTTTTTCATTTGAAGTGAAGGAGATGAGAAGAGAATTCCCGCAGGAAATACACTTATTGTTGGTTTGTAGCTTTTAGAAGCTTTAATTGACTTTGGCATAGGAGAATGTATCCAAGTCTCTTTCAATGGGATGTGTACTTCTTACATCATCCCGAAATGGAATGGATAAGAAGTACACCTAGGTATGGAGAAAATCCCCAAACCTATTTCCAAATATTAAAGCCTACACACATTAACCTAATTTTATTTATTAAGTGTTTTTGTATTTTTGATGAAGAAGTGTTTTTTAGGTGTTGTTTGTGAAGCATCGTCATGCTAAGACTTATTCATCATGATAGATATCATATACATCATCCCCATATGGAACGTGTGCAGGTATCCCATGGTAAAGTTCCTTGGCACATGAGAAAGCTCAATTGTTATTAGATGTTTTGATTTTGTTTAGAGATGAGAGAAGAAAGACTCAAGTTGAGAAAGGAAAAAAACTAAGGGAAACTAAGACTCATCCTAAGTTATTATTTATTTGAGATCCTATGGTTAGTTGAGATCCTATGGACATGTATCTTAATGCATCATAATCTGAAGCAAACATTGACAATAGAATGCAATCAGACAAGTCATCAAGATTGAGTGCAAACATGTGGATTATGCATTTTCAAGGAATATGCAACATACTCAACTATGCGCGCAAGCATCCAAAACATGCATCGATCACAAATACAGTGCAAAACAGAACTTTAAATCAATATTATCATGCTAATAATGAAGTTCAGTCAAGGTAACAACATCCATAATTCATCATGAGCACAAATTCACCATTATGCAAAAAAACAGAAACTAACAACCATACATGTCGAAAGATGTTGAAGCTACATGAACCTGCACCAAAATAACTTCTAAAAACTCCCTAAATCATGTACTAATGATCTATGATGATTATGGATGGAATGGCATGCAAACATACACTAAAACGCACAAAAAATCCAAAACGACTCAGTGTTAATCGATTAACAGATGTGTTAACCGGTTAACACTGCTGAATTTTGCAGAATTTAGCCAAAATTGAACTGTGTTAATCGGTTAACCAATGTGTTAACCGATAAACACTTAACCAAAATCAGTTTTAAATGCAGAAAAAAGAACTTCTAATTATCAGTTTATTTCTAAGGTTCCTAACTCAATTACTATCAAGTCAGCACAAAATTAACATCTAAATGCATTAATATGACACTACCCGGAGCCACAAACATATCAAGAAATCAAAATGTAACAATCCGATTAATTAACACATCGTAAATCAACCAAAATGAAACGAACACATAAGTTGATAAAGTGCAAAATAACTTAAAACCAGAAGTGATTATGAGTTCACCAACCTACAAAGCGGAGGCTTGCTTTAGCGATTGTTGCAATGAAGAATCAAGACACGATAGGGGAGAAAACCGTAGATCCAATACTCTTTCGCACGAATACGCAAAATAAATGCGGTTTGGATGAACTTCTTCAAGAATTACTTCCAAGCTATGAAATCAACACCGAAACAGTAGCAGTGTCTTTAATAATCCACAAGCTCAATGCAATGATGGAGGTTTAACTTCAAATTCTTCAATTTTCAATGAAAAACTTGAAGAACTTTGGATGATTGAAGCTTTGTGTGAGTTTGTAAAATGGGAGAAAAAATGAGAGAAAGTTGAGATTGATGAGAAAATGGTGAAAATGAAGTGTGTCATTTGGTTTGGAATGAAAATTGTTTATATACGTGTTAGGTTTGGAGGGTGACATGGGTTAGGAGCTAGGTTTGGGAATTAGGTTTGGGACTTAGGCTAGGAGTTAGTTAAAGTTAGTTCAGATCATTATCACTAATGCCTTTCTTTTCAATCTTCTGATGCACCATATTATTCCATGAAGCATTGAGGAACAACAAATCTTGTTGTAGCTCTGGATTAGTTTCAGGAACTTCTTCAATTGAATTCCTTGGAGAACTGACTAAGAATTTAACATTTCCAATAATGTTTTCTGCCTTGCTGACCAAAGCCAAGGTTTTACCAATGTCATCAGACACATCAACAACATTGTCCGCTGTGTTAACAGCTTCCAGAATGCCCAAAGGACCAACAATATTCATTTGGTTCTACTTATCAGTGTTAATGCTTTTGCCTTTGTTAAGGTTTGTCCCTACTACAACAGGAATACTGTGGGGCGGATCCTCCTGAATGGTAATGGGAACCTTGTCAACCTGGACAAAATTTGGCTTCTTAACTTGCCTACCTGAATCCGCCTCAACCTCAACAACCATTTGTTTATGTGCTCGGAGTTCACCAACATCCACACAATGTTTACGTTTATCCAAGGAATGACTAATACTATTGCAATGATTACAGTACTTCGAAAGATTTTTCGTATTCAAGATCTACAAAAAAACGCAAAACCTGTTTTTTCCACTAATACTTTATATCGAATTTTTGTGTTCAAGTCTAGGTACACTAAAACTCAAACAAAATGGCCAAACGGTCTTTCAAAACAACACCTATTAGATGCTGAATCAGTATATAGAGGAATCCTCACACTACTTGCAATCACAAAGATTATTTTTGACCTCCAATACTCCTGCAAAGATTATTTTTGACCTCCACACTTGGGCTGACGATTGCTTAAGAAGAGAAGGATTGAAATCCTTCATCCAAGGGAACAACTTAAGAAAACCAGGATTTAAGTTCCAAGATTAAATAGACCTTACCCTTTTGACATCTTCAAAAGTGGAAAACGAGAATTCATAATACTTTTTACCAAGGGAAGTAATGCCCCATTTGCCGATAAATTTCCATAGGTTCAAAAGTGTAGCTTTAAGATTTTGTATCGTCAACAGTGTGGATCCCCTGGGCCAGATAATCCGACCGTGGAGGTTGTGTTTGCAAGATTCCACGTCCATAAGATACTCCTCCTCCGGTATTACAATGGACAAACGGTCCCCTTTAACACAAGGCTTTAGTAACTGGTTGATCGGAATATCACATACATTATTCACCGCTTCAGCAAACGATTTAGGGGGTTTGGAAGAAGACACCAACAACTCATCTTGTGTTTTCAACTTCATTCATGAACTGTCTTCGGCTGGATCTAAACATTTCCAAGGAACTATAGGGTCCTTCATCACGAAATACAAAATGGTTTATGAAATGGATGAAGATATTTAGTTTATCGCCTCTGCTTGAGTTCGTCTTTCTATTTGATCATTTTTGAAAAGTCATTTAATATTAAATGCAAGTTAAGTCATTTAATATTAAATGCAAGTTGGTATATAAATGCAGAGAAAAAAATGATTTTTTTTCGGTAGGATGAAAGCAACGATCGATTTTTTCTTCTAAAATACATTAATTTAAATTTTTAATTAGACATTTGAATCCAAATTTATCTAATATTAAAATTTAACTTTTTAATTAAAAAATGTATTAAATGTGTTTTTGTGATGTTTTATAACACATAAGTAATATTTGATTAAAACTCAAATGATAAATATCAATATTATTAGATCGAATACCAGGTTCAAAACATAAACCTATATAGCATTTTATTTACATTTGAAAAAAATCACGTAATATTATACAATTAATAATTTAATTATGTTTCTTCCTATATAGTAGACTTAAATAATCGATTGGTCCAAATAAATTGATGTGTTTTTTTTTATTTATTTTCGTTTTTGTATTTCTTGGAAATAATTTCTTAATGTTAAAATCTTTTTTGTTTTAGTATTTAAAATTAAAATTGGTAGAAAACTTATGAATTTTAATTTTATAGATTAAAATTGAATAAAAATTAATATTTAAAAACTTAATTTAAAAAAGAAATGAACGAAAAAAAAATGTCAATTTACCCCGATAAAAAACTATTTATACCTATATAAAATTATATTATGTTTTATGACATGTAAATAAAATTTGATTAAAATTCAAATGACAAATATCAATATTATTAAATTAAATATCATGCCTTAAATTTAAACCTAGATACCACTTCCTATACACATATAAAAGAAAATCGGATTAAAATTTGACTAGGGACCAAGTAAATTTGAGGGGTTAAAATCAAACAAAATAAAATTATTGGTCAAAATCACAAATTTAAAAATTTTAGAGGCCAAAAATAGATTCATGTTTAATCCCTAGGTAAAATCCACTTGTAAAGCAACGATTGGTGCAAACTACGTGTGATGACATGTTAACGTGGAAAGTTACAAGGCTTCGTTTTTCTGTTTCAAATCTTTCACTTCTCAGTTTCATTTATAAAACAAAAAACCATCAAAATAATCCAAGAATAATACAGTGTCTTCTTCATCATCTTCATCTTCAAATGCGTTAACAACAAAATCTAAAATTTGAAATCTTAGAGGAAGATCTCAATGCTTAATTTCATGGGTTTCTCGTTGTTGATTATGAATTCGGTTTCTTACAAGGGATTGTTCCATACATTTTTAGTGCTCGATTTTGTTTTGGTTTGCCAGCTTATCATTCTTCAACCCTTCGTTTCTGCTTCAGGTATACCTTGATTGTTTTTGTTGTTTTCCTGTAACCCATTGTAATTCAATGTTTCGTTTCACTTTCCCCTCATTCAATTTTGTAACTTGAATGCTTTGATCGAAATTTTGTGGATCGTATTGCTATTGGATTTTTGTTTGTGGCGTGAATCTCTGTGTTTGGTTATTGTATTTTGGTTTTGTGTTTATTGAGATTTTAAAGGAAGTGAGTTCATTTGATATTGTATGCAGTTATTAACCGAATTACGCAATTTTGCTTTGATATGTTTATGTAATGGCTGTAGATTTTAGATTATGTGGCATGCTGAAATAATTAGGAACCTGAAAAAAGAATATGTGATTTGAGAGAAACTGAAAGATTGCTGCTTTATACCATGCCGGCCGTTATAGCAGATTATAGTAGAAAAATCCGCAATATCAGCCGTTAATTACCATGAATATCCCGCCATAGCGGCCATGTTGCCGCTATTTGACCCCATTTAGTGGGATGAGGCTTGTTGTTGTTGTTGTTGGACACACTCGCACTAGAAAATGTTACTCCTAGCTTTGTTACTCCTTTAGAAGCTCGGTAATGGTTCAGTTCGAGTGAAATAACAATCTTTGCTTTGTTTTTTGTTGTCTTCCTGTGGCAAACCAGGAAATGCTGCTGAGTTGTTTGAGAAAGCATCTCAAAGTATAAAAGGGAGACATTATACTGAGGCACTCAATGATCTAAATTCTGCAATTGAAGCAGATCCAAATCTCTCTGAAGCATACCTTTCCCGTGCTTCAGTTCTTCGCCAGTTATGCAGGTGCGACTTATTTACAAATATTACCACACCCGCTTGCTTTTTTAAACTTAAAGAGTATTCATTGCCAAATGATGGTTTAGCTTTTGGAAGTTTGATTAATGATATAAAAATCACATTAATTTAGTTTCCATATTTTGTTTCATAAGGATAAGAGATAGATACTGTTAAATATAGTATAAGATGTGAAAACAGAAGCACCGTTTTTCCCCTAATCGTTCCTGAAGTTTGCAAATAATGTAAACCCTAAACTTTAAGATACTGGTTTCAGAAAATGACCATTGTGTCAGTCAACCCTCTCCTCCACCTCTATCTATCATCTCCTCCCCCATCGTCCCAAGTCACTCAAACTCCTGATTGGATAGTTATATCATTCAGGTGCTTTTTGGCTAATGTAGATATGAGCAATCTGAAAGGAGCTACAAAAAGTTTCTGGAGTTAAAACCCGGGCATTCAGTTGCAGAGAAGGAGCTCTCTCAGCTGTTGCAGGCTCAAAGTGCACTAGAAACCGCTCAGTCCCTCTATGAGTCAGGCAACTTCACTAAGTCTTTGGAATACATTGAGAAAGTTGTTCTTGTTTTCTCTCCAGCATGCACTAAGGTAACAATTTTATGCTCTTCCAGCTCCATAAATTACTTTTCTATTTCTGTCTCAGTAGTTACACTAGTGTGAAAGTGAATACCCGTGTTTTGGATTTGGACTGTGAAGTCATCTGTGCAACCAGAATGATAACTAACTTTATATGCATTGTTTTCTTCAGGCTAAGCTTCTTAAGGTGAGGTTGTTGATAGCTGATAAAGAGTATGAAGGTGCGATTGCCGAGTCTGGTTTTCTTCTTAAGCAAGATGAAAACAATTTGGAGGCATTGTTGTTACGTGGTCGTGGATATTACTATTTAGCTGATCATGATGTTGCCACAAGGTTTGTCTTGTGGAAATGATGTTGAACTCTTGTAGCATTCTTGCAATATTTTTTTTAAATACTATCTGGCTTATATGTGGGCATATATTCAGGCATTACCAGAAAGGTCTTCGCCTAGATCCTGAGCATAGCGAACTGAAAAAAGCATACTTTGGGTTGAAAAATCTACTCAAAAAGAGTAAAAGTGTAAGCCCTGATATATTTTTGAACTTTCTTATTGCATCCCATCTCTCAAGTTTTTCATCCTTCTTTCTTCTGGGAGTTTATGAATCATTATTTCTTCTTCTTCATAAAGGCGGAAGATAATGCGAGCAAGGGAAAACTACGGGTGGCAGTAGAGGAATTCAAGACTGCACTTGCTGTTGACCCTGACCATCGTGCGCATAATGTAAATCTTCACCTTGGCTTATGTAAAGTGCTAGTCAGGCTTGGCAGAGGAAAAGACGCCTTGAACAGTTGTAGCGAAGCTCTTAATATCGATGAGGAGCTTATTGACGCCCTTGTTCAGGTACAGTGTAATTTTAAACATCCTTGTGTTTGTTTTGACTTTTACAAGTATTTTTTGGGCCATGGTCTCCTAGAATGTTTTCTCTTCTTTTATCGAAGTCTTGTTTGAGTAAGATGGATGACACATAATAATTACTTGTCTTGATGTTCTTTGTCAGAGGGGAGAAGCTAAACTCTTGACGGAGGACTGGGAGGGAGCTGTGGAAGATCTGAAATCAGCTGCTCAAAAATCTCCTCAGGTAAATATTTTGAACTCATATATCATGTTTGAATGTTTCGTATGACTGATTAAATTATCATATTGAAAGAGTTATGGGAAGAACAAATATTCCAGGTTCCATGTTGAGTTCTTCCTTAAAATCAGAAGACTTTGAAAAAGAGAGAAGACTTGAGTAGGGGAATTACACTAATTGAGAATAAGAAAATCCTTGAAAGAGATACAGGAAAAGACTCTAATAGGAGCCGCATAAATAAGAGGACTCAGAATAGAAACATAGATTAACTTATGTCAACCTCTGCATTTTCTATTCCTGTATATAAAAGAACTTAAACCGATATATATTTTGCTTCTTACTTTCCTCAACAGTACTGTGAAAACACTAATAAGATCCACAAAAATAGGAGGGATCAAAATAGAAAAATAGTTTAACTTCTGATCGAGGAGCTCTTGAACCTTGTTCTTGAAGATGACACAGGCTTCTGTAGATTGTCCTTGCCAAACTCATCATTATCTATTCATTCATATATCTAAAAGAAGAACTTATATTATATATACACACATACACACATATTACTCCCTACTCTCCTCAACAGTACTGTACCAATTTTTGGTGATACCTTAGATATGAATTGGTTGTTAGTTTGTTACAAATGAAGCACCTTAGTGTCTTAGTTGATTGATTAATATGATGCATTCATTTAACTTTTTAAGCGCGGTGGTTGTGCTCTAGACTCAAACCCTGTTACTTATTTCTCGTGTATGCTTGTGAGAGGGTTAGAGAATTCAGAATTGATTGTAGTTGAAGTAATTTGAAGAATTGAAAAATACCTTTGCCCTTTAGAGCTTTTGGACTTGGAATTTTCTCCGTGTTTCGCGTAACTAGTAAAGTTTTTGGCTTGCTATATAAGATTTTAACAGTTTTTTGAACACATAGCATATGAATATTTATGTTGTGTTTGGTTAGTAGTAGTTTATATAATAAAGATTTTCGTTATGTTTAATTAATAGTTGTCCCTAACTGCAGGATATGAATATCCGTGAAGCATTAATGAGGGCTGAAAAAGCTTTAAAAATAAGCAAACGCAAGGATTACTACAAAATTTTGGGAATATCAAAACATGCTTCTGCTGCTGACATAAAACGTGCATACAAGAAACTAGCCTTACAATGGCACCCAGATAAGAATGTCGACAATAGAGAAGAAGCAGAGGCTAAATTCCGAGAGATCGCTGCTGCATACGAGGTCTTATTCACAAACAAAATACCTATTTGCTTTTTCATCTTCAGTCTTTAATCAAGGGACATGCTTGTGTTGAATAACTAATTGTTGCTTTGTGTTTTAGGTTCTAAGTGATGAAGACAAGCGCACCAGATACGACAGAGGGGAGGACCTTGAAGAATCAGGAATGGGAGGCGGTGGTGGTGGAGGTTTCAATCCCTTTGGAGGTGGTGGACAGCAATTTCACTTTACTTTTGATGGCGGCTTCCCTGGCGGCGGCGGAGGCTATGAGTTCCAATTTTGATTCAGAAAAAGTCTCAATCCTTAAATTTTTCTTAGGGAAAGCTATAGCCTTGATTTCCTCAAGGGACCACAGCTATAATGTTGACTAATCACTTGCTAACGGTTGTTGAGGTAAATACATAGGCCATCCCCAAGTTGCTTGCAAAACAAGACTTTGTTGTACTTTACAGAATTTTTGCTTTGTGTAATAGTGATGGGGATAGGTGTTAGTTAAAATGGCACATTTTGAGGTAGACCCATTTAGTTTTATGTGGTGGTTGTTACTATGTAAGGATGACTTTAAATTCCAGCCAACCATTATTACACTATTTGTTTACATATTTACAAGTCAATTGAATTGCTTCACAGTTAATTAATACTATGAATGCTTATCAAAAAAAAAAAAATTAATACTATGAAAATTTGAGTTACTCATTAATTGATATGCAACTGTCCGGCAGCCCACTGATGGGCTGGGTAGGAGTTTCAACCCGATCTCTAAAATTGGTCTGTCCTGTCCGACTTTAAACAGGTTTAAATCGGGTCGGGTCAAAATGGAGTTCTTTGTTTGTTTACTGAAGAAGAGACCTTCATGATCTACGTTAGGATTCCGCTCCCACCCTCGGACTAAATGTTAGGTTACAGAAGACCTTCATGATCCAAGTTAGGATTTCACTCCCGCTCTCGGACTAAATGTTAGGATAACGAATACGATAAATGTTGAAGATCTAAAAGACCTTGACACCGCTCCCACCTTCGGACTAAATGTTATGATACAAAAGACCTTCATGATCCAAGTTAGGATATCACTCCCGCTCTCGGACTAAATGTTAGGATAACGAATACGATAAACGTTGAAGATCTAAAAGACTTTGATACCGCATATTCATTCAAAATCTGAAAATCACCTCTCATATATACCAAATATTTCCTTCATTTTAGTCTCCTTAGCCATTCACACTTGAATCCGTACGTGATGATATTTGTTTTCCAATTCAAAACGAATTGCTTAATTTCTAAAGCTATGTCCAATATGTTTTAGGCCTTATTTATAGATTTGAAATGTTGGTCCTTGAGGTTTTTTATTGATTCAAATTTCAATAGGATGATCAAAACATAAAATTGACTAAATAATACTTATATGAAAACAATAAACAAATTGCTTCACTTCTAAATTACACATTTCAAATATGTAAAAAAAATCATTTATATTACACTCAAAATTTTCTTCACATTGTAACAACAAAAGTACAAGAGATCTTCATCATCAATAAACTCAAACCCACCTCAAGAAAATAAAATAAAATAGAAAATAACATAAAAATTCACCATACCAATACTTACATCCACAAATAAGAAACAACAGCAGCAAACAATGTAACACCTGCATAACCATTCAAACCAACAGCACTAGAATCATCAGCCGGACTATCCGAAGACCCTTTCGGAGCATCAGAAGCCCGAACACTTTTCTCCGGCTTAGTCGGTGCAGGCGCCTCAGCCGGAGCAGCCGTTGGACCTTGTCCGAAAAGTGCCATCGGAAGAAGCACTTGATCAACCTGATAAACCGCAAGCTGGCTATCACTATAAATAGTATTAGAAACAGTTGTATCAATCACACCAGTAGTCACATTAACTTGATTTCCAGAAGTAGTAACATTAAGAGGATACTCTCCATCGTCACTGTTTCCAGCTTGCGTGTGTAAGGGGTTACTAGCAGTTTGAAACTGTGAGATTGTGTAAAGTGTTGGTAGAATATGAAACTGCAAAAGCTGAAGCTGGTTTTGCGTGCTTATCGAGTTTAATGTTCCGGATTTTAGGCTCGAGAATGCGTTATCTGTTGGTGCAAAGATTGTTAGGCCTTGGTTTGAATTGTTGAGCTGCGAATTGATTCGATCGGAGACTTGTGTTGCTTTAAGTAGTTTGATGAATGTTGTGAATTGTCCTGCTTTTTCTAGGACTTTTGTTATGTTTGTTGGTCCTGATGGGGCTGGAGATACAGCAGTTTGAGCTGAAACTGTTTGAAAGAATGTCACAATGAAGAATAGGTTGAGGCAGAAAAGAGGAAGGAAATGGAAAAGCTTTGCCATTGGTATGAAAATTGAGAAACAAAGAAGAAAAGAATGTGTTTAGTTAGAAGTGGAATGAAGGGTTATGTGGTCACACATATGTTATATAGAATCTTGTTATGAGAAAATTTGATTGATAATTAAATGTTTGGTGAAATGTTGTGATTAGTATAAGGTGGAAAGAGGCTTTCAAATAATTGATTTTTTCTTTCTCAAGGTAAAGATAATAGAGGTGGAAGATAGACTTTGTTTGAAGTTCATTTTCTTAGGGAAATGTAGAGTTTTTTTTGGTTTCTTGTAGGGACCATGGTAATAATTTTGACTTGATATTTGCCAAAGATTGGTGAGGTATGGTATCTTGATCATTTGCTTGTAATGTAAGAAACGTGCTTTACAGAATTTTTTGCTTTGTGTGGAAGTGATTGGTGGGTTAGTTAAGAAGAAGGTTGTTTTGATGTAACTAGGTGATATTTTTCATCACAACACATTTTAATCTTTTGGGCCTAAATCCAAAATTCAAAACACTTACAATTACAAGACGGCACCACCTCTTCAGTTATTAATAGTTAAATGTAGTTATCAGATAAAAAATGTCGCTTGTTTCCTGTGAGGTCACTTGGTTAGAAGATTTACTCTTAAGCCATGTGAAACACGGTTCGAGACTTGGCATTGAGAGAGAGACAGAGAGATAAAGAAGTGAAATATGAGGTATTTCAAAATACCTCTCTTTTTGTTCTTTTTATTTTCAATTTTTATTTTTAGACAATAATTACAACATAATTTTGCTATGCATTTTTCCTGTCGAATCACTTGAGTGAATTAAAAAGTAAAATAAATATTTATTTTTAATAAAATTAAATTTCATAAACTAAAATAAAATACTAGAAATTTGAGTATATTAAAAATGTAAAAATAAAATAAAATATAATATTAGTTGGATAAAATTTTCAAAATTCCTAATTTATTATTATTATTATTATTATTATTATTATTTTTATATTTTTATTGTTTACTCAATCTTTTAATTTTTATATTTGTTACTTAATTATGTAAAAAATAATAATATCATATTTATTATATAATTATGTTATACATATATTAAAGAGGAGAACTCCAATACAATTTTGTTATTTGTCTCTTAATTTTTTCTTCTCATTATTATTTTTATTGAGTCTCCTCTTCAATCGTAAGTCTTTGGATTAAGTTTTGAATTCATTTGTTTTAGCATGCATAGCTCAAGTGATTGAATTGGAATATGATCATTATGTTTTAAATCAATTGGTTAAGTTAATGGACAACAATCATAATTGATGTTGGTTCAAGTTATGTTGGAATTGAAATCTCAAATTATTTTGAAAAACTTAAAAAATTAAGATTTCATGTGTGTGACTCGAATTTAGGTTGTCAATAGTGCGCTATAGCGGTATAGCGTAGCAGTAGAGGGCCTCAGCGCTATACTTTTGGCCCGCTAACCGTGATAGAGGAAATAGCGGCCGTTATTTGGGAGGTCAGGGCGGCGCAATAGCGGTTATGTAGCAGTTTACATACCGCTATTATGAAGAAAGGGCAGTTTTGTAATTTTTTAAGTTTTGTAAGGGCAATATTGGTATTTTAGCCTTTCATTTTACTAGTATAAAACATGGTAATGATGCATTAGGTCATTATCCCCTTGCCTCTTCACTCCAAACGGTGGAAAGTTGAGTTACTGTTCTCTGTATTCGTAACCTAAAAACAAAAACCATGTTACTGTTACCTCATCTTTACTCAAACGCAGCCGACTCGACATAAACTTAGATTGGAGATTGTGAGATTTGAAATTAATTATCTATAAAAATTATAATATAGATTTATTCTAAGAAGAGAGGCAAGCTAGAGCATCAAAAGCTACAAGACTTAGTTTTTGTGAAGTATAACCAAGCTCTCATGGAACGCTTCAATAACAATGATTTAATTGATCCTATTCTCCTCAACAATATTGATGAATGTTATGAACGGTTGCAACAAAATAAGGATGAAAATGGAATATTGGAAGATGATTTGGTTTTTGGAGAAGAGGGTTTGACTTGGGAAGTTGTTGATAATGCCACTGAAGCAAATGAACCAACAAGAGTTACTAAATATAACTCTAGACTTGCTACATCAGTGTCTAACGAAGATGATGAGATGGAGGTGGAAAAAGAAGAGTTTGAAGTTGAATCAAGTGATGAGCAAGATGATATGTATGTGGTGGAACTTAGAAGTGAAGATGAGGCAGATGTGGTTTAGTTATTTTGTTACGTTTGTTTAGGTTTAGAATTTGGTTTAGTCATTTTGAGTATATTTATAATTTGATTTTAATGAGAACTTATATTGTGGTGCTATTGGAATTTATGTATTGTTGCAACTTTTATTCTTAGTATTATAAATGTTGTTGGAACTTATTTTAAGTATTTATGAATTCTTGTTAAGTATTTGCCTTGGTTTTGAAAGCTCACAATAACGGTCATCCCGTTATACCGCTATAGCATTTTGAGGGCCTGACGCTACGCGCCGCTAACTGAGATTAACAACCTAGACTCGAATCACTCACTAACCATGATTCGAATCAATTCAAACTAAGAAAAACATGAAAGTTTTTTTTTGTTTTTGTGACTTGAATTACAACTTTCATTTGATTCAAATCACGCAACATTGTGACTCGAATCACAAGTTGCACCTGATTCGAATCACACAATTCATGATAGTCTCTGTCCAATTTGATTCGAATCACCACTTTACACATGACTTGAATCACACAATTTTCAAATCATAGTTTATACTTTATACATTACCCAAATTATGACCTTTCATGATTCAAATCACAATTATAGTTAGACTCAAATCAATGGAAAGTATGTCACTTCTATTATATTGATCTTACCCTACTTGTTGACTTATAACATTAAATCCATATAATTTCATGGAAACCTACTATTATCAAATAATATGGAAACCAAAAACAATTTTATGTAAATTAACATTATCTCTCTCTAGAACCATTCTCTTTTTCTAGAATGTTGAATAATTTATGGTAGAGATACTAGGAATGTACCTCCACTTAGGCATGAATTCCTTCTACCATTGTACATAATTTTCTACTCATTCAGAGCATTTGACTTCATCGCCAGAAACACGGACACTCGAAATTGACAGTATGGTCCCAAAGAATGAGTATTTTCCGATCCGTGGTTTGGGCATGAACTCTTCAAAATTTAAATAATTGACATATCTAGAAGTCCAATATAAACATACAAAATAGTATTGAAAATATCCAGAAGGTTGTGGAGTTCCACTCAACACTCAACAATCAATAATATTAAAATCTGTTATAGTAGCATGTTTCAAACTTGTTTGCCAACAGGTGGTGACGATGCCACAGTATTTATGCAATGAATGAGAGTATTGTATAATAACTCTTGCATGAGATTTGTAACATACATTTGTGCTTCTGTAAATTTTGAGCACCTGGAACTGGACTGCATTCAAAGTTGTTTATATAGTTGAAAAAGAAGTCCCACGTTGACTCTAAAAACGGAAAATAAATGTTTATATAAGTCTTTTCCACACTTAAATTCAAGATATTAAAGATTGGACTTACATAGAACTCCATGTTTTTTATAGGAAATTAATGGTATTATTGAACATTTTTAAATAATAAAAATTTAAAAATTTACATAATCAATATTTAATTAGAAAATTTCTGACATGCCTTAATTTTTATTGAAATATTAGATATTTATAACTTTAATATTTTAATTTATTTAAATCATTAGCATCAACGTAATGACAATAGGTTGGTTGCCCTTACATAGTAAAAGATTGCGAAATGTTAGGCCATAACACTAGATGGGAAAAAGCAAAATCAAATTATGTTAAATACAATTATTTAGAAATCCTAGTTGCCTGTTTCTCGAGAGGGCAAGTGGTTAATTGTTTTCAATTGACTATTTGCAACTCGGTTCGAAACGTGGCAAGAAGAAGAAAATGATGAGAAGAAAAAAATTGAGGTATTTCAAAATACCTTCTCTCCCCTTATTTTCATAGTTACTCAATCTTTTCAGTTTTTTAAGCAAAAACAATTATAAAATTTACAATCTTTTGATAATCATAAGAAGTCGTTAAGTTTAAAAAATAATATTATTTAGCAACATATTTGTTTTGCAATAATTAATTGTATGATATAACTCTGGACCAGTGATAAGTTTTGTAAATATTGTATTTTTTTTAAATGTTATTAAATTGTGTGATATTATTTAAATATTAAATTGGTGCACTTTTATTTTTTAAAGCAATGTACTTTGATAACTCTCTCGGCTCTATATTAATTTTAGAAACAATGTGAATTATTCTACTCAATAATTCATTATAAATAATTAATATTACAAGAGTCTAAAGATAGTGTTAATCAATCAAAATTCTTAAATTTATCATCTCATAATAATCTCTTAAAAATGAAAGTGCAATTTAACAGGATGCATGTATAAAAATAATTTATATTCTTAGTATATATTCTTTTTTCTCATATTATAAAGGGTTAAATATGTTTTTGGTCTCTCTAAATATGTCATTTTTTGAATTAGGTCCCTATAAATATTTTTTTTCAAACATTGGTCCTCCAAAACTTTTCCGTTTCGAAATTTAATCCCTCCCGTTAGTTTGAACTAACAGATGCTAAGTTGGCAGGCCATGTGTGCGTAAATAATTTGACATGGTGTAACTGAAAGAACCCACGTGTGAATGCATTCCAGTGTATATGTAGTCAAACATTAGGGTTCATATTTGCACATAATTTATAAATTAGAGTTCATATTTTCTCTTCATCTCTTCGTCACATCTACAAATTCTTCTCCTTCCAAATCGTGATGTCGTCTTCATCTAGGGCAAGCAACTTTAGGTCACAACAATCCATCATTGCCACCAACAATGAAGAGAAAAAGTGTGGATGCAAGGCTACTTTGATTGCATACATGTGCAAGAAGGGAAAGAATAATGGGAGATTGTTCTGGAGATGCCCATATTGGAAGAATGCGGGAACGTGTAATATGTTCGTCTGGGATGATGAGTATGGCTTAAAGAAGGAAGATTCTGAATGCAACAATGATGAGAGAGATATGCAGTTTGTTGATACATTTAAAGAGCTTTATGAAGCATCATTGAAGAAGAACATCAGGTTGAAGCTGAAGTTAAAGAATGAGGAATTATTTGGAAAGTTTAAGACCATATGTATTGTAATTTAAATGTTGGTCAACATGTATTTTGTTCTTAGATGTAAATGTTAATGTTGTTTTGAACAAGTAATGTTGAGTTAGTAAGTTGAATTTGCAATGTTTAGGTACTAATGTTTAGGTACTCTGTAATTTGGTATGTTGGAATGTTTGTAATTTGGTATGTTGGAATGTTATGAACAAATATGTTTCGAAATTTGGTGATGAGTACTTATTTCTTTTTGCACAATATGTTTTTGTTTTGATATACAAATTGCACAATATGTTGTTTTTTACAAAGGCATACATAAAAATCCAGATTTTGTTCTGGTCTGCTTTGGTACATAATTTGTTAAACCAGTAAGATTTACACCATAAATATGATATTAAAATTTCAAAGCATCATTGTACATCATTAAAACAGAAGTGCATTACAACAAAAATATCATAATTGTTTAACATCAAGTACTAAACAAGTAGTGCATTACATCTGAATCCAAAACCAAAAAAACACTTCACACCAGAATTGTTTCTTAGATACTTAATTAAAACAAAAAAAACAACAAAGAACATGAACTTCATTCAGTTTTTCCCTTGCTTGTGCATACTTCTTCTTCTATAACCAGTGGATCATCAGGTTGTTTTCCAGGCCCTTGTATGTTCTTGGACTTCAAAGTCCTCAACCTCTCACTCTGTCTTTTTTCAGGTAACACATTGCTTCCAGATTTGTACTTGCTTTGTGTCTTATGTTTGATAGGTTCACTGCTCGATGGTCTTGATAAAGTTGTTCTTATCCCTGGTGGTTTGAAAGGAGTAGCTCTAAACACCTTTGGTTTCTTCCCAAAAAAAACTCTTGCTCCAGTAGGCTTAGTAGGTGATTTGAGAGGTGGCCTATCAATTCTAAGAGGTTGAATGTCCAATACACCATCACCTTTAAGTAGGGCAGCCATGATCTCATCCAATGATGTAGGGTTCTCAATGATAATTGGTTGTGGTTCATGATCATCAGTTGTTTGATTCTCAGTTGGCTCAGCTTCATTGACAGTTGCATCTGCTTCATTCACAGTTGGGTTATCCATTTCATTAACAATTGGTTCCTTCACAGTTGGTTGATGCACAACTGGTTCTTTGACAGTAGGTTCATTTACATTCTCATTCACAGCTGGTTCCTTGACAGTAGGTTTTACATTCTCAGTCACACTTGGTTTCTTCATAATTGGTGCATCCTTTAAAGTTGAATTCCTTTTTGTTACCCCTTGAATTTTGTTCACAGTACCTCTGCTAGTTGTTGCTTCCATGCTAGATTGTGCTCCCTTGGTCTTTTTGGAATCTTTGTTTATGGTGCCCTTGGGCCTCCCCTACAATACATATGATATTAACATTAGAATACACTTAAATTATCATTAGACCTAATAAAAAATCATTATCTTAACATAAGTATTACCCTTTTTTTGCTTGCCACAGTTGAAGGTACATTTGCTTGACTAGGTATATTCTGAGAAGCTTGGGTAGGAATGTCTTCAACATTAGGTTGTGTAGGCTCAGCAGTAGCATGTCCTGTCTGTGAATTTGATTCTACCTCTTGTTTCAATTTCTTGCAGGTCCTCTTGTTATGTCCCAATTCAAAACAGAATTTGCATATATGGCTAGTGTTTGTTCTTTGCCACCTAGTTTGTGCAACCTCATCCAATTCCCTCCTTCTCAGTTTCTTTGGTCTACCTGGCCCACATTTATACCTAGGTGGAAGCATGGTTGCATTCTCAGTCCTAGGCCACTTGTTTTGTCCATTCAATGGAGTTATGATCTCACCATAACAGGCCTGATAAGTGCTCTTGTGATAACACTTGTCTACATACTTTAACGGGTCATCAACCTTCCTATATATTGCAGCTACAACATGCCTACATGGAATACCTATAAGCTCCCAAAAGTTACAAGAACATGTCCTTTTTTCTAAGTCCACAACAAAATTGTCAGTAAACAACACATGGGTGACCTGAAATGTCAACCTACCAGCATAGGTTGCTGTCCAGCTATCACTTTTCTCTATCTCTCTATCCAATCTCCTTAAGGGTTTTGTCATAATCACTCCCTTAAAACCCTATACTTTTTCCCTAAGTGTGGCAAACCTCCCCATTAGATAATTTCTAATCCACTCCAACATTGTTATGATAGGTTTATCTCGTTGTAACAAGATTGTTGCATTGAAGGACTCACTTAAGTTATTCATTAACACATCACATTTAGAAAAAATAGGAAAGGCATGCTTACACCATTTGTTCTTAGGAATTGATTCAATCCACTCAAATGTTTCCACACTAATCTCTTTGATCATTGACATCTTAGCCTGATGTGCTTCAAAATAGGTTGCTTTTGTAGCAGCCATCATAAGATCTATATACAATGTGCCACCTCCAAACTTCTTCTTAAAGTTTGCATATAGGTGTCTCAAGCAAAACCTATGCTCGTATGCTGGATACTCTTCTTCAAAAACCTGGACCAGACCCTGTTTGTGCAGGCAATAACAATGTTTCAGAATTATTAAGTGCAATAAAAATGTTTCAGAATGAATAAGTGCAGGCAATAACAATGTTTCAAAATTAATAATTGCAATAACAATGTTTCAAACAAAATATTAAAACTACCTTTTGTTGGTCAGAGATGAAGCACCACCTACGATCACCAATGTCCTCAATTAGCAATTTCATGAACCAGCTCCATGAATCTTTAGTTTCCATCTCTACCACAGCAAATGCAATTGGAAGGTACTGATCATTAGGATCTCTGCCAACAGCAATCAAGAGAATCCCTTCATACTTGTGTTTCAAATGACAACCATCCAATCCTATGAAAGGTCTACATGATCTTGTCAAAGCTTTTTTGGTTCCATCTAGGGACATGTAACATCTTTCAAATCTTGGAGCCATCCCTTCAGTAGGAGTACTTGTGTTTATTTTAAAATTGTTTCCAGTTGATGCCCTTCTCAATTCAGCCCCATAAGACCATAGAAGACTAAATTGTTTGCTAGAATC
This sequence comes from Lathyrus aphaca, assembly GCA_963966055.1. Lineage (NCBI taxonomy): Eukaryota > Viridiplantae > Streptophyta > Magnoliopsida > Fabales > Fabaceae > Lathyrus > Lathyrus aphaca. The sequence continues at coordinate 67,190,531 of OZ014525.1, read as the reverse complement.
ACCTTCAACAATGGCTCTTGCAATCTTTCTTGCCTTGAATGCCCTACATGCTGGGATCTCTGTGGCATACCTTTGCCTCACATCAGCTACAACCTCAGTTAACCTCATCTTTGAATTATTCTTTAAACCATCCACAATAACTTTAGCCACCCATTCAGCTCTAGCATTGCTGTTAAAAAATTTCCTTCCACACTTATGTTTTGAATACAAGGTTTTGATTCTAAATGTGGTGGTCTTGAGTACCCTACTACACAACACGGTATAGTCACATTTAGCCTTGTCCTTACACACAATCCTACATCTATTAGAGTCATTTTTCTGAAACTTTACCTCCCTTCCATTCAACACATTATGCTCTAAAATAGCATCTTTGAATTGTCTTAGAGATGAAAACTCCATTCCAACTTTGAAAGCAAAATCTTTTCATAGTGTCTCATCCTCATTATACCTCAAAATACAAGGCCTCTCATCACCACTTTCATCATCACCTCCACTATCAAGCTCATCCGTTATATATTCATCCTCAATCAAATGCTCCTTACCCATCTCTTGAGTAATAAACACCTTGTCATCTTCTTTACTCTTTCCATCTTCAGAATTATCTACCTTCTTTACATCCTCCTTATTTCCTTCATCATCCCTATTGACAATTACATCTACAAGACCTTCTTCAAAACCATCCATCCTTTCATCTTCACTATCCTCAAAATGTACATCTTCCACTGAATTATCAACAGAATCAGTACTTGATTCACTTAAAACCTCAGTTTTTTCTACACGTTTCACTGTCTTACCTTTCTCTTTATATTTAGTCATGAAACTTTCCTCTTCATCAACCTTAGCTTCACAATAAATCTCTACATCACACTTGTATCCAATTGCATACATGGCTAGCTCATGTGCATCTCCATCATCCATAAATTTTTTTAAGTCTTCTTCAAGCAAACCACCCTCATGCTTCCACCACATGTTAACTTTAGTATAATCAAACTCAGGTTCTATCAATTTCACCAGATCAACAGCCTCAAAGAAACTCCAATAATCGGGTTCTTGTCCCCTAAACGCAAATACATCCCCACCCTCATATTTTAAGTTAGTGTCTTTTACAAAACGACCCTTTGTGAAGAAAATTATCTTGAACTTATCCATTTACCTGTACACATAATTTAATCTAGGTTTAATATAGGAAATTATAGTAACCCTGAATTTTCACCAAATCTAAATTAAAAACATAAATATGTTGCTATGCCCTAATTCTTTATTCACGGTAACAAACATTAACAAACAGAAACACTTAATGCATCGAACAACCTAAATCGAAAACAATGGGACCACACAAGTACAACAATGGCAGACAAGATTTACTAACCTGGGACCACCTTCAAGAAAACAATGCTTGCTTGGGACCACTCTGAAAGTTGACTTGGGCAAACTACTATATTCTAAACTTGAGAAGAGAAGACAAAATCAAAGCACTTGGAACGAAGCTTCAGAAGGAGAAGACAGAATCGCATCACTTGGAGATACGTTGACTTATGTTTTGATTACACAATGCAATGTAACTCTTAACATTTCTCTTCCTATTTACCTTTTCTTTTTTCCATATTATCCACGCTGGCCAAATTCATACAACATGGCAAATTATTTACGCATACATGGCCTACCAACTCAGCATTCGTTAGTTCAAACTAACGGGAGGGACTAAATTTTGAAACGGAAAAGTTTTGGAGGACCAATGTTTGAAGAAAATATTTATAGGGACCTAATTCAAAAAATGAGATATTTAGAGGGACTAAAAACATATTTAACCCTATTATAAATTCCTAGAAATACACGAACTACCTGCGGGTTTTATAACAAAAAATTATCCAGAGGGATACTTGCGAAATTAACTGCGGATTTTAATGTAAAAACTTTTTCCTGCGAAAAATAAATTCGCAGGAAATTCTGAGACTTTACCTACGACTTTGAATTTTATAATAATATTTTCATTTTTCTGCGAATTTTACTGGGATTTGGTTCGCAGGAATTAGCTAACCACTGAAAACTCAAATCCTCTAGAAATGTCGCAGGAATTGTTGCGACTATTGTTGTGGTTTTTGCTGCGACCCTTACTGCGAATTATTAGTACTATTTTTTTTTAAATAATTATAAATAAAATTATAAAACATTCCCTTGTAAAATCATGGTATATATTTCTTGTACTACTTCCATTATGTAATAGTTTTTGGTTCTGGACTTAATAGTTTCATCATATGTTGTTTATTGTAGGTAGATCATGCTAATATTATGCCAATTCAAGAAGTTACTGCAATTGCTGGCTTATAAATTTAGGGCATCAAGGTATATATTTTTTTGGTTCTGGACTTAATAAGTTTTTGGTTCAGGATTATTTCTTTGCCTATAAATTTTTTTGCCTGTAAATAGACACATTGAGAGAAGTTGATTTTGAATTGAAAGATTAATTTAATGTGGTTAGAAATACATGACTTAAAACAAGGGTTGAAAAAGAATGTACAGGCATAACATAATAATTTGTGTGTCATTGTAATTGGTCCACTCCTAGTGTCTCATTGCATTATGTTAGCTTCCTGAATGATAAAAAAGAATGATGCTCCTGCATAACATAATATAGGAGACATTAGTTAGAAGGCCTAAATTACATTACATGTTGTTGTATTTTTGTTTTATTCTAGCATATAAGATTAAGTTAATTTGAATTGCTGTATTTTTGTTTTATTCTAGCATATAAGATTAAGTTAATTTGAATTGAAAGATTAATTTGAAGTGGAGGGGTTATATATATGATTGATAACAGGACCTAAATAAAGAAGCAAGTATAAAACTTAAGTAACCCCATAGCCATGCATGTTGATTTAGTTTAGCGTTTTAGTGTAGCAAGTATATAACTTAAGTAACTCCATAGCCATGCATGTTGATTGAGTTCAACAGTGGACAAGTAAGAAACTGTGGAAGAAAAAAAGGAGACATTATTTGACAAATTTGCATCAGTTCATCACATGTAAGTTAACCATTAGGCTAATTTTTCTCCCTTTGTCCAAAAATCCGTAAATTCAACATAAACGGTAACCATTTTAGTGTTAACATACTCTAAATTCTAAAAGCAATCTTATTCACATTGCATATAGAGAAGAATTTCTTTGAAATGTTTTTCATACGGTTATGGACAGCAAAGAGAAAACTAAGGACAACAAAAATGCAAGATTGGACTTGGAAAAGTATTGTCATAGAAGAGAGTTGTTGCTGGAAAAAATCCTAATGGGAAATATATGAAACCCAAAGCCAACTATTGTTTTTCAAATGAACAAAAAAATGGTGTGTGCGAATGGGTGAAAGGATTGAAAATGCCTGATGGTTATGCTTCTAATTTGATAGATGTGTAGATTCAAAGAAAAAAAAACTCTTTGGTATGAAAAGTCATGACTGCCATATTTTTATGGAATGTCTACTTCCAATAGCTTTTAGTGCTCTCCCCGAAACAATTTGGAAGACCTTAACCGAGCTTAGTCAATTTTTTAGAGACTTGTATTCAACATTGTTGCGAGAAGATCATTTATTACAAATGGGAAGAAACATTCTGTTGATATTATGTAAGATGGAGCGTATATTTCAACCCGCATTGTTTGAATCTATGGAGCACTTGCCAATTCATTTAGCTGATGAAGCTAAGATGGGTGGACCAGTTCAATATCGTTGGATGTATCTGTTTGAAAGATTTTTAAATAAAATTAAAAAAAAAAGTAAAAAATCAAAAGAAATGTTGAAGGGTGTATCTGTGAAGCATATTTGGTGCAAGAAACATCCTATTTCAGTTCCCATTATTTTTTGCCTCCTACTCAAAACTCAAGTGTTATTTACATAAACAAAGGGATTCATCAAGACCATATGCAACCAACTTTGTCTATCTTTGAACATTTGAATTGTCAAACAGGGGGAAAATATTATGAAAGGTGGCTCGAGGATAGAGAAATGTAAGCTGCCCAACTACACGTTCTCTTAAATTGCAAAGAGGTTAAGCCATTTATTGAGTAAGTATTGAGCAATAAATATATCAATATTTATTAAACTAATAATGACACTATTTATTAATAATATCTTATGTAGTATGTATGTCCAAAGTTTGAAAAGTATCTATGCGGATCTCAATGACGATATCATTGATAAACAACTAGAAGCTGACTTCCCACGCTGGTTTCGAGAATACGTAAGCATATTTATTAAGTGTTCAATTCTAGGATATTTGAGTTAGAATAAAGGTGTATAATTTTCTTTTAAACTAAGTGTAGATGTTTAAGAATTGGCAGAATTTTTGACCAAACAAGAAATGTTAAATTCAGTTCAGAATGTCCTATCAGATGTTGGGACATTAGCAAACAGAGTATGTGAACTTATTTCAGGATGTCTCATCAGATGTTGGGACATTGTGTAAATGACTAAGTTCAGTTTTGTCAGGATGTCCCAACAGATGTTGAGACATCTCAGACCTGCTACCAGAATTAATTATTGATTAACAGATCAGAGATATTTAAGGAGAACTATCTGGAATTAATTAATGCTGGATAAAAACAGAACAAGGCGCATCTGTAGGGAGTTTTAAATTGAAGATTCAGATTAAAACAGAAGACCTAATGCACCTAGAATATAGGAGGTAACAAACCCTAAATTCAAGGTGACAGTTGCTGCTCATTAGGGCTGGATCATTCTACAGAAAGCCCAAAATTCAGATACCTATTTAAACAACAGAAACTCATAGAATTGAGTACGAATTTCAGAAGAACAAATAGGGTGTCTAGTGTTTTAATAGCAGGTTGTTTTTATGTACCACTTTATGAGCTTTTAAGCAAAAGTGCATTTGTGACTTGATTGAAACTGTTAAGTAAGATCAAGCTGTTTTGTTTGAAGGATGTCTTCAATTTCAGTAAACTTGTAAACTTGATCACTGGGTGATTGAGGGGGAGTGAGTAGGGTACTCTTATCTAAGTGAGTCTTAGGTAGAAATTGCATTGGGTAAGTATTAAGTGATAGATTAAACAGGGTGGTTTAAGTCTAGAATTAATATTACTAATAGTGGATTTCCTCCTGGCTTGGTAGCCTCCAGATGTAGGTGTGGTTATACACTGAACTAGGTTAACAAACTTCTGTGTTGTTTACTTTTCTTGCTGTTTAAGTTTTGGTTAAATTTGTCAAATGTCCTATTAAGTGTTGGGACATCTCTTAGGACATCTCATACCTGATCACAGAATTTCAATTGGCATCAGAGCAGGCACCCTGCCTGTTTATACTGGGTGAGATCTAGGGAAAACAAATTCTGTAACATGGACAGAGATATAGGGTCAGTAAATAGACCACCTATACTGGATGGTTCTAATTATGACTACTGGAAGCCAAGAATGATTGCATTCTTAAAGTCTCTTGACAACAGGGCATGGAGAGCAGTAAATGTTGGATGGAAACATCCTGTTCAAGACACCAAAGATGGATCAATAGTTCTGAAACCTGAAGAAGAATGGAGTAAAGAGGAAGAAGATTCAGAACTAGGCAACTCAAAAGCCCTAAATGCTTTATTCAATGGCATTGATAGAAATATTTTCAGACTGGTGCATCATTGTGAGCTGGCCAAAGATGTATGGGATACCCTCAAGACAACTCATGAAGGAACATCAAAAGTAAAAATGTCAAGACTTCAACTTCTCACCACCAAGTTTGAAAACTTGAGAATGAAGGAAGATGAATCAATTCATGAGTTCTACATGAACATCTTGGATATAGCCAATACTTCTGGAGCCTTGGGAGAAAAGATGACTGATGAAAAGCTTGTAAGGAAGATTCTCAGATCTTTGCCAAAAAGATTTGACATGAAAGTCACAGCAATAGAAGAAGCTCAAGACATATGTTCTATGAAAACTGAAGAACTCATTGGTTCCCTTCAAACTTTTGAGATGGGAATGAATGACACACATGCTAAAAGGAACAAAAGCATAGCCTTGGTTTCAAATACAGATGAAGAAGAAGATGATGAATCAGCAAATGATAAAAGCTTATCAGAAAACCTTGCACTGATTGGAAGACAATTCAAACAGATTCTCAGAGGAATGGAAGGAAAATCCAAACCTAGTGGAAGAAACACAAACTCTGAGAACAGAAGACCTTATGATGCTAACAAAAGAGTAAAGTATGCTGAAAAGACCAGTCAAGATAAAGGAGTCAAATGCCATGAATGTGAAGGATATGGACATATCAAGTTTGAATGTCCTACCTACTTAAAGAGGCAAAAGAAAGGACTCTCTGTGACCTGGTCTGATGAAGACTCAGGAGATTCAGAAGAAGAATCAGCTAAGCACATTACTGCTTTAGCTGGACTGTGTGAATATGATAGTGATTCCAGCTGTGGAGAGCTTACTTATGCAGATCTTGAGCAAGCCTTCAAGGATCTGTACAAGAGTAGTACTGAAGTATGCAGTGAGGTCATAAAGCTAAAGAAGCAGAATGAAGTACTAGAAGAAGAAAAAGCAAGTGATCAAGTAATCATTGATACCTTAAAAAGTGAAGTAACTCTTCTCAATTCTAAGCTGGAACATATGTCCAAATCTGTTAGAATGATGAACAGCAGCTCAAATACACTGGATGCTATTCTCTGCAATAATAAACATTCAGGGGACAAAAGTGGACTGGGATATAACAGAGATGAAGCCAGCTCTAGCAAAACTACTTCAAAAATTACACAGTCAAACAAGATGTTCCAACAGATGCCTCAACATCAGAACACAAAGACAAACATAATGTTCCAACAGATGTCTCAACATTCTGGAAAGAACAAAATGAAGAAGAAGTATCAAAGATGGAGATGCCATCACTGTGGAAGATTTGGGCATATCAAACCTCACTGTTATAAGCTACATGGATATCCAAATCAGATGTGTCAGCAACCTTCCAAGCAGAAAGTAGAAGGTACCAAGAAAGTGCTGCATAGAAATCAGCAATCTCCTAAGCAAAAGACAAAAGTAATCAAGAAAGTTTGGAGACCAAAAGCTGACATTCAGACTGATCAAAGTCACATACCCAAGAACAAGATCAACAATCAAGCTTGGAGATCAGCTGAACAACACTCAGAGCAGAGGCATCAAAAGAAATCTCAACTCATCTGGTCAAAGAAAAGTACTGCATACATAGCACATACATCATTGAAAGTATCAGCTAAAGAAGACTGGTACTTTGGCAGTGGATGCTCAAGACACATGACTGGATTGAAGAATTTGCTAGTAAACTTAAAGTCATATTCATCCAGGTATGTTACCTTTGGAGATGGAGCTAAAGGAGAGATCAAGGGAGTTGGAACCTTGGATTGTCAAGATGTTCCAAGATTAGATGATGTGCTGCTTGTTAAAGGTTTAACTGCTAACCTGATCAGTATAAGTCAACTATGTGATCAAGGATACAGTGTAAACTTTACAAAAACTGAATGCATAGTGACTAACCAAGAGCAAGAAGTTGTCATGAAAGGTGCAAGGTCTAAAGACAACTGTTACATGTGGGAGCCACTAGACTTCAGTCCCACTTCAACTTGTTCTCTAGCTAGAGAAGAAGAAGTAAAACTATGGCACCAAAGGCTAGGTCATCTTCATTTCAGAGGCATAAAGAAGATCATATCTATGGATGCTGTAAGAGGTATCCCTAAACTGAAGATTGATGATGGCAAAATCTGTGGTGAATGTCAAATAGGCAAACAAACCAAGATGTCCCATCCAAAGCTCCAACATCTGACAACTTCCAAAGTTTTGGAATTGTTACATATGGATCTCATGGGACCTATGCAAGTTGAAAGCCTTGGTGGTAAGAGGTATGCATATGTGGTGGTTGATGACTTTTCAAGATATACATGGATAAATTTCATTAAAGAAAAGTCAGATGTCTTTGATGTATTCAAGGAATTATGTCAAAGATTACAAAGGGAAAAATCCAGCTGTGTGATCAGAATTAGAAGTGATCATGGAAAGGAATTTGAGAATCAAAAATTCTTAGATTTCTGCTCTTCAGAAGGAATCAATCATGAATACTCTTCTCCTATCACTCCTCAACAGAATGGGATTGTTGAGAGAAAAAATAGAACTATTCAAGAATCTGCAAGAGCTATGATACATGCTAAAAAGCTACCTCTGTATTTCTGGGCTGAAGCCATGAACACTGCCTGCTATATCCATAACAGAGTTACCTTGAGAAAAGGAACTTTGTCCACAATATATGAAGTCTGGAAGGGCAGAAAACCCACTGTTAAGTACTTTCATGTGTTTGGAAGTAACTGCTACATTCTGGCAGACAGGGAGCAAAGGAGAAAAATGGATCCTAAAAGTGATGAAGGGATTTTCCTTGGATACTCTACAAACAGCAGAGCATACAGAGTATTTAATTCTAGAACTAAGGTTATCATGGAGTCCATAAATGTGATAATTGATGATGCTCCTACAGATGTCCCAGAAGATGTTGGAACATCTGCTGATATCAAGATTGAAGCTGAAGAAAAGGATGATCAATATAACTGCACTCAATCTGATACAAGGACAGAAGAATCCAGTAAACCTCCCTCCATCAGAATACAGAAGGATCATCCCAAAGATTTAATAATTGGTGATCCCAACAGAGGTGTGAGCACTAGATCAAGAGAAATGATTTCAGGTTCTTGTTTTGTGTCCAAAATAGAACCTAAAAACATCAAGGAGGCTCTCACTGATGAATACTGGATTTGTGCTATGCAAGAGGAATTAGGTCAATTCACAAGGAATGAAGTGTGGAATCTTGTTCCTAGACCTAATGACATAAATGTGATTGGTACAAAATGGGTGTACAAGAACAAGTCAAATGAACAAGGAATTGTTACAAAGAACAAAGCTAGACTTGTGGCTCAAGGATACACTCAAATTGAAGGGGTAGACTTTGATGAAACCTTTGCACCAGTAGCAAGGCTTGAATCAATAAGACTACTGTTGGGAATTGCTTGTATCTTAAAGTTCAAGCTATTTCAAATGGATGTGAAAAGTGCCTTTCTTAATGGTTATCTTAATGAAGAGGTATATGTAGAACAGCCTAAAGGATTTGTTGATCCAAGCTGTCCAAATCATGTATACAAACTCAAGAAAGCACTTTATGGTCTGAAGCAAGCTCCAAGGGCATGGTATGAAAGACTTACCACATTTCTTATCAAGCAAGGATACAGAAAAGGTGGGATTGATAAAACCCTGTTTGTTAAAGATGAAGAAGGAAATGTCATGATTGCACAAATATATGTTGATGACATTGTGTTTGGTGGGATGTCTGATAAGATGGTCAAACATTTTGTCAAGCAGATGGAAGCTGAATTTGAAATGAGTCTAGTAGGTGAATTAACCTATTTTCTTGGTCTGCAAGTTAAGCAAATGGAAGACTCAATGTTCATCTCACAAAGCAAGTACTCCAAGAACATAGTGAAGAAATTTGGAATGGAAAATGCTTCTCATAAAAGAACTCCTGCTCCTACACATTTAAAGCTGACTAAAGATGAGAAGGGTGAGAATGTAGATCAAAGTTTATATAGAAGCATGATTGGAAGCTTGTTATACTTGACTGCTAGCAGACCAGACATTGCATTTGCAGTAGGAGTTTGTGCAAGATATCAAGCTGATCCAAAAGTCAGTCATCTCAATCAAGTCAAGAGAATCCTTAAATATGTTAATGGTACTTGTGACTATGGCATTATGTACTTTCATGGTTGCAAACCTATTCTCACTGGATTCTGTGATGCTGATTGGGCAGGAAGTGCTGATGACAGAAAAAGCACTTCAGGAGGATGCTTCTTTCTAGGAAACAATCTGATTTCTTGGTTCAGTAAGAAACAAAATTGTGTATCCTTGTCTACAGCTGAAGCTGAGTACATAGCAGCAGGTAGCAGTTGTTCACAGTTGGTCTGGATGAAGCAGATGCTCACTGAGTACAATGTCCCACAGGATGTCATGACATTGTACTGTGACAACTTAAGTGCAATCAACATATCAAAGAATCCTATCCAGCATAGCAGGACCAAACATATTGATATTAGACATCATTTCATTAGAGATCTTGTAGAAGAGAAGGTGATTTCATTGGAGCATGTTGCTACAGATCTGCAATTAGCTGATATATTTACCAAAGCATTGGATGCTACACAATTTGAGAACTTAAGGGGCAAACTTGGAATATGTTTATGTGATATTTAGCAGTTAATGAGATGTGCCAACATGTCATATGACATTGCATGGCATAAGTTCCAGATGGCAAAGCTAGTCTGGACAAGATCCTTGGGAATTCCATTCTTAATCATTTGGACTGTAACGGCTAATTATTTAGTAACTACTTATAAGAAGCTATCAAGATTCTCATCATATCATCACAAGCGAATCACATTAACTCTCAATTCTTCAGAAATCATAAACCCTAAAGCTGTTCATCCTTTTTCCTCTACAATGTCTCAAAACCCTAAAACAGCTGAGGAAATTCTCAACAAGGAAGACGTGGTTCATGCCACTCCAATCTCTGTTGTGCCAATGCCATCAACACCATTGGACGAGCTCAGGGGAAGCGCCTCTCACACTAAAAAGGAAAGAACACCAAAGAGATGTAAAGATCAAATCAGAAGCAAAGCTAAAGGCATTCCCTCTCCTGCTCACATGTCTACAAGATACTCCAAATATGTTGATGATTCCATCAAGGAGATTGTTAACCAAGTCTTTTCTGAACAAAGAGTGGTGAAAGGGATTTCTGTTCCTTTGAACACCATTCCTGCACCTCAAGAAGAACCAGCTCAAGCTACAAAGGACACTGCTGCAGAACAAGATGTCCCAACAGATGTTGGAACATCTGAAGATAAGAAAAAGAACTCATCTGATGTTGATCTGGAACAATCTAAGGACAAAGTTTCAAATGAAAATGATGAAGAGGTCTCTGAAGAACAGGCTCAAGGCTCAAATGAAGATCAAATCCCTGCTGATCAACCAGCTGAAGAGGAGGCTGCTCAATCTCCTCCAGTGGTCAATCTGGAGCAGGACTCTGATGCAGAGATCATAGCATCTGTGAAACCCAGCATTGCTAAAAGACTAAGGTCCAGGAAAGGAAAGATGCAAGCTGAACCTGTCATCCCTGAGAAGAAGAAGGCTAGTTCAAAGAAAGGCAAAGCTAAAGCTACCTTTGGTCCAACAAAACCATGAAGCAAAGTTCAAACCCAGAAGAGAAAAGCTGCAACACCATCAGATTCAGATGTTGGATCAGATGTCCCAACATCTCCTCCCAAGAAGAAACCAGCACCAGCTAGAGCTTCAACTGCTGTCCCAGAAGCTCCCTTGGACAACATATCCTTCCATCATGTCTCCAGTGTCAACAGATGGAAATATGTGTATCAAAGAAGGGTTGCCTTGGAAAGAGAACTAAGCAGCAATGCACTTGAGTGCACAGAACTGATAGACCTCATCTCTGCTGCAGGACTATTCAAAACAGTCTCAGACCTCTCTCCCTGCTATGAACTACTTGTCAAAGAGTTCATTGTGAATCTTCAGGAGGATTGCTCAAATGGTAAGTCTTCTGAGTTTAGAAAAGTTTTTGTTAGAGGTAAATGTGTACAGTTTTCTCCTCAAATCATCAATGAGTATCTAGGAAGAGAAACAGATGGACCCAATGAATTAGGTAAGACAGATAATCAAGTCTGTAAAGTGATCACTGCAAACCAGGTCAAGGCATGGCCTGTGAAGGGAAAGCTCTCTGTGAGCATGCTTACCAGAAAGTATGCCATGCTGAACAGAATTGGAACTGCTAACTGGGTGCCTACCAACCACACTTCCTCAATCTCAACTGGTCTAGCCAGATTCATCTATGCTGTGGGAACTCAAACCAATCTGGACTATGGAGCTTTTATCTTTGATCAAACCATGAAGCATGCCAGCTCCTCAGCAACAAAGCTTCCAATAGCCTTTCCATCATTGTTGTGTGGGATAGTGCTCAATCAATACCCGGGCATTCTCACTGACAAGGATACAGCATGCAAAAGAGAGAGCCCCCTGGCTTTTCACTACAAATTATTTCTCAGTCACCATGCTGCAGATGTTGAAACACCTGCTGGGACATCTGCTGGTCCCTCCTCTGCTAAGAATCCAATCTCCAAGAAAGCCTTAATTGCTGAACTCAAAATTACCTGCAAAGAACTTGAAGCTAGAAAGCAAAAGCTTGAAGAAATAATTAAAAGATTGGAAAGTGAAGAAGATCAGAATGTTGCAACTGATGAAGACAGTGAAGCTGGTGAAGACAGTGAGGCTGCTGAAGAAAGTGAGGCTGCTAAGAATGAAGACACTGAAGTGGAAGAAGCAACTGAGAGTGATGAATCTGAGTGATCAATGTATGTGACAGCAATGTAATGACAGCAATGTAATGACAGTAATAGTGTCTTTGGCCCCTAATTTTGTGTCTACCAAGGGGGAGAACAACAACAAATTTGTACTGCTGTTTAATTTTTGAATGAAATCTGTTTGTTTCTGTCTGAACTGAATCAGTGTGTATTTCTGTTGAAACAAGACAGGACACATGTATGTTTGAGGGGGAGTAATCTCAAATAAAAATCAACAGAAAAGTAATGATATACTCTGATAAAAAGAACTTCTGCTGCACTCTGAAAACCAGGAAAGATGTTAGCCAAAAATTAGCCAAAGGGGGAGTTTGTAGATGTTTAAGAATTGGCAGAATTTTTGACCAAACAAGAAATGTTAAATTCAGTTCAGAATGTCCTATCAGATGTTGGGACATTAGCAAACAGAGTATGTGAACTTATTTCAGGATGTCTCATCAGATGTTGGGACATTGTGTAAATGACTAAGTTCAGTTTTGTCAGGATGTCCCAACAGATGTTGAGACATCTCAGACCTGCTACCAGAATTAATTATTGATTAACAGATCAGAGATATTTAAGGAGAACTATCTGGAATTAATTAATGCTGGATAAAAACAGAACAAGGCGCATCTGTAGGGAGTTTTAAATTGAAGATTCAGATTAAAACAGAAGACCTAATGCACCTAGAATATAGGAGGTAACAAACCCTAAATTCAAGGTGACAGTTGCTGCTCATTAGGGCTGGATCATTCTACAGAAAGCCCAAAATTCAGATACCTATTTAAACAACAGAAACTCATAGAATTGAGTACGAATTTCAGAAGAACAAATAGGGTGTCTAGTGTTTTAATAGCAGGTTGTTTTTATGTACCACTTTATGAGCTTTTAAGCAAAAGTGCATTTGTGACTTGATTGAAACTGTTAAGTAAGATCAAGCTGTTTTGTTTGAAGGATGTCTTCAATTTCAGTAAACTTGTAAACTTGATCACTGGGTGATTGAGGGGGAGTGAGTAGGGTACTCTTATCTAAGTGAGTCTTAGGTAGAAATTGCATTGGGTAAGTATTAAGTGATAGATTAAACAGGGTGGTTTAAGTCTAGAATTAATATTACTAATAGTGGATTTCCTCCTGGCTTGGTAGCCTCCAGATGTAGGTGTGGTTATACACTGAACTGGGTTAACAAACTTCTGTGTTGTTTACTTTTCTTGCTGTTTAAGTTTTGGTTAAATTTGTCAAATGTCCTATTAAGTGTTGGGACATCTCTTAGGACATCTCATACCTGATCACAGAATTTCACTAAGATGTATGAATTGATTTATTTGGCTAGGCGACGATGAATTGCAAACATAAAAGACAAAATTCAGACTTGTATGATTTGGCAAAGGGGCCTTTGAGACAGGTGAAATCTTGGCCTATTTATTTTGCAAATGGATACAAATTCCACACAACTTCTTGGAGTGAAGGAAAAACAACCGATAACATTGAGGTGTGTGTTAGTTGAATAGGACAAGATGAAACCTCAAACGACTATTATGGCATTATTACAAAGATTCTAGAATTTGGATGGCCAAGTCAAACAACAAAAAAGTTGGTTTTATTTTACTGTGATTGGTTTGACCCTTCAAAACATGGGATGCAAATACATCGTCAGTACAAAATTGTAGAAGTTCGTAAGGGGAGAAAATATAGTAAACTTGATCCTTTTATTTTTCCAAAAGTTGTAACACAAGTTTAATTCACCTTATCTTGGATGCCCAAGAGATGAGGTTGATTGGTTGGTAGCTATAAAAACAAAGACAAAAGGGGTTGTTGATGATAGGCACACATTAGAGGTTGCTTTTCAATTTTAAGAGTCACAAGTTAATGCAACAATGGAAGATGACCCAATTGATCACCCACAAGATGATGAAGTTGATGGTGAAGAGGTTAGTTTGTCAATGATGCAAGAAAATGAAGATGAAGAGGATTCCAATGATAACGGTGAAGATGAAGAGGGTGAAGATGAAGATTAATAGAAAGTTGATTTAGTTTTAAAGCCTTAGTTGTTAGATCTTCTGCCAGCTAATATGTATTAATTTAGTGGCAGTGGAGTATCTTCAAAATTAATATTGGAACAATTTTATTTTTAAGCTTATTTGGATGAGTTCTGTAATTCTGTAGGGGCAGTATTTGTGGTAGTTAGTTTTTGATCACGAGTGCTTGGGTGTAGAATGGTAGTTTAGTTTGCAGTAGGGTTTAGTCTGAGACTTCCTGGTGTTTGGTGTAATGTGACATATCTTATGCCCAATAAAACATTTATGTTTTAGTTTCATAACATGCAACTATAAGTTTCAGAATCGCTTGACTCAACTAAACAAGTACATACTTTAAGGAAGAGGTTATAATTCATCATCTGTTCTGAATTCATATATATATATATATATATATATATATATATATATATATATATATATATATATATATATATATATATATATATATATATATATATATATATATATATATATATATATATATATATATATATGAATTCACTGGCTTGACTTTAGACATGTGAACAAAATATATAGAGTTAAGTATATATATATATATACAGAATAAATATATAGAGTTAACTATATTACAGAATAAATATACATGTAATATATATATATATATATATATATATATATATATATATATATATATATATATATATATATATATATATATATATATATATATATATATATATATATATATAATTTTTTAGATCAACAAGTTTTTGAAATAGCATTACATTCTAGCTTATTCATCCAGTAGTTAGATCAGCATGTCTGATGGCACTTCATAGTTCATACCAAACAACAAGTGTTTGTAGTTAATATCTCAATATTCATATGTGATTCTGTTTTTTAGCATTAGTATGCAATGCTTAGAGAAATTTCACATGTAACGTCAATATCTTGGTAAGCCATCATTTGCAGGAAAGGCTTATGGACAGATTTGACCAAGGATTACCTTTGGGTGCTTTGTGTCTGAACCTTCTTGAGGTAGTGAAACAATTTATCTTCCACAACTTTATACTCAAAACGTTCTCCTTTTTCTTTGCTAATTTGCATGGAGTTACAATTTCATAAAAGCCATAGTCTGCTACTTTCTACTGAATTTACAAATAGCGTAAAAAAATCAAAATTCTGCCTCCACCATCGTAAGGTCCTGGAACCTTTATGGTATGTTGATGTTGTTCATACTGATGCCAATTTCCTAAATGGTATAGTATTGAATTTGATGATGTGTGTTCAGTTTTTTTTATTATGTCACTGAATATGAAGCACGGAGAGGGGGAATAATTTTATCCATACCAAAGGTGTTGTTTGAACCCTTTCATTAATTCTCATTGCTTTTTATTTGTTTTCATTTTGGTATTTATTTTGTTATTATACCTAAATTTGAATTTGATGGATTTCATTCTCAATTGCAGATTCCAATTTTCATCGTGATTTTTTTCAGAGGTGATCTTCACCCTCCATCGAAGTCATGGGATATAGGTATGAGCTCCAACATTGATTGTGTTTATTTGCTTAAAATAATAAGGTTCAGTTTATTAGATGAATTAGATGTCACTCAAATGATAATTAAATAATTTAAATAAAGCTCAATTATTGATAATATAAGCTATTTCTGACTTTAAAATTTTAGTATGTATTACACTTGTGAAATTCTAACTGAAGTTGACAAACTTTGATGCAGTGATGGCAGTGAAATTTTCAACAAGTGTGGTGAAATGGTGAATCAGATGAAGACATTAGTGAACACATTACTAATGAATTTTAATTTTGATTGTTTTTTTGGTTAACTTGTCTGATATTTGAATTGTTTTTTCATATTAATTTAGTTGGACAAGTGATTATTAGGTGTTTGGTTGTGTCATTTTTAGTAATGCAGCTCTAAAAGTACTTGTTATGGATTTTATAGTAATATTTAACAATTTGGTTGCTTTAAAAATTTAAATGTGTGATTAGTTTTGATTTGTCTTATTCAAATTAGATTTTTATTTTTATAATATTGTTATTATGATATTTAAGATTTTATGAATCACACAATAAAAAATTTGAGAAAGAAATAACCTGCGACTTTTCCTACGCATTTTTTAATTACCTACGGATTTACCTGCGATTTTTGAGGTATTTCCTGCGGATGTTTTCTGCGACTTTTTCCTGCGACTTTACCTGCTAAAATAATTACCCACGAAGGTTTTAGTTGGGAACAAAAAATCGCAAATAACACGTTTTTTTTAGAAATATTTCCAAAATCCGCAAGAAAACAAAATATTTCTAGTAGTAATTATTTAATTAAAAAATTATTGAATAGATTAATTTTATACTAAATTATTATCATTTGATATTTCATTCAATATTAGGGTTTGTGTTTTTTCTAATTTTCAATAACAACCGAATGAAAATTAAATTTATAAGAGAAATAACGCATTTATCTAACGCTTTAAAGTTTTTGATTAAGATGTGACATCTCACTTTTTTATAATT
The DNA here is from genome assembly GCA_963966055.1 of Lathyrus aphaca. NCBI lineage: Eukaryota > Viridiplantae > Streptophyta > Magnoliopsida > Fabales > Fabaceae > Lathyrus > Lathyrus aphaca. Next base: position 67,173,608 of record OZ014525.1, on the reverse strand, counting down.
TTTAAATATTAATTACAATGGTGCTTCCGATTCTCCTGAACTCCACAATATTTTAATCTAATGAATTTTGGAATTTACTTCGTAAAAGAAATTATATAAACAATAAAAAACAATATAATATTATATATTTGCCTAATTAACAAAATGGATTACTTTTTAGGTTTAGAAATAAAATTTACACATGATTTTTCAAAATTTATATTTCATGTTAAATGATGAAATATCTTCATGTGTTTTATTTTTAAAAATTAATTTAGAAATGTCATAAGAATATTAAGACTTTATCAAACACATTTATGAAAACACTATTCTTAATAATATAACTTTTAAAAACGTTATTTTGCAAAACCTGATTTGAATTTCTTGTATAATATTTTTCGAAATAAAATACTAAGTTTACAATAACTTAACTTGAGATAAGGGTGGTGTACAAAATCATCCGATACAAACATATTAACACATTTTAATATTTTGGGCTTAAATACAAAATTCGAAACATTAATGTTGCCTGTGTTTCCTGTGAAGTTATTTCTTTAACTTTATGAAACACAGTTCGAGACTTGGCATTGAGATTGATGAAAAGGAAAAGAAGTGAATATGAGGTATTCTAAAATATCTCTCTTTTTTTTTAATATTATTATTTTAATATTTTAGTTGTTACTCAATCTTTTAATTTTAATTTTTAAACAACAATAACAATATCTATTTAATTGTAACATAGTTTTGTAACTAAACAATTACGAGATAACAAACATAAAAATTAAATAAGCAAAAATATTGCACAAGTGTTGTCCTGTTGAAATTATGAACGGTCTCTAATAACGGCGTCAAAAATTTGATAACTTTTCGGTAAATTTATCGATAGTGTTACAATAATAATAAAAGCATTAAATCCATAGGGATTATTATTTAACAAAATAATAGTTGTGCAAGTATAAAAAGTAACAATGGGAGGGGAGGGGTTTTCAAGTTTGCAGTTGAAAATAAAAGAAGTGTTCTGACAATTTATAGAAAGTGGTCAGGTTTTGCCTAAAATCCCTTATTTTTTCCCTGTTGATGTCTAATGCATTTCATAAATCAAGCGTCATTATATTTCCACGGCGAGTTAACAATACCACTATACCTAATCCTTTGGTGTATAACTCATTGATTCCTACTAGAGGTCTCTTATGTTTATTCAACTGGCGTAAGTGAAATCAGACGATGATATAGTATGATAACTCTAAGGCCATTACTCGAGGTCTCCTATCCCTGTTCAACCAACGTAAGTACAATAATCTCCCTAGATTAGACACATTTGTTAAGGTCAGTATTCCTTATACATCCATAATCACATTAACAGAGTATCTCAAATAACGCGCTTTAAGAAAAAGAAACCGTACTGACCTGATCAGGAGGGACCTTCTAGACTAGAGCAACTTCTGTTGTTGGAAGAGAAAAGGAGGGGGTGTACCTGCAAGGTACTCCGATGCCAATGTAAGAATAGGAAACAGAGTGATAACAAGTACATAAAAGGTAAGTGAATAAAATATCTGACCCTCTAGTGAAATATGGTATTTATGATGTGCCCCCAGCGCTGGGTCAAGGTCCTCTTCGTAGGATGGATCAGCTAGGCCCATGATGAGGACTGCCAGGGTCTGCGAAGAAGCAGTCAAGACCTAACACGTGGTATTTGCCATAGTTCAACCGACTCGTGAATCCAAAAGGTGAGATTATTACAAGGGAGGTAGTTGGAGGAACTAGAGAACATGTGGGGGAGATGCTCTCCCCGCGCCCATCGGTTAATGGGCCTTGGACTTCTGTCCACTGGATTGGGTCGTGCTCGACACGCCTGGTGTCAGGCCCAGTCCAGAGCAGGAGCCCTCCAAGTCGTAACTCCAATGTGGAGTGATGACTTAAAGGTGGGATGATGTCGGGCAGGTCGCGCGAGTTAATCCATTGACCCTAGTTGCGAAGGGATTTTGCGTCGATGGAAATGTCTGCTCGAGGCCCGTCGTGGAGTGTTGTTTGGATACAACGGGCACGCGTGCTCGTTACTTTTTCCTGGTAATTTCTGGTCGTCGAAGAGGGGGCGTGCTAGGTGTTTTGGGAAATGGAAATTCCTGGCCTTTAGGGAATTCAAGGGTGACAGGTGTTTGTCCCTTTGTTCTCCATGTCATGATGGCAATTAATGTCAAACTCCTCATTTCCTATGTGGCGGCGTATTAATTTCCATTATTTCCTAGGGGAATCTATGTGGCCTAGGCAATGATGCCCTAGGTGCACTTCCCCGTGCGAGGACTATAAGAGGAGTTCGTGGGGGGACTTCCCTTCAATTCACTTTTTTCGCTTCCCAAATCTCACAAGTCCTTCGTCGGGAATTCTCTGCTCCCACCAGGAATTCTTTCCTCCGTCGTCGCATATGCATAAGGTTTTCCTCGCTGTCGTACAACTCAAGTAAGTTACTTTCTTTTTATTTCACAGCGGTATGTTTCTTTTTCTTTTTTCGGTGGCTATTTATCTATTTAGTCGATGAGGCCTCTTCTCGAGGTGTACTCATGAATTTTCCGATGAATCTGTCGGTCAGCGCATGAGTTTTCTGGCGGACATTCATTGGAGTCAGTCGAGGAGGGCTCTCCTACTGAGCTAGTCGTGGGTTTTCCGATGAATCTATCATTCAGCGTGTGCATTTTCCGATGGACGTTCATCAAAGTCAGCTGATGAAGGCTCTCCTCGTGAGCTCTCGTCTTAGGGACGTTTCATCCTCCGTTCGTCACACAGATTTCCCCCCGACGCCGCTCCTCGCTCTTTCACTTGAACTGTGGTGTAAGGGTGAATTTGATATGACGTCTAATTCACCGTTTTCCTCTGTTTTCAGGTAAAGATGGATCAGTGCAGAGTGGATGACAATATGCCCGACGTTAACGTTGAGGATCCCGCGGTCATCGCCTATGTCGCGGATGACTTGTCATGGGTCGTGGAGGAGCCGTCAGAGACGGGTTCTCACTTTGTAGTGTATCCTCGGAGTGCCTACACCGTCTTGGAGGACTTGAGCCCGGGGGCTCCTCAGAATTGGGATTGTTTCGCTCCCCCTCCTCGACAATGGATATGCTCAGTGTTTTGGGGAACGTGATTACCCATGTATGAGTTTGCTTTCAAGGATGCCAAACTTCATCTCCCCTTCATCGGATTCCAGGAGGGCATTTTCAGATGGCTCGACTTGGCCCCCTCGTAGTTGCATCCTAATGCTATTGCGTTCGTCTGTGAGTTTGAGCTAGTGTGCCAACACCTGGAGATTGGTTGTACGCTGCCCTTGTTCTTCCGGGTCTTCCACCTGCAACGCTCGTCTGTGCATGAGAGGTGATAAGTGCAAATTAGTGTGATTATTTAGTAGATATTTTGGAACTTTTAAAGATTTTATTTGGATCTCTAATGCTTTATCCCTTTGTTTCTTTCTTATATTCATAGTTTACTTCAAGCATTTTAAAATTATCATTTATTTAACTTTTGTTTTTGTAATTTTAGGTTGTATCTTTGAAATAAGGAATGGATTGCATCAAGACTCTCTTTGTGAAGTTTTTGAAGAAATTGAAGAAATCAAGCTCGCTCCAAGCTCGCTGAGCGAGCTCCCGGCGAAACTTCCAGCAAGTTTTTGCTCAGTGAGGCTTTTGCTCGCTCAGCGAACTATGGCGGTTTAACTTTTAAATGATAGCTCGCTCAACAAGCACTGTGTTTTTCAGCTTGTATTTAAGCATTTGTTCCTCTTTTTTCTTGGAATGTAACTTTTAACTTCAGACCTAAATACACCATAATCAATATTTTACCTTGTTTTCGAAGAATTGGTGCATTAATTGTCAAGAGATTGTCATTGATGATCATTCTTCTTCATTTCTCTCTTTTGATGGAAGCTCCCATGGAAATGGAAAGCTAAACCCATAGTATGTCAAGGTTAGAAGGTAGATAGGTCTTTATTTTGTATGTATAGGCTTTGATCCTCTTGTAAGAACTTTTGATGATGAATATATTATGAAAGCTTTGTTTTGATAAAATATCTTTTGTGTTGTTTGAAGATTGAGAAATTTGTTCAACATTGGACATAGGTTTTCATCACCCAAAGAACATAAGCTAGAGATAGTTATGGACTTGGAGTTCACTTTGTATTGAACTAAAATGTTATCATTTTGATAGATTGAGTGAGAGATCGTCAATGGATCAAAATGGTAAATCTCACATTATGTGTTAGAAATAAGCATTTTGAGAGGATATTGTGAATATGTTTATCATTATAAAGAGTTTGTCACTTGATCAAAACTATATGTGCAAATAAACCTATCAAAGCCTAACTTTGGCATATGCTTTTTAAATCTTTTATCAACCAATACTTTTAACTATTAGAATTTATTTGAATGCAAAAGTCTTATTTTCGATACAAAAACCAAAACCTTTTTGTTACCTTAAGTCTCAAACTAGCGCAACTGTAGAACAACTTAAATATCACAAAACAATCTATGTGGATCGATAACAAAATCCTTACTCTATTTGTACACCAACAGGAGGCACAGTTGGGTTTCGTTTAAGCAGTCGATGAGGACATGAGGTTGTTCAAAACTTATGTTGACTCCATCCAGAACTTCAAGGACAAGTGGTATACGGTGAAACCCTTCACTCTCCAAGCCATAGACATCATATATGCAACACAGCGAGACACCATCGGCGTGGAGCGCCTTATCTTGACCATTTTGCTTGAGTGGCAGCGGGGTCATTTTAACTGTACTACTGACTAATTCCTTGTGAAGCCTGAGAACTTGGGGGTTGAGGCAATGGATGCTTACCAGAAATTGGTGACCTTCGTCGAGAGTTCTTCCCCGACTCTATACGTTGAACGACATGACAAACCCATATTTTTGGAGTCCGGAGAGCCTATCTACGATGTTCACCTGACTAACACCAAGGAGGTGCTCGAGTGTAAAACATACAAGGAGTCACTTATGCTTCTAGGTAGATTATGCTTGATTTTCTTTTGTCTTAGCTATATTTTATCTGGTGACTGATTATTTTCTTTTCCCGCAGTTGTGATGGCGAATGTCAAAGAGCGTGTTCTGAAGTTGTCGAACAAGGCCTCGGGCAAGGCTATGAAGAAGGGAACTAAGGGCCGTGTTGAACAAGTGGTTGTCGAGGACGTGGCTAGCGGCTCGTCGAATTCAACCCCTCATCCTCCTCCTTCTCTTGTCACTAAGTCTCCCATCAGCCAGTCTCCTAGCCAGGGACTCCTCTTGCCAAGCGTAAGCATGTTGATGGCTTGTCGGCTGGCAGCCCCTAAGCCTTTGACCTGACTGGGGAGCCTGAGGTGTTCACGCTACCCTTTTGTCATCTCCGCAAGGGACTTTTCAACAAGGAGGGTTCTGTGGAGGTGTCTGAAGCAGATGTTGAGGACATCATGGGTCTGGACAAGGGGACCAGGCGGAAGAATCTGTCCCAGGACATTGCTGTTATGATCATGGTCATGGAGAAGGCCTTGGTCTTGAATGATGACGCTTGTTCGGACAAGGAGATTGAGAATGTCAAAGGAAAATTGAAGGTTACAAGGACCAAGAGGGATCAAGTTAAGAATGACTTCTTATATGGAATGTTACCAGCTTCAAGAAGGGTTGATGCTCGAGCTGAGGGAGGTCAATCTTGATCGGGATGCCTTAGCCGAAGAGAATAAATAGCTGAAGGAAAAAGAGGCCGATTTTGCTGATGGCGCATCCGAGGTCGAACATCTTCGGGCGAGGGTGGCAGAGTTGGAGGGTCTGGTCTCCCCTGCTGAGGATGAGGGGGATGAGGATGCGACCTTGAAGACTAAAGTTGACCTGATTGCTCAGGTACGGGGGCTTGAGGATGATTTTGTGAATACCCTTAAGGTGGTTTTTGATAGCTTTGTGGAGTAACTTCGATTCATCAACCTCAGAGTGGATCTTGTGAATGACAGGACCGGGTATAACTTCGACATAATTGACAGGAAGATTATTTGCCCTTCCGAGGAGTCTGTCGAGGAAGAAGATGGGGATGAAGATTAAATTTTTTTTACTGGCTTGTGTGTTGTTGTTATTTTGTTACCGACTTGTGTGTCATTGTTATTTTGTACTCGGGCTTAGTCCCTTTTGTAATTTCGGGCATAATCACCACCTTTTGTAATTTTATTGTCGGCAAGTTTTCGGTCGGCCAATTAAATGAATTATATATTTTTTGATGTGTTATGCATGTTTCTTAGTGTTTACAATCTTGAAATTTTTGCTACTCGACCTATTTGGTCTGACTGTTTAGGGAATTGTGGAAGGTGCTAGAATTACTTCTGCGGGGTGGCGGGACTAGGATCACGGTCGGGATCCTAATCCTGCGGCTTGGACTTTCCCATCGCAAGTTGAGTGTACTTCCGATGTGGTACTGCGACAGTGGAGCTCGATTGAGGGTCCCTGTCGAGGTGGGATCCTGTCCAACTTTCAGGAGTGCGGACCCACCTTTCGATAAAGATGGGGGGCAGTGGTCTTACCTCCCACACTCCCATGGACTCGTCATCATCCCAATTTGGGTTATCATTATACATGCCATCAAGCTGTATTATTGCTTAATTTTTTCGGTGTTCCATGGTCGAACAAGTTCTTCACCATTCAAATTTCTGAGATAGTAGGCCCCATTGTCCGTTTTGGCTCGAACAAAGTATGGGCCTTCCCAATTCGCGACCAATTTTCCTTTTCGTAGGTTCTTTTGATTTCTCTAGAGGACGAGGTTGCCGACATGGAATTCTCGTTTGATGACTTTTGCACCGTGGCATAGAGTAATATTTTTTTTTAAGGACGCCTCGCGAAGAGCTTCCTCAGATCGTATTTCCTCTACGAGGTCGAGCTTGGCCCGAATGGCTTCGTCATTCATTTCTTCGTCTAGGGGCGCTTCTGTCCATCACGAGGGCTCTCCAAATTCTACCGGGATGACCGCCTCAGTCCCGTAAGCCAGTCGGAAAGAAGTCTCCCCGGTGGTTGAGTGGGGGGTCATACAGAAGGCCCAGAGCACACTGTGTAGCTCTTTAACCCAAGCTCTCTTCGCTTCGCCCAGTCTGTGTTTTAGACCCCTTAGGATCACCCTGTTGGTCACTTCTACTTGGTCGTTAGTCTGGGGGTGTTCGAAGGATGTGAAATGTTGTTTTGTACCTAGTTTGACGACAAAGTATTGGAATTATTTTATCGGTGAATTGCGCCCTGTTGTCAGTGACGAGGGCTTGAGGTACACCAAAGGGAGCAAAGATGTTATTTTTGTAGAAGTGGAGTATGTTTTGCACGATGATCTTGACGAGGGCTTCAGCCTCAATCTACTGTGTGAAGTAGTCGACACCGACAATCAAATATTTTTCTTACAAGATCCTATCGTGAAGGGTTCGAAGATGTCCATCCCCCACCATGCTAAAGGCCATGGGGATGACAAGGTTTTGAGTTCGTTGGGGGGAGCTAAGTGCATGTCCCTGAGTCTTTGGAATTTGTCGCATCTTTTGACGTGTTCCTTTGTGTCATGTTGTATTGTTGGCCAGGACTTGTGCCTTAAGGGCCTTTTTGATCTCGTATTGGATGTCGAACTCCGATAGTTTCCGAGACAACTTGAGCATCTTGTCGACCATTTTTGGGAGCCTGAGCAACTGTTTTATAGGATGATCTGTTTTCACCTGGATTATATGAGCGAGGAAGTAGTGTCGCAACCTCCTCGCCGCATTTATTAGGACCAACGCGACCTTCTCAATCTGTTGGTATCTGAGATCAGGACTCTGTAGGTCTTTTCTCGTGAAGTAAATGGGCTTCTGCCCGACGGTCGTTTCACGGATGAGGGTTACGCTGACCGCCTCAGTGGCCACGAACAGATAGAGGTAAAATGTCTCCTTTTCCTGGGGTCGGGAAAGGACCGACGATTCGGAGAAGACCCTTTTAAGGTGGAGCAGCGCCTGCTCGAACTCCTCGGTTCATTCGAAGGCATCTTCTTTTCGTAGTAGCTTGAAGAATGGAAGTGTGTGTTGTGCTAATTTGGCAACTAAGCGAGATAGCGAGGTGAGCATCCTGTTGAGGGATTAGATGAACTTATTTGATCTTGGGGTCGGTAATTTGGAGAATGCCCGACATTTTTCGGGGTTGGCTTAGATTCTTCGTTAAGTGAGGTAGAAGCCAATGAACTTCCCCGCTCGGACCATGAATGTACACTTTTCTGGGTTGAACCTCATTTTGCATTTTCTCGCATGTTCAAAAATCTTCTTGAGGTGGAGGATATGGTCGGGTTCCTCGTGGGATTTAACAATCATGTTGTCCATGTAGACTTCGAGCATGTCCCTGATCTTTGCTCATAAGACTTTGTTCATCATACGCTGGTATGTGGCTCTGATGTTCTTCATCCCGAAAGGCATGACATTGTAGAATAATTGCCTGGCTCTCTCATGAAGGTTGTTTGTCTCTTATTTGTCCCCGACATGGGAATTTGATTGTATCCGCTATAAGAGTCTGTGAAGGACAGAAGTTTGAAATCTGCAGAGCTATCTACCAATTTATCAATGTTAGGTAAAGGAAAAGCATCTTTGGGACATGCCCTATTAAGATCGGTGTAATCAATGCACATTCTCCATTTTCCATTAGTTTTCTTAAAAAATACTACATTAGATAGCCAAGTTATATACAGGGCTTCAGAAATAAAAAATTTCCTCTAAGAGGTCTTTTATAGCTTGCTCGGCAACCTTCGCTTTCTCAGGAGACTGTTTGCGCCTACGCTGTGCTATGACCCTAATGGCAGAACATATGTCTAGCTTATGGCAACCGACCTCGGGGTCAAGCCTGGGAATCTCGGCGATGCTCCATGCGAACAAATCAACATTCTCTCTGAGACAAGTTTCATACCCTAAATTTTGACCTTAAGATGTGTACCTCATCAGAAGAAACCCTCTGACTTAAGAACTGTGTCAGACTAGTCTAGACAGTATCCCCGTAATGAGTCAGGATTTAGAGTCCCTCGGATGATTCAGGAAAATGACCAATCATTAATATATAATGTTTTTTAACCTTTCAATAATTATCAAAGGATTAATAAATCTCAAATGATGGAGAATCATTAAGAGATTGTACAAAAATTTCAGTGATCTGGTCCCCGAGTCATCAGTATCACCCATTAGGGTTTCAGTCAACTGAGCCCTCCAAATGGAATTTTCATGGGAAAAGGAGCCAAGCCTCCACATATCATCAATAAAGGTTGACATGACTTTGACAATCCATCTACAAGTTCAAGAGATGCAAAGATCAAGGGTTTCAAGATTAGGGTTTCATAGTGCCCAAATTAGGGTTTCTGACAAATCGGGGAACCCAAAGTCAAAATTTTCCTTTGGACAAGAGCCTATACTATATGGAATGGTTTAAATATCTCAAATAAATAATGGAATTCCATTCATAAGTTTAAAATACCTCAGAGGATATCCAGTAAAAAAATCAGAAAATCAGGGGTATCTAGTGTAATTTCCATTTGGACCAAAAAGTCAAAGTTTGACTTTTTAACCCAAAATGATCCTCATTACCTATATTACAAGAATATATGTTCCATGAATGCATTTGATAAAAAAAATCAGAAATTTGAAGATAACTTGTAAAAGGGGCAATCTTGAAACTCAGAAAATTTTCTAAGTAATGAGAAAAAGTGTTCAAGTACCCTAATTTCAAGCATCATAACTTGTGATCCAAGCATCAAATTTTTGTGAATCAAAGTTCAAATGAAAGATCTTACCATAAAATACAAATTATTCACCTACACAAAACTCTAATTCATTATGGATTTTAAGTTGAAGATTGATCAAAATCAAGAAAAAAAACTTAGTTTCAACACTTAGACAAAATCTGCCTAAGCACAAAATCAGTCCAAACATCAAAACTTAGAGAGATTTTTCACATAGTTCCAAGTGTATTAAGGTCCTTGTGAAAACACCAATATTGTTGCAAATGTTACCAACAATTCAAAGAACCAATTGGCATGCAAAGATCTTGCTTGTGCATGCAGAAATCATGGATCAAAGTGACCATACAAAACTGTTTTTAAAAAACAGATTTTCACAAAAATTGGAAATCTGATTTTGTGAGTCAAAGGATAAGATCAAGTGGTCTTAAGCATCTTAAAAATCATTACAAACCTAATCAAACCTACAAATTCGTGATTACTCCAAGGAATTACCATAAATGGCATTTATGAATTTCAACACATATGCCTTTTGATACAATGGTCACCATGCTCCAAAATGGCATATTCTTGGATCTCTTGATCAACAAGCAGTAGGTGTCCATTGTAACACCCTTTTACCCCAACACAAAATACACATGTAATTCAAATAAAATCAGAGTAGCCATGTAAGGGCGTCACATTTAATTCAAACAGCATTCAAATGCAATTGTGTCCTGTCCTATAACATGGGTTACACCAATTAATCAAATTAAGCATTTACTAAGCAGCAAAAAACAAAAACTTCATTATAACGTTATAAATTTCCAACAAGTCAATATATGTTTAAAAACATTCATCATTTCAACATAATCAAATTTAAATCAACTTAATACAAAATAAAACAAATGAACGCAATGGTTCACAAATGTTCCCAACCCGATGTTACATGACACAGAGTAGGACACCATTCTTTACATATAACAGAAATAAATACACACGGAGGACTCCAACTCGACTCCATGCACCAAAGTTATACTTCTTGACTATCCGTGCGTTACCCACGGAGAGGCAACATTATAATAGGCATGGTGAGTAATCACAAATCAATATAAACAATGCAAGTAAATATAAGCAAGTAATCATTCATCATACAACAACACCTCATAATCTCACTCAACATCTTACACAACTCATCAAAACATAAAGTCAACAAATGCTTCATGCAATGCCACCAAGAATGAAATGTGAACTTCAAAGATGCATATGGTACCGATTTCAACATGTGATGCACATTGGGACATCTACCCTCCATAATGGAGCACAATATAATCAACATCACCCTGATCCACACGATGTGATCGAAGCCTCAAACAACCTAAGTATGTCATGAGTGCAAGACACAACAACATTGTAGAGGTTTTAGATTGGCTATATTTTATTGTAAAACAATTTTTCTGATTCTGAATGTCATATGTAATATTATGACATGTGATTTAAGCATTATGCAGGTGTGAAGATGTTTGTATGCAGTTGTTTTATCAGGACGTCAAGATTGATGTCTTGACATCTCTGACTGGGCCTGAAGACCTAGATGAATCCTTATTTTGTGCTTGCAGTTTTCTGTTATTAATTGTGTGCTTTATTGAGTATCAATTAACGCGGTTTATTAGATGTCAAGGATTCAACTTGGATATTTTTTAGTAGAACATTATATGTTGCTAATTTTGTTTCTTTATTTAAGGAAATATTGTATTTGTTTTGTGCAAGTTCAGCAAACCAATGTCCATGATTCAAGAATTTATTTAAAGGTTGCTTTATCCTAGGTTGATCACAAAGACAAATAGAGAATAAGGACTGTTGTATTCAATGTTTTTCGTGTGTGTGTGTTAGTTTTCTTGTGAGACAAGAAATTATCATGTTGATGTTTGTTTGGACTAGGTTTATTGAATTGTATTTGTTGTCCACTCAAAGCTTTTAAGCAAGAGTGTTTGTACTTGACTGAAGCTTTGAAGCAAGGTCAATGATTGTTTATTGAAGTGTGTCTTCATCTTTTTTGAATTGTTTGTCTGTTATCACTATGGTGATTGAGGGGGAGTGAGAGGGGTCTCGAACTAGCATTGGGTAGTGATTAAGTGAAAAGATCGTAAACTGGGATGTTTGTTGAGGGTCTTTGAATTGATACTACATATAGTGGAGTTCCTTCCTGGCTTGGTAGCCCCTATAGTAGGTGTGTTTACACCGAACCGGGTTAATAATTCTTTGTGTTCTTTACTTCTGTTGTGTTTATTTATCTTGTTACTTTTTAACTTGTCTGATATTAGTGTCGTGACATCGTATTCGACATTGTACATTTGTTGCTAAAATTTCAATTGGCATCAGAGCAGGCACCCCGCTTGCTTTTCTGGGTGAGATCTAGGGGACATTTTTTGGTACTATGGACAAGGATGGAGGATTTGGTAATTGACCACCTATTCTGGATGGATCTAACTATAATTATTGGAAAATCGCATGGTTGCTTTCTTAAAATATCTGAACTAAAAGGCATGGAAAGTTGCAAATAAAGGATGGGAGCATCTTGACATTACTGATAAAGATGGAAATACGAATTTAAAGCCTGGGGAGGATTGGAGCAAAGATGAGGATGATTTGGAACTATGGAAATTTAAAGCCTTGAATCCTTTGTTCAATTGAATTGATAAGAACATATTCAGATTGACGCATAATTGTGAATTGGCCAAAGAAGTTAGGGATATTATCAGAGCCACTCATGAAGGAACTTCCAAAAACAAGATGTCAGGACTTCAAATGCTTTCAACTAAATTTGAAAATCTGAGAATGAAAGAAGATGAGACTATTCATGACTTTTACATGAATATTATTGATATTGCTAACATTAAGGAGCTTTAGGAGAAAAAATGTCTGATGAAAAACTTGTGAGGAAAATTCTCAGATCTCTTCCCAAAATATTTGCCATGAAGGTGATTGTTATAGAATAGGCACAAGACATCTGTAATATGAAGGTTGAAGATCTCATTGGATCTCTTCAGACATTTGAAATGGGATTCAGTGATGGGCCTAAAAAGAAGAATAAAAGCACAGCCCTTGTGTCAAATACTGAGGAAGAAGTAGGTGAAGTGGAAAATGAAGAAAGCCTGAAAGAAGTTGTTTTCATGTTGGGAAGACAATTCAACAAAGTCATGAAAAGGATGAATATGAACTCAAGGCCAAATGTCAGGGACATTTCATCTGACATCAACAGATCAAATGAGTCTAAGACAAAGCCTGAAGAGAATTCAAGTCAAAGCAAAAGAGTTCAATGTCATGGGTGTGATGGTTTTAGCCACATTAGAGATGAATGTCCTGCCTATCTGAAGGGACAAAAGAAAGGTATATCTGTTACATGGTCTGATGGAGATTCTGAAAGTGACTTTGATGAGGAATCAGCTAAACATATCATTGTTTTGACAAGGACATGTGTGTCTGATGAAGACTCTAGTGAATATGAACTAACCTTGAAGAACTTGCTGATACTTATCAAATGTTATGTATCAAATGTGCTCAAGTGATTCAAGAAGGAGAAAAGCAGAAGAAGAACATAGCAACACTGGAGGCTGAAAAAGAAGAGCATTTGTCAACAATACTTAATATGAATAATGAAGTCACCATGCTGAATTCTACGTTGGATCAGATGACCAAATCCATCAGAATGCTGAATAGTGGATAAGAAACACTTAATGATATCCTTCAGTCTGGAAGAAGTGCAGGAGACCTATCTGGGATAGGATTTAATGGTTCCAAAAACAATTCCTCAAGTAACAGCCAACTTGAGCTCAAGAATGATGTTTCAAAATAAAAGTCGAAACTGGAGTCTCAACATCATGGAACAAGAAGATCAACTCATCAAAGGAGAAGATATCAAAGGTAGAGGTGTCACTACTGTGGGAGGTTTGGTCACATAAAACTTTTTTGTTTCAGACTTCATGGATATCCTAATCATAATCCACAACCCAAACCTAAGCAAAACATGGTCATCAAGAAACAGTAGTGGGTTCCTAAGCATGTTGCTTTGATAGCTCATACGTCTCTCAGAGTTTCAGCTAAAGAGGATTGGTATTTTGACAGTGGTTGTTCTAAGCATATGACTAGAATTAAAAATCTGGTGGTTGATATCAAACCTCACCCTACCAGCTATGTGACTTTTGGTGATGGGGCTAAAGGAGAAATCAAAGGAGTTAGAAAACTTGAAGGTTCAAGTGTTCCAAATCTTGATGGTGTATTACTTATGGAAGGATTGATTGCTAATCTCATTAGTATCAGGAAGCTATGTGATCAAGGATTTAATGTCAATTTCACAAAGTCAGAATGTATTGTCACAAATAAAGAAAAGGTAGTAATCATGAAGGGAATCATATCTAGAGATAACTCTTATCTTTGGGTTAATCAAGATCCAGTTTACTCCAAAAAGGGTATAGAACAAAAGATTATGACTACTCTGGATGATGTGGATGGAACTTATGACTATGGCAAGTTGCATTCTTATGGGAGTGATCCTATATTATTTGGGGAAAGTAATTCTAAAGGGTGCAATCTTGCTCCCTGGTTCAGCAAAAAGAGAATTGTGCCTTCTTATCTATTACAAAGGTTGAGTACATAAGAGCTAGTAACAAGTGTTCTCAGCTTATTTAGATAAACCAAATAACGTCTGAGTATAATGTCAAATAGGATGTCATGACATTATATGGTGAAAATCTCAATGCAGTCAAATTGGGAAGATATATTTATGAGTGTATATCGCAATTAGTGACATGTGGGAACATCCTTAAGGATATTGTGTATTTTCAAAAATCAAGTTTAATGCACTCTAAGTGGAGGCGCGGAATATTTGATTTTATCATCAATTCATTTATTCAAAGAAAATACATTCAAAGGCCCATCACTCATCATCAAATATTTCATTACACCATGCTACATATTTATTCTCCTAATCTCTACTCAAACTTGTTTACTTTCTCTCTCTCTCTCTGCAAATTTTAATCAGCGTCAAAATGTCTCAACAATCATCTGCTTCCCCATCAAAGAAATCTTCATCCAAGCCTGAGTCTAGGGTTCATCATCTATTTGAAGATGTCATGGATGTCGTTCCATTGAATATGGTCGTCTCTGATGCGACTAGGGTTTCTAAACTTAGAACACCTGACGTGCATAGACCAAAGGCTTCTTTTGCATGTTCATCCTCTTGCACTAAGAATGGATATGTTTATGCAAATGAAGCCATTAAAGATCTCATCACAAGAATTATGAATGAAGACCATAATGTTGTTGGGGTCTCTGTTCCATTGGCCAGTATTCATGCTTCTCAGGATAGTCAACAAAATCCAAGTACTGGTCCAGTTGATGATGCAGCCAAAGAAGATGATGTTGTTTATGGTATTAAAGGTGGTACCAAGGATGCTGAAGAAGATGTTATAACACCTGAAGGTAAAGATGATCAATCTGATGTTGAGGGTACACACAAAAAGGATGAAGTTACTCAAGAGGCTGATGTTATTCTTGAGGCTGCCAATAACAAAGATGCAAATCCCAATGAAGTGATATATCTCGACGATATATCTAAAAATGATCTCATTGCCAACATAAATCCAAGTGTATCTAAAAGGTTGATTTCAAGAAAATAGAAGAATTCTGATGATCATGGTTCTCCACATAGTAAGTATGTGTCCAGGAAAGATATTCCTAAGGAAACCCCTAAAAAGATTATTATTGGTATATCTAAAGGATGGAGCAAGGTGGTCACTAAGAAGAGAAAGGCCAGAGTTGTTTCTGAATCTGCTTTTGATGTTGAGAGTAATGTCCTAGACATCACACCAAGAAACAAGATTGCCTCTAGGGTGCTTGATGCACCTCTGGATAACATTTCCTTTCACTTCATCAGTAGTGTAAGCAAACGAAAATTCGTGTGTCAAAGAAGGTTAGCATTGGAAAGGGATATTGTTGATTCTGTTCTCACAATGCTATGAAACTCTGGTTAAGAAGTTCATTGTAAATCTATCTGAGGAATGTGCTGATGGAAAATCAAAGGACTTCGGGAAGGTGTCTGTAAGAGGTAAGTGTATTAATTTTTCTCCTACTGTAATAAATACCTACCTAGGAAGAGACACTTCTTGCTATCCTGAATTGGAGGTCACTAATAATCAGATATGTAAAACTCTCATTGTTGACAAAGTTAAACACTTGCCTAGAAAGGGAAAGCTTTCAACCAACATGCTGAATAGAATAGGAGAAGCCAACTGGGTACCAACAAACCATACCTCAAACATTGCTACTGGTTTAGGGAGATTTATATATGTTGTAGGAACCAAAACAAAGTTTGATTATGGTACTTATATATTTGAATAAACCATGAAGCATGCTAGTACATTGGCTGTAAAGTTACCTATTAATTTTCCTTCCCTCATCTGTGGGATTATTCTGAACCAATATCCTGCTATATTGAATGAATTTGACATGGCTTACAAGAGGGAGAGTTCTATCTTTTCCATTATAAGATGTTTCAGGGATTACATGTCCCTGACATTGCTGTGACACACACTACAACATCTACAAGCAGCAAGCCTCTAAACAAAACTTCAATCATTACTGAGCTCAAAGAAGCTTGTAAGGAGTTAGATGCAAGAAAGGTAAAATTTGAGAAAATGATTGAAATGTTGGAGAAAGAGGAAACCAATGACGGAGAGCAGGCTGGGGAGGAAGTTGAAGGTTATTCTGATGATGGTTCATATAATGAGGGAGAAGATGCTGGTGAAGATGATGTTGAATCTGGTTCTGATTAATTTGGTTATGTTTTTTAGGGTTGTTGTTTCTGTCATCTGGAGTTTGTTTGGTTTTTTCTTCTTCTTTGTGGATTTTTGCCTTTAAAGGCACCCTTGTAATTTTTGGATTGCTGGTATTGTACTGTTTGTTGGGGTTCTGTTATACCCAGGATTTCTGCTCTTCATGAGCTTGTGGTTCTAACTGTTTTTGGCTCTATAATTCTTTCTATGTTTGGCTCAATTTCTGGCTAAAAGGGGGAGTAATTATATCTAGATAGATGATATGTGTTCTGATCATATACTAATTATTTTAGTATAGTCGGACTGTTTTCTACAGGGCTTAACAGGTTGAGGGTAGATGAATTCTCTCTACTGATGGAAATTAGAAATTACTTTTGTTGTTATGTTATACTCTGATACAATTTTTTTGAAGGGGAGTTTATCATTTTGTGTGATGTTGTTTGTGTGCTTCTGTTGTGTTGTTTAGAGCTGAATAATGCTTAAATTGTTTTAGCCAAAAAATTTCCAAAGGGGGAGTTTGTAGAGATTTTAGATTGGCTATATTTTATGGTAAAACAATCTTTCTGATTCTAAATGTCATATGTAATGTTATGACATATGATTTAAGCATTATCCAGGTGTGAAGATATTTGTATGCAGCTGTTTTATCAGGATGTCAAGACTGATGTCATGACATCTCTGACTGGGCCTGAAGACCTAGATGAATCCTTATTTTGTGCGTGCAGTTTGTTGTTATTAATTGTGTGTTTTATTGAGTATCAATTAGCGCGATTTATTAGATGTCAAGGATTCAGCTTGTAGATTTTTTAGCAGAACATTATAGGTTACTAATTTTGTTCCTTTATTTAAGGAAATATTGTATTTATTTTGTACAAGTTCAGCAGACCCATGCCCATGATTCAAGACTTTATTTAAAAGTTGATTTATCCTAGGTTGATCACGAAGACAAATAGAGAGAATAAGGATTGTCGTATTCATCCTTTTTGTGTGTGTTAGTTTTCTTGTGAGCTAAGTAATTATCATGTTGATGGTTGTTTTGGACTAGGTTTATTGAGTTATATTTGTTGTCCACTCAAAGCTTTTAAGCAAGGGTGTTTGTAATTAACTGAAGCTTTGAATCAAGGTCAAGGATTGTTTATTGAAGTCTGTCTTCATCTTTTCTGAATTATTTGTCTGTTATCACTGTGGTGATTGACGGAGAGTGAGAGGGGTCTCATATTTAGGAGTTCCTAAATAGAACTAGAATTGGGTAATGATTAAGTGAAAAGATCATAAATTGGGATGTTTGTTGAGGGTCTTTGAATTGATACTACTGATAGTGGAGTTCCTTATTGGCTTGGTAACCCCTAGAGTAGGTGTGTTTACACCGAACTGGGTTAACAATTCCCTGTGTTCTTTACTTCTGTTGTGTTTATTTATCTTGTTACTTTTTACCTTGTCTGATATTAGTGTCATTACATCGTATTCGACATTGTATATATGTTGCCAGAATTTCGAACATCATCATATCTACATGTTAAACCAACAATTGCATCAACATTCATGAATAATTCTTCGTAAACATTCAACATACTACTCGACACTTCATATATACATTACTAAACACAATGGACATATTTCACCCGAGTATTCTGCATTAAATATAATCAACTAGCTTCTAAAACATCAAGACAACACATTTCAACAAGTATAATACATCATAGCATCACTACAACATGTCTACATTTTATCTGCTAACTTCCTACAATTAAAACAACATTTTTCAACTTCCAGGCCGTGCTAAGCGCCCTGGCATCCACACTAAGCGCGCTGATCTCAGCTTCGAAGAAACAAAAATTCTCCAGAGCACGCTAAGCGGGCTCTACAATTCTGGCAGAAAAACCCTACGACAACAGCATACCACCTGCTACGATTTTCATAACTAAAACCAGTCTTTTACCACGTTTAATCATATATTACAATATTAGGACGTATCTCTAATACACAAACAACATTTTCCATAAATATCAATATCATTTCAACAATTATATCAACTCTACTCATCACAAATCCTAGGTTTTCCCTCAAACCCCCAAATACCCACAATACCTAAACCATACATCATTAATTTTGAAAGACGATACCCCTTATACCTTAGATTATCGATTCCTAATCATCTTCTCTTTGAACTCTCTGGAACTCCTCTAAGCCATAGCTTCTTCACCTTGTTCTTCAGACCTTTTCTCCCTTTTCTCCAAAATGTCACGAATGATCATGTTCTCCTTTATCACTTTTAGTATAACACATACACCTAATATCTATTTACATCTTTACCCTCAACTTATCCTCCTCAAAAGACCAACATACCCTCAAGACCTCTAATTCCTTATTTTACTTAAATAGTAATAATTCGAATAATATAAACTAATTATCCTTACTATTAATATTTATTAAAATAATTCAATTAACCTCATCAACCAACACAACAACAATTCGACAAATCATCAAATAAATCACAACAACAATCCTCAAAATAAAATCATGAAATTGGGACGTTACAACTCTCCCCCACTTAAGGAATTTTCATCCTCGAAAATGTACTTGAAGTGAACAGAGTCGAATATGACTCCTTCATCTGATACTCACGTTCCTAAGTCAAACTTTCACCAACTAGTCCACCCCACAATACCTTTACCAAGGAAATCTCGTTCCCTCGTAGCTATTTCATTTCTCGGCCATCGATCCTCATGGGTAAAGCCTCAACAGCCAGGTTATCTCTTACATGTACTTCATCCATCTGAATCACATGTGACGGGTCACACACATACTTCCTCAATTAAGACACATGAAACACATCATGCAAATTCGTAAACGTCGATGGTAACGTAATCTGATATGTTACATCTTCGATCCTTTGCGAAATTTGATACGGGCCAATAAAACACGGAGAGAGATTCCTAGACTTCAAAGCTTGCCTGAAACCATTCACTGGAGTAACTCTCAAGAACACATGATCTCCCTCTTGGAACTCAAGTGCCTTCCTTCTCTTATCATGGTAACTCTTTTAGAGACTTTGCGACGCCTTCATTCTTTCTTGGATCCTATTAATCTTCTTGGTCGTCTCCAACACTATTTCAGGTTCGAGTACAACACTTTCACCTGATTCGTACCAACATAAAGAATTTTGACAACGTCTACCATACAATGCATCATACAGTGCCATGCCAATACTTGCATGAAAATTGTTGTTGTAGGTAAACTCAATCAATGGCAAATGACTGTCCTAAGCTCCACCATGGTCCAACACACATGCCCTTAACAAATCCTCTAAGGATTGGATAGTCCTCTCCGTTTGACCGTCCGTCTGTGGGTGGTATGCAAGACTCATCCTCAACTTAGTACCCAAAGCTTCTTGTAAACTCTTCCAAAACCTCGACGTAAACCGCAGATCTCTATCCAATACAATACTCGGTGGTATTCCATGTAACTTCACAATTTCCTCAATATACATCTCGTTTAACTTCTGCATCGAATGATTAATCTTCATCGGCAAGAAATGACCCGACTTAGTCGATTTATCCATAATCAACCAAATAGAATCATTTCCTTTCACAATCTTCGGTAAACCCGACACAAAATCCATGGAAATGTTATCCCGTATCCATTCTGGAATATTCAACAGTTGCATCATTCCATATGGTTTATGATGTTATACCTTCGATATCTGACAAACTAAACACAAATACACAAACACAACAATATATCTTTTCATACCCGACCACCAAAAAAAATTCTGTAAATCTTGATTCATCTTCGTAGCGCCAGGATGACTACTCAACTTACTACAATATCCTTTCTCTAATATCCTCTTCTTAATTTCCTAAACATCTGGAACACACACTCTATCTCGGAACCTAATCACTTCATTCTCATCAACTCAGAATTCTCCCCTGTTACCTTGGTTAATCAAAGTCAACTGATCGACCAACTTCAAATCAGATTGTTGTCTTACTCGAATTCTCTCCACAATATCATCGGTCAATCTCAACATTCCCAACTTCACACTATCAGAAATGGTCTCACACAACAAACTCATGTATCTGAACTGTTCAATCATCGCAAGTTCATTCACCATAAGCATCGACATATGCAATGTCTTCATACTTAGAGCATCTGCAACCATATTCGCCTTACCAAGATGGTAACTTAAATCAAAATCAAAAATCTTTCAACAATTCCAACCACCTTTTTTGCCTCATATTCAGCTCCTTCTGATCAAACAGATATTTCAAACTCTTGTGATCGTTGAATACCTCGAATTTCAAACCAAAGAGATAGTGTCTCCAAATCTTCAACACAAACACCATTGCTGCCAACTCTAAATCATGCGTAGGATAATTCTATTCATGAACCCTTAGTTGTCTAGAAGCATAAGCAACTGCTTGGACATTCTTCATCAATACTTCTCCAAGTCCCATCTTCAACGCATCACAATACACCACAAAAGAATCACTCGGATTAGGCAAAATCAACAATGGAGCAGTCGTTAACTTCTTCTTTAATTCCACAAACTTCTTTCACATGAAACATCCTACACATAAGCTTGGATATTTCGGGTTAATTGAGTCAAAGGAAACGCCAACTTAGAAAAACCTTCAATAAACTTCTGGTAATAACCTGCCAATCCTAGAAAACTTCGGATTTCTGTAGCAGACTTCAGAGTCTCCCAATTCAACACAGCATCAATTTTTGAAGGATCCACAACTATTCCACCATTTGAAATTACATGACCAAGGAAGCTTACTTCCTTCAACCAAAACTCACACTTTGATAATTTCTCACACAACTTCTTCTCTCGCAAAATCTGCAAAACAGTCCTAAGATGTTCGACATGTTCTTCTTCCGACTTAGAGTATATCAGTATGTCATCAATGAAAACCACAAAAATCTGATCTAGATATGCATGAAAGGTACGATTCATGTATCCATTAACACACCAGGTGCATTGGATACACCAAATGTCATCATAGAACATTCATAGTGACCATATCTTGTCCTGAAAGCCGTCTTCGGAATCTCATTAGACTTATCTTGAATCTAGTGATAACCAGACCTCAAATCAATCATGCTAAACATATAAGCCCCTACCAACTGATCCATCAAATCATCGATCCTTGGAAGTGGATACTTATTCTTAATAGTCACCTTATTCAACTGTCGATAATCGGCATACAACCTCATATTGTCATCTTTCTTCTTCACTTACAACACCAGAGCACCCCACGGAGAAACACTTGGTCATACAAACTTTTTCTCAAGTAACTCCCCAAGCTGTTTTTTCAAGTCATGCAATTCGGACGCTGACATCTAATAAGAAGTCATCAACATGGGACTAGTACCTAGTACCAAATCCATTGCAAACTCTACTTCATGTTCTGGAGGAAAATCACTTATGTTGTCCGGAAACACATCTGGAAATTCACCAACAACTGGTAATTCGACACCCCTAACTTCCTGACCAACTTGAAACGACACAAACATCATAAACTTCTGAGCTTTATATCTTAGAAGTTCATCCACCTGTTTAGCTGACAAGAACATCAAGTCACCATGGTAACCAACTTCTGGAAACTCTATTGTCTTAGCATAACAATTGATTTGCACAAAATTGAACTCTAACCAGTTCATCCCCAAAAGAACATCGATTTAGTGCAAGGGTAAACACACCAAATCCATCAAGAAACTCTTACCAAAGATAGACAAGGGACAACTCAAACACACATAAGTGGTAGTGACAGAACCATTTACATGCATCTCTATCAGCATACCACCATTCATATCAGACAGTTTCAATCCCAATCTGGTCGCACACTCAAGCGAAACAAACGAATGAGTAGTACAAGTGTCAATAATAGCAATCAACTCAACATCATTAATAAGACATGTACCTCGAATCATGTTATCCTTCTTGGAAACTTCTGAGCCACTCAAAGAAAACACTCTACTATTGGTCTGCGCAGTTGTTGCAGTCTTCTTTGATTTCTGACACTGAGTATTGATATGTCCCTCTTCACCACAGTTAAAACATGTTGGTCCATCATTTAGGTAATAACTAACCCGATGACCTCTCTTTCCGCATCTATAGCATCTCACCACTTGATTTTTGCACACATCAGACTTGTGACCTGACTCTCCATATTTGTAGCACTTGAGAGGAACGAAACCTGCTCCCCACTTAGCTTCTTCCCATCTGGAACCTTTTGTTTCCCCTTATCAGTTGAAGTCTGTAACACGGTGGGAGAACTAACTTTCTATAAATGTTGCGGATAGCAAGAGTCGCCACCGACTTATTTTATCCATAAGGAAAGGACATAAAAGAACAGGAAAGACATATTTTTAAAATACTTGAGTTCGGGGGGTAGGTTATATAAAGGGAATGTGTTATCTCACTTAATTGTTTTGAAAAAGGAAAAGTGTAGTGTGTGTTTAGAAATTTTCTAAGTACTTTGTAATGATCCTCGTATGGATGTGTACAAAGCCTTGTTTGAAAATATTGTGAGGTGTGAAAAGTATTTTTTAAAGGTGTGAGCAAGTAA
Organism: Lathyrus aphaca; assembly: GCA_963966055.1. NCBI lineage: Eukaryota > Viridiplantae > Streptophyta > Magnoliopsida > Fabales > Fabaceae > Lathyrus > Lathyrus aphaca. The sequence continues at coordinate 67,150,519 of OZ014525.1, read as the reverse complement.
CTATGAGGTACCTACCCTAGACTAAGTCATTCATGTTCTTATATGTTCTTTCAAGGGTAAGATTGTCCCTATTATTAAGGAATAGGTAGTCATTACCTTGGATTTGTTAAGGGACGAGCGTAGGGTCATCGTACGGTCAACGAAGGCAACTATAGGGTGTCTTTAGCAATTGGGAGAGACTATCATCTTTTAAACCGAAAGGACAAGATCATTTATCGTAGGCAACCTCGTAAGCAACATCGTAGGGACTTGATCTTTTAACTGAGAGAGGGACAATATGATTTATTTTATGGAGGGACGTTGCTTAAGACACCCTACTTTCGAGGGACTTGACCGTTTTTAGAGGCAACTTAAGAGAAGTATACCCTAGGAGGTGCAGACAGCGGTCATAGATCGACTTACGTGTGTGAATGATTATTTTCAGATATTTTATATTTTTAATTAATTTTCTAAATCCAATTAATTTTCAATTATTTCTTGCACTCCCTATTATTACTAACCATAATTTAAATAAAATAAATAAAAGACGAAAAATAGTAAATCCCACGTTATTACATCGCTTTGGGGCAGATACATAATAATCGGGCATACAAAATAAATTACAATAATAATAACATATACATTTTTCTAATAAATTTAAATAAGGCAAAAATAAAATAAATAAACAAAGAATATTATTCTAAATAAATAATTAAATAAAAAACAAAATTATTAGGGTTAGAAAAAGATAAATTAGGGTTAATTAAATCTAAATCTAATTAATTGATTTTTATTTACAAATTAATCAAAATCATTTATGTTAATTAAAATAATGATTTTTAAAAGAAATTTCAAGAAAATTAAAGTGTTCAACTAATTAATTTACAAGTTAATTATATTATATATATATATATATATATATATATATATATATATATATATATATATATATATATATATATATATATATATATATATATATATATATATAAAGTAACATTCTAAATTAAAAGAAAACAATGAAATTATTATTATTATTTATAAAAGAAATATCAAATGTTAAAAAAAAGATTAGTGAAATTTAAAAAATTAAGATTTTAAGAAAAAGAAAAATTAAATCTTTTACATAAAAAACCTTTCTTTAGAAAATATTTAATGAAGATTAATCTAATAGTTAATTATTAGTTAATTTTAATTAATTGTTTGTTTTAAAAAGAAATTAAAATAATATAAAACAAAGAAAAATAGGAAAAGAAAATAATTGAACAAAATAAAGGGACCTGGGATTCGAACCCAGGCCATGTACCTCAAAGGAGTATCATCCTACCAATTGAGCTACCAGCGCGCTTTGATATTTCACTGAACAATAATCAATAAATATTAAACCTGTGAAATATAATGAAATAAAAAACAAAAATGCAAAACCTCGGAATCGAACCCAGGCCAAAGAGCTCTAACGCGCGCGTCCTTGCCAACTGATCCACTAGCATCTCACTGCCATCTTCCCTGAAACAAATAATATATTAAAAAATAAAATTCAAAATTTTAAAACACGCGCCATGGTTCATGTTCAAGCTCTGGCTGTTCGGTTAGCTTTCAGTGACGATTTCCCGTCGCTAAAGGTTATAGTGATAGTCTTGTTTCTGTCACTAGAGACCCTGCAACATCAAACATCCAGAATACAAAATATAAATGTGTTCCAATTGTTCAAAATGATCAATAACAATCCCCTAAGTCCAAATATGTCAACAATTTGATCTGGAATTGCTTATTTTTTGGAGCCTTAATCCATGGTTTCATGAACCCTAAAAATGGCGTTTTGCCATCCCTACACCAAACATCAAATTAAAGTATCCAAAATTACTCTCAACCTTCAAACAAACAAGAATGATTAATAATGCACGAATAGTAAGAATCGAAAAAAACAAGAAAATGATGAACATGGAATCGGTTATGGCATATGGATGTGATTCAGATGCTTTTGAAGATTGATATGCGTTCAATGAACATCATAGAAGGTATTGCAACCTTTAAAATGCTTGGAAATTGCCTAAAAATCAAAATCTGAATTTGACTTTTCTTGGTTTTTTCTTGAATTTGATCCTTATGCTTTTACCTGAAAAATATGTGTCCTTGTATTGGTTCATACTTGTGTATATATAGTGAACATAACTAGGTCAAATAATGGGCTTTTGATCCAAGGATCATGGTTACTTGTTCATAAAGAAATTCCATCATCTTAAATGTCAAAAAATCAAATGATATGTTTCCAAATTGATTGTGCACAAAATTGGATCCTCTCAATCAACTTTAAATGATATATCAATCATTCTATAACAAAAATCAGATTTTTTATTTGACTTTTTATATTTTATTTTCATTAAAATTGAATTTTATTAAATAAAATCCAAAATAATAAAATCTAAAATCTAAAAATCTAAAAAAATGATCAATGGGTCGTGTATGATGTTATTGTGAAGATTTGATTGCAACTTCATGGGCCCATTTGGAAAAAATTGGATTTGAGACCATTTTTGCTCAATGCACCCTTTAAAAATTTCCCAATTTTGACAAGGCATAAATCCCTCAATTTTAAGTCTATGAGAGTGATTTTGGACATTTTGGAAAGCTTAAAGAGTACTCTAACAAAACTCTTTGGTCTCATGTCTATATCTTTTACCATTTTCATATTATGCTCTTTGGAAAAAGTTGACTTTTTGTTGACTTTTGAAATGACCTATAATGTCTTAGCTCATACCTTCCAAATGAAGCATTTTTAGGATTGGCTTGTGAGACACAAAGTTGTAGAGAATTCAATTTCCTTAAAAATGAGCTTTGGATGGGAAATATTTAATAAAGCATGTGAAAGTTATGGCTGGTCAAAGTTCAGTTGACTTTTTCTATGAAAACCCTAATTTAGACACTCCTGATTCTTGATGATCTGAAATCTCCTTGATGAATCATGATCAACCCTTGATCAAATGATGAATTTTACTTCATAAACTTGATGTTGGCAAAAAAATCTTGAAGTTTGACTTTAATTTGACCACAGTTGACCTCGGTTTGACTTTTTAATCCACTTGACTGACTTTTGAACATCTGATCATTTGATTGGTCAAACTTATTGGGAAAGCCCGAAAACTTGAAATGTGGATTCTTGAAGTCATGTGGGATATTATGAAGCTCACTTGAGGCCTTGGAAGTCCATTTAACTTAGATAAACTCAAAACCCTAGTTGTGGATCCATTGTTCAGGAAGAGGCTTTGTCTGATGAAACCTTCAATCCATTTGACCAATTGTGAACTTTGTGAACCTTGTGAACCTTGAGAGAAATATTGAGACACATTTCCTTGATTGTGGGAGGGAAAATTTTAGGGTACAACAAATTCACATAAGGTTTTCCTCGAATTTGGCATTTCTCTTTCTTCTCGCCCAATTGCTTATAGTGAGTGGATTGAGCTCGGCTATCCTCATCATAAATCCTACTCTTATCCACCAACTCAATATACCTACGAATCTGCTAACATCCAATTCCCTGCTTGATTTCTGGTCTCAACCCATTCTCAAACTTGAGACACTTGGAAAGTTCAACATCAGCATAATTGTAGTGGGGGCAAAACATTTCCAGCTTCTCGAACTTCGCAGCATACTCCACTACAGTTATACTTCCTTGCTTCAACTCAAGGAATTACACTTCCTTATTACCACGAGCATCCTCAGGAAAATAATTTCCCAAAAATTATGCCTTGAACACAGCCCAAGTCACCACAATTCCAACATCTTCCTTCAGCTTCTTCCAACAACATATGCATGCTAAACTGCACCTTCTGAGCATCAGTGCACAAAATCACTCGAAAAATCTTCTTAATCGCCTTAAGAAACTTTTGTTCATTATCCGGGTCAAGATTAACTTCAAACGTTGGCATATTATTCCCCTTGAACTTGTCCAAAGCACGAAACTCATCAGGAACATTGTTCTGAGCCGTAGCTTCAGCAAGTGCAGCCATCGCATCCGCAAGAGTACGATTTGCAGTCATTCTGTATATCACCAACAACATCATAATACACATCATTAATGCTATGCTCACCCGCAATAATCGACAAGGACTGACAACGACACGAATCGACCAGACATACCGACCAGGCTCTGATACCACTAATGTAACACCCTTTTACCCCAACACAAAATACATGTGTAATTCAAATAAAATCATAGTATCCACGTAAGGGCGTCACATTGAATTCAAACAACATTTAAATACAATTGTGTCTTTTCCTGTAACACGGGTTACATCAATTAATCAAATTAAACATTTACTATGCAGTGGAAAACATAAACTTCATTATACCATCATAAAATTCCAACAAGTTAACATGTGTTCAAAAACCTTCATCATTTCAACATAACCAAATTCAAATAAACTTAATGCAAAATAAAACAAAAGAACGCAATGGTTCACAGACATTCCCGACCCGATGTTATATGATACAAAGCAGGACATCATTCTTTACATCTAACGGAAATAAATACACGCGTAGGAATCCAACTCGACTCCACACACCAAAGTTATCCTTCTTGAGTATTTATGTGTTACCCACGAAGAAGCAACATTACAACAGGCGGGGTGAGTAATCACAAATCAATATAAACAATGCAAGTGAAGATAAGAAAGTAATAATTCATCATACAACATCACCTCATAATATCATCCAACATCTTACACAACTCATAAAAACACCAAGTCAACAAATGCTTCATGCTATGCCACCAAGAATGAAATGAAAATTTCAAAGATGCATGTGGTATCGATTCAACATGTGATGGACACTGGGCCATCTACCCTCCACAATGGAGCACAACATAATAAACATCACCCAAATCCACATGATGGGATCAAAGCCTCAAACAACATAAGTATGCCACGAATGCAGGACGCAACAACATCATCATATCAACATGTTAAACCAATAATTGCATCAGCATTCATGAATAATTCTTCGTAAACATTCAACATACTACTCGACATGTAATCTATACATTACTAAACATAATGGACATCTTCCACCTAGTATTCCTCATTAAATGACATCAACTAGCTTCTAAAACATCAAGACGACACATTTCAACAAGTATAATACATCATAGTATCACTACAACATGTCTACGTTTTATCTCCTAACTTCTTGCAATTAAAATAACATTTTTCAACTTCAGGGTCACGCTAAGCGCCCTGGCATCTGCGCTAAGCGCGCTGCTCTCGACTTTGAAGAAACAAAAAATTGCTTGAGCGTGCTAAGCGGGCTTTGCGATTTTGGCAGAAAAACCATGCGATAACAACATACCACCTGCTACGATTTTCACACCTAAAACCAATCTTTTACCATATTTAATCAAATATTACAATATTAGGACCTATCTCTAATACCTACAAAAAATTTACCACAAATATCAACAACAATTCATCAATCATATCAACTCTACTCATCACAAATCCTAGGTTTTCCCTCAAAACCCCAAATACCCACAATACCTAAACCATACATCATGAATATTGAAAGGTGATACTCCCCATACCTTAGATTATCGCTTCCTAATCATCTTCTCTTCGAACTCTCTAGAACTCCTCTAAGCCCTAGCTTCTTCTCCTTGTTCTTCAGACCTTTTCTCTTTTTTCTCCAAAATATCACGAATGATCGTATTCTCCTTTCTCACTCTCAGTATAACACATTCCCCTAACATTTATTTCCATATTTACCCTCAACTCATTCTCCTCAAAAAACCAACACACCCTCAAGACCTCTAATTCCTTATTTTAATTAAATAGTAATAATTCAAATAACATAAACTAATTATCCTTACTATTAATATTTATAAAGATGAATCAATTAACCTCATTAACCAACACAACAACAATTCGACAAATCATCAAATAAATCACAACAATAATCCTCAAAATAAAATCACGAAATTGGGGCGTTACATCCACAATACAAGTTTAAAATAACTGAGGAATGTGAATTAGCCTGCTGCATAGCTGAGCCATTTGGGAATCTCATCATTTCACCCTTTATGGGATTTTATGGCAAACCATGACTCACAATGTTGATCTCATCTCTTCAATACTTTAGGGCTAAGAAATCTCAATATGTTTGCCTATAAATAGAGACCTCATTTGATCATAAAAATTACACCAAAGCCTCTGATTTCTAAGTTTTCTCTCTTTCACTCCTAAAGACTCAAAACTTGATATTTTAAGCAATCACTAGTTGTTTTTGAGTTTGAGCCACAACAAGCTCAAACCAATTGCTCAAACATATCACATATGATGTATCTGAGGTGTTTAAACACATGAATCAACCCAGAAACACCTCCAACCCAAAATCACTCTTCAAAACCTCAAAAAAGCCTTGTTTCTGCAACTTAAAGATTAGAATTTTATCCAACCACTTGCAATCAATTCTAAGGGTTTAAACACACTTCATATCATCCCAGGAAGTTATCCAGATCATCACCAGTCATATGTAACACCTTCTACTCAAAATTACTCCAATTGTTGTAGCTCCAAGTTCAAGTAAGCCTCAAACTTGGTCATCTCTCAATCTATGCATATTTCCTCGCACTATCCTTTTTACCATGTGTGCGTATTCATATTCTAAGTAATTCCCCTCAATCAATTTCACAAAATCATCATCATCATGTAGAATTTCATGAGGCTTAGGACAAATTAGGGTTCTTTAGTGTTCATCACTGATTTTTCACTCTACACTTAAAATAAATGAACTTAATTGTTACCATGTTGTTCGTGAGTTAAAATTGAGCAAGTTTGATGTAATTTCATTCATTTTCATTAAGAAATAACTGACATATGATCCATTTTGCAAAAATCAGATTTTCTGGGCAAAACACCCTTCACGCGTGTTCTTCAGCCATGTTCTTGGCGTCTTTTTCAAATATTCAAAAAATTTAATTTTTATCATTTTATTTAATTGATTCAAAAATTAATAACTTTCTGATCTTTTTGAGTTTTTAAATATATTTTTTCTTTAATTCTAAAAAATATTTAAATATTTTATCCCATGAAAAATCACCAGTAAATATATATTTTTAATATATTTTATATTTTCATAAAGAATTTATTTTATTTGTTTTTTAACATTTAAAAATTCATTTCTTTCACTTAATTCTTCAAACATAAATGATATTCAAGTAATCCCATGGATAAAATATAAATTTTTAAACATTGATCCAAGATTTCAACTTGTTTTTCACTTATGTTTGAAATTTATCAAAGTTTTTAAATATTTACAATATTCAAAATTAGGGTTTTGATTTAATCACCCTCAAATTGATTTTTATCACACTTTTAGGCCTCTATTAGAGTTCATCTGATTCATTTTCAAAAACTCGGCGTGATCGCCTTTTTCACTGCATTGAATTTTCATTTGTGAATATCTTTCTGTGAACTTCTTTACACATAACCTTTTATTTTCTTAAATGAATTGTGAAAATGTGTCATGGGGAATACTTTGTGTTTAGGACCCATTCCTCTATAAGTTCTGATCCTCCAATTGTTTTCTTAAACAATTTTCAATTTCCAAAACAAAGATATTGGGCTAATTGTTCAAAAGTCTCATCTCTTTCAAATTAAAGATCTAATACACCTGCAGTAGACTGAGATTCACAACCAAGTGGAGTTACTTTATAGGCGATAGATAAGCTTTTACTTAAAAGCCCTACCCTATGTATGAAATCACAAGATAATTAATCAACAAAACAAATTCCATATGCATCCTAATGTATAAGCCATATTATTGGATTTTGAGCCATCTTTTCCCCCTCTAACTTCTCGATGTTTTCTTAAATTATTGTTTGCTTGTTAGATTAGGGTTTTGATGTTTAAATTTATCTTTCTTTATCTCATACTAAAGCAACAATAATAAAATATTTCTTAATAATTAAGGAGGATACAATATAAAATATATTTGTAATCTCTCTCTCCCTCGAGATTTTGGGCTTCTGCTTCCTAGTGTAACTCCCAACATCATTCTTAAAAATCACTTAAGAATATTCAAACCATAGCAATGACATAATAAAATGTTCAACACATTTATTTGTCTGCATGCATCTTACTATATATATATATATATATATATATATATATATATATATATATATATATATATATATATATATATATATATATATTTGCATCTCTGGTAGAATTACTAAGTACTCGGGTTATTGACACCAGAACAACCTTTGAATAACTTAGAACCCTATTAGGGAAAAACATAGCCTCCTCTTGGGCTTAATTCAAGGACCCTTATGCCTCTTAAAGGTTCCTTCTCTCAGGCTTAGAAGTTACTCAGCCTTCCCCAGCCTCCTCTTGGGCTTTGATCAAGGACCCATTGGCCTCTTAAAGGTAACATAACCTCCTCTTGGGCGTAAATACAAGGACATTCAAAGGCTTCCTAAAAGCATAAGAACAAACCCTTTAGAATAAAAAAATAAATTAGTCTCCCTCTCCTTGATGGATGACCAAGATAGCCTCCTCTTGGGCTTTGTACAATTGAACCTCCCCAGACAAAGGAATGTCTGATGACCTCTAAAAAATTTATCAAACAAAAGACGAAAAACTCTTCATATAGAGTCAGTCTCCCATCATATTTTCTTTCCCTACAAAATCAATTTTCTTTGTTTAGCTTAAACCTTGGGCTTCAATCAAGGCACATATATAAATCAAACCTTTCCCTCTTTAGAGATGAAAAATTCTCTCTACTGAGTCTCTTTTAGCTTCAACATTGGGCTTCAATCAAGGCACAAAAGTCAAACACTTGACAGTAAAAAACAATATAGTCACAATCTTGGACTTTAACTAAGCTATTCAACAATACAATCATATTATTGGACTTTAACTAAGCTATTCAACAATATAGTCATAGTCTTGGAATTTAACTAAGTTATTCAACAATACAGTCATAGTCTTGGACTTTAACTAAGCTAATTCCCAACAGTCATGGTCTTTGACTTTAACTAAGATAATCAGTCATACACTTGGATTATAACTAAGATCACTTTCCACCAATCAATTTTCTTCCACCCAATTCAGCTTTCTTGAGCTATGTAATTCAGGCCAACCATTCAGTCCTCCTTGAGCTATGCAATTCAAGGTACCCATTCAACATTTATTGAGCTATGCAAATTAAGACACAATTCAACTTATAACTTGTGTTATGAAATTCAAACAACCTATCAGTTACAACAAACCATTTCAACTATAATCATGGGCTTTGATCAGGACACAAACAAACTTTCAGCTTCAATCTTGGGCTTTGATCTAGACACAAATACAAACTTTGAGCATCAACATCATGTGCTTTAACCAAGATATAAATCAACATCTCCTCCTAGCTCTAGCCTTCTAGGAGGAACTACGATGCTCTAATCCCTCAATTCTATTTTTGGTGGTATGTAGGAAAATGGTCGTAAGATCTTTGCGAGCATACCAAACAAAAAACAACAATTAGGTTCTAAGACCTATCCAAAAACATCAGAAAAATATGAAAAACACAAAAATAAATTCATCTTATCTTACCAACATTCATTCCATTCCCATACCCAAATCAAAGAAACCCCACCAATATAAAAAAGAACAAATTTTGCCCTATACTTAGGGGAAATAATCTATGAAGGAATCCAAAACCATGTAGGCATCTATCAATCAACAGTATGCAAAGCGGGGTGAGTTTAAGATATTTTTTCCCTTCCATAACCAGATTCATCATGAAAAATAAAGAAATAAAAAAGTAGAAAAATATGTGGTAGTGATTAAAGACCACAAAAATCGAGCTACAACAAGTTGTGAGTTACTCCTCCGTTGGCAATTGGAGACTGACGCCAATCTTCACGCTTCTGTCTGGGTTCTCGCCGAGAGGGATGAGCTCGAACTCTCTGTCAGGGATGGGCCGGATTGGATGAGCAGGTGCCTGTTTGCCAGCGGGGGTCTGCATAATCTCTTCCCCAATGTCTCCTTCACCAAGGCGGTAGTCGAGTTCAATAGAATTGATCCGAGGTGGTGGCCTCTGCTCTTTGACCTGTGGCTTCTTGTTTCCTTTGGGTGTTCTGTTGATCACGATTTGCACACTGATGGTTGCGTCAAAGAATCTTATGGCTGCCTCGATGTCACTGTGTAGTGTTACTACGCGGCCTAGCTTGGTGTAGTACTTCATTTTTCAGGTGGACTATTGAGGGCACAGTGGTTAGTTTGGCGAACGTTGGTCGACCAAGAATGCAGTTTTACAGAGATGTGCATTCTATCACCAGGAATTGGACTTTGACTTCTTTGGCAGTCTTGTTCTCCCTAAATATGACGAGGAGTTCCATGTAGCCCCATGGCCATATTATTGCCCCGTTGAACCCTTAGAGGTTGGATCCAAAATATGGTGATAGATTCTTCTCGTCGAGCTTGAGGGTTTTGAACAAGTGGGCGTACATGATGTCGACGGAGCTACCCTGGTTGACCAGGATGTGGCGGACGTCATAATGCATAATTTTCCCTTATTAGCAGAGGGATGCTTGAGTTGGGAGACCCTTCGGGGATTTCTTCGAGGTAGAAAGAGATGGGTCATATTTTCCTCGAGATTTGGTCAGAGTTGTCAGCTAGTCGGGGGTGGTCAGCAGGAGTTCATCGAATTTCCTTTTTACCGAAACTACGGTGTTCATGTTTTTCATCTCGCCACCAGAGATTACCAGGGTTGTCGGAAAGTTTTCCCCAGGGTTGTGAGCCTCCAGGTAGGTTTTTGTAATCTCCCTGGGGATGCGGAAGTCCTCTGGTCGGGATACACAAAGGGCTACTAGAAAGGGGGAGTCTTTGGGAGGATTGTTTTTGCGGCCTCTCTTTGAGCTTTGGTCCTCATGTTAGGGAGGTTCGCTCCTCTTAGTATACTATTTGAGGTGGACTTCCTTTATGAGTATTTTAATTGCGTCTTTCAAGTGGACGCAGTCCTCTATGACGTGCTCGTGACTTATGTGATGCCAACAATATTTGGACTTGTCAATGTTGGGCTTGGGTGTTGTTGGTTTAGGGAAGCGTGCCCCACCTTTCTTGAACTTTGAGTTGATGCACTTAGGGAGAATGTGCTCACGGTGAGCGGTGTGCAAGGTGTATTTGGAGAAACGCCCAGCTGGCCCACTACCTTCGCGGGGTTCGCGAGGCTTGTCATCTTTTCTCCTTTCCCCGCTGCGACGAGGGGTGACATGGTCCTTATATCTGGCAGTTTTGGCTTTATCCTGGTTTCGGTTGTTCTTGATGTTGTGGGTGACTTGTTTCTCTTCGTACTTGATGTACGCATATGCCTTGTGTAGAAGTTAGTCCAACAAACAGGGAGGCTCGATCCCGACTGTTCTGTTGAGTTCGTTGTCGGGGAGTATCCCCTTCTCGATGAGGTATTTCTTCATGTAGTATGATGTGTCCACCTTGATGACTTCTTGGTTGAACCTTTCTATGTAGGAACGCAGCATTTCGTTCTTTCCCTGAATGATGGCCTCAAGCGTTGCCTCCGACTTTGGGTGACGTCGGGAAGCAGTGAAGTGCCTTGTGAACATCAACCTCAAGCTTCTCCACAAAGTGATGGATTTTGGAGCCATGATCTTGTACTAGGTCAAGGCATCATTTTTTATCGTCATAAAGAATAATCTGCACTTGACGACGCCCTCGACGACGTTGTTGTAGTCGAGCATGGCATTGATGTTATCAAAGTGGTCATCCAAGTTTGTTGTTCCATCGTACATCGAGAGGTTTAAGGGTTTCTCCATTCCCGCGGGGGGCCGGGTCTCCATGATGGTCCAAGATAATGGACAACGGGGGTCTTCTTCGTCGCTTCTTAGAGGTGATTAAGGGTCATCCATGGGGCTTCCGTTGCGACGGGGGACCCTCTAGGTCTTCTAGTAGGTTGGTTAGGACACTCCCCGAACTTGTTCTTCTTGGGGGTCTAGGGAACGTCTACCCTAGCATGGTAGGGAGCGACCTCGCTTCTTGGTGGATTTAGGTTGAGTCCTTCCAGGCTAAGGTCTGTGTCTGTGACCGCAAAAAGAGGGGTTTTATGAACGTCGGGGTGGACCAACATGAAGTTTGCCCGGTTGAGGGCGTGGACCATGGCTATCATCATTGGGTCCCCATCAAATGGTACCGGAATGGGCTCGAAAGGGCTCGACATTTGTTGCTGGGCAGATCCGTTGGCAACTGGTTCAGGCGATGGGGTCGCAGTTTTCCCGTCCCTAGAGTCGACCTCATGGACGAACTAGAGGCGATCGCCATCACTAGTGGTGTAATTGACAAAGGTCGGGTTGTGGTTGTCACTGTGTTCGCTAGTCATGTTGGTCGATGGATGAAAGTGTTGAAGCCTTGGTCCTTTTTTTCTAGAAAGACAGGGGAGAAACGAAGTCCCCACAGACGGTGTCACTGATCTGAATTGATCAAGAGGGACCTTCTAGACTAGTGTAACTTCTGTTGTTAGAGGAGAAAATGAGAGGATGTACCTACAAGGTACTCTGATGCCAAAGTAAGAATAGGAAATAGGGTGATAGCAAGTACAGAAAAGGTAAGTGAATAGAATACCTGACCCTTTAGTGAAAGAAGATATTTTTAATGTGCCCCCAATGCTGAGCCAAGGTCCTGTTCGTAGGTTGGATCAACTAGGCCCATGACGGGGAGTGTCAGGGTGTGCGAAGAAGAAGTCAAGACTTAGCACGTGGTTTTTGCATTGGTCCAACTGCCCCGTGAATCCAAGAGGTGAGATTATTGCATGGGAGGCAGTTGGAGGAACTAGATAGCACATAGGGAGATGTTCTCCCCGCGCCCATCAGTTAATGGGCTTTGGACTTCTTCCCACTAGATTGGGCCATGCTCGACACACCTGATGTCAGGCCCAGTCCATAACATAAATAATTAAATAGAAATATGACTAAGATAATTCATGCAACATTAAATTAAACATATGTCCCAACAGATTCAAAACAGGTTCATCAGACAAAACATAACCTAAAAGTGTTTAGCTACTCATACTAAAAAACTTACAATACCAATTGATAAGAATAAGATTGCATAAGAATTCTTTGAAGATTTGGCCTTCAATGGCTTCGAATGCACTCTAAAATTCACTTCAAGTGTTATAAATTGTACTCTCCAGTCTCCAATCGTAAAATCCCTACAAAAAAGTCCAATGTATGTATTTTTATAACCATCAAATAATACCATAATGCGTCACAAATTGCCCAAAAAAGGGGCTCATCGCGCGCATAATAGTCTTCCACACGCGTGATGGCATGCGATGCCACTTTTCTTCTTTTCTATCGCGCGTGCGCGATAGCTTGTGATGCAACGCGTAATTATTGCAGTTGCTTGCTCGGTTTTTCTCCCTTTTCAGTTAAATTTCTCCAAGTCCTCAAATTTTCATACTTGGTAATTTTTGATATGTTTTTTGGCCATTATTCATCAAATTTGATCATCTTCAACATGTTTTTCTTTGTTTCTTAGACAAAAAATATGTAAAGACAGAGTGTTATCATAAGCCTAGAAGATGTGAGGTAACAAAAGGAATCAATCATACCTCTATACAGCTTCTGATCCACCTTGGAGCTACTTTCGTCCTTGTTCAGATTGCATGTTGGATGCATAGAAGTTGTCATAATCTTGCAGTCTTCAAGATTAAACTTCTTCATAAGCTTCTTTGAATACTTGGACGGATAAACATAACCTCCGTTTTTTACTTTGATTGATTTGATTTCTGAGGAAGAATTTCAATTCTCCCATTATACAAATCTCAAATTCAGTCCACATAGTCTCATTTTTTTTTGCAAAGAAAGGAATTAGTCGAACCAAAAATTATGTCATCAACATAAACTTGGATAGGGGTGTTCAAAACCGAACCAAACCAATAGAAAACCGCAAACCAAACTAAACAAAATCGAAACCGCAAAAAACTACATTTGGTTCAGATGTGTTTGGATCATTTTTTAACAAAATCGCGCGATTTAGTTTGGTTTGTGGTTTGTATTTTGCAAACCTAACTAAACCAAATCAAACCGAATTATGTTAGAACTCAAACTTCACTTATCCCACATTCAACCCAAAACTCAAACCTATTATGCCTTAACCTTAGAATTGCAAACGATTTTCTCTCACTCATACTTGGTTTTAGTTTCAACCTTCTTAAATCTCTCATAATAGTATCACACATTCTTATCATCTTCTTTGCCATGTATATCTCGACTCTTCTACTCTAATATTTTTTTCTCTTATTTTTTTCTTTTTCATCTTCTCATTTTTATGTTACTATTTCTTTTCCAATTATGTTTTTATCGTATTTTTCTTCTCTAATCTCACATCTCTTCTACTCCTTCCTTTTCTTCTTCTCTAATCTCTTCTCCCATCTGTTCTTTAGGCTTTATTATAATGTTTTTGATATTATTTATGCTACTATTTTATGTTTTTTTATTTCACTTTTATCTTATTCTGATTTTTGTATATTGAATAAGAAGATTTTGTCTAAATGATAAATTTTGATGTTATTTGGTAATGTGTGAATGATTAATCACAAAGTTATGTTATTCTCTATAGGTGTATGTATGACTCAATAATTTTTTTGTAAAAAACCGAACCAACAGAACCAAACCAAACCGCAATAGTTTAATTTGCTTTGGTTTGATTTAGTTTTATTTCTAAAAGCCAACTAAATCAAATTGAACCACATGATTTTTTCTCTTGAGGTTCAGATGATTTTTATCGCCAAAATCGCCCAAACCGCACCGCGAACACCCCTAAACTTAGACAATTAAAATTTCCTTATACAAAATCTTTCTGAACAGTATAGTGTCAACCTGGTCCTTTTGAAAATCATTTTCTAACAGGAAATTATTTAATCTCTTGTAACAAACTCTTGAAACTTGTTTGAGCCCATAAAGTAATTTTATAAATTTAAACACAAAATTTGTATGAACCAAACTCTTCATAAATGACTCCATTAAAAAAAATATTTTTAATTTTAATATTCATTTGATATAAAATAATATCATGATTAATATCATCCATGTAATAGGTATTTGTAACTAAACAAAATATAATAACATAATTATATATTATTAAAAAAGGTTTTTTTTTCAAATTTTTAATATTTTAATTTATTTCAATCATTAACATGAACGTAATGGCAATAGGTTGGTTGCCCTTGACATAAAAAAAAACTGAAAATACTAGGTCATAACACCCTAGATGGAAAAAAAAGCAACAAAATTTATAGTTAAATATAATCATTTAGTCAATATTCTCGCCTGTTTCTCGAGTGGTCACTTGGTCATAATTGTTTAGAATTAACCCATGTGATACTCGGATCGAAACTTGGCAGAATAAGAGAAAAAGAAGAAAATTGAGGTATTTCAAAATACCTCCCCCCCCCCCCCCCCCTTATTTTTAGTTGATAATTCTTTCAGGTTTTATTAGCAAAAACAAATATTAAATTTATCATTTAATTTAAACTTATATCACAAATATATATTTGCAAGACTTTACTAAAATTTAAATATTTTTGATAAATTATTAGAACTTGTCATGATTAAAATATAAAATATCAACTATCTACCTTTTAAAAATTGATTGCATGGACTGTCTTTTTTACCCTTTGATCATTTTCAAATTACACTACAAATTAGACATTATGGTAAATAACAAATCACTCAATTTATTCAATATCATTTCTCTACCTTGCTGCCATTTGGCATTAGTTTATTGGGTACTATAAAAATTGTTATTTTTCCACATCTTTTCTATTTCCTACACCATTCTCTCTCCCATTTCAGGTTTCATTTTCCTTTTCTATTTTTCACATATGATTAGTGTTTCTTTCTTTTTTTTACCACGCTCTTAACATTAAAAAAAAGGTACAATTTTTTGCATTTCATAGCCAAGTTTCAAGTTATCAAATAAACTTTTTTTCTTATCATCATTTTTGTACTGCATGATATACATGTCCATGTTAAACCTGCTCTTCCCCGAAAAAAACAATTAGCTACACTATAGGTAATGACAGGTTTATATTATATTATTACCATTTGTACTATATCTCTATAAAACCAGACTATCACAATGTTAAATAATCAATAACAAAGCAATTGTACTCTTAAATGTAAAATGAAAGGATAACATGTATTAGTCTGATTTGACACATTACAAGCATGAGGTAAATCATGATTTCATAAAGTTATATGAAGTTAGCTTGACTGGGTTCGTTCATACATGTATTGTACACATAATTTTGTGATGTTACAATAAATATTTGTAGTAATTATATATTATTTCTGGAACATATATTAACTAAGGCAAAAATTCTAATTAAATAAATCATACACTAGAACAATAACCATATATGAATTGAGAGGATGTTCCCTACACAATTTGTATCAGTTTCATATTTGCATGTCATTCCTTTACTAATATGCTTTAATGTATTGTTCAATATTCAATGATAATATCAATAAGTTTTTTATTTGTAGGTGTGCATGATGTTTTTGGTTTTCATTTTCGTATTGATGTATTAGTTATTGTGCGTGGTTTTTTATTTCATTTTGTAGTGTAAGGTTTGGTTCTCTTGTGCTCTTGTGCAAATTGTGTTTCAAATGTATTCCTAATTTCTATAGTTCCAATGTCAACTCTATGCTCTTTTATGATTTAATGAGATGCATCATTTTTGGAATTGTGCTATGTAGATTGTGTTTTAAATTGTGTGTTCCAATTTCAATTTCAAGCAGTATGGATCATTTTAGATTTCATTTTTCTTTAATTCATGGACTAGTATTGTAGTGGTATTTCTAATTTATTTATGGCCAAATTATCGGTATCTACTATCTACATATTAAAAACCAATTGCATGAGTTATCAATTTTGCTCTTTGCACTTTAAAAAATTACATTACTAAATGGTTATTTTTGTAAACAACTAAACCCAACAATTAAAATTATCTTCATCATCTCTTTTTTTACACATGACAAACACACATTATCTCACAATCCAAGAAAGAATTTCCCACCAATCCACAAACATACACCCACTCTCTCAATTTCAAATTTTTAGATTTGAAATTTAAAGCACAATTTTCCCTCTCTTAAGTTTCTCTCTCTTTCTAATATCTCTATTTTTCTTTTTTCATCTCTTATGTTTTTAGTGGAGTAGAAATTTGTTTCACTTCAATAATAGGTCAGACATATAATTAGTTTTCTCTCACAAATTATTATTAGAAAAATATATATTTTATTTTAATTAATTATTTTTATTATTTACGATAAAATATATATTTTTAAATGTCAAAATTTTAATTTTTTTTACGGGTCATTATCAACAACATGCCTACTTTTTTAATTAACATTTTTTTTTTGAAATAATAATAATCTCTCCATTCTTCAAGTAGTAAACATGCATCCATTTAACCCACATTTTTTATTAGAAAAACAAAAGTGTTATTTCAAATGTCAAACAAAATTTACCGGCCACTATTAGTAATATACCTTCTTTTTTTTAATTTTAATAAAATAATACTATATATTTATCTTTGGGGTCACTATCAATATAATATTTATTTTATTTTAATTCAACATAATCTTAATTTATGAGACAAAATCCTCATTTTTAAATATCAATTTTTTTCTTTTTTCATCTCACAGTTTTTTTAATAATTATTTAATAGAATTAAAATTGTATAATTATTGTTCATTTTACAATTAAGTAAATCTCTTTTTTCTTTATATTTTAATTTAATTGATTTTACATAATCATTGTTCATTTTAAAATTAATAGCTAAATTTTAAATTTAAATATGTATATAAATACATTTTATATCGTATCAAATTTTAAATATATATTTAAACATATTTTATATTGTATCAAACGATTTTACCCGTGCGAGAACACGAATATCTTATTAGTTTGATATATTATTCAATCCTATATGAACTCTCAAACTAATTTGTTTTGATTGATTATTAGAACTTGACGAGATTAAAATTAACAATTTGATATAATTTATTTTATTATATAAACTCTCAAACTAATGATATGTAAAATTGTATTTTTTTAGAGGGATATAGAATGAAATCTCAATTAAGCATATATTTAATTATTTTTCATCTAAGAGGTCTTGGGTCTATTATGAGAATTTCTTATGGCACCTTTTAATGTTATTAGTTACCATGTGTGTTTTCTTAAATGTCCATAAGTTTGGAAATATATCTTTGGTCGTAAATAACATCAACAAAAACACTATAGACAATTATTGGGTGTGTCTGACAGGTGACAACCTCTCCTGTGTCTCCTTTGTCGCTTCTTCTGCCTCTATCGTCTCCTCGACTGTCTGGTATACATCCTCGACCATCGATCCCATCGTCCTCGCACGATGTTTATGGTACATAAGTTTCCTCTGTGCCTCTGTAATAATCTCATCCAGTATATACCTGCCACCAGACCCTTCAAGGAAGAAACCGACATCAATGTTTGTCTGCGACATCTCCACTATGCGACGACAATGAGGAAAGACATCTTGAGTGTGATCCAACTGAGACTGTTGATCCTCTAAAATCTCCTGATGAGCTGGTTTAGGTGGTGATCCTGGTGCAGTGGACACCATGTATGGATGTGAGACCGTAAAGGACAACCTGATGTAACCATCGACGTAGCTCCAGTCATTCAATGTTATGGTCGCCCGAGTCTCGTCAGGTACCCGATGGCTCTCATAATCAGCAAACATCTCATCAATCTGTATACGTGTCAAGAAAAGAGGAGCAGAGGCAACATGGTGCATGGGTATGATCTGGGTGAACCCGAACTGTCGCTTGACACGCTCTAGCAGATGTGGAGTAGTGATCGATGAACTGACGGCCAACCAACTGGAGTATAATGATATCTCATCAAAAGGTTGTGTCTGACGTTGATCGACGTAGCAGTTATATTGGATGTCCTCAGCAACCAATCGATTGAGATAGACTCTGAAAGGCTCCACCGTTAGGTTCTCTCTGAGCGGGACAAAAGCACGGGGCACGCGACATGTCCTCGATGTATGAATCCAAAATCGCCCGCCAATGATGCGCATGAAGTGCTAGAGGATCCAGGCTTGGAACGGGAAAAAAACAGGGATCAAACATTATCACAAATATGAAATGAAAAGATAAAAATCATTGAAGGATAAAAAATTATTATCACGAGTAGTGTCGTGTTGCCTTTCACATGTTTTGTTGCCCACCAACATCCCTCTCCTAACTTCGAATAAAGATAGCTCTGGAAAGCCACCCCCAGTTCTACTCATGCATCTGTTTGAAATTCAAGAAATAGCAGAGGTAAACGACGTCAGTATAAGTAACACTCGTGTCCATAAAAAAACACAATGCCCACTAAATATATAAAATAAGCCCTTAGTACATGGCTCATGTGTATTTTCACCCGAGCGTCATCACCCACAACCTACTAATATCTACTCATTTATAATCCTAACAATGCATGTTAGCACGTTTACGGGAAATATTCGAATATTTATCAAAAACTCGAAAACTTACACGTATAAATCAGGTTGTGAAGGATTTGAAGTGTGTTGATCGTTGAACTAAATGCTCCTTGTTGAACTCGTACGGAAGAAATCAAGTTTTGTAATTTTTTGTGAAATTTGGGTGAATGAGAGAAATGAAGATGTTATGAGACAAATGAAAAAGCGGGGGAGAAGAAGAGTCTAGCGCGGATAATGTTCCAAATGATTTCGGAGATATATCTCCGAAAAAATCCATTTATCAATGTATGATGCTTCCAAAGATATATCTCTGAAATATTTTATTGTTCAGTTAAAATATGATACGTCCGGATATATATTTCCAAAACCTAAAGACATTTAAGAAAACACACAAGATGACTAATAACATTAAGGGTACCATACAAAATTCTCTTATTTACTTGAATTCCTTTAAGATAGTAATTAGATCCATTCAAAAGTCTAAATATTTAAGTGTATTATCTTATTCTCATGATATGAATATTCATAATGCATTTTTATTTCCGTGGTGTGTCTTTCTTAGTCTAATGATTAACTCTAATTACTATATTGTAGAATCTTCCATTAAAATATGTGAAAAAGTGATCAAAATTATTTGAATTTAAAGTAAAAGAATAATTTTGTGGATGATTTATATGATTTAAAGTAGGAAGCTAAAATTATAATTAATTTTTTTTTAACATATCATCAAAATATTTTCATTATTGATTTAATGAAACTAGTTTTTATACCACTAATTACAAATAGTGGAAGTCATATAAATGGTGAGTTTTTTTTTATTCATGAGAATAAATCATACATTTATAACTAATAACATTCTCAATAATATTAAGAGTTTATGAAACACATTAGTGATAATTTCTAAGAACATTGTTTTGCAAAATCAAAATTCGAAATAATTTTAGCCCATTTATAGACCACACCACCTCAGTGTTTAATAGTTAAATTCAATTATCTAACAATTGATGTCGCCTGTTTCCTGTGAAGGCACTTGGTTATTAGATGTTAACTCTTTAACCATGTGAAACACGGTTCGAGACTTGGCTTTGAGATTGATGAAGGAGGAAAAGAAATGAATATGAGGTATTCTAAAATATCTCTCTTTTTGTTTCTATTTTAATATATTTTCATTGTTATTTTTTATATTTTTATTTTCAGATTATAATAATTTTGTTATATATTTATTCTATCGAATCGTTTTATTAAATCATATTTTTAGCTTAATTTAAAACTTTTTTTTAACAAATATTTATTTTGATAATATCAAATTTAATTTCATAAACTAATATGAAATATTAGGGGAACTTGAGTGAACTTAAAATGTAAATAAAAAATGAAATACTATAAAATGATAAGAGAAAGTTTTGTCAATATATCAATTACCACCATTATTGTAGTGTAACCATAAGAGAGAGGTAATCCAATAATGAATTCCATAACAACATCTTCTCATACCTGAGATGAAATGGGTAATGGTGGAAGCAACCTAGCTGGTAAATTATGAGAAAATTTTGCTTGTTGACATATAGCACAATTCTACACAAACTCTTCAATGTATTTCTTCATATTGTGCCAAAAGTATTGGTAAGCAATTCTAGCCATGGTTCTAGAATTTCCTTAATGTC
The DNA here is from genome assembly GCA_963966055.1 of Lathyrus aphaca. Classification (NCBI taxonomy): domain Eukaryota; kingdom Viridiplantae; phylum Streptophyta; class Magnoliopsida; order Fabales; family Fabaceae; genus Lathyrus; species Lathyrus aphaca. The sequence continues at coordinate 67,129,337 of OZ014525.1, read as the reverse complement.
CCCCAAAATGAGAGGTATGGTTCTCCCTCAAAATCAAATCATAATTTTTTTTGTATAACCACCCTACCTTTCCAATAAAGCAGTCTTCCCATGGTGGTATAATGAGGCTTCAATTGTGGTTGATCTTTGCACTGAGTTATGAGTTCTTGCAGTTTGTCATTACTGTTCACTTCCTCCAGAAGTTGTTGCATAAATCATGTTTTTGGTTCAGACTATGACATCATGAACATTCTAGACAATGAGTCTGAAGCTATATTTTCCTTATCTGACTTATATTCAATAACAAAATCATAACCCAAGAATTTATGCAACCATTCTTGTTGCTCTGGTGTTTGTAGGTTTTGATCCATCAAACTTCTTAAACTCTTTTGATCAATCCTAATTATAAACTTTCTCCCCAATAAGTAGTATCTAAACTTTGTAATAACTTCAGATATAACTAGCATTTCCCTAATATAAGTTTATTTTTTCTGGTTTCTTTGTGCTAGTTTCTTTGAGAAAAATGATATGGGGTGACCATTCTGATGTAGGACTGCCCCTACTCCAATTCTCGATGCATCAGTTTCAAGGATAAAAGCGTGTTAAGAGTTTGGTAGATCTAGGATAGGTGCAGACGTGACAACTCATTGCAATTCTTCAAAAGCTCTTTGTGTTGTTTACTTCCGACAGAATGAATCTTTCCTTAACAAGTTTGTGAATAGTGTTGCTATCTTATCATATGACTTAATGAGTTATCTATAATAGCCTGTTAGCCCAAAAAATCCTCTCAAATGCTTCAAATTAGTAGGCTTTTGCCACTTTAGATCTGCTCCCACTTTGGTTGCCTCCATTGCTACACCTTTCCCTGACACCACATGTCCCTAATACTCTATCTCTTCCACCCCAAAAACACATTTTGATGATTTTAATATAAGGTATTTTGCTCTAATACTTGTAAAACTTTTTCCAGGTGTGTGAGGTCATCCTTCCAAGTAGTTCTATAGACAAGAATATCATAAAAATAAAACTAACATATATTTTCTTAAAGCATGATGAAAAATCGGATTCATGAGGCTTTGGAAGGTAGTAGATACATTGGCCAACCTGAATGGAATGACTAGCCATTCATAATAACCATGATGGATTGTAAAAATAGTCTTGTGTCTAACTTATGGTTGAATCAATATTTGGCATGTTGTGATGTGTTTTGGTGTTGTTGTGATGAAATTGATAATTTGTAAGATTAAATGGATATTATGAGTTTATTTAGTTGAATATTATTATTTAATTAAATAGAAGGAGAATTAGAGGTATGAAAGATATAATGGTCTTTTATGGAGAATTAGTAAGGGTGGAATGGGGAAGACATATTTGGGGTCCTAAGGGTAAGTTTAACATAAGGAAGTTGAGGGTTTTGGGATACGATCAGTTTTCACGATCGTGTTTGAAGGAGAAAAGTGAAAACTCTGAGGAACAGGGAGAAGAGGCTAGAGCTTGAAGAATCTACGGAGAAACCGTACCACATGATGTATTGATGTATTATACTTGTCCTGCTCTGTGTCATGTAACATCGGATTGGGAATGCTTGAGAACCGTTGTGTTTAGTTCGTTTTATTATTGAGTTTATACTAGCCGTTAAGGATCGTTTGGGTTAATGATGTTTTGAATAAAATATGAAATTTCTTTATTGAGTTAATGAAGTTGATGACGTATTATCCGCTGCGTAATATTGATGGTAATTAATGTGATTACATGTTGTAACCCGTGTTACGAGACATAACAGAATAAATGATGTTTTTTATGTTTGTTAAAAGAAGAAATGTGACACCCTTTTTATGATACTCTTATTTTATTGAATATTCATGTTATATTTTGATGTGGGGTAAAAGGGTGTTACATTAGTGGTATCAGAGCAGGTCGATCTGTCTGGTTAAGTGTCATTATTGTCGGTTTGTTGTCAATCATTTCTTGTTAACGATTATTTCTTTTCTGATGTTATGAGTGTTGTGAAGAATGGCTGGAAACAACACGCGTACTCTTATTGAAGTTGTTGCAACACTTGCTCAGGCTACGGCTCAAAACAACTAACAAAATGAGTTTCATGATTTGGAGAAGTTTCAGGGGAATAATCTGCCGGTTTTTGAAGGAGATCATGACCCACAGAGCGCACAAAAGTAGATCAAGGCGATTGAGAAGATTTTAAGAGTGATGGCATGTGCGGATGCACATAAGGTATAATTTGGTACCCACATGTTATCTGAGGAGGCTGAAGACTATTGGGATAATACTCGTCAGTGTTTAGAGGATGCCAATATTGTGGTGACTTGTACAGTGTTTAGGAGGGAGTTTATGGGAAAGTATTTTCCCGAAGATGCTCATGGTAAGATGAAGGTGGAGTTCCTTGAGTTGAAGCAATCAAATATGACGGTAGCAGATTATGCAGCTAAGTTTGAGAGGCTCGTGAAGTTTTGTCCTCACTACAATCGTGTTGATGCTGAACTTTCTAAGTGTCTCAAGTTTGAGAATGGACTGAGACCAGAGATTAAACATGGAATTGGATGACAATAGATCTGTAGGTATGCTGAGTTGGTGGATAAAAGCAGGATTTATGATGAAGATATTCGAGCTCAATCTGCTCATTATAAGCAATTGAGTGAGAAGAAAGAGAAAGGCCAATTTCGAGGAAAACCTTATGTGACTCCAGCTGAAAAAGGGAAGCAGAAGGTTTCAGATGGGAAGAAGCCAAGTGGGGGAGCATGTTCCATTCCTCCAAAGTGCTACAAATATGGATAATTTGGTCACAAGTCTAATGTGTGAAACAATCCAGTGGTGAGATGCTACAAGTGTGGAAAGATAGGTCATCAGGTTGGTGATTGCCCAAATGAAGCTCCAACTTGCTTTAACTGTGGTGAACATGGGCATATCAACACCCAGTGTCAGAAGCCTAAGAAGACAACTATTGCTGCTCAGACCAATGGTTGGTGTTAAGTTGATTGCGATTATTGATATTGGTGTTACGCATTCCTTTATTTCTCTTGAATGTGCTACTAAGTTGGGATTGACGTTGCTTAGTGTGAATTGTGGTATGGTAATAGAAACGCCAGCTAATGGTTCCGTTACTACCACATTTGTGTGTTTGAAATGTCCTTTGACTATTTTTGAGAAGGACTTCTCGATGGATCTTGTGTGTTTACCTTTGCACCAAATTGATGTTATTCTTGGAATGAACTGGCTAGAGTTCAACTTTGTGCATATCAATTGTTATGCAAAGACTGTGGAGTTTCCTAAACTTGGTGATCACAGTGAATTAATGTTCTTGACGGCTAAGCAAGTGGATGAACTGTTAGAAGATGAAGCTCAGATGTTTGCAATGTTTGCATCGTTGCAAGTCAAAGGGAAGACTTCGAGTGTTGAACTATCAGTTGTTCAAGAATTTCCAGATGTGTTTCTGGAGGACATAAGTGATTTGCCTCCAGAATGTGAAGTTGAATTTGCAGTGGATTTATTACCTGGTACAAGTCTTGTGTCTATGGCTCCATATCGGATGCCAGCTTTAAAATTGAGTGAGTTGAAGAAACAACTAGAAGAATTGTTGGAAAAGAAGTTTATTCGACCTAACTTTTCTTCGTGGGGTGCTCCTGTATTGTTGGCCAAGAAGAGAAATGGTAGTATGAGTTTGTGTGTCAATTATCGACAGTTGAACAAGGTTAATATTAAGAATAAGTATCCGTTTCCGAGGATCAACGACTTGATGAATCAGGTGGTAGGAGCTTGTATGTTCAGCAAGATTGATCTAAGATACGGTTACCATCAGATTAGTGTTAAGTTCGATGATATTCCAAAAACAAATTTTAGGATGAGGTATGGTCATTATGAGTACACGGTGATGTCGTTTGGTGTATCCATTGCACCCGGTGTGTTCATAGAGTACATGAATCGAATCTTCCATGAGTACTTGGATAAATTTGTGGTAGTTTTTATTGATGATATCCTGATTTATTCCAAGATAGAAGAGGAATGTATATGGAATTTGAGGATTATGTTGCAAGCTTTACGAGATAAGAAGTTATATGCGAAGCTGTCAAATTGTGAGTTCTGGTTGAAGGAAGCGAGTTTCCTTGGACATGTAATTTCAAATAAAGGAATTGATTTAGATTCGTCGAAGATTGATGTAGTGTTACAGTGGGAGACTCCTAAGTCTGCTACTGAGATTCAAAGTTTTCTAGGATTGGCAGGTTATTATCGAAAGTTCATTGAGGACTTTTCGAAGTTGGCGTTACCTTTGACTCGAAAGGGTCAAGCTTATGTGTGGTATGTTGCGTGTGAAATTTTTTTTGTAGAGTTGAATAAGAAATTGACAACTGCTCTAATGTTGATTTTTCCTAATCTGAATGAGTTGTTCGTAGTGTATTGTGATGCGTTGAAGATGGGACTTGGAGGAATTTTGATGCAGAATGGTCAAGTGGTTGCCTATGCTTCTAGGCAACTGAGAGTTCATGAAAGAAATTACCCTACACATGATTTAGAGTTGAAAGTTGTGGTGTTTATGTTTAAGATTTGGAGACATTATCTTTTTGGCTCAAAATTCGAAGTGTATAGTAATCATAAGAGTTTGAAATATTTATTTGATCAGAAGGAACTGAATATGAGGCAGAGAAGGTGGTTTGAATTGTTGAAAGATTTTGATTTGAATTATCATCCTGGTAAGGTGAATATGGTTGCAGATGCTCTAAGTAGGAATATGTTGCATATGTCGATGCTTATAGTGAAAGAACTCGAAATGATCGAACAATTCAGAGACATGAGTTTGTTGTGTGAGACTACTTCCGATAGTGTGAAGTTGGGAATGCTGAAGTTGACCAGTGAAATTGTGGAGAGGATCCGAATAGGACAACAATATGATTTGAATTTGGTTGAACAATTGACTTTGATTAACTAAGGTAACAAAGGTGAATTCCGAATTGATGAGAATGGTGTGTGTCGCTCCCGGGATTTTCATCCTAGTACAAATGCGAAAGTAATGCGGGAAAAGAAGAAGAGTCACCAACCAGACATTTTTATCCCAAGGAAAAGGAAAGGTAATGTTGCACAAACCTGGGGGATAGGAAAGAACAAGGTCTTGTGAACCAGAGAGAACGGGTAAGGGAGCCGATTACGTGAAGGGAAGTTATTAGCACCCCTTCACGTTCGTCGTACTCGACGGGATCCACACTTGCTTGCACTGCTCAAAGTGTGTTGATATCTGATTCATCTGCTACTAAACTTGAAAGAAAAAGAACTAGGAACAATGTAGGGAAGATAAATAATTATGCTCGAATGGGCCCTACCCCACTGCCTACGTATCTCAAAGGTATGAGAATTAGAGCAACGTAGTTCCCCTAACTAAGGTGGAATTTTGTTTGTTTTGTGTTTTTTATGATGATGTTTCCAAAGTTCTAACTCAGGCGTTGAAGGCTCGCTGAATCGAGTATGTTACCATCTTGTTAATAAATTGAAGCGACGAGTCAAGAGTGTCCGCAAAGGAGCGTGAGATGAGAAGAGAAGACATATTGTTTGTTTGTTGAGTTTTAAGAGTTTTTTATTTGAAGTGTTTTGTGTAAGAGAGTATACTGAAGTCTCTTACAATTGAGTGTGTACTTCATACATCACCCCGAGATGGAATCACAATGAAACACACTAAGTATGAGGGAGATCCTCAAACTTTTTCCAAGGTTTAAGGCTTAAGCATAATGACCAATTTCCTTTATTAAATATTTTTGTTGTTTTAGAATAAATAAGTGTTTTTGGTTTTATTTGTGATACAACTTCGTGTCAAAACTTGTTCAACATGCTAGATAACTTAAAACTTACCCTGAGATGAGATGAATGCAAGCACCCCATGGTATATGGCTCTCGTCACATGAAGAGGTATCAACCTTTATTAGGTGTTTTTGGATTTGTTTTGAGATGAGAAGAGAAGACTCAAGGAAACAAAGGTAAAACTAAATGGGAAAACTAAGACTCACCCTAATGTTATCATGCTTAGAGATCCTAAGGGTTATGTGTGGTATTCTAATCCTAAAAGAAGAGAGGAGAAGAGAGGAAGAGGTAACATAACTCACTTCAAAGGTTGAAGATGAGTTATGAACCTAAAAGGATGGAAAGAGATTACTTGTCAAAGAAGCATCACTATGCTTTTCACAAACATAATTTGGAAGCTTAAAAGGTATGAGAAGAGGTTGTATGTGGATGCATATCCACACACTTGACTTACCATTAGCCCCCGAAACAGTTAGCAAAATAATACACAAGTAAAGTAATAAAGAGAGAAGAACAAAGAAAGGTTTAAGGCTAAAGGACCCTACCAAATGGATATAGATTTGTAGCCACATAAGCGCGCCTAATAAAAGCACGAAAGCACCTGTAATTATTGAGCAAACAAGTTAGTAAGGAATAAGTGTTAACAAAATGAAATGCATTAAACCCCTTTTGTGGAATTCCTCCTTTTGGTGTACTTTGCACACATGAACCAACCATATTAGAAATAACAAGGAGGTAAGTGAATTAAAGTGAACTTAAACCATAAGCTCTACATACATTTGAAGTACCTTAACTAAGGTAAAAGACTTGAAAGAAAGGGATAAACACAATTCACATTCTAACTATGAAGTTAAACTAAACTACTTTGAGATTAAAAGTAAACTTGTAAAATGAAACACCCAAATGAAGTAAGTATAGGTGTGGTACATGAGAATTAACAAAATTCAGAAATTAATGGAGTTTGAAATATATAAAATAACATATCAATAACCTATCATGACTAGAGAAAACTAAACTTAGTTCACTAAAGCAAAACAAAGTGGTTAGAAGTGAAACTAGCTCCTAAGAATGCATAACTTGCAAAGTAAGTAAAGTATGAACAAGAGAAGTGTAAACAACCATGAAAATGATAATTAAAGTAGTTACATGATGTATATGACTCATTTGAAGTCAACTAAAGTATCACACAAACTTTGGAGCAAAACTAGGTATGCATTTGTTAAATGAAACACAATGAAGTCGTCTTACTTCTACTAAGTCAGATGAGTGCAAGTAAGCAAAGATGTACAACCTAAGTATATGTTAGATATTAGAGAATAAATTAAATTTATGTTGAGGTTAATAGAAACATTTATAGGTCAATGATATTTTGTTTCTTAATGAACAAGCAAACAAGTTAAAAGTTAGCCTAATTGTACTTCTAAAAGCTTATGCAAGTTAGTATGCATGAACAACTTTAAATGACATGTGAAATGACAAACCTAAGTATAAAATCAGTAGAAAATTATGAATGAATGATATGAATTAAATGTTGTATGAAATGATCATGTAATTGTGTTATGAGTCATGGAAATTAATACATCACATACACAAAGAAAGCACAAGGAAAGTAGTGTGACTTAAAATCAAGAAAATACAAATAATGAATGACTTGTGATCCTCTTTTTATAACCTAAAAGTGACCTATAATCTTCATATGAAGTAGCCTCAAAGTATTCCAAACCAATGACATAAATGCCTCCTTACAATCTCATGTACAAGTTAAAGCATTCTAAAATAGGACCTATAATCCAAAAGGGAAAGAAACTAGAAAAAGAGTGATAAAAATTATGAAAATTTGACCTATAATTAATAAGAACATAAATGAACCATACACAAAAGATTTGCATCAAAAGATCAATTAACATGCACAAAATGACGCACAACACTCAAAGGATCAAATTACAAGTCATCTTAATTACCAATTCACATGACCATGAAGGAAGAACCTAAAAATTACCTAAAAAATATATAATGCTCTTTAAGATATGTGAAATCATGTTACCAAATATCATAAAAACAAACAGAAGGAAACTAGGTCAATTAAAATGTTTTTGGTGTCCTGGTTAAGAAGGAAACACAAAAAATGCCATGGATTGAAAATAAAACTAAAAAAAATAGTAAAATGAAAGAAAACTGAAAATAAAATTTGTAAGAAATTTATTTGAGGTATTTTTAAGTTCCATGAATTTTTTTACGATTTTTGAATGTTTTTTACTATTTTTAAAAATTCGTTTTCAAAAGGTATGAAAAAGAAAAATGAATTTTTAAGAGAAAAATGGGAGTGGTGCAAAGGAAGTAAAATCTAGTCAGAAAATGATGGGCCAAAAAATAGTGAGGTGTGGATATCGAACAGGTGAGGCCCATACACCTTTGTGGCCTGATGGTGTATAACATACTCTTGGTCAGTTTGGTTGACTAAATCCAGGACCGTAGGATCATGATGATGATGGAGAAACGCATGCCCATGGTACTATAATGCATGCGTGTGTGGGATAACTCTCCCCATATCTCTATGTTATACAACACAAATTGAAGTTATAGTAAACATATTATGAAAAAGAAAAAGTAACGTATGGCTTTACTACATATCACGTGCCACTATGTATCTCTCACTAACGTTGTGTGGTAGCTTCTTAATGGCTAGCCCGGAAATTCACGCAAATGGCAGCGTAACACGTGGAAAATGCCATGCAAAACCAATTCGCTGGAGAAGACTTTCGATCGTCTTCTCCGGTGAGTGCTCCACCGACTGATATATTTTTTTTCCAGAAAATCCGTATGAGTATATCATTTTGTTCAATTTTTCGCGTAAATTTCAAATATGGACTCGGTTTTTTCATATCATGCACGAATAATATAGAAAGTCTTGAACAACTTCAAGATCTAAAAAATAAAAATCACATTTATCCTAATTTGAATTACCAAACAGTGTTTATATCACCATATCAATTCAATTCCAACATCCTCCTTCGATCCTAACCACATACTAAGGCATAATTTAAAATTCAAGAAGCTTCACCAACCTTTAATGGAGTCTTGTAGAACTTTGTGCAAGAACCTCTATGAACCTTTGTATTCTTCACCAAATAGCCTCTAGATCTCAAAGAAAACTTCACAAATCTAGAAATTGCTTGAAGTGCAAATTGATGGTGAAGTTGGTGAAATTTGTGGACAAAAATAGAGGCACTACAACTCCATTTCCTTGCTTGCAAAAGCTTCCATGAAGTGTGTAGATGAAGATTATGGAGAGAGATTGAAGATTGGTGGCTTCTAGAGAAAGTTTTTAAAGAAAATGCAAAAAATGCAAAAAAATGGTGAAAATGAGAGAATGAATGAGTAACTATGGTTATGAGTTGGTTTATCTATTTTATATGGAGTGATTAACTGTTAACCATGTGTAGTTAACAATTAGAATCATGATTAAACAAATTTTTGGTGGTTATGCAAAAATTGGAATTTTTATGAAAGTGAAAATTTTATGGTGCATGGTCTTGCATGAAGTTCATGGTAGGCTTCTTATGATATGCAATGATCATTTATAAAGAAAAAAAAATCAGTTTGAATGAATGGTTGTGATGGAATCATGTTGTGGTTTAATTCATGGAAGTGTAGAAAATATAGTAAAAAAATGTATGATTTTTCTTGGACATTTAAGACCAATTAAAATGAAAATATGGATGATATACATAGGAGGGGATTTTTTTGTAATGAGAAATATTCTTTTTTTGTGGAAAAATTCTATGATTTATTTTTTTGTAAAAAATCTTTACTTTATGAATAAAAAAAAATAGAATTTTTCTTAACATAAAATCATGATTTTTTAAGTTTTGGAAAGATGAAATTCCATACAAAAAAAGTTTATGTTTAAAAATGGATCAATAGAAATCTTGAAGCATGAGAAATATTTGATTAAAGTGAACACCATAATCTTGCATTTTAACAACTTAGAAAAATTTCTAAGTTATATAAAAGTCAACTTTTTTGGTATTCACTTTGACCTATCATAACTTTTGATTCTAACCTTCAAATGACAAATGGTTTACATATTTGGAAAGGTGAGAAAAAGTTCTACAATTTTCATGTTTGGAAAAATTCCATTTGGATGAGTCATCAGGCTTGAAATCGGCTCCAAAGTTGGAATACAAAACATTGAAAACTTTCCCAAAATGGAAAGATTCAATTATAAGTCATTTTCCTCTTTGGGAAACTTTTGAAATAAGTCTTGATTTTTGATTATTTGAACATTCCATGATCAAATTCCATCAAATAAACACTTTGGGGATGTCATAGGACCTTGTGACTTCAAAAAGTCAAGAGTTGACTTTTGGTTGACTTTTTCTCAATTTCTTGATTTTCAAGCAACTCGTCCATGAATCTTTTTTTAAATAAACCAATAGGAAATCTTCCATAATTAGACACTTTGTAGCATATGGAACACCATGAGACCGAGTTTTGGCCCAAGAATCAGAAATAAACTGATCTTGGGCTAAACCATGGTTTTGACTACTCTGCTAGGAGGTGATGTACTGTCCTCTTTCTTGATGAATTCTCATCTTCAAATGACTTGGTGAATCCAAATGAGATAACATGAATATAAGGAAGCCTTGAGTCTTGACTTGAATGATCATATTCTGGAAATTCACTAATCACATGCCATATGCACAACCAATGATGAATGTTTTATTTTTGTATGGCTTGAATAAAATGCAATGCATGAGAGTATGAACTAAATGATATATGAAAAGAAGCATAAGCTACTTGAAACTAGTAATAAATAAGAGGTCAAATTTTAGGGTGTTATAGTGTGATGAGATTCCGAGATAGAATGTGTATTCCAGATGTTCCGAAAATTAAGAAGAGTATTTTAGAAGAAGGACATCGAAGTAGACTGAGTATCCATCCTGGTGCTACAAAGATGTGCCATGATTTGCAAAAATTGTTTTGGTGGCCATGTATGAAGAAGGATGTTGCAGAATTTGTGTATGCATATTTGACTTGTCAAAAGTCAAAGATTGAACATCAGAAATCGTCGGGTATGATACAACCATTGAATATTCCATAATGGAAGTGGGATAGCATTTCCATGGATTTTGTGACGGGTTTGCCAAAGACTACTAGGGGAAATTATTCAATTTGGGTGATCGTGGATAGATTGACTAAGTCGGCCCATTTCTTGCCGATGAAGATTAATCATTTTATGCAAAAGCTAGCTGAGATGTATATTGAAGAGATTGTGAAGTTACATGTGATACCGTCGAGTATTATATCAGATAAAGATATGTGTTTACATCAAGGTTTTGGAAGAGTTTTAAAGACTCCTTGGGTACTAAGTCGAGGATGAACTCTTCTTATCATCCACAGACAGATGGTTAGACAGAAAGGACTATCCAATTTTTAGAGGATTTGCTGAGAGCTTATGTGTTGGATCAAGGAGGATCTTGGGATAATCATTTGTTGTTGATTGAGTTTACCTACAATAACAGTTATCATGCTAGTATTGGAATGACATTGTATGAATCGTTTTATCATAGACGATGTCAGACTCCCTTGTGTTGGTATGAATCAGGTGAGAGTGTAGTGCTTGGACCTGAGATTGTGTAGGAAATGACTAAGAAGATTAAGATGATACAAGAAAGAATGAAGGCTTCTCAGAGTCGACATAAGAGTTATCATGATAAGAGGAGGAAAGCTCTTGAGTTCCAAGATGGAGACCATGTGTTCTTGAGAGTTACTCCGGTGACTGGTGTCGAGCGAGATTTGAATTCTAGAAAGCTCACTTTGCATTTTGTTGGCCCGTATCAGATTTCACAAAGGATCAGAGCGGTGGCATATCGGATTGTGTTACCACCATCGCTTGCGAATTTGCATGATATGTTTTATGTGTCGCAACTGAGGAAGTATGTGTGCGATCTGTCGCATGTGATTCAGATGGATGACATACAGGTAAGAGATAACCGGATTGTTGAGGCATTACCGTTGCATATAGATGACTGAGAAAGAAGCGGTTACGAGGAAAAGAGATTGCCTTGATAAAGGTATTACAGGGTGGACCAGCAGGTGAAAGTTGGACTTGGGAACGTGAAGATCAGATGAAAGAGTTGTATCCGACTCTATTTGCTTCAGGTAAATTTTCGAGGACGGAAATTATTAAAGTAAGGGAGAGTTCTAACGCCCTAAAATTCATAATTTTAATTATTTGTAATTATTTATGAATATATGGCATGTTGTGATGTATTTTGGTGTTGTTATGATGAAATTGATAATTTGTAAGATTAAATGGATATTATGAGTTTATTTAGTTGAATATTATCATTTAATTAAATAAAGGAGAATTAGAGGTATGAAGGATATAATGGTCTTTTGTGGAGAATTAGTAAGGGTGGAATGGGGAAGACATATTTTGGATCCTAAAGGTAAGTTTCACATAAGGAGGTTGAGGGTTTTTGGATACGATCAGTTTTCACGATCGTGCTTGAAGGAGAAGAGAGAAAACATTGAGGAGTATCGCTTTTCAGAGTTCTTAATGTAGATTTTAGGTAATGGGGATAGTTGGGGTTTTATGGAAAAACCTAGGATTTGATGAGTAGAATTGAGGGATTATTGATGAATTGATGTGTGTTATGTGTTGTAAATGATGTATATGTATTAGTCATATGTTATGTACTGAAATATGTGATTAAAAATGGTGAACGGCTGGTTTTTTGAGGGAAAAATCGTAGCAGAAGTTTTGTTGTCATCGCAGGGTTTGGAGGCTAAAACCGCATTGCTCGCTTAGCTGGAAGATGCTCGCTTAGCAAGGTATTGAAAAATCTCGCCTTCTCAAGGCAGAGAGTAGCTCGCTTAGCGCGAAGCCTAGCTCGCTTAGCGTGACTTGGAAGTGAAAAACTAATGATTTAATTGTAGGAAATTGTCTAATGATGTGTAAATATGATATATTGATGTCGTGATGTATTATACTTGTTGCCGTGATTTATGTTGATGTTATATTGATCATTTTATGATAGAAATGAAGTTAAGATGTAATTTGATTATATGTTGATTATTACATGAATGTCGATGCAAATGTTGAATTATGTTGATCATGTTGGATTGTTGTATCGTTGCATTCATGGCATACGTATGTTGTTGGAGGCTTTGATCCCATAGTGTGGATCAGGTTTATGTTGTTTATGTTGTGCTCCCTTGGGGAAGGTAGATGGCCCAATACCTATCACATGTTAAAATCGGTACCACATGCATTTATGAAGTTGCATTCATTCTTGGAAGCATAGCATGATGCATGTGTAATGAATAAATGTTTGATGAATTTTATGATGTGATAGGTGAGAATTATGATGTATTGCTATATGATGAATGTTGCATGATTATCTTTACTTTATGTCATTTATATTGATTTGTGAGTACTCACCCTACCTACCTTTGGTGATAGTCTATTATGCCATCCTGCAGATACTCAGGAATAAGCTTGGTGTGTGGATGTAGCTTGAAGTGTTATTTTGTTGTCGCTTATTTAGTTAGGCGTGGTGTCCTGCTCTGTGTCATGTAACACTGGGCTGGGAATGCTTGAGCACCATTGTGTTCAGTTCGTTTTATTATTGAATTGATACTAGCTGTTAAGGATTGTTTGAGTTAATGATGTTTTGAATAAAATATGATTTTTCTTTATTGAGTTGATGAAGTTGATGACTTATTATCTGTTGTGTAATATCGATGGTAATTAATGCGATTACATGTTATAACCAGTGTTACGGGACATGACAGAATAAATGATGTTTTTAATGTTTGTTAAAAGAAGAAACGTGATACCCTTTTTTATGATACTTTGATTTTGTTGAATATTCATGTTATATTTTGATACGGGGTAAAAGGGTGTTACACTTAGAACCACACAATTCATCCAACAAATCATCTACAATAGGCATAGGTAAATTACCTTTCACTGTATATGTCATTAAAGGCTCGATAATTTGTGAAAAATCTCCAACTTTCATCCTTCTTTTTCACTAAGACAATAGGAGATGAGAATGGGTTTTTAATGAGCTGAATGATTCCATGATCCAACATTTCTTTGACAATCTTTTAAATCAGCTCCTTTTGATTATGGGGATACCTATAAGGTCTTACTTTAATCGGATTGGTGCCTTGTTTCAAGGGAATAACATGGTTTTAAGGTCTTTGGGGGTGGTAAACCTTATGGTGCCTTGAAAAATCCTCTGTAAGTGTTTAAGAACATATCCACTTTAGGTGACATATTAGTCAGCATCTCCCCCCACATGTCATTAATTGCATCAACTTGTACTATCTCTACAATGAACACTTCATCAATACTTATAGTGTTTTGTATCATTCTCAACGAGTGTAACTGAGCTTGCTCTGGTCCCATTATTGTGTCACCTTGTAGTGTAATGAATTTTCCCTTGTGGAAAATTTTTAAGGTCCAAGATTAGCAGTGTGCCACTTGGGCCATAAAGTAGCCAACCAAGTTGTGTCTAGAATCAAATATACAGCTACTATAGGTAAAAGGTACACATAAATCAACATTTTATGCTCGTGAATGAAAACCAATAATTTTGTCATTATCCCGTACTGTCATTGTTTGCCCATTTCCCACCAACACTTTGAAGCATGGCGTTGGTTCCACTGGTAATTTAAAAAAATGAGCAATTCTTGGTTGCACAAAGTTATCGGAGTTTCCTCCATAAATAAGTATTTGTACTTGGTGTTTTCCAATTTTCCCCATAAAATGAATTGTCCCTAGATTGTTGGCCCCTTTCATAGCATTTAGGGATATATGTTGTGAAGATGTTTTATTTGGTCTATGGTGTTTTGTGGTTGGTCGGGAGGTTATATATCATCCTCTTCATCATTTTCAACTTCTGGTTCATATTTCAATAACATCAAGTGTTTATTTGGACATCTATGGGTAAATGAAAATTTATTATTGCACCAATAGCACAATACTTTTTCTTTTCTCAATTGCATCTCAACAATGGTAATTCTTTTGATGTTTTTTTTTTTTGCCAGGGTTCATTGGTCTGGTAGGGGTGTATGTAATAATGGTGGGTTGTTTGGGGGGGGGGGGGGTTGTTGATATTTGTATTATTTGAATTAAAGAGAGTTCTATTTTGGTATTGAATGTTTTTTGTGTGGTTTGGTGGTGGAAATGTATTTTTCCTCATAAACTTTGGCTAGGGACATTGTTAGAACAAGATTTATTCATGACATGTTCTCCTTAGGTTTTGATGATAACAAATTATTGAAAGGACAATGGTTTATTGGATGTGTTACATGTGTGTAGGTTCCTATACTTGTAAATATTCTCATAATTTTGCATACATTAGTACACTTAGGAGATGTTGAATTGCTAGCTTCTTGTGGCAGAATATGAAGAACACTTAATAGTGTTGCTCATAGCAGACTTTGATGCTAAACGTTTCAACATCAGACAAGTCACTACACTTAGTGAATATATATTGGCTTCTGGTACCATTCAGAGTTGATGATAAATCTGTAGTTGTCCGTACTTTAGAAAGTAAGTTGTATTATCTAATCAGTTTGTCAAATAGAGTCAACATATTATAAGGCTCAAGAAAAGTTGACATACTTTACATATATCTACTCTCAACGAATCTATTAGGAATAACATCTCTTGAAGACTCAAAGGTTAAACACGTTATAAATTGGATTAAGATTTGTTGGTTGTTGCACCCCAAAATTTGACCTCCACAAGACAAGACTATGTGTACTAAGAGGTTCACAAGGTTCACAAGGTTCACAAGACATCTCATGAGGTTCACAAGGTTCACAAAGTTCATAATCAGTCAGAAGATTTGACATTTCCCTCAGACAATGCATCCTCCTAAGCAATGCATCCTAAACTAGGGTTTTGACTTTAATCAGGCTAAATGGACTTCCAAGACTTCAAGTGAGCTTCATGACATCATATATGTGTTCAAGAATCCCCATGACAAGTTTCAATACTTTCCCAAAAGATTTGCTCAGTCAGATGATCAGATAGGTCAAAATCAGTCAAAGCAGTTAAAAAGTCAAACTGAGGTCAACTGTGGTCAAACCAAAGTCAAACTTCATGATTTTTTGCCAACATCAAGTATATGAAGTAAAATTCATCAATTGATCAAGGGTTGATCATGATTCATCAAGGATATTTCAGATCATCAAGAATCAGGAGTTTCTAAATTAGGGTTTTCATAGGAAAAGTCAACTGAACTTTGACCAGCCATAACTTTCACATGGTTCATCAAGAAATTTCCATCCAAATCTCATTTTGAAGGAAATTTAATTCTCTACAACTTTGTGTCTCACAAGCCAAGCCCAAAAATGCTTCATTTGGAAGGTATGGGCTAAGACATTATAGGTCCTTTTGAAAGTCAACAAAAAGTCAACAACTTCAAAAGAGCATAACTTGAGAATGGTAAAAGATATGGACATGAAACCAATGGGGTTGGTTAGAGGACTCTTTAAGCTTTCCAAAATGTCCAATAACACCCTCATATCATTAAAATTGAAGGATTTGTGCCCTTGCAAAGTTGGGGAATTTTAGGGAAGTTTATGAAGCAAATAAGGCCTAAAATTAAATTTTTGCTAAATGAGCCCACCAAATTGCCATCCCATCTTTATAAAAACACCAAGCACGACCCAACCCACCTATTTTTTATTTTTTATTTTTTATTTCATATTTATTTGAATTTTATTCATTAAAATACCATTTAAATTGAAATCAAATATAAAATCAAATATTTAAAAAGGGATTTTGTTTCTAGAAAGTCATAAACATTATTTGGATTAGATTGATACACAAGTTATGATGATTGTCCTAAAATAGCAATGTTAGATCAAATAATATTCAAATTTTATGACATATCTTTCTCAATAATCAAATGATCCAAAAATCCAAAGAACCATGACAATTTTTAACCTAATTTGATTCACTACATATAGAGGAACATAACACAAGTGAGGGATACAAATTGCAGCTTCTAAGAAGAACATTCAAGCTTTCAAAATTTTGTAAAAAAACTCAAATTCGGATTCACCTTTGCAGGGCATTTAAAGGTATTCTAAAGACCTAGAGAGGATCCTTGGACTCTCAGGATGCTATCCACATGATCACAAGCATCCATAACCTCATGAATGATGCAAACCGAATCGGTTTCATGTCAAATATATTTTTTTTCGATTCATAAGTTTTATGCATAATCATTTAAATTTGAGCTTGTAATATTGTTTGTTGAATGATGCACATGGATTCTGGATTGTTGGTTATGAGTTTCGATGCAAGTTTGGAGTTTCACCATGGTTAGGGTTTGAAGCTCGTTTTAGGGTTTTGCATAGGAGGCAATATAAATCCATTTAAAAACCATGGCTAGACCGTATACCTCTCAAGGATCACATTAACCTGATCAATTTCATGAAATAATGAGCTTGGCTATGAGATGTGATTTTCGCAGGTTATGAATATTGAAAAATTCGCAGGAAAATGCATAGGTAATTTGGCAGGTGAATTCGCAGCAACCCAGGAAGAAGATGACCTCCTTGGCGCCATCTGGAAATTTAAAAATTGGTTTAATATTTTTATAATTGTTTCTATTTTACTTCAGTTAAGGCTGCTTGGTCTGGTGGTAAGCATGCGCGTTAAAGACCTTCAAGACCTAGGTTCGATCCTGGCTGAAGGAAATTTTTTGTGCTTTATCATTTATTTTGGCAGGATTAAAATATAATGACTTGGAGCTATTCAATATCACAAGCGCATGACTTGTCCCAGTGGTTATAGGCGCGTTTTGGAAGCAGTTGTACCTGGGTTCGATCCCCAGGTTTCCTATCTTTTTTTACAACTCATGATATTTTCCAGATTTATTATTTGTTTGATTTGATCCACAAAGAAGTCACATGGTGCGCACAGCTCAGTTGGTTATGGGACATCCTTGGCAGGTACAGGACCTGGGTTCAAATCCCAGGTCCTTTCTTTTTTGATCAATTTCTTTGTCTTTTCTTCTTTTAATTTATTTTCTTATATTTAATTCTATTTTATTTAAATTAATAAATATAAATTATAAATACCATTAAAATACTTTTCTTTATATTCTTAAAATATCATAATTTATTTTCCTAATAAATTTAAATTGTTTATATTTATTTCATAATATGTATATGTATAATTATCATATTTTTGTAAATAAATTGTTTTATTTTGTAAATTAAATACAAAACCCTAATTTTCGTTATAAACACTAATTATGTTATAAATATTAATTTATTTGTTTGCAAATTTTAATTATATATATATATTTATTTTATAATTTGTTTATATTATTATTATATGTAGTTTTTTATATAAATAATGTAATTAGGATTAGATTAAGTAATTATCCCTAATTTATTTTTTTTAAACAATTAAAAAACCTAACTTTATTTTATGAATTTAAATTATTATTTTTTTATGCTTACTTAATTATAATTAACAAATATTTTTATAATATGTATATAAAATTAAATAATTAGACTATTAGTCATATTTATTAGTATATAATTATTATTATTTATTTCTTTTATTAAAATTCTCTTAAAAAATAATTATTTATTTAATTTTGAACTTTTTATTTGTTTCTATATTATATTGTTATACTAACCTCCTTATATTTATTTTTTGTTATTACTAACCAATTTATTTATTTATTTATTATATGCTTATTTATTTTAATTATTTTAATTATTATAATGTAATTGTACACACTGTGTAATAGTTGTAGAATTTCTTATTATTTATTTTAATTGTCATGGTTAGTAAAATAGGGAGTGTAAACATGTTTGTATTTAAAATTGAATTTAGATCACTAATTTGTAAGATAAATACTTGAATTTGTACACGCACACACGTAAGTCGATCCTGGATCGCCATCTCACATTCTTAAGGATACCTCTCATGTTGCCTAAAGAAAAAGATCAAGTAAGGTGTAAAGCAAAGTCCCTTCTCTCATATCATCTAGTCCCTTAACAGATAATAAGATCAAGTCCCTTCATGGTTGCCTTCGTAAATGATCTTGTCCCTTTCGAATAAAGATGATAAGTCCCTTCCAATTGCTAAATACACCTTACAGTTGCCTAATTACAGTTGTCCCTTCATTTGTCCCTCACACATCCAAGGTAATGACTACCTATTCCTTAATAATAGGGATAGTCTTACCATTGAAAGAACATATAAGAACAGTAAAGACTTAGCATAGGGTAGGTTCCTCTTATGTACTTGCTCACTCTTCAAAACACTTCAAAAACACTTCACATTTTCAAGCAATTTTCAAAACAAAGTCTTTATATATATCTGTACATGGATCATTATAAAGTACTTAAGAAAATTTCTAAACACACACTACACTTCTCAAAAACATTTTAAAGTGAGCTAAGTAACTAAGAGCCATGGATAACCATGGATGTAAAGGGTGCTAACACCTTCCCTTTACATAACCTACCCCCCGAACCCAAAAAATCTTTTAAGGTCTTTCCTGTTCTTTTATGCCCTTTCCTTTGGATAAAATAAAAGTCGGTGGCGACTCTTGCTATCCGCAACATTTAACTAAAGTCAGTTCTTCCACCGTGTTACAGAACTAGCGACTCTGTTGGGGACTTAATAAAAGAGGGGTACCCTTAGGAATTAGATCACTTTAAACTTGTTTGCTTTGTTTTCTTTACTTTACTTGTTGGGTGCTCTTATGTGTGAAAGATCCTAACCCAGATCTAGTGTACCTTAGGTAAATGGCAATAGACCAAGGAAACTGTACGGCGTATACCGATATGGTTGATCTGGTGGCCATAGTTAGTGTGACTTCTTGGTTGGTGCTTATGTTCCTTAAGTCAAGTTGAGGATAATATGAGGCTTCCATATGTTGTCAATGCACTAACTAACTTTTAGAACCCTAGTTATCCCATTTTGGCCTTTAGAAAGTAGTGAGATAACCGGCTTTGGTGCAGACTGAAGTTGGTTGATACTCGATGCTACGCTCATTGAGATTCTAAACTTGGAGGGTTTTGGTTGGCAAGTAAGTTGCCTACTGAACAACCACCCTTGTGAAGGATCAATGATATTGAGATCCCTTAGAACCTGGTTACTTTATAGGACAGGATGAACCATCTAAACTTCAGGGGAGGGTACTTACCTTTGAACCTCATGCAAGCCTTTAAACCTAGGACTATGGTGTGACTTGTTTGTGTATGCCACATGTTTGTGTTTGAGCATCACATCATAGCATCATCATGCATCATAAGCATAGCATTTTCACTAACCATTTCAAAGACCAAAGGATTTATCTTTGTTCTTTGTTGCAGGTCATGGCTTCTGCTCGTAGGAATACCTCATAAGCTTAAGGAGTTGGTTTCTCTAGTGTCTGAAAACTCCCAGTTCATCAAGAGACATGGTCACCTATTGGATCTAGTCACTTCAGGGTTCAATGAAGACATGATGAGTGTTCTATTTCAGTTCTTTGATCCTAAGCACCATTGCTTCACATTCCCCGACTATCAGTTGGTTCCTACAATGGAAGAGTTCTCCAAACTATTGGGTATACCTATCCTTGATCAGAAACCATTCACAGGTTTGGAAAAGAAGCCTAAACCTGAGGTTATTGCTGCAGCTCTACATCTGAAGAAGTCAGACATTGTCTTGGAAACAAGGAGTGGAGTTAAGGGTATTCTTGCTAAGGTGTTGATAGAGAAGGCTCAACTGTTCTTGAAGGCTATGAGCTATGATGCTTTTGAGGAGATCTTAGCTTTGTTTATTTATGGCTTAGTGTTGTTCCCCAATCCAGATCAGTTCATAGACATTCACGCCATCAACATATTTCTGAGTCACAATCCAGTGCCTACATTGCTTGGAGACATTCTGCACTCTCTTCATACTCGTACTACAAAGGCACGAGGAACTCTGATGTGTTGCATACCTTTGCTATCTAGGTGGTTTATTTCTCACCTTCCTCGCTCAGTGATGAAGAATGAACAAGGGTTCAGGTGGTCTAAAAGGATCATGTCACTCTCTCATTCAGATATCCATTGGTGCTCCAGATCTATGGAGAATGTCACTATCATTGACCGTTGTGGGGAGTTTCCTAATGTGCCACTTCTAGGCATAAGAGGAGGCATTACCTACAATCCTTCCTTAGCTCTACGTCAGTTTGGTTACGCTCGGAGTGATGGTCCTCATGACATGTTGATTCAAGGTATTGTGTTTGACTACGACAACGATCTGCAAGGTTACCGTCAAAGGTTTATACGAGCATGGGGGAAAGTGAACAAGGTTGACAGCAAGACTCTGGAGCCCAAGTACACTATTCCTATGGAAGCTTACCTCAAATGGGTGCGATCTCGTGCTCAGACTCTCATGATGCCATATCCTGCCATCCTGCCAGTTACTATGGAGCCTGTTGCTGAAGGAGATACCTCTTATACCATCCTTCACCCAGACATGCCCACTGACATGGAAGACTTACAAAGATCCTGGATCCAGTTGAAGGAGCAAAGGGATACTTTCGAGACTCATTACAAAGCAAGTCAAGAAAGAATCCTGGAGCTAACAAAGCAACTTCACGAGGAGCGGAATCTCAACTCATACCTCAACACAAAAAGGAAACGTCCATGGGAGACTTAAAACCCCATCTTTTGTATTTATTTCATTTCATTCTTATTGTAAGCCCAAAGGGCAAACAAATTTATTACTAATAAAAGTTTACTTTCTTGATTGCTTAAGCAAATTTAAATCCTGTGGTCCTTGAAAACATTGCATATGCATTTATACATCATATCATTGCATCACAGGTTTCTTATGTACAGGTTTCTTATCTTCTCGCTGTTTATTTCAGCAATGGCTCTTGAACAAACAGTTAAAGATCTCCAGGCACAAAATGCACAGTTCCAAGAGCTGATCCTGAACTTGTCCAAGGGGCAGGATGAATTGAAGACACTGCTGGCCAAGAAGACCAAGAAGACTAGAAGGTCAGGAGGCCTAATCAACATGGGAAGAAGGTTCAGAGGTCCTGTCAAGACTGAAATTCTGGTATGACAGACTCAGATGTCTAATATGATGTTGAGACATCTTATCTGTTACTTATAAACATGGTAAGGTATACATATCAGTACTTAAATAATTCTGTTATATCAGAGTCAAACATGCTTCAGGATGTTGGGACATCTGATAGGACATTCAGTTCAGGTACTGCATAAAACATAAAAGATAAAAAGAACACAGCAGAAGTTTGTTAACCCAGTTCAGTGTATAACCACACCTACATCTGGAGGCTACCAAGCCAGGAGGAAATCCACTATTAGTAATATTAATTCTAGACTTAAACCACCCTGTTTAATCTATCACTTAATACTTACCCAATGCAATTTCTACCTAAGACTCACTTAGATAAGAGTACCCTACTCACTCCCCCTCAATCACACAGTGATCTTTTACAATGGTTAATAAAATTGAAGTCACACTTCAAACACAACAGCTTGATCTTACTTAGAAGTTTCAATCAAGACACAATACTTCTCTTGCTTACAAGCTTCGAGAATCACAAGTGAAACAGCCACAATAGAGTTCCTTGTTACTCACGGCTGCCACAAGAACACAACCCTAATAATGTTTACATTTTCGGTTGATTGGGTTCGTTCTAAACTAGGTTACAAGGTTTCTTTTATAACCTATTCCCAACTGGATTTGGGCCTAAACAATCACAACAATAGCTGCTACAAATATGCAGAAATATCTGCTACAAATATGCAGAAATATCTGCTACAAATATGCAGAAATATCTGCTACAAATATTCCAAAAGATCTTCAACTTCTAAAATATCTCTAAATATAGAAACCTATATTTTTCAATATTTGTCTTCAATTTAAATTGAGTCTTTAAGATCTTCTAGATCAGCACCACATATGATTGCATAATATCTCCAGAATATTCTGCATAATTCAGATCTGATAAATCCAATGTCATCACCTTGAATTAGGGTTTGTTACTTCCTAGATTCTAGGTGATTTTGTTCTTCTGATTAATCTGAATCTTCATAACAAAACTCCCTACAGATGCGCCTTGTTCTGTTTTTATCCATCCATAATTAATTCCAGATAACTCTCCTTAAATATCTCAGATCAGTTAGTTATTAATTAATTCTGGTAACAGGTCTGAGATGTCTCAACATCTGTTGGGACATCCTGAAAAACTGAACTTACTTCATTTACTGATACAATGTCACAACATCTGATGGGACATCCTGTAAACTGAACTTATTCCATCAACTGATACAATGTCCTAACATCTGGTGTGACATCCTGATATCTTGACTTAAGTTCATTAACTGTTACTCTGTTTGACAGTGTCACAACATTTGGTGTGACATCCTGAACTAAGTTCAACACTTCTTGTTTGTAACATATGACAGTAATGTTGTCATGACAGTTGCAGATGTTTCAACATTCTCTTTGACATCTGTCATGACATTTGCAGATGTTTCAACATTCTCTTTGACATCTGTCTGTAACATTCTTATTCAACATTTGCAGATGTTTCAACATCTTCTTTGACATCTGTCTGTAACATTCTTATTCAACATTTGCAGATACTTCAACATCTTCTTTGACATCTGACTGTGACATATGACAACATCTGTTGGGACATCCTGAATTTAGTTCTTCTACTCTGTTTGATAATGTCCCAACATCTTATAGGACATTCTGAACTGAATTCAACATCTTCTTTGACAACTTCCACATTTATCTGTGTCACCATGTCAGGACATCATGTTTGACATGTTCTTCCAGAATCTATACCATGTTAATATGGAACTTCTTATTCAACATTTTCCAGCCATATTAGTTTTACCAAACATAATGCCAATCATAGAATAATAGCATTAACAATCTCCCCCTTTGGCTTATTTTGGCTAAAACTAATTTACATACAGGTGTAGTATGTACCTTATGTAGAAGTTCCTTAACATCACATCTTCATATCAGACCTCACACTATTACTTCTCCCCCTTTTTAGCCATAAAAAGACAAAGGTTCCATAATAAAAATAGAGGTATATAATCTCCATAAGCTTGAAACACACACAAGCTTCACAATTCCTCAAGAATCAAACATAAACTGCAAAGAGCAGCTTTATATAATATAGCCTTCTAGACTCTTAGGATTCTCCTTATCTGGTTAAGGTATTACTCCCCCTTAACACCACAAAATCAAGTGCACATACTTGTAACACACTCCCCCTATCTAGGATACTCCATGCTTCTCTGTACATTGATGAAAGGAAAACATAAGACGCATCTTCATGTCTTCAAGAGCTCACCCTCTGTTCAATTCCCAATTGAACACATTCACTTCTTGTACCAAAGCATACCTGATTCCTTTCTGGGTTTGTAGTTACCACATACTACACAAGATGAACATCTTCTAGCACACAGGTTCTTGACACTAAGCTTTTACACACCAAAGGCCATACAATCCAGATAAAACACATCCAAACTAATTATGAAATTAGAATGAATGTCCACAAACAAACTTCCAAGCAATCAATACCTGATATACTTCTGGTGGATCAACAGAGATGTGCTCTTCAGTTGAGGCCTTGTGCTGGTCCTCAGATGTTTCAACATCTATTGGGACATCCTGTTGAGCAGGAGTGTCCTTTGCAGCCTGAGTTTGTTGATCTTCTTGTGGGGCTGGCATAGTGTTCAGAGAGATAGATATGCCACTTACCACTCTTTGCTCAGATAGGATCTTGGTTACCAACTCCTTTATGGAATCATCCACATATTCAGAAGCTTTTGGAGTGTTGTACAATGGTGAAGGTATGCCTTTGGTCTTGCTGAAAACTTGATCTTTTTGGAGTTCTTGGCTTTTTAGCACGAGGAACACTTCCAGTCTCTTCTACATGTTTCTTCCAATATAGATCATCTACTTCATCATTCTCCCATATGATTAGGTAGTCTAATAATAGAAACCATGTAGATAAACACCCCAGATAATGTACTAACACTTAGTTAGAACATTTTTCATACACCAAGACCTTATCACCATGATCCTAGATGTGCTTCACCAACTGAACTTACTATAGCATAGTAATCCAAGAACTGAAAATCTTCAACTACACTGTGCCACCAGTTAGAATTAGAAATCCAGAAAGAGTGATAAACTCTCATCCACCTTCAAGAAGAATAAATCCTCTTGAGTCTTCAACTCATCACTCCTCTGCCCAAGAGCAATTTGTTCCAAGACAATCCTCAAGAACAACCAGCTGCCACACTCTGATTATCTTGATTCTTCGAATCCACTTTAAAGATCAACCAATTACCACATTTTGATAACCTCTTTTATGAATCCTCATATGAAAAAGCCAATTGCCACTTTTGTCTTCTTCACGTTTATAATAAAGCTTCCAAAGATATCCTGATCAAAAAAGTTGATCTTCACCAATTAGACTCTGATGTTGAACTAGATGTTTAAACATTATTAGCCCACATCCATCTGTTAAATTCAGTTCCTTCTTCTTCCACTTGAAAGAACCTCCTTCCTTTATTGAACAAGAGTTACATGCTCTCATAGACTTGATTTATCCATCAAGTTTGAGTAGACAACCTCCATTCTATTGGTTTTGCAGAAGTTCTTACCAATAATACATATTGATGAGAAACTTCCAATGTTTCTCCAAAGTCTTCAAACCTGCCACTGTCTGATTATTCAGAAGGAATAGTTAAGAACTACACCTCAAAACTATACCAAGGATGCTACCTTTCCTTGAGTAAAGCAGTCTAAACAAATTTATGATATCTCCACCTATCTTAACTCCATGATGAGCATTCTGGACTACACCTAGATCAGAAATAAACCAATCCAAGTAGTCACCAAGATTATGATATGTTCATGGTCTTTCATCTCCATCTTCAGAATCAACAATATCCAGACAAGTTCTTCCCAAGAAACTTTCCAGAAATACATAACTCTTGTCACACAAGACTGAAGCCAATGCTGCAGCTTATGCAATACCTCTCCCATGATTCTGCACAAACTCTGATGATAAGATGTTCCAACATCTTTTTGAACATCACCAATCTTGAATCACAAGGATAATCAATCAAATATTTGTGAATTCCACAAACAACAATTGATCTTAAATCCTTGTATAATACCTTATCAGATAGTTCTACACAATCTGATCTTTTACTTTTGAAGGATTTTAAGGTTAGCTCCAGATAAGATTAGCAAGATCTCCTTATGTCATGGATAAACAATACTCCAGCTGAGCATGTACTCCACTAATTCTCAATTTCACACCCCTGATGAACATACAAAGAGCACAACTGATAAATATCCACACTTGATTTTATATTCCAAAACAGATGCTCTTAGTTTGCTTGCTACAAAGGGTTTATACTGCCACTATACATGACTAGTAGTGGAAGAGACTACCAGTTCAACAACCATTCTGATCAGACTTCCCAATCTGACATTCTTCCCTTGCTTCTAGCAATTGTTGGTCACATTGATAGCTTTAATCATGACCAAAGTCATGCATTTTTCACCCACATTTGTAAATACATTTAGAAGCTTCTTCATCTTCAGATTCATCATTAGATTCATCAGTATTCTGAGTAACCTCTTCCAGCTCCAGCCTTTGAAATACTTCCTCAAGCTTTTTCTTCCTGGCATCCAGATTTTTGCAAGTGTTCTTCAGATCTGCAATCAAGGCAGCTTTAGATATGGGAGTCTTTGCTTTTGAAGGTCCAGCAGATGTCCTAGTGGAAGCTTCAACATCAGCAGCATGATGGCTTAAGAAAAGTTTGTAATGGAAGGCCAGAGGACTTTTTCTTTTGCATACTGAATCCTTCTCAGTGAGGATACCTAGATACTGGCTTAGTATGATTCCACAAAGCAGAGAGGAAAAAACAATGGGAAGCTTTGTTGCAGATGTTCCAACATGCTTCAATGTCTGATAAAAAAATATAAGCCCCAAAGTACAGCTTTGCTTGGGTGCCCACAGCATATATGAACCTGCTCAATTCAGTTGCTATTGAGGAGGTATGGTTGGTAGGGACCCAATTTGAAGTGCCAATCCTATGCAGAATTGCATACTTCCTTGTCAGCAAGCTAACAGAAAATTTCCCTTTGACTGGCCAAGCTTTGAATTGATTAGCAGTGATGACCTTGCACACATGGTTATTTATCTTTCCCAGCTCATTAGGTCCATCAGATTCTCTTCCTAGATAGTGGTTGATAACCCTAGAAGAGAATTCCACACATTTCCCTCTTACATACACCTTTCTGAAGTCATCTGATTTACCATCATCACAGTCCTCTTGAAGGTTGACAATGAATTCCTTGACTAGCAGCTCATAGCAAGGTAAAAGTTTGATACTGTCTTGAATAAACCAGCAGAAAAAATTAGGTCAATTACCTCAGTGCACTCAAGTGCATTTCTGCCCAGCTCTCTTTCAAGTGCTACCCTTCTTTGGTATACAAATTTCCATCTGCTCACACTTGACACATGATGGAATGAAACATTGTCCAGAGGAGCTTCTGGAACAGCAGAGGTGGACCTTGAGGGTGCTGGTTTCTTCTTTGGTTGAGATGTTGGGACATCCTCTTCAACATCTGAATCTGGTGGAGTTACAGCTTTCCTCTTTTGGGTATTCACCTTGCTCCATTGTTTAGTAGGACCAAGTATCACTTTGACTTTGTCTTTCTTTGGAGTAGGCTGCTTCTTTTCAGGAGATGAATGTCCTGTAGTCTTCTTTTCCTTTCTAGCCCTAAGCCTTTTGGCTATGCTAGGGTCCACAGAAGCAATGATCATTATCTAAGTCTTCAACATGTAGCATAGATGCCTCCTCTTCCAGGTTAGGAGTAGGTTCTAAACATATGTGATCATCACACATTTGTCTAGCACCCAAAGCATCCATCATCACACCAGTTTCCTTCTTCTGGAACACAAAACTAAGCTTGGTTCATAAACTGTTGATGTGTAGTGTGGTGTTAAGCCATTAGGGTTGACATATCAATTCAGCTTCTTTCTTGATGAAACTTCCTTCAGTTCATGATTTAGACAATCATAAACATGTATCTTCACAGGAGAGATTTTCTCCAGCTATACCTAAACAACATAGGACACCATAACCAAGAAGGATATCCTCATTAGGTCACCATAAATAAGCTTAAGAGATAACTTATCAAGATTTTCACTCCCGCATGAAAGATTTGATAATTATACTCTTTTGTTTTGGCTTCAACCTCTCCTTTCATCAAGAACCACTACATTCTGAACTAAGTGTTCTCCAATTCTCACAGAAAACAAAATACAAGCCTCCTTCAAATATAGAATTCTCAGAACCAAGATGTCAGGACATTCTGTTTGACATCATAGCTACACAACAATTCACCAGCAAATTTCCAGCCCTGATAACACCAGACTGGTCCAATATACACCATATGATGAATAGTCCATCCTCCACTTCTAGGGACCATTCAAACACCAATATGAACCTCTCAAGTTCAAACAGCTTTTCATTATATCCTCCTTCTTCCTTTACCATGAACCAGAAAGTATCCCCCTTAGATCTCATCCAGAAACAGACCAGGATGCCTGCTCTGATACCAATTGAAATTCTGGTATGACAGACTCAGATGTCTAATATGATGTTGAGACATCTTATCTGTTACTTATAAACATGGTAAGGTATACATATCAGTACTTAAATAATTCTGTTATATCAGAGTCAAACATGCTTCAGGATGTTGGGACATCTGATAGGACATTCAGTTCAGGTACTGCATAAAACATAAAAGATAAAAAGAACACAGCAGAAGTTTGTTAACCCAGTTCAGTGTATAACCACACCTACATCTGGAGGCTACCAAGCCAGGAGGAAATCCACTATTAGTAATATTAATTCTAGACTTAAACCACCCTGTTTAATCTATCACTTAATACTTACCCAATGCAATTTCTACCTAAGACTCACTTAGATAAGAGTACCCTACTCACTCCCCCTCAATCACACAGTGATCTTTTACAATGGTTAATAAAATTGAAGTCACACTTCAAACACAACAGCTTGATCTTACTTAGAAGTTTCAATCAAGACACAATACTTCTCTTGCTTACAAGCTTCGAGAATCACAAGTGAAACAGCCACAATAGAGTTCCTTGTTACTCACGGCTGCCACAAGAACACAACCCTAATAATGTTTACATTTTCGGTTGATTGGGTTCGTTCTAAACTAGGTTACAAGGTTTCTTTTATAACCTATTCCCAACTGGATTTGGGCCTAAACAATCACAACAATAGCTGCTACAAATATGCAGAAATATCTGCTACAAATATGCAGAAATATCTGCTACAAATATGCAGAAATATCTGCTACAAATATTCCAAAAGATCTTCAACTTCTAAAATATCTCTAAATATAGAAACCTATATTTTTCAATATTTGTCTTCAATTTAAATTGAGTCTTTAAGATCTTCTAGATCAGCACCACATATGATTGCATAATATCTCCAGAATATTCTGCATAATTCAGATCTGATAAATCCAATGTCATCACCTTGAATTAGGGTTTGTTACTTCCTAGATTCTAGGTGATTTTGTTCTTCTGATTAATCTGAATCTTCATAACAAAACTCCCTACAGATGCGCCTTGTTCTGTTTTTATCCATCCATAATTAATTCCAGATAACTCTCCTTAAATATCTCAGATCAGTTAGTTATTAATTAATTCTGGTAACAGGTCTGAGATGTCTCAACATCTGTTGGGACATCCTGAAAAACTGAACTTACTTCATTTACTGATACAATGTCACAACATCTGATGGGACATCCTGTAAACTGAACTTATTCCATCAACTGATACAATGTCCTAACATCTGGTGTGACATCCTGATATCTTGACTTAAGTTCATTAACTGTTACTCTGTTTGACAGTGTCACAACATTTGGTGTGACATCCTGAACTAAGTTCAACACTTCTTGTTTGTAACATATGACAGTAATGTTGTCATGACAGTTGCAGATGTTTCAACATTCTCTTTGACATCTGTCATGACATTTGCAGATGTTTCAACATTCTCTTTGACATCTGTCTGTAACATTCTTATTCAACATTTGCAGATGTTTCAACATCTTCTTTGACATCTGTCTGTAACATTCTTATTCAACATTTGCAGATACTTCAACATCTTCTTTGACATCTGACTGTGACATATGACAACATCTGTTGGGACATCCTGAATTTAGTTCTTCTACTCTGTTTGATAATGTCCCAACATCTTATAGGACATTCTGAACTGAATTCAACATCTTCTTTGACAACTTCCACATTTATCTGTGTCACCATGTCAGGACATCATGTTTGACATGTTCTTCCAGAATCTATACCATGTTAATATGGAACTTCTTATTCAACATTTTCCAGCCATATTAGTTTTACCAAACATAATGCCAATCATAGAATAATAGCATTAACAAAGACCAAGGAACAGGTTGAAGATTATGAGTCCGAAGAATCTGAGAAAGAGGGAGGCAGTCTCCACAACACTATAGAGGACTCTGATTCTGAAGCTAACTACTATCATGATCCTAATGAAGATAAGTTCAAAATGCTGGTGGATAGAATGGATGCTATGGAATTGCAAAAGTCTTCTGGGCTGGATTTTGAAGACCTGAGTTTGATATCTGGGGTGGTCATACCCATTGGTTTCAAGGTTCCTGCTTTTGTAGTGTATGATGGTGTCTCTTGTCCCAAGCTGCATCTGAGGTCTTATGTTCGGAGAATCCAACCCCATACTGCTGATAAGAAGTTGCGGATCCATTTCTTCCAAGAAAGCTTATCTGGAGCTCAATTGGAATGGTACTATCAGTTGGAG
This sequence comes from Lathyrus aphaca, assembly GCA_963966055.1. NCBI lineage: Eukaryota > Viridiplantae > Streptophyta > Magnoliopsida > Fabales > Fabaceae > Lathyrus > Lathyrus aphaca. The sequence goes on along the minus strand of OZ014525.1, from coordinate 67,098,605 downwards.
AGTGTCAACATCCGTGATTGGAATGATCTTGCTGAAGCCTTTTATAAGCAATATCAATACAATGATGATCTAGCCCCTACTCGCATGCAACTACAGAGCATGTCTATGGGTGCTAAAGAAAATTTCAAGGAGTATGCCCAGAAGTGGAGAGATTTGGCTGGAAGGGTGCAACCCCCTCTAACTGATAGGGAGTTAGTGGATATGTTCATGTGTACGTTGAATGGTCCTTTTTATAGTCATCTCATTGGAAGCTCATCATCTGGCTTCACTGAGTTGATAATGACAGGAGAGTGCGTAGAAAGTGGTATAAGGAGTGGCAAGATCCAAGTGGGTGCTTCTTCATCCAGTACTACAGAGAAGCCCCCTAGTGGGAAGAAAGAATCGAATGTTGTTTATGGTCAATCTGATCGTAACAGGAGACATCAGTCTGTGAGTGCAGTTCATATCTCCAATCCAACTCCTGCAACACCAGAGCCACCACAGGGCAATCAACAGAGGCCTAGAAGACAGTTCACTAAGCTCAACATGTCACTGGCCCAAGCCTTACAACACTTGTTGAAGGGTGAACTCATCACTTTGAGGGACCCTCCTCAGAATCCCAATGTTACCTCTCCCAGGTACAATCCTAATGCACGATGTGCATATCATTCAAATTGTCAGGGACATGATACCAATAGCTGCTGGATATTGAAGAATAAAATTCAAGATATGATTGATGCTGGAGAGATTGAGTTTGACCCTCCGAGTACTCCAAATTTGATTTCTACTCCCATGCCAAATCATGAAAAGACTGTCAATGCCATTGATGAAGTTTCACGTATTTCCTCAGTTGCAGACATGACTACACCATTATCTGTTATCAAGAAGAAGTTGGTACAAGCTGGGTTCTTTCCAGGTTGTCATGAAGATTGTTTCTATTGTGCTTATAAGTCGGATAGTTGCTGGAGATTGAAGGACGAAATTCAACGCCTCATGGACAATTACACAATATTGTTTGAGAGGAAACCTTCTGTGGAGAGCATGGTTGAACATATAACTAAAGGTGCGAAGGTTGAAGAGGTGGATATGGTTGATAAAGTGCCGGTAAGGATTACTTCCAAGGGACCTGTAAAAATCACTCGTAAGGGTCCAATTAAGATTACTGCTGAAGGCCCTGTGAAGATTGTTGCTGAAGCTAGAGTGGCTCCTATGATCATTACCACTCCAGGTCCTATTCCATATACTTATGATAAGGCAGTGCCTTGGCATTATGGCTCCGATGTTTATATTCATGGTGTCAAGCAGGAATCCTTAGTTGATGCACCTGTTGTTGGTGAAAATCTGGATGTTGATAATATTGTTGGATCTAGTAAGATCACACGAAGTGGAAGAGTTTTCTCTCCTCCAGTTACCTCCAAGAATGCAGTTACTCTAGCTACTACCTCTACTGCTGATGCTCGGGGCAAAGGTCCTGTTATTGAACCTATACAAACTGATGTACCAGCTACTGATGATCTTTCTAAGCAGATGGAAGAAGTACTGAAGATCATTCGCAAGAGCGATTATGATGTTGTTGATCAATTGGGGCATACTCCCTCCAAGATTTCTATGTTGTCTTTATTGTTGTGTTCTGAGGCTCATGCCAAGGCCTTGATTAAATTTTTGAAGACTGCTCACGTACCAAATGAGATTTCTGTAGACCAGTTTGAAAATTGTGTTGCACACTTGACCTATGATAATGGGTTAGGTTTCTCCGATGCTGATTTGACTCCTGCCAAGAGGGATCATAACAGGGCTCTACATATCTCCATTGAATGTAGGGGCACTACCCTGTCACATGTGTTAATAGACAATGGTTCCTCGCTGAATGTGTTGCCCAAAGAAGTTCTGAATAAGCTTAGTCCTGAAGATGTTGTGTTGAAACCCAGTAATATAGTGGTGAAAGCTTTTGATGGCTCGAGAAGAGTGGTGCATGGAGAAATTGATATCCCAATAAAAGTAGGTTCTCAAGTCTTCAATGCTACTTTTTATGTAATGGATATCCGTCCGTCGTATTCTTGTTTGCTTGGACGTCCCTGGATCCATGGGGCATGTGTTGTAACCTCTACCTTACATCAGAAGCTGAGATATCCAGTAGAAGGAAAAGTTGTCACTGTTTACGGAGAGGAAGGATATATAGTTAGCCATGTGAACACCTTTAAATATCTTGAAGTGGAAGGTGAATATGTTGAAACTTTGTGCCAGACATTCGAAGTAGTTCCTTGGGTTGTTAATAATTATGAAGCTCCTCCTGTTGTCAAGAAAGTTCCTGTGGTCACCAGAGTACCTCCTACGATGGCTTCCCTTAAAGATGCTAGAGCTGTGGTGGATGAAGGTGGTTGTACTATTTGGGGTCAGCTTCCTGACATCCCTTACAAGTCTGACAAATTTGGTTTGGGTTTCACTGCAGAGTCCCAGAAGGCTGTTCGTCGTGCTCGTGCTGTTCGTATCACCAATCAAGGGATTATGAAAGATCAGATCAATGCTGTGGGTGACTATGATGAAGACTACAACTTGGATGCTTGGATTTTTCCTACTGTGAGTGCTGGGCTCAATAATTGGAAAGCTGAAGATGTTATTCCTATCTCCTTTAGTCAGGAGTAAATACTATTACTGTGTTGTTACTTTTAAAATTTGTAATTTTTGAACAATTAAACTCCAAAGCCTTGTGCCTTACCCGGGGCACAATGGTATGCTTGTTTCCGGATGTCATTTCATTTGCATACTTCATTCAATAAAAACCAGTGGACGTTTCGTTTTCGTAAATATTGTGTTCCTTGTCTTTCTTTTCTTTTATTTTTGTTTTATCAGCTATGTGTTCTTACACACACCCACATCACTAAAATGCAGATCCGCATCCACTCTGGATCCTGTTGTTAACAGTTCTACTATTGCCAATTATAATTTCGAGAATCCGATCTATCAAGCTGAAGATGGAAAGGAGGACGATTGTGAAGTACCTGTAGAGCTTGCTAGGTTGTTACAACAAGAAGAGAAAGCTATACAGCCACATGAAGAGCCAATCAAAGTTGTGAATCTGGGAACTGAAGAAAACAAGAAAGAGGTCAAGATAGGGGCTGAATTAGAGGATGGTGTTAAGAGCAGATTGATTCAGATGTTACATAATTATGTGGATATCTTTGCTTGGTCTTATGAAGATATGCCAGGGTTGGATACAGACATTGTGGTTCACCGTTTACCAGTAAAAGAAGATTGTCGTCCAAAGAAGCAGAAGGTTCTTCGCATGCGTCCTGAGATGTCAGAGAAGATTAAGGCAGAGGTAATGAAACAGTTTGATGCAGGGTTCTTAGCTGTGACTTCTTATCCTCAATGGGTTGCAAATGTGGTACCGGTACCAAAGAAAGATGGTAAGGTACGTATGTGTGTAGACTACAGGGATTTGAACAAGGCCAACCCCAAAGATGACTTTCCACTTCCTCATATTGATGTTCTGGTAGACAACACTGCTCAGCATAAGGTATTCTCTTTCATGGATGGTTTCTCTGGTTACAATCAAATCAAGATGGCACCTGAAGATATGGAGAAGACTACATTTGTCACACAGTGGGGCACTTTTTGTTATAAAGTGATGCCATTTGGTTTGAAGAATGTCGGGGCAACATATCAGCGTGATATGGTGGCTTTGTTTCATGACATGATTCATCATGAGATAGAGGTGTATGTGGATGATATGATAGCCAGGTCCCAGAATGAAGAGCAACATCTTGATCATCTGCATAAGTTGTTTGAGAGGTTGAAGAAATACAAGTTGAGATTGAATCTAAACAAATGTACTTTTGGAGTTAGGTCTGGTAAACTCCTGGGTTTTATTGTCAGTGGAAAAGGTATTGAAGTGGATCCTGCAAAAGTGAAAGCTATACAAGAGATGCCAGCTCCCCGTACTGAGAAGGAAGTTAGAGGTTTCTTGGGACGATTGAATTACATTGCAAGATTTATTTCCCAAATAACTGCTACCTGTGAGCCAATCTTCAAGTTGTTGAAGAAAGATCAGGTAATGGAATGGAATGATGAGTGTCAGACTGCCTTTGATGAAATCAAGAAATATCTGCTAGAACCTCCAATTTTGATGCCACCAGTTGATGGAAGACCCTTAATTATGTACTTAAAATTATTAGACAACTCAATGGGGTGTGTGTTGGGGCAACATGACGAGTCTGGTCGAAAAGAGCAGGCAATATACTACCTTAGCAAAAAGTTTACCGACTGTGAAACAAGATACTCACTGCTCGAGAAAACTTGCTGCGCTTTGGCATGGGCTGCTCGCCGACTAAGACAGTATATGTTGACCCATACTACCTTGTTGATTTCGAAGATGGACCCAATCAAGTACATATTCGAGAAACCTTCTCTCTCCGGACGAATAGCGAGATGGCAAATGATCTTAACAGAATATGATATACAGTATACTACTCAGAAGGCCATTAAAGGAAGTGTTGTGGCTGATCATTTGGCTCATCAAGCAGTGGATGATTATCAGTCAATGAGTTTTGAGTTCCCTGATGAAGACATTATGATTATTACCAAAGAACCTGGACAATATGACGGACCTGAACAAGGATCCCGATGGACTATGGTTTTTGATGGAGCTTCTAATGCACTTGGTAATGGTGTTGGTGTTGTGATCAGTTCCCCTGAAGGTTGTCATACCCCGATTACTGCAAGACTTTGTTTCTATTGTACCAATAACATGGCTGAGTATGAGGCATGTATCCTGGGTATCAAAGCTGCCATTGATATGAAGATTCAGTTCCTGGACGTATATGGAGATTCAACCCTGGTAGTAAGTCAGATCAAAGGAGATTGGGATACCAAGCATGATAATCTCATTCCTTACAGAGAGCATGTGTTGTCTTTAATCCCACATTTCAAAGAAATTACTTTTGGACATATTCCACGAAGAGAAAATCAGTTGGCAAATGCATTAGCTACCATGGCATCCATGTTTAAGATCAGCTGGGATGATGAAGCTCCCAAGATTACTATTGACAGATTTGAGAAGTCTGCATACTGCAATAAGATTGACACTGAAGAAGCAGAGGAGAAGCCTTGGTTCTATGAAGTGAAAAGATATCTTGAAGCTCAGGAGTTCCCTGAAGGGGCATCTGTCAAAGATAAGAAGTTTCTGAGGAGGTTTTCTGCTAAGTTCTTTTTGAGTAATGGAATTTTGTACAAGTGCAATCATGATTCAACAATGCTTTGTTGTGTGGATAAGAAGGAAGCAACTGAGATTATGGAAGACATGCATGATGGGATTTTTGGCACTCATTCTAGTGGTCATACCATGGCAAAGAAGATATTGAGAGCAGGTTACTATTGGTCTACCATGGAAGCTGACTGCTATCTGTAACAGCCCGGGCCCCTCGCAAGGCAATCCCGGCACTGCCACCTCACGATCTTCTCTACTAGTGAGGGGAGTAGAGAAGATCGTGAGGTGGAAGTGTCGGGATTGCCTTGCGAGGGGCCCGGGCTGTTACAAAAAAAAGCTCAAGTGGTAGTGGGAATGGATTGAACAAGTACTTGAACCCCAGGGTACAGGGTTCGATTCCCACGGAAGGCAAAAACTCTACTAGAGAGGGGGTAGAGAAGATCGTGAGGTGGCAGTGCCGGGATTGCCTTGCGAGGGGCCCGAGCTGTTACACTATCAACATTCCAGAACATGTCACAAGTGTCAAATTTATGCTGATAAAGTACATATACCTCCATCACCATTGAATGTTGTCGCTCCCGATAAGTGGGGAATAGGCCCAGATAAAGGTACAGACGCGAACGGTCGGCGAGAGGGACAATGAGAACACACAGCCGTGAACTCACTGGAGATGAATAGAGTCGCCAGCTAGGCATTTTTATCCCGGAGGAAAGGCAATGCTGCATAGACCTAGAAAGATATGGATAAGACGGTCGCGAACCAGAGAGACTGAGAAAGGGGGTCGGTTACAACCTGGGAAGGTATTAGCACCCAGATTGTCCGTCGTACTCGACGGGATCCACGCTTAAAAGATTTGTGTTATAAAGGGGTAGTGTCAGTGCAATCTGTGTATAAAGTAACTAGAAAAAGATGTACAGGTGTCAGTGCTGAAAAAGTGTAGTGTAAAGTGTATAAATGATGTGTCAGTGTAAAAGAGAAAGAGATGAAATGCTCAAGATTATGAGGCTTAAAGAATAAAGCTGGGAAAGGGGGAATATACAGAGACTTTTGTTCGATAACTGTTAGGTTATGCCTACGTATCCTCTCGTGCAATGAGGAAGTCAGAACACCGTAGTTCGACCCAAAGAGACTGAAAGATAGATTGACTGATGAACTGCTTACTTGTCTATGCTCAAGTGTATGACCTATCTGGCTCAGGTGCAAACTGTCTTGCATTAGACGGAAGAAGCGAGTTCTCGTTTATGAATGAAGGTGATGAGAAAAGAATCTCGGAGGAGACGATTATTGTTTGTTTTTGTGTTTTCAGTCTTTTATTGTTTTTGGATTTTGTCATAAGTTAATGAGCTTAAGTCTAAACCAATGGATTTAGTAAACTCATCACATTTTCCCTCTGATTAGGGGTAATGAGAATACCTTAAGTGTGAAGTCAGCTTCTCACACTTAAACACCTTTGGTGTAGGATTAAGATAATTAACCTACTTGTGATTAATTAGATGTTTTTGTTGTTTTTGTTTAGTGTTAAGTAATGAGATTAATCCATAATCAGGGATTAAACAGACTCATTACACCATCCTAATAGAAGGATAATAGATGAGAATGTTTAAGCTGAGGAAAGCTCCTCAACTTAATCCATGATTAGGGATTAAACTCATGACAAAACAAGCCTCTGATTAAGTGGATTTTACTTAATGATATGATGATGAAGTGGATTTTATGATTTGTAAGACAACTTGAGGGGGACTTGTCCATTAACACTAGGGTTAGTCCTTCTTAACCATTTAAGGAAGAATTAGAACCCTAATGCAAGGCCCAAGTTACAAGCTTGATGTCTTGATGATTATTAAGCGAATTGATTAAAGGAGTTAAACACATTAAGGGTTTAACACTTAGGATTAAAGTTATACACTCCATCCTAAGAGAAGGATGCAGGCATAAGCTTAATCACAAAGCCTTAAAGCCTTTAGGGTTTAATCCCTGATTATGAGATAAGAAGAGAGGACACAAAGAGACACAAAGGTAAAACTAAGAGGGGAAACTAATCAAAACCCTAATCATTGCCATGCTTGGTTGTTCCTAAGGTTTGTGATGTTTTCAAGAGAAGTCTTCAATGGAACCACCAGGAAGCAGATGAAAGGATCAAGAGAAGCAAAGCAACTTGCTTCATTCAAGAAGTCAAGTCACTTGAAGAAAGAAAATGGGAAGAAGAAGAATGAGCAAGCTCAATCTCAAACACAAGCAAAGATGCAGCAATGGATGCAAGAGAGATGAAAAGAAAAGTTGTGAGAAGTGAAGGCAAATTCACTTCTCAAAGTTACTTACCACCTGAAAGGTTAGGAAAGAAATGCAATGCAGTGCAAAATGGGATGAGATGACATGATGAGAAACAAAACCAGGAGCATATACATGATGCTAATGATGCTATGAGATGCTACAAACATGAGGCAGCACATGGAAATGATCATACAATTTCATGAATGCAAATGCAACAAGTTAAGGACCATGAACATACATGAAAAGTTATGAAGTGCACATGGCATACAACATGGCAAATACATGATGCAATGATCAAACATGCTTTCAATATGTCTTATGATGTCAAATGAATCACATGGAAGCATGGAATGTCATTGCAAGTCATGTTATGCAAGAGAATGCAAGATGGATGCATATGGTAACCCAAATTAGGGTTTATGATCAATGCAACAAACAAAAATCAAAATCAGAAGCAAACCCTAAGATAAAAAAATTGAAAATGCCACTCAAAGGACCCCTAATCCTATATTAACCCAATGCCCAAAGGAGAGGTTTCAACTCCTAACCAAGTTCAAGTTATGATTTTTACAAGTTTGCTAGGGTTTTAGGGTTTCCAAACAAGAAAATTATCAAACAAATGGAAAATGAAGGATCAAATCATGGCCATTTAATCTCACAAACTACATACTAAACACAATGCAATGCAAAAAGAATCAATGTCCAACTCTTCATGGATAGGCAGAAATGATTTTTTGAACTTTGGATAAAATTAATGCATAAAAATGATTTTAAATCAATGAAAAAATTCTCAAAATGCATCAAGATCAAAAAATAAATTTGGTTTGAAGGTTGGACAATGTTTATAAATGTCTTAGGACATTTCATGAATTTTTTGGTGATTTTTAAATACCTAAAAGTATTTTTAATAAATTAATTCTCATTAATCAATTAAAAATAAACTTTTAAATATTTAAAAATACTTTTTTTAATGAAAAAAATAAAAATAAAAATATTTTTGTGTTTTAAAAATTATTGAAACTCTTGACAAAAAGTTTCATAATTTTTAAAACATTTTTACTATTTTAAATAAATTGTGCAAATTAAAATATGAAATAAATGAATAAAACAAAGAAAATAAAAAAGTAATCTGATCTGATGGTGGAGATTTGAACTGGGTTTGGAAACATTGACTAGCGCGTCATCCAATGGCTGTGGTTGGTTCTGATTAAATTAATTTAATTAAGATTAATTAAACTAATTAAAGGTGATTAGGGCAAAACAAAGGGATCTGAGCCATTCATGCACGCGGGAGGTCAACGGAGTCAAGCAATCCAACGCCCAAGATTCAAATGGAATTTAATTACAGGATTAGGGTTAATCAAACTCAGGTGACCGGAGGGGAGCTCCGGTCATCTTCCCCGGCGACCCCAAAACCCTAAAATACGATTCAGGCAACCATTCCTCAAATTAAAGCCAGGGAAACATTCCTCTACTCAAACCTTACTCGAATCAACTCTCAAAATGAATTTCTCATGCTTAAACTAAGGGAAACGAAGCCATGAAGTTTCACGGGAAAAGTTTCAGAGCCCTGGTAAACCCTCATTTCTCACTCATTTCTAATTCTAAAACCATCCCCATGACCAGCATAGCATACACAATCAATTTATAACTTAAAATGTAAGCTCTGAGGAGAAAGAATCCATGGTCATACCTGAGCTGGAAAGCTTCGAAACTGAGCTTCCAGAGCCTCCTTTGCGTGCAAATGAACTTCTTTGACTCCCTTGACCTCAAAGAGAAGCTTCAAAGTCCTTGTGGATGGCTGGTTTGAAGAGGAAAGTTCTGGTGCAGCAGGTTTCACAGTCAGGAATGGTGAGGTTTCAGGCTGTTCCAATGGTGGATTCTTGCTCCTTTGAATGTTTCTGACTTGTTGGTGAAGAGAAATGGGGTGTTTGATGGCTGGAAAGTGAGATTCGAAGGTTCTGGCTTTGAGGATGGAAAATGGTGAAACTCTATCCTTGCTTAGTTCAGGCCTGAGTCTTGTTGGTTTTGGCTCAGTGAGGCAAGGTGAAATGAGCAGTGGAATTTGTTTGAATGTTTGTGAGCTATGGAGACAGATTCGAAGAGAAATGCAAAATGGGGTCAGTTTGTGTATGTTGTGCTAGGGCTTGCTTCAGGCTGGCTTGATGTTATGTTTTGCTTGTAAATGGATAGTATAAACAATCCCAATTGGTCAGATGATGTGACTTGGCCTGCTGTGATTGGGATGTTCACTTTTGCAAAAAGTCCACTTTGTTGTAAGGAAGGCATGGGTTGAACCCTAGGCTAGCACAAGTACATGGGCTGGCGCAGCATGGTGTGTGAGGGAGGCTAGCATGGTTCAGCATCCAATGTAACAAGTGGGGGAAAGTGTGATGATGATTTTGCAAGTTGTTTACTTTTGAAACTTCATGAAAATCCCTTGCCTTGCCAACCATGAACATGAGAAATCTTGGTCCAAATCTGATTTTTAGGTCACATGTGATGTTTGTGCCTTGGTTTGATATGAACTAGAAGTTACAATTTGCCTTGGTTCATGATTTTGCAAATTTCCCAATTAGTGCATATCTTGAAAATTAGTGATTTTTGCCAACTTTGTCACACCATAACTTTTGATCCAAAATGAATTAGGTCATGTTCTTGTACTTTTTGAAAAGGGAAAAATGTATTCTACAACTTTCATGACCAAAGTTTTTCCATTTGAAGCATTTTTGGATCAAAAAGTAGGGTTTGAAAAGTGACCTAAATTGACAAATTCCTTAAAAGTCAACTATGCCCTAAAAAGTCAACTTTGCAAAAACTTCAAATTCTTGAATTTTGTGAACTTCAACCTTCTTCCATGATCAAATAAAGATCATATACACTCAAAATGATGAAGATCACCCCTTGGTTGGGTCATTGGGGGCCTCAGATGCCCTGATTTTGCACTGACTTGTCTGAAAAGTCAACTCTTGATCAGATGACTTCCCCATGGAATTTCTTCATGAAAATTGATATGCATACTCCCTATACCACATAGAGACCAATGGAAACAAGAATGACCAAAGAATTTGGATTTATGGCCTCTGAAACCAAAACCTTAATTTTGGGTCAACTGTGCAGTCAAGCCTGGCTCTGCTTCCATACCAATCCCAGTTCTTGTGATTCTTTTGCATTTTTGACTTTGAGAGGATGTAATATGATGCTTGAACACACATGGACCCCTTTTAAGTGATTGATGGCCTTTGGAGTGGCTCAAGAAGCTCTTGGATTGCTCAGATCACAAACCCTAGATGCAGATGACTTAGAACCTATGCAGTGAATCAAAATTGTGGTATGAGATGTTATGATTGTGTTTATGCATATGAAAAGATCACAAGCCATGGTGTGAATAGGTGAGGGAAAATTTGGGGTGTTTACAGCTGCCCCTATTCAAACATGAGTTAGCTGTGCAGGATGTAAGCAATGGCTTAACAGGCAAACAAGATAACTTGTGGTTGAATACCAAAGACAGTCCAAAATTTGCACTCACAGAATGAAGAAGAAAAGGGATATAGATTGTAAAGGAAAATAAAGTATATTGTAAAGTGTGGGCGACGGAGGACGACCGTCGAGCAGAGGACGACTGCTGGGTAAATAGCAATGACGGGGACGTCCGACATGCTGGGGATAAAAGGTAAAGCCAAGACGGGGACGGCCGACTAGCTGGGAAAAATAAGATTATGATGGGGACGGCCATCAAGATAGAGCTGTAAAATTCTCTGGGGAAAACATGACGGGGACGGCCATCAAGTTTAAAAGCAAAGTAACCAACGATGGGGACGGCCATCGGGCTAGAAAAGAAAAGGGACCACGACGGGGACGACCATTGGATTAAAGAATAAATGAAATAAACAGATGATGGGGTACGACCATCAAAGGTGAAGGACGATCACCTAGCAGGGGACGGCTGCTCTATTGGGGGTAAGATGAGGGACGGTCATCAAGAGGTGGAGGACGACCACCTAGCAGGGGACGGCTGCTAAATATCAACGATGGGGACGACCATCGGATGAGCATGATGGAGGACGACCATCAAGAGGTGGAGGACGACCACCTAGCAGGGGACGGCTGCTCTCAGGGTTTATCATGACATAGGACGAATGCCAGATAACCAAAATCAACAATGGGGACGGCCATTGGATAAAATTGATGAAGGACGATCATCAAGAGGTGGAGGACGACCACCTAGCAGGGGACGGCTGCTAAATATCAACGATGGGGACGGCCATCGGATGAGCATGATGGAGGACGACCATCAAGAGGTGGAGGACAACCACCTAGCAGGGGACGGCTGCTAAATATCAACGATGGGGACGGCCATCGGATGAGCATGATGGAGGGCGACCATCAAGAGGTGGAGGACGACCACCTAGCAGGGTACGGCTGCTCTCAGGTTTTATCATAACACAGGACGAGTGTTAGATAAAAAGAAATTTGTTAGTTGGTGATGTACTGGGGAATAGTAAACACGGACGAGTGCTTACATCCAAGAAAACAAAAGGTATAAGTGTTTGGTATTCTTGTATAGATTAAAGGTGCAGACGAGCATCCTTAAGACTACGATACGGACGAGTATCGGACAGAAACAAATACTGACGCGTATTCAAAGATGATGATACGGACGAGTATCAACTGGTTAACAGAGAACACGGACGAGTGTTGAATCTGAGAGGGTTCTTCTGGGGAATAGTAGACACAGGCGAGTATCTATATTCAAGAAGACAAAAGTTTTGGACACAGTGTATGGATTAAAGATGCGGACGAGCATCCTTAAGATTATGATACGGACGAGTATCATGTAGAAACAAACGTTGGACGCATGTTCAGAGATGATGGTACGGACGAGTACCAACGGGTTAACAAAGAACAAGGACCAAAGTCGAATCTGTGGGGATATAAATGGTATATACAAGATACAGACGAGTGTCTGTATAAGTAGTAACATGGGTAGTGAGTATGAGTATTGTATAGATGAGTGTTTATCTGCTGGGGAGGGCGACACGGACGAGTGTCAAGAGAGAAAAGTATGATAATATCAACAAGTATGTGGGTTGTAAAAGTGTAGGCGACTGCGCTGGGGATACGACACGGACGGGTGTCAAGAAAGTGTATATAGGTATATGTGAGTGCAAAGAGGATGTCTTTGGCTTTCTGCTGGGGTATGACACGGACGGGTGTCAGGATGTATCTGTAATACGGGTGATCTTGTTCGTAAAGAGTGTCCGGGTGACTTTATTGGGGAAAGATGGCACGGACGGGTGTTAAAATGAGTATATACTGGTGTTTGCGGATTGTGAGGCAGCTGCTTTTGCTAGGGACTCTGGTAGGGATTTTTCTGTACGCTGATGAACTGTCAATATTCACAAGTGTTGGTTCAAGACATGGCTTATGATTATGCTATATGTTTGATTTTTGCCGTAATGCTCCGTATTAGACGGAATGCTACGCTTTGTGGGTGAATATGATGCAAATGCTATGATTATGCAAAGCTACCAAACCGGGATCCGGGTCCCGTTGCTGCGAAGATCTTCGATCGATCTGTTTGAAGTAGACATCCCAGCTGGGGATGAAATCACTGGTAGATCTGATGAGATGCTATCTGCTTGGGGATACGGGTCATTGATAGACCTATCCTTATAAAAGAGAGACCCAGCTGGGGTTTGTAGAAGCTTTCTTCACTCTGTTGTGATTCTTCATGCACTGCTCTTCTGAGTAGAGGCTGCAACTCTGTGGGGAGAGCTCCTTGACTTGGCTGAGGATGACATGGCAACTCGGCTTGGGGAGGAAGAGAGATCACTGAAAGACTTCCCTAGGGATTCTGTTGAAGAGGATCCTTGACTCAACCGGGGATACGGGCACCTTCTGTGATGCCTGGCAACTCTGATGGGGATAAGTAATAAGTGGCAACTCAGCTGGGGGAGTCATGAGAGGCAACTCAGCTGGGGAGAGAGCACTTCGGGTGCTAAAATTGAGTGTTGATTTGCCAGCTTACTGGGATGAAGCTTTCATGCCCCAAGTTGTGTTCTGGATACCTGCAATCCTGAAAAAGATAGAGTAACGCACAAGATAATCCCGAGGTATCCTTTGCTGGATTCCGTCATAGGAGTTAGGATACTTCTGAGAGTAAGCATATTTCCTGCAAGCATGTTTTTATTTGAAGATAAACATTTGTATTCTATGCAATCAATTTCTCTTAGACATCAGACATTTTCTTGCAAATAAAATGTACAAAACGAGACATGACTGAAAATCTGATTTTATTAATTCATATGCCCTGAATCGGCGAGATACAGTCAAAGGAACAAATCCCCTGAAATGAAGGGATCGTTATAAATTGAGAAACAAAATGCTGGCAGTGTTGATGACGCTTTAAGGAGCTTCCTCTTCATTATAACTCGTATGACTTTTGACGTTCTTCTCATCTGGCTTTCTGAAGATGGCTGATGCTGACTGAGGCTTGATCCTTTCGAAGCTTGCCAAGTTGTAAGTGATACAGACGAATTCAGAGTGCAGTTGTTCGCTTATTCCCTTATTTTGCATGGATCGCCCTTTCGGGTTTTCGATCCATCGGGATACCCATTTTTGCCTGAGCTGTCCAATGTGGCTTTTCAACTCAGCGGGTGTACATTTTTTATTTATTTTCCCTTATTTTTGCCCGAGCCTTTTATTCTGTTTTTGACTCGCCGGGATGCCCTATTTTTGCCTGGACTTACATTCTGTTTTTATGTCCAGCGGGTCATTTTTATGCGAAGTATTTTTTAACTGCGTTTGAATTCACAGGGGACAGGAAGTCTTCACCATCCATGGTGCTGAGCATCAGTGCTCCACCAGAGAAAACTTTCTTTACTACGAATGGTCCTTCATAGTTTGGAGTCCACTTGCCCCTGTGGTCTGTATGAGGAGGGAGGATTCTTTTCAGCACAAGATCTCCTACCTGGTACTCTCGGTGCCTGACTTTATGATCGAAGGCTTTCTTCATTCTTTTCTGATATAACTGCCCATGACAGATTGCAGCCAATCTCTTCTCTTCAATCAGACTCAGTTGCTCGTATCGGGCCCTAACCCATTCTGCTTCGTTCAGCTTAACATCCATCAGTACCCGTAGAGAGGGTAATTCAACTTCAACCGGTAGGACTGCTTCCATACTATACACAAGTTGATACGGTGTTGCCCCAGTGGATGTCCTGATTGACGTGTGGTACCCATGCAAGGCAAATGGTAGCATCTCATGCCAGTCTTTGTAGGTGACTACCATCTTCTGCACAATCTTCTTGATATTTTTATTTGCTGCCTCAACAGCGCCATTCATCTTTGGCCTGTAGGGAAAAGAATTGTGATGTTGAATTTTGAAGTCCCGGCATAGCTCTGCCATCATTTTGTTGTTTAAATTGGAACCATTATCAGTAATGATTCGCTCGGGAACTCCATATCGACAGATGATGTCTCGTTTCAGAAACCGGGCTACCACTTGTCTTGTAACATTTGCATAAGACGCTGCTTCAACCCACTTGGTGAAATAGTCAATGGCGACCAGGATGAATCTGTGGCCATTCGAAGCAGTCGGTTCAATCTTGCCAATCATGTCAATGCCCCACATAGCGAAGGGCCAGGGTGAAGACATCACATTCAAAGGATTGGGAGGCACATGCACCTTGTTTGCATAAATCTGACATTTATGGCATTTTCTGGCGTAGGCACAACAGTCTGTATCCATGGTGATCCAATAATACCCTGATCGTAGCAATTTCTTAGCCATGGCATGCCCTCCTGCATGGGTACCAAAGGATCCTTCGTGCACTTCATGCATCAACAAGTCTGCTTCTGTCTTATCAACACACCTGAGGAGTACCATATCAAAGTTTCTCTTGTATAAAGACCCATCAGTGTTCAGAAAGAAACTACCAGCAAGCCTTCTCAAAGTCTTCTTATCATTGGAAGATGCCCCAGGTGGGTATGTTTGATCCTCCAAGAAGCATTTAATGTCATGGAACCAAGGCTTATTATCTTTAACAACATTTGTTGCGAACACATATGCTGGTCTGTCAAGTCTGGACACTGAGATCTGAGGTACGAAGTTGGCAGCTTGAACTTTGATCATGGATGAAATGGTGGCAAGAGCATCTGCAAACTGATTCTCGTCCCGAGGGATATACTCAAGCTTGACCGTCGTAAAGAAAGCCAATAACCTCCTTGTATAATCCCTGTAAGGTATCAGATGATCCTGGTGGGTGTACCATTTGCCATTAGTTTGATTGATTACCAGAGCTGAATCTCCGAATACGGTCAATGTCTTGATCCTGAGGTCAATGGCTTCCTCAAGACCCATAATACAAGCTTCGTATTCAGCTTCGTTGTTAGTGCAGTTGAAAGTGAGTTTTGCCGAGAAAGGCATGTGAACCCCTTTAGGTGTAATGAGTACTGCACCAACACCACGACCATTCATATTAACAGCCCCATCAAACATCATAGTCCATTCTTCTTCCGGGTCAGGCCCTTCAGTGTGAACAGACTCTTCATGATCTTTGGCTTTTATGAACATGATGTCTTCATCAGGGAAGTCAAATCTCATAGGCTGGTAATCATCGATAGGTTGCTCAGCAAGATATTCAGACAATACACTGCCCTTGATGGCTTTCTGCGATGTGTATTGGATGTCATACTCTGTAAGGATCATTTGCCATCTTGCAACCCGTCCGGTAAGCGCTGGCTTCTCAAATATGTACTTAACTGGGTCCATTTTTGAGATCAATAAAGTAGTGTGAGTCAACATATACTGCCTCAGTCGGCGAGCAGCCCACGCTAAAGCACAACAAGTTTTCTCGAGCTGTGAATAACGCTGTTCACAGTCGGTAAACTTTTTGCTTAGGTAGTATATTGCATACTCTTTTCGACCAGACTCGTCATGTTGGCCCAGCACACACCCCATTGACTCTTCTAATACTGTCAAGTACATTATCAGAGGTCTTCCCTCAACTGGAGGCATAAGGATTGGAGGCTCTTGTAAGTATTCCTTGATCTTGTCAAATGCCTTCTGGCAGTCTTCATTCCACCTGACCGTCTGTTCTTTTCTTAACAACTTGAACAAGGGTTCACAGGTAGCCTTAAGGTGAGATATGAACCTTGAAATGTAGTTCAATCGACCTAAGAACCCTCGAACTTCTTTCTCTGTCTTCGGTGCAGGCATCTCTTGAATAGCTTTGACTTTATCAGGGTCAACTTCAATCCCTTTCTCACTTACAATAAATCCCAGCAGCTTACCAGATCTCACCCCGAATGTGCATTTGTTGGGGTTCAGCTTCAATTGGTACTTCCTTAGACGCTTGAATAACTTCAGTAGATTCACCAGGTGATCTTCCTCTGTAAGGGACTTGGCAATCATGTCATCCACATAACACTCGATTTCCTTGTGGATCATATCGTGGAATAATGTTATCATAGCCCGTTGATATGTTGCACCAGCATTCTTGAGCCCAAATGGCATTACCTTGTAGCAGAACGTGCCCCAGGGTGTGATGAAGGTTGTCTTCTCCATGTCTTCAGGTGACATCTTAATCTGGTTGTATCCTGAAAATCCGTCCATGAAGGAGAATACCGAGAACTGAGCTGTGTTATCGACCAATACATCAATGTGAGGTAATGGGAAGTCATCTTTTGGGCTGGCTCTGTTCAGATCCCGGTAGTCAACACACATCCTTACTTTGCCGTCTTTCTTAGGTACAGGTACTATGTTAGCAACCCACGGCGGATAGCTAGTCACAGCAAGGAACCCGGCGTCCCACTGCTTTTGTACCTCTTCTTTGATCTTCATTGCCATGTCTGGGCGAGTACGGCGCAGCTTCTGTTTAACCGGCGGGCATTCCTCTCTCAAAGGCAGCTTGTGCACAACAATGTCGGTGTCCAACCCTGGCATATCTTGATAAGACCAAGCAAACACGTCCACATACTCTTGAAGCAGGTCAATCAGTCGTCTCTTCACTGAGTCTTGTAGGCAGGCCCCGATTTTAACTTCTTTCACGTCTTCGTCTGTACCAAGATTGATCACTTCAACCTCCTCCTGGTGAGGAGTAATAACCTTTTCCTCTTGTCTTAACAACCTGGCTAGCTCTTCAGGAAGCTCACATTCTTCTTCAACCCCTTCATCAGCTTGATTGATTGGATTGTCAAAGTCATACGAAGTCATAGCCGTGCTGTTGTCGGTGCTGTCAGGAAGGCACACTCTGCAAGGGTTCAGTTTGTTCATTTTGGTGATTTGATTTTAATCTTGTTTTAGAAACGTGAAATAAAATTGTCATTTTGAAAACACTGCCATTTATTTTTTGTACAAAAAGAAAAATGGAAAAACAGTGAACGGAAAAGAAAAAGACTCATTTGCAAAAAGATGTCTGATATTTCATTGATTAATCTTGTTGCACAAAAAGTACAGATGGCCCGATTACAAAATGAGTCTTGTCATCTTGGGCAAGATGCAAGACTTTGATGCATGCTATAAAAATACAGGAAATAATAATTACTCTGCATGAGTAACTCTTATAATTTCCTGGGAAGACCAGTTTGAGATACTGCTCCCCGGGATCTTTGGACGAATCCAGCTTTCCAGGTTGCGCTCTTCTTCTAGCTCGTCTTCCACATTGTTGACAGCATCAGGGGTGAGCATCCCCCCACTCACAAAGTTGGGCTCTTTCGCAGCCTCTGCTTGATCTTGTTGAGTTGGTTTGTAACCCAACCCAAATCTATCCTCTTTCTTCTCCACTGATAACAGTTTGCCCCAGCCTTGGGCGTTTCCTCCCTCAACAACCTTCCGGGCTTGTTGGTATGATGATATTGAAGTACCAGGCACAGCAGATGTTTCATTGACATTCAAGGCTTCGAAACCTTGGCTCATTGTTTCATGGATCTCCCCATCCATCTCAATGTATTTATAGGTAGCCAGGTGGCTGACAAAAATATCCTCCTCTCCACAGATTGTAACGATTTGACCCTCCCACTCATATTTTAACTTCTGGTGAAGGGTAGAGGTCACGGCGCCAGCGGCGTGAATCCATGGCCTACCCAATAGACAGCTGTAGGCAGGCTGTATATCCATCACGTAGAAGGTCGTTTTGAAAGTTTGCGGGCCAATCGTTATGGGCAACTCAATCTCTCCCAGAACCGATCTCTTTGAACCATCAAAGGCTCTCACCACCAGGTTGCTGGGTCTTAACGCCAATCCGTCATATTCTAGCTTCACCAGGGCCTTTTTAGGTAAGACATTGAGGGATGACCCCGTGTCTACCAGCACATGGGAAAGGACAGCACCTTTACATTCCATGGTTATGTGCAAGGCCTTGTTATGGTTGCGGCCTTCCGTTGTCAAATCAGTATTGGTGAACCCTAGTCCGTGACTAGCATTAACATTTCCAACTACAGCTTCCAGCTGATTGACAGTGATCTCTTCAGGCACGTAAGCTGCGTGCAAAACCTTGAGCAGTGCATTCCGATGGGCTTCGGAGCACATAAGCAATGATAGGATTGAGATCTTGGAAGGCGTCTGATGAAGCTGATCCACTATTTTATAATCACTCTTCTTGATGATTCGCATGAATTCATCAACCTCTTGATCGAAGGGTGTTTTCAAGGCTTCTTTAACAGCCTGCTCTTCCTGCACCAAGCTTTTTCCTTTTGCCTTAGCAGCGGCTTCTGCTTCGGCAGTGGGTCTCTGAATTTGTGGAGCGAAAAGATGTCCGCTTCGAGTGAAGCCTCCTCCTCCTCCCACATTGTCTACTTGTGGTGCAGGGGTTGATGATTCAAAAGTGATTCTTTGTCCCTCGCAGTATATGTCAGAGTCGTAGTGCCAAGGGATGGCCCTACTACTTTCATAAGGTACTGGTCCAGGCACTGTGACAGTGACTGGACTGACGGCAGATGCAGAAGGGATTGTGATAGTTTGCGGATCATAATAAATTGTAACTGGTGCTCTAATGGGAGCAGCACCTTCTGAATTGTAGACAGAGTTGTTTTCAGGATCATAAAATATTGTGACAGTTGAGACGTCTTCATGATTTGTTGCTGATGTTGTAGGAGATATTGTTGGAAGGATGGGCGTTGTTGTTGTAAGAGACTCAAACTGGAGTGGTGCTGAAGTTGTAGAAGGAAAATTTGTTGATGGCTGATCAGTTGAGATGATAGATGAAGCACTTGTTGATGAAACCGAAGAACTGTCAGGTACAATGGTTGCTGCAGTTGTAGGAGATGCCGGAATTGTTGCTGGTGAGATTGCTGGATTTATAGGAAATGATGTGGTGATTTGAAGTTGGCCACTCTGAATGAGACCATCTATGCCATTCCTCAGGTTATCGCATCCATTTACCGAAATATTGCAGTAGGCACACCCTAACTCACACCCCGGGAACATTTGACATTCGAGGAGCTGAGCCTTAATTTCCACCAACGGTGTCCGGATCTGACCCACACTGGTTATTAAATAAGACGGCTTGTCTTCTTCAATAGCGTTAATTCTGGGACCTCCGTGATGTGGCATAGGATTTTTGTTGACATTGGGTGGTGGTGCGAAATTCAGAGCTTTCGAGTCTACCAGGTCTTGTACCTTCATGTGCAAGGCTCTGCACTTTTCTGTACTGTGGCCAGGTGCATTTGAATGAAAAGCACATCTGGCGTTGGAGTCATAATTCCTGGGTAGACTGTTGGGATCTGGAGGTGTCAATGTCCTTAGCTCAACTAGGTTGAGTTTCAGGAGTTGTGGCAGCAATGTAGCATATGGCATAGGGATCGGATCGATCACCCTGTTGGCTTGAGAAGGCCTCTGCTGGAATGGCCTTTGCTGGTTATTGCTGTTGGTGTTGTTGTAGTTTCTTGGAGGATACTGAGCTTGTTGATGGTACTGAGGTTGTTGCTGATAGTTTTGTTGCAGAGGTTGATAAACTGGTTGAGGATGAGCTGGAGCGGGGATGGTGACTGCTGCTACAGACCTGTGAACATATTGAGGTCTGCCCCTGTTGGTGTGGATGGCATTGGTCTCGCCAGTTCTTCTCGGACCTGCAAAAGGCTTCCTTGTACTACTGGACGAGCTGGCACCATTATCAGAAATCTTGCCCATTTTCAACAGGCTCTCAATTCTCTCCCCAGCTATGACAACATCTGCAAAGCTAGTGGAAGAGAAAGCAGCCAGCCTGTCAATGTATGTTCCCTGAAGGGTGTTCATAAACATATCTGCCATTTCCCTTTCAGACATAGGTGGCTGAACAGCAGCAGCCAATTGCCTCCATCTCTGGGCATACTCTCGGAAGCTTTCCATTGACGACTGTGACATCCCCATTAGGAGGGTCCTGTTGGGTGCCATATCTAAGTTGTACTGATACTGTCTGATAAAAGCCTCTTCCAGGTCTTTCCAACACCTGATAGTTGCCCTTGTCAAGTGAGAGTACCATTCTCTTGACGCTCCAGTTAAGCTATCCTCGAAATAGAACATCCAGAGCTTCTCATCCATAGTATAGGCCTTCAGCCTTCCCAGAAAGGATTGTAGATGGGTTCGAGGACAGGAAGTCCCGTTGTATTTTTCAAAACAAGGAGGCTTGAACTTGTGGGGAATCCTGACCCCGTCTACCAAGCCCATGTCCATGACATCGAAACCCAAAGAGTTTTGAGACTCTAAGGACCTCAATTTCTCAGCTATCTCATCCAGCCTTCTATCATAAGCTTCCTCCCCAGCACCCATTACTGTGAATTGATCCTCTTGGGGGTCTTCTTGCAGTACCCTGGCTGCAGTGGCAGTCCCTTGAACATTTGCAGGGATGTTGACCTCAGGATGGAGGTGTGGTCCAAAGACTGGGGGATTGACATGAGGTTGGACCCTCTCGTTATTGCTTGTGCCAGCAGTTCCTATATGTGGATCTTCTTGATTCTGCCTTTCCACCATGGCCCTCAATCTTTCCTGGCTCTGAGCCATGTTGTTCATCACTTCCATAAACTGAGTCATCTGGTTCCTCATTTCCAACCTCTCGTTGGTCATTTGGTTCCTGACCTCTGTAAGGTCCTGCTGCATCTGATCCATTTGTATGCCCGGGAGGTTGTTACGGGTTGGATAACGGTGCGGACGGTTGAGGGGAAAAACCCGACGTCGAGCAATAGTTCCTGAATATCACAACAGAGTTAGCAACAATAAAACAAAAACCTACAAAACAAACAAAAGGGTTAGCATGCAATGCAGTATGCTTATTTGTTTTCAAGGTATCCGGCTTGGCATTCAGTTTTGACCCTTCCAGACCCTTGAAGATGCTGTTGATGTTGCTTTCGAAGTGAACTCGGATGGAACAAACTAATACATATATTACAAAAAGCAAATGGTACATAGTTTGTTTTACAAATACAAACCCTCGGAGGGGACAAAATACATTACAAGAAAGTAAAAGTACATGGAATGAAAGCAACAACAAGCAAATGGTCAGACACCAAGACCAAACTCATCCTCCCGAACTTCCTTGAGAAGTGCTTCGGTCACAGGATCAGCTGGACGCTCCGTGAGATTCCTGATGAGGAGATTCCGGGTGGTAACAGCCGCTGTTAGCTTCTTGTGTTGATTTTGGTCCTTTAACCTCTTCACTCCAGCTTTGATCTTCAGCTCTGATATCTCCTTCTGGGCTGCTTCCAGGGCTTCTTGCTGCTCTTTTGCACTAGCTTCCAATTGCTCCATCTTGTCTTGAACTCTCTTGTCCTCCAGAGTACGAGCCTCGGTGATCCTGACCCACCTAGTCTGACTCTCCTTCAGATACAAGTCTGTCCTTGCTCTCTGGAACTGGGCTTCCTTGCAAGCATCCTTCAGAATTTGTTCTCCAGCCTTAGACTTCTTGATATAATCCCCAGACTTCTCAATCTTAGCCAAATGTTCCACTCTCAACTTCTCCAGCCTCTCAATATCCATCCTACCATTATTCCTCTCCCGGAGGGTCTTCTGCAAAGCCTGAGTTAACTTCTCATTTCTTTCCTTCAAGCTCTCAAACTCCTCCAAACTGACAGTGGCAGGGGGTGGTGCTGAGGATGATTCAGGCATATCTTCTATGGTAAAGGGCATTCCAGAGAATTGAGCTCTGGCATGGGACCACTCATAATATTGTGCTGACGCCACATTGTTGCACTTCCCTAGAATGGTCACTCCCTTGGTTTGAACATTATCCCAGGCCCAGGTTGCCTGCCTAACAATAGCCAGATTAGGCTTGTTCTCACAATAAAGAGTCTCAACCAAGTCCTGTGCCTTAGGAGTGTGGACCAGTGCGTAGCCCAGTTGTCTTTTGAACAGCAGAGGGTTGTAATTAATACTACCCTTAACTCCTATTAGGGGCACATTGGGAAAATGCCCACAGCTGGTGATGATATCCCTGCCCTTGGTGCTTTGGGTGCACCACCTGATATCAGCTGAAGTTAGTACAGTGAGTCCCTTAGCCCAGTTTCTCTGCTGATGAGGATTCAAAAATGCATTTGTCCTGGGTAGATGCCTGAGAAGCCAAGTATGGAACAATGGAGCACAACACCTCACTAATCTTCCCCTCTGCTTTTCATTCCTCTGATGCACTGAGTAGTAGAGGTCCCCCAATAAAGTGGGCACTGGGTTCTTCAGGATGAAAAGATGGATTTCATTCTTGCTAATGAATCGAGGCTCATCTGCAAACAATACAATTCCATATATGCTCAAGGCCAATAAAGCACAGACAGCTTTCCACTCTCCTAAAGAGGCTTTCAGGGTAGCTTGAGAGATCGAGAAATCCAGATGAAAGCCAGGGATTCCAGCTTTAGAAGTCATATGCTGCTCAATCAGAACAGGTTCCAGATGCAAAGCCTTTGCTACTTCTCCATTACCAGGAAAGACCATCTCAGGGTTGAAAGGGATTCCACCCCTGATAGGCATACCAATTAATGATGAGTATTCTTCCAATAAGGGGCCCAGCTGAAAGTCTTGAAAAGTGAAACATCTTAGTGGGGGATCATAAAACTGAAGGCAGGTGTGGATCAGGCTTCTCTGTGAAGGGTCCAGATCCATAACCATATCAAGTATATCTCCATAGTGTTCCCTGAACAATGGTATGTGATCTGGAGTGATCAGGGTCTGAATCCTCCTGATGTCAGCTAGCTCTGGCTGGAAGAAGTGGTAGGTGATGTTACTCTTTTTAGGAGCCATGAGATAACACTGAAGAATGGGCCACTGATTGGCTGGTGCAGGTGACTGAAGTAGATGATTGATAGCTGAAGCAGATGCTGATGAAGATGGGTCAATACTGAAGATGGGGTCAAAACCAAAACCAAATGAAGATGGATACCCTGAAACACAAATAAGCAAATGTCAATATGATGCAATGATTATGTATGCAAATGATATGCAAGGGTTTGTGACTGAGCTGGATCTGATCAAAGGCTCTGATATAAGTCCAGGTATATCCAAGAAATCCAGATGGAGGTCTATAAATCCAGTAACCAAGGTGGGGGACTCAAATAAAGAGCCACATGTCCAGGGTTTAGAATCACAAGAACTGTCCCAACATGGAGTATTCTTAATCAAATCAAAGTAACAGGGTATTCTGAGGTCAAGGTACCTGCAAACCTGTAAACAGCCCAACCCCCTCACAGGTGGTGTTCTAAAACAAAGATCCTCAGACTTGGATCAGTTATGAGAAGTGTAAACACTTCTAACCCGGAGGTACAGTGTTTACAATAACCATAAAAGTTCCTCCTCTAATTCACCTCAGTTTCTGAAGGTCAATACTAAAGGTCATCCAGACTTAGCAGGCTTCCCAGATAGCCCTAGCATTGCAGGAAATCTGCAACACAGAGTTCTCAAGAAGAAACCCATATCTGAACCGTGTTTCATATTCCCGCACCAGACCGAGATGGAATGGGAAAGAATATGATTCACTCTAGCCTAGGTGTCACTCAGGTCCCAGGTATAGGACCTTAACTCTCAATGGAATACCCACCCACCAAAGCAAAACCAGATCCAGCCAGACAGCATGACAGTATGATATATGTAAAGCAGTAAAGAAAGTAATAAAACAAACTGTACATAAAGCAATAAATAAAATAAATACACAAGCACAGATAGCACATAACACCCCAGTAAACACAAATCAACCAAGCGCTAGGAGGAACCCACAAAAAGAACCAGAAGCCCTGGTTGCAATATAGAGTCCCCAGAAGAGTCGCCAAGCTGTCGCTCCCGATAAGTGGGGAATAGGCCCAGATAAAGGTACAGACGCGAACGGTCGGCGAGAGGGACAATGAGAACACACAGCCGTGAACTCACTGGAGATGAATAGAGTCGCCAGCTAGGCATTTTTATCCCGGAGGAAAGGCAATGCTGCATAGACCTAGAAAGATATGGATAAGACGGTCGCGAACCAGAGAGACTGAGAAAGGGGGTCAGTTACAACCTGGGAAGGTATTAGCACCCAGATTGTCCGTCGTACTCGACGGGATCCACGCTTAAAAGATTTGTGTTATAAAGGGGTAGTGTCAGTGCAATCTGTGTATAAAGTAACTGGAAAAAGATGTACAGGTGTCAGTGCTGAAAAAGTGTAGTGTAAAGTGTATAAATGATGTGTCAGTGTAAAAGAGAAAGAGATGAAATGCTCAGGATTATGAGGCTTAAAGAATAAAGCTGGGAAAGGGGGAATATACAGAGACTTTTGTTCGATAACTGTTAGGTTATGCCTACGTATCCTCTCGTGCAATGAGGAAGTCAGAACACCGTAGTTCGACCCAAAGAGACTGATAGATAGATTGACTGATGAACTGCTTACTTGTCTATGCTCAAGTGTATGACCTGTCTGGCTCAGGTGCAAACTGTCTTGCATTAGACGGAAGAAGCGAGTTCTCGTTTATGAATGAAGGTGATGAGAAAAGAATCCCGGAGGAGACGATTATTGTTTGTTTTTGTGTTTTCAGTCTTTTATTGTTTTTGGATTTTGTCATAAGTTAATGAGCTTAAGTCTAAACCAATGGATTTAGTAAACTCATCACATCTTCCCTCTGATTAGGGGTAATGAGAATACCTTAAGTGTGAAGTCAGCTTCTCACACTTAAACACCTTTGGTGTAGGATTAAGATCATTAACCTACTTGTGATTAATTAGATGTTTTTGTTGTTTTTGTTTAGTGTTAAGTAATGAGATTTAGCCATAATCAGGGATTAAACAGACTCATTACACCATCCTAATAGAAGGATAATAGATGAGAATGTTTAAGCTGAGGAAAGCTCCTCAACTTAATCCATGATTAGGGATTAAACTCATGACAAAACAAGCCTCTGATTAAGTGGATTTTACTTAATGATATGATGATGAAGTGGATTTTATGATTTGTAAGACAACTTGAGGGGGACTTGTCCATTAACACTAGGGTTAGTCCTTCTTAACCATTTAAGGAAGAATTAGAACCCTAATGCAAGGCCCAAGTTACAAGCTTGATGTCTTGATGATTATTAAGTGAATTGATTAAAGGAGTTAAACACATTAAGGGTTTAACACTTAGGATTAAAGTTATACACTCCATCCTAAGAGAAGGATGCAGGCATAAGCTTAATCACAAAGCCTTAAAGCCTTTAGGGTTTAATCCCTGATTATGAGGTAAGAAGAGAGGACACAAAGAGACACAAAGGTAAAACTAAGAGGGGAAACTAATCAAAACCCTAATCATTGCCATGCTTGGTTGTTCCTAAGGTTTGTGAGGTTTTCAAGAGAAGTCTTCAATGGAACCACCAGGAAGCAGATGAAAGGATCAAGAGAAGCAAAGCAACTTGCTTCATTCAAGAAGTCAAGTCACTTGAAGAAAGAAAATGGGAAGAAGAAGAATGAGCAAGCTCAATCTCAAACACAAGCAAAGATGCAGCAATGGATGCAAGAGAGATGAAAAGAAAAGTTGTGAGAAGTGAAGGCAAATTCACTTCTCAAAGTTACTTACCACCTGAAAGGTTAGGAAAGAAATGCAATGCAGTGCAAAATGGGATGAGATGACATGATGAGAAACAAAACCAGGAGCATATACATGATGCTAATGATGCTATGAGATGCTACAAACATGAGGCAGCACATGGAAATGATCATACAAGTTCATGAATGCAAATGCAACAAGTTAAGGACCATGAACATACATGAAAAGTTATGAAGTGCACATGGCATACAACATGGCAAATACATGATGCAATGATCAAACATGCTTTCAATATGTCTTATGATGTCAAATGAATCACATGGAAGCATGGAATGTCATGGCAAGTCATGTTATGCAAGAGAATGCAAGATGGATGCATATGGTAACCCAAATTAGGGTTTATGATCAATGCAACAAACAAAAATCAAAATCAGAAGCAAAACCTAAGATAAAAAAATTGAAAATGCCACTCAAAGGACCCCTAATCCTATATTAACCCAATGCCCAAAGGAGAGGTTTCAACTCCTAACCAAGTTCAAGTTATGATTTTTACAAGTTTGCTAGGGTTTTAGGGTTTCCAAACAAGAAAATTATCAAACAAATGGAAAATGAAGGATCAAATCATGGCCATTTAATCTCACAAACTACATACTAAACACAATGCAATGCAAAAAGAATCAATGTCCAACTCTTCATGGATAGGCAGAAATGATTTTTTGAACTTTGGATCAAATTAATGCATAAAAATGATTTTAAATCAATGAAAAAATTCTCAAAATGCATCAAGATCAAAAAATAAATTTGGTTTGAAGGTTGGACAATGTTTCTAAATGTCTTAGAACATTTCATGAATTTTTTGGTGATTTTTAAATACCTAAAAGTATTTTTAATAAATTAATTCTCATTAATCAATTAAAAATAAACTTTTAAATATTTAAAAATACTTTTTTTAATGAAAAAAATAAAAATAAAAATATTTTTGTGTTTTAAAAATTATTGAAACTCTTGACAAAAAGTTTCATAATTTTTAAAACATTTTTACTATTTTAAATAAATTGTGCAAATTAAAATATGAAATAAATGAATAAAACAAAGAAAATAAAAAAGTAATCTGATCTGATGGTGGAGATTTGAACTGGGTTTGGAAACATTGACTAGCGCGTCATCCAATGGCTGTGGTTGGTTCTGATTAAATTAATTTAATTAAGATTAATTAAACTAATTAAAGGTGATTAGGGCAAAACAAAGGGATCTGAGCCATTCATGCACGCGGGAGGTCAACGGAGTCAAACAATCCAACGCCCAAGATTCAAATGGAATTTAATTACAGGATTAGGGTTAATCAAACTCAGGTGACCGGAGGGGAGCTCCGGTTATCTTCCCCGGCGACCCCAAAACCCTAAAATACGATTCAGGCAACCATTCCTCAAATTAAAGCCAGGGAAACATTCCTCTACTCAAACCTTACTCGAATCAACTCTCAAAATGAATTTCTCATGCTTAAACTAAGGGAAACGAAGCCATGAAGTTTCACGGGAAAAGTTTCAGAGCCCTGGTAAACCCTCATTTCTCACTCATTTCTAATTCTAAAACCATCCCCATGACCAGCATAGCATACACAATCAATTTATAACTTAAAATGTAAGCTCTGAGGAGAAAGAATCCATGGTCATACCTGAGCTGGAAAGCTTCGAAACTGAGCTTCCAGAGCCTCCTTTGCGTGCAAATGAACTTCTTTGACTCCCTTGACCTCAAAGAGAAGCTTCAAAGTCCTTGTGGATGGCTGGTTTGAAGAGGAAAGTTCTGGTGCAACAGGTTTCACAGTCAGGAATGGTGAGGTTTCAGGCTGTTCCAATGGTGGATTCTTGCTCCTTTGAATGTTTCTGACTTGTTGGTGAAGAGAAATGGGGTGTTTGATGGCTGGAAAGTGAGATTCGAAGGTTCTGGCTTTGAGGATGGAAAATGGTGAAACTCTATCCTTGCTTAGTTCAGGCCTGAGTCTTGTTGGTTTTGGCTCAGTGAGGCAAGGTGAAATGAGCAGTGGAATTTGTTTGAATGTTTGTGAGCTATGGAGACAGATTCGAAGAGAAATGCAAAATGGGGTCAGTTTGTGTATGCTGTGCTAGGGCTTGCTTCAGGCTGGCTTGATGTTGTGTTTTGCTTGCAAATGGATAGTATAAACAATCCCAATTGGTCAGATGATGTGACTTGGCCTGCTGTGATTGGGATGTTCACTTTTGCAAAAAGTCCACTTTGTTGTAAGGAAGGCATGGGTTGAACCCTAGGCTAGCACAAGTACATGGGCTGGCGCAGCATGGTGTGTGAGGGAGGCTAACATGGTTCAGCATCCAATGTAACAAGTGGGGGAAAGTGTGATGATGATTTTGCAAGTTGTTTACTTTTGAAACTTCATGAAAATCCCTTGCCTTGCCAACCATGAACATGATAAATCTTGGTCCAAATCTGATTTTTAGGTCACATGTGATGTTTGTGCCTTGGTTTGATATGAACTAGAAGTTACAATTTGCCTTGGTTCATGATTTTGCAAATTTCCCAATTGGTGCATATCTTGAAAATTAGTGATTTTTGCCAACTTTGTCACACCATAACTTTTGATCCAAAATGAATTAGGTCATGTTCTTGTACTTTTTGAAAAGGGAAAAATGTATTCTACAACTTTCATGACCAAAGTTTTTCCATTTGAAGCATTTTTGGATCAAAAAGTAGGGTTTGAAAAGTGACCTAAATTGACAAATTCCTTAAAAGTCAACTATGCCCTAAAAAGTCAACTTTGCAAAAACTTCAAATTCTTGAATTTTGTGAACTTCAACCTTCTTCCATGATCAAATAAAGATCATATACACTCAAAATGATGAAGATCACCCCTTGGTTGGGTCATTGGGGGCCTCAGATGCCCTGATTTTGCACTGACTTGTCTGAAAAGTCAACTCTTGATCAGATGACTTCCCCATGGAATTTCTTCATGAAAATTGATATGCATACTCCCTATACCACATAGAGACCAATGGAAACAAGAATGACCAAAGAATTTGGAGTTATGGCCTCTGAAACCAAAACCCTAATTTTGGGTCAACTGTGCAGTCAAGCCTGGCTCTGCTTCCATACCAATCCCAGTTCTTGTGATTCTTTTGCATTTTTGACTTTGAGAGGATGTAATATGATTCTTGAACACACATGGACCCCTTTGAAGTGATTGATGGCCTTTGGAGTGGCTCAAGAAGCTCTTGGATTGCTCAGATCACAAACCCTAGATGCAGATGACTTAGAACCTATGCAGTGAATCAAAATTGTGGTATGAGATGTTATGATTGTGTTTATGCATATGAAAAGATCACAAGCCATGGTGTGAATAGGTGAGGGCAAATTTGGGGTGTTTACAAATGTGTTGACTGCTCCTTGGCTTTTTGCCATTGGGGCATTGATATGATTGGTGAGATCAAACCTACTGCTTCTAATGGGCATCGTTTAATCCTGGTTGCTATTGATTACTTTACTAAGTGGGTGGAGGCAGCTTCATTTGCATCTGTTACTAAGAATGTGGTGGCTCGATTCATTAAGAATAATCTCATATGTAGGTATGGTATCCCTGAAAGGATTATTACTGACAATGGCTCTAATCTGAACAACACTATGATTACTGATCTTTGCACGCAGTTCAAGATTAAGCATCACAACTCTTCTCCGTATCGTCCAAAGATGAATGGGGCAGTAGAAGCTACTAATAAGAACATTAAGAAGATTGTACAAAAGATGACTGTTACTTATAAGGATTGGCATGAGATGTTACCATTTGCTCTTCATGGTTATCGTACTACAATACGTACTTCAACAGGGGCAACCCCATTCTCCTTAGTATATGGTATGGAAGCAGTTCTGCCCATTGAAGTTCAGATACCCTCCTTAAGAATCATGAAGGATGCAGGCTTGGATGAAGATAAGTGGATTCAAACTCGACTTGACCAGATAAATTTGATTGATGAGAAGAGGTTAGCAGCAGTTTGTCATGGCCAGATGTACCAGAAACGAATGATGAAAGCTTTTAATAAGAAGGTTAAGCCAAAGGTATATCAGGCTGGTGATTTGGTAATCAAGCGTATCATATTACCACAAGGTGATCCTAGGGGCAAGTGGACTCCTACATATGAAGGACCATTTGTAGTCAAGACAGTATTCTCAGGAGGTGCCATGATACTTACTACTATGGATGGTGAAGACTTCCCACAGCCTGTAAACGCACACATAGTTAAAAAAATACTACGCATAAAAAGAGACCTGCTAGGTTGACTGGCCTAGGCAAAAAATAAGGGCATCCCGGCGAACCAAAAGGGTTCGGGCAAAAATTAGGGATATATATAAAAAAATGTACACCCGGCAAGTCGAAAACCTGAAAAGGCGGCTTGGGCAAAAAAGGGTATCCCGGTGGATTGAAAACCTGAAAAGGCAATCTAGGCAAAAGTTAGGGATTAAAGCGTATGACTATGTCTCGTTTGGATCACCCATGGAACTACAACCATTTGTGCTACTTACTTAAGCTCTAACAAATAAAGCTCAATCCAATCATTTCCGTCTCGACAGCAAAAGATGAGATACTTGAAGATAATGGCAATAGTAGAATTGAAACTCAATAGGATTATTTCCCACATAGCTGATTTTCTTTGTTTTGTAAAAAATTTACGACAAATTCCTCTTAATAGGATTTCTGTCTCCTTGTACAAACTTGCCTATGTATAGGCCACTTTGTGATATAAATAAAATTTCATCTTTGAATCCAGATTTACTTTTACCCTATTTACATAAGCGAAACGTCCATTGGTTGTGTTTGAATGTATGTATGCTTTTGAATATGATTGATGTTTACCAGAAATGCGTAAAACGCTTAATATGATTGATGTTTACCAGAAATGCATGAAAATGCAGTAATAGTATTTACTAAGGACGAACGAGGGAAGGAATTCAATGAAGCTTCGTCGGTTCATCCCCACCAGACAGCTACAAGTCCCCTAGTAGGGCAAATCCATCTTCATAAATACTTCGAGTCACATCTCCCCTAGAATTTATATCCATCTCTTTTATCCTCAGACGGATAGTCGGGAATTTATTCCTTCAATAGGAGTACGACGAACGAAGACAGGAGGTTATGGATACCATACTATTGAACAAAGACGGGAGGTTATGGATACCATACTATCGAACGAAGACGGGAGGTTATGGATACCATACTATCGAACGAAGACGGGAGGTTATGGATACCATACTATCGAACGAAGACGGGAGGTTTATGAATACTATGTTATCAAACGAGACGGGAACGAGTTCCTCATATTCTTCACTATATTATCAAACAAGACGAGTTCTTCATATTCTTCAACAATGAATCGTGATTTATTTTCCCTGGCCAACAGTTGATATACGAAGATATCTAGATGCTTCAGATTACATGATGCATACATACATCATTTACATCATACCATAACATACATATTCATAAGTACATAATACATTTACTTAGGTGCATCATACTATGCATGCATACATAATGCATAAACTAATATCTCCCTTGCAGGATAGTTATATGCAGGTAAAACAATATCAACAACTTGCAACGGGTCAGAAATGATCCATACACTACTCAAGATGTCCTCGAATAGCAGGCAAACGGTCTGTAAAAAGATCCATTCCCTGGTTCAAGACATCTTTCAGAAGAACAAATCCTGACGTTCTTTTGACCCTTAAGAGCAAATCCTGACGCTCTTTTGGCCCCTTGTTCAAGACTTTTTCAGAAGAACAAATCCTGACGTTCTTTTGACCCTTAAGAGCAAATCCTGACGCTCTTTTGGCCCCTTGTCCAAGACTTTTTCAGAAGAACAAATCCTGAAGTTCTTTTGACCCTTAAGAGCAAATCCTGACGCTCTTTTGGCCCCTTGTTCAAGACTTTTTCAGAAGAACAAATCCTGACGTTCTTTTGGCTCCTTGTTCAAGACTTTCTTTTTCAGAAGAACAAATCCTGACGTTCTTTTGACCCTTAAGAACAAATCCTGACGTTCTTTCGGCCCTTGAATAGCAGGCAAACGGTCTGTAAAAATATCCATTCCCTGGTTCAAGATACTTTTTCAGAAGGACAAATCCTGACGTTCTTTTGACCTTGGAGAATAGGCAAACGGTCTGTACAAAGATCTATTCCCTAATCCAAGATACTTCCAGAAGAGATAATCATCACAAGATTTATTTCTACTGGTCCATCCAACAGTTCAAACTATGTTGCATAAATGATTCAGAGATGGCCTATACGAAGGCCTAGTACTGATATCCAGTATCAACATAAAGACATCATCGCATCCTATACTTTAGATGGCATCTCCAAGCCCATCTCCAGATGGCATCTCTAAGCCCATCTCCAATTTTTCCAAGTGGCATCTTCAAGCCCACTCAATCATATACAGCTAATCATCAGTGTTACTTTATGCACCGGCGAGTGCAAATTTTTGGGCTTTTGTGTTCAATCCACTTCAACCTTCCAGGTCACGAATGGCACATATACCAATCTAACCCCTCAGGTTTCAGAAAATTGAACAGGGGCAGCTGTTGCACCCCAAAATTTGCCCTCCACAAGACAAGAATATGTGTACTAAGAGGTTAACAAGGTTCACAAGACATCTCATGAGGTTCACAAGGTTCACAAAGTTCACAATCAGTCAGAAGATTTGACATTTCCCTCAGACAATGCATCCTCCTAAGCAATGCATCATAAACTAGGGTTTTGACTTTAATCAGGCTAAATGGACTTCCAAGACTTCAAGTGAGCTTCATGACATCTTATATGTGTTCAAGAATCCCCATTACAAGTTTCAAGACTTTCCCAAAAGATTTGCTCAGTCAGATGATCAGATAGGTCAAAATCAGTCAAAGCAGTTAAAAAGTCAAACTGAGGTCAACTGTGGTCAAACCAAAGTCAAACTTCATGATTTTTTGCCAACATCAAGTATATGAAGTAAAATTCATCATTTGATCAAGTTTTGATCATGATTCATCAAGGAGATTTCAGATCATCAAGAATCAGGAGTTTCTAAATTAGGGTTTTCACAGGAAAAGTCAACTGAACTTTGACCAGACATAACTTTCACATGGTTCATCAATAATTTTCCATCCAAAGCTCATTTTTAAGGAAATTTAATTCTCTACAACTTTGTGTCTCACAAGCCAATCCCAAAAATGCTTCATTTGGAAGGTATGGGCTAAGACATTATAGGTCCTTTTGAAAGTCAACAAAAAGTCAACAACTTCAAAAGAGCATAACTTGAGAATGGTAAAAGATATGGACATGAAACCAATGGGGTTGGTTATAGGACTCTTTAAGCTTTCCAAAATGTCCAAGAACACCCTCATAGCATTAAAATTGAAGGATTTGTGCCCTTGCAAAGTTGGGAAATTTTAGGGAAGTTTATGAAGCAAATAAGGCCTAAAATTAAATTTTTGCTAAATGAGCCCACCAAATTGCCATCCCATCTTTATAAAAACACCAAGCACGACCTAACCCACCTATTTTTTGATTTTTTATTTTTTATTTCATATTTATTTGAATTTTATTCATTAAAATACCATTTAAATTGAAATAAAATATAAAATCAAATATTTAAAAAGGGATTTTGTTTCTAGAAAGTCATAAACATTATTTGGATTAGATTGATACACAAGTTATGATGATTGTCCTAAAATAGCAATGTTAGATCAAATAATATTCAAATTTTATGACATATCTTTCTCAATAATCAAATGATCCAAAAATCCAAAGAACCATGACAATTTTTAACCTAATTTGATTCACTACATATAGAGGAACATAACACAAGTGAGGGATACGGATTGCAGCTTCTAAGAAGAACATTCAAGCTTTCAAAATTTTGTAAAAAAACTCAAATTCGGATTCACCTTTGCAGGGCATTTAAAGGTATTCTAAAGACCTAGAGAGGATCCTTGGACTCTCAGGATGCTATCCACATCATCACAAGCATCCATAACCTCATGAATGATGCAAACCGAATCGGTTTCATGTCAAATATTTTTTTTTTCGATTCATAAGTTTTATGCATAATCATTTAAATTTGAGCTTGTAATATTGTTTGTTGAATGATGCACATGGATTCTGGATTGTTGGTTATGAGTTTCGATGCAGGTTTGGAGTTTCACCATGGTTAGGGTTTGAAGCTCATTTTAGGGTTTTGCATAGGAGGCAATATAAATCCATTTAAAAACCATGGCTAGACCGTATACCTCTCAAGGATCACATTAACCTGACCAATTTCATGAAATAATGAGCTTAGCTATGAGATGTGATTTTCGCAGGTTATGAATATTGAAAAATTCGCAGGAAAATGCATAGGTAATTTGGCAGGTGAATTCGCAGCAACCCAAGAAGAAGATGACCTCCTTGGCGCCATCTGGAAATTTAAAAATTGGTTTAATATTTTTATAATTGTTTCTATTTTATTTCAGTTAAGGCTGCTTGGTCTGGTGGTAAGCATGCGCGTTAAAGACCTTCAAGACCTAGGTTCGATCCTGGCTGAAGGAAATTTTTTGTGCTTTATCATTTATTTTGGCAGGATTAAAATATAATGACTTGGAGCTATTCAATATCACAAGCGCATGGCTTGTCCCAGTGGTTATAGGCGCGTTTTGGAAGCAGTTGTACCTTGGTTCGATCCCCAGGTTTCCCATCTTTTTTTACAACTCATGATATTTTCTAGATTTATTATTTGTTTGATTTGATCCACAAAGAAGTCACACGGTGCGCACAGCTCAGTTGGTTATGGGACATCCTTGGTAGGTACAGGACCTGGGTTCAAATCCCAGGTCCTTTCTTTTTTGATCAATTTCTTTGTTTTTTCTTCTTTTAATTTATTTTCTTATATTTAATTCTATTTTATTTAAATTAATAAATATAAATTATAAATACCATTAAAATACTTTTCTTTATATACTTAAAATATCATAACGTATTTTCCTAAAATATTTAAATTGTTTATATTTATTTCATAATATGTATATGTATAATTATCATATTTTTGTAAATAAATTGTTTTATTTTGTAAATTAAATACAAAACCCTAATTTTCGTTATAAACCCTAATTATGTTATAAATATTAATTTATTTGTTTGCAAATTTTAATTATATATATATATATATATATATATATATATATATATATATATATATATTTATTTATTTATTTTATAATTTGTTTATATTATTATTATATGTAGTTTTTTTATATAAATAATGTAATTAGGATTAGATTAAGTAATTAACCCTAATTTATTTTTTTTAAACAATTAAAAAACCTAACTTTATTTTATGAATTTAATTTATTATTTTTTTATGCTTACTTAATTATAATTAACAAATATTTTTATAATATGTATATAAAATTAAATAATTAGACTATTAGTCATATTTATTAGTATATAATTATTATTATTTATTTCTTTTATTAAAATTCTCTTATAAAATAATTATTTATTTAATTTTGAACTTTTTATTTGTTTCTATATTATATTGTTATACTAACCTCCTTATATTTATTTTTTGTTATTACTAACCAATTTATTTATTTATTTATTATATGCTTATTTATTTTAATTATTTTAATTATTATAATGTAATTGTACACACTATGTAATAGTTGTAGAATTTCTTATTATTTATTTTAATTGCCATGGTTAGTAAAATAGGGAGTGTAAACATGTTTGTATTTAAAATTGAATTTAGATCACTAATTTGTAAGATAAATACTTGAATTTGTACACGCACACACGTAAGTCGATCCTGGATCGCCATCTCACATTCTTAAGGATACCTCTCATGTTGCCTAAAGAAAAAGGTCAAGTAAGGTGTAAAGCAAAGTCCATTATCTCATATCATCTAGTCCCTTAACAGATAATAAGATCAAGTCCCTTCATGGTTGCCTTCGTAAATGATCTTGTCCCTTTCGAATAAAGATGATAAGTCCCTTCCAATTGCTAAATACACCTTACAGTTGCCTAATCACAGTTGTCCCTTCATTTGTCCCTCACACATCCAAGGTAATGACTACCTATTCCTTAATAATAGGGATAGTCTTACCATTGAAAGAACATATAAGAACAGTAAAGACTTAGCATAGGGTAGGTTCCTCTTATGTACTTGCTCACTCTTCAAAACACTTCAAAAACACTTCACATTTTCAAGCAATTTTCAAAACAAAGGCTTTATATATATCCGTACATGGATCATTATAAAGTACTTAAGAAAATTTCTAAACACACACTACACTTCTCAAAAACATTTTAAAGTGAGCTAGGTAACTAAGAGCCCATGGATAACCATGGATGTAAAGGGTGCTAACACTTTCCCTTTACATAACCTACCCCCCGAACCCAAAAAATCTTTTAAGCTCTTTCCTGTTCTTTTATGCCCTTTCCTTTGGATAAAATAAAAGTCGGTGGCGACTCTTGCTATCCACAACATTTAACTAAAGTCAGTTCTCCCACCGTGTTACATTGGTGTATCTATCTTTAACATCTCTTGTACAATGGAGAAAAAATAAAGACTCTGATCACGTTACCTCTCCAACGACTAGTTTTTGAAAAGGCTATATATATGGCTGAAGGTTTAAGCTGAATCTTTAACAAGGATTATCCAGAAGGAGTAGAAAGATCAACAATTATCAACTTTATTGTATATGCCTTAAGATCTTCAACAATGATTATTGTAATTGTAAAAGCCTTAAGATTTCTTACAATTGAATATTTTAGAAATCTTAAAATCTTTAGATCTTTGTTATGATGATCTCTCGTACCTCTGATACTTGTATCATACACACCTTGTTCTCTATTTTGTTGAACTTGTTTAGATGTTTAGATTAAAATGTTCTTGAGAAAAATTATTGTCTCATTGGGATTCAAGCAACAAGACTCAAACCAAGATGCTCGAGCCACGTAAGTCTCATTTTGAGATGTGAAAGTCTTAATCAACTCAGTTGATTGTGCAAGGGAAGTCTTAATCAAAGATGTTTTAGCCACATTAGTCTCATTGCTTAAGTGCTTGAGTTGTGCAAGTGTAAAAGTCTTATGCAGAATGCATAAGCGATTGTGATCATGATTTTGTTATAGTGAAAATCTCTTGTCAAGCAAGGAGACTGGACTACTCTCAGTTAGGGGAGGAACCAATATAAATATTTGTGTCTTCCACTATTATTTATTTGCTTCTGTTAACATTCTGCTGCTATGAAATAAAGAGAATATGAACACCAGTTTAGGTTCTGAACTCTGATCAGAAGTAAACTAAGAAAAAAAACACAATTCAACCCCCTTCTTGTGTATTTTTCACACCTTCAAACATAACTTTCACAATGTTAATATGAGTGTAAATCATTGTATCTCGCCTAATCTCTGGATCTAAGCCATTCATAAAACAAACTACAAGAGCATTAGTTCTTAAACCATAGACCTTGTTTACTAACGCAATAAATTGTAGATATCAATCACTCATAATTCTAGTTTGGTTAAGCTTAAACAATGTAGCTCGAGGACAATCATATATTAGAGGTTCAAAATCCAATTCCAAAGATCTAGTGAACTCGACCCAATAATTAAAAGGATATGTTCTGTAAATCATTTAAAACCAATGAACGACATCTTAATCCAGATGAACAGATGTGATTGTTAATCGATCCTTATCAGAGGTTTCATAATAATCGAAAAATTGTCCAACTTTGAAAATCCATTCCATCACATTTTCCATCAAAACAAGGGAAATCGATCTTGATATTTCTTATCAGAAACAAAGCTTTGTTTGAGTCCCCAACACCATGGAAAGAACTTTGAGGATTGTTGCATAAGAGATTTGAAAGAGCTTCCTTGATCTAATCCAGTTTTCCATCAGTTGATGATTGCAAATCCTCTATATGTTGAAAACTAGCATCATTTGATGCACCAAAACGGTTGAATTCGATCTGGAAATCATCATACAACTTCCTGATATCCTAAGCATTTTCCTTCACGTCAATGTTTAACTCTTCCATCCTTGTATTTTTTGCCATGGTGAGATGAAATCACCAAAGAAATGATACAATAAATGAACAAGGAGAAACTAGAAAATTGTATTGATTAATATCAACCTCTACAAATGTAGCTAGATTTGCAGTACAAGTGAATACATATAAATTATTTGGAGAGAGATAAAGATACTTCACAATTCACTTGATAAAACAAAGTACCCCTTAATAATTCTATTTTATAATAGCGGTAATGAAATCCTTCAATTAGGTGTTAGACTTGCACACCTTGGTACTTCTACACCTTCCCAAAAGTTCTGAATCTTGCACAACAAAATTATTCTCTTGCATTCTATGTAGGCCCTAACATACTTGAATTGCCGACTCAACATTCTCTAGGACCTTCACTGTATTATTTCTTATTACGTACTATTTGGAAATCACCTTCGTCTAACACAATGTGTGATGTGGGGAATTGTTTGTCAGATCTAACAACAACTAATGCTTGAGTAATTAGGATTCAATGTTCAGTGATACGACGCAAACGTACGACAATACCAAAGTAATATAAAAGTTTTATCAATTCCATAAACACCAAATTTTTTAAGTATTGAACTTTATTTAATCTATTTTTAACTAAAGTGGTCAAATTTTTGGTTTTAGAATAGTGGAATTTTAACAGATAATATTATGAATAAAATTAGGACTAATGGTACTTAATTCCTATATAAGACAGTCCCAAGTAAATAACGGTTTCTCAACTAAATATGGAGAGACTTTTGTCATCTAAAACTTAGCTGTCCAAAATTCGTATTCTGAAATAAAATAATAATTTTTATTTTTGTATCAAAAATTGCATATAATTTACATAAGATCTCTCATAAGACAATCCTCAAGATCCTTAGTCTTTAGGGGACTACTCTAGCATGGTAATCATGAACATAACAAACTAAAGCATGCAAATCATACATTACGAGAGCATTGAATTAAAAACTAAAAACCTGGAATGTAGAAAATAAGTTAAATAATAAGAATGCTCTAAAGGAGACTTTAATGCAATACAACTACAAAATAAAGCAACAAAGTAATAAAAAATCAAGGGTATTGTGAAAACATAATAAAGTCTTGCGTAAACATATCAATTCCACCATATATTTGGCCATAAGTCTTTGTATTCTGACTTTCCTTTCGTTTCAAACCACTAAAAATAATCAAATTAAGGCATTTAAATAAAGATAATCAATATAGAGATTCTAGTTGGACAGAGGAAAAAATTTCTCTTTGTTTATTCTCATGAACAGACTAACATTTAAGACTGATAACTATTTTAAGGTAAACCTTATTTACTCCGATTAATTGCTTATTTATTCATACACAAATGCATAATATCACATATTTTTATGGTATTGGAGATCAATAGCTGCTGGTTGAATAACTGGGCAAGGGTTACCCAATTTAATAGGTGCAATTACCTTTTATTACCCATTTTCATATTCTTTTCTATACTATTTTTTCTTCTTTTTATTATTCCTCGTCCAAACATAATATAGTGTTTAAATCAAGATTAATGTCAAATCAAATTAAATGGATACGCATAAATTACTTCTCAATTCGCAATGACTACAAGTTAAATTAAGTTAAATTGACATAAAATTGAGAGATTTTAGGTGTTTAGACAATACCGATTTTGTAGGAACTTTCTCGGATTCCTAAACATTAACATTTCTTTAAAAAGAATTTGGTATGCTTTCTTGGTATAAACATTTTTCAACTTTTCAACAAAAAAAATTAAAACGATTCAAGATTTTAGGGAAAAAGATTCAGTAGTGTTACCACCAAAATAAACACACAAACCAAAACAATCACATGGGAAAGCAA
Source organism: Lathyrus aphaca (assembly GCA_963966055.1). Classification (NCBI taxonomy): domain Eukaryota; kingdom Viridiplantae; phylum Streptophyta; class Magnoliopsida; order Fabales; family Fabaceae; genus Lathyrus; species Lathyrus aphaca. The sequence continues at coordinate 67,058,273 of OZ014525.1, read as the reverse complement.
GAAAATGTCTAAAACAAAATAAACCACTAAAGTGATTACCCTCATACTTAGATCAAACAGTGTCCCTAATGTTTACAGTAAAAATAAATAGGGGTAAAGAAAAATCACAAAGAGACCAATCGATACCGGAACTAGGAGCATGAAAGTGTCATCGACCGATGTGTCAAGTGAACATACATTGGATCATCGTTTATTACTTCCTGAGAAAGTGTTGTTGGACATTAATCACATAATTTTAGCCTTGTCGAGCCTCCCTCATATATGTTATTTCTTCCCTGAAGGCATTGAACTCATAATACATGTTATCTTGTTGGTATTGTGTGCTACTACATGCATATTGTTCATTTTCTGTTTGGGGAGTGGTGGTGATGGAGGTGGAGAGACTCATTCTCTCATTTCCATCTCATCATATGTGTTAGAGTGGATATTAGTATCCACTATATACATCCAGTTACCCATGTATTTAACGTTCATAATTGTTGGCTTTGACAACACCATATTTGGGTTGGGGTTCTTTCTAATCATAAGCACATATGAGTTAAGGCTAGCTTTTACAATTAAATTTTGGGAAATACATGCAAGTATGTCTAGTCCAATGTTTCCCACTACAACCTCCATTCTTCTTAATTCTCTGTTGTTCCCTAAGGCTTTAGCTAGGTTTTAAATTAAACTACCCACAATAATGTCCCATGTTTCCGCCTTAGCAACCTTTTCCAAGTGTGATATCATGAAGCGTGTAGTATTAAATGGTTCGAGTTTAAAAATATAGTAAATTAAATAAAGCTCTTTCAATCCAACATTTTTAGTACTATCACCCCTACCAAAAATAGTTTGTGCGATACTTTTTGAATGTATCTAATACTTAGGTTATGGATGAAGGAAAACTTACCCCCTAAATAGTAGAAATCCTCTTCCCTATGAGAAGATGCCAAAATTCACTATAACTAAACCCACACAAACTTGTAGGGACTATTTCCCTCCTCATTCAAGTATTTCAAAAATGTTTCTTATTTCTACCATATTAAACTCATAGTCCTAGTTGAATAGTCTAAACAAGACTACTTCAAAATGGCTTTGCAGCCTTTTGCCTAACTTTAACTTAACCAAACTAAGAAATTATAGTGTAGGCTTTTCGTAAGTGCAATGTTTCAGAGACACAAAATTCCTCCAACCCATCTAATCAAACATCCACAAACATCAGACAACACTCCTAAATTTTCTAAAGTTAGTTCATCAACAAAAATGATTGGACAATTTGGTGATGAACAAACACATTGAACAAAGCTCTTTGATCCTCATTCTAAATACAATGCCCAATGGATTCTCTTATATACTTGAATTTCTCCTTTTTGTGTTTCATGCTCCCGATGGATCTCCACCTTAGATTCTTCATGAAGGCATTTTTCAAATGATGAGCAAAAACTCGTTTTTGGGTTTTATGATTTTTTTGGTGGATAGGTTTTTGTATGTGTTTAGATGAAGGTTTTTGTTGAATGGTATAAGATTTTAAGTGTAGGTATTTAAAGTGATGAAAGTTTGTTAATGTTGGTTTTGATTTGTGTTAGTTTGAGCTTGAGGAAAATGAGAGAAATTTAAAGTGAAGAGAAAGAATGATTTGTATGAATGAAGTAAAAAAAATGATTTGGTGGTTATAAAGGGACTTTTTTGGATTATGATTGGTTGGAAGTGGAAAGTTTAAGAGTTATTGGTCATTACCAAAGGTGGAAAGTTGTTTCGTTTTGAAGCTTACGAGCATAAGCATCGCTTACGGGCCACCCGTAAGCATCTCAGGCACCAGGCTTCTAGGGGTATAGGGGATTACATGCATAAGCTGGGGTGAAAAACATAACTTAGGAAATTGCGGGCATAATTTATATTAGGGTTAATAGCTAATTTTCCCCTGCCACATGGGTAAGGTTTGAAAAACACCCCCTTAAAAAAAGTTTAAATTCCCCCCTTTACATTTGGAGATTCCATGTTTTCAGTCCTTCATTAATCCAACTCACCAAAAATAATGACATGGCATGCTTATGTGTAAAATATTTTTTCAAATCAGATTTTTTTTCCACGTGGTATTCTTTATAATCTATTTGACTTTAGGTATCCCTTAATGTTTGTCCTTATGTTAGGGTTAACCCTAAACCCCATTTCATGAAATATGTTCATCATCCAAGGTGTATCGTCTTCTTCAAGCATCTGCAAATTGTCTTCTTCACGCGTCTGCAAATCGTCTTCTTCACTGAACTTGTTTCTCCCCCGTGCTTGCAATCTTCAACATTTGTCTGCAAATCTCTTTTGGAAGCCTATGTCAGTCTCATTGTTCAAGAAGGTACGACTTTTTATTTGTTTATTGCTTCAAAAAAGTACAAGTTGTTGTTGTCCCAACAATAGTCACAGTCTATTATATTTGTTTATTAACACTATTTATTGCACATTAGTTTGATCTTTTAACTTTAGTGTAGGAAAAAACCTTAGTTTGACCATTGGATATTTCTGTAAATGTAGATGGTACTGTTCTCTGTCATCTTTCATCACGGATGGCAATTTGTGGTTGACAAGTTTATGTATTATAGGGGGAATGATACCATAGTGGAAGGTCAAGATTATGAAACATGGAGTTTCTTTGAGGCTATGAGTTTGTTTAAGGATTAGGGATACTCTGGTTTCAGGTTATGGACAAAACTCCCAGGGGTGATGAAGGTTATATTCATGTCAATGATGATTGGTGTAGAAAGAAAATGTGTTTTTATATCTGATCAACAGAAGGTATGTTTGTTCACTTTATGCTTGTTAGTTCACTTTATGCCATGTTTGTTCACTTTATGCCATGTTTTGTAATACTTTATTGCAGGGACTTGTTAGTATATTTGAAGAGATGTTTGATCACATTGAACACAAAGTATGTCTTAGACATCTTTATGCCAATTTTAAGAAGAAGTTTGGTGGTGGGGTTGCAATTAGGGATTTACTCATGGGAGCTGCAAAAGCTATTTATTATCAAGCATGGGAGAACAAGATAAATGAGCTGAAGGAGTTAGACAAGAAGGCATGGGAATGGATCATGGGAGTACCTACCAAACAGTGGTGTAAGCACTCTTTTAGCTTTTATCCAAAATGTGATGTTTTGATGAACAATCTTAGTGAATCTTTCAATAGTACTATTCTAGAAGCTAGAGATAAGCCCATCCTCACAATGTGTGAGTGGATCAGAAACTATTTGATGAATAAGATTGCTACCAATTTAGTCAAACTAGATAAATGGAAACATAGTGTTATGCCTATACCTAGAAAGAGATTAGATAAGGAGGTGATGTTGAGTGGTCAATGGCTGCCTACATGGAGCATGTCCGATATTTGGCAAGTTCAACATCCTTATAATGGACTACAATTTACTGTGGATATTGGTAAAAAAAGTTGTTCATGCTATTTTTGGGAACTAGTTGGTATACCTTGCCAACATGTTGTTAATGCAATGCAATATCAAAGTCTAAATCCAGAACAGTTTGTTGATGATTGTTACAAGAGAAAGGCATATAAGTTGTTGTATGAAAACAATGTATCCCCAATCAATGGGAAGGACATGTGGCCAACAGTGGAAGCTGAAGATATGTTGCCTCCAACTTACAAGAAGGGGCCTGGTAGGCCTAAACAATTGAGGTGGAGGGAGCAAGATGAGTCAGACTCAAGGATGAGAAGGCGTGGTGTGGCATATAGGTGTACAAAATGTGATAAGTTTGGGCACAATTCCAGGAAATACCAAAGAAAAGTTCAAAACCTTAATGCATTGAAGAGAAAGGTAACCCTATTGTGATATTTAATTAGTAATGTTTAAATTGTAATGTTTAATTTTTAATGCTAATGCCTCAATTTGTAATGTATGGAACTGTATTGTGCAGAGGAAAACACCTAGAACAAAGGCTCAGTCCAAACAAACTGATGCAGCTGATGCAGGTGAACAAGCTGATGCAGGTGAACAAACTGATGCAGGTGATGCAGGTGAACAAACTGAACCCGTTGAACAAACTCAGCCTGCTAGACCTGGTGAACCAGAAATTAATGATCCTTACTATGATCCAAAAATTGATGGCTTAATTGAAGAATTGGTTGCTAGTCAAACTATTCCTACATAGGGTTTTTCTCAACCACCAGAAACACAACATTCTTAACTTATCAATCCTACCCCACCAAAGAAAAAGAGAATTGAAAAGCTTAAGGTTTCAAAGAAGAAGGCACAAACACCTACAAGGAGAAGTGACAGGATGAGAAGCATATTCGGACAATCAAAATCACAAGGGCCAGGTGCAACACCTGATGCACCATTGGAAATTGAGGATGCACCAGAACCTGATATGCATGCAACTGCTACTTAGGGACATGGCCAAGTAGATCCCAAACTAGGGACATGTGTTCTCATTATGAAGTCATGGGATGATATCTCTAAGAATCTGACTCAATAATCTAAAGACACGTTGATTCAGCCTTTTGATGTTGTTTTTGTCTAAGTATTTAGCCTTAGCATTTTGAATGACAAGTTTTTTTTGTAATGACTCAGTATTTTGTTATGGAAGTTATGTCATTTTGTTTTGTATTGACTTAGTATATTATGTTATGCTCTCGGTTATGTTATTGACTCAGTTATGTTATGCTCTTGCTTTGTAATGACAAGTTTGTTTTGTAATGACTCAGTATTTTGTTATGGAAGTTATGTCATTTTGTTTTGTATTAACTCAGTATATTCTGCCTATAGCAGAATTCACAACACAAGATTTGAGATTAACATAGCAGAAATCACAACAAACTGATATTACATACCAAAATCTGATATTACATAGCAGAATATGCCCAAGATCTGAGATTAACATAACAGAATTCATTACATTACAAACTGATATCTGAGATTAACATAACATAATTCATTACATTGCAAAATCTGATATTACATAGCAAAATCTAATATTACATAGCAGAATATGCCCAAGAACTGAGATTACACTTTTGGCAAATCTGAGATAACAAAACTGAGATTACATAACAATTTTGGCAAAATATGCCCAAGAACACAAAAGTAAAACTAATGCAAGACCCAATTTCTTCCTAGTCCTCTCTAATTTGTTCTTCACATCTTCCAGCTCCTTGGTGCCAAGTTGTGCCCCAAATTCTTAATTTCCCAACTTCCTTCCCCAAAACCATTGCAAATTTTGTCAAATTTTCCAACATAACATGACACCTCCCACAGTCACCATCATCTTCCTCAAATCCCTTCCTATCCTCATGACCAAAATATTCATCATCCCAATAAAATAACTGACAATCTTATTCTTTCCCATAGTATTTGCACTTCCAATATTTCCTACCAGGATTTGCAGCAGACTTGGACACGAAAACCTTCATCGATATGCCATGACCACATTTGGGCGAGATTTTGGAATACAACTTGTTGCTACTTCATGAACTATCATCCATTGAAAGCTAATCAAAATCGAAGGAAGAAAGATATGAAAAAGTGGAGATTAGGAATTAGGGTTCTGGGAAGGATGAAGGTGAACGAGCGAAGGAAGGATGAAGGAGAAACACAAGTGAAGGATGAATGAATTGGGTTTAGGGCATTAACATTATAAAGTTGATTACGTGTACATAAATAAAATTGATTGGAAAATTCAAATTAAAAATATTTTACACATAAGCAGGCCATGTCATCATTTCTGGTGAGTTGGATTAATGAGGGACTGAAAACAGGGAATCTCCAATGTCAAGGGGGGAATCTAAACTTTTTTTACGGGGGTGTTTTTCAAACCCTTCCTATATGGCAGGGGTCAAATTAACTATTAACCCTTTATATTACAGCCCATCCGTAAAAACGTATGCGAAATTGTTTTATTTTTCCCCTTGGAAAATTACGAGCATAAGCATTGCTTATGGGTCACCCATAATTTTCCCAGACTTCAAGTTTTTTTCCTGGGTTTTGGAAATTATAGGTGTTAGCACTTTTATGTCCCACCCATAATTTCTTCTGGAATTTGTGAAAAATGTTGATTTTTGAGCTTTTGGTCATTGCATTTTTCTATATACTTTATTTTTTTACTCACGTATTCCAAATTTTCTCATGAATATTATTTTAAGACACAATTTTCTTCTATGCGATAAATCTTTTTATTTTCCTACAGAAACAAAATAAAATAAGAACAAAAGAAATCATTAGTTCAACAAACATGTGGGTTGCATTCCATGCATCACTTTGTTTAAAGTTGTTTACCTCGACCGTCTTTGAGTGTAACACTCATGGATATTCCTTTAAGGTTAAACATTCCCCTTTTTCAACCATATCACTGATAATATAATGTTTGAGCCTTTTCCCATTCACGATGAATGAACCTGTGGATTCACTATAAACCTCAACAACTTCATACGACATTACCCTCCTTATTTGGAAGGGACCATATGATCTTAAACAAAGCTTTCCAGGGAACGATTTTAACCTGGAAATAAATAAAAAGACGATCTCTCTTTGTTTAAACTCTCTTTTTATAATTCTCTTATCATTCCATTTCTTGGTTATCTCCTTATACAACTTTGTATTATCGTATGGATCCAACTATAGCTCTTATAACTTACTCAACCGTAACTTTCTCTTTTCACCTGCAACCTTGCAATCCATAAGGGCTATGATAGATAAACAATATTTATGCTCTAGCTCCACGAGTAAATGATAATGTTTTCCATATACATGCCATAATTGGGTAGTTCTAACGGGTGTCTTATAGGCATTTCGATATGCTTAGAGTGCATCATCGAGTTTAGAGGCCCAATACTTCCTAAAGAGGGAGATTATATTTTCTAAAATGTTTTTAATCTCCCTATTAGATACCTCTACCTAAAAACTCGTTTGCAGATGATAGAGTGTTGCAACCCTATGATTCACTCCATATTTTTTCAAAAGGCTCTCGAATTTATTATTAATAAAGCACGACCCTTCATCGCTTATCACTAACTGATAAGTTGTTTTCACACTGTTATTTCTAGTCATTTTTTCTTAGCATTTTACCAATTATTGTCCTATTTGTTTCCATTGATCAAATTTTATGCTTTTGTTGTATTTTTTTACTATTTTAGGGTATAATGAGTATATGAGGTGAAAAGGGATATAAAACGAGAAAAGCATGAAAAAATGTCAAAAGTTGGAAAATCCTCATACAAAATCCAGAGGGCTGCTACAAATGGGATATGGCAACTGGTGGATATATTCATCCTATTGGAGCAAATGGACAGAAGATCGAAAGGAAAAATATGACGACTCAACAGAAGAAGGAATTCAGAAATCACCACAAGGTCAGAACTATACTTCTGAGTGTTATCTCATACACAGAGTATGAAAAGATCACTAACAGAGAATCAACCAAACACATGTTCTACTCCCTAAGGATAACACATGAAGGCAACACTCAAGTCAAAGAGACAAAATCTCTGGCACTCATCCAGGAGTATGAGTCATTCAAGATGGAAGAAGATGAAACAATTGAGAAGATGTTCTCAAGGTTTCAAATTCTTTTGGATGGACTAAAAGTTCTGGACAAAGGCTACTCAACAGTTGATCATGTGAAGAAGATCATCAGAAGCTTGTCAAAGGCTTGGAGACCCATGGTCACTGCTCTTAAGCTGTCAAAGAATCTGAATGAGATATCTCTTGAAGAACTGATCAGCTTATTGAGGAGTCACAAGATAGAATTAGAAGAAGATGAACCCCAAAAGAAAGGTAAGTTTGTAGCTCTTAAGTCTAACAAATCTGAATCTAAAGCTTTGCAGGCAGAAGAAGAAAGCTCTGGAGGCTCATCATAAGAAGACGAACTATCACTTCTATCCAGAAGAGTTCAACAACTCTGGAAGCATCGTCAAAAGAAGTTCAGGAATCCCAGAAGATCAAGCAATCACTCTAAATCATCCTCTGGTCACAAAAAGTCTAGAAGAAAATAGGCAGTATGCTATGAATGTAAGGAACCGGGACACTACAGGAGTGACTGCCCCAAACTCCAGAAAGAGAAGCCTATAAAGAAGTTTAACAAAGAAAAGAATAAAAGTCTCATGGCAACATGGGATGACTCAAAATCTTCTGAAGTTGAATCAGAAGATGAACACGCCAACATTGCGTTGATGGCAAAAATACCAGAAGATGTCAACCCATCAAAATTAGAACCAGATTCTGATACAAAAGAGGTATTCTCTAATTTTTCTAGAACTCAATTAGAAGATAACCTCTCAAAAATTATTAAAAAGTATCATAACCTTCAATCAAATACCAAGACCTGAAACAAAGTCTAGAATCTAAATCAGAGGAGACTAGAAAACTGAAGGCAGAAAACTCTGAGCTAAAAGAAAACATTTTAAAACTTGAAAATTCTTTTGAAAAACTTAAAGCTCGGAAAGAATCTGAATCAAAAGTTCCATCTAGTTCTGATAGTATCATAAAGCAATTTGACTACTGTTTTCAAAAATTTCTAGCTATGAACATAGATAGAAGCAAAATTGCCTCAATGATCTATGGAGTTAGCAGAAATGGTAGAAGAGGTATATGATATGTAAAACCTACAGGAGAAGCATCACTAAAACTTAAACAAGTTGATGATATGATTATAAAAACACCATTAAGTTCTCACTTCACATATGGTCAAAATCATGATTTAAAATATACTAGTGAGTCATCTTGTTCTACAAGTTCTGATGAGAAACTCAAACTCAATCAGAAGTTTGTAAATTATAACAAACAAGGACCTAGAAAGATATGGGTACCCAAAGATAAAAGTGTGTATGTTGTAGATGTTTTTAATAGCAAGATTGAAACACCGATCTTGGTACCTGGACTCTGGATGCTCGCGGCACATGACGGGAAGAAATCATATGTTCCAAAGTCTTGAGCTGAAAGCTGGAGGCTACGTAGGTTTCAGAGGCAATAAAAAAGGAAAGATTATTGGCTCTGGAACTATTGGTAATGGTGATATTCCCTTTATCTATAATGTTTTGTTAGTATAAGGATTAATGCATAACTTGTTATCCATAAGTCATCTAAGTGATAACGGTTATGATATAATCTTCAATCAAAAGTCTTATAGAGTTGTTAGTCAGAAAGATGGGACAATCCTATTTAATGGAAAGAGAAAGAACAACATATATAAAATAAAACTTTCTGAACTAAAAAGTCAGAATGTAAAATGTCTAATGTATGTGGATACTAATCAATGGGTCTGGCACAAAAGATTGGGACATGTTAATATGAGAAGATTATCTCATATTAACAAACTCAATTTGGTCAGAGGACATCCAAATTTGAAGTTTAACTCAGAAACTCTGTGTGAAGCATGTCAGAAAGGCAAATTTGCTAAACATGCTTTTAAATCAAAAAATGTTTTTTCTTCCTCTAGACCATTAGAACTTCTGCATATTGATTTGTTTGGATCAGTGAAAATTGCCTCAATCAGTGGCAAGAAGTACATATTGGTGATCGTAGATGACTATAACAGATGAATATGGGTAAAGTTTCTTAGACACAAGGATGAGTCAATTGCTGTATTTTCTAACTTCTGTAAACAAGTTCAAAATAAAAAAGAGTTTAGAATTGTCAAAGTTAGAAGTGATCATGGTGGAGAATTTGAAAACAAAAAACTGGAATTATTTTTTTAATGAAAATGGCATATCTCATAATTTCTCTTGCCCTAGAACTCCACAACAAAATGGGGTTGTAGAACGTAAGAACATAACATTGCAAGAGATGGGGAGAACCATGATCAATGAGACTAATATGGCTAAACATTTTTGGGCAGAAGCAGTAATTACAACATGCTATATTCAGAATAGAATCTCTATAATACCTATTCTGAAAAAGACTCCTCATGAATTGTGGAAGAACATAAAGCCCAACATTTCTTACTTTTATCCTTTTGGATGCAACTATTTTATTCTGAATATTAACGATCCTCTGAACAAGTTTGATTCTAAGGCACAAAAGTGTTATATGTTAGGATACTCTGAACGCTCAAAAGGATACAACGTATACAATACAAAACACGAATTGTGATAGAATCTATCTATGCCAGATTTGATGATAAGCCTGGTCTTGAAAAACCAAAGAAGAATGAATCTCTTGCAGTTATAGAAGTACAAATCACTGAAGATAGAACATCTGGAGAACAACCTCCTACAGAACAAGACAAGACAATTACATCAACAAATTCTGAAGAACCCAGTTAGAAGAGATAATCCAGAAGCACGTTGAATCATCAAGAAGATAAAATTCTAGGAAAGAATAACGATCCAATCAGACAAGATCCTCCTTCATAAACTCTGAAGAATCACTAATGGGATTAGTTTCACTGATTGAACCAACTTTTGTGGATGAAGCTCTCTTAGAAAATGATTGGATACTTGAAATGTAGGAAGAACTAAATCAATTCACCAAAAATGATGCATGGGATATAGTTCCTAGACCCAGAGGATTCAACATCATTGGAACCAAATGGGTATTCAGAAACAAACTCAATGAACAAGATGAAGTTGTAAGAAAGAAAGCACGATTGGTTGCATAAGGTTATAGTCAGCAAGAAGGAATTGACTATACAGAAACCTTTGCACCAGTCGCAAGGTTAGAATCTATCAGACTTTTAATTTCGTTTGTTGTAAATCATGACATCACTCTTTATCATATGGATGTCAAAAGTGCATTTTTAAATGGATATATTGATGAAGAAGTTTATGTGCACCAACCCCCTGGTTTTGAAAACACTAAATTTCCAGAACATGTTTACAAACTGAAAAAATCTTTATACGGTCTGAAACAAGCTCCCAGAACTTGGTATGAAAGACTACGCAATTTTCTTTTAGAAAATAATTTTACCAAAGGGAAAGTGGATACAACTCTTTTATGTTAAACATTTAAAAATGATATTCTGATTTGTCAAATTTACGTATATGATATTATTTTTTCATCTACTAAAAGTTTTTTGGGCAAGGAATTTGCTAAGTCTATGCAGACATAATTTGAAATGAGCCTGATGGGAGAATTGAAGTTCTTTTTGGGAATTCAAATAAATCAAACATCAGAAGGAACCTATATTCATCAAAGAAAATATGTCAAAGAACTTCTGAAGAAATTTGAGATGTCAGAAAGTAAAATCTCTAAAACTCAAATGCATCCCACTTGTATTCTGGAGAAGGAATAGGTAAGTAAGAAAGTAGATAAGAAGATCTACATAGGTATGATTGGATCTCTTATTTACTTAACTGCCTCAAGACCAGATATTTTGTATAGCGTTTGTCTTTGTGCCAGATTCCAATCAGATCCTAGAGAGACTCACTTAACAATTGTTAAGAGAATCTTCATGTATCTGAAAGATACTACTAATCTTGGCTTATGCTACAGAAAGTCCAGAGAATACAAGCTTGTAGGATATTGTGATGCTGATTTTGCTGGAGACATAACATAAAGAAAAAACACTTCTGGAAGTTGCCAATTTCTGGGAGACAATTAATATCTTGGTACAACAAAAGACAATCAACCATTGCACTCTCAACTGCTGAAGCTGAATACATAGCAGCAGCTGGATGTCGTACTCAGATGCTCTGGATGAAAAATCAGCCTGAGGATTTCAACATTTACGAGAGTAACATTCCTATCCTCTGTGATAACACTTCTGCTATTTGTCTTTCTAAAAACCCTATTTTACATTCTAGAGCTAAACACATAGAAGTTAAACATCATTTCATTAGGGACTATACTCAGAAGGGAATCCTATTTTTAAAATTCATAGATACAGACCATCAATGGGTTGATATCTTTACAAAACCCCTTGCGGAGGATAGGTTCAATTTCATTATGACAAATCTCAGTATGAAATTGTGTTCAGAATGATTATGTTTAATATATATATCTCATAATTTCTTTAATTTTTTACCTTCTGGTCAATAGTTCTTCTGATATAAGAAGGAAAATTGTCTCAGAAGTTCTTACAGAAAATCTGATTGCTTGTTTCTTAGAACTTCTGTGTCAAGGAAATAACAAGCATATCAGAACATCAACACATGTCATTAAAGCTCAAGGTGTCCTCAGAATATGATTACATGTTCAAACACTGAGGGAGGACAGAACATGCATTCCAACACTTGGACAACTATCCTCTGAAGCAGAATACGTGTTCAAATTATGGGAAACTGAAACGGCTGAAAATACAACATTGAGGTGCTAGTCACGTTAGTAACTATTCCAAATTTTTTTACGCCACTCCCCTGTCAGAAGTCAATTAATGCAATTAATTATTATGTTTGTGCATTAATGTTTTCCACTAATTGTGTTTTTTTCGTTTCAACTTTTCTATATATATGGTTACTTTTCACTCCACAAACAATTTTCACATTTCACTTTCACTTTCACCTCTCTTTCTTTCTATTTTCACTCTCTTGCTTTTGCCTTCAAAACCCTTCCTTTGTGAACAATGGCTTCTTCCTCAAAGAATGATCAACAAGTTCATGCAGTTCAAACCTCTAAAGCACTCCATGATACTCCACTCATAACACTATTCACTCCAGTTGAGAAGTTAGAAGTTCTCTGTGAATTTTTTGTTGATTTTGAAGTTTGAAGGAAAATGGGTATGACTTAACACCAGAAGTCAAGTTTCAAGGATGGGAAAAGTATTTTGATCGTATGATGGGTCAAATTTTTCCATAATTGGTAACGGAATTCTGGATATTCGCTTCTGCTTCTAACACTCAAGTCACTTCTTACGTTATGGGAAAGAAAATTGTTATCACTAAAGATCACATTGCTAAATTGTATGAATGTGATGGAAGTGGAATTAAATGCAGTGACACAGATAAAATTTCTGACATCACTCATGTTTCTCAAGAAATTTTACTACCAGGCAACACTCAAAGAAAATCAAAGACCTTAAGGATCGTTTGATAATTTGGGCAAAAATCATTATGGGTTGCATCAGCCACAAAAAACCAACAAGCTCCCCAGACTATATCAACACTGATCAACAATTTATGATGTATTTAATCTCTACCAACAAGAAGGTCAACCTTGCGCATAACTTGTTCAACCACCTTAAGAATAATGTGAAAGAAACAAGAGAATATGAGAAAACAAAGAGGAATTGGATTCCCTTGGGAAGACTTATTTTAGACATTCTGACTGAGAATAAGCTAGTAGATCATTTGGCTGAAACTCAACAAGTAGAAATTCTGGAACCCACTGTTGGAAGGTCACTCAATGCAAAGAACCTAAAGAAGATAAAGTTTATAGACACCATCAAGAAGGATCCTATTCTGCACTCTAGAGAAGTTATCACCACCAGAAAGATTCCACTAAAGGATTTTCCTTTGTTTTCTGCTGGTACTCCTCCAGAAGTTGTTGTAAGATATCTGGAATCTTGCAAGATTGTTGGAACTGATCCTGGTTTCAATCCAGAGGAACTTTGAAGACATGCTCCAAAAGTTGCTTTGAAGAATAACAAGAAAAGAAAAGCTGGTGAAGGAACTTCTCAAAAGACACCAAAGCTGGCAAAAAAGAAAGGTACTTCTTCGTCTACTTTTGTTTCTGTCATAGAGTTAGTGACAACTACAACATCTGAACTCCCTTTTGATACCACTTCTTCTGATATTCTTATCCCTTCAAATCCAATAACTTCTGAAGCCCCATCTTTTGTTATTCAAAACTCTGAAATTCCTTAACCTGTATCCCACAAACTTCTGATATATTATCTTCTGAAATCCCTATTTCTGGTGTACCACAACCAGAAATCCCTCAACCCTATGAGAACATCCCGCAACCTGAAACCACTCAACCAGAAATCATCATCCAACCTGAATCCATTCCACTCCAAACTTCTCAACCAGAGAATCTTTCATTTTCACCAAAACCTTCTGAACATCACTCACCCCAAACCTTAGATGATTTTGACACGATTATTTATCCAACCCCTCCCTTTGATCTCAACACCACTTATTTTATTAAAACACACCCAGAACTTCTGCAAGTTCTTTCAGATATTTATGTATTTCCCACATACATTGCAACCTCTCAATCTCAATCTTCTAATCCACCACCATCCACCACAACTCAAACAATCCCTGGAATCAACTATCCTCTGAACTCATCGCTCCCTAGACTTATTTTTGACATACCTACCATTGCAGAAGAATCTTTATCTTCTTATGCATCAACACCTCCAAAATCCCCCACTTTTATCACCATTCCTGATACACTCACTCCCACAAGTGAACCAAAAGATCCTGTTAGAACATTCATTTACGTAGAAGCTTAATAAAAACTTTCCTCTGTTGCTAAGAAAACTATTATACCAAAACCCAAACCTAAACCAACCAAATTAGATGTTGGTGTCTTGTTACTGGCTTTTGAAGCAGAAATGAAAAATAGGCTGGAAAATCTGAAGACTGAATGTGCAAAAAATTTGGATCCTGCTTCTTATGACTACCTTGGACATCTCTCAGAAAATGGTTTAATTCAGAAACAAAGAAGCTGAAAGATATATGCTATGATATTGCTCTGCAAAACTTCTGCGAAAATTTGTGAGAAGTTATCATTAGCTTGGAGAAGAAGAAGACTCCTCTTCTGGATAATAAACCATGGGAAAAACTGAAGCCAAAGGAATCCTCGTATGCATTTCAGCTGCTTATTGTTCCTTCTGCTAAAGAAAAAGGGGAAGAAGTTGTTGATTCACCTTCTGCTGAAGAACCTTCTGTGCAAACTTCTACTCAAGTTGGCAATGATGTTGAAGAAGCTACTTCAACCTCTTTAGTATTGAAGACTCTGGAAGAACTGAAGAAATAAAATGAGTCTATGAAGCTCAGATTGGACAAGCAAGACGAGACAAATGTTGAACTTAAGAACATGATTGGGCAACAAGTGGAGTCAACTTCTCAGATCAAGAATCTTCTGGAAGTGTTGTTCACGAAGATTAACCCCCAACCTTAGATCATGTTTTATATGTTTTTCGTTTTGTTTTCTTGTTGTTTCTTTTTATGATTTTCTTATCTGATGTTCCGTTATGCTTATTCTGATTTATGAAGATCTGGTGTTTTGGTTACCTATTTATGTTTGAATCTTTTTCTGATTATCTTCTTTTTGATTAATGACAAAAAGGGGGAGAATACATAAACTATTTTGATCCATAACATTTTACCAAGGTTATGCCTCAAACATCCTATAACTCTGATAAACTTGTTTCAATGCTTTAAGAACAGGATAAGTGTTTAACTCAGGGGGAGCGTATGCTTGAAGAACTTCTTATAGAAACTTCTGAAGAACTATATCAAACATCCTAAAGGGAGTTTCTCTAGTATTTTTGTTCTTTTATTCTTAATCAAAATACTATGTTTTGTCATCATCAAAAAAAGGGAGATTGTTAGAACAAGATTTTGATTCTACTTCTCTATTATAGTTTTGATGATAACAATAATTCTAAGAACAAAATATGGCACCTAAAAATTACCTTCTATGTGCAGGACAAACTTCTTGCTCAACATCTTCTAAAGCGTAGCTAGCGAAGCCTCTTACTACAAAGAAGATCTGATCTAAAGACTATAAAAGTTCTTATCAAGTTTACAAGATCAACTGCGAATTTAATTTCACTCTAACATGAAGTGCATCTTCCATTCTTCAGAATCAAGTACATTTATTACAAGAATCGGTATTTATGGTCGAAGACACAAATCTCTATTTTTGGAAGGATTTAATGACACTTATCAAGCAACCAAAAATAGCATAAGATGTCTCCAACAGATCCTTTCGTCACATCTATATAAATGGATCATTTAAAGAAAATTTTTCTTCTCTCCTCGCGCGTAAATCTATACGAACTTATTTCTTTCATAATCTTCAATTTGTAAAAACTATCACTGTTGTGATAACTGCTTTTTAGAAGCATTTTTGTTACACTCTTTTGTAAAACAATTTGATATACCTTGAATGACTGGTATAGTCAGTAGAATCAAGAAGAATTTGACTATAGGTTTTAGTGATTGTATTCAACATTTGAATAGTGGATTAAGACCTCGTTGAGAGAGGCGAAATCACCTTGGCGGGTGGACTGGATATATTTTGAGTTCAAACGAACCAGGATAAATCAAAGTGTCACTTGCCTTCTTTTTTGAAAACCCAATTCCAACCCCCCTTCCTTGTGTTTTTGCACCTTCAAATTCATGAGAGGAATTATCTTACCCATGATTTGGAGCTAGCAACTGTGGTTTTTGTATTAAAGATTTTGAGGAATTATCTGTATGGTTCGAGATTTAAGGTTTATAGTGATCATAAGAGTTTGAAATATCTATTTGACCAAAAAAAGTTGAATACGAGGCAGAGACGTTGGTTGGAATTCTTGAAGGACTATGATTTTAGTTTAAATTATCATCTCGGTAAAGCTAATATTGTGGCTAATGCCTTAAGTCGAAAGACACTGTGTATGTTGAACATGATGGCTAGAGAGTTGGAGTTAATTGAACAATTTAGAGATATGAGTTTGGCTTGTGAATAAACACCTTATAGTCTAATGTAGGGAATGCTGAAGGTTAACAATGATTTTCTTGATCATATTCGGGAGACTCAGAAGTCAGATGTGAAATTAGTGGACTTGATGGTCAGTGATGAACGAGTTGAGAGTAATGAGTTTCGAGTTGATGAACAGGGAGTACTAAGATTTTGGGATCGTATTTGTATCCCTGATGATCTTGAATTGAAGAGAATGATTCTAGAGGAAGGACATAGAAGTAGTTTGAGTATTCATCCGGGAGCGACGAAAATGTATTAAGATTTGAAGAAGATATTTTGGTGGCCCAGTATGAAGCGTGATGTGGCTCAATTTGTCTATGCATGTTTGACTTATCAGAAGTTGAAAGTGGAACATCAGAAACCTGCTAGTTTGATGCAACCTTTGGATATTCCCGAGTGGAAATGGGATAGTATCTCAATGGATTTTGTTACGAGGTTACCTAATACTCCAAAAGGGTTTGATGTTATTTGGGTGATTGTTGATAGGTTGAACAAGTCAGAGCATTTTATTTTGATTGGTATTAATTATTCTTTGCAGAGGTTATCATAGATATACGTATGCGTGATTGTGAAGTTGCATGGAATTCCTTTGAGTATTGTGTCAGATAGAGATCCATAATTTATTTCAAGATTTTGGGAGAGTTTGCAAGAGGCATTCGGTCCGAAGTTGAAGTTGAGTTCAACTTATCATCTTCAGACCGATGGGAAGACAGAAAGGACGATACAATCTTTAGAAGACTTGTTGAGGGCTTGTGTGCTTAACAAGGATGTGTTTGGGATAGGCACTTTCTGTTGATCGAGTTTACTTATAATAACAGTTATCATTCCAATATCGGAATGGCGTCGTTTGAAGTATTGTATGGTCGAAGATGTCAGACACCTTTATGTTGGCATGAGTTAGATGAAAGTGTTGTGCTTGGATTTGATATTGTGCAGCAGACTACAAAGATGGTGAAGTTGATTCGAGATAAGATGAAAACTTCACAGAGTATGCAGAAAAGTTACCAAGACAAGAGAAGAAAATATCTTGAATTTCAAGAAGGAGATCATGTGTTTTTTAGGGTTACTCTAGTGACCGGTGTTGGACGAGCTTTGAAGTCGAGAAAGCTTACTCCTAGATTTATTGGTCCGTACTAGATTTTTGCAAGAGTTGAACCTGTTGCTTATAGAGTGGCGTTGCCACCACGGTTATCCAATTTGCATGATGTATTCCATGTTTCACATCTTCGGAAGTATGTTCTGGATCTGTCACATGTGATACCTATGGATGAAGTTGAGGTAAGAGATAATCTTACATTTGAAGCACTACCAGAACGAATTGATGATCGTGAAATGAAGAAATTGAGAGGAAAAAAGATTGTTATTGTAAAGATTGTTTAGGAAGGAGCTGCAGGTGGAAGCATGACTTAGGAATTGGAGAGTAAGATGTGAGAGTCGTATCCGAATCTGTTCGCATGAAGTAAGTTTTCGAGGACGAAAATTTTCTAAGTAGGGAGAGTTGTAACGCCCCGATTATTATTTTATTTATTTAATTGGATTTGTTGTATTTGGTGGGTGGAAGAAACTATAATATTATTTAGTATATTATTTTAAATGAATTATATTATATTGAATAATTATAAAATTGGAATATTAAGAGAAAAAGGTAGAATGGTGAATTGGCGAAGATAGTAAGGGCAAATAAGGAAAACCATAGATAAGGTATAAGGGATAAGTTGAGAAATTAGAAAGAGAGGAAGTTCAATCGTGTTTTGTGATTGTGAAAGAAAAAGCGTAAACTGAGAAGAAGGAAGGAGAAAGGGCTAGAGCGTGAAAAGGATTTCGAGACTGGAGAAGGAATTTCTCATCAAAATTAAGGTAAGGGTGGAATTTATTCATCTCTTTAGAGTTTAATAATAGGAATTAGGTATAATGTTATTGATTAGAGAATTTGGGGTTGGGTGATTTTGGATGAAAATTGTGTTAGGTTGTTAGAAGTTGTCGATAGTATGATTGTTGTATGAATTAAATGGTTGGACGTGATAATTCTGCATTTTCTGAATATAAGACTGGTTTTTGGGTGAGTATTTCGTAGCAGGATGTTGGTTGTTCGTAGAAGGAGAACTGCAGAAATCTTAGTGCTCGCTTAGCAAGCGGCAACTCGCTTAACAAGCAAGTTGAAATTTTGGAGAGCGTTTTACAGAGAGTTGCTCGCTCAGCGAGCAAGCCCCTCGCTTAGCGAGATTCAGAGTGAAAAATAAAATATTTTAGTTCTGAAAAATCCTCAAAAATTATTTAATTAATACGGTAATGGATGAGAACCGAAGTAGTGCTGTTAGAAGTAGGTATATATGGGTTATGAGTTTAATTAGAAGGATAATTAGCATAACTTGAAATGAACATGAATTGATATGTTTATTAGTTATTGTTGTTATGTGTAATTGTTGTTGTGGTTACATGACATTGATGTTGATATATGTGGATGTAACATGTTGATGTATGTTGTGTTGTTGTATGCATTCTCGTTGATGTTGATATATGTTGTTGTATGAGAAGATGCATGATGTTGATGATGTTCGACGTTGCGGTAAATTGTTGTATGTTAGTTGTCGATGCTGCATGATATGTGAATGGTTGGGAATGGTATACCATGGTAGGGTATGTCCATTCGTATTCCATATGAGATCATTGTGATGTTGGTGCGGTCATGAAGTAGGGATTGTACATGACCATGAAATAGGGGTTGAGGGTGTGATCATAAAATAGGGATCATACTGGACCATGGAAGAGGGGTCGAGAGTTATGACGGAAACTGGATCTTGAAATAGAGATCGACTAATGATACCACATGCATAGAGTTAGTAGAGTCTCATTGCATAGTTGTTTGTCGGTGTGCATAACATTATTATGTGTTGTATGTTGCGGTGTATTTGTGTAATTGTAGTTGATGAGAAGTGGTGAACTAGTTAACGATACTTGCTTTTGTTTTTATTATTTTTCTCTTTTGTTGGTGTAAGTCTCTCACCCCTTCTGTTTGAATGTTACCCTTATGTTGGTAACGTGCAGGTGATCAGGATAAGTAGAGTGATGGTCGGTGAAGTCGGTGTATTTCACACTTAGAAGAGTTGGCTCTGATACGTGCTTTGGGGTGTCGTGACGACGATTGTTCCTTGTTTATTTAATTTTAGAAAAAATAATTTTGTAATTGAATTATACTTTATGTTTCTTTTGAAATTTTCCGCTGCAACTTAAACTATTTTGTAAAATGTATCATTTGAGCTGTATGTTTTTAGTGAACTGTGACACTCAAAATGGTTGATGCATTTTAATAACTGATTTTATTTATAAATTCGTGGGTATATATTGGGTGTTACAAACCTCACAGTTTGCTGCTGCAATATGTTGAAAATGTTCAACAAAAGCTAGTATTTGGTACATCTAATAAAGTTTGGATGTGTTAGAGAAGATGAAATAATAGAGGAAATAAAATGTGAGATTACAATGGAGGAAGTGAATCTTGAGGTGGATGAATATAGATATGTGGTGAATGAATATGACAAGTCTCTTGAATTAGTGGTCGAGGAATTATAGATAAAACATGGAGATCTTCATTGACGATGAAACTAACTAGATGAATGTTGTCTCAGATAATGTGAATAGTTGATCAAAGATTATTGGTGGCACTTCAAGTGTGAGTTTATTTCAATCCGACCATCGTAGGAGAGTGGAAAATGATTAAGAAACTTTTATAGCAGTTCGAAGTTGAAACAAAAACAAATGCTTTCAATAGAGCAACTAAGGAAGTTTTAGAAAATCAAAGTGAAATTAAGATAATTAAAAGATGATTCCCATAGACGATGCTAATATTATATAATGGAATATAAAACAAATAATATGTCGATGATGACCTTCATGGTAAAGCTTTAGGGTGTGATGGTTTTTGATCTTACCTGATCAGGAGGGCCTTCCAGTAATTGAACGCAACAACAAAGGTGATTGGAATGGAGATGGGGTGTACCTGCAAGGCACTCCGATGCTAAAGTAAGTAGAGGTACAAAAAAAATGGTAAGCCAAAGAATGTTTCAGAATATCTGACCCTTTAGTGAAAAAGGGTATTTATAGTGAGCCCCCAGAGCTGGGCCAAAGTCCTTTCTTGGGCTGGATTTGTGAGACCCAAAGAAGAATTGCCAAGGTACGCGTAAGGAACGTGTAGACCTAGCAAGTAGTCTAGTCTTTGGTCCAACTGCCCCTATCTTTCAAGAGATAACGGGGGATAATTGGGTGACGTGGCAAGTGGGATAGGGGACCTGTCACTTGCCCGACGTGATAAGTGTACGCTCGACTACTGAAGCATCTGCTCGATCGTATAACATGTTTGCCCGAGTGGATGGGCATCTGCTCGACGTATTGAGCCACAACCCAATACAGCCTCTGGAGGCCCAGTCCAGAACAATTTTGGTTTTCCACTGATTGGGGGTGGGGGTATCTGCAAAAAGTTAGCACTGTGACGTCAAAGCTAGTGTATGAACGAGGTGAAACTTTGAAAGTATGAGTAAAAGAATATCCTAGTGCGACTGATACTTACATATATTGGGAAGGAAATTATAATTATCTTTTATTTTGTTGTTTTGGAGAGTCGTTGGATGCATATCAATAATCCGGATTGAATTAAGGATGCGCTTGTGTACAAAGCTCATTTACGAAGGTCCACCTGATCCTTAGTGATTGTCACACCCTTATTTAATTAAACCTACAAATTGAGCCGATCTTCATAGACTACTATTCAGTTCAAAATTTTATTAATTTGAGGATAAATGTAGGGTTTTCTAACCAACCTTAAAAACATGCTTAACAATTTCATTATACTAATGTGTTTAGGTCAAATATTTTGTCCATTTAAAATAAACTCCAAAAGTTTTGTTTGGATTAATGAAATGTGATGTAATTAGATGATATAAGATGAAATGAAATAAAATTCTATGCTTTCAATCGATTAAAATTGGATAGAGCATAGTTAAGAAGAATAAAATGATATCTATTACATTCAATTCCATCACTTATCACTATTTTCTTACCCTCAGAATGTGACCTTAATTTGTCTTAAAATATTCAAACAATAGAATAAAATATTTAATCTGTCGCCTTCCGATAGTCCGATTTAAAATATCCAAACATAAAGTATAGGCTTACCAATAGTCCATCAACTTTTATATTTGGGCCTATGATCCATCTCGACGGGCTTGGGTATTGGAACCATCGCACACACATCAAACCACTTCGAAAGCGAAATCGTAGAAACAATGTGCACACAACGTTGAATCGTTTTCCGTTGCTACTTTCTTGCTTCCATCTATCTGCTTCGTTCCGCTGAGTTGAGTTTTAGATGACCAAAACAAACCTATAATGGCGACATAGATAAACACCCACAAACCGATTTCCAATTTCAATCGTAACCGTCAATTTCGTTGACTTCGGTACCGTTTTTCACAATTCAATTTCATTGTCATATACCAATACATCAAATACACATAGTTTAGTTTAATTTTAATCGTTTTCTCTTTGATTTGATTTACAGAGTGAAAAAAAGCGAAAGCAAAAGCAATTTTTTGGAGAGTTTGAAACCCTAGAGAGAGAAAGAGTAGTTTTTTTTTGTGTGAATTGTGATGATCGTTCTATGATGATGAATTCATCGAACGGTAATATGAACCCGTCTTCTTCTTCATCGGGTCCTACACAGTCTCAAGGTCTCAAAACCTATTTCAAAACCCCTGAAGGAAGATATAAACTTCAATTCGAGAAATCTCACCCTGCTGGCCTTCTTCAATTCAATCATGGCAAAACCGTTTCTCTGGTTTTTTATTCAACCTCTCCTTTTCTTTTTTTGAATTTTAATTTAGTCTATTTATTTGCTTACAATCTGTTTTGTTCAATTGTGTTTCTTCAAAATTTTTATTCGTTTCTAGGGTTTGTTTTTTAGCTGTTTCTGATTTTGACTCAATTTTATGTTTTTGATTTGTCTTTTCTAAATTCGATTCCGGGCGATTTTGATAGTCTCAGTGTAGTCTTTTTTCAGTTTCTGCATTAAGTTCTGTATGTAATTTTATTGTGTTCTAAAGCTATTTTGTAGAATTGGGTTTGTAGAATTAGATTTTGGGGAGTCAATGGAAGTTGTATTAATATATGAGCACATTGTTGGTATGATTGATGAGCAGGTAACATTGGCACATCTTAAGGAGAAGCCAGCGCCTTCAACTCCGACCGCCTCGTCTTCGAGTTTCAGTGCCAGCAGTGGGGTACGGTCGGCCGCAGCTAGACTGTTAGGAGGAAGTAATGGAAGCCGGGCGCTTAGTTTTGTTGGTGGGAACGGTAGTAGCAAAAGCAATGGAGTGACTGGTAGAATTGGTTCGATTGGTACCTCGAGTTCAAGTAGTTCTGTGGCTAATCCAAATTTTGATGGTAAAGGGTCTTACTTGGTCTTCAATGCCGGGGATGCAATTTTGATAAGTGATTTGAATTCTCAAGACAAGGTATAGTATAGTTGTTGGGTTTTGATGCGTTTTAAGTATTTTGGGTTAGCTTCATTAGAGGTTTCTTGTTGTGTGTAGGACCCCATAAAGTCTATCCACTTCAGTAATTCAAATCCTGTGTGCCATGCATTTGATCAGGATGCTAAGGACGGGCATGATTTGCTCATAGGCCTGTTCTCCGGTGATGGTAATGTTAACTGACATTTAAATTTGAATTTTCACTTCAGTATGGGAATTTAAGATTTATGAGTTTATTGTACCTGTGTATTATTGTAGTCTACTCAGTGTCACTGAGACAGCAATTACAGGATGTTGGCAAGAAGATTGTTGGGGCCCACCATTACAACAAAGATGGTATTCTCAATGGCAGGCAAGCTTTGGTGATCTCATCTATTGTGATATTTTAACTATGAGTGACGAGTGTTAGTTTTCTCAAAATTGTTGCATGACACTAAATTGTGCAAGGGCAAAGAGTACTTATTTCTATTAGTGTTGACACACACACACCCAGCTGCCAGGGGGATTGGTTACCAAATGTGGATTGAATCACATTTGCATACACACATTTTTTTCTTTAGATTCCTGTTTGTTAATTGAGTGTGTCATATCAGTTTATTAAAGTAGATTATAAGGGGAAAAGTGAACTGTTAAGGTTGTCATTGAATGGTTGGACTTTGATAATTCTTGTGCCCTGAATGTCACTCCATAATCAAAATGAATATGTTATTCATAGATTCTAGTCATAGTGGCTCTTAATAATGAACTGTGTATGTATAAGTTCAATGTAAGTTATTTATGATAGTTTTCCGCAAACAAGGCTATTGCTAGAGTAAAGTAGTAGGTTGGAATGGTGGTGGACAGTTTTCTCTTATAAAATTTTTCGACCAAAACTTCTGTTTCTGAAGGGTTCTATGTAAGCAGTATCCTGAAGGTTAAAAAGCATATCATATCACTTTGTAGTTTGTATAATAAACTTGTTCTATAATCAAAATAAATAGGTTATTCATTTATTCTAGTCATAGTGGCTCTTAATAACGAACTGTGTATATAATCATTATAAGTTATATATGATAGTTTTCCACAACAAATAAGTTATATTTCATATAACTTTGTAGTTTGGATATAAACTTGTTGAGATGTGAGTTTACTTTATACTTGAATGTACTTACCTTGATGGCAACCTCTGTTATATGAACAAAGGTTTGAATATAACCATGATTTGGCTATCTGTGTCATTTAATGGTGGTGGAAGTATGTTTTCTAATGTTGGACTTGTAGATATAGCCATGTTCATCCCTTGCTTTTTCTAAGATTTTATACAAAAAGAAATTTCAATCTGGATGTTAATTGTATTTAGCAATAGCATTTTGGTAAAAATAACGGGTTATTCTCGCCGAGGACTTATTCTTTTTAAATCTTGTGATTTCTTATGTATTGGGGTGTTGATCAAATCCAGAAGCTTGTTAGTTATTAGGTTAGATAAAAGCTAGGAATCAAGCCAAACATGAGCAATTGATGTTTCGAGTTAATGGAAACTTTAATTAAATTTTAATACAAGAATGTTGATCTCGTTGACTTCTATGGTTATAATTCTTGTGATTGAGTAATAGAAAAGTTAGACGCGGTTTCTCTAAACTATGATGTTTTATTAATTTCTTTAGGTTCCCCTGTAGAACTTTTATGTATTGGAATGTTATTTTATCTTAAACACTAATTGGGATCTATCTTTGATCCATTTTGATTTAAACAGTCGTTGTACGTGTATTTCTTGGGTGCCTGGAGGAGATGGTGCTTTTGTTGTTGCTCATGCTGATGGGAACTTGTACGTATATGAAAAGGCAAGACTGTAGTTAAGAGAGAAGCTAGCGTTATGGTTCCCTTATTTTGATAATTTTTATGGTGAGTTTAGCAGCAGAATTATTTACCCATTTTCTTTCCTATTTCAGAATAAAGATGGTGCCGGCGATACTTCATTCCCGATCCTCAAAGATCCAACTCAGTTTTCTGTTTCTCATGCACGGTACAGTAAGGTAATGAGTTTGATATTCATTTTGTTTCTTGACAAAATGCTAATGTGCTACTTCTATATATGTGTTTTGGTTCTATTTTTTATAACCTTGCTGTAGTTAAATTTATAGTTTTTAGTAATGAGTGTCTAGCTTTTTAATTATGCACCTTTCTCACCGGTCATTTGATTGATTGCATAACTTGTTGTATGCCCATCATTTATATATATTCTTTTCAAATTGACTTTTGCAGAGTAATCCAGTTGCGAGATGGCATATATGCCAGGGTTCAATTAATAGTATTTCTTTCTCAGCGGATGGGGCATACTTGGCAACTGTTGGACGAGATGGTATGTCTTTTATGTTCTCTATCTATTTCTTTCTCATTGTATGGTCTCTATCTATTTCTTCTTCTCTGATTTATTTCTCCTTGCATCCAGGTTACTTGCGAGTGTTTGATTATGCAAAAGAACACCTTATATGCGGCGGGAAAAGTTATTATGGTGGTTTATTATGTTGTGCTTGGAGGTGAGTTATGTTTGGTTTTGGTCGATTTATTAGAGATTGGCATGTTTGGGTTTATTTCTCATTTTTTCTCTCTAGAACTTGTAAAACAATGATACTTATAAAACTTATCGTATACTTAGCTTGTTATTATCTTTTTTACTTTTAAAAATATTTTATACAAACCTTGAGAAAACAAACCCCATCACAAAAACCCTGCTTTGGCAGCATGGATGGAAAGTATATTTTAACGGGAGGAGAAGACGATTTAGTTCAAGTTTGGAGCATGGAAGATCGCAAAGTTGTTGCATGGGGTGAGGGACATAGCTCGTGGGTAAGTTGATTGGTAATATTGAGTTGGCGAATTATCCTACCATAATGTTGATTTAGTTTACGACAAATGCTGTGACAGGTCAGTGGAGTGGCTTTTGATTCATATTGGACATCACCAAATTCAAATGACAACGGAGAAACAATTATGTATCGATTTGGTTCAGTCGGTCAGGTACCTGGACAAATATTTTCATTAAAACTTTCTCGTGTCACTGTAGCTTTGACTCTGCTTAAAAGTTCACAAATGACTACTTCTAATTGGCATCTGTTATGATTGACATATTGAAATAAAATTATTGTATCTGCATACCTAGAAATTGACTGATTACTATTTAGTTTTAAATTTGTTGATATAATGGTATAGTGGGAAATATTTAGATTCAGTCATGGATTTCAATTGTTTGGGTCTTTGACTGGTTTTTAAGAAATGGAAATATCTGTAACATGCTTAGTAAGCCGCCATGGAATTGGAAACTGAAGTAAAAACCATTTGATTAGGAAGACTTTGTATAGATATTTACTGGACATAATATATTTTAGTTGGATGTTTTAGCAGGTTTCATATGACGAAGGAGGGTAGTGCTCTTTTTTTTTAATTTTTTTAATTTTTTTATTTCAGAGAGTTTTACTTTTATATTCAATAATTCTAAAAAAATGAATGCGATTACATGTTAATTTTAGAGATAACATATCATTTTTTTCCTTTCATTCTTAAAAGTTATTAAATTAGAATTTTTTACTTGAAATATTAATTTATTTCTTTCATTTCCCTACAAAACCCTTCATCTAGACATACTTTCATAATGCATCTACCAAAATAAGTTAATGGTAAGTTTTTGTTTTGACGCATGGTAGTATTATCTAGAAAACTGATGTTGGCAACTAAGATGAAGCGGGAAAAGGCTTAACTGTCTGTACTGTTGCTTCATTTATAATATGAGGCCTTATAGTCATAGTCAGTTGCAAGTGATTGTTATTGTTTGGAGATCTACATTGATTTGTTTTCAATGATTTGTTTACTTTTTGAAAATATTCTAAAGTTTCTCAACTTTTTTTGTCTTTGGATATGTGCCAAACTCAAACTAAGATATTATGTTGGTCAGGATACACAATTGCTTCTATGGGACCTGGAAATGGACGAGATTGTAGTGCCCTTGAGGCGTCCCCCTGGTGGATCCCCAACTTTTGGATCCCCGACTTTTAGTGCTGGAAGTCAGTCATCCCATTGGGATAATGCGGTCCCATTGGGTACCTTGCAACCTGCTCCAAGTATGCGGGATGTTCCAAAAATCTCTCCGCTAGTTGCTCACCGGGTGCATACCGAGCCACTTTCTAGCTTGGTATTTACTCAGGAATCTGTACTTACAGCCTGCCGGGAGGGACACATCAAAATCTGGACGAGACCTGGCATAGCCGAGAGCCAGCCAAGCAACACCGAAACTCTGTTAGCTACCAGTCTCAAGGAGAAGCCTTCACTTTCTAGCAAGATCAGCAGTTCTAGCTACAAACAATAACTAAATCTTAATCTAAAGGGAGTTTTAAGCAATTTTTTTTTTATGGTTTGTTTATCTTTTTCCCGGCTGGTTTAGTTTTAACATCTTGATTTAAGTAAAGATGAACCAGCTAGTTTATTGTATATTCAGTTATTAACGGATGAGCATGCCATTGATAGAACTAAGAGGATGGGCGGGAGAGTTCTCTCCGACCCTCTCCGACCGCCTCCTGTAATTACAAAACGGCTGTTACTAGGATATCTGATTAGTGATTACAGGAATAATGTGAAATTGGTCCTTGGAGACCGGTACTTTTGAAGTGCATACATACAAGCCATTATTTGTTGTTCTTACTTGTATACTAAGCAACTTGTATTGCACAAATCTGGGAAGTAAACTGTGTTTGCTGTCATGTCATTGTTGAGGCGAGTATTTTAATGATTCCAGTGAAGTTTTGATCGCTTAGTGGAGCATGTCCTAAAATGTAATTGAATATACATGCATGCTTATGGTATCAAAATTTCACATAAAAAGGTTGAATATATTTTCTATCACTAAAGTTGGTCAAATTAGTTCTTAGCTATATAAAATTATTATTTGTTTTTGGTGCTTGCATTTAGAATGTGTTCTCATTAGCAGTTTGGTACTACTTTACAGTTTTGTATTTTAGGGACTAAAATTAATAATTCAATTTAATAGATCAGAAACAATTGTTGTCAGCATTATAGTAATCCAAAGTGGTATCTCACGTAATTGACTTTGAAAAACATGGCCAATATCAAAAATTATCTCTTGGTGTCAAGCAAGTGCTTATCCATCTCTTTCAAATCTGAAGTATATGGGATATATGCATTTTTATTTGACTAAATGTGCTCTCACTATCAAAATATTATAAGTTTTCTTATTTACTGTAAAGATATATATCTATGTCATTCTCCCTAAAGAAACTGTTTCTTATTCAAATTATAATTAGAAAATCTATGAATATGGTTTTCGATTCTAATTAAAGATTTTACAACTAAATAGACTAGTAGCTTGCATTGGTTGGGTGAACCATTGTTTTCGTAAGTAATATTAGCTTTGTTGGTCATAATTAATTTATGATAGTGATTGTATTGATAGTGACAAGCAAACCACGAACATCAGAGTCATCACGGACAACTAATTAATGAATAACAATGTACTCCCTCCATATCTGTTTCACTGTAATTATAAAATTCTAAATCTATATTTTAAAAATATATATTTTATAATTTTATTTAACCTCTTAGTTTTTACATTTTTAGGGGTATCCAAAATTTTCAGGGGTAATCCAAAATTATTTTTTTAAAGGGGTAAATCAAATCTCGCCTATATTGCAGGGGGTAAATGATTATTAACAAAAAAAAATTATTTAGTTATAATTTGTTTTATAAATTAATCCAATTTGTTTTTTTAGTTTCTTTCTATTTTTCTAAAATAGTATATATTAAAAAGATGTATTTACTTTTGAGATGGATGTTCATAAGCATTTGGTAATGACCCCTTTCACAACTTCATCCATCAAGTTGGGCGTATGTGAAAGTCTTCCAGTACTGATGTGAATACTTGAAAGAGGAACCTTCTCTAATCCTTTTCGTTCATCTCTTATGATGTTATCGTGGCTCTGCGACTCAGACGCGAAGTAGAAGATTACTTTCTCAAGTATCAATCGTCCGAAGTTCCAGGTCTTTTTCTGACAGCTTACAACAGTTTAAAGATAAATTCTTTCTGGTTACCCTTATCCGTCTAGAAGTCCATGCAACACTATATGATGTTAGAAGTGTAGCAGAGGGTGGATGTGTTAAGCTATTCCCTAAGTACTGGACCGAAAGACATTTCCTCATGGGAAACAATGTTATATGTATACAAAGAGGAAAACCTTTCTCTGGAAGGTATGTATCAGAAGAAGCGACTGATGGACTCCATTAATGACCTGGGTTACCTTGGGGGCAGCATTTCCCAATATGAGATCAACAAAAAACGTTTGAAATATATCATCAATACTCCCTTTTTTCGTGTAGGCATGCTCCGAGGAGGAAAGGAAAATTATATTTGGTATTTTCTGGAAGTTATTTGCTTATTTATCTTCAATTTTCTTATTCATGACGTGTTTGCTTTGCTAATGATTGTTTTTACATACCTCGTTAATGATGTCGTGCACACTCGATAATAAATGAAGTATCGCTATGCCTTTTGAGGCAGTGAATATGGCTAGTAGGAACAGAAGAATGCCCCTATACTACTTTGGAGCTTTTTGGAAGTGTTGCGACTTTGAATGATCTTCAACAACCACAAAGTGCTTCGGGGTCGAGCCCACACTTCTATAAAGAACGTCAGGCTCCCCATTCAAAGGAGGATTGTTCGTATCTGGCCAATTTAGACTCTAACGTTTATATAATATTATAACGTTTATTAACTACAATTCTACGGTATATATTATAACTACTATTATAACATTTAACTATAATATTATTAAATATTTATAATATTATAACTATTATAATTATTAATTATAATATTAACTATAATATTAATCAAATTATATAATATTAATGTTCATAGTATTATAATTATAATATTAGTTAATTATTAGTTACAATATATAATATTAATACTTATAATATTAGTTACAATATATAATATTATAATTATAATATTAGTTAATTATTAGTTACAATATATAATATTATTAAACATTTATACTAAAGCTACAGTATATAATTTAATAAAAATATATAATTATTAAAACTATAATGTTAAACTATTGTGTTAAATTATTGTAATTATTAATCAATATAATATAAAAAAGAAAAAGGGATATTACAAAAAAAAAAAGATGGATTTGCCCTGGTGGGAAGTAGGAGAAGCTAGATTTTTTTAATGTAAATATCCCTATTTTTCAAAAATATTTCCCAAATAATCCACTCTTAAAACAATTTTTTAATCTATCCCACTTTTAGATAATTTAAGAGGAGTCGTCAATCCAACTGGCGACCATGTACAAAATTAAAGAGGTGTCGCCAATTGGTTTGACGACTGCTCTTTAACGTTGTCGCCAATTGGATTGACTCCTCCTCCTAAATTTGTCTAAAAGTGGGGTAAATTGAGAAATTGTTTTAAAGTGGGTTATTTGGGAAATATTATTGAAAAATAGGGGTATTTACATAAAAAAATCGGAGAAGCTATGGGAGAAAGATAGTGTGTTCAATTACTGTCTCAAACAAATTTTGAGTATATTTATCATGAAAATAAAATGCCTTAAAAAGACACATGACGCATCCAAGTCATTAAAAAAAATTTAAAAAAAGAATTCATGCCAAGGAAAATTTTCAAATGTCAAAGAAATTTTTGTAACTTTTTTTTCCGTAGGTTTTATTTTTCTTCAAAAAGCGCCTATATGGCAGAGGAAAAATAGATATTAACCCTTAAAAATGTAATATGTTTAAAATGATTTTTTTATTATATTTATAATAAATATTATGTGATTTTATTTTAATTTTTGGATAAAATATATTTTCTAAAAAAGGAGCCTATTTAGGGTGGGTAGCCCGAAGCCCGTACAAGACCAGACTCGAGTAGTAATTTTTTACTTCATATTATAATAGGATTTTTTTGGACCGACACTAAAAAGTTAGAGGCTCGTCAGGGTAGACTTGTTTAGGGTTGTGTAGCCCATGTTCTCTTATTGACCATGTGATCCATCTGGTAAGGACGTGGTGAGGAAGAACCAGACTCTAGTTTATGTTTGGGGCAATTTATCATCTGTTCAAGCATCTATTTTAGCAGCTCATAAGGGATTAATGTCTTTATCCCTTGAAAATGCTTATTTAACTCAACTTTTAGCTGAATGTACAAGTGAATGCCTCGGGGAAATTTCACAGTGTTTTGAAAACGCTTTAGAGCAAGTGGAACATTTTCACCATCCCTTGCGCACTTTGAGGGGACAGGTTTGGCGGGATCAAATGCTCAAAGATGGGGAGGTCGTCTCCCTGCTGGAGTAACCCTACATTTTTTTGTTGTTGTATGTACTGTATGCAAAGTAATTTTGTAATAGAAGAATATACATGTATACATTTTTGGAATGAAATGCTTTTTAACGTGCATGAACCGTATTTGTGCAATCTCGAGTGCAAAGCTTTGGATTTCGTACAAACTTACAAGGTATTTCCTCGAAGTTTATTATACGTCTTTGGGGTCGTTCCCAACCAAAGGTTGGCTTCCTATTCCCTACTAAGGTGAAAACCCGGCCCGAGGTCGACATGTTGCTAACACACCATAACCTATATAATGGTTAGATGCCATAGAGGGTTGAACTGTTATTGTCTATGGGAAATTGATTGTTATAGTCGCACGAGCGAGGCGTTTGTGACAACACCCTTGACTAATGGGAATTGGTTTTTGTAGTTGCATACACAAGGAATTTGCGACAAGAGCCATGGCTATTGGGAATTGATTGTTGTGGTCGCACGCGCGAGGCGTTTGGACAACACCCATGAATTTCTTTGTGTGTGCTTTGTGATGTTGGGAGTTGATTTTTGTAGTCGCACACACGAAGTGTTTACGACAACACCCCTAAATTTATTTGCGCTGGACCTCGATCGCGTCTGCCGTACCCTAGATTCGTTGTTACAATGCACAATCACAAAGAAGCGAATATTTTAGAACTTGAAATATTTCATTCATAATTAAGAATTACCCATGTATATGAGGAGAGTGATTATATAGACATAATATTTAATACAAATAGGAAAGAAAATATAACCAGGTGGGATAACTTCCACTTATTCTCCCTGTTTTCTTAGCCACTTCTTGGGAGACAAATTGTTATACTTATGAGTTATCTAGTTAGGGAAGTCGTGTTGATCTCCATGGCAATGCCTTCTATTTGGTCTCTTTGGAGTGCTTGATAGATTCTATTTTCTCCTTTGAGATCGACATTAATTGTAATAGGTTCTCTCTGAAGATTATGGTGCTTTAGTTTAAGATGCACCAACAAGGCTACAACGTTCAGGGTGGTTGCAAAGGGTCTTCTTAGAATGCAGTTATAGACACCCCTACAAGGGACGATGAGGAATTATGGACTAATTGTCATGACGTCCTTCCCCCTCCTAGTGATATCATTAGCTCAACGAATCCCCCCTCAAACAGGTGGTAGTTTCATTGAATGCCTGCAAATATGAGCCTTTAGAAAACCATAAACTTCCTTTTTCCAGGCCCATGCTTTCAAACAACTGTGAGTATATCATATTGTTGGAGCTTCCACCATCGATCAGGATTCGACAAACGTCAAACTGCCTAATTATAGATGTAATCACCACATGGAGATTTTTTAGGAACACCTCCCACCTTCTCAAGGTCTCGAAATCCTAACATAGGTCGGTCATGGTTTTTTATCGATGTACTTCCATCCTTTTTTGGACGAATAACATCTCAACAATCTTTTTCTTCATGGTTCCTTTAGATGAAAGGTTTGCTCAGGGCATTCCTAACATAGGTTGGTCATGTTTTTTTATCGATGTACTTATTCAAAGGCATGATTGAAACTAATGTGCATAGGAGGGATACTTGTGTCCATAAGTGTGGTTTGTGTTGTTACAATGTTCTTAGTGTTGCATAAGTACCTATTGAGTCGATCCTAGGCGAGCTAATTTTCATTATCCGCGTATGAGTAGTTTCAATACTTTGTTATGATTTGTGTCTTTCTATCATGCTGCTAAATTCCATTGTTTTTATGCTAGCTAACCTACTTGAGTACAAGCAAGGGTTCAAGTGTAAGGGAGTTTGATAACACGAAAACACATAGTGTATTTTGAGTCGATTCACATGCATTCTAATGTCAATTTTATGTGTTTTTATTGTATTACGTGGATATTATATATGTATTTATGGTACATGTTAAGTAAAATGGGACAAAATGATACCATGTTGCTGTCATGACAGGCTCATAACAGTCTGACGCCCGTCAACCATAGGAAAAATGAAGAATAAGAAAATCAATAGGCTGACGCCCGTCAACCCACACCCGACGCTCGTCATGATGCTGATTTCCAAATTTTCTCCCCACTATGCTCAAACTCAGTTTTCCACTTTCCTTATTTTTCTCCGCCACTTCCACACATTATGCAACAGTTATTTTGCACGAATTTGTGCTATAAAAAGGACTTTAGAGTTCAATTGATATCCAAACTTAGTTATAATTTTTAGGTAGAAAATTATTAGAAATACATTTATTTTTCACACTGAGAGATAAATGCACATTAGATTTAGATTTTGGAAGTTCGCAGCATACATTTGGATCGTTAACATAACATTGTAATCTTGCCGACATCAGATTTCTCAAAGTCCGCCCCGCTAAATCCTGCCACCCGCCAAAGCCTGCCTCGCCAAAATCCATCGTCCGTCAAAGCCCGACGAACCTATATAATAACACTATTTAAGTATTTGGAAGAGCCTAAGAAAATAGTTTGGGATATGTACATAAGTTGTTTTTAGATTATTAGGACTAATCTACTTTCTCTGTCTCTATTGTTGGGCAAGTATTTTGAATTTTACTAATGAAAAATGAAAAAAATAGGATCGAAATTTGAATTTAGACCATATAAAATACTAAAAGTAATGTTATATATGAGAAGAATATTATTTCACTAAAAGTTGATGTTTTAGGCTAAGAAAAATTATGCTTTTTAAATCTTGGTTTGATTTTTTTTATTGAAATGTAGAAAGAAGAACCTTTTAATTTATTTTAAAAGATAGAAAAAATAATAATAAAAAAGAAGGCGGACAAGCCCGCCGCCCGCCAACCTGCCACCTTGGTGGGGCGGGCTAGACTATTGTGCCCATTTCAACTTGGCGGGCATGCCCGTCCCACTATTTTTTGGCGGGTTTTAGGCGGGGCGGACATGGGGCAGGGCGGCCGACCCGTTTTGCCACCCCTAGTGCTCGCATCTAAGTCAAACTAAATAATTAAACAGAGTTTTTTAAGGACTGATTTTTAAATTGTTTTTAATTAAAATAATTATTGTGGAAGCATAATTTAAAGATATCGGTTCAGTTTTGAACGTAAGGAACATGTATCTTAGGTAAAATTTCAAAATTTAATTAATTGATTTGCTTAAAAGCAAAATTTAGAGATACCGATTTTGTTTTGAAAGCAAGATTTTCTTAAAATTATAATAATAAATGTTTTGAAAAATAGATTTTAAGAGTATAAACAAACAAGTTAAAGCATGCGTTTATGAATTTAAAATCCAATGTTTGACGAGCAAAAGCCGATAACAACTTTACACTTATTTTTCACCTTAAAGAACTTTTTAATTAATCAAAAGTAATTAATTTTTATAAACTTGTTTGCACTTTAACACGCTGAACATGCGAAAACGACAATCTAGATTTTAGGCTATAACTTAGTTTCGGCTATGCGAAAGCAAACAATTCATTTAAATTAATTTTGTTTATTAAGAGAAAATACTATCCTGATTTAATTAATTAATACAACGCTTTTGCGAGTACCGTTGATCGATACAAGCCACATTCTGGTCTCTATTTTATTAAATTTTCAGAACCAACTAGTTTTAATTCCCTTTTATCCAATATCATCACCTTAGATTTACATAACAATAGATAACAGTAGGTTGATAATTGGTCCATGTGAGTTTTATAATCTTTTATATTACTTCGATATTTCAATGCACTCGCGGACATGATCAATGCGGCATATAATACCACCACATCTATCATAGCACCCAACCAATTTACATCCAAACATTACACCACAAAAGCACCCAAACCTCACACCATCAAAACACCCAACTAACACATGTCTTTCTAACATCGCAACAACCATTGTTTCGTTTCCAAAATGAATCAATGTTGAAATTCATCCAACCAACTCACCCACACATAACCTAACCAACACGACCCAAATACGACACTCATGGACACTAAACTCGATTACGAAAGTGCAAGCTACTAGGAGACCTCAAACACCTCAGAGAAACCATGAGAAGCCTCGACGACAAGCGAATGTGCGGAAGTATGGAGTCGGTGGATGTTACGATTGAGCAGATCATCAAAATTCTCTCTACTCGTTGTATAATTCTATTTTATAGAATAATATTATAAATTGTTTTTTAATTAACATTTGTTATTGTTATGATTTTGTTATTAAATACACATAGATGCCAGAGATTCTAACGTCTACTCATAAGTTTCAAAAACATGTGCCCATAACATTGCATGCGCCAAAGGCCATGTAACATGAGTTCAAAATAGAATGCACGCACTAGTAGCATTGACACATCCTCTTTTCTGATATATATATTTTTGTTTGAAACAAGGCTACTTTATTAAATAATTTGTAACGTTATTTGAGTATTTTCTTTGAATAAATTGTTTTTTTTTCAAAATATTTTTCTAACAGTAAAGAATATAATTAATTATATTGAAAATGTAAAATAAAATAAGGCAAAATACCCAAATTGGTCCCTTAACTCCACCACTGGGTCCAATTTGGTCCCTTATCTATAAAAAGTGACAAAAAGGTCCTTTAATTTTGTAAATGGTTCCACGTTTGTCCTTCTGTTACCTACTGTTAGTCAAAGTCAGCTATTTTACACACGTGGTACTAAACTTTGGTGACTCATATGCCATGTAGGATGTGTTTACCTTAAGGAAGTGATTTTAGTAAGGGAAAAGTCATTATACGAAAGGTAGTAAAAAAGAAGGAACCCTAGCGTAACAGCCATGGAAGCTTGAAGCAAAGGAACCAGTTCTGAAGCATAGTTTACCAGGTACGTAATTCTATTTTACAAATGGAAATGTTATTCGATTTCACTTAGTTTAATGATTTAGGGTTTTTGTGTTTTAGGGTTTTTAGGATAAGTTTCTGATTTAGGGTTGCTTGGTTTTCACAGTGTCGAATCAATTAGGGATTTGTGTTGGTAGAGATGACTGAGTATCTGAATGAAGGGAATAATAGTGAGCTTGTGAATGAGAATGAGGGGAATAATACTGAGCCTTTGAAGGGGACTGGTGGTGATGTCAATGATGGCCTTAGCTCTGATGATAGTAAGGATGCAAACTCCAATTATGACAGTGCAATGGAAGTGGGTTTTGATGATGAATCAGATGAGTTTGATGATGATTTTGATGAGGAGGGTGATGTGATGGAATATGTGAATGACCATGATGGGAATATCCAAAAAGGTAAAGAAAAGTGTGAGGACAAAGTTAGTGATAATGAAAGTGATGATTTACAAAGTGGGTGTGAAAGTGATGGAACTAGTGATGTTACTAGGAAAAAGTATCTTATTTTTAAGTCACAGAAGACATGTCAAATTTTAAATGGGAGGTTGGGATGTATTTCATAACCAAGGCTGATTTCAAAGAAGCAATAGCATCATATGCAGTGTAATCTGGTAGGGGTATTAGGTACATTAAGAATGACAAGGTAAGGGTGAGGGTTAGATACAAGGAAGTATGTGATTGAGAAGCATACTGTGCAAAGTTTCCTAATGAGGATTCTTGGTAAATACGGAAGATCATAGACAACCATAGTTGTAGTAGAGAGTACAATGTAAAGCTGATGAGTACCAAATGGTTAAGTAAGAGGCTACATAATTCAGTGAAATCCAATCCAAGATTGAAGCTTAGAGACGTAAAGGAAAAGGCACAAAAAATGGAATGTAGGTGTTAGCAAGAAAAAGGCCATAAGAGCAAGATTTGCTGCTAGAGATATGGTAGATGGTTCTTTCCTTGGGGACTATACAAGGATCTATGACTATTTCCATGAACTTTTGAGATCTAACCCAGGTTCTACTGTGAAAGTAAATGTGCATCCTGTACCAGAGGGTTTTGCAGATCATAGACCATATTTTAAGAGGCTATACATTTGCTTGGCTGCTTGTAAGGAGAGTTTTAAATTATGTAGACATTTCATTGGGCTAGATGGTTTTTTTTTGAAAGGGTTGCGTGGAGGGCAAATCTTGGCAGCCATTGGAAGAGATCCAAATGATCAAATGCTACCAATAGCATTTGTTGTGGTTGAAAGTGAAAATAAAGATAGTTGGACTTGGTTCTTGGAGCTTCTTATTGATGATCTAGGTGGGAGAGAAAAGTGTCTCACATACACTTATATATCTGATCAACAAAAGATATATATTTTCTAACTTATGTTTACTTATAATTACTTATGTTATTTGTACTAACTTATGTTATTTTTGTTGTACAACAACCATCACATGTGCAATCTCAGCAGGCAACACCAATGCAATCTCAGCAGGCTTCACAAGTGCAAGATCAACAGTCTACACAAGTTCAATCTCACCAGGCTTCACAAGTGCAAGATCAACAGGGTTCACAAGTGCAAACTCAGCAGGCTTCAAGGCAGAAATCTCAAGGAAAATCCAAGCAAGATACTTTTTCATCAGGATCACAAGGAAGGCCAAGCAATTTATCTTTCAGAAGGCCAACTAAGTCATTCATACCCCCAGGCCCAACCACTAGGATGAGTGCAGCCAAGACTGCTGTAGGCCCAACAACAAGGAGAACAACACCAACCAAGAGATCAACCAAGACTTGGAAAATTTAGGCATATGTATTTTGTTTAGACTGTTGTATTATGTTTAGACTAGTAATGTGTAATGTTGTATTAAGACATATAGTATTTTGTTTAGGCCTATGTTATGTGTTAAGACATATGATTTTTTTATTAGTCCTATGTTATGGTTAAGACATATGACTTGTGTTATTTGGATTTGTTGAGCAATTTTGTCAATGACTTGTGTTAAGACATATGGTTTTTGGATTAGGCCTTTGTTGAGCCATTCTGTTAATGTAATTATGTCAATGTTATTTTGTCAATTCTGTCATAGCAAATAATATGGTACTGATAACAAATCATAGCAATTCTGTCAATATAACAAATGCAAGTAATATTATGGTACTAATAACAAGTCATAGCAAATGGTATTGTGTTAATATAACAAATGCAAGTAATATTATGGTATTGATAACAAATTACTGTCAACATAACAAATGCAAGTAATATTGATAACAAATTACTGTCAACATAACAAATGCAAGTAATATTGATAACAAATTCTCCATTACAAATGTCAAACTGGTATTGTTAACTACAATGAGAACAAATTGATAAACAACATCCTAAAGCATTCTAAAAACAACAACAATGAGGCCTATGAACAACATCAATTTCCAGAATTTTATCAACTTCATCAGATTCTTCATTTCATTTTCCACATTGCTTATTTGTTTCCCATATTCTTCAATAGTCAATTGAGCTTCTGCCACTGCCTTTGAGAGCTTCTCAATTTTATCCATCAAATATTGTTCCTTCTCATCTCCAACATCTTCAAAATACCATCCAAAGTACCCACAACCAGTATTGTTTGATCCCTGCAAAATACCATCTTCAACATCAACTTTTTTTAAACACACATACATCAACTGTTTTTAAACAAACATACATATAACATACCTTAAAATTAGGACATCCCCAAAAATGCTTCCCATAGTTCTTGCATGTTGTGGCCATATGAAGAACAGCTAAATCCCCACAGTGACATATAGGTTTCCAAGTTGTTCTTGTGTTGATATTTGATCCTTCCTTCGAAGAACACCCACCATAACCGTGTTTTTCTTTCATCACTGACGTCGACCCACTGGATTTCATGTTTGTAACCAGCTCGAATCCACAAACCCTAAGATTTTGCTTGAATCAAATTGGGGGTGAAGTGAATTTTTTCAAGAACCCTAGATTTGCATGAAACTAATCGTGGATGAACAAACTCGGTATAAAGGAGGAAGAAGACTTCAAATGCCATGTCAGCTGCCACATATGACAAAGTAAACGTCCGTTTGGGTTGGTTGACGGAAATGATCTATTTGGAACCATTTAAAAAATTAAAGGACATTTTTGTCACTTTTTATAGATTTGGTACCAAATTGGACCCAGTGGTGGAGTTAAAGGACCAATAAATAATAAAAAAATATTAATAATATTTTAATTAAATCTATTTAAAAAATAATATAAAAGAAAGTTCGAATAGATATTATGGGTATGAAGAAAAAATATTAATATTTAACTAAAATTAAAAATTAGTTTATAATTTATGACAATTTTTTATTAAAAAATATTTTTCAAAATATTATTGACTTATGAATATAAATAAAAAATAAGAATCATAAGAATATGACTCCAACAAGTAATTTTTTTAAAAATAACATAGTTTCTAAAAAAATATACGAGAATAATGTAGTTTTCAGAATAAATACTAAAGTAACGTAGTTTGGTACTGTATACGCCATATGAATTGGCGTATAAGTATAAAATGAATATTTTTTAAATACATCCATACGTCATTTCAAATGGCTAATGAGTTTGTTTTTAATTTTTTTTAAACTTGAATTAATGCGCCATATGAAATGACTTGTTTGTTATTTTTTTTATTATTTAAAAATGAGCTCATTTGTCAATTGGATTGACTTGTTTGTTTTTTATTTTTTATTTTTTAAATAAAACTATTCGTCAAATTGATTTTATTTTTTATTTTTTAAATAAAACTATTCGTCAAATTGATTGGCGACTGCATTATTATTCAAAAGAATTTTCTTTAACCCATACGCCAAACTAATTAGGCGAATGCTTTATAAAGAAAAAACAAATTTATTAACCATTTGAAGTGACGCATGAGTGTATGTTAAAGAAAAAAAATATTCATTTTATACATATACACCAATTAATATGGCGTATACAGTACCAAACTACGTTACTTTGATATTTACTCTGAAAACTACGTTATTCTCATATTTTATTTTAGAAACTACGTTATTCTAAGAAAATTTCCCAACAAATATACTATTAATTAATT
Source organism: Lathyrus aphaca (assembly GCA_963966055.1). Lineage (NCBI taxonomy): Eukaryota > Viridiplantae > Streptophyta > Magnoliopsida > Fabales > Fabaceae > Lathyrus > Lathyrus aphaca. The sequence continues at coordinate 67,017,971 of OZ014525.1, read as the reverse complement.
AATTGAACATGATATAATAAATCAAATGAATATTAATGATATGTTTGGTTTGACTTTTGAAATAATAAAATTAATTTTAAACTATAGAATATAATTTTGGGATGTTTGATTTTTTTAAAAATATAATCAAATTTTGCTTTCAAAATTAATTCTATTTTAAGATAGAATTTAAATATAATATTTACTTAAAATTTATTATTCAAAATTATTTTTATATAAATATATTCAAACATAAATTAATTCGATTAAACTCATTATACTAAAATCAAGTTTAAAACATAAATTAATTCGATTAAACTCATTATACTAAAATCAAGTTTAAATCAAGCTAATTCAAACACACTTACTTTTCCTAAGCCATAATGAACTCAAGCCGTACAATGCACCGACAGACTGAAACAATAGGATACATTATACAGACATATCTTATCTTCAATTTTATGATAAAATTACATCTATTCAATTATTGTTTTTAAGGGCCAGGACAAGTCAACAAAGTGAAGGTTTTGGACCTTCAAATTTTAACTAAAAAATCTTTAAAAAATAATTTTAGTTATAAATATTACTATTACAAATATTTGTCTAATTTAATTGATTAAATTTGATTTCATAATTTTGCATAATTTTGATTTTTTACTTTATTTACTTAAACTTTATAGTTTATATTATATTTTAGGTCTTGTCTAAACATGTTAAGCCGTCCTTGTTGTTTCTGTGTAGTCATTGTCAGGTGCTTAGCTCTTTGTCTCCGCCTTTGTTTTGTTTTTGCTGCCAGTTGAAGACAAGGAAAGAGACTGCTCTTGATCTCTATGTTATAGACTTAATTCAGGTTCACTATAAAATAATATTGATATCCAATAAAATTAATTAATAACCTATAGAAAAGTTCCCATGTTTTTTTCTTTAAAATTGGTTTTCACCACCCGATCGCAGTTGCAGAGAATCGAAACGTGGTTCTTTCTATCAAATTCAACGTCAATCATCACTAGACCAACTAACGACTGATAGTTCTTATGCCTTTTCGATGACAAACAAAAAAGATGGTAGAAGATGTGAATCTCATCTAATGATTTAAATTAATATTTTATTTAATTAGTCATTCAATTAAATTTAATTAAAAAATTATGATTTATAGCAAGGTATAAAACCGTACTCTTGAATATAGTTGAACTTTATTATATTCAAATTTATTCTCGCTCTCACATCATTTATCATTCTCCCATTTACTTGAACGTTGGAATGCAAACCTTGCAGATAAGTCCCTTTCATTAGCATCACAAGTTCAAGTTCATTATAGCAAGTACTATCTCATCAATTCACTTAACGATTATGGTTTCTCTGTAGTGACATCGTCTGTGAGAATCAAAATCTAATTCCCGTAAATCTTCACGTTCAGATTTATGTTCATTGATCTCCTCGATCAAATCTCCTCTGATCCATAAATCCATATTACATATATCAGAGCTTCAGATATCAATTTCTCGATGTTCCTCCTCAAATTTCAACATTCTTCCGACATATCTTCTTCAAATTCGTCAACAATTATGGAATCTAAAGTCACTCGATCTGTCGTTCCGCAATTGTAAGTGTTGAAGTTGCCAAAGATCCACATCATCTCCCTAAAATATAAAAGAATCTAGTCTTAGTAGTGTCTCCATTTGATCTCTTATTTTAAGGTATTACTCTGCCGAAAGTCGACCAAGGAGTATTTGTAACGGTAAAAATTGTGAGTGTAAGATATTGATTAACTTAACTTAATGAATAAGAGTCGCCACCGCGCTTTTATTTCTTCCACAAAGGAATAGGGAAAAGAACGAACAAAACCTAAATGAATCTACAAGCCAAAGCTAAAAGAAACAGACAAAGACAAGGGTAAGGTGGTTGATTACGAAAAAGGAAGATGTTAACACCCAAAATGTTTGTGGTACTCCACGGGAACCTCTTTGATTTATTGAGAACTTTTGGTTTGAAAAAGATTTATTAGAAGAGATGAGAAAAGAAAGGTTTTTTTTAAAGATTTTTGTGTTTGACAAGACTTTCGTCTCATGCCTACGTACCCATAAAGTGCAATTTAAGATCAAAATCCCGTAGTTCGTGGTACAATGAATGAAATTGACGTGTTGAATTGATTTTAAAATGTAAAGACAAGTCGTCATTCTTTAGCGAATAATTCCGCTAGAAAGGATGAATCATGTCTAAACATATGAAAATGGTTGAAAGGAAAAAATGGTTGCATAATTTTCTTTTATGAAGCTTTGAATTTATATGGTTGAAATTTGTGCAGGAATTTAATGGTTGTTCAAAGTTTGAATTGAAGTGTGAAGAGAGCATTCAATTTATAGGAAAAGATGTAGAAGAACTGCAAGTTGTTTTTCTTCTTACAGATTCATGTTTTGGATCTTCACATTATTTTCATGCTTGCCTCTTGACTTGAATTTGCAGCGTGACGCACGTCCCATGGGCTTGTTCTACCAGCTGTGGTGTTTTATGGCTTAGCAAGTCGTTTTGTACTGATTTTTCACTTATAGCTTCTTCTCACGCGAAGAAACAAATTCATGGCATATGATGGATTCAATTGAGAGTGCATGGCATGTGTGGTACTATGTGGGCTGAATGTAATGTTAGAAGTGGGTCAGCGTCAAAATGGTTGAGAAAGGTAGTATCGTTGAAAGGGTGGGCCGTGTAATATATTGGGCTCATCATTTATCATTTTTTGTTCAAATTTGTTGTAAAGAAGAAAAAAATAATGGGATAAAATGAATGGACTTTTCTTGAATGTACTTCTTGCAAAAACTATTTGGACTTTGGATGGAAAGAAAATGATTTTAAAAATGATTAATGAATGAGTCTAAAAATGATTAATAATGAATAATCAAATGGGTGGATTTAATTGTTATGGTTTCCTCTATTTTTTTAAAACAATTTTTGGTATGATGATAAAATGGTCATGAGTTTGAATAAAAATGGTAAATGGATATTAGAAAAATGGTTATGGAAAAATGGTTATAATAGATATTTGAAAAATGAAGGAAAATTTTAAATGGGTCCAAACTAATATTCGCACTTACCACAATTAAATCACACCCTTGACTTGCACTATTCAAAATTAAATTAAGACCACTGACTTTTCCATTGAACCTGTCTTGAAATAAATCATGAATCTGACATCCTCGACTTTAATCAATAACAAACACACATGTCTTGACTTGCTCTGAATTAATTCCTTGAATCTGACACAAATCTTGAATCTGACATTCTTGAATTGCTTGAAATTTGTCTGAATCAAACTCTAGGAAAATAAATCCACAGATGAACCAATGATGAACTGATGAACACTCAATCAAGACAATCTGGACCAAACTTCTCACACATGATTATTTGACAACCTGATGACTTTCAGCACACAACAACTTGATTTTGAACACGCATTGCCTAAGAAATAAATCATTGGCACAAATAACTTGCAGTTGAATCAATCTCTTAATAGTTTGACCAAGATTAGGTCAAACTTCCATCTAAATCAGATCATAACTGAACAAACATATTTGACTTGAAAACATTGCCTTTGCCATTGACAAACCTGCAAAACCTAAACACACAGAGAAATAGAAGAAAATTGTGACATATTTTTGGTATTTTTGTTAGAGGTTAGTAAATATAAACAGATAAAGGCAAATAAGAAAACACACAAATGCTCATTGATCTTGTTTGTATGAAAGATGCAGGTGAAATGCGAAAAATCTAAGGGGAAAATATTAGGGTATGACAGATGCCCCTATTTAAGTTTCTTCAATTCGGAGATATGAAGATTGAAATCTTCGTCTTGGCAGGGTGGAAGGGACTTAAATAAAGTAACCCAATTTTTGGCCCTAAGAGGGCGTGCAATGATATGAAATGATAAGAAATGAATGCATACAATTATGTGGGGAATATATCGACACAAGAAACAGAATAAATGTTGGGGAAGAAAAAAGAATATAACTCCATAGGGAGAAACACCACACAACTAATGGAGACCATAACAAGGCTCAACTAAGGAAAAGATATCCAAGAATGACATTGAAAGAAGTGAGAAAAGTTATGGAAAGTACATCAGAAACATCTAGGAATGACGTTGACGACTTCACTAGGGATATCCGAGAATGTTATAAGATGTAAAGGGAACATACATCCATGAAAGCATTGAATGAAAGGTGTAATATCTGAGAAGGCATCAAATGTAAGTGAGAAATAAAATTCAAGAAGGAATCAGATGTAAATGATTCACAATATTCAAGAAGCCATTGAATAAAGGAAACAAGGAATCACAATATCTGAGAAGCCATCAGATAGAAGTGAGAAATAAAATCCAAGAAGGCATTGGATGAAAGGTATAATAATATCCAAGACTAGCATTGGATAAAAAGCAACCACGATATCCAAGACTTGCATTGAATAAAGCGAGAAATGACTTACAAGAATGACACTAAAATTAAAGGTAAAACTCATCCAGGAATAACATTGAATGAACAGATAAAACTTTCAGGAATGACACTAAAAGATATCTAAGAGTAACTGTTAGGGATTGCAGAAGAGCAACAAGACTTCCAGGAATAAAATTGGGAGACACAAGAGGATCAAAATATCCAGGAATGGCACTGGAGATTAAAAGAGATAGACATCCAGGAATGGCACTGGAGATGAGAAAATAATCTGAAGATAAATGTGAAATATTCAAAATAAATCATTGAGTGTACGGGAATAAGTTTTGGAAAAATGTCAGAACAAGAAACATATCTGGAAAAACATCAGATAGGTGGAGAAAAGGTTATGGGAAAATATCAGAACAAGGTATATCTGGAAAAACATCAGATATGCACATAAAGATTATAGGAAAACATCAAAACAAGGGTACCATATATTTGGAAAAACATCAGATAGGCACAAAAAGGTTCTAGAAAAACATCAGAACAAAGGTTTAACATATCTGGAAAAACATCAGATAGTCATAAAAAGGTACTGGAAAAACATCAGAACAAAGATTTGACATATCTGGAAAAACATCATATAGTCATAAAAAGGTTCCGAGAAAACATCAGGCAAAAGGTTTGACATATCGGGAAAAACATCAGATAGTTATAAAAAGGTTCCGAGAAAACATCAGAACAAAGGTTTGGCATATCTGGAAAAACATCAGATAGTCACATGAAGGTTCCAAAAAAATATCAGAACAAAGGTTTGACATATCTGGAAAAACATCAGATAGTCATAAAAAAGTTCTGGAAAACATCATAACAAAGGTTTGGCATATCTGGAAAAACATCAGATAGTCCCAAAAAGGTTCCGAAAAAACATTAGAATAAAGGTTTGATATATCTAAAAACACATCAGACAATCACAAAATGGTAATGGGAAAACATCAGAATAAAGCAAGAACACCCGTAAGAACATCGGAAAAGAAGAGACAAATTAAACACAGATAGAGAAGTACATTTGGTAGGTGCCAAGTAAGTTTGACTTTGACCTCAGGAAAATGCATATGAACGCGAAACAGACTTCGAGCTATGCAAATATTTATATTCCTGATATATGAATGATATATACATGTTATATGAAGGATATATGCATGTAACGTAGATGATCGAGATGACTGAGATAAACTCTTTTGGGGAATGGACAAGATTGGAAGACTAACTCCTCAACACATGGAACACTGCCAACTCTGCTTGGGGATTAGAGATGCTACTCTTGAACATATCTCTGTCACACCGGTAAACTGTATCAAATTGATGATCTTTCGAGGAAAGGAATGATAAACTTCTTGGGGATTATTGAAGAAGGCTACCCCAGATTGATTGACTAATTAGGGTAAACTGATCATAACTTTAGTTCTGACTATTGTCGAGGGAAATTGATTGTGGCTTCAATTCTTGAAATGACTGTAGAGAAGGCTAAACTCAGTATGAATCTTGAATAAAATCTTATGGTTAACCAATTTTGATAATAACTTGCACTAAGCAACAAATCTTGAACAAATTCACAACAGGACCGGGAAGCAATGTGCCCTTAATAGGATCACTGACCAAGTTTATCAACTACTTCAAATTCCCTTGATGAGGAAAGTTTGTTTGCAAATAAAAATTGTGTATACAAACATGGTAATTTTAATGCAAAGTTCATGCAAATTTGAAGTAAAAAATCATTTTTGGAATGATATTTTTGATGTAAAGTAAATGAAACACTTATCAAAACACAACGGTTTAGACAAAAATGAAAGAGAAAGCAAAGGTAAGAAACAAATGATTGAAAATAAACTCGAGAATCAGTTTATGCAAGCTTGTGATAACGAGAAAATGTATCGATTATATTGCTATGTTTCAATACCGTTTTATTGCATAATTGTCGTTTTAACACCCGATTCCTCGAGTTTTCCTTACCATTTTGCAGGTACATCGTATACAGAGCTAAATCATGAGCCACAAGCAAAAGGAGCGAAAACAACCATAAAAAGATGAAGAAATGAAGAATGCTGCAAAACCTGCATTTTTTGTTACACTCACGGTCGTCACCTAGGTGTCACGACCGTGACACCCCAAAAGGAGCAATCACGACCGTGACATATCCCTCACGACCGTGACACTTATTTTACAAGGGACACGAACGTGATGCCCTTGTCACGACCGTGACAAGGGAAAAATAGGTTATTTGACTGAAGACTTGGTCATAACGTTACGCTGCAAATGAAATGCCTATTTTTCAGCTGACCCTGTATCCACGTTCCTGGATTTTCTCAATGCTCCTACGAGGTTCAAGCAACAAACTCAACCACCAGCCCATTTAATCTTCTATAAATAGCTTAATTCAAATGAACAATACACAGAGTTTTATTTTATTAATTTCTTGCGGAAGCTCTGCCAAATTATTTTACACCCTTATTATTTTTCCAGCATTATTTTCATTGCTTTATTTTTATTGTATCCAAACCCAACCTATAACAATTTCCAACATCAGGAAATTGTTATAAAATTTATTTGTTTCAAAGCCTTCATAATTTTTAGTTTATTTCCGATTCCGACAAATACTCCGAGCTTTCCAGCCTGTGGAAGAAGGAGTCTGCCATTTTTATTGTTAACCAGGTTTATATTAATTTGCAATTTTATATTTATGTTGAATATTTATTTTTCTGCCATGAATATTTCGTTTTATGTTTCTCTGCCTCTGTCTGGTTCAACAAAAATGAGTAGCTAATTACCTTAGGGCGGTATGTAATTAAAACAAACTAAATCGGTAAAATCAACTATAGGCTTAAAATAATTAATAGCTTAATATTCTGGCTGATACTTTTTATTATAAAATCGACCTTTTTGTTACGAGAGTAAGGAAAGTGTATTAGGTTAGGTCAAGACCACGAGAGTGTGAGATTTTAACCAGATAGCTAAAGTTAGGCATTTAAATTAAACACAGCGAGAGCGCTTTAAAATAAATTAGAATTACTAAGTTTCCAAAAATTATCTCTAAACACTTATGGGCTAGCGAGAGCAGGCATAGGGCTTTAGGGGTAAGATCTGAGATAAGACCACGAGAGTGTGAGTTAAAGGTATTTAAACTGGTAACCTCTACAGAATAGATTAAGTGAACCATCTTTATAAGCCTAGGTTAGATTGACCCGCCTAAGTTAGCATAATTACATACCGACCGCCTAAGTATTATTTTATTAAACTTAAATTTAATTCCCGCCTTTAATCTTTAAAAAACAACAAAAAATCGTGACAACCCTTCACCTTAGCTAAACTAGAAGTTCATCTAGCACTAAGTAACCATAGAGTCCCTGTGGATCGATAATCTTAAATATTACTTCGATAGGCTGTGCACTTGCAGTTAAGATACCGCTAGACACATAATTAGACACGTCGTAGCCCACTAAGTTTTTGGCGCCGTTGCCGGGGACCTTAATTTAGTTACTAGTGCACTTTAGGTAGCATTGTCTAGACTAAGGTAACAACTATTTTCTTTTCTTAATCTAAATTTCCGAGTGTATGCCAAGTACTCGCTCTAAAGGCGAAGACTTGCAACCTCTAATCCCAGAATCGGAATGCTTCTTACACGTAAGAAGACGGATATTCGATTACGAACAAAGTTACAATATTCCAGATCTTCAAATAGATCCACCTAAACCAGTCGTAACATCAAAGGACGCAGAGATGGCTGAAGAACAGAATCACCCACTCAAATATTACGCTAGTCCTTCGCAAGCTGAACCGCATTCTAGCATTGCCGCACCGGCTATCAACCAGAACGATTTCGAACTAAAACCTTCGTTGATATCAGCCGTGCAACAAAATCAATTCGCCGGAAATCCTACCGAGGATCCGAATCTTCATCTTTCGATCTTTGTGCAATACGCAGATACCGTAAAAGCCAATGGAGTTACCCAAGAAGCTATTAGACTACGTTTGTTTCCTTTTTCACTTCGAGACAGAGCGAGAGCCTGGCTTCAATCTCTGCCTTCGAACTCAGTAACTACGTGGGAGGAACTAAAGAGAGTTTTCTTGACCAGATATTTCCTACCTAGCAAGACAGCTATGCTGAGAGCTCAGATCAACGGGTTTAAGCAAAGGGAAAACGAATCACTATTCGAAGCTTGGGAACGCTATAAGGATATGCTGAGACTTTGTCCACATCACGGATTAGTAGAATGGATGGTCATCCATACCTTCTATAATGGACTCTTGTACAATACAAGAATGACAATTGACGCTGCCGCGGGCGGTGCACTGATGGACAAAGAATATAATGATGCTTATGCACTTATCGAAAGTATGGCTCAAAACCATTACCAATGGGGAAGCGAGAGAGTCGCAACTGAGAAACCAACAAAAGGAGGTATGTACGAAGTGAGTAGTATGGACCAAGTCAATGCAAAGTTTGACCAACTAAACCAAAAGATCGACAACTTGGCCATAACACCAACAACCACCGTGGCTGCAGTAACACCTAACTGTGAGTTATGTGGAGTTCCAAGACATGATGTTCCTGATTGTCAACTATTGACAGGAATTCCCACAGATCAAGTGAATTATGCTCAAGGAAACCCATACTCAAACACATACAACCCAGGTTGGAAGAATCATCCGAACTTCTCCTATAAGAATAACAATGCTTTATACGCACCAGGTCAAGCACCAGCTACACCACCAGGATATCAAAAGACTGCTCCTAATGTCCCTAGAAAATCAAACCTTGAGTTGATGATGGAGAACTTTATAGCTAACCAATCTCAAACAAACAAGGACTTCTTAAACCAAAACATTCACACTAGTGAGCAGATTAAGCAATTAGTAAGCAAAGTAGATGCATTAGCTACACATAACAAAATGCTTGAAACTCAGATTTCACAAGTAGCTCAACAACAAGCACCTACCGCTGCACCAGCTGGAGTATTTCCTGGACAACCTCAACCTAATCCGAAAGGACATGCCAATGCTGTGATATTAAGAAGTGGCAAGGAACTTGACGGACCTACCGATCCAAGACTTGACAATCCAGCCATGTACCAAAAACCAGATAAACCGACTGAAATGGTGAATGATCCAGAAGAAAAGGAAGATGATAATCAAGAGGCAGTGGAGAAAGAAAAGCCTTATGTACCTCCACCACCCTATAAACCACCAATTCCGTACCCTCAGAGATTAACCAATTCCAAGACGATGGGCCAGTTTAAGAAATTTGTCGAACTTCTGAAACAGTTGAATATTACTATTCCGTTTACAGAAGCTATCACTCAAATGCCCTCGTATGCTAAGTTTTTAAAAGAAATCTTATCCAATAAGAAAAAGATAGAGGATAACGGAACAGTTACACTTACTGCTGAGTGTAGCGCCATAATTCAGAATAATATGCCTCCTAAGCTAAAAGATCCAGGAAGTTTCTCTATACCCTGTGTAATAGGAAAATTCGTCATTGACAAAGCTCTATGCGATTTAGGAGCCAGTATCAGTGTTATGCCCTTAACGATTTGCAAAAGGCTAGACATGGGAGACCTAAGACCAACTAAAATGTCTGTTCAACTAGCCGATCGCTCTGTTAAATATCCTGTAGGCATACTAGAAAACGTCACAGTATGTATAGGACAATTCTACATCCCTACTGATTTCATAATCATGGACATCTCTGAAGACTCCACTACACCTATCATACTAGGAAGACCATTCTTAGCTACTGCCGGAGCTATAATAGACGTAAAGAGAGGAAAGCTAACCTTTGAAGTAGGTGAAGAGAAAGTTGAATTTATTTTAACACAATTCTTACAATCACCAGCTATAGAGGATACATGCTATCTATTGGACGTAATTGACGAATGTGTAAGAGAAATGGAAATGAAAGAAACTACCTATTCCGAAATTATGAAAATTCAAATCCCTCCGATTTTCGAAGATGATAATTGGCGTGCACCGTATTAAGACGATAGTCTAAGCGAAAGTTTAGCACTTACACCGGATCCCATGCCAAGTAAAGATAAACCTACATTAGGATTAAAAACTTTACCTAATAACCTAAGGTACGAATTCTTAGACATTGAATGTAAAAGACCAGTTATAATAAATTCCAGTTTAGGAACTATCGAAACAAAGAAACTTTTAGATGTTTTAAAGAAATATCCAACTGCATTAGGATATAACATATCTGATCTCAAAGGAATATGCCCTTCAATCTGTATGCATCGTATTCTGCTAGAAGAAGATTGCAAAACCTCCAGAGAATCTCAAAGAAGAATTAACCCAATCCTTAGCACTGTAGTAAAAGAAGAAGTTAAGAAACTACTAGATTCCAGAATAATATATCCAATCTCTGATAGTAAATGGGTTAGTCCAGTACATGTAGTGCCAAAGAAAGGAGGTATCACTGTTGTGAAAAATGCTCAAGGCGAGTCGATATCGCAAAGAGTATTGACAGGACATAGAGTGTGCATCGATTATCGTAAACTAAACAAAGCCACTCGAAAAGATCATTTCCCACTACCCTTTATAGATCAAATGTTAGAACGATTAGCCAAGCATTCATATTTCTGTTATCTTGACGGTTACTCAGGATTTTTCCAAATCCCTATCCATCCAGATGATCAAGAGAAGACTACATTCACATGCCCCTATGGAACGTTCGCTTATAGACGAATGCCATTTGGATTATGCAACACTCCTGCAACCTTTCAAAGATGTATGATGTCAATCTTCGCAGATTTTATAGACAACATCATGGAAGTGTTCATGGACGACTTCTCTGTATGCGGGCAAAGTTTTGAAGGATGCCTATCAAATTTAGAAATGGTGTTAGAAAGATGTGTAAAAGTAAACCTCGTGCTTAACTGGGAAAAATGTCATTTTATGGTCAGAGAAGGAATCGTATTAGGCCACGTCATATCCGACAAGGGAATTGAAGTTGATAAAGCTAAGATAGAAGTCATAAAAGATCTTCAACCCCCTAAAACCATTCGAGAAAATCACTAAACCTCTTATTGGTTTATTAATGAAAGACGTTGAGTTCATATTCAATGAAGATTGTCTTAAAGCATTCGAAACTCTAAAAACAACCCTCATCACCGCACCAATCATGCAACCCCCTGACTGGAGATTACCTTTCGAAATCATGTGCGATGCGAGTGACTATGCTGTAGGCGCAGTTCTAGGCCAGAGAAAGGAAAAGAAACTTCATGCGATTTACTATACCAGTAGAACCTTAGATTCTGCTCAGATGAACTACGCCACCACTGAAAAAGAATTGTTAGCAGTTGTCTTTGCGCTTGACAAATTCCGTTCTTACCTAGTAGGAGCGAAAATAATCGTTTACACAGACCACGCTGCTATCAGATATCTATTGACTAAGAAAGATGCTAAACCAAGACTCTTGAGATGGATTTTACTCTTACAAGAATTTGATCTCGAAATAAAAGATAAGAAGGGTACTGAAAACGTAGTAGCGGACCATTTATCTAGAATAGAAGGTATTAAACCCGAACAAGTGCCGATTAACGATGATTTTCCGTATGAACAGTTGATAGCACAAATAGGAAGCGACCCAGTTCAGTTAGACATAGATGAACCAGAACCCGTGGAAACAATCCAAACGACTGTAGGACTGCCATGGTACGCTGACATTGTTAACTACCTAGCCGCAGGAGCTCTTCCACCTGATTTAACCTATCAGCAAAAAAAGAAATTCTTTCATAATCTAAAACATTATTATTGGGATGAACCATTATTGTTTAAAAGAGGACCCGATGGAATCTTTCGTCGATGTATTCCCGAAGAAGAAATAGAAGATGTCATTGCTCAATGCCATTCATCTCCTTATGGTGGACATGCAAGCACTTCCAAGACTTGTGCAAAAATCTTGCAAGCCGGCCTATTCTGGCCTAATCTATGGAAAGATGTCCACATCGCTGTTATAAATTGCGATCGGTGTCAACGCACCGGTAATATTTCAAGAAGAGATGAAATGCCTAAAAAGGGAATATTAGAAGTAGAAATCTTTGACGTCTGGGGAATAGATTTCATGGGACCATTCCCATCATCTTTCGGTAACAATTACATACTCGTAGCTGTTGATTATGTTTCAAAGTGGGTCGAAGCTATAGCTTCTCCTACAAACGACACACGAGTAGTAATAAAGCTTTTCAAAAATATAATCTTTCCCAGATTTGGTGTGCCTAGACTCGTCATAAGTGACGGTGGCTCGCACTTTATTTCAAAAATCTTTGACAAATTACTATCTAAGTATGGAGTAAGACACCGTGTGGCAACACCATATCATCCACAAATAAGTGGACAAGTCGAAGTCTCAAACAGAGAAATCAAACAAATCTTAGAAAAGATTGTCGCCATATCTCGGAAAGATTGGTCATCTAAACTTAATGAAGCTTTATGGGCTTATAGGACCGCTTACAAGACACCCATAGGAACTACACCTTTCAAATTAGTTTATGGAAAATCTTGTCACCTCCCGGTAGAACTAGAACACAAAGCTTATTGGGAGATCAAAACTCTCAATATAAACTATAATGCTGCAGGAGAAAAGCGAATCCTAGATATTAACGAATTAGAAGAATTAAGGCTAGATGCTTATGAGAATGCTAAGATATATAAAGAAAGAACTAAGCGATGGCATGATAAACGCCTATCTAGGAAAGAATTTAGTGTGGGAGACGTTGTACTCCTCTTTAATTCAAGACTTAGGCTCTTTCCTGGAAAATTAAAATCTAGATGGTCAGGACCCTTTGAAATAACTAGAGTGTTCCCGAGCGGAGCGATAGAAATTAGGGGTAGGAATAGTGAACCATTCACAGTAAACGGACAACGTTTAAAACATTATCATAAAGTTGAAAATAAAGATTATGCGAATAGTCTAAGGCTTTTAGAGTTGTCCACTAATTCCCTTGATTAATCTACACCTAAGCATTACGTCAGGCTTTTGACGATAAAAACAGCGCTTAGTGGGAGGCAACCCATTTACTCATTTAATCATCTAAATCATTTAAAATCATTTTCATAATTTTATTATTTTGTCATTTATCATTTTATTATTAGTTCATTTGCTTTGTCATTTTATTATAGTTTTATTTCATTATTACTATTATTGCCTTTAATTTATGCATTTTATTTCCTTATTTTTCCTTATTTTAATCTTAAATCACTTTTATAGATTTTCTAAAAGTCTTTTCCACTTTCCTTCTCCCCCTGATTTGTTTCCTCCGTATTTGCACTAACCATGGCTAACCAACCGATAAACCATATGGAAACCAAATTTAGAGGTAGGAACCAAAGAATGAAATTTGAAGAGTTATCACAGAGGCCAATGGATTTGACTCTGTACCCGGATGATCTGACTATGGAAACCCTAGGTATACATGATAGCATCCTGTACTTGTTTAACCGACTTGGATGGGAGAATGCACTGATTCAACATAAGTTTGTGACTTACCGCGAGCTCACCCTTGAGTTCCTTAGCTCCTTAGTTTACCTACCCGAGCGCGGTTTTGGATTCAGGAAAGGATTTATCAGTTTCCGCCTATTTGGAATAGAATATGACTTTAACCATAAAGAACTAGCTGACTTATTAGGATTCCCTAGTGGACCCTTTGCTTTTACTACCACACAGGTAGAATTGATGGACATTGAGCTGGATTTCTTTTGGGGAACATTAACCGGAAACTATCACCCTGAACCCAATAGCATGAACAATGATGAGATACATAACCCAGCTATCCGTTACTTCCATAAGATTCTTGCCCACACCTTCTTTGGAAAAGAAGAAAACCTTACCGGAGTATCTAAAGATGAGATATTCATTATGTCATGTTTCACTAATGGACAGCCTGTCAATGGTGTGCCTTTCATGATGCAAACCTTCACCCGAATCCAAGAAGAACCTGAATTACCTATATTAGTAGGAGGTCTTGTAACCATGATTGCTGATGCCTTAGGACTTAGATACCAATTGCACAGGTGTAACCGTTTAGGTACCATCCGTCCTATGAATCTTAACTTTTGCTTCAATCACCATATCATAAGGAATTTAGGACATCCACCTTTCGAGTACCTAATCCGGAATGAGGTAGTAACCCTGTTCACACTACCAAACCATGCTAGAGTAAGTGTTCACAATAAGGATAACTGGCTTTATGAGTTAACCCCACCTGACTATCCATCTACTCCTGAAACACCTCAGTCTTACAAGATAAAAGATGATATAATGACCGATGTAGAAAGTGACCCTGAGACACCTCCTGGTTACCATGACATTGACCACACTGACGAAGTAATTGAGACCCCTGAAGTGAATCAAGTAGATTATGCTAACAACTTACATAATATCATGAACACTCTTGAAGCTTACCAAACTGATATAAATACCATTAAGGATGAGATTAAGAGCATGCGATTGGACATTATAGGTCTAACTGACATAACCTGTGAGCAATTCTACCACCTGAACTCCGCAATCGAAGATTTGAAGAAGCACTTTTGAAAATGCTGTAGTGATCTAGCTTATTTTACTTATTGTTTTCGTTTCTAGTTAGTTTTACTTTTCGCAAACATTTTCGTACCGTATTTTCATTAATGTAATTTCATTTCAATTATCAAATGCAAAGCACTTCTAGTTTACAAATTTTTCCATTTTAATCAATTTATATGTTTTTCAATCTATATACTGTTATGCTTGAATTGATTCATATTTTATACAATCTCTCGTGTGATGCAATTTACAAGTACTATATTGAAATTATTTATTATGGTGTTTATATTTAATATTGAGTGAGAAGTGATCAGAAATATTATATAAATTATATGAAGCGTGAGAGAGATAATGTTTTTCTGGAAATTATTCAAGGAATTCAACCCTCACGGTCGTCACACCCCCCTAACGATCGTGACAAGCTAATTAGCGTGTCACGACCGTCATCCCTTTGTCACGACCGTGACAACCCTAATTATAGGATTCGTGAGAAACAGAACTGTTTCTTCTTCGAAACCTCTTCATCTTTCTTCTTCCATAACTTTCAAAACCACCCATTATCTCCCCCAACTTCCGTAACCTCCCATTACCAAATTAAAACCCATTAACCTCTCCATTATCACCACACCTATCACATTCTCACCTTCCAATATTTATCCGAACCATTATTTCTCTCATTTTATCACTTTTTCACAAAATTCCAAACTCCTCATCTCCCACTCTTGTTCTTGCATGCAATGGAAGCTATTCAATTCAGAGATGGTGAGAATGGAGAAAACCAGAGAGAGAGGTTCATCCGATTCCAGAACCGTGGCGTGCAACCCACGCGTTATGTCGACACTGTCTGTTTGAGAGAACTGGGAATGCTTAACAGTGTCAAGAGCCTGCTTCAAAAGTCGGTCTGTGGGATCTTTGCAGTCAGCCCCAGCCCACATTCGAGCTTCTGACATTGGAATTCCTAAGCTCATTCCATTACATCACTCCTACCTGTTCTCAAAGTCAACTTACCGGCTTCGCTAAGTTCAGATTACTTGGCCGGGAGTTCGAACTTTCGCAAAACAGGATAGCCGAGTTGCTAGGCTTCGATCACGGGAATGAAGCTCACCTCCGCGTGCCGGATAATTTCAGTGAAACCGCTTTCACCCTATGGCACGACATAACCAACACCCGTGCCTCAGCCTTCCAGAGCCTTAATGCTACGCACATCCACAACCCGACAATCCGATATTTTCACCGCATCATTTGCAACACCATCTTTTCACGAGAGAGTAACCATAAGCTCAACTCCAAGGAGCTTCTGTTCTTGCACTGCACTCTAAATGACGAGCCAATCAACGCTGCCCCGTTCATGCTTTCTCACATCCAGGCCATTGCGCAAAGAGGCTCAACACCCTTTTACATAGGCGGCATTGTCACCACCCTCGCCATTCAGTTGGACCTTGGTGACTTGGTCGCGAATTTGCCTAGCAGAGCCGCCGAGTTCCTAACGAAGAACTATTGCAGGTCCGCTCACTTGATTGCGCAGAGAGAGGATGGCAGGTTTAGCCCTGTTATCCACGGCACTGTTTATCACCACATCATCTTGCCGTCCCGTGACCGCATCGATCCATCTAGCCGAGCCAACTGGCTCTTTGTTTTACCGGATGCTGCCGGCCACGCCCCCATTCATGATGATCAGGCCGATCCTCCAGCGGACGAGATGCAAGACGCCATGGATGCAGCTGAGCCTGTCCAGGACATTCCCGAGTCATCTACCCGACAGCCTCCTGCACCGGAATTCACACTTGAGGACGTCCTCCGTGCGATTCATCAGCAGAACCAGATGAATGCCGCACTGGAGCGAAGGCAGAAGGAGCAGCATGACGCTTTACTCCGCACTATTGCATCCAACCAGACAGCTACTGATGAGAAGCTCGGCGAGATCTTTAGCGAGCTAGAGGCTTTGCGCATTGACATCACTGCTATCACCGGTACCGGTTCTGATCTTGAAGCGACTCCGACCAGACGCTCCCGCACCAGAAGCCGAGGCCGCGGTCATCAGCAGCCTTAGTTTTAGTTTTTGTTTATTTATGTTTTCCATTTCCGTTGTTTGTATTGTACTTTTACCGCTATTGTATCACAACATTGAGGACAATGTCTGATATAGTGTGGGAGAGGTACCTTTCATTTTCCCTTTTTCACACTTTTCCATTCCGTTGTATTTCCATTCCGTTGTATTTCTTTTCGTAAGTTAATGAAACGAGCAATTTTTGTGCTATTTTCTTTAGTTTCGAACTTTCCCCGTTTATTTAGCCATACTGAAAAAAATCTTTAATTATTCGCATTACCCGACTTACCTACGAAATCATAATTAGGAAGCTGAGAACGATTCAACAAGATCAATACAGTCTTGACACCTTAGACTTCCCACTTAAGCAATCCCGTTCCGATGATTGTAACAACTACACCTTAAGTTTCAGTTCAAAAGTAACCCCTAGTAGTTTATACTAGCAGTCAGCACCGTCTGAACACAAACCACGTGGGGAGCCGATGAATATAAGCGTTTGATGCCTAATCTATAATGATCCTTCATATCTAGAGGCAAATGAAAAGAAATTGCACCAAAGTACACGGTCGCATATAAGAAACGAGAAATACGAGAAGGAGTCCATTGCGGGTTGGTTCAGAGGTACTGGTTCTGAACTTGGTAGGGCGTGCTACGGCTCGATCCCCCACAACCTCCAAATCGGATAATGTATATAGGGTTACCACATTCATGTACCAGACCCCGTGCTTTTAAAGGATCAAATTCGCTAACCGGCTACTCCACTACGTGCGTGCTAAGGCAAAGAGCTTAATGTGATTGCGCTAGAATGAAACCGGGCGAAATAAGATCGAAAAACTCTAGGTGAAATCGTAAAGCAATTGCCGAATGTTTCGTTTAACGGGAAGTCGACGACTTAGCTTGTTGCTTGTGTCATTAGTGTATCGTTAGTGTTTTATCATAGTACCGGTTTATCCGACAAAACGATCCCTCGTACGGTTTGCTATGTGTGTGCGTCGATAAAAACTTGTCCGGCAATTTTCAACCGGCTATTTGCTTGAGGACAAGCAAAGGTTTAAGTTTGGGGAAGTTTGATAACGAGAAAATGTATCGATTATATTGCTATGTTTCAATACCGTTTTATTGCATAATTGTCGTTTTAACACCCGATTCCTCGAGTTTTCCTTACCATTTTGCAGGTACATCGTATACAGAGCTAAATCATGAGCCACAAGCAAAATGAGCGAAAACAACCATAAAAAGATGAAGAAATGAAGAATGCTGCAAAACCTGCATTTTTTGTTACACTCACGGTCGTCACCTAGGTGTCACGACCGTGACACCCCAAAAGGAGCAATCACGACCGTGACACTTATTTTACAAGGGACACGAACGTGATGCCCTTGTCACGACCGTGACAAGGGAAAAATAGGTTATTTGACTGAAGACTTGGTCATAACGTTACGCTGCAAATGAAATGCCTATTTTCCAGCTGACCCTGTATCCACGTTCCTGGATTTTCTCAATGCTCCTACGAGGCCCAAGCAACAAACTCAACCACCAGCCCATTTAATCTTCTATAAATAGCTTAATTCAAATGAACAATACACAGAGTTTTATTTTATTAATTTCTTGCGGAAGCTCTGCCAAATTATTTTACACCCTTATTATTTTTCCAGCATTATTTTCATTGCTTTATTTTTATTGTATCCAAACCCAACCTATAACAATTTCCAACATCAGGAAATTGTTATAAAATTTATTTGTTTCAAAGCCTTCATAATTTTTAGTTTATTTCCGATTCCGACAAATACTCCGAGCTTTCCAGCCTGTGGAAGAAGGAGTCTGCCATTTTTATTGTTAACCAGGTTTATATTAATTTGCAATTTTATATTTATGTTGAATATTTATTTTTCTACCATGAATATTTCGTTTTATGTTTCTCTGCCTCTGTCTGGTTCAACAAAAATGAGTAGCTAATTACCTTAGGGCGGTATGTAATTAAAACAAACTAAATCGGTAAAATCAACTATAGGCTTAAAATAATTAATAGCTTAATATTCTGGCTGATACTTTTTATTATAAAATCGACCTTTTTGTTACGAGAGTAAGGAAAGTGTATTAGGTTAGGTCAAGACCACGAGAGTGTGAGATTTTAACCAGATAGCTAAAGTTAGGCATTTAAATTAAACACAGCGAGAGCGCTTTAAAATAAATTAGAATTACTAAGTTTCCAAAAATTATCTCTAAACACTTATGGGCTAGCGAGAGCAGGCATAGGGCTTTAGGGGTAAGATCTGAGATAAGACCACGAGAGTGTGAGTTAAAGGTATTTAAACTGGTAACCTCTACAGAATAGATTAAGTGAACCATCTTTATAAGCCTAGGTTAGATTGACCCGCCTAAGTTAGCATAATTACATACCGACCGCCTTAGTATTATTTTATTAAACTTAAATTTAATTCCCGCCTTTAATCTTTAAAAAACAACAAAAAATCGTGACAACCCTTCACCTTAGCTAAACTAGAAGTTCATCTAGCACTAAGTAACCATAGAGTCCCTGTGGATCGATAATCTTAAATATTACTTCGATAGGCTGTGCACTTGCAGTTAAGATACCGCTAGACACATAATTAGACACGTCGTAGCCCACCAGCTTGTTGTAGTATACATTCAATATAAACTTGGCTTCAATTAGGTCTTTTGAGGGTTGTAACGTGATTTGGTTCACAATTTTAGAATCAAAGGATAAAGGCTCAAAATTTATGTGTACCCATCCCATTCTTCATGATGTTCTCCAGTCCTACACTAAATTAATTCAAACTATGCATTCAATTTCCAAGAGATTTGGATTGCACAGATGACGATGGCTCAAAAACCAAGGAATTTTAAGATAACAGTCACCTCTCCCTTTTGTTATTTTTGGTGAGGACTTTGGTAAACTCATCTTGTCTTTGTTGAGGATTTTGGTGACCTCTGGATTGATGTTCTCTATTTATTATCCATAAATTTTGCCTGAACTGTGTTAGTTGAGCTTACAGCCAGCAGGATGCCCCAGTTTTTTCCTAAGTCTCCTTCATAGGTTTTGACTTATAGGGCTTTTAATTCATTTTTTTATTCATTTTTCATCAGTTTTTTGAAAGATAGTGACTGCTTGGATTAATGATTACGGTGAACCATCATTAGCTTTTGACTTGCAAGACAACTTCGACACTTCTTTGATGCATGCGAATGAAAGCTGGTGATTGCAACCTTTATTGAAAAGTGTCTTGAATGTTTCTCTTGTATTTGAATGCACATTTGAATTAATTGAGAACTACCCATCCCCAGGTTAAAATTACGAGTTTTTTCGTATAAAAAGAAACTCCAACTTCAAAGCTCAAATGGGTTGAAAAGGGATTAACTTTCTTATTTCTCCAGTTTTTAGAATATTAAACAATGCTTGTACACAATAAGCCAAGTTTTAATTGAAAACATACCAACAATAATTATGGGTATTTCATTTTCATCATCTTCCCTGCAATCTTTGCATAAACAAAAGCTTGATAAAGAAAATGAACAGGAAATATGTTAAAGCATAAATATGCATACAATGGATGAGATTGAATCAAAACATTGCAATGCTCATTTCATTAAAATCAACATGAAAGTATAAACATATTTGAAAAGCAAACAAGTGAATACAATTGAAGAAAATTGCAAACAGAAAGAAACATGGCCTAGTGATCAATCAACAACAAGGATGATCTATCCTGTTTGAAAAATGGCCTTAGGAATATAGTCTGACTGATGAAATTTATTACCGCTTCATTTCTCATGACTTGGCAGAGGATTGTTGACAACATTGGGATTGGTATCCTAAAGGGTGAGGATCTTGTTTCTGACAAGCTTTTGCACTCTAGCCTTGAATGCAAAATAATGATCCAAATCATGGCCAGTTCCTCCTTAATGATACTCACAACGAAGATCTACTTTGTAACCAGCCGAAAGAGGATTTGGAATAGGAGGTGGAGAACTAGTAGTAATCCAACCATTTTTAACCATCATGGGGGTATAATTTAGTATATGTCATCTGGATAGGATCAAAGTCTGCCTTATTGCGATACTGATTTTGTCCAGCAGTCAGATGAGGAGGTGCTTGAGCTTGATCTGGTTGAGCTTTAACAACAGGAGCAACCACATTTACATATGGTTGAACATATTGTTGTTGCTTGCGATAAGGTTTCCTTTCTTTTGAAACAACATAAGCATCACCGTCCTTTTTCTTTCGAAAGTTCCTAGGAGACTTTCTTGCACCATTAAAGGCTTCAACATTGATAATCATACCCTTCTTGATACCTTCCTCTAGTCTTTCTCCAACCGTGACTAGGTTAGTAAAACTGAATGATACACTTCCTACCATATTCTCCCAAAAGAACGGTTGAAGAGTATCCATGAACAAACCAATTAATTCCTTTTCGGCCAAATGTGGCCCCCCCTTCAGCAACTAGCTCTCTCCAACACTGAGCATACTCTTTGATTAATTATTTCTCTTTTGAGACATGTTTTGCAATTGACAGAGGTCAGGTGCCATGTCCAAATTATACTTATACTGCTTTAAGAAAGCATCAGATAAGTCCTTCCAGCTTTGGATATGGTTCTTCTCAATCCCATATACCATATCATTGAAACGCCACTCAATTTGTCTTGGAAATAATGAATGAGTACTTTGTCATTTTTGGTATAGACAAATATCTTGTGGTAATACATCCCCAAGTGGATTTTAGGATATGTGTGCCCCTTGTATTTCTCAAATTCAGGAGTTTTGAACTTAGCAGACATAACCATGTCTGAAACCAAACACATGTCCATTTTGGAAACACCAAAGACATCATTTCCTTCTAAACCCCTTGTCCTCTTATCTAGAGTCAAGCATTGCTCTCTAACTTCATCAATGCATCCATGTTCTCCCTGCATTTCAGATTGTGGACCAAAAGCATGGTACCCAAAATGAGTATCATAAGTAGCTTGAGTAGCACTATGCACAACAAGATGAGGTTCACTGAGTATCAAAGCTGAAAAGATTGGAAAAGTAGATGGACCAACTAATTGAGTAGTTGTAAGAGGCGACGAGTAATTCAAAGGCAATCTAAACTCTGGCCAACTAGAAGTTGTTTGCTAAATCAGTGGAGGGTTAACAACAATAGTTGAGACTTCAAAGATCATAGTCCTCTGAGGTGGTTCTCCTCTAGCAATCAGAACTTGCATCATTTTAGTGATCTTGGTCATGCTGATCTTTAACTCATAAATTTAATTCGAACTTAAATGTTGTGTTGCTCTTGATTTTCCATTCTTAATCTGACAACAACTCTAGTTTCGTAGTCATGTTGAGGAAACATATTGACAGTCGACAGCTAACTGAAGAATGAGACAACTGGAATGAGTTTCTCAGGAAACTTGAATGAATGCAGATATATGAAAAGATGCGATGACATCCAATGCTTTTCCCATTTTCGGGGAATCAACAAGATTATTGCAAACATGGGCTGAAAGTGTGAGAAAACACAAGAAAAAGGGGGGTTGAATTGGTGTTTTAAAATGAAAGCTTTTTGTGGAACCCCAAAAAATAAATCAACAACAAAAGAAAGAATGGACACAAAGATTTATCTCAGTTCACTTGTCAACCACAAGCTACCAACAATCCACCAGCCAAGGTGATTTTTCCTTCAACAAGGACTTAATCAAATATAATCGTAACAGATTACAACACACAGAAACACCGTGATTAACTGCACACTCCGCTACAACCAACTGATGCAATTTCCAAAATTCACAACCAACTGTTGTGACTAACAACCACTAAGACTCACAAACCTAATCTTCCTAAAGATCATGACCTTCACTCGGTCCTTTAGGGAATGCAAACAACAATTTTCTACAAGGTTTGTTTATAATAGAGTGCTTCTAAAGTAAGCAGAGTAAACACAATTTAAGATTTTTTTTAACTTTGCACTACTGATAGAAAATTTGCTTTGTATGTGCGTTTCAAATTTGTGTAGTCTTGTGTTCTGCTTGTTCCTTCGAGAGACAATCCTTATATAGGCACTTTATAAAAATATCTATTACATCACAGCTGGCCTTGAGGAATATCGTTACTGAGGGTGAAAAATAGTACACACAATTATCCTTTTGTAGCACCAAATCAGGATAATATGGGTAGTGGAACAGTTAGTGGAATGCAGTGTCTTTGTACTATTCCCTCTTATCCGTTAATCCTTATCACTAATCTTCAGAGGCTTCTGGTTGATATATGTTTGAAGCATGAGTAGAGAAAAGGATAACTCTCTTTAATCATCAATCATTGTCTTTAGAACTTCAGAGGCTTCTGGTTGAAATATGATTTGAAGCATGAGTAGATAATGAATTGATGGGTCTTCATAATCTCAAGTCTTCAGTCTTCATAACTTTGTTCACTCAGAACCACATCTTCAGAACTTCAGCACATGGTCTTCAAAACCCTTGTTCTTCAGAACTTTAAGTCTTCGGAATCTTCAGAACTGCGTTCACTCAAAACTATGTCTTCAGAGTCTTTAGCACTTGGTCTTTATAACCTTTAGTCTTCAGAGCTTCAAGTCTTTAGAATCTTTCTGCACTTAGGCTTCAGAACCTTCAGTCTTCAAAACTTTAAGTCATTAGAATATTTAGCACTTGGTCTTCAAAACTAATCATATCAGAGTCATACACATTCAGAATCAGAATCCTAGAAAACATTACAACAATAACATGGGTTTTCTCGAGATCTTTAAGATGAAATTGTATAGGAGCAGTATTGCTTCCTTGCTCAACAATGAATATCATGATGTCAGAATCATTGATATGTTATCTTTTAGAGTTAGAACCTGATTGACATAAACTTAGAACAACAAAATGTAAGAGTATCAAAATTCCTTTCACACAAATACTTCTTTGTTATTATCAAAATATAAAGATATTGAGCAGAACTAAATCTTGTTCTCACATGGGTAACGTTGAGAACATGATCATCACAACTCTTATTTAAAATCTTCACATAAGGTATATTTGCTTTGTCCATATTTTCAATAATCTGAATTATGTTCCTTGAAAATGGTTGCAATGATGTTTATGATGAATGCATATATTTAAAACCCACAAACAAGATATCATAAAGCACACATGTTCAAAGGCTTAGATCATGAGCACGGACGCAAGGGATAAGAACCACCAACTCACAAAGGTATGTACTAAGGGTATAAACACCTACATAACAAGGTTCTAAAACGTTTCCAGAGCCTACATTCCATCTTTCAAATATTACCGGCTTAACAACTTTCTTGTAGGCCAATAATATTCTCAAGTGAAACTCGTCTGAGTGTATTAACGAGAACTAATTGAGGTCTACACCTGGATAGCTAACGCCCCACTTTCTAAAAAGGACAAGATGGGTTAAAGGTTCTAAGGTACTCAATATCATGGGTTCTCAGGTCGGAAAAAGTAATACCCATGATGACTACTCATCATGACATCAGTAATTCCAAGGAGACCTCAACTAAGTGGAAGGGTTTCAAGTCAGCTCACTAAGGATTAAATCCACATAAGCCAACAAGACTATACCTTCCTCCTATCATAAGTGCTCTCAGATCCGAGTTAGGACCTATCTCACCACTCAATGAATCACCATAGCCTAAATAGAACAACTAGTAACAAACAAATCAAACCAAAGCAATAAATAAATCAAAGTAGGTTAAACCCACTGAGAACTATTCTCCAGCAGAGTCACCACTTTTCTGTAGCGATAAAAATCGTGAGTGTAAGCTATTGATTAACTTAACTCAATGAACAAGAGTCACCACCATGCTTTTATTTCTTCCACAATGGAATAAGGAAAAAACGAACAAAACCTAAATGAATCTAAAAGCAAACGCTAAAAGAAACAGACGGAGACAAGGGTAAGGGGGTTGATTATGAAGAGGGAAGGTGTTAGCACCCAAAACGTATGTGGTACTCCAAGAGAACCTTTTTGATTTATTGAAAAAATTTGGTTTGAAAAGGCTTTATTAAAAGAGATTGAAGTTATGAGAAGAGAAATGTTTTTTTTATAAGATTTTTGTGTTTTTTCTTAAGATTTTCTTTTATGAAGCTTTGAATTTATTTAGTTGAAATTTGTGCAGGGATTCAATGGTCGTCTAAATCTTGAATTGAAGTGTGAAAGGAGCATTCAATTTAAAGGAAAAGTTGTAGAATAATTGCAAGTTTTTTTTCTTCTTACAGATCCACGTTTTGGATGTTCACGTTATTTTCATGCTTGCCTCTTGACTTGAATTTGCAGCGTGACGCACACCCCATGGGCTTGTTCTAGGAGTTGTGTCATTTTATGGCTTAGCAAGTCGTCGTGTACTGATTTTTCACTTGCAGCTTCTTCTCACGTGATGAAAAAATTCATGGCATATTATGGATTCAATTGAGAGTGTATGGCATGTGTGGTACTATGTGGGCTGCATGTAATGTTAGAAGTGGGTCAGCATCAAAATGGTTGGGAAAGGTAGTAGCGTTGAAAGGGTGGACCGTGTAATATATTGGGCTAATCATTTATCATTTTTTGTTCAAATTTGTTGTCAAGAAAAAAAAGGGGCTAAAATGGATGGGCTTTTCTTGAATGTACTTCTTGCAAAAAATATTTGGACTTTGGATGGAAAGAAAATGGTTTTAAAAATGATTAATGAATGGGTATAAAAATGATTAATGATGAATGATCAAATACGTGGATTTAATTGATATAATTTCCTCTATTTTTCTTAACAATTTTTGGTATGATGATAAAATGGTCATTGGTTTGAATAAAAGTGGTAAATGTATATTAGAAAAATGGTTATAATGGAGATTTGAAAATGAAGGAAAATTTTAAATGGGCCCAAACTAATATTCACACTTTCCACAATTAAATCACATCCTTGACTTGCACTCTTCAAAAGTAAATTAAGACCACTGACTTTTCCATTGAACCTGTCTTGAAATAAATCCTGAATCTGACATCCTCGACTTTAACCAATAACAAACACACATGTCTTGAATTACCCTGAATCGATTCCTTGAGTATGGAAAAAATATTGAATTGCTTGGGATTTGTCTGAATCAAACTCTAGGAAAATAAATCCATATATGAACCATTGATGAACTGATGAACACTCAATCAAGATAATTTGGACCAAACTTCTCACACATAATTATTTGACAACCTGATGACTTTCAACACACGACAACTTGATTTTGAATACTATTGTTTGAGAAATAAATCACTGACACAAATAACTTGCAGTTGAATTAATCTCTTGATAGTTTGACCAAGATAAGGTCAAACTTCCATCTGAATCAGATCATAATTGAACAACCACATTTGACTTGAAAACGTTGCCTTTGCCATTGACAAACCTTCAAAACCTAAACACACAGAGAAAGAGAAGAAAATCATGACATGTTTTGGTATCTTTGTTAGAGGTTAGTAAATATAAACAAATAAATGCAAATAAGAAAACAAACAGATGCTCGGTGATCTTGTTTGTATGCAAGATGCAGGTGAATGCGGAAAATCTTAGGGGGGAAATTAGGGTATGAAAAATGCCTCTATTTAAGTTTCTTCAATCCGGAGATATGAAGATTGAAATCTTCGTCTCGGCAGGGTGTAAGATACTTAAATAAAGTAACCCAATTTTTAACCCTAAAAGGTCGTGCAATGATATGATATGAAATGAATGCATATAGTTATGTGGGGAATATATCAACACAAGAAATATAATAAATGTTAGGGAAGAAAGGAGAATAAAACTCCGTTGGGGAAAACACCACACAATTGCTGGAGACTACAACATGACTCAGCTAAGGAAAAGATATCCAAGAATGACATTGAAAGAAGTGAGAAAAGCTATGCAAAGTACATCAAAATCATCCAGGAATGACGTTGACGACTTCACTGGGGATATCCGAGAACAGTAGTGGATAAAAGGTATAATATCTTAGAAGCCATCATATGTAAAGGGAACATACATCCAAGAAAGAATTGAATGAAAGGTGTAATATCTGAGAAGGTATAAGATATAAGTGAGAAATAAAATCCAAGAAGGCATCAGATGTAAAGGGTTCACAATATTCTAGAAGCCATTGAATAAAGGAAATAAGAAATCACAATATCTGAGAAGCTATCAGATAGAAGTGAGAAATAAAATCTAAGAATGCATTGGATGAAAGCTATAATAATATCCAAGACTAGCATTGGATAAAAAGGAACAACGATATCCAAGACTTGGATTGAATAAAGCGAGAAATGACTTTCAAGAATGGCACTGAAAATAAAGGTAAAACTCATCCAGGAATAACACTAGATGAACAAATAATTAGGGTATGACAGTATTCCAGACTCTTCAGTTCTTCGGATTCTTCCAACACTTTTATCAAGGAAAACTTTTTCACCGAACTTTGACACTACATGTGATACTTGGACAAGAAACGTTCCCCGACTTTCAACTTATACAGGCTCATCTTGGCGTATAGAGAGCAAACAATTTGTTGGATAATGTTTATAATATGGTGCATCAACATAATTTAAAAGAACTGGAAGAAAGGCTATTTAGGATGAATAAAGCATACATCATGTCAATTCAAATAGTAGTGTTATGTAAGAGGAAATCATAATAAGAAACCATGTTGTTGTTCCTTAATCAGTGTCCATTAAAGAAATAACATATTGATAAGAGATTATGAGGTTGCCAAGTTGTCGACAACACCCTAGACATATGAACCTCCCCTGATCCCGAAGGGGAGAGTGATAGTAATACTCCTTCAGAATTATGCCGTCCCTATGGGAGGAAAATGTATGAAGAAGTCACTCGATTATGTGAGCAAAAAGGAAACCCCATGTTCAACCGCATCCTTGATAGCAGGACTTTGATATAATTGGAGAAACTTCCAAATCTTCTAAGTTATGATGGGGTCCAGGATGACAAGCATATTGAACACATGGATTGTAACACCCGAGGCTGAAGAGGGTGAGGAGGGGTCGCCTGAATTCATATTGGAATGAGAGGATCCTAAGGTTTTGCAGGTATGAGCCTACATGATTGAAGGATGACTTATAAGTATTTATTAGTGCTACCTATACCAACAAGATGCATATTCTTTTTAGTAGCCTAATAAATAAGAACTCCATAGTTAAGTGTGTTTGACTTGGAGTAGTATTTGGATGGGTAAACTTCTAAAAAGTTTGAGAAAGCATGTGAGTGAGGAAAAAGCATGCAAAAAAGACTCATGTTGGTTTGTGGGGCCAGTCGGTAATCCTGAAAGTAGTGTGGGGAGTTACATGGATAACCGTCTAAACTATGATCACACTCAGGGAGCGACAAAGTGCAAACTCTTTGCATTGACATTAACTAGATATGTGATGAATTGCTTTATAACCCTCATAGAAGAGAGCATTGATTGCTGGAAAGATCATTATTCAAAACATCAACCCACGACAATGTTTGTGTTCAGCGATATCACTCAAAATAATAAAGAGACATTGCAAGGTACATTGACCGTTTTACCAAAGTAGCATAAGATGTGGGAGATACAAATAATGGGTTAAAGTGTTGGATATTCAAAAGCGGTTTGATGCTAAAGTGAATGTTCATAGAGAAGATTTGGCTAAAAGGAGCCCATAACTTGAAAGCTTTATTTAGTAGGGTGATGTGAGTGCTTTTGGGTTTTGAGTGATGTTAAAACTTGGATAGTGTAGTGTTATGTATATTGGACAGTATCCCCCCATTCTAGATGTGCATATTAGCATTAGGATGCATTAAAATAGTTTAGAAAAGGTTTTATACATTAAAAATGATTTAGAAAAGGTTTCATGTGAAAAACAGTTATATAGGTTGGCTATACGATTTCAGGATGGACTATACGATTTCAGGCTGACTTATAAAAGTTATTGCTTTAGTATATGTCAACCTATACGATTTTAGGTTGGCCTATACAATTTCAGGTTGGCCTATAAAAGTTGTTGATTCAGTATTGGTTGACGCATAATCTCATTTTAGGTCGGCACATAACTTTTCATGTCGGCTCATACGTAGCCATATTAAAGCATGTAGGCTTTTCCTATAACCCACATCACAGGTCGGCATATGAACGTCATAGGTCGGCTTATATGTGTTCCCACCTCAAAAATTTCATTTTTTCTCCAACTTATTCCATTCTTTTTGCTCATTCTCTCTCTCTCTCTCTCTCTCTCTCTCACACACACACACACACACACACACGCACACACACACACACACACACACACACATATATATATATATAATATACTCATACATGCACCTTTTTCTATTTTTAAAGGGTTTTTTCTAAGAGTAAAAAACCTAACAAAACCAGATTACAAAGTTGCTTATCATCTTCAACATCTCTTCTATGCATACACACAATTGAACTACATATAATCATTTTCCTTATATATATATATATATATATATATATATATATATATATCAGAAGGAATAGTTTATGCAACATAAGCATTCTAAATAATGAAAATGAAGCTCCATTTAGAAGTAACTTATATCTTTAATTTTACATGATAAGAAAATCACACAAGTTGAGAAGTATCATTACACATGTTCTGAAGATACTTCAATAAGAATTCTTCAAAGATATTTAATTTCAAGAAATAAAATGTATTGTAGAAAAGGTTTCACTTGAAGTTAAAAGAACTTACCTGAGTGAAGATTTTGATTTTGAATCTATAGTTGATTCTGATGAATGTTTCTG
The DNA here is from genome assembly GCA_963966055.1 of Lathyrus aphaca. Taxonomy (NCBI): domain Eukaryota; kingdom Viridiplantae; phylum Streptophyta; class Magnoliopsida; order Fabales; family Fabaceae; genus Lathyrus; species Lathyrus aphaca. The sequence continues at coordinate 66,988,165 of OZ014525.1, read as the reverse complement.
ACTTGTTTCAAGAACCAGACACTCCAAGGAAGATTCTGAAGAAAATCTTGAAAAGCTCAGCAGTAGAAATCCCCTCTTTCCAATATCCTATATAAGATATATTTTCCCAGTCAGATCTTTATTTTCACTAATATAAAGTGTTATTGTATAGAACAAGGCTCTAATACCAATTGAAGGTGAGAAAATACACAAGAATGAGGGTTGAATTATGTTCCACCAAGTTCTTAAATTACTTCTAGTCTGAGTTCAGATTTAACTTATTAAATCTGAAACAATGTTGAGTTGCAACAAAATGGATAACATAAGTAAAATAAATATGATAGAGAACACAAAAAATCTATCCTGGTTCCTCTCCCAACTGAGAGTACTCCAGTCCCATTGCCTTGCAAGAGATTTTTCACTATAATAATTCTGATTACAACTGCTTATACACTTAAGTATAAGACCTTTAACAACTCATGTTGCATAGTCTAAGATTCTTCAACGCAACCAGCTTCTGATTGCTTCTACCTTTATTAGAGCTCATGTCTTAGACTTCCTCCTTGCTTAGAGCTCATGTCTAAGACTTAACTCTACTCAGACCACCTGTCCAAGACTTAATACTTTCTTAGAGCACATGTCTAAGACTTAACTTTGCATAGAGCACATGTCTATGACTTAACCTTCTCAACCAGCTCCTAACCGAGACTTTCTTGCTTAGAGAACATGTTTAAGACTTTCACCTTTGCATATAGCACTTGTCTATGACTTCATTTGCTCAGACCACCTGTCCAATACTTTCCAATGCCTATAGCTTATGTTTAAGACTTAACCATTACATAAAGCACGTGTTTATGACTTTACTTGCTCATACCACCTATCCAAGACTTTCCAATGCCCAATTAGCTTCTAATTGAGGCTTTCTTTGATTATTTTCTTCAATGAGATATTAAGTGCTCAAATACATAGTATGAGACTTTTTATCTCAACCGTTGAATAACAATTTCAATAGAAAAAAAGATAAGGTGTACATGACTTTGAATCAGAGGTACTGGGAGATAAATCTTAACAAGAGTTTTTGTGCTGCTTATGATTTCCAGAATATATAGTTTACGAAAGTGATAAGACAATTTACAATTTACAACATATAACAGAAGAATCTGTATAACATAAACTATTATTCATTGTGAAGCCTGTTGATTTTCTTCATTCATATATAGACGCTGAACATCTCTATCATTTCTTCTTCTTCCAATATCCATACTTAATTTAAGTGAAGCTTCAACTATTTATAACAGACCATAAGAAACTAGCCGTTTGAGAAGATATATTCTACTAATGTCTTGATATCTTTTAAGTATAAGAGATGTTGAGAAGTTGTTCATATATAATCTTAATCCATCGTATAAATTCATTAACCTATCGTACCTCAAAAAATACGATCCTTGTGATGGACGTGGAAATAACAGAGTCGCCACCTAATTATATTTATTCTAACTAAAGAAAAAGGAGATATAGACACAACCTAAATAGGACAAGAAATGGTCAACGAAACAACTAATCTAAGTTCAGGAGTCAGTTACGCAAGAGGAAGGTATTAAGAACCCCTCATGTCCGTTATACTCAACGGGAACCTCTTAGTCTAATTTGCGCTTAAATGTTAATTTGTATTATTGTCTTCTTTTTGTTAAGATTGCTTTTAAGGAAATGTTTTAATTAATATTATTGTGAATATGACGGGGACATAGTTAAATTTTTATTATTGTGCTCGTGAAGGATTAAAATCCCCGTGCCTACGTATTCCCTTGTGCAATGGGAAAGTCAGAGCTTCGTAGTTCGTGGAACTACGGTTCGTGTTTTTTAATGAACAATTGTTTGAAGCACTTTCTAATTGCTAAGCGTGGGCTTTTACTCGTGGCAGAGGTTGAAACGCTAGCTTGACTGCAAGATAAAAAGATTTAAACAATGTTCGTTTAGAGAAAAGATGTTTGACCTTTGTTAAGGCGTTTTAAACGAAAGGGAGAATGAACCACAACGCGTGGGGCTAGCCCAAGAGTGATTATATTCAAGAATTATGTGGAGTGCTAGACTCCAGAATTAAGTTCCTTTGCTGATTGATTATAAAAATTATTTTTATTTGTTGGTAAGTTTTAAGTTGTACTTTTAAAGAAAGAGACAAGTCGTCATCTCTAAGGGAGGTGTCTCACCTATTTCACCACAAATAGTTAAAGGAGTGAAATCGAAAGAAGCTTTAAACTTGGATACAATGATAGACAAACAATGCCACATTCTTTCTTTGAGAAATAAAATCGGAAGAAGCTTTAAACTTGGATATGGTGATCGATAAGCAATGCCACATTCTTCCTTGATAGAAATTGATTGATAAAATTGATTTGTTCGTGTTTGTGGGAATATGAGAAATATCTTTCCTATGGAGATGAATCATATCTCATCTTTTGAGTTGTTAAGTGTTTTAAATACGAAAGAGTGAATGAATTACAACCCGAGGGCTAGCCTCAAGAGTAATTCAATTCAAGAACCCGGGGAATGCTAGATTCCTGAGTTCAGTTCTTCGTATAATTAATTGAAAGATTTATGGTATTTTAGGAACGAGAGGGAGAATAACCCACGTCGCGTGGGGCTAGCCCAGGAGTGATTTAATTCAAGAATTATGTGGAGTGCTAGACTCAAGAATTCAGTTCCTCCGTTATTTGATATGTGGTAAATTGGATGTTTTAGGGTTTAATGTTCTTAATAACGAAGGAGTAAATGAAACACTACGTGTGGGGCTAGCCCAGGTGTGGTTCATTAAAGAACCCGCAGAATGATAGATTCCGAAGTCCAGTTTCTCGTTAATTAACTAGTAATATACCCGTGCTTCCGCACGGGTAAAATCGTTTTATACGGTATACAATAATTTAATATAAAATTAAGTTCAAAATACCTAATATAATTATAAAATAAATATAAATGAAAGAAATTTTGACAACATGAGTAAATTTATATTTTGTCAAACACCATTCAATTGTAGCAACATTGGTGTTTTGCAAAGAAACTGCAATATCATTTATAGATATTGAACAATAATGTCTAATAATATATAGGAAATCAAAGAAATAGTATGCATATGTCATATTTTCCACCATAAGTGTTGCATATCATTTCCATAAACATACCATTAGAACCTTGTAGAATAATAAGTTATTCCAATATGGAAATTGATTTAGTCTCAATGAATCCCATTTTAATTGTATCAATGTAATGAATTAACAAAGAAATGAAAACTGCCTTGTCAACATTGTATTGCACACAAAAAACCAATTAGAAAAAGAAACTCGATTCTCCAAATTAGGATGTCCGAAAATATGCTAGAAAAGCATCAAAAATCTTGAAAATGGATTGAAAAACTCCACCTGCAAACAAAATATCAAATATTATAGCACATCAATCAATTAATGAACCAAGTTAGATTCTTTCAAACTTTTACTTATTAAGCAAACTGTAAAGTATACCTACTAAATATTGTGAAAAACCTCCTTGAAAACAACATTAGTGGTTGTTGTTTTAACAATGTTGTCTTTGTCATGAATAAGTATCTTAAGACCTTCCTTAGACTTTACTCTTGACATTGCGACATAGAGTTGACCATGACTAAAAACATCCTTTGGTAGATATAGTCCGACATTGTCTAAAGATTGTCCTTGAGATTTATTAATGGTCATGGCAAAAGAAACAATAATGGGGAATTGTCTTCTCACTCGGGCCTGCAAGCATTGTAGATCTAAAGGAACTATTCGGTTAGACGTTTACAGATTTCAAGATATATCATGGTTTTTCTTCGAATAACAAACACAGAGAGGTTTTTTTAATTTGTTAAAGATAGTAAAACAACAGTATCAATTGAATGAAGTATGGCAATATGATATGAATGAGCTATAACAGATTGTTATTTGCATGAGTAACATCCTGGAGTCAATATAGTCAAAATTGTTCATTCATTGATGCCATGTTAGTAGGTACATAAAGAATGTCAAATAACTGGAATATAGAATAAATATAATGCACTTACTTGCTTGGAAGGACGTTTTCTCCATGATTTAATACGTTGCCGAAACTTGAGCATGTTGTTAATGTTGGTGATACGTCGTTAGAAATATCACGATTCTCATCATGAATGTCATTTACAACATTCTTGAACTTTGAAAGTAAGTTAGTACCTATATTCCGAAAGATGGAAATATTCTTGGATGGGTGAAAAACATGTTTGCTAGTGCTAGGTGCGGATCCGAGAATTTGAGTTGTGAGCAACTGTCCCTCCTCAACAACGCGAGCAACCTTTTGTCTATTTTGTTCCGCAGGAGTGATTTTGGAAAGTGGCATTCTAGTTCCAAGTCATGTATAATGTTTGGACCTAAAATCAAATAAGTGATGTTCATTAGTAGCCTATGGATGTATTAAATGATTGTATGTCCTTATGCATCAAATAAGCATGAATCAATCGTAAATGTTTGACTGCATTCTATACTGATTATTATAAATGCTCCAAAAATATACTTGGTCCTTAATTGTAAGCTAGTTGTAATAAATGTGGTTTCTAAGTAAAGGACTCACCTATTAAAAGAAGATTAACCAATTGTTCCTTGTAATGAACATGTTGTGATAGGGTGAAAAACGTTGAACTGTTGTTAATGTCTCCTGAGTTTTCTGCAGAAAGTCAATATCAGATGCTTGATATCATAAAAGCATCGATTTCTTGAAATTAACTGATTGTGAGGACCAAACTGCAAATATTAAAAATTTCAGAATAAAAATATAAGATGTGGTTAAATTGTAATAAAATAACCACTACAATACAGGATGTTAACTGGCCAGTTTGTATAGTTGAATAGTAAGTATATTTACTCTTGTTATACTTGGACTAACTAAGTGTATTTGTGGATCTTTGAACCATTACATGTACCAAAAGTAAGACTTGACAGCATGGTTGCTATTTTGGTGAGTAATAATAGTATAATATTGAAACTATCATGAAAATAGTAAGAGGAAAGAGAAACACCATAAAGTGAATGCTTGTTGTCAATGAACATAGAAGAAACATTGTTGGCATGTATAGAAAGAAACTCTTTCGTACAGTTAAATATTAATGTGTACCTGACATGTGAAAGGAACTTTGACATTTTTAAATAGAAAAGTACAACCATTGCACGCTTTCTTAAGTATTAGACCACAAATGACCAAAAGCTAGCATAATATTTGCAACTCATGCTGTAAAAAACACTTTTTCAACGCAGGCTTTGAGTTGTTCATTTTGGTGTAATTATTATGTAGAGTGCTAGGCTGTCTTCACCTACAAATAATGCACTTTGACATGGTTCATGGACTGCACATCTATGACATGTTTTAATGTTAATTCCAAGTCAGTATGAATCATGGAATAGGATACAAACATTGAAACATGGTTGTTTTTATGTTCACAACCGGTTTTATAACTTGTTTTCATGCTTAGTCTAGTTCTTGATTTATTGATTGAAGCATGAAAATTAAAACCTACATAGAGAGAAGACAAGTTATGTTTATGCTTGTATAAATTATCTTAGAAAAATGACACTGATTTTTTTTTGAAACAACCAAAGAGATACATCAAATCTGTACCATTCATTGTGTTTTGCTTGGATCACTCAAGCATGGTCTTGGTAGCATCAATTAATATTTCTCTAAAATCACCGTTATAGTTTATATGATCATAATAGTGTTAATTTTGATAGGCTTTAACAAATACAAAATCTAGTCATAAATCCAATCATAAATTTGATAAATTTGCATCATAGTCATAAATCTAGTCATAATTTTGATAAATTTGCATCATAAATCCAATCATATGTTGTCAACATGTTTGTAGCATATAAATTTGATACAAAATCTAGAAATTTGGTGCATTGCACCTCAAAACAACACAATTGACAAAAATTCAGAAGAATTGTGTTTCTTGTTCCTTGGGCTACTCTTTCTTCAAGTGCTTAACCTTTGTTGCGGAATGTTGCGGAGTAAGACTTTCAAGCTGCATCATTTCATCTAGACTTTGAGGGGTAGCAATCCTCTTAGCAGGGGTGTTGCTAGAGCAGGTTGACGGACTTGAATCAGTTATTGCAACCGCGGTCGGAATGACATCATTATGATCATATGAGATTCCAGGCTGTATTGTATCATATGCAATGTAAGAATACATAAAAACCAAATATTGAATATAGGAATATGCAGGCATAAAGTAAGTTGTCACATAATCATGCGAAATATTTCCATACCAACATTTCATGATGGACTACCATTGCAAGTTTGCTGTCATTTCCAAGCACCGGTGGTTTTGAAGAATGCTGTGAAAGATGTGAGCTGAATGATTAGTTATGTGCGGTGCACTTAACATTGAAATTGATAACCTAAAGGGTTGTACCTCTTGAGGTTTAAGCAATTCATCCAAAGTCTTGTAAAGGTCTGTGGGCTCATTAAGTATCGTAACAACTGAGAATTGACCATATTGCGCTTGAAACTTGATTCTAAAAGCAAGCTTTTTGTTTAATAAGTTGTCTAGATGTGTTGGATATATCTTCAGATTATCCTGTCCAGCCTATGGAAATTATAATTTAGCTAAGGACTTGTAGTGGACCATTAATTTAAATGGTAAAGATAGAGGAAGCATGACCTTAGAGAGTACCTTTTTCATGACCTCTCGCAATTCCTTAGCAGTCTGATTAACAAACGGAATACAGTCTTTATCCCTGAAAACAAAGCATCCGACGTGGTTATCGTATTCAACTTCGATTTCAACCTTATACCTAACATAAGTAGAGCAAGAAAGTGGTGTAATTTTGTCAAATAATTAGAGAAGGCAAATTTCATAATGAGAAGTATGGCTTAAGTGCAAAATGAGACAATGGTGGAAGTTAAGTACAAAATGTGACATTTTTGAAAAAACATAAATTAACACTAACTTTCACCATTGGAAGTTAAGTGCAAAAAATGTCATTTTTGAAAAAAAGTCAAAAATAACACATAACTTCCACCATTGGAAGTTAAGTACAAAATGTGACATTTTTAAAAAAAGCCTAAAATAACACTAACTTCCACCATTGGAAGTTAAGTGCAAAAAGTGACATTTTTTAAAAAAAGTCAAAAATAACACATAACTTCCACCATTGGAAGTTAAGTACAAAACGTGACATTTTTTATTAAAAAAAAAACCAAAAATAACACTAACAGTTAAGTGCAAAAAGTGACATTTTTGAAAAAAAATCAAAAATAACACATAACTTCCACGATTTGAAGTTAAGTACAAAATGTGACATTTTTAAAAAAAGCCTAAAATAACACTAACTTCCACCATTGGAAGTTAAGTGCAAAAAGTGACAATGACATTAGAAACAGGAAAAACAGTTATGGTGCAGATGAACAAATTGCTTGAGATTAGATAAAGTTCAAAATAGAACTTACAGAAAATAATCGGATCTGGTATATCAGATGACATCAAAACTCTATCACAGATACCATCGAAATGTACATGTCATTAAATCATTCCACTACAACTCAACCATGTTTAAAGTATATCACAATCACAAACAACTGAACATCAAAACAAATAAACCAAGTGACAAAACTGATACAAACTTATGGAAACAACTTATACAACTTAAGCAAAAAGTGTTAAAACATATACAAAGTGATAAAAAGTGATAAAACTGATACAAATACTTTTCAAGATTTTACCGAAACAGAAACTGATACAAAGTCTTATCAAGATAAAACCCAAGAAAAAAATGCTATGAAGAATATCCATGACATCAGAGTTTGAAATGACGAAGAAAATCTATTACAATGGCTATGAGGTTTACCTTTGATATGTTGAGAGGATGAGAGTTTGTGATACTGAGAAGTGTTGAAGAAGGAGTACAACTTGTGAATATGGTTTTCTGCAAAATTGAGTACAAGTTGGTTCAATGGTTGAGACAAGTTTTGAAGAAGGTGATTGTAAAAGTCTTATTTGTTACTTTAGAAAGGTTGTCCGAAAAAGGGGAAATCTTTTGTTTTGTTCCAACAACAAATCCGGTGTTTACATTTGGCATGCTGGGAAGGGTTGTAGTTGGGAAAAATAAGATATTTAGTTATTTACTGTGTTATCCAATAGTTAGTGTAATTTCAAATTGATTGTAGGGTAAAATGGGGGAATTCATTCAATATTTCTTTGAAAGGTAGATAGTTGATTAAGACGCGTAAAGTTGTGCAGATGGCGATCACACAGGTGACTGACTTACGTGTATGCAAAATGTAGGCGTATGAATTGTTTGATTGATTATGTGAATTCGAATCCTAGTCCCTAAAGGTGTTCCTAGTGATACGAAACTGTAAAGTAAAGGCGAAAGATAAATTACGTACAAAGTAATCGGGAAAGGGGTACAAAATAAATTACACGAGATTGCGATGAAATAAAGGGTCTCGTTGTAATTTTCCCAAGAGAAAGCGTGTGTGCAGTGTATTATTTGGAAGCGTCGAAGCTTAATATTGTATAAAATCCGAAAAAATAAATAAAGGAAATAAATAGACTAAAATAAAAATAAATTATGAAATAAATGAAATAAATAAACTAAAATAAAATAAATTATGAAATAAACTTATGGAAATAAAAATAAAATAAATGACCTCATATTGATCACGATTTATCGGAATCGATTTATCATGGCTTTTTTATTATATCATTGGCCCAAAATCGATGATAAATTGATTTCCATCCAAATAAAAAAACTAATAATAGGGAGGGGACACTAATTGAAGGTATGGTCTGCTTAGGAAAAGCAAATGGGCTTGACCCATCTCATAAAATTTCTCTTTATCCCAACAAACCATAAAATAAAATAAAAATAGAAAAATAAATAAACAAATAACAGAAACTTACATCGGTCAAAGTGGAAAATAAAAAAGGAAAAAAACAACGAATATAATTAACGGTCCACATGAGGACCCAAAAAGAAAAAATAAATATGTAAATAATAAATAAAATTCAGAAAATAAAAAAGGGGTTAAACGATACATAACGCTTATCAAACCCAAAACAAAGTTCAGAAAGAAGATCCCAGAAAAACCCACCTATGGCGGTGACGGTTCGGTGTTTCTCGGAGGTTTTGGCTTTAGATTTCAGCTTTTCGATTTCAAATCTCACGATCCGAATTGGTTCTGATTTTGGTATGTGTTCGGTTTCGCTTTTGAAGGTTTGGCTATGTTTTTTTTCACTTGCGAATATCACTGTATTGGTTTTTTTTCATCTCAGGTCTTTCTCATTTTCTCACTGCGTGTTCTGTTTGGTTTATGTTTGGTGTCAGCTTCGCATGGTAGTTCGAAGTCAAGGGTTCGGTTTGCAGCAGGATAGAAGAATTTGAAAGCGATATACCAGAAAACAACTATACGAATGATTCCGGTGAAACTGAATCCTCTGCCGCCTTATTGTCTCCCTTGCGGTGCTGGTGCAACACCTCCGCCATCAACTACTATCGTTGGCGGCGCCATGTTCGGAAGGAGAGAGCGATGGAATCGAAGATTTGAATCGAATATTATGCTATGGTACTTCTCCTAAGAAGGTGTTGTTGTTGAGTGAGGCTTATGAAGGTTCAGACTTGTGTTATTGTTTGAGAAAGAAAAAAAAAGGTAGAGGTGCTCAAGTCTTCCTCCCCTTATGAAATTTTCGGTTTCCTGGATTTTTTTTCTTCGTTTTCCCCCCTTTTGTTCGTTTTGAAACAATGCCCTCTTTATCAATTTTTGCTTTCCAATTTTTTGATTCATTTTCTTTTTTACTTTTTGGCACAGGTTTGTGAATTGACTTTCTGATAAAAAATTAAATATAATATTAAACTAAAAAACTAATTCTAAATCTAAACTAATTATATTAATAATTAAGCCAAATAAAAGAAAAATAAAAAAAATTAAATTAAATAACTTACATAAAATTAAATAACTAATCAAACAAAATAACTAAATTTAAATTGACTAATAAAATTATAAACTAAAATCTAAAATCATACTTAAATTAAAAATTAAATTTAAATAAATAAAAACTATTTAATAATATAAGTTATATAAAAAAAAAAAATCTAAGTTTAAAACAAATAAAATTTCTAAATCTACACATTGAATTAAAATTATAAAATTTCCTAATAAAGTTAAACAAATGCTAACATCATCCGAAATGAATTATTTTATAAAGTAAGAAAGTAATTAAATAATAAAATAAGACGAAATAATAAATAAATTCTAAAATTAAAAAAATGACATTGAATATTAAAATCGACAGAAGCTGCATGATTAATGATTGATGAAATATTTTTTTTATATAAAAAAATGCAGGAATGACTGACTATCAATACCACGATGGAAAGCATCGGATGAATGAGAATTTTGAAAAAAAGTCCGATCAAAATTTAGGGTGTGACATAACCAACACATATTCAGAAGAGTCTTGTACTTTTATAGTTGTTGGGAGTAGTTGACGTAAAATACGCCAACTCTGCTTGAGCCTTGTGAGATATAGCTACAGGCTGACTCTAGTTGAAGTGACAAGGCAATATGTTTAGTATAAAACATTGTTATAGGTTCTGCATGATATCAAATGCTACAGAAAACTATCAAGAAGGGAACCAATACTTTGCTTCTTCTGATGTTGAAAAATTCAACATCAGATTCTCCACTAGACAAAGCTTAATAAATGTCTTCCAGATTTTGTTGCTTCAGAAGCATATAACTCAGTCATACTTAAGCGTGTCATTTCATCTGGTTCTGTACATCTTAACTTGCACACTTAAACACACATTAGGTAATACCAATGTTCTTTTAAATAACATTATTATCATCTAAACCAATGTGGATAATTCTCAAAATAGATATTGTTCTAACATATTCTTCATTGTTCATGTTCTTATTATGTTATTTGGCACTATATGTAAAAATTATGTTCTATTGTTACTTGATGTGTTTGTATTTATGTTTAGGCATTCTTCATCAATGTGTATATCATTATATGTGAGTGTTATCTTGTTGATAGTCTTCTCTTTACAAATTGCTTCCGTCTAGTATTTTGATTTGTATTTGGTTAATGATAATTCTAATAGTTTGCTTGTTCTCTTTTTGATATTGTAAAAAGGGGGAGAATTATACACAAGTTGAAGTCGGATGCACATATTCAGGGGGAGACTTCTTCAAGACAACAACATCATGAAACACATTGTCTCATGTTTTTCCATCATAAAAAGAGGGAGAATGTGAGTGCTTTTGGATTTTGAGTGATGTCAAAACTAAGATAGTATAATGTTATGTATATTGGACGATATCCTCCCATTCTAGATGTGTATCTTAGCATTAGGATGCATTAATATAGTTTAGAAATGATTTAGAAAAGGTTTCATGCATTAAAAATGATTTAGAAAAGGTTTCATGTGAAAAACAGTTCTATAGGTTGGCCTATACGATTTCAGGTTGGCCTATAAAAGTTGTTGCTTTAGTATAGTCCGACCTATATAATTTTAGGCTTGCCTATTAAATTTGTTGCTTTAGTATAGGTCGGCGCATAATCTCATTTCAGGTCGGCATATAACTTTTCAGGTCGGCTGCTACGAAGAAGTATTGAAGCCTCTAGGCTCTGCCCATAGGTTGTATCACAGGTCTGCCTATGAATGTCATAGGTTGGCCTATACGTGTTCCCACCTCAAAAATTTCATTTTTTTTCTCCAACTTATTGCATTCCTTTTGCTCACTTTCTCTCTCTCTCTCTCTCTCTCACACACACACACACACACACACACACACACACACACACATATATATATATATATATATATATATATATATATATATATATATATATATATATATATATATATATATATATATACTCATACATGCACCTCATTCTATTTTTAAGGGTTTTTCTAAGAGTAAAAATCCTAACAAAAGCAGATTATAAAGTTGTATATCATCTTCAACCTCTCTGTATGCATACACACAATTGAACTACACATAATCATTTTTTGATTGAGTGACCATCTAGATTAGGGTTGATAACATCCAATTAACTTTGGTGTAATCTAGAATATTGGGTTGGGAACTTTGTGTGTTTTAAATAATAAACCAAGGTGGTATTTTCCTTCAAGATCGGGTTTGATTTGAAGGTTTTGGACAATATCACATCAACACAGATTCGGACGAGTGAAGGCATTGGGACAAGGTGGTTCCTTGCAAGGGAGTAGCGCGAGGTAGTGAATTGTGTTCTGGAATCTTGGGTTCAAGAGAGTTGCGTGCTCAGGATAATTGGAGGATTGTAGCCGCAAATTTTTGTCACTTGATCAACCTATGATCAATGGTTTGGAGGTGGAAGAATCAACTCAAAATAGTGTAAACACCCCAAATTTGACCTCACTAAGTTCACACCATGGCTTGTGATCTTTTCATTTACATAAGTTTAATCATACCATTTCATGTTGCATTTTTTTGCTTCACTGCATTAGTTCAAGTTCATCTGCATCTAGGGTTTGTGATCTGAGCAATCCAGGATCCATCTGAGCCACTCCAAAGGTCTTCAATCATTCCAAGAGTGTCCATGTATGTTCAATCATCATATTATATCCACCAAAGATCAAGGAAGTCAAAGAATCACAAGAACTTGCAAAGCATGGAAGCTGAGTTAGGGTTTAACTGCATAGATGACCTAAAATTAGGGTTTTGGTTTCAGAGGCCATAACTCCATTTTTTTGGTCATTATTGTTTCTATTGGTCTCAATATGTTATAAGGATCATACATAACAAGTTTGATGAAGAAATTCACTGTGGAAGTCATCTGATCACTGGGTAACTTCCTGAGCAAGTCGGAGCAAAATCAGGGCATCTGAGGCCCCCATCCATGGAACCAAAGTGTATTTTTCATCAAGTTATAGTTATATGGTCTTTATTTGATCATTGAAGTGTTTAGAAGTTCACAAATTTGGAGAAAAGTGAGCAAAACCAAAAGTTGCCAAAAATGGAAATGACTTGTAATGTAAACTTTCCATTTTGGGAAAGTTTTTCAACCTCCTCTTTCTCAACCAAAAATGCTTCAAATAAAAAATTGTTGGTCATGAAAGTTGTAGATTGGATCATTCCCTTTTCAAAAAGTACAAGAACAAGATCTAATTCATTTTGGAACTCAAGTTATGGCTTTCCAAAGTTGGCAAAAATCACATAATTTTCAAGAATGCACCAAAGAGAGATTTTTGCAAAACATCTTGCCAATTCATTTTGTGACTTCAAATTGACTTCTAAGCATCATAAAAACATTATGCAATGCCTAAAACTCAGAATTGGCCCAAGAATCTCAAAATTTCATGACTTGCACATGAAGAAATCCAAAAGGGGCCAAAACTTCATGAATTTGCAAAATGGTACAAAACCTCTCATCCACTTGCCACAGCTCATCAAATCTGATTCACAAACATTCCTTGATCTCATCTGAACCAGGACATGCCCAAATCCCAGCCTGCCACTTGCCCATACCTTAAGTACAACCAACCTTGAATTTTTGCATTTTCACCCATACCAATCAGCATAGCCCACACCAACTATTCTGACCTATCACAGCTTCACATACATGCCTTATGCAACTCATTTCACACAAGAACCAAGCCTGAATCCTCAGCATTCACAAGTTCACAAAAAACCTCCCCATTTGCATTTTCTTTCGAAACACTCAACACAAACATCAAACCTCAAATTGTTTTCCACCAATCATCTCTACACATCATAGGGAACAAAACCACCCTTCACTTTACCCTGAAAGTCACCATACACCAAATACGATTTTCCACCCCCCTAAACTGAACTTCAAAAAGAGGTCACATACACTTCAGCAAAGCATCAAAGAAGCTTAAGGGAGATTGGAGGAGAGTGTTTGCATCAAGAAGAAGGCCCAGGCAGCTCCATTGGCAAAGCTTTATCTCAGGTATCTTCTTGAAACATTTTTTCAGAAATCATTTCTTTAGTTATGAGATGGTAGAGTTTGCTCTCCTGATTACAATGAACATTTATTTTTGAAGATTGGTTGAGTATTAACTGTGTATGCGTGTTCTGAAATTTTGTCCATTTTTATGTTTTTGTTCGAATCATGATTATGGTGCAAAATAAATGAATTATGTTGCTGGATTCTTGTTCTATGGGGTTTGGGGATCATTTCTGGAGGTTTGGGGAGTTTATCATGACCTGGGGAGTGATTTGAGGATTTTCAGGGGAGAGGTTGGCCGGAGAAGATGACCGGTCTTCTCCGGCCACCTGAAAGTCATTAAATTGATTAATTAAGGTTAGGGCACTTTTTGAATCTGGGCCGTTGGATTTGAGTTTGGCGCGTGTTCTGGATGGCTAGGATTAGATCATTAGTGTTAATTTAGGATTAATTAATATTTTAATTAGGTTTAGCTCAGTTTGAATTTGAGTTGTAGGATAGCGCGCGTGGTCAACAGGTTTAAACCCAGAATCCATCCTGTCCATCCATTCAGCTTACTTTCATTAATTCATATTTTTAATTCATTTTTCTTATTTTATTTTGTACGAATTTTTAAAAATAGTAAAAATCATCAAAAAATTCTGAAATTTTTTATCAAACATTTTATTAATTTTCAGAAACCAAAAAAAAATATTTTTATTTTTAGCATTAAAAAAATATTTTTAAATCATTTAAATGTTTTATTTAATTAATTAAAAGAAATTAATTAATTAAAAATACATTTAAGTATTTAAAAATCACAAAAACATTCAGAGAACATTCTTGGACATTTAGAAACATTTACAAACTCACCATGCAAATTTCTTTTTGGTTTTGATCATGCTTTGACATTTTTTTAATGAATTAGGGTTCTTAAATTTGTTCATTTTTAACCCTAACTTCAAAAATTCATAACTTTTAAACCAAGTTGAGTTTGTGAATGATTCTTTTAGCATTGTTCTATGCATGACTTCTAATTTCTAAAAACATTTTTGTTTCATTTTTATCTTTCATTTTCAATTTGTTTGACATTTTGCATTGAGGATCACCTTTAAAACCCTAGAAACTTAGGAAATTCATAACTCCTTCTAGGTTTAGATTCTGACCCCCCCCCCTTTGGATGGTAACCTAGTATAGGTTTAGGGTTCCTTTGAGTGCATTTTCAATTTTTTATCTTATGATTTGCTTCTATTTTTGAGTTTTGCATCTCACATGTTCATATAACCCTAATTTCTCATCTTCATTTGCATTCATCTTGCATAAGCCTTCATATAAGAAGTTGCCATGACATTTTGTGCATTCACATGACATATAAGACATCTTAGGACACATTAGAATCATGTTTGATCATTGAATCATCCATTTTCCATGTTATGCTTTCATTTCATTTCATGTGCATTCATGAACTTTCATGCTTCCTTTATGCTTCATTTGCATCTTCATCACTTGTATGATCATTTGTATCTCATGACATACATTTGCATCATCTCTTTGCATCATTTGAATCATGAATATGTTTCTGGTTTTGGTTTGCATCCTTGCATTCATTCCATTTTCATTTCATTTCATTTCCTTTTGCTAACTTTTCAGGTGGTTAGTTACTTTGAGAGGTGAATTTGCATTCACTTCTCACAATCTCTTATCATCTCTCTTATGCATTCATTGCTGCATTTTGTATTTGTATTAGAGTGAGCTTTCTCATTCATGCTCCTTCTTCACCTTCTTTCTTCAAGCAACTTATCTTCTTAAGTGAAGTAAGTTGGCTTGCTTCTTCTGCTTCTCTTCCTTCCATCTTTGCTTCTTCCTTGGTGGCTTCCCTTGAAGATCTCTTGCAAGCCTCATAAACCCTAGGAATACCCAAGCATGATCACAATTAGGGTGTGATTAGTCCCCCCCATCAGCTTTACCTTTGTGTCATCTTTTGTGTCTCTCTTCTCATCTCATAATCAGGGACTAAACCTCTAAGGTTTTAAGGCTTTGTGATTAAGATTATGCCTGCATCCTTCTCTTAGGATGGAGTGTATAACTTTAATCCTAAGTGTTAAACCCTTAATGTGTTTAAATCTCTTAATCAATTCATCTAATAATTACTAAGACATCAAGCTTGTAACTTGGGCCTTGCATTAGGGTTCTAATTCTTCCTTAATTGGTTAAGAAGGACTAACCCTAGTGTTAATGGAAAAGTCCCCCTCAAGTTGTCTTACAAACCATAAAATTCACTTCTTAATCTTATCATTAACTAAAATCCACTCTAATAAAGGCTTTGTTTTGTCATGAGGTTAATCCCTAATCATGGATTAAGTTGAGGTATCTTCCTCAGCTTAAATGTTCTCATCTATTATCCTTCTATTAGGATGGTATAATGGGTCCATTAAATCCTTGATTATGGCTTAAACTCATTACTTAACACTAAACAAAGACTCCAAAAACATCTAAATAAATGCAAGTAGGTTAATGATCTTAATCCTACATCAAGGTGATTAAGTGTGAGGTGTTTACTTCATACTTAAGGTATTCTCATTACCCCTAATCAGAGGGAGGATGTGATGAGTTTACTAACCCTTGGTTTAGGCTTAAGCTCATTTTCTTATGACAAACACAAAAAGCAATAAAAGACAGAAAACATAAAAAACAAACAATAATCGTCTCCTCCGGGATTCTCTTCTCATCATCTTCACTCACAAACGAGAACTTGCTTCTCCCGTCTAATGAAAGACAGTTTGCACATGGGCCAGACAGGTCATACACTTGAGCATAAGACAAGTAAGCAGTTCCTCAGTCAATTTATCTTTCAGTCTCTTTGAGTCAAACTATGGTGTTCTGACTTCCTCATTGCACGAGAGGATACGTAGGCATAACTTAACAGTTATCGAACAAAAGTCTCTGTATATTACCCCCTCCTTCTAGCTTTATTCTTTTAAGCCTCATAGTCTTGAGCTTTGCACTCTTTTCTTGCACTGACACTCCTCTTATTCACTTCATATTTCTTTTGCACTGACACTTGCATTCTTTTCCAGCTTTTGCACAAAAAAAAATAGCACATACACCTACCCCTTTTAAACACAAACTTTTAAGCGTGGATCCCGTCGAGTACGACAGACAATCTGGGTGCTAATACCTTCCCAGGTTGTAACCAACCCCCTTTCTCAGTTTCTCTGGTTCGCGACCGTCTTATCCATCTTTTCTTAGGTTTATGCAGCATTACCTTTCCTTCGGGATAAAAATGCCTAGCTGGGACTCTTTTCAGTTCATCTTCATGTCCTCTTTCACCGACCGTTCGTGCTTGTACCGGGATGCAAATCTTTGGGAGCGACAGCTTGGCGACTCTGCTGGGGATGCTTATACTGCAACCAGGGCTTCTGGTTCTTTTTGTGGGTTCCTCCTAGCGCTTGTTTGATTTGTGTTTACTGGGGTGTTATGTGCTAATTGTGTTTATTTGTTTGCTTTATTTATTGCTTTATGTACAACTTTATTTACTGCTTTCTTTACAGTTTTTATACATCATACTGTCATTATCATTGCTGGATCTGGTTTCTGTTTTGGTGGGTGGGGTTCCATTGAGTGATTAAGGTCCTATACCTGGGACCTGAGTGACACCTAGGCTAGAGTGGTTCATGTTCTTTCCCATTCCATTTCAGTCTAGTGCGGGAATATGAAACACGGTTCAGATGTGGGTTTCTTCTTGAGAACTCCGTGCTACAGATTTCCTATAGTGCTAGGGCTATCTGGGAAGCCTGCTAAGTCTGGATGACCTTTATTATGACCTTCAGAATCTGGGGTGAATTAGAGGATGATCTTTTATGGTTATTGTAAACACTGTACCTCCGGGTTAGAAGTGTTTACACTTCTCATAACTGATCCAAGTCTGAGGATCCTTGTTCTAGAACATTACATGTGAGGGGGTTGGGTTATTTACAGGTTTGCAGGAACCCTTGGCCACATCATACCCTGTTACTGTATTGTTTAAGAGTACTTCACTTTGGACAGTTCTTGTGATTAACCCTGGACATGTGACTCTTTATTTGAGTCCCCCACCCTGGTTACTAGATTTCTGAGCCTCCATCCGGACCTTTGAACATACATGGACCTTATACCAAGACAGATAATCAGATCTAGCTCTTGATCACAAACCCTTGCATATCATTTGCATATATCATCATTGCATCATTT
Source organism: Lathyrus aphaca (assembly GCA_963966055.1). Classification (NCBI taxonomy): domain Eukaryota; kingdom Viridiplantae; phylum Streptophyta; class Magnoliopsida; order Fabales; family Fabaceae; genus Lathyrus; species Lathyrus aphaca. Next base: position 66,969,978 of record OZ014525.1, on the reverse strand, counting down.
AACATTTATTTATTTGTTTTTCAGGGTATCCACCTCATTATATCTGGTTTGGTTTTGACCCCTTCTATTGCTTAGACCTCTGCCTCAGCTATCTCCTTCCGCACCTCCTTCCGTATGTCAGAGACTTACCTGCATCAGTCTGTCAGAGACTTATCCTTCAGCTTCTCAGTCTGTGATCTTCATCAACATTTGACTTCAGCTTCTTCACCAGCACTCATGGCTACTCCAAGGAAGAGCAACATATCTTATCACTTTTTTGAGCCCATATTGACTGACATCAGGCAGGTCCAGTCACTTATCACACCTGACCACATCCCACTGTTTAGAGAGAACTATGGGGGTATTTTGGAAATGGTTATGGATCTTGATTCTTCTCAGAGAAGCATGATCCACACCTGCTTGCAGTTCTATGACCCTCCACTTAGATGCTTCACCTTTCCTGACTTCCAGTTAGGGCCTATGTTGGAAGATTTTTCTTTGCTGATTGGAGTGCCTATCAGAGGGGGAATCCCCTTCAACCCAGAGATGACTTCTCCCAGAAGTGAAGAGGTAGCAAGGGAATTGTACTTGGAGCCTGCCCTTATTGAGCAAAACATGACAACAAAAGCTGGGATTCCTGGTTTACATCTGGACTTCTTGATTTCTCAGGCCATCCTGAAGGCTACATTGGGGGAATGGAGGGAAGTATGTGCACTTTTAGCCCTCAGCATATATGGGGCTATATTATTTGTAGATGAGCCTAAATTTGTCAGTAAGAATGCCATCCACTTGTTCTTGCTGAGGAACCCAGTGCCTACATTGCTAGGGGATTTTTACTATTCTATCCATCAGAGAAATGAGAAACAAAGGGGGAAGTTGGTCAGATGTTGTGCTCCTTTGTTCTACTCTTGGCTACTCAGACACCTGCCTAAGTCAGATGCTTTCTTGAACCCACACCAGCAGAAGAATTGGGCCAAGAGGTTCATTGCCTTAACATCGGATGATATCAGATGGTGCACCCAGAGCACCAAAGGCAAGGACATTATCACCAGATGCGGGCAGTACCCTAATGTGCCTCTAATAGGAGTAAAAGGTTGCATCAATTACAACCCTTTACTGTTTAAGAGACAATTCGGATATGCCTTGGTTCACCCTCCCAGAGGACAGGATTTACCTGAAACCCTATACTGTGAAGTGCAACCTAATTCAGTTGTTGTCAGGCAAGCTGCCTGGGCTTGGGACAACATCCAGACCAAAGGGACAACCATCCTTGGAATATGTAACAATATTGCTTCAGCTCAGTACTCAGATTGGTCCCGTACTAGAGCTCAGATTACCACAATGCCTTTCACCTTGGAAGACACACCTGAACCATCTACAGTACAGCCTGAAGCAACTGTTAGCCTGGAGGAATTTGAAAAGCTGAAAGAGAGGAATAATCAGCTATCTGAGGCTCTGAAGAAGACTCTTTGGGAGAGGAATGACGATCGTCTGGACATTGAAAGATTGGAAAGACTCAAGACTGAGCATCTTACCAAGATTGAGAGGACGAATGACTACATAAGGAAATCAAGAGTCGGGGAACAGATATTGAAGAATGCCTGCAAGGAGGCCAAGATTCAGAAGGCTAGGGCTGAACATTACCTGGAGGAAAGCCAGGCTAGGTGGATCAGGATCACTGAAGCCCGTGCACAAGAAGACCAGAGGACTCAAGCCAAGATTGAGCAACTGGAGGCCAATGAGAAGAAGCAACATGAAGCTTTGTTGGCAGCTTAGAAGGAGATATCAGAACTGAAGCTCCGGGTGGGGCTAAAGAGATCAAAAGACCAGGACAGGCATAAGAAGCTGACCAATGCCATTGCTACCAGGAACCTCCTCATTAGGACCATTACAGAGCACCCAGCTGGTCCGGTGACTGAGGCACTCCTGAAGGAAGTTAGGGAAGATGACTATGGATTGGATGTTTGATTCCTCTTTGCTTGTATTTCTTTTCTTTTGATGTACTTTTTCTTTTTGATTGTTGTATTTTTGACCCACCATGGGCTTGTGTTGTAAACAGACTTTGTATTTTCATTATTTGTAATATATCAGTTTGTTTTATTTTGGTGGGTTTTCTCTCAACATCATCAAGCATCTCCTCGAGGTCTGGAAAGGTCAAAACCAAGAACCAAACCGGATACCTTGGAAAAAAAATAAGCATACTGCATTGCATACTAACATTTTCTTTGTTTTGTAGGTGTTTGTTTATTCTTTGTTTCTCACTTTGTTGTGCTTTCAGGAAACATTGCTCGTCGCCGAGTGTTCCCTGTCAACCGCACACACCGGTACCCAACGTGTAACAACCTTCCAGGAATTCAGATGGAGCAGGTACAGCAAGACCTGAATGAAGTGAGAAATCAGATGGTAAACGAAAGGGTCGAATGAGAAACCAAATGACCCAGTTTATGGCTGTGATGATTGGCTTAGCCCAGAGTCAAGAAAGGCTGAGAGAGCTGGTAGAAAGGCAGACACCTGAAGAGCCCCACCTTGGAACAGGGGGAACCAGCAATAATGAACGAGGGCAGCCTCGTATCGACCCACCAGAGTATGGGCCCCATTTGAATCTAGATGTTAACGGCACAAGGAATGTTCAAGGTAATACTGCTGGGGGCAGAATCCTGCAAGAGGATCCCCAAGAAGAACAGTTCACTGTTATTGGAGCTGGGGATGAAGTATATGACAGAAGACTGGATGAGATTGCTGAAAAGCTAAGGTCTTTGGAATCTCAGAACTCCTTAGGCTTTGACGTAATGGATATGGGACCGGTAGATGGGGTGAGGATTCCCCACAAATTCAAACCCCCATGCTTTGAGAAATATAATGGTACCTCTTACCCGCGTACTCATCTACAATTCTTCTTAGGAAGACTCAAGGATTATACCATGGACGAGAAGTTATGGATGTTCTATTTTGAGGACAGCCTGACTGGAGCATCAAGAGAATGGTATTCGCATCTGACAAGGGCCACTGTAAGATGTTGGAAAGACTTGGCCGAAGATTTCATCCGGCAATACCAGTACAACCTAGACATGGCCCCCAATAGAACTCTTCTAATGGGCATGTCTCAGTCTTCAAGGGAAAGCTTTCGGGATTATGCTCAGAGGTGGAGACAGCTTGATGCTGCTGTCCAGCCACCCATGTCACAAAGAGAGATGGCTGACATGTTTATGAACACATTGCAGGGAACTTACATTGATAGACTTGCTGCTTTCTCTTCCACCAGTTTTGCCGATGTAGTTATAGCTGGTGAGAGAATTGAGAGTCTTCTGAAGATGGGCAAAATCTCTGACAATGGTGCCAGTTCCTCCAACAACCCCAGAAAACCTTTTGCAGGACCCCGTAGGATGGGTGAAACAAATGCTATCCATACAAGCAAGGGCGGACCCCAGTATTCTCACAGATCAGTAGCAGTTGTTACCATCCCGGCTCCAGTTCCACAGCAACCATTATATCCTCAACAACAACAACAACATCACTATCAGCAACAGTCTCATTTTCTGCAACAAAGAACTTACAACAATAACAACACCAACCAACAGCAGCGCCCCTTTCAACAGAGGCCATCTCAGGCAAATAGGGCGATTGACCCTATCCCTATGCCTTATGCTGCTCTACTGCCACAACTCCTGAAACTTAACCTAGTTGAGTTAAGGACGTTGGCTCCACCAGATCCTCTCAATCTCCCAAAGAATTATGATGCTGATGCCAGGTGTGCCTTCCACTCCAACACGCCTGGTCACAATACCGAGAAGTGTAGAGCCTTGCAAATGAAGGTTCAAGATCTGGTCGATTCCAAAGCTCTCAATTTCGCACCTCCTCTGAATGTTAAAGGAAATCCTATGCCTAATCATGGTGGGCCTAAGATTAATGCCATAGAAGAGGACCAACCATCTGCACTAATTGATAATGTTGCACAGATTCAAACACCGTTGGCAGAAGTCAAGACTCAACTCTTAAGATGCCAAGTGTTCCCAGGCTGTGAGGCCTGTTGTGAATTGTGCAAAGCTGCTATTAATGGTTGTGAGAAGCTAAAGTTTGGGATAGATGGCCTCATCAGAGATGGAATCTTGCAAATTACTACAACAACTCCTTCAACAACTCTTGTTTCAGCAACAATAGATTCTCCTACAACATCAACAACTCTTCCTTCAGCAACAACAAATCCTCCTACAACAGCAACAACCATCATTCCCGCTGATTCATCAACAACTCCAGCAATCACTCCATCCATTATTTCAACAGATCAAAGTTCAACAACATTCACTTCTACAACATCAGCACCCATCTTATCAGCGGAAACATCTACAACACCAGCAAACATTAATAAAGATGTCTCAACGGTCACGATCTATTATGACCCAACAATTGTTCATCCCAACAACAATTTCCAACAACAAACTGCAGCACCTCCTGTCAGATCTCCCGTCACAATCTATTATGATCCGCATACCATCACAGTTCCTTCCGCTGCAGCAATCAGTCCGGTCACCATTACGGTACCTGGACCTGTTCCTTATGAAAGCAGTAATGCCATACCTTGGCACTATGGCTCTGATCTCTACTGCGACGGAAAGAAGATCACTTTAGATTCAGCAACCTCTCCACCACAAGTTGGCAATGTTAGGGGAGGCGGAGGCTTCACCAGAAGCGGACGCCTTTTTACCTCACAAACACCAAGGCCCAATGCTGAAGCAGAAGCTGCTGCTAAGGCAAAAGGGAAGAATGTGGTGCTTGAAGAGCCAACAGTTAAAGAAACTCCGAAGACGTCTTTTGAGCAAGAGGTGGACGAGTTCATGAGAATAATAAAGAAGAGTGATTACAAGGTGGTGGACCAGCTTCATCAGACACCCTCCAAAATCTCTATATTATCATTGTTAATGTGTTCCGAGGCCCACACGAATGCATTGTTGAAAGTCCTGCACGCAGCATACGTGCCGAAAGAGATTACTGTTAATCAGTTAGAAACTGTGGTTGCAAATGTCAACACCAGTCATGGACTGGGATTTACAAATGTTGATTTAACAACGGAAGGGCGCAACCATAACAAGGCTTTGCACATCACCTTGGAATGCAAAGGTGCTGCCCTTTCTCATGTACTGGTGGACACTGGGTATTCGCTCAATGTTCTCCCAAAGAAAGCCTTGGTGAAGTTGGAGTATGATGGTTTGGCATTGCGTCCAAGTAATTTGGTGGTGAGAGCATTTGATGGCTCTAAAAGTTCAGTGCTTGGAGAGATTGATTTGCCTGTGTTGATTGGCCCACAGGCCTTTAAAACTACCTTCTTCGTGATGGCATACAGCCTGCCTACAGCTGTCTATTGGGCAGACCATGGATTCACGCCGCTGGCGCTGTTACGTCTACCCTTCACCAGAAGTTAAAATTCGAGTGGGAAGGCCAGATCATCACAATCTGTGGGGAGGAAGATATCTTTGTTAGCCAGCTGGCTACTTATAAGTACATAGAGATGGACGGGGAGAACCATGAGACTATGAGTCAGGGGTTTGAGGCCCTTAACATCAATGAAGCATCTGCTGTGTCTGGAACTTCCATCACTTCGTATCAACATGCCCGAAAGGTTGTTGAGGAGGGTACCGCTCAAGGCTGGGGCAAGCTGCTGCCAGTTGAAAAGAAAGAAGACAAATTCGGGTTGGGTTATAGACCAACTCGACAAGATCAACCGGAGGCTGCAACGGAGCCCAAATTTGTCAGCGGGGGAATGCTAACCCCGGATGCTGTGAGCAGTTTGGAAGACGAGGAAGAAGACGAGCGCAACCTGGAAAACTGGATACGTCCAAGGATCCCGGGGAACCAAGTCTCAAACTGGTCTTCCCAGGAAATTATAAGAGTTACTCCTGCAGAGTAATTATTATTTCTTGTCTTTAAGCATGCATCAAGTCCTGCATCTTGCCCAAGATGTCAAGGCTCATTTTGTAATCGGGCCATCTTGTATTTTGTGCAAAAGATCAATTAATGAATATCAAGACATCTTTTGCAAATGAGTCTCTTTTTTCCCGCTCAATGTTTTTCATTTTTCAGTTTTTGTACAAAAATAAAATGGAAATGTTTTTCAAATTAATAATTTCATTTTCACTTTTTCTAAACAAGATAAAACTAATCACTAAAATGAACCAATATAAACCCTTGCAGAGATTGCCCTCCAGACTGCACCGACAACGACACTGCTATGACTTCATATGATTTCGACAATCCGATTAATCAGGCTGATGAAGGGGTTGAAGAAGATTATGAGCTACATGAAGAACTAGCCAGGTTGTTAAGACAAGAGGAAAAGGTTATCACTCCTCATCAGGAGGAAGTTGAGATAGTTAATCTTGGTACATAAGAAGACTTGAAAGAAGTGAAAATTGGGGCCCGTCTGCAAGATTCAGTGAAAGAGCAACTTATTGACATGCTTCAGGAGTATGTGGATGTTTTTGCTTGGTCTTATCAAGATATGCCAGGTCTGGATACCGACATTGTCATGCACAAGCTGCCTCTAAAGGAAGACTGTCCTCCAGTGTAACAGAAGCTGGGCCGTACTCGTCCGGATATGGCTATGAAGATAAAAGAAGAGGTACAAAAATAGTGGGACGCCGGTTTCCTTGCTGTAACTAGCTACCCGCCGTGGGTTGCTAACATTGTACCTGTGCCTAAGAAGGATGACAAAGTGCGGATGTGTGTGGATTACCGGGATCTGAATAGAGCTAGCCCGAAAGATGACTTCCCATTACCTCACATTGATGTATTGGTCGGCAACACGACTCAGTTCTCAGTGTTCTCCTTCATGGATGGATTTTCAGGATATAATCAGATCAAGATGTCACCTGAAGACATGGAGAAGACAACTTTCATCACACCCTGGGGCACATTCTGTTATAAGGTAATGCCATTCGGACTGAAGAATGTTGGTGCCACTTATCAACGGGCTATGGTAACATTATTCCATGACATGATCCACAAAGAAATTGAATGTTATGTAGATGACATGATTGCCAAGTCCCTCACAAAAGAAGACCACCTGGTGAATCTGTTAAAGTTGTTCAAACGTCTGAGGAAGTACCAACTGAAGGTAAACCCCAACAAATGCACATTCGGGGTACGATTCGGTAAGCTGCCGGGGTTTATTGTAATTGAAAAGGGAATTGAAGTTGACCCTGACAAATTCAAAGTCATTCAAGAGATGCCTGCACCAAAGACTGAAAAAGAAGTTCGGGGGTTTCTAGGTAGATTGAACTACATTTCACGGTTCATATCTCATCTTACAGTGACCTGTGAGCCTTTGTTCAAGTTGTTAAGAAAAGAACAAACGGTCAGGTGGAATGAAGACTGCCAGAGGGCTTTTGACAAAATCAAGGGGTACTTACAAGAGCCTCCAATCCTTATGCCTCCAATTGAAGGAAGACCTCTAATAATGTACTTGACAGTATTAGAAGAGTCAAAGGGGTGTGTGCTGGGCCAACATGACGAGTCTGGTCGAAAAGAGTACGCAATATACTACCTAAGCAAAAAGTTTACCGACTGTGAACAATGTTATTCACTGCTCGAGAAAAATTGTTGTGCTTTAGCGTGGGCTGCTCGCCGACTAAGGCAGTATATGTTGACCCACACTACCTTATTGATTTCAAAGATGGATCCAGTCAAGTATATATTTAAGAAGCCAACACTTACCGGAAGGGTTGCAAGATGGAAAATGATTCTAACAGAATACGACATTCAGTACACATCTCAAAAAGCCATCAAGGGCAGTGTATTGTCTGACTATCTTGCTGAGCAACCCATTTATGATTACCAGCCTATGAGATTTGACTTCCATGATGAAGACATCATGTTCATAAAAGAAAAAGATCATGAAGAGCCCGTTCACACTGAAGGGCCTGACCCAGAAGAAGAATGGACAATGATGTTTGATGGGGCTGTTAATATGAATGGTCGTGGAGTTGGTGCAGTACTTATTACACCTAAAGGAGTTCACCTGCCTTTCTCGGAAAAACTCACTTTTAACTACACTAACAACGAAGCTGAATACGAAGCCTGTATCATGGGTCTTGAGGAAGCCATTGACCTCAGGATCAAGACTTTAATTGTATTCGGAGATTCAGCTCTGGTAATCAATCAGACCAACGGTAAATGGTACACTCACCAGGAGCATCTGATTCCCTACCCGGATTATACGAGGAGATTACTGACTTTCTTCACCACAGTCAAACTTGAGTATATCCCTCGAGATGAAAATCAGTTTGCAGATGCTCTGGCTACCATTTCCTCCATGATCAAAGTTCAAGCTGCCAACTTTGTGCCTCGGATTTCAGTATCCAGACTTGACAAACCAGCATACGTATTCTCAGTAGACATTGCTAAAGATGATAGGCCTTGGTTCTACGACATCAAATGCTTCTTAGAGGATCAAACATACCCACCTGGGGCATCATCCAATGATAAGAAGACAGTAAGAAGGCTAGCTGGTAGTTTCTTCCTGAATACTGATGGTTCATTATACAAAAGAAACTTTGACATGGTACTTCTCAGATGTGTTAATAAGACAGAGGCATACTTGTTGATGCACGAGGTGCACGAAGGATCTTTTGGTACCCATGCTGGAGGACATGCAATGGCCAAGAAATTACTACGATCAGGTTACTACTGGATCACAATGGATGCAGACTGTTGTGCTTATGCCAGAAAGTGCCACAAATGCCAGATTTATGCAGATAAGGTGCATGTGCCTCTGAATCCTTTGAATATGATGTCTTCACCCTGGCCCTTCGCCATGTGGGGCATTGACATGATCGGGAAGATTGAACCGACTGCTTCAAATGGCCACAGAATCATCCTGGTAGCCATTGACTATTTTACCAAGTGGGTTGAAGCAGCTTCTTATGCAAATGTCACCAGGCAAGTGGTAGCCTGATTCCTGAAGAGAGACATTATTTGTCGGTATGGAGTGCCCGAGCGAATCATTACTGATAATGGTTCCAATTTGAACAACAAAATGATGGCAGAACTGTGTCGGAACTTCAAAATCCAACACCATAATTCTTCTCCTTACAGGCCAAAGATGAATGGCGTTATTGAGGCAGCTAATAAGAACATTAAGAAGATTGTACAAAAGATGGTGGTTACTTATAAAGATTGGCATGAAATGCTACCATTTTCCATGCATGGGTACCGTACCTCAATCAGAACATCCACTGGGGCAACACCGTATCAGCTTGTGTATGGTATGGAGGCAGTCCTACCTGTTGAAGTTGAATTACCCTCGTTGCGGGTACTGATGGATGTCAAGTTGAATGAAGCAGAATGGGTCCGATCCCGGTACAATCAATTGAATCTGATCGAAGAGAAGAGATTAGCTGCAATTTGTCATGGGCAGCTGTATCAGAAAAGAATGAAGAAAGCCTTCGATCAGAAAGTCAGGCTTCGGGAATACCAAGTAGGAGATCTTGTGCTGAAAAGACTTCTCCCTCCTCATACAGACCACAGGGGCAAGTGGAGTCCTAATTACGATGGTCCATTCATAGTAAAGAAAGTTTTCTCTGGTGGAGCACTGATTCTCACTACTATGGATGGTGAAGATTTCCTGTCCCCTGTGAATTCAGATGCAGTAAAAAAATACTTCGCATAAAAAGACCCGCTGGACATAAAAACAGAATGTAAGTCCAGGAAAAAATAGGGCATCCCGGCGAGTCAAAAACAGAATAAAAGACCCGGGCAAAAATAAGGGAATAAACAAAAAAATGTACACCCGCTGAGTTGAAAAGCCGCATTGGACAGCTCGAGCAAAAATGGGTATCCCGGTGGATTGAAAACCCGAAAGGGCGATCCACGCAAAATAAGGGAATAAGCGAACAACTGCATTCTGAATTGGTCTGTATCACTTACGATTTGGCAAGTTTCGAAAGGTTAAAGCATCAGTCAGAATCAACCTTCTTCAGAAAGCAAGATGAGAAGAATGTCAAGGTCATACGGGTCATAGCAAAAGGGAAGCACTGAAGCGTCTTCAACATTGCCAACACCTTTTATGTTTCTCAATTTTGTAACAATCTCCTCATTTCAGGGGATCTGTTTCTTTGACTGTATTTGCCAATTCAGGGCGCACAAATTAATAAAACCAGAATTTTCAGTCACATTTCGTCTTGTACATTTTATTTTATGTGCAAAAAATGTCCGATATCCTTGATAAAATGTTTGCACAAAAGCAGATGTGCCTTTCTAATCACATGCTTGCAGGAAATATATTTTTACTTCCAGGGATGCCTAACTCCTATAACGGAATCCGGTAAGGGATACCTCGGGATACTGACGTTTCTCTGTTGTAACAGGATTACAGGTATTCAAAGCGCAACATATGACATGCAAGGTTTTCCCCAGCAAATCTGCCAAATTATTATTTCCTCAGCACATCTTCCAAACAGCACCAGAAGTGCTTTCTCCCCATCAGAGCTGCCAGGCATCACTTCTCCAGTACATCTTTTAGAGCAGTGCCAGAAGGTGCTCATATCCCCAACTGAGTTGTCAGATATCATCATCCTCAGCAGGATCTCCGCAGAAATCTCTAGGAAGATCGTTCAGAGATCTTTTCCTCCCCAAGCCTAGTGCTAGACAGGGAACCGTCTCCCCACAGGGCTCCAGCTTCTCCCAGAAGAGCAATGTCTGAATCTCCCGCACAACAAAGTGATGAAAGCTTCCGCATCCCCAGCTGGGCTCCTCATTATAGAGATAGGTCCATCGATGACCTATTTCCCTAAGCAGAGTCATATATCTTATCAGATCTACCAGTGATCTCATCCCCAGCTGGGATATCCTTTCAAGCAGATCAATCGGAGATCTTCACAGCAGCGGGATCCGAATTCCGGATCGATATCTTTTGCATAATCATAGCATCCGCATCATTTATCCCCTCAGAGCGTAGCATTCCGTTTTAACACGGAGCATTACGGAAAAAATCAAACATATTGCATAATCACAAGTCAGGTTCGAACCAGTCACCTGTAAATACCAACACTCCATCAGCAATGTATATAAAAACTCACACTCCCCGCAGAACGCAAAGTGTCCCTTTACACTCCTACAAATACAGATACATACTCCTTTTGGCACTCGTCCGTGTCATCTTTCCCAGTAAAGTAGCCAGAACACTTTCTGCAAACAGATACTTATACATAACTTGCTTGTCCCGACACTCGCCCGTGTCATCCCAATTTCCCCAGCCGAAAGCCAAAGCGTCCCTTTTGCACTCTCTCTCACAAATACATTTTCATATATACTCATTCAACACTCGTCCGTGTCATATCACCCCCTGCAGATATAAGCCACAAATATCCTTCTTTTGAATACAGAAACTTTACATACTCTTTCGACACCCGTTCGTGTCATACTCTCCCCAGCATGGTCGCCTAATCACTTATTGTAAACCAAACACTTGCTTATAATACACTTTTTTCAACACCCGTCCGTGTCATGTTTTCCCCACAGATCACCAAGATTACCTCTTACACTTATAAGTTCATACCTTATACATTTCCCCCTATGACACCTGTCTGTGTCATACTCTCCCCAGCAAGTTGAACACTCAATCTGTGTCTCACTCATGTTTATTTTTACTTATACAGATACTCGTCCGTATCTTATATACACCACTTATCTCCCCTCAGATTCAACACTCGTCCGTGTTCTTTGTTAACCAGGTGGTACTCGTTCGTACCATCATCTTTGAACATGCGTCAGCGTTTGTTTCTACCGATACTCGTCTGTATCATAGTCTTAAGGATGATCGTCCGCATCTTTAATCTATACACAATTTCAAACACTTATATCTTTCACTTCTTGGATGTAAACACTCGTCCGTGTTCACTATTCCCCAGCAAATCCCCAGTGAAATTATTTTTCTTCTATCTGACATTCGTCCTATGTCATGATATTTTCGGCAGCCGTACCCTTCCAGGTAATCGTCCTTCACCTTTGGATGACCGTCCCTCATCCTTCTCCCAGCGGAGTCTCCATTATTGGAACCCCTTTGTTATCCGACATTCGTCCTATGTCGTGATATTTTAGCAGCCGTCCCCTGCTAGGTGATCGTCCTTCACCTCCTGATGATCGTCCTTCATCATGTTATCCGATGGTCATCCTCATCGCTGATTCTGTTATCTGACATTCGTCCTATGTCATGATAAACCCCGAGAGCAGTCGTACCCTGCTAGGTGATCGTCCTTCACCTTTTGATGATCGTCCTTCATTATGCTTATCCGATGGCCGTCCCCATCGTCGACCTTTTCTATCTGGCATTCGTCTTATGTCGTGATATTTTTGGCAGCCGTACCCTGCCAGGTGATCGTCCTTCACCTTAGATGACCGTCCTTCATCTTATCCCCAACAGAGCAGCCGTCCCCTGCCAGGTGATCGTCCTTCACCTTTGATGACCATCCCTCATCATTTATTTCTTCAACCCGATGGCCGTCCCCATCATTGTTTACCTTTACTTTTACAAACCTGATGGTCGTCCCCATCATTGAATTTACCTTTAATCCCCAGAGAACTTTTTTACTTTACTTGATGGTCGTCCCCATCATGATCTCTTTATTTCCCCAGCATATTGGTTGTACCCGTCACCGCTTTATCCCCAACAGTCGTCCTCTGCTCGATGGTCGTCCTCCATCGCCCGCACTTTTTAATCATACTATACTTTCTTTTACAATCTATATACCTTTTCTTCTTCTCCCAGTGAGTGCAAATTTTGGACTGTTTTTGGTATTCAACCACAAGTTATCTTGTTTGTCTGTTAAGCCAGGCGCTTACATCCTGCACAACTAACTCATGCTTGAATAAGGGCAGCTGTAAACACCCCAAATTTGCCCTCACTAAGTTCACACCATGGCTTGTGATCTTTTCATTTACATAAGTTTAATCATACCATTTCATGTTGCATTTTTTTGCTTCACTGCATTAGTTTAAGTTCATCTGCATCTAGGGTTTGTGATCTGAGCAATCCAGGATCCATCTGAGCCACTCCAAAGTTCTTCAATCATTCCAAGAGTGTCCATGTATTTTCAATCATCATATTATATCCACCAAAGATCAAGGAAGTCAAAGAATCACAATAACTTGCAAAGCATGGAAGCTGAGCTAGGGTTTAACTGCACAGATGACCTAAAATTAGGGTTTGGGTTTCAGAGGCCATAACTCCATTTTTTTGGTCATTCTTGTTTCTATTGGTCTCAATATGTTATAAGGATCATACATGCCAATTTTTATGAAGAAATTCACTGTGGAAGCCATCTGATTACTGGGTAACTTCCTAAGCAAGTCAGAGCAAAATCAGGGCATCTGAGGCCCCCATCCATGGAACCAAAGTGGATTTTTCATCAAGTTGAAGTTATATGGTCTTTATTTGATCATTTAAGTGTTTATAAGTTCACAAATTTGGAGAAAAGTAAGCAAAACCAAAAGTTGCCAAAAATGGAAATGACTTGTAATGTAAACTTTCCATTTTGGGAAAGTTTTTCAACCTCCTCTTTCTCAACCAAAAATGACTTGTAATGTAAACTTTCCATTTTGGGAAAGTTGTATATTGGATCATTCCCTTTTCAAAAAGTACAAGAACAATATCTAATTCATTTTGGAACTCAAGTTATGGCTTTCCAAAGTTGGCAAAAATCACATAATTTTCAAGAATGCACCAAAGAGAGATTTTTGCAAAACCTCTTGCCAATTCATTTTGTGACTTCAAATTGACTTCTAAGCATCATACAAACATTATGCAATGCCTAAAACTCAGAATTGGCCCAAGAATCTCAAAATTTCATGACTTGCACATGAAGAAATCCAAAAGGGGCCAAAACTTCATGAATTTGCAAAATGGTACAAAACCTCTCATCCACTTGCCACAGCTCATCAAATCTGATTCACAAACATTCCTTGATCTCATCTGAACCAGGACATGCCCAAATCCCAGCCTGCCACTTGCTCATACCTCAAGTACAACCAACCTTGAATTTTTGCATTTTCACCCATACCAATCAGCATAGCCCACACCAACTATTCTGACCTATCACAGCTTCACATACATGCCTTATGCAACTCATTTCACACAAGAACCAAGCCTGAATCCTCAGCATTCACAAGTTCACAAAAAACCTCCCCATTTTCATTTTCTTTCGAAACACTCAGCACAAACATCAAACCTCAAATTGTTTTCCACCAATCATCTCTACACATCATAGGGAACAAAACCACCCTTCACTTTGCCCTGAAAGTCACCATACACCAAATACGATTTTCCACCCCCCTAAACTGAACTTCAAAAAGAGGTCACATACACTTCAGCAAAGCATCAAAGAAGCTCAAGGGAGATTGGAGGAGAGTGTTTGCATCAAGAAGAAGGCCCAGGCAGCTCCATTGGCAAAGCTTTATCTCAGGTATCTTCTTGAAACATTTTTTCAGAAATCATTTCTTTAGTTATGAGATGGTAGAGTTTGCTCTCCTGATTACAATGAACATTTATTTTTGAAGAATGGTTGAGTATTAACTGTGTATGCGTGTTCTGAAATTTTGTCCATTTTTATGTTTTTGTTGGAATCATGATTATGGTGCAAAATAAATGAATTATGTTGCTGGATTCTTGTTCTATGGGGTTTGGGGATCATTTCTGGAGGTTTGGGGAGTTTATCATGACCTGGGGAGTGATTTGAGGATTTTCAGGGGAGAGGTTGGCCGGAGAAGATGACCGGTCTTCTCCGGCCACCTGAAAGTCATTAAATTGATTAATTAGGGTTAGGGCACTTTTTGAATCCGGGCCGTTGGATTTGAGTTTGGCGCGTGTTCTGGATGGCTAGGATTAGATCATTAGTGTTAATTTAGGATTAATTAATATTTTAATTAGGTTTAGCTCAGTTTGAATTTGAGCTGTAGGATAGCGCGCGTGGTCAACAGGTTTAAACCCAGAATCCATCCTGTCCATCCATTCAGCTTACTTTCATTAATTCATATTTTTAATTCATTTTTCTTATTTTATTTTGTACGAATTTTTAAAAATAGTAAAAATCATCAAAAAATTCTGAAAATTTTTATCAAACATTTTATTAATTTTCAGAAACCAAAAAAAAATTATTTTTATTTTTAGCATTAAAAAAATATTTTTAAATCATTTAAATGTTTTATTTAATTAATTAAAAGAAATTAATTAATTAAAAATACATTTAAGTATTTAAAAATCACAAAAACATTCAGAGAACATTCTTGGACATTTAGAAACATTTACAAACTCACCATGCAAATTTCTTTTTGGTTTTGATCATGCTTTGACATTTTTTTAATGAATTAGGGTTCTTAAATTTGTTCATTTTTAACCCTAACTTCAAAAATTCATGACTTTTAAACCAAGTTGAGTTTGTGAATGATTCTTTTAGCATTGTTCTATGCATGACTTCTAGTTTCTAAAAAAAAATTTGTTTCATTTTTATCTTTCATTTTCAATTTGTTTGACATTTTGCATTGAGGATCACCTTTAAAACCCTAGAAACTTAGGAA
This sequence comes from Lathyrus aphaca, assembly GCA_963966055.1. Lineage (NCBI taxonomy): Eukaryota > Viridiplantae > Streptophyta > Magnoliopsida > Fabales > Fabaceae > Lathyrus > Lathyrus aphaca. The sequence continues at coordinate 66,954,438 of OZ014525.1, read as the reverse complement.
ATTCATAACTCCTTCTAGGTTTAGCTTCTGACCCCCCCCCCCCCTTTGGATGGTAACCTAGTATAGGTTTAGGGTTCCTTTGAGTGCATTTTCAATTTTTTATCTTATGATTTGCTTCTACTTTTGAGTTTTGCATCTCACATGTTCATATAACCCTAATTTCTCATCTTCATTTGCATTCATCTTGCATAAGCCTTCATATAAGAAGTTGCCATGACATTTTGTGCATTCACATGACATATAAGACATCTTAGGACACATTAGAATCATGTTTGATCATTGAATCATCCATTTTCCATGTTATGCTTTCATTTCATTTCATGTGCATTCATGAACTTTCATGCTTCCTTTATGCTTCATTTGCATCTTCATCACTTGTATGATCATTTGTATCTCATGACATACATTTTCATCATCTCTTTGCATCATTTGCATCATGAATATGTTTCTGGTTTTGGTTTGCATCCTTGCATTCATTCCATTTTCATTTCATTTCATTTCCTTTTGCTAACTTTTCAGGTGGTTAGTTACTTTGAGAGGTGAATTTGCATTCACTTCTCACAATCTCTTATCATCTCTCTTATGCATTCATTGCTGCATTTTGTATTTGTATTAGAGTGAGCTTTCTCATTCATGCTCCTTCTTCACTTTCTAATGCAAGACAGTTTGCACCTGGGCCAGACAGGTCATACTCTTGAGCATAAGACAAGTAAGAAGTTCCTCAGTCAATTTATCTTTCAGTCTATTTGAGTCGAACTACGGTGTTCTGACTTCCTCATTGTACGAGAGGATACGTAGGCATAACTTAACAGTTATCGAACAAAAGTCTCTATATATTCCCCCCTCCTTCTAGCTTTATTCTTTTAAGCCTCATAGTCTTGAGCTTTGCACTCTTTTCTTGCACTGACACTCCTCTTATTCACTTCATATTTCTTTTGCACTGACACTTGCATTCTTTTCCAGCTTTTGCACAAAAAAAAAATAGCACATACACCTACCCCTTTCAAACACAAACTTTTAGGCATGGATCCCGTCGAGTACGACGGACAATCTGGGTGCTAATACCTTCCCAGGTTGTAACCAACCCCCTTTCTCAGTTTCTCTGGTTCGCGACCGTCTTATCCATCTTTTCTTAGGTTTATGCAGCATTACCTTTCCTTCGGGATAAAAATGCCTAGCTGGCGACTCTTTTCAGTTCATTTTCATGTCCTCTTTCGCCAACCGTTCGCGCTTGTACCGGGATGCAAATCTTTGGGAGCGACAAATAATATGGTTTTTAGGGTTTGCATTCTTCATCTCATGTATTAACGATTTTGCAAAGAAAAGGTTAATAGAAATATCTCAATTCGATTTTGATTTGAGGGCAGACGTACCCATAATGAGACTGATTGGGGAACCACCTATACAAATCTTGGTCTCTCTCTCTCTCTCTCTCTCTCTCTCTCTCTCTCTCTCTCTTTCTATCTATCTATCTCTCTCTCTCTCTCTCTCTCTCTTTCTTTTATCTCTTTATAGCTTTATTTGTTGTTTTCACAATTTATCGAGTACATCATTGTTAGATCGTTTCGATTGGAAATTGTTTTATGATTATCTTTTAAAAGTGTTATTGTTGATATAATCATAATCACTTTGATTGTGATTTGCTTTTAACATCAACAAAATAAATTAAGTTTCCAATAAATATCTATTTCACACCAAGTTTGAGATAAATCGTTTGTGTGTGTTTTAAGTGTGTTTTGGTTCATTAGATACACAAGTTACGGATATCATTGCATTTATTTGATTCGTAACTTAATCATTGTTGAGCATGTGAGTTAATTATCATTCATTTTGGTTTGTGATACACATATTTCTTTTTGATAGTAGGTTCGAATAAACGACTCGATTCAGCTAGTTTTCCGCTGCACTATTTTTTGAAAACTGATTTTTAGCCAAACTATTTGATTGTAAAATTTATGATATATTCACCCCCTCTAGATTGAAGCCTACATCTAACAGGTGCATCCTTACATCAATTACAAGTAAAAACTCTTACCCGATAGAGGAGGTTAAGGATTAGGGAATCTCAAATTTAACCTAGCACACGAGAAATACAGTGGCCATCAAAATAAGAAAAAGAAGAATTTGTCTAAAACATCCAATTTCAACGCGTATACTCCCATAAATAATCTGAGGGAAATGATTTTTAAGGAATACGTGAACACTGATTTCAAGAAAACTAGTGTCCAAATCGCATACTTGATCAGGGAATCTTCCTAGATGGAAAAGTTCAATTAATGTCATTTTCATAAAATGGGCGGAATACACTATGGATGGTAAGAGATGTTAGGAAAATTTACCAAATAAGAAGTGATCCCCCTAGAGGGATCAATATCCCGAGAATACTATAAAAGTTGTCACCATAACCAATGCATATGATACCAACAATCAATAAGAAGAATTCCATAAAGGGAAGCGCTAGTATATCGCATTCATCATTGGTCCCAAGGGAGAGTATCCCTCGCAAAAAGACAATAAAGAGGAAAATTGTGGAGCTAATGGTTATTAGCAAGAAGGAGGGAAACACTTCAATTAGGGGTGTTGGAGAGGCCAATCTTTGGGTTCTATGACAAAAAAGGGAGCTCCAAGAACAACATCATTTTAACTGCAAAATATATTTTCACCAATATGGACATAAAACATTCACATTTGAAGATGCATGAAGATTATTGAAAGATGAGCACAAATGTCTTGTAGATTTATTGAAATATTCTACAAAAAAAAACAAATAATTTAAGTTCAAGTGCATATTCATCATCTTCTAACCCATTATGTATATACACAAGCAACAAATACAATCCATAATCACCTACTTTGTTACATTGTTCAATCGATCAAAAGGCATTCAAAAATAAAGAAAATAAGAAAAACTTATGGAAATGTTTACATCAAAGGTCAAATTTAAAGATTTTCAAGATTAATTCCAAAAAAAAATTAATGTCAGAGTTTGCATGTACTTGTGCACGATTAAGGGTGAAAAATTCAAGATAGAATGGGAAATGGATAATGCCGGGGTACAAAAGTGTAATACCTCAAAATTTTCTCTCATATTTATTACCTTAACTGGCTTACACTTCACATCCATCTGCATATTCCACTAGGTCATAACATTCATAATCATGCATTTCGTTGATTCTTATGGCATGTGATCAACGCATTTCTTGGTGATTTGAATCTTTTGTATTCTGAGGTGGTTTGTCTGGATATTACAATCAAGATCTAGGCAAAGGTTGAGCTCGCATCATCACTGGCATATTCATACCCTAAAGTTCATCTACTCAAAAGTCATATTTTTCAGGATGTATCAGGAGCATCGTGTGATTAGGGTTTTTATTATTTTCAACATCTTAGGCTACTCTTTTCAATCGATGTGAATCTTAGGGATACGTAGGAGTTTACATTCATGGTTAAGCTCAGGAATATTTCATCAGTTAGAGTTTGTCGGATTAAAGATGCATTGTGATCAAGGCAGTTTATTGGTTGTTATTGAATTTGATTTCGATGAGCCGCGATTATTCGGAATTCATCATGGCTCCAAAGTGTTTGGTTCAAGGATTTGTTTCAAAATAAGGATGGAAAGTGCGATTAAGGTTTAATTGGGAAGCGCTGTTCAAGTTTGTTTCAAATCCAACTTTTAATTTTTTCCATATTCTTAACCCTTTTTTGAATTTGGTCCATTTTTTTTCTTTCATAGCCAAACCCCATCAATTTACAAATCCAAGCCCACACAATGTCCATTTAAGTCATCAACCAAAATCATTTAATTTGCTAATGTCCATGAGGTATCATTTCTCATCACTCACCATTTTCAAATTCAAAGCAAAATTCAAAGCAATTGAGTTATGTGAATCATGATTGTGAAATTATTGAGCAATTTAGTTCCATCAAAGGTTTGAAGCCTTGATTTTCTTCGGACGACATTGGTTACGAGAAATATGTTATTTTTCATTTTTTCACCTCGTCAGGATTACAAATGGTACTTATATTCAGCTTAAAATGTTGTCATGTTGGTAAGGGTCATATACAATGTAAATTGTAGAGTCTTTAATAAGTTAGCAGAAAAAAGCTAACACAAAAATACATAAAGGAAAAAAGAGAGAAATAACAGAATTTATTTCAATTCCATAAAATTGATTTCTACATTAGTTTTCAGCAATCAACAAGTAGAAAAGTCTCAGGATGCAACCAAAAGAATCGAGAAAGAAAAAGAAGGAGAAATACAAAAATGAATATCCTGTTGATGAGAGTGATGTCTTGCTACCGATATTTGTAACAGGGCGACTGATTACACGTCAAGTTCTGAGTAATGTCACCACACGAGTTCGCCGAGTCTTCAGATCTCCATTGAAAGGCCCATCCGGTGTACGTGAGAAGTGTGTTCATGAGGATATAATGTGGGAGATACAACATCGACGAATCATTCTTCAGTCTGGATTATTTGGAAGCTGAGAGTTAACGACCTTGAGTCCAAAATTCACGTCGAATATCAGTGTCCTGAAGAATACAAGAATCAGTGAGGGGAAGAGAATTAACAAAAAAAGAGAGGTTGATAGAAAGAATCTTAGCTAACAGGATAAAGGAAAGGAGGCAGAAGCCTGAACTTGCAGACTCAGATTCTAATCTCTCGGATCTTCGTATACCTTCGTGTCCATCGAATTCCAGCAAGCTCTAAGGCCCTTTCATCTGCATCAATCAACACCCAATGTCAGTTGTGAAATTCCAACAACCTAGCTGATAATAACCAAAATCAATAACTGGAAAATATATCAAAAGGTCTAACCCTAACCAATTTCATAACTAACATAACAAACTTTTAACTGATTCTAACAGAATCATAACTGGACTTACCTGAAAAATTCTAGAACCATCCTTGATCTTCATCTATAAAGCAGAACCAATCCTCTCCTTTTTTTGGGTTCACCATAATTCCAACTCTTCTCACCACTTCTTCTTCACAACTTCATCTCACCAAACTTCTCCCTCAATCATCCATCGTTCAACCCTCTCCATCTTCATCTGCTCTTCTGAACTTCTTCTAACTACTTCAATCTTCTTCACCATTAATCCTGCAACAAGGTTATCAACTTCATCAATCTTCTTCGTTTCATTACAAATTTGTTAAAATACGAACCAAAATGGATACGCAGGGGATAAGTGGAAGAAAAATCGAATTGGAAATCTGAGAAAGTGTAGATTCACATACCTCCATTTGTGCTCCCTGCGGTTTCTTCATCCTCGCGATCTACAAACTCGTCGTCAACATCGCATCGACCTTCAATGTTTCGTCGTCTCCGCGTCATCACTAATCATCCTTGCAAGACCTTCGAATAGGCCGAGCGGAGGCGTCACATCCTCCTTCTCCGCCGTGAACCGCTTAACTAGCATATCCGGCACGACCTCGTCCATCCCTCGACTAACAAGGTGCGAATCCGAGTTGTTTTTATTCAAGTACCTGTGTATGATTGTTGTGTGGAGGCTTTGATTTTCGGATTTATGTAGCGAGCCTAACAGCTAGGTTAGAAAAAGAAGGGATTTAGGTTGGATTGAATAATGGGGATGTTTACTTGAGGTTTAGTGGTTAGAGGTGAGGATGAAGTGGACGAAATCATGAAGGTGATGATGGTGGTGGTGAATTCGAAGAAGAAGAAGATGGTGATGAAAGCTACGGCGGCAAAGGCAAAGGAAGAAGAAGATTTAGTTTTTAGGGTTTCTTTCGTAACTTTGCTAGTTTTATTTGTATTCTTTTCCTTTTTTAATTATAAGAGAATTTAAGGTTCTTAGTTTTTGTTATGAAACTAAAATTAATTAATGGTAATCAGTCCTTGTTAATTGCAATTAAAAACACATAATTCCCATAAGAAGCCGTTGGAATTCCTTGGTGATAGGTTTAGATCTTTATGGATTCTTGGCCACACCGGCGGTGACACTTGTCACCGTCTGGTTGGCATTGCTAGCGGTAGTTTCGGTGTGTGTCAGTCACCATAATAAGCATATGTCCAAGCCCTTAGAGCCACATGATGAGAATACTAATGCAAACCCTAGATCAAGTGGTCCTGATTGAGTCAACAATTGTTGACCAAATTCCACCCATACACCTCATTAGCATGCGTTTTGGGCCCTAGTTTCTTGATATTCGCACCCTGCATCTTAAGCCCATTTGGGATTTTAACTAAAAAAACACTAAACTCACCCCCTCCATGTTTCTTTAGATTTTAATTTTTGTTTTAGTGTAGATTAGAAATAATTCCATAAAAAATAATAAAAATCATAATAAAATTCTATAAAAATTCCAGTAGCTTAATAATTTATTTTAGAAGTTTGTGACAATTTTATTTTCTGAATTTTGGTTATTTTTGATTTAATTTCGATTTTTCACTTAATTAGCATTTTATTGAATTCCTTTAATCGCACATGATTTTGTTCATTTTATGTTTCCACTTCCTGTAGGATTTTTAGCCCATTCTTTTTGCTATGATTAAAGGACTAATAATATAGCTTAGGATATTTTTTGATAGATTTTTAGGTCATTTTATCCACTGTTTTGGTGGCTTAATTCATGCAAAATTGTAGTTAATCCTTAGGTAGGTTTAAGTGACCTTTAGACATAGTTAACTTCTGAATTTTTAGGATATTTTTTAGCACAATATTATAGTCAGTTTTAGGACCCTATAGAATTAATTTCATATTTTTTCCAGGAATTTTAATATTTTTAGTGTATTAATCTTTAGGGTATTTTTACATGTAAAATTCACCTAGTTTAGTTTAGGATATTATGCTCCATTAAGGACTAGTTTAATTGGGCTTAGTCTTAGTATTTTTAAGTGACTTAGTATAGTTTAGTTACTGATTTTAGAATGATAATATTAGATAGTTCCCTTAGCTTTAGGACTTAGGCTTAGAATTTAAATTTAGATGACGTTTAGGCTTGTTTTGGTTTTATACCTTAATATGCATTTTAGATTTCATTTCTTTATTTCAATTTTAATGCTTTGCCTTATTATTTGAATTTTTTTCATTTGCATAGGCTTCCCATTGTTCTTAGAATCAACTTAACTTCCTTAGGTAGTAAGTTGAATTCTAGTAGTTTCTAGTTCCTTTCATTCATTAGGTTTAGAAAACCACATAAACCATTAGGACCACTTTTGAATAAATAAATAAAATTAGGATTGAGTCTTAGTCCCTTAGTTTTTACCTTTTGCAACTTGAGTCTTTCTTTCTCATCTCATAAATAAAAACAATAAAACACTTAATAAAAACCGAACGTTCTTGTACGACACGAGACTTTGTTGCGGAGTGCTTATACGCGTCCTGTTTCGGGGCAAGGTGTAAGTACTTACCGTGATGGATAGGTCTTAGTATGAGAATGTTCACAAACAAATTCAAAACATTTCTCATAAAAGTCAAAAAACAAATAATAAGCGACTATCCTGCGGGAACTTCTCTTCTCATCTCATTCACTCTAAACGCGAACTTGCGACGACTTGTCTCGCATGCAAGACGGTAAATGCACTCGTACCAGACGAGTCTGCAACACCTGCGCATAGACATACGCAGTTCCAGCCATAAAAAATATAAACAAATAGTTCCCGCCTTAGTTAGGCGAACTACGTCGACTCTGATCATCATTTTCTCGATGAGGTACGTAGGCAGCGGGGTAGGGCCCGTTCGAGCACATTCTTTATTTTCCCTACATTTCCCCCTTTTATTCTCATTCTATTTTTTCCATATCCCTTTCTTATTTTAGTTCCTATTACAGTTAGCAGTTTTATTCAGCAGCATCTTATTTCTCACCCTTTGAAACAAACAAACAAGCGTGGATCCCGTCGGGTACGGCGGACGATCTGGGGTGCTAATACCTTCTCAGGTCGTAACCGACTCCCGAACTCAGACCTTTGGTTCGCAGGACCTTGTCCTTTCCTTCTTTCTTAGGTTTGTGCAGGATTACCTTTCCCATTCTTTCGGGATAAAATTGCCTGGCTGGCAACTCTACCTTTTCCGCGCCACTTTCGCGTTTGTACTAGGATGAAAATCCCAGGAGCGACAGCTGGCGACTCTGCTGGGGATCGAATCCAGAATCTCTGGTTTCCCTTGTAGAGTCAATCCTAGCGCCTGTTTGGTTTTGTTTTTTTGGGTGTTTATATGTTTGTTGTGTGCTTTAGTTTAGCTTTACTGTTTTCATTTCCAATTTTACTTTACAGCTTTAATTTACCGCATTTATTTACCACTTTCAGTATTTATTTTCCATGCATCATATTATACTGGACCTTCTGGATGTGTTGGTTTTCATTTTTTCTGTGGGATGGGAGTTACTGTGAGATAAGCCAAATACCCGACTTGAGTGTACTATAGGATTAGCATGGACATGTTGTACTCGCATGGTTACATGATGAGTGGCAATGTGTTCCACACCCAGGTTGCGACCGTCTTAGAACTATCTTGTGTGGGGGTTCTTCCCCACTTCAGGATACAACCTTGATGGTTATGTGCATCTGGTGACCGATCTTCGAGGACCTTAATGGGAACACCCCTCTCCAGTGATGACAGTGGCAGACCACATTTGTTGGCAAACCCACTCGCATCCGAGGGTCCATTGGGAACTCACATAGGATGGTCTGGTTCTCTCATAAGAACCCAGTTAAAGCAAAATGTTTGTATGACGGTAGTATTATACCTTACAGGATGAATGTACTATTGTTTCTCGATTCAGTACTTGAAGCTGGGGACTTGTGAGGGATGCTTGTTTTTTCGGACTCAGCTGAGGCCTCCCTGAGTAGTACATAATGCCAAACCGATTCCCTAATTTATTCATGAGCCATTTCTCGGAAATGGTGAATGTATTATTGCTATTCGGCTTTGAGAGTCCGTGATGTTGTCCCGAGTAGCACACCCGTGAGATTGGGAGGGGTTAATGGTTTGCAGGAACCCTAAGACCTTCAGCATACCCACTTTGCCATTGGTTCAGTTTTGTGATCTGGTTCTCTGGTTATAAGATATGGATCCCGGGTCAGAGGGATTGTTATTGTGATATGTTGATATTGTGACCTTGCACCGACACCTGATTATATGATTAGCACATCACAGACACTTCACTGATCACATGCCTCGCCTTGCATAAGCATCATATCATCATTAATCATTTGTGTTTCTTTTATTCTCAGGGTTTGCGTTACTCCCAGTTCCTGGTCATATCATTACTTCAGAATGGAAGACATCAGAAAAAGGACAGTGCACTACAAATATTTTGATACCAAAGTGGACTTGATCAACCAAATGGTGTATCTTATTACCCCGGGTCATCAAGGATACTTCAGGGAAAAGTATGGCGATATTCTGGACTTGGTATTCAACTTGGATAGCTCTCAAAGAAGCGCCATTCACACTTTTTTGCAGTATTACAATCCACGGCTCAAGTGTTTCACTTTTCATGACTTTCAGTTGGATCCTTTACTGGAAGAGTATGCTGAGATTATGGGAGTGTCAATCAAGCATCAGATTCCTTTCAACTCAGAGATGACAAGGCCAACCCATGTTGACATCGCTAAAGCTCTTTATTTGAGCTCATCTGAAGTATCTGCAAATCTGTCTACCACCAAAGCAAAAGTACTTGGTTTCACTCTAGAGTATCTGGTTAGAAAGGCCGGAGAACTTGCAGTGATGAATCAGTGGGATTCTGTTTGTGCCATCTTAGCACTATCCATTTATGGGATCATCCTGTTCGCTGATATGGACAAATTTGTGGACATAAATGCTATTCATTTATTTGTGTTGAAAAATCCAGTGCCCACTCTCCTAGGTGACTTGTATTATTCAGTGAACTATAAGAATGAGAAGAAGCGAGGAGGTCTAGTTAGATGTTGTGCTCCCCTATTCTACAAGTGGTTCATGAGACATTTGCCTACCCTGAGAGTTTTACTGATCCTAAAACTACTTGGGCCCAGAAGCTAAGTACATTGTCTGCCAGAGATATTAGATGGTTTACTTTGAGGTTGAAAGGAAAGAGTTTCATTACCAGCTGTGGGAATTACCTCAATGTGCCTTTGTTAGGAGTGTTAGGAGGTATCAACTACAATCCCATTCTATTAAGAAGACAGTTAGGGTACGCACTCAAAGAGATCCCCGATGAATCCGAGTTATTCCAAACTTTTTACTTCTCAGTAAAAGACAATCTTCCGTTGGTCAGAAAAGTTGCAGGTTCTTGGAAGGTGATCAAAAGAAAAGACACGACATGTCTAGGCAAGAGCAATAACCAGATGTTCCCTGAATTCGAAGCTTGGATAAAGGAGGAGGTTCAAACGACTCTAGTCCCTTTTTCTATACCAACTCCACCTCCAGCAATGGTGCCTTTGGAAGATTACCAGAAATTAGAAGCTTTGGTCAAGCAGCTTAGAGTTGAGAGTCAGGAGGCTTACAATTCTTGTCAGAAATTGATGACTCAGAACCAGCAGTTAGAAGATAGAGCTATCCGAGCTGAAGAGACAGTTCGACTTAAGCAGAAGGACTTTGAGGAAAGAGAACTATACTTTAGGAAGAGAGGATTGGCTGAGATCCATAAGGCGAGTCAGCGCCGGAAGGATAAGAAAGAACTGAATGAGGCTAATGAAGCCATCACACTTTGGCAGGAGAAGTGGAGCGATAATCAGAAAAATCAAAAGGAGCTAGAAGCTGAATTCGAGTTGAAGATCAAGAACCTCTAGGATGCTTTGGTTGAGCAAGGGAATAAGGAACAAGAGCAACAGAGAGAATACCTTCATCAGATGACAAAGAGTCAACAAATAGCTGAAGATGTCCAGAAAGAAGTTGAAGAGCTAAAGCTTCGTTCTGATGTGAAGAAGTCAAAGGCCGAGCCGGTCCGAGCAAAAAGAATGAGATGGATTTTCTGCAGCAGATTGAAGAGTTACATGCTTCCTTTGATCTAAGGGATCTCCTCATCCAGAGACTCATCCAGGAGCCCGATCATCCGGATATCGTTCAGTTGTTCCAGAATGTAAAGCATCTTAGCTGGAGGCTGCAAGACTTAGAGCTCCCTAGAGTTTAGTTTCATGTTATTGTACTTGGATTACCCACAGGCTTGTTGTGGGATTCCTTTTATTGATATACTTTGTTGTTCTTTTAATTGGCACCCTTCGGGGACTTTGTTGTTTCAAACTTCAGTTTATGTGATTGACTTGCTTTGAATCTCTTGTTTGTTATTTGTTGCACCGACACGGGGTAATGAGCACCAATTCTCCACGACCGTCACTTTATTTGAACATCACTTGGGTCTTCTTCCCAATTATTATTCTCCTAATACTAGGACCGAAAAAGGAAAAGCCTTGGGAATAAAAGGAACACATTGCATACGCATCATTTGCATTTCTTCTTTGTTTTTGCGGGTTTTCTACATGATGCTTAACTTATCTGTGTTTCAGGCAAAAATTGTGAGAGCTGCCAAGACCCGACATCTCCGACAAGATATCCCACATCGCTATGCAACTCGCAGCAACCAGAGGACAGTCATGGACGCTATGCAAACTGAGCTTAATGAGTTTCTCACCAGAATGGGAGAATTCATGGTCATGATGCAAGGGATGGCTCAGGGACAACAAGAGTTAAGGAATGCAATTCAAGGGCTCAACCCTCCTCAGACTAATCCTCCTGTAACCACTCCTGACGTGCAAGTGACTCCTCCCAACACCAACAATGGCCCAGGTGGACCTCAAGTTCCAGAACAGGTCACAACAACTTTCATTCCGGTACAAGACAGACATGAGGATCAGTTCTCTCCTTTCAACAACGACATGGCTTTGAGTTTCTTGATGCTTGCTGAGAAAGTCAAAGCCCTCGAGTGTAGAGACACTTTGGGGATATATGTGTTTGACATGGGCCTAGTCCCCGGGGTGGTTATTCCTCACAAATTCAGGCCGCCTACTTTTGACAAGTATAACGGTAGCTCCTGCCCAAAGACTCACTTGCAGGAATTCTACCGGAAGATCGCTGCCCATACTAGGGATGAAAAGCTCTGGATGTACTACTTTCAGGATAGTCTCTCTAGAGGGTCCTTGGAATGATATACGAAGCTAGAGAGAAGCTCTGTAAGAAACTGGAAGGAATTGGGAGAAGCATTCCTCAAGCAGTATCAGTATAATATCGACATGGCGCCCAGTCGCACTCAACTTCAGAGTTTGACTCAGAAGAGCTCAGAGAGTTTCAAAGATTACGCACAAAGGTGGCGTGAAGTGGCCGCTAGAGTGCAACCGCCTTTGTTGGAGAGAGAAATGGTAGACCTGTTCCTGGATACCCTCCTTGGGCACTTCATAGAAAGGCTAGTTGGATGTTCTTCAAGTGGATTCTCAGATATCATCTTGACTGGCGAGAGGATAGAAAGTTGGATCAAACAGGGGAAGATTCAGAACGGAGGCGCTTCAAATTCTTGTATCAAGAAACCCTTCGTGAAAAGAAGAGAAGGAGATACCGATGCAGTGTACGCGCAGAGGGGAGGAAGTAACAAAGGTTTTTATCAGCAAGTGGCCCCTGTCACTATCTCAACTCATCCTGTTCAACAGCAAGTCCAACCACCTCAGTCGCAACATCAACAAGGGTATCAACAAAGAACTCCTCGTCCATACTACCCCCAGAAGAACAGAGAAAGACATTACGAAGCTCCGCCGATGTCCTATTCATAGCTTTTGAAGAATCTCCTACAACTCCAAATGATTCAACTCTGGACTCTACAACCCCCGAAGCCAGGACAAATCCCCGAGGGTTATGATGCAAACGCCAGATACGAATTTCATTCCGGAGCTCTCGGGCATACCACAGAGAACTGCAAAGCACTGAAACATGTTGTTCAGGACCTAATGGATTCTAAAGCAATTAACTTCGCTCCTACTCCCAATGTAATACAGAACCCCATGCCTTCTCACGGAGGTGCGGTTGGAGCAATTGATGAAGGGGAGAATCTAAACTTGGTGTGTGATGTCAACAATCTGTAGACTCTGTTGAGTGTTGTTAAAGTCTGCTTGTCAAAGAAGGGTATCTTTCCTGGGTGTGAAGTTGATTGTCCAGGGTGTGCTAAAGCTCCAAATGGTTGTGAGCAGTTGAAAACAGAGATTCAAGGTATGATTGATGAGGGAGTGTTGCAGTTTGACAAAGTTGTAAAAGAAAACGAAGTCTCTACAGTAACCATCTTCTACGATCCATCTCAAGTTCCTCCACGGGCTAGAGCGGCACCGATAACCATCACCACTGTAGGACCGGTAATGTATCAAAGCGATAGAGTCATTCCCTGGAATTATGGTGGCGAAGTATACTGTAACGGTCAGAAGCAAGAGTTGGCCACGTCTAGTACGACCCCAGCTCAAGTAGAAAATGTTGGAGTAGGGGGCTTTACTAGAAGTGGAAGGTTATTTGTGCCGGAAACACTAAGAAATAGTGTGATACCACCCAGAGACACCGCAGACCCCAGGCTAAAGCGAGAGGGAAGCAGCCAGTGATTGTCAATGAGCCCACACCAGTAACTGATCCAGACCTTACCTTTGATAAAGAAGCTGAAGAATTTCTGAGGATTATCAAAAAGAGCGACTACAAGATTGTGGACCATCTGCAGCAGACTCCGTCGAAGATTTCCATCTTGTCCTTGCTCATGTGTTCTGATTCCCACAGAAAGGCTTTCTTGAATATTTTGAACAAGGTGTATGTGCCTCAGGATATTTCAGTAAATCATTTGGAAGCGGTGGTGTCTAGTGTCAATGTCAGTCACTGATTGGGCTTTACGGACATGGATCTAACATCTGAAGGGCGTGCTCATAATCGGGCACTGCATATCTCTTTAGAATGTAAAGGTGCAGTACTCTCTCATGTGTTGGTAGATACCGGATCATCGTTGAATGTTCTTCCCAAGAAAGCATTGATGAAGTTGGATTATGATGGAGTAGTTCTAAAGCCCAGTGACCTGGTAGTTCGAGCATTTGATGGGTCGAGGAGATCAGTGTTCGGGGAGGTGGAGTTACCAATTAAAGTAGGTCCACAAATCTTCAATACCACGTTTTACGTAATGGATATACAGCCTGCATACAGTTGTTTGTTCGGAAGACCTTGGATACATTCAGCAGGAGCAGTATCATCCACACTTCATCAAAAGCTAAAGTTAATCTGGGAGGGTCAAATTGTAACTGTCAGTGGGGAAGAAGACATTTTTGTTAGTCATCTGGCTTCATTCAAGTTTGTGGAGATGGATGGCGAAATAGTTGAAACTCCATGTCAAGCTTTTGAGCCCCTAAAAACTGAACAAGCCTCTGCAGTGGCAGCTTCTCCTGAAGAACCAAAGAAGGGGGTTTCCGTGGCATCTTATAAGCAAGCTCTTGAGTTTGTAGAGTCAGGGGTGCGAGAAGGCTGGGACAGTCCAATAGAAATGCCAGAAAAGAAAGATATGTTAGGAATTGGTTATCATCCTGGGCACTCATCGTCTGGACCGAGTGCTAAAGGTCGTCAAAGCCCGATTACGTTCACGAGTGCGGGAGTGGTGGATTATGGAAACATCAGTGATGTGCAGGATGACGCAGTTGATAATGACTGTGACTTAGATGAGTGGATCAGGCCTGTTGTTCCAGGGACCCAGCTTAGCAATTGGACATCAGAAAGGCTTATCCCAGTCACCTCTTTCGAAGAGTAATAATTTTTGTTTCTGTTTTTTCTGTATTCAAGAACTATGTCTGGCCCGGGGCATAATAGCTTTTTGTAAGGGTTCTTTTGTTCTTAACACAATTCATAATAATAAATAAAGCTGACGTTTCACATTCATCCATGTTGTTCTTTGTCTTTCATTTTTTGCTTTTGTTTTTCAAAAAAAAAGAAAGAAAAGTTTTAAATGGCAATGTTTCTCATTTTCTCAAGTTTTTGCTAAAGCCTTGCATGAATCACCATTCATGCAGGTGCTCGTCACCGGATCTTATCAATGATGACCCTGTTATGGCTGAGTATGACTTTGACAATCCAATTTATCAAGCCGATGAGGAGGGTGAAGAGGATTGCGAATTACCTGAAGAATTGGCCAGACTGCTTAAATAGGAGGAGGAGATGATTCAACCGCACGAAGAAGTCGTCGAAGTGATAAACTTGGGTACCGAAGAAGACAAGAAAGAAGTCAAGATCGGGGCCGCATTAGAAGAATCTGTCAAGACTCGTTTAATTGCTATGCTTCGAGAGTATGTTGATGTCTTTGCATGGTCCTACCAAGATATGCCTGGTCTAGACACTGACATTGGGGTACACAAGCTTCCTCTCAGAGAAGATTGTCCTCCAGTGAAGCAGAAGTTGAGGTGCACACGTCCTGATATGGCAATCAAGATAAAAGAAGAAGTACAAAAACAATTTGATGCTGGTTTCTTGGCCGTGACCAGTTACCCTCCGTGGGTTGCCAACATTATGCTGGTCCCTAAGAAAGACGGTAAAGTCAGGATGTGTGTAGACTACAGGGATTTGAATAGGGCCAGCTCCAAAGATGACTTCCCTCTGCCTCACATAGATGTGCTTGTCGATAATACTGCTCAGTTTTCTGTGTTCTCTTTCATGGACGGGTTTTCCGGTTATAACCAGATAAAGATGTCTCCCGATGATATGGAAAAGACGACCTTCATCACACCTTGGGGAACATTCTGTTACAAGGTTATGCTGTTTGGCCTAAAGAATGCGGGGGCCACTTATCAACGGGTGATAGTGACGCTATTTTACGACATGATTTATCATGAAATTGAGGTTTATGTTGATGATATGATAGCGAAATCCCAAACAGAAGAAGAGCACATGGTTAATCTAGCAAAGTTGTTTGACAGACTCCGGAAGTTCAAATTGAGGTTGAATCCAAATACGTGCACCTTCGGGGTCCGTTCCGGCAAGCTACTCGGCTTCATTGTTAGTGAGCGGGGAATTGAGGTTGATCCAGCCAAAGTAAAAGCAATCCAAGAGATGCCTGAGCCGAAGACTGAAAAGCAAGTGTGTGGTTTCTTAGGGAAACTAAACTA
This sequence comes from Lathyrus aphaca, assembly GCA_963966055.1. NCBI lineage: Eukaryota > Viridiplantae > Streptophyta > Magnoliopsida > Fabales > Fabaceae > Lathyrus > Lathyrus aphaca. The sequence goes on along the minus strand of OZ014525.1, from coordinate 66,938,401 downwards.
CATTGCACGGTTTATCTCTCACCTAATGGCCACGTGTGAGCCCATCTTTAAGCTTCTGAGGAAGAATCAGGCCATTAAATGGAATGAAGACTTCCAGTAAGCCTTTGACTGAATTAAAGAATACCTGCTAGAACCTCCAATTCTCATGCATCCAGTGCCAGGGAGACCGTTGATTATGTATCTTACCATGCTTGAAGGATCGATGGGATGTGTGCTGGGTCAGCAGGACGAGTCTGGTCAAAAAGAGCACGCCATTTATTACCTTATCAAAACGTTTACCGATTGTGAGACACGCTACTCACTACTCGAGAAAACTTGCTGCGCTTTGGCATGGGCTGCTCGCCGACTAAGACAGTACATGCTGACTCACACCACTCTCTTAATTTCCAAGATGGATCCTGTGAAATAAAATTTTGAGAAGCCGGCTCTAACAGGAAGGGTAGCCCGATGGCAGATGATACTAACAGAGTATGATATACATTACACTTCGCAAAAGGCAATCAAAGGGAGTGTATTGTCAGAATACTTGGCTCAGCAGCCAATCGATGATTATCAACCTATGAAATTCGAGTTTCCGGATGAGGACGTCATGTTCCTTAAGTTGAAAGACTATGGAGAACCACTTCCGGAGGAGGGGCCAGAACCTGAATCCAAATGGAAGTTGATGTTTGACGGAGCTGTGAACATGAATGGAAGTGGAGTAGATGTTGTTATCATCTCGCCAGAAGGGGTCCATACACCTTTAGCTGCTCGGTTGACTTTCGAATGCACTAACAATGAGGCAGAGTATGAAGCTTGCATCATGGGGTTGAAGAGGCAATCAACTTGTGAGTCAAAAACCTCGAGATCTTCGGAGATTCTGCTCTGGTGGTGAATCAAGTCAATGGCAAATGGCTAGTTCATCAATCTCACTTGGTTTCTTACAGAGATTATGTCAGGAGGCTGTTAACTTTCTTCACCAAAGTCAAGTTGAATTATATTCCTCGAGATGAAAACCAATTCGCTGATGCTCTAGCAACTTTATCATCTATGATTAAAGTTTGTCAAGAGAATTTCGTGACTCGAATCACGATCTCCCGTCTTGAAAGAACTGCTTATGTCTTTGCAGTTGACATTGGTGAAGATAACAAACCTTGGTATCATGATATCAGGCAATTCTTGAAGGCTCAGGAATACCCGGATGGGGCATCCAGTAAGGACAAGAAGACCCTCAGAAGACTGGAAGGTGGTTTCTTCTTGAATCAAGATGGTGTGCTATACAAGCGAAATTTTGACATGGTTCTGCTCAGATGCATGGATAGACACGAAGCAGACCTGTTGATGCAAGAGGTTCATGAAGGCTCCTTTGGTACCCATGTTAGAGGACATGTTATGGCCAAGAAATTATTGAGATTGGGATATTATGGGATCACCATGGAATCCGATTGCTGTAAATACTCCCGTAAATGTCACAAGTGTCAGATTTATGCCGACAAGGTCCGTGTGCCTCCGAATCCATTGAGTTTCATGTCTTTGCCATGGCCGTTCGCCATGTGGGGCATTGATATGATTGGCAAGATCGAGCTGACAGCTTCTAACGGTCATCGCTTCATCCTGGTTGCTATAGACTACTTCACGAAGTGGGTCGAAGCGTCATCTTATGCCAATGTCACTAAACAAGTGGTAGCCCAGTTTATTAAAAGAGACATCATTTGTCGGTACAGAATTCCTGAAAGGATCATTACTGATAATGGTTCTAATCTCAACAACAAGATGATGGCTGACTTATGTCGGGATTTCAAAATAGAACATCACAACTCTTCTCCATATTTCCCGAAGATGAATGGTGCCGTCGAGGCGGCCAACAAGAACATCAAGAAGATTGTGCAGAAGATGGTTGTAACATACAAAGACTGGCATTAGATGCTACCATTTGCGTTGTATGGGTACAGAACGTCAGTGCGTACTTCAACAGGGGCAACCTCGTTCTCACTGGTGTATGGTATGGAGACAGTCCTACCAATTGAAGTGGAAATCCCCTCGTTGAGGTTAATGATGGACATTAAGCTAGATGAAGTTGAGTGGCTCCGATCCAGATATAATCAATTGAGCCTCATTGAAGAAAAGCGCCTAGCAGTTGTATGTCATGGACAGTTATATCAGCGGCGGATGAATCAGGCTTTTGATAAGAAGGTACGACCACAGAGGTACATACCAGGTGACTTGGTGCTGAAAAGGATTCTTCCTCCTCTTAATGATCATAGGGGAAAATGGACACCTAACTATGAAGGACCGTTTGTGGTTAAAAAGGTTTTCTCAGGTGGAGCCTTGATGCTGACAACCATGGACGGAGAAGACTTCCAATCCCCTGTCAACGCAGACGCAGTAAGAAAATACTTCGTGTAAAAAGGACCCGTTGGATAAAAACAGAATAAAGATCCAGGAAAAAATGGGCATCCCGGCGTGCCAAAAACAGAATAAAAGGCTCGGGCAAAAGTTAGGGAAATCTTGAAAAAAATGTACACCCGCTGATTTGAAAAGCCACATCAGACAGCTCAGGCAAAAAAGGGTATCCCGGTGGATTGAAAACCTGAAAGGGCGATCCACGCAAAAGAGGGACTAGCACGAACGACTGCAATCTGCGAGATCCGTAAACTATCTGCAACTGAGGCTTTTCTAAGGGTTGAAGATCAGTTCAATTACCTTTCTCAAGGGGCAGAGCGAGCGGAGCGTCTTGAAGATATACGAGTCATAACCGGGTTGAAACTTGATGAGATCCACTCATTACATTGCCAATAGGATAATTTGTTTTCCTTTTTGGCTGTTTCCTCTTTCCAGGGAACTGCTTCCTTTGTATTGCTTATTCATGGCCATTTTTCCGAATCAATAAAAATTCAACTTCAGTCAGCTTGTGACCATCTGCTTCTCGTTTTTGTTTTTCATCTAGCATTGATTGATTGCGAAAACGTCCAGCATATTGTGATTTATATTGTGTTGTGAACATTTGAATGCTTTCTAACTCGTGCAGGAGGACATAAACATTTAATACAACTCTAAAAGGGTGCCAAGATGCCCAGATAATGATTCATGCTACGAGCCTGGGGTAGGCAGGTCCCAAACTAACTCTCCATGTTGTAGGCACTATTGATTGTGTTTATGCAGGTACAGGTACAGGTGTTGCTAACGAAGCTAAAAGCAGATTCCCAGGAGGAACATTTCTTTATGCGTGAACAAGAACAAGTGTCTTCCAGGGTGTCTCTAGTCATCCCCAATAAAGCGGAAGTTGAAATCTCTACCAGCAAGGTAGCAGAATGTGGATGTCCTCCCCAAGCAGAGACTTCCCTACAAATACAGGGGCAATTCCCAGCAGTACAAGGAGTGTTTTTCTTCCCTAACAGTTTGCTCCCTCAGCAGTGTCATGCCTTTGGTGCCCAGCCAAGTCAGAAGGTCTCCACTTCCCCATCAAAGTTCAAGAAGGGTCCATCTCTAGCAGGGTCTTGTCACTCCAATCTCAAAGTCCAATTTATTTTTGGCAATGGCGGCTGTTCAGAGCCGGTGTATCATTGACAGCTTTCCCCGCAGAGTTGTCTCCTCCTCATCAGGATAGATCAGATCAGTGCAGTGATCATCGTTTCTCCCTAGTCAAGCCATCTGGGATACTTGCAGTCTCCTTTCTGGGAGATCCTTTGCATTTGCATTTGCATAATCATCATTGCATTTGCATCCTCCAAAGCGTAGCATTTCCATTATCATGAAGCATTACGCCATAAATCCAAGCATATGCATGCCTGCATGGGCCAGTTTTGAGGTATATTACAAACATCTTCTCAACCTGAAGTACTCCGCACAGAGGATACCAACATCATTTTTCAGACATCCTTGTCTTTTCAAGTCAATGTTTGTCACTTATTCCGGGTCTTGTTTGGTACAACAGTCGCGTCGCAGGTTCTCGTTTTGTACAACGGTCTTGTTTGCTTGGGCTCTCGTTTATGTACAACGATCCTGTTCCATCTTGTCCTATTTCTTTGTTGTTTCTGGTTATCGACTGAGGCCGGTATACCATTGCGTCTCCATTCGAGGATGGTTTCGTGTTAGATCCGAGGATCTTTTGAGAATTGTCATTCGAGGATGGCATTCTTTTCTACAAGTCCTTCTGAGGTTGGTCTTGTTTGTATTTGTTGTGGCTATCATTCGAGGATGATAGACCATTTTGAGCTTATTGATTGAGGTCAGTTTTTCTCTTTTGCAAAGTTTGTCTGAGGTCGGTCTTTGTGTTTCTGGTTACCGCCTGAGGCCGGTATACCATTACGTCTCCATTCGAGGATGGTTTCGTGTTAGATCCGAGGATCTTTTGAGAATTGTCATTCGAGGATGGCATTCTTTTCTTCAAGTCCTTCCGAGGTTGGTCTTGCTTGTGTTGTTGTGGCTATCATTCGAGGATGATAGACCATTTTGAGCTTATTGATTGAGGTCAGTTTGTCTCTTTTGCAAAGTCTGTCTGAGGTCAGTCTTTGTGTTTCTGGTTACCGCCTGAGGCCGGTATACCATTGCGTCTCCATTCGAGGATGGTTTCATATTAGATCCGAGGATCTTTTGAGAATCTTCATTCGAGGATGGCATTCTTTTCTTCAAGTCCTTCCGAGATTGGTCTTGCTTGTGTTTGTTGTGGCTATCATTCGAGGATGATAGACCATTTTGAGCTTATTGATTGAGGTCAGTTTGTCTCTTTTGCAAAGTCTGTCTGAGGTCAGTCTTTGTGTTTCTGGTTACCGCCTGAGGCCGGTATACCATTGCGTCTCCATTCGAGGATGGTTTCGTGTTAGATCCGAGGATCTTTTGAGAATTTTCATTCGAGGATGGCATTATTTTCTTGAAGTCCTTCCGAGGTTGGTCTTGCTTGTGTTGTTGTGGCTATCATTCGAGGATGATAGACCATTTTGAGCTTATTGATTGAGGTCAGTTTATCTCTTTTGCAAAGTCTGTCTGAGGTCAGTTTTTGTGTTTCTGGTTATCGCCTGAGGCCGGTATACCATTGCGTCTCCATTCGAGGATGGTTTCATATTAGATCCGAGGATCTTTTGAGAATCGTCATTCGTGGATGGCATTCTTTTCTTCAAGTACTTCCGAGGTTGGTCTTGCTTGTGTTTGTTGTGGCTATCATTCGAGGATGATAGACCATTTTGAGCTTATTGATTGAGGTCAGTTTGTCTCTTTTGCAAAGTCTGTCTGAGGCCAGTCTTTGTGTTTCTGGTTACCGCCTGAGGCCGGTATACCATTGCGCCTCCATTCGAGGATGGTTTCGTGTTAGATCCGAGGATCTTTTGAGAATTGTCATTCGAGGATGGCATTCTTTTCTTTAAGTCCTTCTGAGGTTGGTCTTGTTTGTGTTTGTTGTGGCTAACATTCGACGTTGATAGACCATTTTGAGCTTATTGATTGAGGTCAGTTTGTATCTTTTGCAAAGTCTGTCTGAGGTCAGTCTTTGTGTTTCTGGTTATCGCCTGAGGCCGGTATACCATTGCGTCTCCATTCGAGGATGGTTTCATGTTAGATCTGAGGATCTTTTGAGAATCGTCATTCGAGGATGGCATTCTTTTCTTCAAGTCCTTCTGAGGTTGGTCTTGTTTGTGTTTGTTGTGGCTATCATTCGAGGATGATAGAGCATTTTGATCTTATTGATATAGGTCGGTTTGTCTCTTTTGCAAAGTTTGTCTGAGGCCAGTCTTTGTGTTTCTGGTTATCGCTTTAGGCCGGTATACCATTGCATCTCCATTCGAGGATGGTTTTGGTGTTGATCCGAAGATCTCTTATGAGTTGTCATTCGAGGATGGCATTCTTCCCAGCATATTTTATTACCCACAATGTGTAAATATCCAGGTTTTATTCGAGTATTCAATCACTGCATGCCTTGAACGTCCAACAGCTGTTGCGATTATTCGTTCAGGTCTGCAGATGATTGAATAGGGGCAGCTGTAATACCTCAAAATTTGCTCTCATATTTATTACCTTAACTGGCTTACGCTTCACATCCATCTGCATATTCCACTAGGTCATAACATTCATAATCATGCATTCCGTTGATTCTTATGGCATGTGATCAACGCATTTCTTGGTGATTTGAATCTTTTGTATTCTGAGGTGGTTTGTCTGGATATTACAATCAAGATCTAGGTAAAGGTTGAGCTCGCATCATCACTGGCATATTCATACCCTGAAGTTCATCTACTCAAAAGTCATCTTTTTCAGGATGTGTAAGGAGCATCGTGAGATTAGGGTTTTTATTATTTTCAACATCTCAGACTAGTCTTTTCAATCGATGTGAATCTTAGGGATACGTAGGAGTTTACATTCATGGTTAAGCTCAGGAATATTTCATCAGTTAGAGTTTGTCGGATTAAGGATGCATTGTGATCAAGGCAGTTTATTGGTTGTTATTGCAATTTGATTTTGATGAGCCGCGATTATTCGGAATTCATCATGGCTCCAAAGTGTTTGGTTCAAGGATTTGTTTCAAAATAAGGATGGAAAGTGCATTCAAGGTTTAATTGGGATCCAACTTTTAATTTTTTCCATATTCTTAACCCTTTTTTGAATTTGGTCCATTTTTTTTTCTTTCATAGCCAAACCCCATCAATTTACAAATCCAAGCCCACACAATGTCCATTTAAGTCATCAACCAAAATCATTTAATTCGCTAATGTCCATGAGGTATCATTTCTCATCACTCACCATTTTCAAATTCAAAGCAAAATTCAAAGCAATTGAGTTATGTGAATCATGATTGTGAAATTATTGAGCAATTTAGTTCCATCAAAGGTTTGAAGCCTTGATTTTCTTCGGACGACATTGGTTACGAGAAATGTGTTATTTTTCTTTTTTTCACCTCGTCAGGATTATAAATGGTACTTATATTCAGCTTAAAGTGTTGTCATGTTGGTAAGGGTCATATACAAGGTAAATTGTAGGGTCTTTAATAAGTTAGCAGAAAAAAGCTAACACAAAAATATAGAAAGGAAAAAAGAGAGAAATAACAGAATTTCTTTCAATTCCATAAAATTTATTTCTACATTAGTTTTCAGCAATCAACAAGTAGAAAAGTCTCAGGATGCAACCAAGAAAATCGAGAAAGAAAAAGAAGGAGAAATACAAAAATGAATATCCTGTTGATGAGAGTGATATCTTGCTACCAATATTTGTAACAGGGCGACTTATTACACGTCAAGTTCTGAGTAATGTCACCACGCGAGTTCGCCGAGTCTTCAGATCTCCATTGAAAGGCCCATCCAGTGTACGTGAGAAGTGTGTTCATGAGGGTATAATGTGGGAGATACAACATCGACGAATCATTCTTCAGTCTGGATTATTTGGAAGCTGCGAGTTAACGACCTTGAGTCCAGAATTCACGTCGAATATCAGTGTCCTGAAGAATACAAGAATCAGTGAGGGGAAGAGAATTAACAAAATAAAAAGAGAGGTTGATAGAAAGAAGCTTAGCCAACAGGATAAAGGAAAAGAGGCAGAAGCCTGAACTTGCAGACTCAGATTCTAATCTCTCAGATCTTCGTATACCTTTGTGTCCATCGATATCCAGCAAGCTCTAAGGCCCTTTCATCTGCGTCAATCAACACCCAATGTCAGTTGTGAAATTCCAACAACCTAGTTGATAATAACCAAAATCAATAACTATAAAATATATCAAAAGTTCTAACCCTAACCAATTTCATAACTAACATAACAAACTTTTAACTGATTCTAACAGAATCATAACTGAACTTACCTGAAAAATTCTAGAACCATCCTTGATCTTCATCTATAAAGCAGAACCAATCCTCTCCTTTTTTTGGGTTCACCATAATTCCAACTCTTCTCACCACTTCTTCTTCACAACTTCATCTCACCAAACTTCTCCCTCAATCATCCATCGTTCAACCCTCTCCATCTTCATCTGCTCTTCTGAACTTCTTCTAACTACTTCAATCTTCTTCACCATTAATCCTGCAACAAGGTTATCAACTTCATCATTCTTCTTCGTTTCGTTACAAATTCATTAAAATACGAACCAGAATGGATACGCATGGGATAAGTGGAAGAGAAATCGAATTGGAAATTTGAGAAAGTGTAGATTCACATACCTCCATTTGTGCTCCCTGCGGTTTCTTCATCCTCGTGATATACAAACTCGTCGTCAACATCGCATCGACTTCAATGTTTCGTCGTCTCCACGTCATCACTAATCATCCTTGCAAGACCTTCGAATAGGCCGAGCGAAGGCGTCACGTCGTCCTTCTCCGCCGTGAACCGCTTAACTAGCATCTCCGACGCGACCTCGTCCATCCCTTGACTAACAAGGTGCGAATCCAAGTTGTTTTTTTTCAAGTACCTGTGTATGATTGTTGTGTGGAGGCTTTGATTTTTGGATTTATGTAGCGAGCCTAAAAGCTAGGTTAGAAAAAGAAGGGATTTAGGTTGGATTGAATAATTGGGATGTTTACTTGAGGTTTAGTGGTTAGAGGTGAGGATGAAGTGGACAGAATCATGAAGGTGATGATGGTGGTGGTGAATTCGAAGAAGAAGAAGATGGTGATGAAAGCTGCAGCGACGAAGGCAAAGGAAGAAGAAGATTTAGTTTTCAGGGTTTCTTTCATAACTTTGCTAGTTTTATTTGTATTCTTTTCCTTTTTTAATTATAAGAGAATTTAAGGTTCTTAGTTTTTGTTATGAAATTAAAATTAATTAATGGTAATCAGTCCTTGTTAATTGCAATTAAAAACACATAATTCCCATAAGAAGTCGTTGGAATTCCTTGGTGATAGGTTTAGATCTTTATGGATTCTTGGCCACACCGGCGGTGACACTTGTCACCGTCCGGTTGGCATTGCTAGCGGTAGTTTCGGTGTGTGTCAGTCACCATAATAAGCATATGTCCAAGCCCTTAGAGCCACATGATGAGAATACTAATACAAACCCTAGATCAAGTGGTCCTGATTGAGTCAACAGTTGTTGACCGAATTCCACCCATACACCTCATCAGCCTGCGTTTTGGGCCCTAGTTTCTTGCTATTCGCACCCTGCATCTTAAGCCCGTTTGGTATTTTAACTAAAAAAAACACTAAACTCACCCCCTCCATGTTTCTTTAGATTTTAATTTTTGTTTTAGTGTAGATTAGAAATAATTCCATAAAAAATAATAAAAATCATAATAAAATTCTATAAAAATTCCAATAGCTTAATAATTAATTTTAGAAGTTTGTGAAAATTTTATTTTCTGAATTTTGGTTATTTTTGATTTAATTTCGATTTTTCACTTAATTAGCATTTTATTGAATTCCTTTAATCGCACATGATTTTGTTCATTTTATTTTTTCCACTTCCTGTAGGATTTTTAGCCCATTCTTTTTGCTATGATTAAAGGACTAATAATAGAACTTAAGATAGTTTTTGGTAGATTTTTAGGCTATTTTATCCACTGTTTTTGTGGCTTAATTCATGCAAAATTGTAGTTAATCCTTAGATAGGTTTAAGTGACCTTTAGGCATAGTTAACTTCTGAATTTTTAGGATATTGTTTAGCATAATGTTATAGTCATTTTTAGGACCCTATAGAATTAATATCATATTTTTTCCAGGACTTTTAATATTTTTAGTGTATTAATCTTTAGGCTATTTTTACATGTAAAATTCACCTAGTTTAGTTTAGGATATTATGCTCCATTAAGGACTAGTTTAATTAGGCTTAGTCTTAGGATTTTTAAGTGACTTAGTATAGTTTAATTACTGATTTTAGAATGATAATATTAGATAGCTCCCTTAGCTTTAGGACTTAGGCTTAGAATTTAAATTTAGATGAAGTTTAGGCTTGTTTTGGTTTTATACCTTAATATGCATTTTAGATTTCATTTCTTTATTTCAATTTTAATGCTTTGCCTTATTATTTGAATTTCTTTCATTTGTATAGGCTTCCCATTGTTCTTAGAATCAACTTAACTTCCTTAGGTAGTAAGTTGAATTCTAGTAGTTTCTAGTTCCTTTCATTCATTAGGTTTAGAAAACCACATAAACCATTAGGACCACTTTTGAATAAATAAATAAAATTAGGATTGAGTCTTAGTCCCTTATTTGTTACCTTTTGCAACTTGAGTCTTTCTTTCTCATCTCATAAAGAAAAACAATAAAACACTTAATAAAAACCGAACTTTCTTGTACGACACGAGACTTTGTTGCGGAGTGCTTATACGCCTCCTGTTTCGGGGCGAGGTGTAAGTACTTACCGTGATGGATATGTCTTAGTATGAGAATGTTCACAAACAAATTCAAAACATTTCTCATAAAAGAAAAAAAACAAATAATAAGCGACTATCCTGCGAGAACTTCTCTTCTCATCTCATTCACTCTAAACGAAAACTTGCGACGACTTGTCTCGCATGCAAGACGGTAAATGCACTCGTACCAGACGAGTCTGCAACACCTGAGCATAGACATACGCAGTTCCAGCCATAAAAAATACAAACAAATAGTTCCCGCCTTAGTTAAGCGAACTACGTCGACTCTGATCCTCATTTTCCTGATGAGGTACGTAGGCAGCGGGGTAGGGCCCGTTCGAGCACATTCTTTATTTTCCCTACATTTCCCCCTTTTATTATCATTCTTTTTTTTTCCATATCCCTTTCTTATATTAGTTCCTATTCCAGTCAGGAGTTTTATTCAGCGGCATCTTATTTCTCACCCTTTGAAACAAACAAACAAGCGTGGATTCCGTCGGGTACGTCGGACGATCTGGGGTGCTAATACCTTCCCAGGTCGTAACCGACTCCCGAATCCAGATCTTTGGTTCGCAGGACCTTGTCCTTTCCTTCTTTCTTAGGTTTGTGCAGCATTACCTTTCCCATTCTTTCGGGATAAAAATGCTTGGCTGGCGACTCTACCTTTTCCGCGCCACTTTCGCGTTTGTACTAGGATGAAAATCCTGGGAGCGACAAAAAGGAAATGAGTGATATAGACAAGTTGAAAATCAATGGCTTACAAAAACTTACGAATTATACATTAAATATGAATCATAGATAACTACCAATAAGTACTAAATTGGAGTGATATTGAATGATAATAATTGCCACTTATTGGCTTAATTCAACCAATAAACCTCAACTTTTGTGCATATGTTATATAGTGTATATATTGTGTATCATGTAAATCTCATTGGGTTTAATAGTTTTTCTCTCATTTTTGTAGGCATACAAGCAATTATATTTTGTCATTGTCGTATAGAGCACTAGATAAGCTTTCACATTCATAATATGGATAGTTCACCCACTAATAACATCAGATAAGCAATTATACTAAACTAGATGAACAAACATGGATAATTTACCCACTCATAATAGTTACAAATAGACAAGTGTTTGTTCTTCTTACCAATCCACCACCAAGACAAAAGCAATATTCTATCAAACAGTGAATTCAAATCCCAAATGACATCATTGAACATAATTTGGTTTCTAGTATAACAAATACACCAATACACTGTTATCCACAAACCAACCATGCTTTTGGCTGAAGAAAAATTTAGATACAAACTCTCTATCCATCCCCTTAAATGTTGATATAAACTATCACTCTAAAAGAGAGGTATGTCAAGCCAAAGGAACACACCAATCTCCAAATTCCTCTACTCCTAGAACATATAAACAATGAATGGTTAATATCTTCTTCCCCATCAAAGCACAACACGTATACCAATTCATGTTGGTTTAACAATAAACCCCTCCTAAGTAGGTTGTCTCTTGTTGGAAATCGATTCCAACACATTATCCAAGCAAACAAATTCAATTTGATAGGAACAACTGCCTTCCATACTAACTTGAGAGCGAACTTAAAATCGTCTTCTAAGGAAACCTCAGCATCTAGAAAAACAAGTATGTCGTAGCAAGACTTAACACTCAAGCAATTAGAAATACAATATGGCCAGACCACTACATCTTCACTCCCTTTACTAGGACTAACATCCTCCAACAAAAGCATTAACTCTTGCTCTTCGAGATGTCGCTTAACATCAGAAACATCCAGTGTTAATCCTAGATTCCATGACTAAACCTCCATTGCCAGGACCCCATTTCAGACACAACACCCGATTTGTGATTGCAATAACTCCATAACCGAGGATAAATCACACCAATCGGCCAATTCCTAAGCCACATAGATTTGCAAAAGAGTGGCAAAGAGCCATCACCAATTTTAAATGACAAGAGATCCATTATAGAACCACCTTCACTAATCATATTGATCTTGAAAACATCCTTCCACCATGATGAGGATCCCCCATGATACAAAGGCATAACACCAGACAATATTGTTTTCTTAAACCCATTGTATCTCCCTAGTAAAACACCTTCCCATATGGCCCATTTTTTTATTACCAGCCTCCAGATCCACTAGAGAGCAAAACCTTATTGAAAAGTTGTAGATCCTTTACACCTAAACCCCCATCCTCCTTGGACCTACATACTGAAGTCCACTTTACCCACGTGATTTCGCGCCTTGCCTTAGAACCATACCAAAGGAAGTGCCTTTGGATAGGCACTAGTTTATGCATCACCTTCTTTGGGACTTTGTAATAGGCCAAGAAATGGACATGCAAATTGGACAAAACATAATTTATGAGAGTAACCCTACCCCCGATGGCAACAACCTACCTTTCCAACTAGATAATATAGTCTCCATACACTCTATTAATGGGTTCCAAAAATTGCTCCTATAATTTCCACCCACACTTAAGCCAAGAAGCTTAAATGGTAGAACATCCGTCTTGCACGCCAAAAAAGTTCAACATCTTTCAAGAAATAGTCTTCCACCCCGATACCAAATAAATAGCTCTTTCCAAAATTGACATTCAACCCGAAAATAAGTTCAAAGGAAATTAAAATAGATTTGAATGCCCAAAAATTTGACCAACTCCCGTCGCAAATCAGCACCGTATCGTTAGCATAGTATTGTAAGTTAAATGATTCCCAGTCACCAATATTGAAGCCCTTTAGCATTCCACCCACAACTACCCTGTTTACAAGAATTACTAATCCTTATGCTGCAATTGAAAATAGATAGGGAGAAAGAGACCCCCCTGTCTGAGACCCTTTATAAACCTTAAAATCGCTAGTAGGGCTAACGTTGATTAAGACCGACATATAGCTCTGAAAAACACCTCCCTTCATCCACAATATCCACTTCACCACAAACCCCATATCCACTATAATTATTCTTAGATATTGCCAATCCACACAATCATAAGCCCTAGCAAAATCAACTTTAAACAATACACAAGTCTGAAACTACAATCTCATTAAAAACCAATACCCCATCAACCATATGCCTTCCATGTATAAAAGTAGTTTGCGAGATAGATATAAACTTGCCAATAACCCCTTTGAGTCAATTAACCAATAGTTTAGACATAACCTTATACACACCCTATAAGACTAATAGGTATATAATCACTTAGATCCTGAGGATTGTCTAACTTGGGAATAAGAGCAATGAAAGAGGATGACATAACCTTAGGCATTTTTCGACTGCAAAGAACTCTTGCAAGCAATTGACAAAATCAGAGCTCATAACATCGCAACAAACTTTAAGAAACTCCAGATTATATCCGTCTGAGTCAGGACTCCTATCTTCGTTAGAATGAGTGATCACCTCTTTGATTTTTTCAATTTCAAAAGGTTTTTCCAACAAGATACTATCTTCCAGAGATAATCTCTTCAAATCACCAAGACGAAGTCTAGGTCGGGAATGGATAAAAAAACTTGAGATTTTACTTCGAAATTCAAGCATTAGGAGAAATCCTAAGTTCTTGCATATGTTTATACTTAGACGTCAAAGAAGAAATATAAAAAAGAACTCAAAAAAAAGAAGACATAATTGATTATTCAAAATGTATGGAATGCATAAACATGTGTTAATGAGTCTCAAAAAAAAGAAGACATAATTGATTATTCAAAATGTATGGAATGCATAAACATGTGTTAATGAGTTGAAAATCTAGATCATCATGATAAAATTATATAACCATCTTGTGTAAAAGTAAAACGTAACCCAAGCAAAAAGAGAAAAGAGTGAGAAGGTTCTACAAGAGGACACGTAGTTAGAGATCCCACATTAGCTGTCAACTGTTCCAACAGCATCAATAATATCGCGTCCTATATCTTTCTTCCTTCCACACTCTCTTCTCATCACTCACTCACACGCTGCTTCTTCTTCTTCTTCTTCTACCTTTTTTCATCCCCAGATCTAACCAAAAACCTCTTCATTTCACACCACATTCAACCCAATAATTCAATGAAGTAGTTTCATCTTCTCAACTTCACAATGATGGGTTTCAACCCATCCAAAATGGGTTCCAAAAACATTCACGAATCATCCATGAAAAAAAGAGTTCAATCAAGAGTCTGGTTAAGCTTCCAAATATCAATGGCTGTCCTCGTGGGTGGAAACCATACATCATCAAGGTTTTGTACTCGCTAAATTCTTCTCTCTTTCTATATCTGGCTTTTCAACTTCTCTCTCACTCACTCTCTCTCAAGCTTCTCAGTTCATAAAAAAAATCTCTCATCTTTTTGATAAAACCACGAAACCCTAAAATTGGAAAATTCATGGATACGAAGGTCCAGAATTTCCAGATCCTTCATGGATCAATCATTCGGCGCGTGTTCTTTCGTTCAATCATGCTCGCAGCTACCATTTCAATGGTGGCTCTCTTTCGCGCTTTATCAGATTTCGATTTGGGAAATTTGGTTCCCATTGCAAACAGTTTCAATTGTTATGCAGATTCGGAAAACAACGTTACATCGAACACCAGTTTGAATTTCTTTCAGAATCGAATCTGGGCCAACATGAATTGCGAAAAAGACGTTAACTTGACAGTGAATGTTGTCACTGAGTTAATGGGTAAACAGTTTCTGAACTGTGAAGCGAATACCCTTTGTGTTGGTGAAGGTTCTTCAATGGCCGTTAAGGCAATGAAACAGTTGGGTTTTTCAACTGTTAGTGGTGTTTACAGTAACCGTTTTTTCACACTCAAAATGAAGAGAATCGTTTATGAGCTGGATTATCAAGACTCTTCGTTTGATTTCGTTTTGTCCAGAGATCTTGATAAGGTTTCTGTGCCTGCTTTGCTTGTACTTGAGGTTGAACGTGTTCTTAAGCCTAATGGAATTGGTGCACTTCTTGTTGGTGCTAAAAGTTCACACCATAATGATTTGATTAGATCAGCTACACCAGTTTCATCACTATTGAGATCTTCTAGTGTTGTTCATGTTGATTCTATTGGTGATGAACTTAACCTTGTTGTTTTCAAGAAAAGATCTGAAAATGCGACAGCTTTTTTCAATCACCATCAGCTTAGTTTACCTGCTGATTGTCCTAGTTTGGCGTTAACCAAACCTCTTATAGATCTGATGGAGCCTCTTGTGAGTGAGAAACCGAGACTGTCTAACGCGACGCCGGTTTCGTATTTGCCGAAGTTTGTAGATGTTTCTACTAGGAAGAGGTTGGTGTATATTGATATTGGGGTAGGAGAGCTTTTGAATGCAAATGTTAGTGATTGGTTTCTACCTTCATATCCAATTGATCAGAAAGATTTCAATGTTTATTTTGTTCACTACAACACTTCCATAATGCTGTCTTATGTGAAGAGACCTGGTATCACGTTTGTTTATCACCCTGGATTGGCCGGAAAGGTGGTTACCGCGGCGGATGTTGATGTTGATGATGATGTGGAAGATGATGAAGAAATGGATCCTTATGCTGGGGAGGAAGAGTTTGATTTCCTTGCTTGGTTCAAAGAAACAGTGCAATATGCTGATTTTGTTGTGTTGAAGATGAATGCAGGTGAAGTTGAACTCAAGTTTCTTTCTGATGTATTTGACAGTGGAGCTATATGCTTTGTTGATGAGTTGTTTCTAAGATGTCCTGATATCACAAGCAAGGAAAGTTGCATGGATGTTTACAAAAGTCTGAGAAGCAATGGTGTCTATGTGCATCAATTGTGGGGAGACTAAATTGCTTACAAGATCAAACCTTAGGTGGAAAAAAATATGTTTTGTTGTTCTGAATTTCTGTGTTTGATGTAATTGGGCTATAGTCCAAATATGTTATGTGTTGTTGTTGTTGTATGTTAAGATGCTATGTCATCTGAGTGCTATATGGTTGGGTGCTTATACTAAATAAACAACCATTGTTGTGTACTTCTGGTTTGCTAGTAAATTATGTGTTTATTGTTGTTAGTGATGCATCTTTTTTTTCTTCCATAAAAGTTCTTGGAAATTGATACTATCTACTTTGATGCTGTTGAATTTCTGAAGTCAACTCACTTATATATTTTTATAAGAAAAAAAACTAAACTTAGCAAGGGTAAAAAAAAAAGTAGATCTATAAAATATTTTATAATCGCTAGTTATGGGTCCTAATCTACATTAATTTGCTATCATACTAGAGCTTTTAAATCTGTCATTTTATGGTAATGTGGACATCTTTTGACATGATGTAATGTGCATAGTTATTAATTTGCATTGCCCTACATTTTGACATGTGACTAATCATGATTTGAATTGAAAGTTGAAGTCACTTACTTTTCAAATTGTTCAGTTGTCCCATAGTCATATGAACCGGAGAGGGGTTTGCTACCAATGATTTTTTACCTTTTGGTAACTTTACGTGTATATCTCTAATTAATTACAATCTTTCACTAACAAAAAATGAACGCTGTGCAAAAGTAAAACACTTAAAATGTATTAGATAAGTGAGTTACTAGAAGAAGATCAACATGAACGATGCACTAAGAAAGTCAAAGACAGAGGAGTTAAGGGCTCAATAACTCACGAAGAGGAAGAAGACAATGCAAGAAAAGAGAGGATAATCAACTGTGCCATAATAGTTTCTTACAAAAACATGGTTACAAGTGAACTGCTGGATACAATGCATGGATACGATGAAAGACCAAGCAAGAAAAGAGAGGATAATCAACTGTGCCATAATAGTTTCTTACAAAAACATGGTTACAAGTGAACTGCTGGATACAATGCAAGAAGACGAAGAAGAAGAAGGAGAAGAATGCGTTGAAGGAATGCATGTAAAAGAGAGGAAAGTTGATGAATATGAGTGCCTTGAATTCATACCCACATCATTTCTAATATTCATAAAGTCAATGACCATGTCATCCATTAACTCCATCGTCACACTGCGATAAATCAATGTGTTTCCCTCTTAATTCCAGTTTGGTTGGATAATAGTTGGTGTTGAGTTTTGAATGAAGGGGATATAACATTTTTTGTCTGGGAAAAATTCGGGGTGATTGTTTTGTGATGGGTAAACAGGGATTTGTGATTGTGGTGTTTAAGTGTTGTTGTATTCTTGAGGGATGGGTTGTGTGAATGAGTGTGAGTTATAGTGGGTGATTGATGGTTTTTATTGTTGGGTGTATGATGTTTAGGGGTAAATTGTGATTTTTGTTCTTGGGTGTTGTAGTTGGTTGGGTTAAATGGTGGGTATGGTTGTTTGTAGTTTTGGCTTGTGGGTGTAACGTGGTTGTGTTGGGTTGAAAGGTGGTTGAAGGTTGCAAATAGGTTATTAGGTGTTTGTAGTACAAGGTGATTGTGTTGGGTGTAAGTGTTTGTGGATGGTTTGATGTGTTGGAAGTTTAAAGACGAGGGTTGGTTAAGAGAGTCAAATAGTAATCAATTATGTGAATGCAGGCCAACCGTCCTTTGAATGGCCACACAATCTTTATCTTCTGTTGGAGGGTGATTTAGTGGTGGGTAATCAATTTAAATAAAAAATTGACTGTGTTTTTGCAATAAAGAAATATCACATGAAATACTATGTTGATTATAAGGTAGAACCTTATAATAAGAGATATATGATATGTTGTACTAACAAACTATGCAAGTTTTATCTATTGGCGTCCTATAGAAAAATAGTTACTTGTGGGAGATAGACATTATGAATCTCTCACGTAGTTGTACAACAACTATTCTTATGCAGGATAATCGCAAACCTTGCTCACACTTGATGTGCCAATTTTTAATGCCACTTGTAGGCAAAGATATGTCAACCTAGGGGAGTAGTTGTATCAGTCAAATTGTTTCTGAATACGAATTCCCCGTGTCATACAGAAAAACATGGATTGCCAGGAATAAATCCATTGAATCGGTTTACCGTAACTGGAAGGATTCATACAATGAACTTCCATATTACTTGCTAGCAACTAAGAAATGTGTTCGTTGAACAGTGGTAGAAATGGAGACACTAGCCCCTTATAGAGATGAGTGCACTATTTTCATATTGCAAGATTGTACTTCAAATTGATGGAACCTGGTTGTATGGTAAGTATAAAAGGGACTCTACTTATGACTGTAACACAAGATGGTAACAGTAATATTTTCCTGAAAGATATTGCCCTAGTTGAAGGTGAGACAGATGATGGTTAGGTTTTCTTTATACTAAAATCAAGAAGGTATGTTACTCCTTAACCTAAGCAATATTTGATTTTAGAAAAACATGCGCCGATTGAGAGTCATATAAAAATTCAGATAATGGGTGGAGAAATCTACCATTTATGCATTTCTATTACATCAGACATATTGCTCGAAACATCATGAGAGAGATCAAAGACATAAATCTCCATAAAAAGTCATTAACATGGGTAAATGTTTATTTTTTTAATGTTATATCTTTGTCAATAAAAGTTTATAACACAATAGGTTTCTTTTTGTAACATACAAGGTATGCTTTAAACCAATCAACATTTGACCACTACCAAAAAGAAATTGTGGTAGCTAATGTCGATGCTTTAAGGTGGTTGACAATATTCTAGTACACAAGTGGACAAAGGAATTTGACGAGGGTCGACGTTGAGGTCACATGACAACGAACCTCGTCGAGTCAATGAACTCAGTATTTAAAGGTACTCGTAATCTACCAATCACAACATTGGTAAGTTCAACCTACTATAGGTTGGGATCATTATTTATTGAAACGGATGCATAATGGAGTACAATGTTGAAATTTGGCCAAATATTTACAGAAAACTGCATGAAGGTGATGAAATAGGAAAGTGTAAAATCCAACACGCATCAGATAACAAACTTTTACTACCAACATAATACTTACAATGTGAAGGAGACGATGGACCAAGGTGAGGTAAAGTTTATGTGACGTTACAAGGTCGGTATGTTAAATGGTTGGTGTGACTGCGGAAAATTTCAAGTTTTATGTGTTCCTTATTCCATGTTATCGATGCATGTTCCAGTGTACGCCAAGACGCCTATTTTCATTTATCCAATATTTACAAGGTCATAAACCTATTTGGAGTCTACAGTGTAAGCTTTTCAGTTATTTTTATGAAGGAGATCAAATATGTCATAATCCAAGAATGGATAGGAACAAGAAAGGTTGTCCAGTGAGCACACATATTAGAATCAAAATCGACACGTCTTATAAATTGGAGAGAAAATACGGATTGTGTCATCTTCCCAGTCACACCCGAAAGCGGTGTCCCAATGTTAGAACTAGTTTGAATTAAGTTTTTACTTTGTTGTTAAATATCAATTTTAGATTACCAAAAGCTTCCCATATGTTAGAACCGATCCTAATTCTGTATTTATTTCGTCGTTGAATATCAATTTTAGTTTTTTTTAGATATGTTGATATTTTTGTTGAAGTATGTTGTTGTTTTGTTTTGTTAAGTTAAGTTATTTTTATGTTGATAAACGTTATTGTTTTGTTTTTTTATTAGATATGTTGATGTTTTTGTTGAGGTATGTTGTTGTTTTGTTAAGGTAAGTTTATGTTTTAATTGATAAATGTTGTTGTTTGTGTTATTTTATATGTTTTTTGTTGAAGTATGTTGATGTTTTTGTTGATAAATGTTGTTGTTTGTGTTATTTTATATGTTTTTTTTATTGAAGTATATTGATGTTTTTGTTGAGGTGTATTATTTTTTTTAAGGTAAGTTGATATTTTTTATTGATAAATATTGTTGTTTATGTTATTGTATGATGTGTTTGTATGAGTATGTTATTGTTAAAGTTATTTCTTGTACATTGCAACTTTTATTTTATTAAGCCAACATGTCCTAGAAGATGAGTATATTATATCGTATGTTCTTTGAGTATTTTATCAATCTCTCACTGAATCTATAACCTTTCGAATTGAATTATAAAATAATAATATAAAAAATTATTTACATTGATCAATATTTTTTCATGTTTTCTGCAACCCATTATTTGTATCTCCCTATTTGATTATTAGAATTTGATTCAATATTTCTAATTTTTCAATCATCACTTCCTTTTCTACTAGTTATGTTTGCAAAACAATTAATACTTTGCAGAACAAACTAGTATAGAAAAGAAAGTGTTTTGAAGAATTAGAAACATTTTAACAAATTATAATTATTAACGAAAGTGTTTATACTACTGTGATGATATGATATACGCTATTGTGTTTTTATCATGGCTAGAGCTCGTGGCGGTAAAGGAGGTACATACTATCATATTCTTTGTTACCACATATCTTCAACTTTGGTAATATCTTTCTCTCAGTCGTGATAAAATATATTTTGAGAATTTTTCAATCAACCTCATAATACTCTCAGCCACCTGCAACATTTTCAAATATGACCCCTATTTCCGTTGATACACTTTCGGACGCACTATTTTTTTGCTTTACGTTGAAACCTTCCGCAAATACATATGCGGAAATAGTCCCTAGATGCATCTGCGAAATTTTAGCAGAACAATTTTTTTAAAGAATAAATCAGTTTTATTAATAAAGTATTATCATATATAAATACATCATATATAAATGCACAAACATGAATAAAGTAGTATCATATATATAGCACATCAATGTCATCATCCAAAATAAATACATGATTGTCATAAAAAAATACATATAGCTACCGTGTTTGCAGGAGTACATACTCTCCACCCTCTCCTCTGTCTGCCCTCGGTGCATGCTCTCATATGCCTATGTCGCCTCGTCTTCCTATGCGTCCTCCTCGGTTTTCTATCTCACCAGTCCTTGCATGATGTATGCGGTATTGTGTGCCACTCAAAGCCACCTGAATCATCTCCTTCACAGTACACATGGCATCAGATTCCTCTGGGAAGAAACCGACCTCAATGCCTGTCCGCCCAATTCTAACTACATCTAGACATATAGGCACCAGATCCTGAGTGTGGTCCCTCTGAGACCGCTCCTCCTCCAATATTTCCTGATGTGATGGTCAAGGAGGATCACCATCTGCAGTGGGAAGCATCAAGGGATGTGAGGCGATATAGAGCCAGCTGATGTTGCCATCAACATAGCTCTAGTCGTGCTCAGCTCTGATCGCACGAGACTCGTCTGGTATCAGATGGTGCTGAATCTCAACAAAATCTAGTCTATCTGGGGACGAGTAATGGACAAAGGAGCGGACATAGAAGGGTTCCTGGGAATGGTCTGGGCATAGCCGAACTACCGCATGACTCGCTCGGGAAGATATCGCACAATGATGGTCAAGCTGCATGCCAACTATCCGTTATAAAGTGAAACCTCATCGAATGTGCACGTCGCACGATGATCTATGTAGCAGTCGTATCTGACATCCTCAGCAGCCATGTAGTCCAGATACACCCTGTAAGGCTATACTGACTCGTTCCCTCTCAGCAGGCGGAAGGCATGTGCCCGAGGCCACTCCTCTGTGTACTCCCTTACATATTCTCAGCCATGTATTTGCTGAAAGTGCTGGACGATCCAGGACTGAAATAAAAAAATTGATATCAAGAAAATATCACAATAATATAAGAGGAAAAAAGTCTAAAGGCTTGGGAATGGTATCATATATTGTTAACAACTTCCCGCAATATTCTGAGTAGCCCAAAGGCATCCAGTGGAGAGTTTGTAGTAAGTGTGTGTTGTCGCTCCCCTGTAAAGACACCAGGGTCCCAAGGTGCTGACGCGAACGGTCGGCGAAAGAGAAAATGATGTTGAATTGAATAGAGTCTCCAGCTAGGCATTTTTATCCCGAAGGAAAGGTAATGCTGCATAAACCTGGAAAGAGATGGATAAGACAGTTGCGAATCATAGAAACTGAGAAAGGGGTTGGTTACGACCTGGGAAGGTATTAGCACCCAGACCGTCTGTCGTACTCGACGGGATCCACGCTTACAAGATTGTGTTTAAAGGGGTAGGTGTATGTTTTATCTGTGTGCAAAAGCTAAAGAAAGAAAGTACAGGTGTCAGTGCAAAAAAGGTGAATTGCTCAGGAGCTGAGGCTTTTAAAAGAATGCTGAAAGAGGGGGAAGACACAAAGACTTTTGTTTGATAACTGTTAAGTTATGCCTACGTATCCTCTCGTGCAATGAGGAAGTCAGAACACTATAGTTCGACTCAAAGAGACTGAAAATGATTTGACTGTGAACTGCTTGCTTGCCTATGCTCAAGTGTATGACTCGTCTAGCTCGAGTGCTAACTGTCTTGCATTAGACGGAAGAAGCAAGTTCTCGTTTGTGAATGAGTGTGATGAGAAAAGAATCCCGGAGGAGACGATTATTTTTTGTTTTTTTGTTTTCAGTTTTTTATTGTTTTTGGTGTTTTGCATAAGTTAATGAGCTTAAGCCTAAATCAAGGGTTGTAAACTCATTATATCCTCCCTGATTAGGGATAATGAGCATACTTAAGTATAAGATAAGCATCTCAACTTAATTACCATGATGATGTAGGATTAAGATCATTAACCTACTTGTAATTTTTTAGATGTTTTTGGGTTTTTGTTTAGAGTTAAGTATTGAGTTTAATCTCTAATCACAGACTAGTGAACTCATTACACCATCCTAATAGAAGGATAATAGATGAGAACACTTAAGCTGAGGAAGATACCTCAACTTAATCCATGGTTAGGGATTAAATTAATTATTTAACAATCCTTTATCAAATGGATTTTAATTAAAGGATGAGATTAAGAAGTGGATTTTATGGTTTGTAAGACAACTTGAGGGGGACTTGTCCATTTAACACTAGGGTTAGT
Organism: Lathyrus aphaca; assembly: GCA_963966055.1. Taxonomy (NCBI): domain Eukaryota; kingdom Viridiplantae; phylum Streptophyta; class Magnoliopsida; order Fabales; family Fabaceae; genus Lathyrus; species Lathyrus aphaca. The sequence continues at coordinate 66,915,367 of OZ014525.1, read as the reverse complement.
CCCTCTTAACCATAAGGAAGAGATATAACCCTAATGTAAGGCCCAAGTTACAAGATAAAGTCTTAGTGATTATTAATGTGTTTTTATTAAGAGGTGTAAATAAATTAAAGGTTTAACACTAAGGATTAAAGTTATACACTCCATCCTAAGATAAGGATGCAGGCATAACCCTAATTCAAAGTCCTAAAACTTTAAGTGTTTAGTCTCTGATTATGAGATGAGAAGAGAGACTCAAGGAGACTGAAAGGTAAAAAAGCTAAGGGGAACTATACACAACCCTAAAAGTTATCATGCTTGGACATCCTATGGTTTGTGAGGCTTAAGAAAAAGGATCTTCAATGCCACCAATGGAAGAAGCAGATGAAAAGAGAAGGAGAAAGGAGAACAAGTTACTCACTTCCTGAAGAAGATAACTAACTTGAAAGAAAGAAAGTGGGAAGGAGGGAGCATAAGTGAAGCAAGCTCACTTCAAAGACAAGTAAGAATGCATATGAAAAGGAAAGAAGAAATGAGAGGTGAAGGCAAATCCACCTCCCAGATAACTTACCAAAGGTACCTGAAATGTTAGTATGAATGTATAAGACAAAAGGCAAAAGGAAATGAGATGAAATGAGATGCAAAGACCAAAGTCAGAAGTGAAAATGCAATGTAAATGGAATATGAGATGATGCAAGGCCATACAAGATGCATATGAATGATCATACAAAGATAAGATGCAATGGAGGCATGTTTGGAAGCATGAAAACACATGGATGTTCATGAAATGTAATGGATGCAAAGCATAGAAAATGAATGAAGAAATGATCAAGCAATGTTAAAGTATGTCTTAAGATGTCTAATATGTCATACAAATGCTTGAAATTTCATGGCAAGTTCATATGATGATGATATGCAAAGGAGAATGCAAATGAAGATGCAAAATTTGGGTTTTAAGACAACATGAGATGCATATGACCAAAATTGAAGCATTCAACATGGTAAAAAATTGAAATTGAGCTCAAACAAACCCTAAACCTATACAAGATCACACCCCAAAGGAGAAAGTCAGAAACTTAACCTAGTGAAACTTATGAAATTCCTAAGTTTGCTAGGGTTTTTGGGTGCTTCTAAAGGAAAAATGCAAATCAAATTGAAAATGCAAGATAAAATCATGAGAAAACTAATCTAGAAACTATATGCAATATTTGAAACAATGCAAGAAGAATCAAGTTCAAACTCATCATAGTTAAGCAGAAATGAATTTTTCAAGTTAGGGTTAGAAAATGTGATTTTTAAGAACCCTAATTCAAAGAAAATTGTGAAATTATGATCAAACCTAAAAATAAATTTGTATGGTCAGTTTAAAAATATTTTTAAATGTTTTGGAATGGTTCATGAATTTTTTGGTGATTTTTAGAAACCTAAATGCATTTTTAATTAATTAAAATCCATTAATTAATTAAAAATAACATTTAAATGTTTTAAAAATACTTTTTTAATGCAAAAAATAAAATAAAAATTATTTTTAGGTTAAGAAAAAAATTTGAATCAGAAATGCAAAGTTTGAGAATTTTTTGATGAGTTTTGCTATTTTAAATAAAATGAACAAAAGAAATAAAAAGAAAATGAATTAAAATGAAAAGTCAGAGGATCCAAGGGCCAGGATTTAAACTTGAGGGATTTGAATTGACTGCGTGCGCGTTTCAAGGGCTGGGATCAAACATGGCTAATTAATTATATTTATTTTAATTAATCAGAAATTAACCTTAATGAACTAATCAGGTCCGTCCAAGGCTTAAGCTAAACACACATCCAATGGCTCTCATTCAATCTGGGCACTAAACCCTAATTAGGGCTAATTACTTTCAGGTGACCGGAGACAAGCTCCGGTCATCTTCTCCGGTGAACCAAAAACCCTAAATCCTTCTACAGGCCACCCCACCCCAAATTAACTGCCCATGAATGATCCCCATACTCCTAGCAACTCAAATCAAACATCAAACAACATTTATCATTCATGAACAAGCTGAATCGAATCAAAACATAAATACGGACAAAGTTTCAGAAGTTCATGAAATCCTCATTTCTCAACCATTTTCAGTTTTAAAAGCATCATTGTGATCCATAGAGCATGCAATTTCATTTTATAACAAGAAATCAAAGCTTTGAGAAAAAAATGTTCTTGAGTATACCTGAGCTGGAAACCTTCAAATGTGAGCTTTCAGAACCTTCCACTTGTGCAAGTGAACTCCTTTGATCCTCCTGAAGCTATTGGGATGCTTAGAATGCTTTGAAAGTGGCTATTTTGAGTGGCTCGATTCTGATATGGCAGAAATGGAGGCTTTGGTTTATGAGGTTTCAGGCCATGGTAATGGTTGCTTTGTGTTCTATGGACGATTTCTGAATGAATGGTGAAAGAATTTCTGAGGTTTGATGGATTGTTTGAGAGAATCGAAGAAGGGAAGTTTTTGCAATTTTTGTGAAAACTGATGTTGTGTGTGTTATGAGCTCATGGCCTGCTTGGTTTATGATCTTGAGGCAATCCCTAAACTATTGGAATGAGTCAGAAGATTAGATATGCACTATGGGAATGGTATGACTTCATTGGCCAAAACGTCAAGATTGGTGTATTTGAGGTATGGGCCATGGCAGAGCTGGTTTCTGTGCTTGAACTGCTTCAGCTAGCTTCAAGGAGAGCCATAGGATCATTGTTATGCAGCTGGATGGCTTGGATCAAGAGTTTACAAGGTTTATGCATTTTGGCCATTTTGAAATTTCTTGTGAATCAAACCACCAAAACCCTAGGTTCAAAGGCCAATTCTGATCTTTTGAAGTTGCTTTGACATGTTATGATGCATAGAAGTTGATTAGAGGTCATGAAATGGCTTGGCAAGTGAAATTGCAAAATTCCCTCTTTGGCATGAACTTGAAAATTATAGGATTTTTGCCAACTTTGAAAGGCCATATCTTGAGTTCTAAGATGAATCAAGACATGTTCTTGTACTTTTGAAAATGGGAGGACATAATCTACAAATTTCATGCTCAAGAATTTTTCATTTGAAGCATTTTTGGTCATGAAAGAATAGGTTGAATATCTTTCCCAAAATGGAAAGTTTCCATTACAAGTCATTTCCAAAAATAGCAAGTTTGCATTTGGCTTGAAATTCTTCAATTTTGTGAACTTCCAACCACTTCTAAGATCAAATAAATATCATAGAGACTCAAAATGATGATGATGACCCTTTGGTTCCCTTGAGGGAGGCCTCAGATGCCCTGATTTTGACTTTTCTTGCTCAAGAAGTTATCCAATGATCAAATGACTTCCACAGTGAATTTCTTCATCAAACTTGGTACACATGATCCTTATAACATATCAAGACCATTAGAAACAAGAATGACCAAAAAATTTGGGATTAAGGCCTCTGAAACCAAAACCCTAATTTTAGGTCATCTGTGCAGGAAATCTTCAGTCTGCCTCTATGCTTTTGTCATGCATTGTGAGCTCTTGACTTTTATGAATTTTGGGGAGAATATCATGATCATGGAAAACACATGGACCCTCTTGGCAAGCTTCAAGACCTTTGGGATGGCTCAAATCACTTCTTGGATTGCTCTGATCACAAACCCTAGATGCAGATGAAATGAACTATGCAGATGAAACAAATATGCAATCATGAAATGGTATGTGTATGCTTATGCAAAAATGAAAGATCACAAGCCATGGTGTGAGAAAAATTGAGGGAAAATTTGGGGTGTTTACAGGTGCCAACGTCGTTGTACCCGAGTTGTACACATGGATCATCGTCGGATCCAATAGGTACCGCAACCAAACCACATTTGTATATGAGGAGTTGGTGTCCACAAACAGCTGCGTGCCCACCAAGTATAGCAGATAACATCGTAACGCCCATTGTTTGTGTACCTCTACCTCTGCTACATCACCAGCTACCTGTACTATAGTTGACTAGGCCTGTGCATAATAAGTCTCCAAGGTGGAATATGTAACGCCCTGTTTATTTAATTAATTATTTAATTAAATATATTCGTATTATTTGTGTTGATTTGCGTGAATTTGTGTTGATTGGCAAAATTGTGTTGTGTTGAATTGCTATGTTGGATTTAGTATAATTAATTTAATTAATTTGATTTAAGTTGTTGAAATAATATCGTGTTAGTATATTAGAATTATAAGATAATTATGGGGCTTATTATATGGATAGTTGTAGAGAAGGTGGGTGTGGTAGAAAATAATGGAGTGTAGAATTGAGCTCATTGGATTAAAAAGAGAAATTATAAGAGTATTAGAGGTTAATTGAGAAAAGGTAGTAGCAGTAAGAACAAAATGTGGAAGTTGCAAAGTTGCTGAAAGAGGAATAAGGGTTTGACAGAGATACGTAGAGGCTGCAAGAGCGAGAATCCAATTGGAGAGTAGATCAGCCTTCAATCCAAGGTAAGGGTGGGGTTCTAACTCTATAATGGGGTATTTGATGAAAATATGTGGGATTGGGTTTTATAAAATTGCTTATGTCCGTGTGTTAAATTGTTAGGTTGAATAACGAAATTGATCAATGTTGTTAAATTAGTCGTAGAATAATTACTCTGTGTTGATTTTGGATGATTTTGGTATGTTTTTGTTGTACTGCAATGCCATGAGATGGTTGGGTGTGGTGTGTGGTGAAAATTCTGGTAGGAGAAGGAAACAAAGACGAAACAGAGAGAACATATTTTTGGGGTGGGACGATCGTCCCAAAGGGCATGGAACGTGCACCCGGAGGGTATGACGACCGTCAACCCTTATGTTACGATCGTCACACCGTCACACATGTGACGATGATCATGAAAGTGTGACGATGGTCACACGGGTTTGCTTCATAATTTTTGGTTCAGCGTTGTAGTTTCTGTCTTATGGTTTCTGTTTGTGGTCTTGTATAATTGGACTTAGTAATTATTTTTCTAAAAACATAGAAATGAGAAAATCACCCTAGTTTATAAGTAGCAGTATTAATTAGCTAAACTGAAAAATCACATTAGTTAAGTAGCAGTATAATAATATTTTTTAGCAGAAAAGCTATTTAGTAGCAATAGTAGTAACTAACACGTAGCAGGCATAATATAACCGTAGTAGTGATAAACTAGTAGGATAATAATATAACAGTGGCAGTGATGAATAAGTAGAAAAATTCAGTGAGTAAACAATATCAGAATTTAACAAATGACAGTATTAGAACAGTCTAAATAAGTTAATGCAGAGTAGGAATACTAGTAATCCTAGTAGAAGACTAGTTATGCGGTTTGGTTGCGGTATAATTGGTGTGAATTTTGTTGCAGTGCCTTATCAGTGGCAAGAATACAAGTTGCAGGCCTATGGTCAAAGTTGAATTATTGGTGTGCTTCTATGTAATTATTATTGTTGTTGTTTTGATATTTGAGTTGAGTCGCATTACATAACATATCAAGTTGGAGCTGTTGTTGGGTAAGTTGGTCTAGATTGGCAAAAATTAAGTTGAAGGCTTATTCCTTGTTGTTGATGCCTCTATTAATTGGCAAATTATTAAGTTGGGAGTTCTGCTCCAATGGTATCATATGCATGTGCATTTTCCTAAGTTGCATCTCAAAGTTGCATAATCATTTGTTATGGTGTATCTTATGTTGATTGACGTTGTTTGTGAGTGGTGAAGTGACGATTATATATAGTCTGATCTAATATGTTATTTATCATATATTATATTATATTGTTCGATATCTCACCCCTTCTGTTTGAATGTTTCCCTTTATTGGTAACATGCAGGTAAAATCCAGAATAGAGGTGCTTACCTTTGTTAATTCGAGTCGGTGTCGTCGCTCTAATACGTTGCACTCGGGGGGATGAATGCATGTTTTCTTTAGTGTTGGATTTTATTATGTTTCTGAATTTTAAGTTTTTTTCATTAAAGACTTGTTGTTTTTAAAGTTGTTTTGAGTTGGACATGTGGTTATTTTATTTAAAGTCGAATTTTGCGAATCTGCTACGTAGTCATGAAAGTTATTTTATTTTAAGGATTAATCAAATGATTGAATGTTATTGTTTAATTTGAAAGTGTAGTATTCCATTTATTTTTTGGAAATTTTGAAACTATGATTTTGTTATTAATTGCTGGGTAGAAATGAGGTGTTACATTAGTGGTACCATAGCAGGTCGGTCAGACCGGCCAAGTTGTCGAGTCGTAGTTGTTTAACAATCGAGTATTGTTAACTAGTTATAACCTTTGTTTTTGTTGTAGAGATAAGTTGAGTTGACTAGAAGGAACAATGCTACAATTGTTGTTGCTCTGCAAGTAATGGCTCAGGTTGTGCAGAACTTACCGAACACTAACGAGAATGTTGAATCTCGTAGTTTGACGACTTTTCAGAGGGAGAATTCGTCTACCTTTAAGGGTAAGTATGATCCTTATGCAGCATTAAAATGATTGAAAGAGATTGAGAAAATCTTTCGTGTGAGTGATTGCACTCCAACGTAAAAGGTTCGATATTGGACTCACATGCTAGCAATCGAAGCCGATAATTGGTGGCTAGAGACGCGTCATAGGTTGGAAGCTGCAGGTGAAGAGATCACTTGGGTTGTGTTCCATATGGAATTTATGAGGAACTATTATCCAGAGGATGTTCGTGGTAAGAAGGAAATTGAGTTTCTTGAGCTGAAGCAAGGAAAAATGTAGATTACTAATTATGCTGCAAAGTTTGTCGAGTTAGCTAAGTTTTACCCAGACTATAATAAAGTGAATGCTGAATTTTCTAAGTGCATCAAGTTTGAGAATGGGCTGCATCCTGAGATCAAGAAGGCAGTTGGATGTCAGAAGATCCGTGTCTTCTCTGATTTGGTTGATAGCTGTAGAATTTATGAAGAGGATAACATTGCTCATTACAAGATTATTAATGAGAGCAATAATAAGCACCAACAGAGTCATGGAAAGTCGTATGATGCTCCAGTTGGTAAGGGTAAATAGAAAGTGGTTGATGGCAAGAAGACTAGTGGGGGAGATGCTTCTGCTAGTGTGGTTTGTTTCAAATGTGGGAAACCTGGTCATAAGAGTAATGTGTGTACTGCTGAAGTAAATAGGTGTTTCTGTTATGGTAAGACTGGGCATGCAATATCTGAATGCAAGCATAAAGTGATGATTTACTTCAACTGTGGTGAAGAAGGACACATTGGTAGTCAATGTCATAAACCAAAGAAGGCGCGGACTGGAAAAGTGTTCGCATTGGCTGGGACTCAGACAACTACTGAGGACAGACTCATCAGAGATACATGTTTCATTAATAGTACTCCTATAATTACTCTTATTGATATTGGTGTTACTCATTGCTTTATTGTTGATGATTATGTTAAAAGTTTGGGTCTTATATTGTCTACCATAAATGGAGAATTAGTCGTTGAGATTCAGCTAAGGGATCGATGACTAATTATCTTGTGTGTTTAAAATGTCCTTTATTTATCTTCGGTAGAGACTTTGATGTTGATTTAGTATATTTGACGTTAACTGGGATAGATGTAATCTTAGGAATAAACTGGTTAGAATATAACTATGTTCATATCAATTATTATAGCAAGTCGGTGAGGTTTTCTACTCACTACGCCAAAAACGTTTTTTAACAGCGCATCTTAGACATCGCTTTTAAAAGAAAGCGCTGTCTAAGGTTAAAATTAAAATAAAACACGGAAAATGGTCCAAAAAAATAATGAAAGCGCTGTCTAAGGGGGGGTCTTAGACAACGCTTTCTAAAAGCGATGTCTAAGACCCCCCCTTAGACAGCGCTTTTAAATATATACCTTAGTCAGCGCTTTTGATAAAGCGCTGTTTAAAGTCTTTAAATTAAAAAAAAATTTAAAACCAAAAGCGCTGTCTAAGGGGGGGTTTAGAAAGCGCTTTTGGAAAGCGCTGTCTAAGGCATATCTTAGAAAGCGCTTTCCTCAAAAGCGCTGTCTAAGGTCTTATTAAAATTTAATTTCAGACTTCTATTTTTGTTCTCTGTTCTTTTTGTTTTCCCTCCTGCGATCAAACCCTACCAGCGAACGAACCCTGAAATTCTGTGATCAGGTATGAGATGTCCTAAGAGATGTCCCAACACTTGACAGATTTAACCAAAACTTAAATAGCAAGAAAAGTAAACAACACAGAAGTTTGTTAACCTAGTTCAGTGTATAACCACACCTACATCTGGAGGCTACCAAGCCAGGAGGAAATCCACTATAAGTAATATTAATTCTAGACTTAAACCACCCTGTTTAATCTATCACTTAATAACTACCCAATGCAATTTCTACCTAAGTCACAACTTAGATAAGAGTACCCTACTCACTCCCCCTCAATCACACAGTGATTTTGTTTACAAGTTTAATGAAATTGAAGTCATACTTCAAACAAAACAGCTTGATCTTACTTCACAGTTTCAATCAAGTCACAAATGCACTTTTGCTTAAAAGCTCATAAAGTGGTACAATAAAACAACCTGCTATTAAAACACTAGACACCCTATTTGGTCTTCTGAAATTCGTACTCAACTCTGTGAGTTTCTGTTCATTAAATAGGTGTTTGTAATTTGGGCTTTCTGTAGAATGATCCAGCCCTAATGCGCATGCAGCTTCCACCTTGAATTAGGGTTTGTTACTTCCTAGATTCTAGGTGATTTAGGTCTTCTGTTTTAATCTAAATCCTCAATATAAAACTCCCTACAGATGCGCCTTGTTCTGTTTTTATCCATCAATAATTAATTCCAGATAACTAAATCTAAATTACAATGCAGCTGTCATTACATTTGTCCTCACATACAGTTAATCACTCAGACTCCTCACTTTCAGTTTCTTCATCATCTTCAGTTTCTTCATCAGAGGCAGCTTTCTGATCTCCTTCACTCTCCAGCCTTTGGATGATTTCCTCAAGCTTCTGTTTTCTTGCTTCAAGTTCTTTGCAAGTGCTCTTCAGTTCAGCAATTAATGCAGTCTTGGAGATTGGAGTCTTAGCAGTTGAAAGACCTGCAGATGTCCCAAAAGGTGCTTCAACATCTGCTGCATGATGACTTAGGAACAATTTGTAGTGAAAAGCCAGAGGGCTTTCTCTTTTGCAGACTGTGTCCTTTTCAGTGAGGATTCCAGGGTATTGACTGAGCACTATACCACACAGCAATGAAGGAAAAGCTATTGGCAGCTTTGTTGCAGATGAGCTAGCATGCTTCAAGGTCTGATCAAATATGTAGGCACCATAATCCAGCTTAGTCTGAGTCCCCACAGCATAGATAAACCTGCCCAAGCCAGTGGATATTGAAGATGTGTGATTGGTAGGCACCCAGTTTGTTGTACCAATCCTATTTAGCATGGCATATTTTCTTGTCAGCATGCTCACTGAGAGCTTTCCTTTCACTGGCCATGCCTTGACCTGGTTTGCAGTGATAACCTTGCAGACTTGGTTATCAGTCTTTCCTAGCTCATTTGGTCCATCAGACTCTCTTCCAAGGTATTGGTTGATAATCTGAGGAGAGAACTCTACACACCTACCTCTAACAAAGACTTTTCTAAATTCAGAAGACTTACCATTGGCACAATCTTCCTGAAGATTGACAATGAATTCTTTTACAAGAAGTTCATAGCAGGGAGAGAGATTGGAGACTGTTTTGAAGAGGCCTGCAGCAGAGATGAGATCAATCAGTTCAGTGCACTCAAGTGCATTACTGCTCAGCTCTCTTTCAAGGGCTACCCTTCTTTGGTACACAAACTTCCATCTGTTTACACTTGAAACATGATGAAATGAGATGTTGTCCAAGGGAGCTTCTGGAACAGCAGTTGAAGCCCTAGAGGGTGCTGGTTTCTTCTTTGGAGGAGATGTTGGGACATCTGATTCAACATCTGAGTCTGATGGGGTGACAGCTTTCCTCTTTTGTGTTTGGACTTTGCTCCATTGCTTTGTAGGACCAAAGACAGTTTTGGCCTTGTCTTTCTTTGGGGTAGTTTTCTTCTTCTCAGGAACTGCATGTCCTGCTTGCATCTTTCCTTTCCTAGTCCTGAGCCTTCTGGCTATGCTAGGTCTTACAGAGGCAATGATCTCTGTATCAGAATCCTGCTCTAGGTTCACCACAGGAGGAGATTGAGCAATCTCCTCTTCAGCTGGTTGATCAGCAGAGATATGTTCTTCAGTTGAGGCTTTGGTCTGATCCTCAGATTCTTCTTCATCATTTTCATTTGAGGCCTTTTTCTGGTCCTCAGATTCTTCTACAGCAGCATCAGATGAGGCATTTTGTTCATCCTCAGATGTTTCAACATCTATTGGGACATCCTGTTGAGCAGGAGTGTCCTTTGCAGCTTGAGTTTGTTGATCTTCTTGAGGAGCTGGCATGGTGTTCAGAGGGATAGATATGCCACTAACCACTCTTTGTTCAAAAAGAATCTTGTTTACTATCTCCTTTATGGAAGCATCCACATATTCAGAAGATTTTGGAGGCATGTTTGCTGGTGAAGGAATGCCTTTGATTTTGCTGCAGACTTGATCTTTTGCTCTCTTTGGAGTTCTTGGCTTTTTAGCATGAGGAACACTTCCTCTGATTTCGTCCAAAGGGTTTGACTCCATGGGTACCACAGAGATGGGGGTTGCATGAACCACATCTTCTTTGTTGAGAATTTCTTCAGGAGTGTTAGGGTTTTGAGACATTTTCAAAGAAGATGAATGAAGAGTTTTAGGGTTGATGATTTCTGAAGAACAGCTAGATGATGCAATTCGCTTTTGATAGTATGATGAGAATATGGAAAGCTGAATGCATGTTGTTATTATATAAGTAGCCGTTACATTGAAAATTATTAGGAGAGGAATACTCAAGGTCCTTGACCAGACTGGTGTTGCCATCTGGTGCTTATGCCACACAATGTCATATGACATGTTGGCACATCTCCATAACTGCTAAATCTCACATAAGCAGATTCCCAATTTGCCCCTTAAGTTCTCAAACTGTGTAGCATCCAATGCTTTAGTGAAGATATCAGCCAACTGCAGATTTGTAGCTACATGTTCCAATGAAATCACTTTTTCTTCTACAAGATCTCTGATGAAATGATGTCTGATATCAATATGCTTGGTCCTGCTATGTTGGATAGGATTCTTTGAGATGTTAATTGCACTTAAGTTGTCACAGTACAATGTCATGACATCTTGTGGGACATTGTACTCAGTGAGCATTTGCTTCATCCAAACCAACTGAGAACAACTGCTTCCAGCTGCTATATATTCAGCTTCAGCTGTAGATAAGGATACATAATTTTGTTTCTTACTGAACCAAGAAATCAAATTGTTTCCTAGAAAGAAACATCCTCCTGAAGTGCTTTTTCTGTCATCAGCACTTCCAGCCCAATCAGCATCACAGAAGCCAGTGAGAATTGGTTTGCATCCATGAAAGTACATTATTCCATAGTCACAAGTACCATTAACATATTTAAGAATTCTCTTGACTTGATTGAGATGACTGACTTTTGGATCAGCTTGATATCTTGCACATACACCTACTGCAAATGCTATGTCTGGTCTGCTAGCAGTCAAGTATAACAAGCTTCCAATCATGCTTCTGTATAGGCTTTGATCTACATTCTCACCCTTTTCATCTATAGTCAGCTTTAAATGTGTGGGGGCAGGAGTTCTCTTATGAGTAGCATTTTCCATTCCAAATTTCTTGACTATGTTCTTGGTATACTTGCTTTGGGAAATGAACATGGAGTCTTCCATTTGCTTTATTTGCAGACCAAGAAAGTAGGTTAACTCTCCTACTAGGCTCATTTCAAATTCAGATTCCATCTAGTTGACAAAATGTTTGACCATCCTGTCAGACATCCCACCAAAGACAATGTCATCTACATATATTTGAGCAATCATGACATTTCCTTCTTCATCTTTAACAAACAAGGTTTTGTCAATTCCACCTTTTCTGTACCCTTACTTGATAAGAAAAGTAGTCAGTCTTTCATACCATGCCCTTGGAGCTTGCTTCAGACCATAAAGTGCCTTCTTTAGTTTGTATACATGATTTGGACAGCTTGGATCAACAAATCCTTTAGGCTGTTCTACATATACCTCTTCATTAAGATAACCATTTAAAAAGGCACTTTTCACATCCATTTGAAATAGCTTGAACTTTAAGATACAAGCAATTCCCAAAAGTAGTCTGATTGATTCAAGCATTGCTACTGGTGCAAAGGTTTCATCAAAGTCTACTCCTTCAATTTGAGTGTATCCTTGAGCTACAAGTCTAGCTTTGTTCTTTGTAACAACTCCTTGTTCATTTGACTTGTTCTTATACACCCATTTTGTTCCAATCACATTTATGTCATCAGGTCTAGGAACAAGATTCCACACTTCATTCCTTGTGAATTGACCTAATTCCTCTTGCATAGCACAAATCCAGTATTCATCAGTAAGAGCTTCTTTGATGTTTTTAGGTTCTATTTTAGAAACAAAACAGGAACCTGAAATCACTTCTCTTGATCTAGTGCTCACACCTCTGTTGGGATCACCAATTATCAAATCTTTGGGATGATCCTTCTGTATTCTGATGAAGGGAGGTTTGCTTGATTGTTCTGTCCTTGCATCAGTTTGAGTGAAGTCATAATGATCACTCTTTTCTTCAGCTTCAATCTTAATATCAGCAGATGTTCCAACATCTTCTGGGACATCTGTAGGAGCATCATCAATTATCACATTTATAGACTCCATGATAACCTTGGTTCTAGAATTAAATACTCTATATGCTCTGTTGTTTATAGAGTAACCAAGAAAAATCCCTTCATCACTTTTAGGATCCATTTTTCTCCTTTGCTCCCTATCTGCCAGAATATAACAGTTACTTCCAAACACATGGAAGTACTTAACTGTGGGTTTTCTTCCCTTCCAGACTTCATATATTGTGGACAAAGTTCCTTTCCTTAAAGTAACTCTGTTATATCCCAGTCCACTTTTGTCCCCTGAATGCTTATTGTTGTTGAGAATAACATCCAGTGTACTTGAGCTGTTGTTCAACATTCTAACAGATTTGGACATGTGTTCCAACTTGGAGTTGAGAAGACTTACTTCACTTTTCAAGGTGTTAATGATCTCTTGATCACTTTCTTTTTCAACTTCTAGTGCCTCATTCTGCTTCTTTAGCTTTATAACCTCACTGCATAATTCAGTGCTTCTTTTGTATAGATCTTTGAATGCTTGCTCAAGTTCTTCAAAAGTAAGCTCCCCATCACTGGATTCACTTTCAGATTCACATAATCCAGCTAGAGCAGTGATATGCTTAGCTGATTCTTCTTCTGAATCACCTCCTGAGTCTTCATCAGACCAGGTTACAGAGAGTCCTTTCTTTTGCCTTTTTAAGAAGGTAGGACATTCATTCTTGATGTGTCCATATCCTTCACATCCATGGCATTTAATTTTTTCTTGACTGGTCTTTTCATCATAATTTGACCTTCTGTTAGCATCATAAGGTCTTTTGTTCTCAGAAGAGTTTGTGTATCTTCCACTGGATTTGAATTTGCCTTCCATCCCTCTGAGAATCTTTTTGAATTGTCTTCCAAGCATAGCAATGTTGTCTGATAAGCTTTCACCAGTTTCTGGTTTATCATCTTCTTCTTCATCAGTATTTGTCACCAAGGCTATGCTTTTGTTCTTCTTTGCATTTGTGTCATTCATTCCCATCTCAAATGTTTGAAGGGAACCAATGAGCTCTTCAACTTTCATTGTGCATATGTCTTGAGCTTCTTCTATTGCTGTGACTTTCATGTCAAATCTTTTTGGCAAAGATCTGAGAATCTTTCTTACAAGCTTTTCATCAGTCATCTTTTCTCCCAAGGCTCCAGAGGTATTGGCTATATCCAAGATATTCATGTAGAATTCATGAATTGACTCATCTTCCTTCATTCTCAAGTTTTCAAACTTGGTGGTGAGAAGTTGAAGCCTTGACATTTTTACCTTTGATGTTCCTTCATGAGTTGTTTTGAGAGTGTCCCAAACATCTTTGGCCAGCTCACAGTGATGCACAAGTCTAAAGATGTTCCTATCAATGCCATTGAATAAAGCATTTAGGGCTTTTGAGTTGCCTAGAGCTGAATCTTCTTCCTCCTTACTCCATTCTTCTTCAGGTTTCAGCACTTTTGATCCATCTTTGGTGTCTTGGACAGGATGATCCCATCCAATGTTGACTGCTCTCCATGCCCTGTTGTCAAGTGATCTTAAGAATGCAATCATTCTTGGCTTCCAGTAGTCATAATTAGATCCATCCAGTATAGGTGGTCTATTTACTGACCCTATATCTCTGTCCATGTTACAGAATTTGTATTCCCTAGATCTCACCCAGTATAAACAGGCAGGGTGCCTGCTCTGATGTCAATTGAAATTCTGTGATCAGGTATGAGATGTCCTAAGAGATGTCCCAACACTTGACAAATTTAACCAAAACTTAAATAGCAAGAAAAGTAAACAACACAGAAGTTTGTTAACCCAGTTCAGTGTATAACCACACCTACATCTGGAGGCTACCAAGCCAGGAGGAAATCCACTATAAGTAATATTAATTCTAGACTTAAACCACCCTGTTTAATCTATCACTTAATAACTACCCAATTCAATTTCTACCTAAGTCACAACTTAGATAAGAGTACCCTACTCACTCCCCCTCAATCACACAGTGATTTTGTTTACAAGTTTAATGAAATTGAAGTCATACTTCAAACAAAACAGCTTGATCTTACTTCACAGTTTCAATCAAGTCACAAATGCACTTTTGCTTAAAAGCTCATAAAGTGGTACAATAAAACAACCTGCTATTAAAACACTAGACACCCTATTTGGTCTTCTGAAATTCGTACTCAATTCTGTGAGTTTCTGTTCATTAAATAGGTGTCTGTAATTTGGGCTTTCTGTAGAATGATCCAGCCCTAATGCGCATGCAGCTTCCACCTTGAATTAGGGTTTGTTACTTCCTAGATTCTAGGTGATTTAGGTCTTCTGTTTTAATCTAAATCCTCAATATAAAACTCCCTACAGATGCGCCTTGTTCTGTTTTTATCCATCAATAATTAATTCCAGATAACTCTCCTTAAATATCTCTGATCAGTTAGTCATTAATTAATTCTGGTAGCAGGTTTGAGATGTCTCAACATCTGTTGGGACATCCTGAAAAACTGAACTTAAGTCATTTACACAATGTCCCAACATCTGGTAAGACATCCTGAAATAAGTTCTTATACTCTGTTTGATAATGTCCCAACATCTGATAGGACATTCTGAACTGAATTCAATATTTCTTGTTGGTCAAAAATTCTGCCAATTCTAGACATCTACAAACTCCCCCTTTGGCTAATTTTTGGCTAACATTCTTTTCTGATTTTTCAGAGTGCAGCAGAAGATCTTTTATCAGAGTATAGCATTACTTTTCTGTTGAATCATATTTGAGATTACTCCCCCTCAAACATATATGTATTCAGTCTTGTTGCAACAGAAAAAAACACTTATTCAGTTCAGAAGCAAACAGATCTTTCATTCATAATCAAACAGCATTACACATTGTTGTTGGTGTTGTTCTCCCCCTTGTTAGACACAAATTTTGGGGCCAAAGAAACTAAATCTAAATTACAATGCAGCTGTCATTACATTTGTCCTCACATACAGTTAATCACTCAGACTCCTCACTTTCAGTTTCTTCATCATCTTCAGTTTCTTCATCAGAGGCAGCTTTCTGATCTCCTTCACTCTCCAGCCTTTGGATGATTTCCTCAAGCTTCTGCTTTCTTGCTTCAAGTTCTTTGCAAGTGCTCTTCAGTTCAGCAATTAATGCAGTCTTGGAGATTGGAGTCTTAGCAGTTGAAAGACCTGCAGATGTCCCAGAAGGTGCTTCAACATCTGCTGCATGATGACTTAGGAACAATTTGTAGTGAAAAGCCAGAGGGCTTTCTCTTTTGCAGACTGTGTCCTTTTCAGTGAGGATTCCAGGGTATTGACTGAGCACTATACCACACAGCAATGAAGGAAAAGCTATTGGCAGCTTTGTTGCAGATGAGCTAGCATGCTTCAAGGTCTGATCAAATATGTAGGCACCATAATCCAGCTTAGTCTGAGTCCCCACAGCATAGATAAACCTGCCCAAGCCAGTGGATATTGAAGATGTGTGATTGGTAGGCACCCAGTTTGTTGTACCAATCCTATTTAGCATGGCATATTTTCTTGTCAGCATGCTCACTGAGAGCTTTCCTTTCACTGGCCATGCCTTGACCTGGTTTGCAGTGATAACCTTGCAGACTTGGTTATCAGTCTTTCCTAGCTCATTTGGTCCATCAGACTCTCTTCCAAGGTATTGGTTGATAATCTGAGGAGAGAACTCAACACACCTACCTCTAACAAAGACTTTTCTAAATTCAGAAGACTTACCATTGGCACAATCTTCCTGAAGATTGACAATGAATTCTTTGACAAGAAGTTCATAGCAGGGAGAGAGATTGGAGACTGGTTTGAAGAGGCCTGCAGCAGAGATGAGATCAATCAGTTCAGTGCACTCAAGTGCATTACTGCTCAGCTCTCTTTCAAGGGCTACCCTTCTTTGGTACACAAACTTCCATCTGTTTACACTTGAAACATGATGAAATGAGATGTTGTCCAAGGGAGCTTCTGGAACAGCAGTTGAAGCCCTAGAGGGTGCTGGTTTCTTCTTTGGAGGAGATGTTGGGACATCTGATTCAACATCTGAGTCTGATGGGGTGACAGCTTTCCTCTTTTGTGTTTGGACTTTGCTCCATTGCTTTGTAGGACCAAAGACAGTTTTGGCCTTGTCTTTCTTTGGGGTAGTTTTCTTCTTCTCAGGAACTGCATGTCCTGCTTGCATCTTTCCTTTCCTAGTCCTGAGCCTTCTGGCTATGCTAGGTCTTACAGAGGCAATGATCTCTGTATCAGAATCCTGCTCTAGGTTCACCACAGGAGGAGATTGAGCAATCTCCTCTTCAGCTGGTTGATCAGCAGAGATATGTTCTTCAGTTGAGGCTTTGGTCTGATCCTCAGATTCTTCTTCATCATTTTCATTTGAGGCCTTTTTCTGGTCCTCAGATTCTTCTACAGCAGCATCAGATGAGGCATTTTGTTCATCCTCAGATGTTTCAACATCTATTGGGACATCCTGTTGAGCAGGAGTGTCCTTTGCAGCTTGAGTTTGTTGATCTTCTTGAGGAGCTGGCATGGTTTTCAGAGGGATAGATATGCCACTAACCACTCTTTGTTCAAAAAGAATCTTGTTTACTATCTCCTTTATGGAAGCATCCACATATTCAGAAGATTTTGGAGGCATGTTTGCTGGTGAAGGAATGCCTTTGATTTTGCTGCAGACTTGATCTTTTGCTCTCTTTGGAGTTCTTGGCTTTTTAGCATGAGGAACACTTCCTCTGATTTCGTCCAAAGGGGTTGACTCCATGGGTACCACAGAGATGGGGGTTGCATGAACCACATCTTCTTTGTTGAGAATTTCTTCAGGAGTGTTAGGGTTTTGAGACATTTTCAAAGAAGATGAATGAAGAGTTTTAGGGTTGATGATTTCTGAAGAACAGCTAGATGATGCAATTCGCTTTTGATAGTATGATGAGAATATGGAAAGCTGAATGCATGTTGTTATTATATAAGTAGCCGTTACATTGAAAATTATTAGGAGAGGAATACTCAAGGTCCTTGACCAGACTGGTGTTGCCATCTGGTGCTTATGCCACACAATGTCATATGACATGTTGGCACATCTCCATAACTGCTAAATCTCACATAAGCAGATTCCCAATTTGCCCCTTAAGTTCTCAAACTGTGTAGCATCCAATGCTTTAGTGAAGATATCAGCCAACTGTAGATTTGTAGCTACATGTTCCAATGAAATCACTTTTTCTTCTACAAGATCTCTGATGAAATGATGTCTGATATCAATATGCTTGGTCCTGCTATGTTGGATAGGATTCTTTGAGATGTTAATTGCACTTAAGTTGTCACAGTACAATGTCATGACATCTTGTGGGACATTGTACTCAGTGAGCATTTGCTTCATCCAAACCAACTGAGAACAACTGCTTCCAGCTGCTATATATTCAGCTTCAGCTGTAGATAAGGATACATAATTTTGTTTCTTACTGAACCAAGAAATCAAATTGTTTCCTAGAAAGAAACATCCTCCTGAAGTGCTTTTTCTGTCATCAGCACTTCCAGCCCAATCAGCATCACAGAAGCCAGTGAGAATTGGTTTGCATCCATGAAAGTACATTATGCCATAGTCACAAGTACCATTAACATATTTAAGAATTCTCTTGACTTGATTGAGATGACTGACTTTTGGATCAGCTTGATATCTTGCACATACACCTACTGCAAATGCTATGTCTGGTCTGCTAGCAGTCAAGTATAACAAGCTTCCAATCATGCTTCTGTATAGGCTTTGATCTACATTCTCACCCTTTTCATCTATAGTCAGCTTTAAATGTGTGGGGGCGGGAGTTCTCTTATGAGTAACATTTTCCATTCCAAATTTCTTGACTATGTTCTTGGTATACTTGCTTTGGGAAATGAACATGGAGTCTTCCATTTGCTTTATTTGCAGACCAAGAAAGTAGGTTAACTCTCCTACTAGGCTCATTTCAAATTCAGATTCCATCTGGTTGACAAAATGTTTGACCATCCTGTCAGACATCCCACCAAAGACAATGTCATCTACATATATTTGAGCAATCATGACATTTCCTTCTTCATCTTTAACAAACAAGGTTTTGTCAATTCCACCTTTTCTGTACCCTTACTTGATAAGAAAAGTAGTCAGACTTTCATACCATGCCCTTGGAGCTTGCTTCAGACCATAAAGTGCCTTCTTTAGTTTGTATACATGATTTGGACAGCTTGGATCAACAAATCCTTTAGGCTGTTCTACATATACCTCTTCATTAAGATAACCATTTAAAAAGGCACTTTTCACATCCATTTGAAATAGCTTGAACTTTAAGATACAAGCAATTCCCAAAAGTAGTCTGATTGATTCAAGCATTGCTACTGGTGCAAAGGTTTCATCAAAGTCTACTCCTTCAATTTGAGTGTATCCTTGAGCTACAAGTCTAGCTTTGTTCTTTGTAACAACTCCTTGTTCATTTGACTTGTTCTTATACACCCATTTTGTTCCAATCACATTTATGTCATCAGGTCTAGGAACAAGATTCCACACTTCATTCCTTGTGAATTGACCTAATTCCTCTTGCATAGCACAAATCCAGTATTCATCAGTAAGAGCTTCTTTGATGTTTTTAGGTTCTATTTTAGAAACAAAACAGGAACCTGAAATCACTTCTCTTGATCTAGTGCTCACACCTCTGTTGGGATCACCAATTATCAAATCTTTGGGATGATCCTTCTGTATTCTGATGAAGGGAGGTTTGCTTGATTGTTCTGTCCTTGCATCAATTTGAGTGAAGTCATAATGATCACTCTTTTCTTCAGCTTCAATCTTGATATCAGCAGATGTTCCAACATCTTCTGGGACATCTGTAGGAGCATCATCAATTATCACATTTATAGACTCCATGATAACCTTGGTTCTAGAATTAAATACTCTATATGCTCTGTTGTTTATAGAGTAACCAAGAAAAATCCCTTCATCACTTTTAGGATCCATTTTTCTCCTTTGCTCCCTATCTGCCAGAATATAACAGTTACTTCCAAACACATGGAAGTACTTAACTGTGGGTTTTCTTCCCTTCCAGACTTCATATATTGTGGACAAAGTTCCTTTCCTTAAAGTAACTCTGTTATATCCCAGTCCACTTTTTTCCCCTGAATGCTTATTGTTGTTGAGAATAACATCCAGTGTACTTGAGCTGCTGTTCAACATTCTAACAGATTTGGACATGTGTTCCAACTTGGAGTTGAGAAGACTTACTTCACTTTTCAAGGTGTTAATGATCTCTTGATCACTTGCTTTTTCATCTTCTAGTGCCTCATTCTGCTTCTTTAGCTTTATAACCTCACTGCATAATTCAGTGCTTCTTTTGTATAGATCTTTGAATGCTTGCTCAAGTTCTTCAAAAGTAAGCTCCCCATCACTGGATTCACTTTCAGATTCACATAATCCAGCTAGAGCAGTGATATGCTTAGCTGATTCTTCTTCTGAATCACCTCCTGAGTCTTCATCAGACCAGGTTACAGAGAGTCCTTTCTTTTGCCTTTTTAAGAAGGTAGGACATTCATTCTTGATGTGTCCATATCCTTCACATCCATGGCATTTAATTTTTTCTTGACTGGTCTTTTCATCATAATTTGACCTTCTGTTAGCATCATAAGGTCTTTTGTTCTCAGAAGAGTTTGTGTATCTTCCACTGGATTTGAATTTGCCTTCCATCCCTCTGAGAATATTTTTGAATTGTCTTCCAAGCATAGCAATGTTGTCTGATAAGCTTTCACCAGTTTCTGGTTTATCATCTTCTTCTTCATCAGTATTTGTCACCAAGGCTATGCTTTTGTTCTTCTTTGCATTTGTGTCATTCATTCCCATCTCAAATGTTTGAAGGGAACCAATGAGCTCTTCAACTTTCATTGTGCATATGTCTTGAGCTTCTTCTATTGCTGTGACTTTCATGTCAAATCTTTTTGGCAAAGATCTGAGAATCTTTCTTACAAGCTTTTCATCAGTCATCTTTTCTCCCAAGGCTCCAGAGGTATTGGCTATATCCAAGATATTCATGTAGAATTCATGAATTGACTCATCTTCCTTCATTCTCAAGTTTTCAAACTTGGTGGTGAGAAGTTGAAGCCTTGACATTTTTACCTTTGATGTTCCTTCATGAGTTGTTTTGAGAGTGTCCCAAACATCTTTGGCCAGCTCACAGTGATGCACAAGTCTAAAGATGTTCCTATCAATGCCATTGAATAAAGCATTTAGGGCTTTTGAGTTGCCTAGAGCTGAATCTTCTTCCTCCTTACTCCATTCTTCTTCAGGTTTCAGCACTTTTGATCCATCTTTGGTGTCTTGGACAGGATGATCCCATCCAATGTTGACTGCTCTCCATGCCCTGTTGTCAAGTGATCTTAAGAATGCAATCATTCTTGGCTTCCAGTAGTCATAATTAGATCCATCCAGTATAGGTGGTCTATTTACTGACCCTATATCTCTGTCCATGTTACAGAATTTGTATTCCCTAGATCTCACCCAGTATAAACAGGCAGGGTGCCTGCTCTGATGCCAATTGAAATTCTGTGATCAGGTATGAGATGTCCTAAGAGATGTCCCAACACTTGACAGATTTAACCAAAACTTAAATAGCAAGAAAAGTAAACAACACAGAAGTTTGTTAACCCAGTTCAGTGTATAACCACACCTACATCTGGAGGCTACCAAGCCAGGAGGAAATCCACTATAAGTAATATTAATTCTAGACTTAAACCACCCTGTTTAATCTATCACTTAATAACTACCCAATGCAATTTCTACCTAAGTCACAACTTAGATAAGAGTACCCTACTCACTCCCCCTCAATCACACAGTGATTTTGTTTACAAGTTTAATGAAATTGAAGTCATACTTCAAACAAAACAGCTTGATCTTACTTCACAGTTTCAATCAAGTCACAAATGCACTTTTGCTTAAAAGCTCATAAAGTGGTACAATAAAACAACCTGCTATTAAAACACTAGACACCCTATTTGGTCTTCTGAAATTCGTACTCAATTCTGTGAGTTTCTGTTCATTAAATAGGTGTCTGTAATTTGGGCTTTCTGAAAGAAAGTTTCAATTTGAGGGCGATGTTGTTTGGCACAATTAATGATTTTCCAGCATACGGGAATCTATCTGGGTATAGCATTAAAGGTCAACGTGCGTGTCCTGTTTGTGAAGACGGAACCGATACGATTCGATTGGAACTTTGCCAGAAGAATGTGTTTCTCGGTCATCGTAGATTCTTACATTCTAAACATCACTACCGTGGGTGGAGAAAAGCATTCAATGGAGACACCGAACATCGTAGAGCTCCACCCGCATTGTCAGGTGAACAAGTTTTTGAAAAGGTGAAAGATGTGCGTACTGAGTTTGGCAAGCCTTTTGCACACAAGATTGTGAAAGGTGGGTGGAAGAAAAGGTCGATATTTTTTGAATTGCCATATTGGAAGTCTTTGTACGTGAGACATTTTCTCGATGTTATGCATATTGAAAAAAACGTATTTGAAAGTGTTATCGGTACATTACTCAATATAAAAGGCAAGTCTAAGGATGGCCTTAAAGCAAGGGAGGACATGTTAAAAATGGGAATGAGAACTAAATTATCACCCGTGAAGAAAGGAAGACGAACATATCTACCACCTGCTGCTTTTACTTTATCTAGAAAGGAGAAAAAAAATTTGTGTAAGTCTCTGAGTGAAGTTAAGGTTCCAGAAGGATACTCATCTGATATCAGAAGACTTGTTTCTATGAAAGACCTCAAGTTGAAGAATTTGAAGACACATGATTGTCATGTTATAATGGAATATTTTCTACCAATCGGTATACGTTCTATTTTGCCAGAAAAAGTAAGAAGTTCCATAACTAAATTGTGTTTTTTCTTTAGGTCAATTTGTAGTAAGGTGATCGATCCCGAGATCTTACCAACACTACAAAAAGAGATTGTAATTACCTTGTGTGAGCTTGAAATGTATTTTCCTCCGTCTTTTTTTGACATAATGGTTCATTTAGTTGTTCATCTTGTGAAAGAGACACAGTTGTGTGGACCAGCTTATATGAGATGGATGTACCCTGTTGAACGGTATATGAAAATATTAAAAGGGTACGTGAAATCCCGAAGTCGACCAGAGGGTTGTATTGTTGAAAGATACATTGTTGAAGAAGCTGTTGAGTTTTGTACTGAATATTTGTCTAACGTTCAATCGATTGGACTCCCCAGAGCTCAGATTTTCGACAAAATGGAAGGTAAAAAATTAATTGGGAATAAAATTGTGACAATATCAAGGGATGAACGGGATCAAGTTCATTTGTATGTTCTGCACAATAATAATGAGGTTGAGCCATATGTTGAAATGCACAAGGATGTACTCCGAAGGTTAAATCCGAACAGAAATGAAAATTGGATAGTTATAGAGCACAATCAAAGTTTCATACAATGGTTGAAGGATCATATTTTTTTGAAGCGCTCTTCAGATCCTTCTTCGGTAACAGAAAGGTTGAGATGTTTGGCATATGGTCCAAGTTTGCATGTGTTTTCTCATAGCGCATATTCAATTAATGGATACACATTTTATACCAAAGAACAAGATGATAAGAGTACTATGCAAAATAGTGGTGTCACCGTGCTAGCTGAAGCAATGCATATATCAAGTATGAAGGACTTAAACCCCAAATATGCAAATTTGTCATATTTTGGAGTTATTGAGCACATTTGGGTGTTTGATTACGAGAAGTTTCAGATTCCCATCTTTGGTTGCAAGTGGGTGAATAGTAGTGGCATACGAATGGATAAGTCTGGATTTTTGCAAGTTGATCTTACTAGGGTGGGGTACAAAGATGAACCTTTTATTCTAGCATCTCAAGCTAAACAAGTGTTCTATGTGAATGACCCGAAGAGTACAAAATGGTCTATAGTGCTTTTCTCTAACAAAGTGACTGATGATAGCGGTGTCGATCAATGTGATATTGATGTTGAGAATGAGTCATGCATTAGACGGAATGAGTTGAATAGAAATGATGAAGTTGAGGATCTTATACCGGATGAGTCATATATAAGAAACGATCATAATGAGGGAATTTGGATCAATTCATCTGTATGCATTGCTAAGAAACAAGTGATTAATATTCCAACAAAGAAAAGAAAGAGATGTTAGTGACTTAGGTAAATTATCCATGGTTTCTTTATTTTATTTTTTCAATTGTTTTGATTATAAGTTATATGTGATAATGCATGATTTCATTATATTTTTGTTTTCAATTGCTTTGATTATAAGTTATATCTGATAATGCATGATTTCTTTATATTTTTGTTTTCAATTGCTTTGATTATAAGTTATATATGATAATGCATGATTTCTTTATTTTTTTGTTTTCAATTGCTTTGATTATAAGTTATATTTGATATTTGATGGTTTCCTTGGTTTATTACAGGTTAGACATGGCTGATGACCAACATGAGGAAGTTCCTAAAAAAGTATCCGCGGAAGAAGAAATTCGAAGAGGCATCACAGTAATGAGAAGGGTGGTCCAAGGAAGATCTCGAGGCATCATACTAGATGTCTATTGGAGCACCCAGGGACAACTTATAGAACCTAATGGGCATACCTTAACTAGTTTTATCGGTGCACTAGTAAGGAATGAAATTCCCATTACATGTGATGATTGGAGAAACAAAGAGCTGAATGAGTCCAAAGAAAAAATTTGGAGTGAGATAAAGGTACAATCATTTGGCCCTTAATTATACGGTATCAATTATGTTTTTTCAATTACCGATACTAACTATCAATCTGTATTTTTTTCTTAGCGATGTTTTAACATCGAAGAAGAAAGAAGAGGCTTTTGTATGAAATTGGCCGGAAAGCTTCTAAGAGGGTTTCGGATATTTTTATCATCCAAGTTCCTTAAGGATGCGGATGGTAATTTTGTGGATGCGGAGCTTCCCAAAAAATATGAAAGTTTGATATCAGCTGAAGAATGGGAAGCTTTCAAATCCAAAAGACAAGACCCGGTTTTTCAAAGAATAAGTACTACAAATCGGGAAAGAGCATCAAGTCCCGCATATCCGTACCGAAAAGGACGTGTCGGATATGGACGGTTAGAACAATCCATGGTAAGTATTTTTAAATTGCGATAACAAATTTGTTCATCATATATTAGTTTTATCTGATCAAATTGTATGACTTAATGTGTAGCTGCAGAAGGAGGAAAGTTCAGAAACATCTCTTCCTGCACATGTTTTGTGGAAGGAAGCCCGTGTGGGCAAATCTGGAGTTCCTCAAGAAGAAGTTTTACACGTATACCAGAAATGTGTAAGTATAACATTTTTTCATTATTTGAATAACATTTTTATACACAAATATTTGACAAGTGTACGGTATTCATCTGATTTTTCAGGAGGAGCTATCTCAGTCTTTATCTCCCGATGATACTAGGAGCATACTTGGTCGGGCATTAGATGTCCCTGAGTATTCTGGTCGGGTGAGGGGTAAGGGATTTGGAGTCACTCTGACCTCCCTGAGTATTAAAAAAGGAAAGGCTCCTAGTAATCGGGAGCTTCATGCAAGAATGGAAGCCATGCAAGCTGAGCTTGATGCATTGAGGAGAGAAAGAGAGGCTAGCGCCTCAACAGTATACAGAGATGCTTCGGACAAAGACAGTATCAACTGTACCTTTCAGCCGAACATTCCAGAGGTAATTACATATAATTGTCTTAAATTGAACTATTTGCTTAAATTATGTATTTGACATATATACACATTAACGATTTCTTGTTATTATTGGTTTTAGGGCATTTCCCATTGTCAGCTGTATTTGTCGTCACCATACTATCGGATGGTTGGCAAGGGAAAAGTGCATAACGTTAGCGGAGTATTACTCCACACTAGAGAGCTCCCTGCTGGATGTTTGAAGGTATCAGTTGATATTGCAGTTGAGCCGGATGCAGCATTACCATATCCTAGCGATGATTCGGATGCAACAACGGTGCACGAAGCAGTAGGTTCGTTTGTTGCATGGCCGACAAACCTCATATGCGTAGGATATGAGGTATGATTAAAACTTATGTTAACTTCCTTGGTATATTCAAAGTTTAAAATTTATGCTTAAAATTTTACTTACATATTTTCCTATGTTAAATAGACTCCCACAAAATCCAAATCAAAAGATAGTGCGATTCCACGGCATACCGAGTCCACGGTTTCAAGAAAAGAGGTAATATACAATTATATGACATATATTCATGGAAGTTGTTACATTCTTAATTTGATCTAACTATTTATATGACATGTAGCTTCAAGAAAATGAGGCTAGAAATGCCTCCGCACAACAAAAAAAGGAGGTTAGCAACGCATCCGCACGGGTACAAAGTTCTGGTGCTAAGAAGTCCGTAGCTAGGAAAAAACCTACCACCAAGTATAGGTCGTGCCTCAGGACATTTCTAGAGATGACCGATATACCGACCGGAGGTGTTCGGACTATACATATGGAGGTAGGGATTTTCGACTTTGATTACGAACAAATGATTGGTAATGAGGACTTCATGCAAGTTTTTGGTCGTGAAGAAATCGGCGTCAACGTTGTCAATACATATGTTAGGTAAATCCGGACTACTTTGTTTTATTAATTAAACAACTTATGTTAATGATGTTTACTTTATGTTAATGATGTTTTTATATTAGGTTTTTGTATGACAAATTGATGCGCCCCAATGGTTTGGACGTGTCATTCGGATTCTTAGCACCCGCGACCGTCAACTATAGTTTAATGTTAAGTAGACCGGATACCGTGACGGAGTACGTTCTTCGGATCCTCATGGACAATAAAGATGCGGAGAAGTTGTTTTTTATACCGTTTAATACCGGGTTAGAATTTCATTCTAAATTCATCTATTATAATTATTTTCCAAGTTACCATCTAACATTTGCCTAATCATTACAGTGGACATTGGTTGTTGCTCGCAATCAATCCTATCCGAGAAATTGTGTATTATCTTGACTCGTTAGGAAATGATTGGACAACATACCCGGATATGAAGGTCCTAATTGACATGAAAGTGAGAATGTTCAAAAATTTTCTTAGTTTATGTGAATTGTTCTAATTGCTTCATTTTTATTTTATTAGCGTCCTACAAGCTTTTCGGGCCCAACGAGTTATCCAAACCTCAAGGAGGGGCGCCAACTCCATTACATGGATTAAAGTGGCGGTATATTTTTAATTACCGCTTTTTTATTATATTAGTGATGACTACACTTGATAAAAATTAGGATTTATAATCCATTTTTTTTTCATATGTAGTGTCCTCGTCAACATAATCAAATAGATTGCGGGTATTTCATGTTGAGGTTTATGCGAGATACTCTCATGTTGGGCCGATTAGAGATTCCCACCGATGTATGTATTTCTAACTTATGAGTTATTTTTATATTTACACATATCTCATATAATTAAATAGTTGGAATTAATTCAAAATATGTTATATTATTATGTAGTACTTTGATGAATTCAAGTGTGCATCTTATACAAAGGATCAAGTGGACGAAATCAAAGAGGAGTGGTGTCAATTCATGATAGAGCCCAAAGTGTGTAATTAATGTGTACATTTGTAGTAGTATATGTAATGACTTATAAATGTAAACATAAATTTGTATATATTTTGATACATTTATGGCAAATTTGGTTTGAATTGGTTAGCCAAAAATTGGTAAAAAAAGGCCAAAATGGCATATATAAAATGTGATAATTGTCTGCCAAAATTTGGTTGAAAACAGGTAGAAATTCTGGTTTATAAACCTGGAAAAAATGTGGTTTCAAACAAATCCTACAAAAAATTTTGTATACCTTAGACAACGCTTTTGCCAAAAGCGCTGTCTAAGGGGGGGATTAGAAAGTGCTTTAGGCAAAAGCGCTGTCTAAGGGGGGGGGGGGCTTAGACAGCGCTTTGTGAAAAGCGCTGTCTAAGGTATACCTAAAAAAATTAAAATAGGAGGGGCTTAGACAGCGCTTTTGGCCAAAACGCTGTCTAAGGGGGGGGGGGCTTAGACAGCGCTTTTCAAAAGCGCTGTCTAAGGTGTACCTAAAAAATTTAAAATAAGAGGGTCTTATAAAGCGCTTTTGGCCAAAGCGCTGTCTAAGGGTGGGTGATTAGACAACGCTTTTAACATTTTAAAAAGCGCTGTCTAAACCTTTAGCAGCGGAGGTTTAGACAGCGCTTTAAAGCGCTGTCTAAGGCTTAAAAAAGCGTTGTCTAAGGTCTTGTTTGTTGTAGTGACTCCTGAAGAGGAAGAAGTTGGTTTGTATCTTTTAGACAGTTGTGGTTGTTGATGCAAGAAGAAGCTCAAATGTTTTCGTTGATGGAAACATTATCTATTGGAGTAAAGCTAAAATTGAGGAGTTGCAGGTGGTATGTGAATTTCCTAAAGTTTTCCCTGATGAAATTCCTTATGTGCTGCCCAAAAAGAGAAGTTAAATTTGCGATTGACCTTGTACCTGGTACCAGACCTGTTTCTATGGCACCGTACATAATGTTTGCACCTGAATTGTCGGAATTAAAGAAATTAGAGGATTTACTTGAAAATAGGTTTGTGAGGCCAAGTGTATCACCGTGGGGAGCTCCAGTGTTGCTAGTAACGAAGAAAGATGGGAGTGTGAGACTTTGTGTTGATTATAAACAATTGAATAAAGTGACGATTAAGAACAAGTATTCTCTTCCGAGAATAGACAATTTGATGGATCAATTAGTTAGTGCTCGTGTGTTTAGTTAGATTGATTTGTGGTCGGACTTTCATCAGATTAAGGTAAAAGATAAGGATATTCAGAAGACGACTTTCATAACACGTTATGGACATTATGAGTATTCGGTGATGCCTTTCGATGTCACTAATGCGCCGAGAGTATTCATGGAATACATGAACCGTATCATTCATGCTTATTTGAATCGTTTTGTGGTAGTGTTCATTGATGATATATTGATTTACTCTAAGTCAGGAGAGGAGCATGCAGAACATTTAAAACTAGCATTGCAAGTTTTGAAAGAGAATGAGTTATATGCAAAGTTGTCTAAGTGTGAATTTTGGTTGATGGAGGTTAGTTTTCTTGGGCATGTTATATCTGGAACTGACATTGTTGTGGATCTATCTAAAGCAGACGTTGTGTTGTAGTGGGAAACTCCAAAGTCAGTTACCGAGATTATAAGCTTTTTGGGATTAGCTGGTTATTATAGAAGGTTTATCGAAGGTTTTTCTAAGTTGGCACTTCTGTTGACTAAGTTGACTTGTAAAAGTAGGGCTCTTGTGTGGGATGTTCAATGCAAAGAAAGTTTTATGGAATTGAAGAAGAGATTGACGTCGGCTCCAGTTTTGACATTACCGAATTCATGAGAACCTTTTGTGGTGTATTGTGATGCTTCTATGATGAGTTTAGGAGGTGTGCTTATGCAGAATAATAAGGTAGTTGCTTATGCGTCAAGGAAGTTGAGGAATCATGAAAAGAACTATCATACGCATGATTTAGAACTTGTTGCTGTTGTTTTTGTACTAAATATTTGAAGACATTATCTTTATGGTTATAGATTTGAAGTGTTTAGTGACCATAAGAGTTTAAAGTATTTGTTTGGTCAGAAGGAGTTGAATATGAGACAACGAAGGTGGTTGGGATTAATAAAGGATTAGGATTTTGGTTTGAACTATCATCCAGGTAAAGTTAATGTTGTGGCTGATGCTTTAAGTCAGAAAATGTTGCATATGTCCGCGATGATGGTTAAAAAGTTGGAACTAATTGAATAGTTCATGGATATGAGTTTAGTTTTTGAAGTGACACAACAAAGTGTTATGTTGGAAACGTTGAAGATTAACAATGAATTTCTAGATAGTATCAAAGGGGCTCAGAAGTTAGATGTGAAATTAGTATATTCGATGTTAGGAATCGATCAGTCTGAGAGTAATAATTTCAAGTTGGACACACAAGGTGTGTTGAGATTTCATGATCGAATTTGTATTCCTGTTGATGTAGAGATGAAGAAAGTGATTCTTGAAGAAAGTCATAGAAGTAAGTTGGGTATTCATCCGGGAGCCAAAAAAATGTATCAAGATTTGAAGAATTTATTTTGGTGGCCTGGGATGAAGAACAATGTAGCACATTTTGTATATGCATCTTTAACTTGTTAGAAGTCGAAAGTTGAACATTAGAAGCCTGCAGGGTTGATGCAACCGTTAGAAGTTCCAGGATGGAAATGGGATATTATTTCAATGGAATTTGTGACGAGATTTCATAATACTTCAAAAGGGCATGATTTGATTTGGGTGATTGTTGATAGGCTTACAAAGTCGGCTCATTTATTCCTATTAACATCAGTTTTCGGTATCTAAGTTGGTAGTGATTTATAATAGCATAATTGTAAAGTTTCATGGTGTTCCTTTGTGTATTTTGTCGGATAGAGATCTGAGGTTTACTTATGATTTTTGGAAGAGTTATCAAGAGGCATTAGGTTCTAAGTTGTGGTTGAGTTCAACGTATCATCCTCAGACAGATGGTCAGACTTAGAGGACTATACCGTCTCTAGAGGATCTGTTGAGAGTATATGTTCTTGAGAAGGGAGGTTCATGGGATACTTATCTTCCGTTGATAGAATTCACTTATAATAACAGTTACTATTCTAGTATCAGAATGGCTCATTTTGAAGCGTTGTATGGTCAGAGATGTAGGACGCCTTTATGTTGGCATGAATCTGAAGAAAGTGTAATGCTTGGACCTGAGATTATTTGAGAGACTACTGATAAAGTGAAGTTAATTCGAGAGAAGATGAAAACTTACCAAAGTAGACAAAAGAGTTATCATAACAAGTGAAGGAAAGATTTGGAATTTCGAGCTGGTGATCATGTATTTTTTAGAGTTACACCTATAACCGGTGTTGGGCATGCATTGAAGTTTAAGAAGCTCACTCCTCGTTTTATTGGTTCGTATCATATTTTGGACAGAGTTGGAAATGTTGCTTATAGAGTGGCTTTACCGCCTAATCTTTCGAATCTGCATGATGTGTTTCATGTGTCGCAACTTCGGAAGTACATTTCAGATTCGTCTCATGTGATTAATATGGATGATGTGCAAATAAAGGATAATCTTACTATAGAGACGATGCATGTACGGATCATGGATCATGAAATGGAGACTCTAAGAGGCAAGAGATTGCATTGGTGAAAGTAGTTTGGTTGGGAGCTGTCAGAGAAAGAATGACATAAGAGTTGGAAAGCAATATGCAATAATCTTATCTCGAGTTGTTTGAACAAGGTAAGATTTTCGAGGACGAAAATATTCTAAGTGGGGGAGAGTTGTAACGCCTATTTATTTAATTAATTATGTAATTAAATATCTTCGTATTATTTGTGTTGATTGGCGAAATTGTGTTTTGTCGAGTTGCTATGTTAGTTTTAGTAGAATTAATTTAATTAAGTTGATTTAAGTTGTAGAAATAATATCGTGTTAGTAGATTAGAATTATAAGATGATTATGGGGCTTATTAGATGGATAATTGTAGAGAAGATGAGTGTGGTAGTAAATAGTAGGGTGTAGAATTGAGCCCAACGGATTAAAAAGAGAAATTATAAGAGTATTAAAGGTTAATTGAGAAATGATAGTAGCAGTAAGAGCATAATGTGGAAGTTGCAAAGTTACAGAAAGAGGAATAAGGGTTTGACAGAGAATACGTAGAGGCTGCAAGAGTGAGAATCCAATCAGAGAGTAGAGCGACCTTCAATCCAAGGTAAGGGTGGGGTTCTAACTCTATAATGGGGTATTTGATAAAAATATGTGGGATTGGATTTTACAAAATTGTTTTTGTCCGTGTGTTGAATTGTTAGGTTGAATAATGAAATTGATCAATGTTGTTAAATTAGTTGTAGAATAATTATTCTATGTTGATTGTTGATGATTTTGGTATGTTGTTGTTATACTGCGATGCCCTGAGATGGTTGGGTGTGGTCTGTGGTAAATATTCTGGAAGGAGAAGGAAACAAAGACGAAACACAGAGAACAAGTTTTTGGGGTGGGACGATCGTCCCAAAGGGCATGGGATGATGGTCATGGAAGTGTGACGATGGTCACACAGATCTACTTCATAATTTTTGGTTATGCATTGTAGTTTTTGTCTTGTGGTTTCTGTTTGTGGTCTTGTATAATTAGACTTAGTAATTATTTTTCCAAAAAAATATTGAAATGAGAAAATCACCTTAGTTTATAAGTAGAAGGATTAATTAGATAAATTGAGAATCACATTAGTTAAGTAGAAGTATAATAATATTTGTTTGGCAGAAACTATTTAGTAACAGTAGTAGTAACTAACACATAGCAGACATAATATAACCGTAGCAGTGATAAACTAGTAGGATAATAATATAGCAGTGGCAGTGATGAATAAGTAGGAAAAGTCAGTGAGTAAACAATAGTAGAATTTAATAAATGACAATATCAGAACAGCCCAAATAAATTAATGTAGAGTAGGAATACTAGTAGTCCTAGTAGAAGAATAATTATGTGGTTTGGTTGCGGTATAATTGGTTTGTTCTTTGTGTTGTGTTCCTTGTTGTAAGTTGTGAAGTTGTTGGTTGTGAATTTTTTGCAGTGCCTTATCAGTGACAAGAATACAAGCTGCAGGCCTATGGCCAAAGTTGAATTGTTGTTGTGTTGCTATGTAATTATTATTGTTGTTGTTGTGAAATTTGAGTTGATTCGCATGGCAAAGCATATCAAGTTGGAGTTGTTGCTCAGTTAGTTGACCTGGATTGGCAAAAATTAAGTTGAAGACTTATGCCTTGTTTTTGATGCCTCTATTAATTGGAAAATTATTAAGTTGGGAGTTCTGCTCCAATGGTATCGCATACATGTGCATTTCTCTAAGTTGCATTTCAAAGTTGCATAATTATGTGTTGTGTTGTATCTTATGTTGATTGACGTTGTTTGTGAGTGGTGAAGTGGTGATTGTATATAGTATGATCTAATATGTTATTTATCATAGATTTGATTATATTGTTTGATATCTCACCCCTTCTATTTGAATGTTTCCCTTTGTTGATAACGTGCAGGTAATCCAGAATATAGTTACTTACCTTCGTTAGCCCGAGTCAGTGTCGTCGCTCTGATACGTAGCACTCGGGGGGATGAACACATGTTTTCTTTAGTGTTGGCTTTTATTATGTTGCTGGATTTTAAGTTGTTTTCATTAAAGACTTGTTGTTTTTAAAGTTGTTTTGAGTTAGACATGTGGTTATTTTATTTCAAGTCGAATTTTGTGAAAGCGTTGTGTAGTAATGAATGTTATTTTATTTTAAAGACTAATCAGATGATTGAATGTTGTTGTTTAAGTTGAAAGTGTAGCATTCCATTTATTTGTTGGAAATTTTGAAACTCTGATTTTATTATTAATTACCGAGTAGAAATTGGGTGTTACACAAACAGTTACGTGCCCACCAAGTATAGCAAATAACATGGCAATGCCCGCTATTTGTGTACCTCTGCTACATCACCATCTACATGTATTATAGTTTCATGGACCCGTGCATAATAAGTCTCCAAGGTGGAATACCTTACATGAGATCCATAGGTCGTATCAGTCTTCGTCAGCGCATCCTATAGAGTCACCCCGAGCTCTTGAATAAGCATATATTGTTCCTCCTCCTTCGACAGATTCCCATGAAGGGGGAGGATATATAACACCCTGATTTCATAATTTATTTAATAAAATAAATTATTATGAATATGGGCGGTATTTTGGAAATTGTGAATAAGGAATTGTTTTATTTAAATAATAATATGATAATAATGTGGTATTATTTGAATATTGTTATTAATTAAATAAAATAATAAGAATTGGAGGTCTAAGAGGCAAAATGGTAAAATGGTATTATTTTATAAGAAGAGAAAAAGAATTCATTTTCATTGATCGTGTTTTTGGTGGAAGAGGGAGGAAATTGACTCTGGAGAAAAAGGAAAGGAAGGAGAAATGCAAGAGACCTAAAGCCCCAAGATCAAGATTTTGCAAGGAAGGCATTGAATTTGAGGTAAGGGGGGAGAAAGGGTTCTTTATTGGTGATCTAACATGAAAGGGTAGTTGAGAGGTCCTTACTCTCTTAGGGAAAATATAATTTTGATCTATTTTGATGAAATGGGATATGTGTATAAAATTACATGATTGATTGTTGTATTTGGAATAATTGTTGTGTGAATTGTATGGTATGGTTAGAATGAGAGCAATCATATGAGTATTGTTAATGTTGATGCCAATAGGATGATGGAGTAAAACCTAGAATTCCCCTAATTTGATTAATGATATTAGGTTGGAAGAATAAGGTAGTGTTAGAGGTATAAAATGAGTATGAGAGCAGTATTTGGACTGTTTTTGGTGATAAAAGTGAGATATAAGTAATGAAATTCGAACTGGTATGAAATTGGGAGAGAAAAGTGATTTTTGTAAAAAAAGTGAGTTTTGGGGGTAGGGCTCCTGACACGGGCCGTATCACAGGACACAGGTGGCCATGTCAGGCTACGGGAAAAGGATTTTGATGGAATTTTGGAGGGATAGGCTTAAGAGGGCCTGACACGGGTCGTGTCACACGACACAGGTGGTCGTGTCAGCCTTTTGTCTTTGATAAAAATGTGATTCTGAGGAGGGTGTCATGCCATGTGACACGGGTCGTGTCAGGGGACACGGGGGGCCGTGTCAGGCATATGTTTTGGGAAATTTATTGTATTCTAAGATGGTTTTGTCCTGATTTCTTGTTCAATACTTGTCCCATTAGTTTAAGATGTTGAGGATAGTATTAATGGATAGTTCCTATGAGACAACAAGCAATATTAGCGTTTAAGTTCTATATGTTTGTGTTGGTTTGTATGATTTTGTAATGATTCAATTGGATCGTGTTGGTTGGGGACATTGTTGATTGTATGTTTGATGTAAACCACATGATGAAATGTTTGGTAACTTATAAGGATCAGAAGGATCGTATTCTGTTGGGTAAATATATGGGAAATAATTGAGGATGGAATTAATGAATAGTTCATAGGATATGATAACCGATGATTAATGTGTAAGATATATGTGCTTGTATTGATTTGTATAACTTATGATGATGAATTATATGGATCATATTGATATGTGTATTGACTATTGTCTGATTTTTATGTGACCCATGTGATGGGGTGTATGATAACTTATGTGGATCAGGAGGATCGGGTTTTGTATGATTATGTGCATGCATGTATTTTGGTATGCATAATCGAGTTTTGCATATGCATGTATGATGGGATAATCATGTCTCGGATGGAGCGTAAGTGATTATCCGAATTCATTGTGAATCATTGGTGCAGGGATGATCGTGTCTCAGTAGGAGCGTAAGTGATGCATCTGGGGTTCGAATTGATGAATCATTGTTGAGTCGATACCGCATTTGCATTGTGTTATGGAGTCACTTTGCATTTTATTGAATGAATGATATGTGAAATATGATATGTACATATGTTGATGGATTGTGTGAGATTACCCTTTAAGATGTTATATGCACCATTAAAATATTGAATTGTTTTCTCACCCCTTTGTTGTTTGGTTGCATCTGTGCTTCTTCAGAAGTACAGATTGTTCAGGTACTTGAGTACCCTCGGAGTACAAGTTGTTTGGTCGAGTCTTAGGAGTCACTCTGATACGTAACACGGGAAACGGGGATATTTGTTGTTTAATTATTCTTATTAGTAATAGTTACGTATCATATTTTGTTGAAACTAATAAATTAAGAGAATTGATGAATATTATGGATATTTGGCGAATTGTCGTATGATGAATAAAAAGATATTTTTCTGTTGTTTTAATGAATAATTGTAATTGTGTTTCTTTTGAAAAAGGTAGTATTCCACTTTTGATAAAAACTCTGATTTTTCTTAACAAAATAGTTATTTATTTAATTGGGAAAAGTGGGTGTTACAATTGGTATCAGAGCAGCTCGGTCCGTCCGGCCAGGTTGTCGCGTGTCGTTTGTTCCTGAGTATGCGAGATGTGTGTGGCACACTATCAGTACTTGCTTGTTTTCTAGCTATTTGTTTGCAGGTGTTAGTTGAAATAAGTGGGGGAGAAGTTATTGCTTCTCTGGAATGTTGGCTTGTAGTGTGTTGGAATTGCAGTGGTGTTAAGGTTGCCTAGGTTTGCGTTAACTAAGGATTCACTCGTGAAGCAACTTAGTTCACAAGATGCGAGGAACGCTATTAGAGTTGAGAAATACAGTTTATGACCATCATGATTGTCGGTTATATATTAACAATTTGAGGAACTGGTCACCCGCAATCCCTTGTTGATAGTAGACGAAATCGTGTTGGATGCAAAAAACATATTTTTCGGCTGAGATAGTATGTTCAGTAGACTGTTGGAGTTAAGCCAAAGTTATTTGTGGTTTAAATGAATAGATATGGATTCCGGTATCCGTAAAAGAGATGGATTTGAGGATTGAGTGTGTTGATTAGATATTACTAATAGTTACCCCTCAATAAGTAAGAAGTGAATTTGAGATGAACGATTGTAAAAAGTTGAATGTTGTATCTACTGGGTACGTAGAGGAACTTTTGAGAGGGGACTCTGATGTCTGATTTGGTTGCATATATGGTATTGATTGGGAGTAAGGTCACAACGATGGATCGTTTGTAGAGTACAAATGGTAATGGTATTTTAAAGAATATATTAGAAGTATTGTTACAAGGAAATATGGAACTATTCCTTGATCGGTCCCTGGTACTAAGAGGAATAATTAGGGGATTCATTGACAAAAAGGAATTATAGAAGCAAGGGTGCCTTATGGGAAAACTTTGGTGTTATTGATATTGAAAGATGAGGATATGAAGTTGCATGTTGATTAGTAAATATTATGAGAATTCACAGTTGTAATGGGAATAAATTAGATTCGATTGATAAAGGATCAAGAGTGAATTGGAATTCATCCGTAGTATTACTGTTGTTATGAGTTGGATTATTGTGCCTATCAGAACCTTGAGTTAGTTGGGACTTTGTAAAAATAGCCTAAAGGGAATGTGGTAATCGAAACCAAATGTTGACAAGTCATGTTGGATGAATTTACTTCTTTGAAAGGTGTGGAATGGAGATTTTGGATGTAAGTATTGAGTTATGTTTTGGCATAGTATGATAAGAGGTGGATGAGTCTTTGGGAAGTATGAAGGTGTAATTTTTGTTGGAAATTAATTATAACCATGTGTCTTCACAAAGTAGTGATGTCGGGTCATTGCCTAAGGAGCATGGTATATGTTGATATAGAGTATGGATAGTTTCGTAGATGTTTTTGAGACGGTGAACCGGGAACTACGAGATTGGTTTAGAGATATCTAACGTGGTTATTATGGGATGGAGGGAGAGAAATATAAGTATCATTGTATGTGTTGCATCAATAAGACAAAAGTAAAATAGTAAGTGTGCAATATTTATCTTCTGGAATTTATGAACTAAAGGTCTATTTAATGTGGAATTTGAAACGTTGGAAAGATGATCCAACGAGAGAGTATAAGTAATGTGAAACTATGAAATGATCATGGATGTTGTGTAGGAGATAGTGGTGATTGGTATGCATTAAGGTGAGTATGGAGTATGAATTGTGTCTTC
This sequence comes from Lathyrus aphaca, assembly GCA_963966055.1. NCBI lineage: Eukaryota > Viridiplantae > Streptophyta > Magnoliopsida > Fabales > Fabaceae > Lathyrus > Lathyrus aphaca. The sequence goes on along the minus strand of OZ014525.1, from coordinate 66,878,058 downwards.
CATATTTACTTGGATACTTTGGAAATGATAACTTTTGGAAGATGTCAGGATCTATGATGAAAGTAGAAAACGCATTTGTAGAATGTTGGAAATTGAAATATAAGAATTGGAAAAGATACAGTTATATACTAAGCTATCAATGATGATTTGTATGAACATGCGTGGGTGTGTTCGATTGTGTTGTTCAGAGAAAGGTATGGGTATGAGTTTGTCCAAAGTAGATATGGATCTACAATGATGGAAACGAGTAAGTTATAAGAGATTAGAATGTATTTGGACTTAGTTAGTTGTTATTGCAGGTTATAAAAAAATTTCCAAGTTCGTATTTTGTTGTTCTGATAACTTGTGAAAGATAGGTTGTTCGTTGAGAATTGTTGTTTTGAGGTAGAGTGTTGGAGAGCCGGAGTAAGAGTTAGTTGCAGTTACAGTATGATTTTGTTTGACTCTGACAAGCGGTGGATAGAATGTTGGATAATTATATGATAAGTTGAGATGTTATTAGTACTTGGTCGAAAAGTCATAGTTGGTATTACACGATGAGAGAGGAATTATGGAAGTAATTATCTTAACCATGGATTAGGAGTGGATGAAAGTGAAATTGTGTTGGGTAGCCGATATTATTGTTATTGCGATTGAAGATTGAAGTGTTTGGTAATCACATAAGTATACAATTCTGATTTGATCGGGAGAAGTGAAGTGTGAGATGACTAAGATAGTTGGAATGTCTGAGGTTAGGAGTCGGGAACTTTTCCTATGTTTGCATTGATAGTTAAAGAGTTGAAATTGAGTTAGCAGTCAAGAGACTTACGTACGAATATTGAGGTATGCTAAGTGAATTGTTATAATTGTGGTGAAGGTTAGAAAGGGTTAAAGTTAGAGGTGAACTTCATGGGATAGATAATTAATGGTAATCAGAGTGCGCAGCAGAGGAGTGTAGTGGTGTAATTGTTTATGCATAAATGGTTAGTAAAGACTCAAGATATTGAACGATAAGACCTCTTGAGATATTGCGACTATTGGACATCCCGGAATGGATGGGTAATGGTAAGAGGTTATCTACATATCGAGAATTGCGGGATATGCAGAGATATTAATATATGTGATGTATGTGCTTCATTGATGTGTTATGATTATGTTGTTTCAGTGGAGAAAACTGCAAGGTTAGCCCATTATCAGTGTTGTTGTATCTAGACAATGTATACCGTGAAATTTTGGTTTTTGTCATTTTTGTCGCCTTGTTATCTATGGTGATGGTCCGAGTGCGAGTAACTAATTCCTATGATGGGGATTTGGGAAGTTTTACCTATGGTGATGGTAGAGATTCTTGTTGTGTTCTATTTCAGATGTATACATGCGTGTTGTGAATTGATGATTGTGGTGTTTTGTTGTGGTAGTAGTAGTCTTGGCACTATTCATCCGTAGTATTACTGTTGTTGTGAGTTGGATTATTGCGCCTATCAGAACCTTGAGTTAGTTGGGTCTTTGTAAGAATAGCCTAAAGGGAATGTGGTAATCGAAACCAAATGTTGACAAGTCATGTTGGATGAATTTACTTCATTGAAAGGTGTGGAATGAAGATTTTGGATGTAAGTATTGAGTTATGTTTTGGCATAGTATGATAAGAGGTGGATGAGTCTGTGGGAAGTATGAAGGTGTAATTTTTGTTGGAAATTAATTATAACCATGTGTCTTCATAATGTAGTGATGTTGGGTCGTTGCCTAAGGAGCATGGTATATATTAATACAGAGTATGGATAGTTTCATAGATGTTTTTGAGACGGTGAACCGGGAACTACGGGATTGGTTTAAAGATATCTGACATGGTTATTATGGGATGAAGGGAGAGAAATATAAGTATCATTGTATGTGTTGCATCAATAAGACAAAAGTAAAATAGTAAGTGTGCAATATTTATCTTCTGGAATTTATGAACTAAAGGTCTAGTTAATGTGGAATTTGAAAGGTTGGAAGGATGATCCAACGAGAGAGTAGAAGTAATGTGAAACTATGAAATGATCATGGATGTTGTGTAGGAGATAGTGGTGACTGGTATGTATTAAGGTGAGTATGGAGTATGAATTGTGTCTTCCATATTTACTTGGATAATTTCGAAATTATAACTTTTGGAAGATGTCAGGATCTATGATGAAAGTAGAAAAAGGATTTGTAGAATGTTGGAAATTGAAATATAAGAATTGGAAAAGATACAGTTATATACTATGCTATCAATGATGATTTGTATGAACAGGTGTGGGTGTGTTCGATTGTGTTGTTCAGAGAAAGGTATGGGTATGAGTTTGTCCAAAGTAGATGTGGATCTACAATGATGGAAACAAGTAAGTTATAAGAGATTAGAATGTATTTGGACTTAGTTAGTTGTTATTGCAGGTTATAAAAAGTTTTCCAAGTTCGTATTTTGTTGTTCGGATAACTTGTGAAAGATAGGTTGTTCGTTGAGAATGGTTGTTTTGAGGTAGAGTGTTGGAGAGTCGAAGTAAGAGTTAGTTGCGGTTACAGTATGATTTTGTTTGACTCTGACAAGCGGTGGATAGAATGTTGAATAATAATATGATAATTTGAGATGTTATTAGTACTTGGTTGAAAAGTCGTAGTTGGTATTACACGATGAGAGAGGAATTATAGAAGTAATTGTCTTAACCATGGATTAGGAGTGGATGAGAGTGAAATTGTGTTGGGTAGCCGATATTATTGTTATTGCGGTTAAAGATTGAAGTGTTTGGTAATCACATAAGTATACAATTCTGATTTGATCGGGAGAAGTGAAGGATGAGACCACTAAGATAGTTGGAATATCTGAGGTTGGGAGTCGGGAACTTTTCCTATGTTTGCATTGATAGTTAAAGAGTTGAAATTGAGTTAGCAGTCAAGAGACTTATGTACGGATATTGAGGAATGCTAAGTGAATTGTTATAATTGTGGTGAAGGTTAGAAAGGGTTAAAGTTAGAGGTGAACTTCATGGGATAGATAATTAATGGTAATCAGAGTGCGCAGCGGACGAGTGTAGTGGTGTAATTGTTTATACATAAATGGTTAGTAAAGACTCAAGATATTGAAGGATAAGACCTGTTGAGATATTGCGACTATTGGACATCCCAGAATGGATGGGTAATGGTAAGAGGTTATCTACATATCGTGAATTGCGGGATATGGAGAGATATTAATATATGTGATGTATGTGCTTCATTGATGGGTTATGATTATGTTGTTTCGGTGGAGAAAACTGCAAGGTTAGCCTGTTATCAGTGTTGTTGTATCTAGACAATGTATACCATGAAATTTTGGTTTTTGTCATTTTTGTCGCCTTGTTACCTATGGTGATGGTCCGAGTGCGAGTAACTATTTCCTATGATGGGGATTAGGGAAGTGTTACCTATGGTGATGGTAGTGATTCTTGTTGTGTTCTATTTTAGGTGTATACATGCGTGTTGTGAATTGATGATTGTGGTGTTTTGTTGTGGTAGTAGTAGACTTGACACAATTATTGTTGTTTTAGATTGATTGTTGAGTTGCCGGTTTTGGCTAGGGAGTGATTGGTCAGGTGCGAGAGTATATCTAAGTAATTCTATTGAGTATAATTTTCGAGGACAGAAATAATATAAGTGGGGGAGAGTTGTAACACACTGATTTCATAATTTATTTAATAAAATAATTTATTATGAATATGAGTGGTATTTTGGAAATTGTGAGTAAGGAATTGTTTTATTTAAATAATAATATGATAATTAATAATGTGGTATTATTTGAATATTGTTATTAAATAAATAAAATAATAAAAATTGGAGGTCTAAGGGGCAAGATGGTAAAATGGTATTATTTTATAAGAAGAGAAAAGGAATTCATTTTCATTGATCGTGTTTTTGGTGGAAGAGAGAGGAAACTGACTCTGGAGAAAGAGGAAAGGAATGAGAAGTGCAAGAGACCTAAAGCCCCAAGATCAAGATTTTGCAAGGAAGCCATTGAATTCGAGGTAAGGGGGAGAAAGGGTTCTTTATTGGTGATCTAACGTGAAAGGGTAGTGGAGAGGTCCTTACTCTCTTAGGTAATATATAATTTTGATCTATTTTGAAGAAATGGGACATGTGTATGAAATTACATGATTGATTGTTGTATTTGGAATAATTGTTGTGTGAATTTTATGGTATGGTTAGTATGAGAGCTAACATATGAGTATTGTTGTTGTTGGTGCCAATAGGATGATGGAGTAAAACCTAGAATTTCCCCAATTTGATTAATGATATTAGGTTGGAAGAATAAGGTAGTGTTAGAGGTATAAAATGAGTATGAGAGCAATATTTGGACTGTTTTGGGTGATAAAAGTGAGATATAAGTGATGGAATTCGAACTGGTATGAAATTGGGAGAGAAAAGTGATTTTTGAAAAAAAAAAGTGAGTTTTGGGGCGCATGGCTCCTGACCCGGACCATGTCACAGGATACGGGTGGCCGTGTCAGGCTACGGGAAAAGGATATTGATGGAATTTTGGAGGGATGGGCTTTAGAGGGCCTGACACGGGCCGTGTCACACGACACGAGTGGTTGTGTCATCCTTCTGTCTTTGATAAAAATGTGATTTCTGAGGGGGAGCGTCAGGCCATGTGACACGGACCGTGTCAGGGGACACGGGGGTCCGTGTCAGGCATCTGTTTTGGGAAATTTTCCGTATTCTAAAATGGTTTTGTCCCGATTTCTTGTTCAATACTTGTCCCATTAGTTTAAGATGTTGAGGATAGTATCAATGGATAGTTCCTAGGAGGCAACAAGCAATAATTAGCGTTTAAGTTCTATATGTTTGTGTTGGTTTGTATGATTTTGTAATGGTTCAATTGGATCGTGTTTGTTGGGGACATTGTGGATTGTATGTTTGGTGTAAACCACATGATGAAATGTTTGGTAACTTATGAGGATCAGAATGATCGTATTCTGTTGTGTAAATATATGGGAAACAGTTGAGGATGGAATTAATGAATAGTTCATAGGATATGATAACCGGTGATTAATGTGTAAGATATATGTGCTTGTATTGATTTGTTTAACTTTTGATGATGAATTATATGGATCGTATTGATAATGTGTATTGACTATTGTCTGATTTTTATGTGACCCATGTGATGGGGTGTGTGATAACTTATGTGGATCAGGAGTATCGTGCTATGTATGATTATGTTCATGCATGTATTTTGGTATGTCTAATCGAGTTTTTCATATGCATGTATGGTGGGATAATCATGTCTCGGATGGAGCGTAAGTGATTATCCGGATTCATTGTGAATCATTGGTGCAGGGATGATCGTGTCTCAGTAGGAGCGTAAGCAATGCATTTGGGGTTCTAATTGGTGAACCATTGTTGAGTCGGTACCATATTTGTATTGTGTCATTGAGTCACTTTGCATTTTATTGAATGAATGATATGTGACATATGTTGATGGATTGTGTGAGATTACCATTTAAGATGTTATATGCACCGTTTAAATATTGAATTATTTTCTCACCCCTTTGTTGTTTGGTTGCGTCTGTGTTTCTTCGGAAGTACAGATGATTCTGGTACTTGAGTATGCTCGGAGTACAAGTTGTTTGGTCGAGTCCTATGAGTCGCTATGATACGTAACACAGGAAACAGAGATATTTGTTGTTTAATTATTCTTATTAGTAATAGTTACGTATCATATTTTGTTGAAACTTAAAAATTAAGAGAATTGATGAATATTATGGATATTTGGCGAATTGTCGTATGATGAATAAAAAGATATTTTTCCGTTGTTTTAATGAATAACTGTAATTTTGTTTCTTTTGAAAAAGGTAGCATTCCACTTTTGATAAAAAAACTCTGATTTTTCTTAACAAAATAGTTATTTTATTTAATTGGGAAAAGTGAGTGTTACAGGATACCCCTGATCGGTACATGTAGGAGACATGAAATATCGTCAAGGGTGATAGTAATCTCCCTATGTGGTAGATGGATTGTTGAGGTCTCTTGATGCCAGCTCTCCACAAAAGCCATGAGAATACTGGTATGTATCATCGAATACCCAACCTCAACAAAGTCCTTCAGACCAGACACAACGATTGCTGCCAAGAGCCACTCGTCCTGTGGTGGAGTCACTCTCTTGCGTCCATGGTTATAAAACCTCTGAGCTTGACGTGCCTGAAAATTATCAAGGAAACAAATTTTAATAAAAAGAATGGTACTTCTAATATTTTTCGAATGAAAAAAAAAATCTGAGTAATGTTACTTCTCCACGCCAGACATGTGGGGCAGCATGCTCTGCATAACCAAACAGTAGAGACATGTCAGATGAACCCCCCAGATAACTCTTAGGAGCAGTGGCAGCAGCATCCACCTATGTCTCCTCCTGGGTCTGCTCAGGATCCTCAACATCGGGTTCCGATAGTGGAACCAGACTCTCCTAGTGCCTCCTCTGGGAGGGCAAAGACTGGGAAGTACCCTTAGAAGCATCATGTGACCTCCGGGATGAAGAAGTGCCTACAGCTCCAGATGTAGACGGTTCGTCTGACTGGACATGTGCCTTCTCCTTCCAGACGGAGACATGCTGGGCAAATCGTCTGTGTATCCATCTCTCGGTAGGGATCTAAAAGTTAATTAAGAAAAAAAATAACATTCAATTGTTCCGCAAGTGTATCTACGGAAGCACCCAAGATATAGAAAGCACGGGTTATTCCGCAAGTGCATCTACGAAAGCACCAAAGATATAAAAATTTTGGGTTGTTTTGCAAGTGCATCTACGGAACGTGTTAACATTCAATTGTTCCGCTGATCACTTGCGAAAGTTCCTGAAACTTAACAAAACATTGGCGAACATCATTAACGACCTAGTGGAAGAAAAATTCAAAAACAACCCTTGTTCGTCCGTTTAAACCCCAAATAAGTACTTACCCTGTCTCTAAACTATGTTTATGAACTTATCCAGTGATTTCTACACCTAAATAGCTATTCTAAATCGATTACGGAGAATATTTGAAAATAACTTGAAAACTGGAAAACTTAGCGATTAAAAGGAGTTACGAATGCTTAGAAGTTTGTTGATCGTTGTAGTTGATGCTTAGTCTTGAACTCGTGCGACAAAAATCGACTTTTGTGGGAATGATTTTTTAGAGAGTTGAGAGAGATTTTATGTTTGAAGAATATGAAAAGTGAAGAATAAGGGAGGAGAAGGGTATGCGCGCGAAGTATATCAAAATATGTTCTGCATATACATTTGAGGAAATGTTCCACTGACATCCACGAAACAAATCAACGTTAAAAAAAATATGTATCCGGAGATACATCTTCGGAAGGAGTGAGGATAAGAATAAAAATGCACATGGTACCTAAGAGATCCATGAGGTGGGATAATAAATTCTCTATAATTTTTATAGTAATGAATGATGACAAGTTTAGTCACAAATTAAATTAGTTATTTGCTAGGAAAGTTAATTAATTTGTTAACTAAATTCGTTATGATTATCTTTAAATTAGATATGATTGTTTTTAAATTATAGTCCTCCGTCTCAAAAAAAATGAAAATCTTTTAAGGTTGTTATATATAGATTAAGAAAAATAATATTGAATTATTAAATAGATCAATTTTATAAAACTATTCTTAATTATTATTGGTTGTTATAAAAATAGTGTAACATAATATCTTGAAAGTTGTGTAGATAATATTTATTAGGGATAAAATTGGTAAAAAATAACTATTGTTGTATTGAAAATGAAAAAAAAAATTATTTTAGGACAATTTTTTACTAAAATGACTGATGTTTGGAACAGAGAGAGTAACAATTTTTCAAAGATGGCCTAAAATTTAGGTTTCAGTATTAATTCTGAATAAACATAATTTTTCAAACTATCCACTTTAAATATTTTTGTTAAAGCTTAAAGGAACACGTGATATAAAGCATGTGCATCATGATAGGGGCACCCCACATATATAGTAATTTAGTATTAGCTTTCACAAATACAAATATTTGTTTAATAATAATGATGACGTCATCTCTATTATCTTTTACTAGCCTTTTTAATTAAATAGTAATCAATCCATTATTAATTAGAGCAGACATAAAGAATCAGATCCACTACTTTTATCATTTATCGCATTCATGCATTAAATGGGAAATTTTACTCTAATACCCTTTTTTTTAAATAATTTTTAAAATAACTCACTTCTTAAACTATTTTTCTGTCTATCTCACTTTTCATTAAAAAAAATGAATTCGCAGATAAATTCAGTCACCTGCGAATTTTTCTGCTTACATATGAATTTATTTTTGGATTTACATATATCCATAGATAAATTCGCAACTAAATCCGCAGTTAATCTCAAATCTGTAGAAAAATCGACAAATAATTGTAATTTTTTAAAAAAATATAGGAAGTTGTCAATTCATTTGGCGACTCCCCTTTAATTCAATTTTTTTAAAAAAAAAATAGGATAGATTGAAAATTAATTTAAAAGATAGGGTAGTTAGGAATTAAAGTTGAAAAAGTGGGGGTGTTTTGATAAAATTTTCCGATAAATAGTTTAAATTTAAATATAATATTAAATAAAGAATATTTAATACAAAGAACTTACATTATTCATTGTTTCCCCTTAGGTGAGGCTGTGTGGGAAAGTTTTATAAGACGATATTCACCTTTTCAAAAGGGTTTTATTATCTTCCTACACTTTCCTCTTAAATTTTTTATATTTTTTAAATTTATAATTACGTTATGATTTTTTTTTTTTGTCAAAATACTCTGATAAATAATTTAGTCAATAAGAGTGACTTTTTTAAAAGTGTCTTTTAGGATCAGAAATGTTAAATTCGTGTACTCTTTCCCAAATGGTCTTTTTATAATTGATTTAATGGTTTATAATTTAATAGCTTAGATTTATGAAGAGAAATCTACTAGTGAATTTCTATAAAAATAAAATTATTTTGATATTTATACAGAAATATACTGATTTAAATATATAACTTAATTTAAAATAGTCTATTAATATTTTGTTTTTATAAGTGTTAAACTCTGTTTTTTCACATTTAAATCTTAATAATTTCTTAACTTTTTATTCAAATAATTTGATAACAAAAACACTAATTTCATTTTTACAAATAGTTACTTGAAATTATTTAAAAGATATGCATTGCTTTAAAGTTTAGCCTTGGAAAGTTATAAATGATATGCATTGCTTTACAAATTATTTTTTCAACAGTATAGCATTAAAGTGCTATTTCTATTTTTTTTAAATTATTATTTCTATAAACAAATTATTAAAGGTTGTAGAAAATTTATTTGTAATTGATTATACTTCCTCCGGTCTCACCATATATAAGCAAATTTATAAATAAAAAAAATTGTCCTTTAAAAAAAATGTTTAAATGCATTTAAGTCATATATTCTTTCTAATTTTACTACTATTTTTTGTTTTTGAAATAATTAAAAACATAGAAATGTAAAAAAAGTAGAGATATATATTTGGAATAATAACATTTAATATATATATATATATATATATATATATATATATATATATATATATATATATATATATATATATATATATATATATATATATATATATATATATATATATATATATATATATATATATATATATATATATATATATATATATATATATATATATATATATATATATATATAATTTTGCTTTATATTTAAGACCTTAATTTTTTTTTAAAAAATTGTTTATATATTAGACCAGAGGAATTTCGTTCTCGTTATAAGTTTTGATGATTATAAAATGAAACTGAAAAATACAAAATAAATTTAAAAAATTAATCTATTATTTTGATTAAAATGATTTATACAAGTATTTGATTATTTGTCTAAAAAGTATTGAATAATAAATACCTCAAAAAATTGTTTAATATTGACAACAATTTAATATTTAAAATTTTATTTTCTTAAAGACTCATTAGTTTTCGTTCATAAATCTCAACCATTTAGTTTTAAACTATTAATGAACATTTGTGTAAGTAAGGTGGACTATAAAAAATAAAAAATAAAAAAAAAAAGCGGTTGGTGGAATATTTAAAAACCATTGGATTAAACAATACTATATCATATCTAACACGACACTTTTATAAGTGTTTATATCAACATTTATGTTGATATCTGTGATTATTTCAAATTATATCGGATATCTACATCTATACCGATATTTGTGATTATTTCAAATTATTAACCGATATTTGTGATTATTTCAAATTATTAACATGTCAACGTTGGAATCATATTCACGGTGTCCTGCTTCGTAGAGAATATCACTTTCCATCACTCACTTTCTAATGCTCTCTCACCCACCACGACCATTGTCGTCCTTGTGTCCCCTTTTTCTATCTCTTCACTTAATGGCTCATTTGCCCCACTACTCCATTATTGTGCAACTTTGCTCCTCCCTCCCTAAACACACAGAATCGGAATAAAAATCTATATGCTTTTCCCAATACGCCCATATTCTATCACATGTAATACTCAAGCAAATGATAATCTTTTTTAAGACCACTTCACATAAAAGACAACAGAGTGCAGCATAACAGTATCATTTGAGATTTTCTGATCAAATGTTTCTAAAACATATGGTTCACCACAAACCACTTGTTGCAATGGCCTTCTGTAGAATCAAACCTGAAAAAAATATTACTTCTTCCAAGAGATTCAATAAATGCAATACCTTTATCCAAGTTCTCTATAATGTTTTGTTCTACATCATGTTAATCAGTTGTTTTCGTAACATTCTTACTGACCAACAGACTCATGTTAGTAACATTCTTGCTTATGATTCTTCTACTTAACACTTAGATTTCTTCAATTTATAATAATACCTTAATTAAAACAGTGATTCCATGAGAAAATTGAAGCAATCTAAAAGCAAAGACAAACAAGCTCGTTGGAGGCATTGTCATGTACAATTTCATGTTCAATCAGCCTGATGCTAAACTAACTGTCATATATAAATTTCATTTTCCTTCTGTTTTTTCTACTCATTCGAAAATAACCAGAAAAAAGTGAGGGAGAAACCATGAAAAATGAAAAGACACCGTGGAGAAGTAATAAAGTATTATTATTACAGTTGGGCTGTACAAGAAGTTTATAGAGTTAACATTGTATGTATCTTCTTTACTCCTCACTACCTACCTTTATCTCCAAAAGCCTCTCAACTGGTTGTCTGCAAATCGGGCATCTATTTGTCTGGAACCTCAAAACCTTTGCACATCCACTACACATGCACTGCAAAAAAGAATAGAAATCCATCCAACGAATGTCAGGGACCAAATAAATGCCATTTTCAATTGTTAAATTTGACAATGATATGAATTTGCTAAGAAACTAAGATTGAACAGATTTTCAAGAATAATATTGATATTGATGACTACCATGAGTATCATACAATGACCTAATCAAATTGATCAAAAAAACTAATACAAAAAAAAAAAAAAAATTAAAAAAAGGATGCTGCATATACCATATGTCGGCAGGGATGAACAATTGTGTCACGAGGCTCTGACAAGCAGATCACACACTCTTTTCCTTGGTCATTGTCATCCACGCCACTCTCCACTGAATTTCCAATACCATATATCTCCTGCAGCTCATACCGCATTCCATTCACCGACAAGATCTGCTTAACAACTTTTACCCGGAATTCCCCTTTTTCCTTCTCGAACACTGCTTGAGTTATCTGAGAGTTTGTGTTACCAGATGGCACAGTTTCATTTGATTCATCGTGATTATTAGAGGATGCCTCTGCCTTCACTGCTAAAGGGTAGACACCCTTGTCACCCACCTTCAATAAATCTGACTCCTCAAACGTTGAAAAGTTGATACCAGTTCCAGATTGCTGTCTAAACTTCTGTCCAAGACCTTGCTGGAATTGTATAGTCACAGGTGCAAGATGGTTTTCCTTGGTCGGTATGAGGATGCAACCTTCATCTTCTTTTGCAAAGAAAAATATGGTGATGCTGTCAAAAAAAATACAAGGAAATAAAGCCTTCAGAACAACTAAATGAAGAGCTTAAGTAAGAATGTCCACATCTATAGTCATCATTACGATTTGATGAAATCACACAGACATGTCAATTAGCATTCAGAGAATCAGAAGCACTAAAATATCAAACATGTGACTAAACTATGTCAATTAGCATGAGAATCAAAAATCAAACATGCAACTAAACTGACCTACATTAAGTTGCTTCCAGCTTACATAATGCTCGTTAATATACGAGAGCAAAGAGCAATAAGTAGTCAAATGCCAGAAGAAACTATACTATTCCATATTTTCATGAAATTGGTCTATTTTTTACAAAGTCAACTCCCTTGTCTCACATAAATTGATAATCTTTTAAACGAGGCATTGGATTTTTAAAAATAAAGCAATTACATGGCGTGTTATAGAATGTGTGACAAGAGTGTTGTTAATATTCCTCTCACTGATAATATTTTGCTGACATTTCCACAAGTGTAAAACATAAAAGTTAGTTACGAATGCAATGATGGCAAAAAGCATAAGCGAAATCTATGTTAACTGAATTCACAATATGGATGCTAAATAGAGAAAAAGTAGGCATTGCTTCTGAATATACCTATAGTTGTCAACTTGTCATACTCAAGAATTCACGTAAACTCGTGAAATCTCCAGAATAACTCATAAACTCGTAATAGTTGCATAATACAAAAGTAATGTTAAAACATAATCTATACATGGTTTACTATGTGCCGAGAGCACATTCATTATTCTAACTTATTAATAAAGAAAACCACAATAACAAAATTAAATATTCTGTAAGCAACCAATAAAAACTAAACTATGACGGCCTCAAAGGTTACGCTGGGCTTGGAAGACAAACCATACTAGACTAAAATACACATTGCAATTTGCATCACAATTCAAAATTGATGTATAAATTCACAAATCACAGGATACCACAAGAAAAAAAAAGAAAAAAAAAAGAGAGAATAATAAGAAAATTAATGGCAAAGTAACAAACCACGAGGTTCAAATTTACAAGAGTGAAAATGGTGGGAATTGACACCCGTTGTTGGAGTTAGATTCAACTCAGTAAATCTACATCTTCAACTCATCACAGTAGGGTTCTCATTCTCATATGCATGTTGGGTTCATTGCATATTGCAATAATAAGTTTGTTCATACATTTTGGTTTATGACTTTACTTAAGCTTAGGAACTATCAGGTAAAGATGGTTATCAGTATCTATGTAGTCAGTAACTGATAGCATAGCGTAGCAGCCGACCCCCAAAATGCTATAGCGGTGTAGCAGGGTATGGCTGTTACGTCAAGGTCTGGGAAAAACAATTCAAAGTTAAACACACATTTAGTAACAAATGATAAAGTTCATTGTACTAATATTTCAAACATAATATAATTCAAACAGCAAAATAAACATGATATTCAAACATAATATAAAGCAAAAAAAAAAAAGGAAATAAGTTCTAGCCTCCAAGGCTCAAAATAAAACATCCAGGCATTTAAATAAATCCAAGTAATTCCTTAAATGATAGAGCAGAGATAACAGGTATATGAGAAATATTAGATGGAAGAGATTTATTATACTAATGGAATAGTGAAAACAGAAATACAACCAGAGCAAGGGCTCCTCAGAGAAGAGATGATTCTCTCTCCGACCCACCCAAAAGGTTCCTAACAGAAATCATATTGAAACTCCTTCTTGCTAACAAACCATGTCCTTGCATAACTAACTACCTTTCCCCTCTAACAGATTGGTCCATAACCAGGATTAACCGATTAACCACTTCACTATTATTGGGCTATATTATCCTAACAGTGTTAATCGTGTTGGCTGAGACTAAGATGATGCCATAGTAGAGATGAAGGGGACTCTGTGTGTATAGATAAACAGGGGAAGTGAATTGTGAAGAAGACTGGCTGCAGAGAACAGAGGAATCAATGGCGAGAAGGAAAGAACTCACTCTGCTGAGAAGAAATAGGTGTCACAGCGAATGGAACTCAATGAGAAGGCTTTTGGAGAAGAAAAACAGAGGCTGTGTGATGCGGAGAAGAAAGATAGGTGATGAGGTCTCATAAAATCCACTCTTTGATTATGCTGCAACCCGAATCCGCACCGCAACACCGTTTTGCGTAGCTCTCCACCATCACGGTTGACTATAGAGATCAGTATCTAATATACATGCGAGCCGTATCTTGATTCAATACAAAACTCAACTAAATCCATACAAATCCATATTTTGGACAAATCTCATCTTGAATTCCGGTTCATAATGATGAATCCCAGTTTACTATGATGGATCCTAATTTATTCTGATGAATCACTACCTTAACTGAGTGTAACCGGCCATTTACTTTAAAATGTCATATTTTTTAACCGGTAATGTATCTTACGTCAATTCCTTAAAAAGATTCAATTCACTATTTAATTTCGATTTGATAACTATAAACCATGTGTTGAGAATCAATACAACATCATTAATCTCCTCTGCATATAGGTTCATGCCAGTGTAAGATGCATCTGTGGAGTCAAGTCCTGCAGTGGTGAGGAATGTGTCATGCCCTACTGTGTTGTTAAATATTGGGCTTTATAAAAATACTTTACTTACATTTTAGGCATGTATGCAGAAAATAACCAATATCGTTCAAGCAGGGTTGTAAAATTCAAGAGTCAACAACACATAAATCCATGGAGTGTACACGTAGACTCAACTCAAAATAAAACATAGTGATATTATATAGTAAGAATTTTTTTTAATGAAATGCATGAATGCTTAATTGTCAAGATTATAGACAAACTAAGAGGCATTCCCACATTTGACAAATGACTGTCATAATTTCTATCATTTATCATATCTCTATCTCAATCATTCTAGATTTTTTAATAGTTGCTCTTATAGTTTTTCTAGATCTTTCTCTAACTCTAGTGATTTAACTTTGATAAGTTCTTCTCTCTACATGCCTAAACCACTTAAGTCCAGTTTCCACCATCTTTTCTACGATAGGTGTTACCCCCACATCTTTCTCTAATGTTATCATTTATAATCCTATCATGTCTAGTCTTTGTGACACATCCAACGCAACATCCTCATTTATGCTACACTAATTTTATTCTCGTGTTGGTTTTTTACCGCCCAACACTCCGTCCTAAACAAAATTATAAGTCTTACAATCATACGATAAAGTTTTCTCTTCGGCTTGAGCGGTAATTTTGTATCACATAAAATAACTAAGGCCCTCCTCCATTTCAACCATTCCACATAAATTTGATGGTTTACATCTCCTTCTATTTTTCCGTTATTTTGTACTGCAGACCCAAAATACTTAAATATTTGTATATAATTCAGCCAACCAAAACTTGTGGATGATTTTATGATGTAACTTCTTGTAACATCAAACATGCTAATTCAAAAATCAAACATGATTTTCATAATTATAATTCAATATTACAATTCCATGATATAGTAAAATAGCAAACCAACAATAAATATTTGAAAGTTCTTAACAAGTATGTAAACAGTTCTCCATATTAGAGAATTTTAAATTGGAAATTATCCATTTAGAGTGAAGGAGGATTAAAAAAAATTAAGATCTAAGCAATTAAAAATGCTCATAATGCTAGGCAATCAAGATACAGGAAAAGAAACAAAACAAAGTCGAGCCTTTTTTCGAACAAACTCACAATCTCTCTAGTCAGTCACCCTTTTAATCAAAACAAAAAACCTAGCCCTTTTTTCTCCCCAATCAGCTGCCCTCTCCCCATCCCTTCTGAACCCACCTTTCACTGCAACTCACCACCAAACTTACAGACACTACTTTATGTAAACACTACCAACTTGCCTTGCTCTCCAGCTTAGCCACTCTTCACTTCTCCCTTTCCATACCTTCTATTCAGTAGTCGACTTTCACTTAGGTTTTGTTTGGGAGTTTGGAGGGGAGGAGATGGGAAGGCTTCCAAAAATTATTTTTTTAAGAAAATAGGAAAATATTTGACATTTTTTAATAGAATGATTTTGTATAGAATGATAAAAGAGTGTTCATCATTATTATATTTATAATTTTCAGAAAACTATAACATAAAATATATTTGGAAAATTTATACAAGCCCTCCAAAACTCTTCAATACAAGTTTTGAGTTCCTCCAAATTAGGGGATTTTTGATGTTATGAATAAAAACAAACCCTCCAAAAACTCTCCCAATCAAAATCCTTCAATTCTTTCCATTCAATCCTTCCCTTTTTTTAAAAGTCCTCCCATACCCTCCCTTCTCCTCCAAACTCCCAAACATGCCCTTAGAATATTTTTAGCGTATTATTATGTCTAGTTAAACCTTTCCATCAAACAGGCTTGTTTAGCATATGCTCGTGATACTTAGCAATTTGATTTTGAACGAGTCCATATAAGTTCAACCGAGTTTACTCAAAACAATTCTAATAGCAATATTCAACTAAATTCTATGAGTTGACGTGATAATTTGACAGCCATGTCTTGAAATATTATTTAAAATTCACTATTGTTTTGCTACTACCTAGCCATATTTTTAATAATTGGAATAAATAAAAGTACCACCCTAGTCTTCCAACAATTCTATTTGCCAAACAACCAAATCAGAATTTCAATTTGAATGACAAAAGATATTGTTGGAAAATCCTCCTTAATTGTGGCAACCCTGCAGCCTGTTATTGGGCCACTTCATCTGCCTTTATTATAGTGGTACAACTTATTGTGCTGACTTAAGGGGTTGGGTTTAGTTCCACATCTCCTAGAGATATGACATTTATAGTGCTTATAAAATTATGTCTTAGTGGCTGTTTGCTTCCGCATCTAGTAGTTTACTCACCATCCATTAGACATAAACCTACAACATGTAGTTTCATACTCGACTCAAGTCAAATGTCGATTCAACGTAATTCCAAGAGCTAACTTAGATAGTCCTCACGTTGCAAACTGATTTTTTAGGCCCTAAAATAAAATTCTAAGAGATATTAAGGGTAGAAAATGAAGTTGATTCAAAATCAAAGATTATGCTAGCTATGGTAAAACACCCCCCAATACTTCCAACGGCATAAAACCCTCAAAAAGACTATTGTGGAGGTAACCACTTTCTCCTTTACCATGCCTCCTCATCTATTCTTAAACAAAACTTATGATTGAAGACAAATAACAATAACTCCAACTCTTACTTTGACAACATAAAATTCTTCAACTAATATTTGGCATGTGAACAAAGCAGAACCGAACATAACAGATTATACACACCAAAATATCTATCACTTTCTCAACCTCATATCATGTCCACTCCTGGTCTAGTGTTCTACTTCTACCATACCAAGCTCAACCTGTAGACTTTCTAACGAAACAATACAGTTTTGAAGCCAATATCCATACAAGAAAAACCATGTGTTCCAAATTGTCAGCTAAACACAACAGCATACAACCAGGGTTTTATCAAAAAATCAACACAATGCTTAATATGAAAAACTAAAAACACATCAACAATCAAAAAGCCAAAAGACTAAAATAACGCATTCCATGAATGGAATAAGAAGAAAACTAACCTCCCAGAAATGGCGGCATCAAAGGTAAACGAAACAAGGAAGAACCCAGCGTTTTCCTCATCAGGCGAAACTGCAAGAGTCTCCTTCTTAATATTAACATCGTTCCTTATAGTAACAGCTTTCTGGTGCTCAACAAACGGTGCAGGTTGATTCATGACCGGTCCACAAGGGTAATATCGTGGATCCATATGCGGATGAGGATGCTGTTGTTGATGAGGGTGAGGATGATGATGGGGATGATGTGGAATAGGTACCGGCGGTGGATAATAACCAGGATAATGATACTGAGGATAATGCATGGGAGGGTTTGGATTCGGGTACGGTGCGGCGGCAGGGTAAACAAATTGATGTGGAGCGATTTCGGGTTGAGGTGTTACCGGAGGCGGTGGCGGCGGGTGAGTTCTCCGTGAAGCGGAACCGTGTCGACGACGGCTGTTGGAACCGTTGCTAGAGATATTTCCCATGGCGGAAGGAATGAAAAAACCCTAATTCAGAATGGATTCTCCTTGCATAGGTTTTGATTTGTGGAGAATTCAAAAGCTGAAAAAGGAATAAAAATAAAAATAAAAATGAAAAGGAAAAAGGAAATTTTGAAAGTGATTAAAAAGAGAGAATAAAAATAAAATAGATAGGAAGAAAGGAATGATGATGGTGGTGGGTGTAATGGAGGTTGCGTATATCTCCACTCAGGGGAAACGCCATTGATGAATTGAATTCAACGCTTTTTCTTTTTTATATATATATATATATATATATATATATATATATATATATATATATATATATATATATATATATATATATATATATATATATATATATATATTTTATTTTAATTAATTATATTATTAATTAATTGAAATGTTGGTGAGTGTTTTACAGTTATGATATGATATTCCAACAAAGCACACTGTTGGTGAGTGTTTTACAGTTATGATTTTACAACAAAGCACACTGCTTTACCCGCCGGTTTTGTGTTATTGCACGAATAAAAAGACTATGGTTTCAGAATTCAGATAGATTGCAATTTGAAGATTTCGGTAAGATACTATAACAGTGATACTCATTCTCATATAAGAAAATAAAAGACTACAAAAAAAAAACTTACCATTTAGTAAGATGCCGGTGTGGTCGTTTGATATACTATTAAATATATCTAAAATATATATTTAAATTTGATTCGATATAAAATCAATTAAATTAAAAATAAAGAAACAAAGAGATTCGTAAGATAAAAAAAAATTAATATTTAAAAATAAAGATTTTTTTTAAATTAAGATAAATATTAATTAAAATAAAATATGTATTATGTTTATAGTAATCCGTGAAATAAAAAATTTATTGATACATTATAAAACGTATTTATATAAAGATGTATAATTAAAATTAATTATTTAATTGTAAAATAAAAAATAATTATACAATTTCAATTCTATTAAATAATGATGCAAAAAGAAAAATTTAACTTGTGACATGAAGAAAGGTAAAAAAAAATTGATGCGATAATAACCCGTGAAATAAAAATATTATTTGATGTGTACAAATACAAAATTTAAAATGATTTACTTAATTGTAAAATGAACAATAATTATACAATTTTAATTTTATTAAATAATTATTTAAAAAAATAAATCGTGAGATGAAAAAAGAAAAAAAATTTGATATTTAAAAATAAGAATTTTTTCTCTTACATTAAGATTATGATGAATTAAAATAAAATAGATATTGTGTTGATAATGATCCGAGAGATAAATATAGAGTATTATTTTATTAAATTAAATTTTTTTTGACATTTGAAAATAATATTTTGAGTTAAATATGTTTTGGGTCTCTATAAATATCTCAATTTTGATTTTTAGTCCCTATAAAAAAATGTCGAGTTTTAATCACTATAAAATTACTTTTGCACGTAGTTTTAGTCCTGGTAGAGAGACTAAAACTGCGTGCAAAAGTAATTTTACAGAGACTAAAACTCGGCGTTTTTTTATAGAGACTAAAAATCAAAATTGAGATATTTATAAGGATTACAAACATATTTAACTCTAAAATTTTTATCTTTAGAATAAAAAAATTGTTAATTGAAAAAATAAGTATATTGCTGATAGTGGCTGTAACGTCCCGATTTTTTATTTAATTGAAAAATTGTTGTGCGTTGTGTGAATTGTGAAGTTTGGTGGTGTGTTGAGTGAAGGGATAATGTTATTTTAATTTATATAACTTTAAATAATTTATATTATATTGACTTAAATATTTGAAATATTAAGTGGAATGGTAGGTTGGTAATTGGACGAAGGAATAGTGAGGGCAAGATGGAGATTCCATATTAGGGGTCCAAAGGTTGGGTTGAGAATTTGGAAAGGGGAAGTCAGTTCTCATAGAAATTGATCGTGAAAATTCTGAGAAGATCGTGAAGAAGAGAGAAGGGGAGAAAGGCTAGAAGTAAGGATTTCGTGAGAAAGAAAAGGATTTTTCATCGAATTAAGGTAAGGGTGAGATCTCTTTCATCTTTTATGAGTACTATGATATGAATGTTAGGGTATATGTCCTTCGATATGTCAGTGGGATTGGATGATTGATATACTGATGAATGTGATATGAAATTGAAGAATTCATGATGTTTGATTTGTATGTTTGTGTTGGTAATGTTGGATGTGAATGTTCTGGTGGAAAACATTGGGATTGATTTTATACACTATTTTAGGGTGAAAATCGCTAGGGAGAAGTGCACAAATTGCAGGGGTTTTCTGTCTATTTCGCTTTTCCCGCTTAGCGAGGGGTTGCTCGCTTAGCGAGCAAATAGGTCGGTTATCGAGACCTGTGAGTGAGAAAATATGTTTTTAATTTATTAAAATTCATGAAAAATTGTGTTTTATGTTTTAGGAGGGTTGGTATGTTGTTGATGCACCGTGAGTTGATTTATAGAGGTTGTATGTGCATTTTGTTAAGGTTGAAAGTTGTTGTGTGAAACTTGTGAATGCATGATGTATGTTTAGTTGTGTGTGTGTTGTTGATTTAAAATTGTTAGTAGGAGAACGAATATGTATGAAATGTTGTTGTTGTTATTGTTGCATATTATCGTTGTTGTTGCATATTGACGTTGTTGTTGCATGTTGTCGTTATTGGTGAGGTGATTGTGTTCAATCATTGTGTATGGTGTGATCATGAAATAAGGGTCACACTGGATCATGAAATAGGGGTCGAGGGTGTAATCATGAAAGAGGGGTTGCACTGGACCATGGAAAAGGGGTTGAGAGTTCCGACGGGAACTAAATCATGAAATAGGGATCGATTCTTGGTACCACATGAATTGAGTCTATGGTTGAGTCTCGTTTGCATGCATTATTGCTGATATGTGTGATGTGGATGAATATGTTATTGATGTGTGTGTTATAGATGTGTAGTTGGGTTGTGATTCTTGTTGTGAGAAGTATGATGTCGTTGTACTTATGTGATATATGTCTTATATTTATATCATCTTTCCCTTTTAATTAATTTAAGAATCTCACCTTTTTTGTTTGAATGCTACCCCTATGTTGGTAACGTGCATATACTCAGGAGTAGTCGTGGTCGTGGCATCCGTTCTACGTAACATGGGAGTCGGGAGCGTCGTTTTGTTATTTTAGTTCATTTGTTATGTTTGGAACATGTTGGTGTTATTTTGGAAGTTTTCAAACTATTTCTATTTTAATGATGACATTACCGTTTAGTTTTTCTGCTGCTTAATTTGAATAAATTTTCCATTTCATGTTATGTATCAATCCTTTAAGATTATGTTTTGAGTGGTTGAGAGTAGCATCTTGAATTGAGAATGAAATTTTACTCTAATTTGTTGTTTTTTATTTATTAAAAATGAAGGGGGAAATTCGGGGTGTTACAATTGGTATCAGAGAAGGTATATTCGTCCGACCAAATCGTCGAGTCGTCGAGTTGTTGTCGTTGTCGTAGTTGAGGTATGTGATAGTCGGTCGTTGTATGTATGAGTGTTTTGACTGTTGTTTCTTCTTGTTGTTGCTTAATAGTTGAGAATGGTTGGAAGGGACGGTGTTGCACTTAATGTTGATATGCAGGCTATGGCTCAAGCTGTGCAGAATCCGCTGAATGCAGGCAACAACGAGAATGATGAATGCCAGAAGAACAACTCGCCTACATTCAAAGGAAAGCATGACCCAGATGGGGCTCAAAAGTGGATCTAGGAGATCAAGAGGATCTTTAGGGTGATGGAATGTTATGAAGTACAAAAGGTGCATTTGGGTTCTCATAAGCTAGTAGGAGAAGCTAATGATTGGTAGGTCGGTACTCAACAACGATTGGAAGTGTCAGGTGAGGTGATCACTTAGGTTGTGTTTAAGAGGGAGTTTTTGAGAAAATATATCCTAAAGATGTTCGAGGGAAGAAAGAGATAGAGTTTATGGAATTGAAGCAGGGTAGCATGTTAATGGTATAGTATGCTGTTAAGTTTTCAGATTTGGCCAAGTTCTATCTGTATTACAGTGAGGTGACTGCTGAGTTCTCGAAGTGTGTGAAATTCGAGAGTGGTTTGAGGCCTGAGATCAAACAGGCAATTGACTATCAAAGGATCAAAAGATTTTTAGATTTGGTTGATTGTTGTAGGATCTTTGAGGAAGATAGCAAGACTCGATCAAAGCATTTCAAGGGTTTCACTGAGAGGTGAGGCAAGCAACAAATGCGTCGTGGGAAGCCATATGTAGCTCTGGTTGATAAAGGTAAGCAGAGAATTACTAATGGAAAAAATCCAAGCGGGGGAGGAGCTTATGTTCCTCTGAAATGTTATAGATGTGGTGAGTTGGGTCATCGTGTTAGTGAGTGCACGAGTGACGTGAAGAAGTGCTTCAAATGTAGACAACCTGGGCATTTGATTACAAATTGCAAGATTAACATGGTGACTTGTTAAAACTATAGAGAGCAAGGCCATATCAAGACTCATTGCCCAAAGCCTAAGAAAGCTTCAATTGGAAGGAAAATGTTTGCTTTGACAGGAACTCAGACTTCCAGTTAGGATCGACTGATCAAAGGTATTTGCTACATTAATGATACGCCTTTGATTGTTATGATTGATACCGGTGCAACACATTGTTTTATTGTTGTTGATTGTGTGGAAAGATTAGGTGTCGTTTTTTTTTATGAAAGGAGGAATGGTTATCGAAACTCTTACGAAGGGATCGGTAACTACTTCTCTGGCCTATTTGTAGGGTCCTTTATCGATTTGTGGTAAGGACTTTGGTGTTGACCTCATTTGTTTTCCATTTGAGGGTCTTGATGTGATTTTGGGAATGAATTGGTTGGAGTTCAACCATATTCATATCAACTGTTATAATAAGACTGTGTGATTCCTTACTTCGGAAGAAGAGAAGGAAGAGAGTTACTTGTACGCTAAAGATTTGAAGGAGCTTTTGGATGAAGAAGTTCAAGTGTTGGCTTTGTTCGCATCCATGGTGGTTGAGAACGATTTTGTAGTGAATGAGTTACAAGTGGTAAGAGAGTTTCCAGAAGTATTCCCGAATGATATTGTTGATGTACCACTGGAACGGGAAGTAGAGTTTAGTATTAATCTTTTACCTGGTACTAGACCTATTTCTATGGCTCCATATCACATGTTGAAGTCAGAGCTATCAGAGTTGAAGAAACAATTGGAAGAGTTGTTAGAGAAGAAGTTTGTGAGACCAAGTGTGTCACCTTGGGGAGCTCTGATGTTGCTAGTAATGAAGAAAGATTGCGATATGAGATTGTGCATTGGTTATAGACAGTTGAATAAAGTGACGATCAAGAATAAGTATCCACTTCCGAGAATAGATGACTTGATGGATCCGTTGGTAGGTGTTCGGTGTTTAGCAAGATTGACTTGCGGACGGGTTATCATCAGATACATGTAAAGGATGAGGATATTCAGAAGACATATTTAAGGACTCGGTATGGACATTATGAATATGTGGTGATGCTGTTTGGAATTACTAATGCACCTAGAGTATTTATGGAGTATATGAAACGGATTTTCCATGAGTACTTGGATCAGTTTGTGGTTGTTTTCATAGATGATATTTTGATTTACTCTAAGTCAGAAGAAGAACATGTGTAACATCTACGAATTATATTACAAGTGTTGAAGGATAAGAAGCATTATGCGAAGTTATCTAAGTGTGAGTTCTAGTTGAAAGAGGTGAGTTTTCTTGGTCATGTCATTTCGAGTAATGGTATTGCAGTGGATCCATCCAAGGTAGATGCAGTTCTACAATGGGAAGCTCCGAAGTCGATGACCGAGATCATAAGCTTTTTAGGATTAGCTGGTTATTATCGAAGAATCATTTTGGGGTTTTCGAAGTTAGCTCTGCCGTTGACCCAGTTAACCTGTAAAGGTAAGGCATTTGTGTGGGATATTTGTTGTGAGTGAAGTTTCATTAAGCTGAAGAAGAAATTGACTACAACTCCAGTTTTGATTTTGCCTAAACTAGATGAGCCATTTGTGGTGTATTGTGATGCTTCTCTGATGGGTTTAGGAGGAATATTGATGCAGAATAACCAAGTGGTGGCTTATGCTTAACATCAGTTGAGGATTCATGAGAGGAATTACCCTACTCATGATTTGGAGTTGGCAACAATGGTGTTTGTACTAAAGATATGGAGACATTATCTTTATGGTTCTAGATTCGAGGTGTTTAGTGATCATATAAGGTTGAGGTATCTGTTTGACCAGAAGGAACTGAATATGAGGCATAGACATTGGTTGGAATTTCTGAAGGATTATGATTTCGACTTGAATTATCACCCCGGTAAAGCTAATGTCGTAGCAGATGCTTTGAATCAGAAAACAATTCATATGTCTTCTATGATGATGAGAGAGTTGGAGTTGATTGAGCAATTCAGAGACACGAGTTTGGTCTTTGAGCAGACATCATATAGTGTGAAACTGGGAATGTTGATGATTAACAATGATTTTCTCGCTAATATCAGAGAGAGCCAGAAGTCAGATGTGAAGTTGGTAGACCTAATGGTTAGAGATGAGCACGCGGGAAATGGTGATTTTCGTGTGGATGATCAAGGTGTGTTGAGATTCTGTGAGCAGATTTGTGTTCCTGAAAATTCAGAACTGAAAAGAATAATTCTTGAAGAAGGTCATAAAATTAGTTTGAGTATGCACATGGGATCTACAAAGATGTATCAGGATTTGAAAAAGATATTTTGGCGGCCTGGATTGAAACGTGACGTAGCTCAATTCGTGTATGTTTGTTTGACTTGTCAAAAGTCGAAGGTGGAACATCAGAAACCTGTTGGTTTGATGCAACTATTAGATATTCCAGAGTGGAAGTGGGATAGTATCTCTATGGACTTTGTTATGGGGTTAGCTAATACTCTGAGTGGGAATAATGCGATTTGGGTCATTGTTGATCGACTGAAAAAATCGGCACATTTTATCCTGATTGGTATTAGTTTTTCATTGCAGAGGTTGGCCGAGATTTACATTTGTGTGATCGTAAAGTTGCATTCGATTTCGTTGATCATTGTGTAGGATAGAGATCTAAGGTTCACTTCTTGATTTTGGGAGAGTTTGCAAGAGCCATTGGGCTCGAAGTTGAGGTTGAGCTCCACTTATCATCCGCAGAGAAATGGGCAGACAAAAAGGACTATACAATCTTTGGAAGATTTGTTAAAAGCTTATGTACTTGAACAAGGAGGTGTTTGGGATAATAATTTATCATTGATTGAGTTCACCTACAATAACATTTATCATTCCAGTGTCGGAATGACACCTTTTGAAGCATTGTATGGTAGGAGATGTCTAACACCTTTGTGTTGGCATGAATTAGGTGAAAATATAGTACTTGGACCTGAGATTGTTCAGCAAACCAGTAAGACGGTGAAGTTGATTCGAGAGAAGATGAAAACTTCATAAAGTAGACAGAAGAGTTATCAGATAAGAGAAGGAAAGATATTGAATTTCAAGAGGGATACCATGTATTTTTTTAGAGTTACTACGGTAACGGGCGTTGGACGTGCTTTGAAGTCGAAGAAGCTTACTCCGAAATTCATTGGTCTGTATTAGATTTCGGCGAGAGTTGGGTAATTTGCTTATAGAGTGGCGTTGTCGCCGCGGTTGTCGAATTTTCATGTTGTATTCCATGTTTCGCAGCTTCGGAAGTATGTCCTGAATCCGTCATATGTGATACCGATGGATGAGGTGGACGTACGAGATAAACTTACGGTTGAGGCTTTACCTGAGCGTATTGATGATCGTGAAGTGAAACAGTTGAGAGGCAAGGAGATTGTCCTTGTGAAGGTGGTATAAGGAGGTGCTGCCGGTGGGAACATGACTTGGGAATTGGAAAGTAAGATGCGAGAGTCATATCCAAATCTGTTTATGACAGGTAATTTTCGAGGACGAAAATATTCAAGTGGGGGAGAGTTGTAACACCCAAGTTTATTTATTTAATTATTTAATTTAAATAATTGGAAAATTGTTGTATGTTGTGTGAATTGTGAAGTTTGGTGGTGTGTTGAGTGAAGGGATAATGTTATTTTAATTTATATAAATTTAAATAATTTATATTGTATTGAAATAAATATTTGAAATATTAAGTGGAAGGGTAGGTTGGTAATTGGACGAACGAATAATGAAGGCAAGAAGGGGATTCCATATTAGGGGTCCAAGGATTAGGTTGAGAATTTGGAAAAAAGGGAAGAGCGTGAAGAAACTAATCGTGGAAATTCTGAGAATAGCGTGAAGAAGAGAGAAGGGGAGAAAGGCTAGAAGCAAGGATTTCATGAGAAAGAAAGGGATTTTTCATCGAATTAAGGTAAGGGTGGGATCTCTTTCATCTTTTACGGGTATTATGATATGAATGTTAGGGTAGATGTCCTTAGGTATGTCAGTGGGATTTGATGATTGATAAACTGATGAATGTGATATGAAATTGAAGAATTCATGATGTTTGATTTGTATGTTTGTGTTGGTAATGTTGGATGTGAATGTTCTAGTGGAAAACAGTGATTGGGACTGAATTTATACACTATTTTAGGGTGAGAATCTCATGGGAGAAGTGTAGAAATCGCAGGGATTTTATGCCTATTTCGCTTTGCCCGCTTAGTGAGGGGTTGCTCGCTGTCATACCCCAAATTTGTCCTACCCGCACTATTTTATTTTATTTTTTTGTCTAACCATTGTTTCAAAAATCCAAAAATATGTCATATTTTTATTTTCGTTTAACTATATTCTAAAAAGTCAAAAAATTATTATGTTTATATTAGTTTCATTTAAGTTTATTTGCATCTCTTTATTTCAAAAATATATATAAAAAATAGCTTTTAGTTTATTCAAAAATAATATATTAAAATAAGTACTTGTTAGTTTTTACTTAAATTCATATGTCCATATCCCTTTTATTTTATAGTTCACAAAAGAAATTATTATTTACCAAAAAAAATCAAAAAATCTATTGTTAATATTTTATTAGTTTTATTAAAGCCATTTTTCTACTAAAATCCATTATCATTTTTCTTAGGCCCATTATCCTTTTTTTTAAAAAAATTCATTTATTGTAACAAAATCACAAAAGAAAAGAAAACATTCTATTTTATTTTGTCACTATTATTATTCTGTTACTATTTCTATTTAATTTTTATTTTTATAATTCTTACTTATTATTATACTTTTTATTATTTCTAGTATTTCTTTTATTATTATTATTCTATTATTATTTATTATTATTATTATTATTATTATTAGTATACTTTCATTATCATTATTATTATTATTATACTTATATCAAGCATCCACTTTTTTCTTTCCTCCCTCATCAATACAGCCTGTCCACTCACTCACCACACTCCCACACAACTCGTACGCTTTTCCACAACTTTTCCAGCCCCACTAATTTTTTCCATCTTGCACAATGCAATCCGCATAACAACCATGTAAACGCGGATCCTATAACAACCAAAATACCAAACCTGTGAATAAAAAGATCACAGACCCTGCTTTCTTCTTTCCCTAAAACCCCAAACCATAACAAATACCCTTCATTCATTATGCAGAACCATCTTCCATACAAGACCCTTAACAACTCACCATAAAACCTCATCAAACCGTTCCGAAATTCATCAACAATCTTCATGTTCACCTTCAAATAACCTCCATTAAAAAAACTCTTCAGCCCTTTTCAATTCTTCTTTCTTCATATCTGTTCAACACATATTCACTTTTCATATCTTTCCAACACACGTCATCCATAGAGCTCCCTTTTGCGCCTTTTATCTTCCACCCTCTTAACCCTTCTTCGTCGAGAACGTCAAACAACAACAACGCCAAAACACATAACTAATTCAGAGAAGAAACAAAAGGAAATGAGTAGAAGAGAGTGAGGATCTGGACACAAACACAAACCTGTGAAAACAACCCAGCCACGACGTCGCAACCACCTTCACTAACACCCTTCAACCGAAACCAACTCGCCGCCCAAAACTCACCCGCGAACCGCGCCGGCCATCCACCCGAAACACAATCCACCACCATTCATTTTTAAACAAAGCTGAACAAAAAAGAACAGAATAAAAAACCAGACCCTTCGAAATCTGTAAAAACCGAATCTGAACACTTCTTCAACTCGCCGTCGAAACCACACCGCCAAATCGCGCCAGATCCAAAACCGGTTGCCACCGTGAAGAAGCCACCGTTACCCTTCCCGTCGAGCAAACTTTATCGCGAGAAGAGAACAGGGAGATTCCGAGCGAGGTCGTGAATGAACAGCCGCCGCGAGTGAGATTTCATGAACGTGAGAGGTAGCGTGAGTTTTCTTCTTGCTGTTGTTCTTTTTTTCAGTTTTTTTCTTTTATTTATTTGTTTATAAAACCCTGTTTCTTTGTTCTGAACGCTTGGTAATATTGTTTTGTTTTTTATTTTGTCAATGAAACCTTATCCCTCTCAAATTTATTTGTTTAAAATAAATAAATAAAAGCTGGTCATATTGTTTGTTGTGGGCTTGAAAAGCCCGTTTGATTTTCATGTTATACACACACTACCGTATTCGATCCATCACCACCATGTTACCTTTTTTTATTTTAAGATTTTACTCTTTTATGTTGGTCTGGGCTGTAAGTCCTTTGCCCATAGCGTTTGGATTTATACCACCCACAGTCTGTGTTGACACCCACTCCCCTCTTTATTTTATTTTATTAATTTTTATTATCTTGTGAATTATTTTAATTCTTATAGTTTTTTTATATATATAATAGTTTCTCTGTTTAAACAAATGTTCTAAAAAATTTATGCGTTAATAATTTCATAATTTTGGGGCCAATGATATATTAAACGGCCAATTTTTCGCCCGATTTTAATCGGTGATATTTGGTCAATATGAGGCCCTCCTTGTAATTAGTTTTTCATTATTTTATTATTTCGATAAATAAACATTAATTTAATTTATTTCATATTCTTAAATTATTTATTTCATTTAATTATTTAATTCATTATTCATTATTTTATTTTTAATTCAAGCAATTCAATTTAATTTATTCATTTTATTATCGCATTTCAAATTATGTTCGACTCCTCATAGAACGGTTTCTTTAAACCGGCTCTAAGGTAGTTCACGAAACAAAATTTTGACGCGTCCCAGAAAAGGTCCAACGCCTTCGAATAGCTGCGCTCGATTAAAAGGTCCAACGCCTTCGAATAGTTGTGTCCCGATAAAAACAGGCCGAATGCCTTCGAATAGTTCAAAAAAACACTGCACACACGCTTTCTCTTGGGCTAATTACAACGAGACCATTTATTTCTCGCAATCCCCTGTATTTATTTTGTATCCCTCTCCCCTTATTTTGTACGCATTTTTATTTTCCGTATTTTATTTAAATTCCGAACCCTTGGTCCAACGCCAAGCGGTTGCACTTGCACACTTGCACTTTATTTTCCAGTTATTTTCATTTATTAGGATCCACTCCACCTTTGCGAGCCGAGCACTTCGTGCCTCGCTGACAAAACCACAAAAATAACCTCCATTTGCATTTACCCCTTTAACCTCAAAAAACCAAAATGTTTCGATTAGATCCAAACCCTTGATCCAACGTCAAGCGGCTTTAGGAAATAAAAACATTCTAATAAAACGAGAAGATTTGTACGCCACGAACCTTAAGCGGTAGAAAGGAGGATAACGAGCTCTCGTTACTCGCTCCGATTATTTCGACGCAGGACGCTCGTCTTGTTGGGCGAGATAAACTATCCATAGTCTTTAGTACATTTCAACTCCTAAACCCTTTCATCGACGAAAGGTAATAAAATCAACAACCATTACTCTTAGTAGGCCGAACTACGAGGCTCTGACTTTCCCATTGCACGCGGGAGTACGTAGGCACGAGGATCTCAATCCTTGCCGAGCACCTAGGTTCACTCTAACTTATAATTCAACTAATTTCCCTCTAGCAGGCAATTCGTTTAAGCATAGACATCCTTTCAAGCGTGATAACTTAGATGGTTCCCATCGAGTACGATGGATGTAGGGGGTGCTAATACCTTCCCCCTGCATAACCGACTCCCGAACCCAGGCAATGGCTGCGTTGACCTTTGTCCTCATCCTTTTCTTTCCCGGGTTGTATCTATATCTCCCCTTTCCCTCTTCGGGAATAAATAGAATTAGGTGGCGACTCTTCAGTCAGTCCAGCGCGTGACTCCGTCCATTCGGATCGCGTAAGGTCGTATTTTTCGGGGTACGACACTCGCTTGGCGAGCTGTTGGAAATTTTCGCCTCTTCAAGGCAATATCTTGCCCGCTTAGCAAGCAAGGGGTCACTTAGCGAGACCTGGGAGTGATAAAATATGTTTTTAATTCATTAAAATTCATAAATAAATTGTGTTTTATGTTTTAGGAGGGTTGGTATGTTATTGATGGAGTATGAGTAGATTTATAGAGGTTGTATGTGCTTTATGTTAAGGTTGAAAGTTGTTGTCTGAAACTTGTGAATGCATGATGTATGTTTAGT
Organism: Lathyrus aphaca; assembly: GCA_963966055.1. Classification (NCBI taxonomy): domain Eukaryota; kingdom Viridiplantae; phylum Streptophyta; class Magnoliopsida; order Fabales; family Fabaceae; genus Lathyrus; species Lathyrus aphaca. Next base: position 66,847,510 of record OZ014525.1, on the reverse strand, counting down.
TGTGTATGTGTTATTGATTTAAAATTGTTAGTAGGAGAATAAATATGTATGAAATGTTGTTGTTGTTGTTGCATATTGTCGTTGTTGTTTCATATTAACATTGTTATTGCATGTTGTCGTTATTGGCAAGGTGATTGTGTTCAATCACGGTGTAGGGTGTCATCATGAAATTGGGGTCACACTGGACCATGAAATAGGGGTCACATTGGACCATAAAATAGGGGTCGAGCGTGTAATCATGAAAAAGTGGTTGCACTGGACCATGGAAAATGGGTCGAGAGTTCCGACTGGAAATGGATCATGAAATAGGGATTGATTCTTGGTACCACTTGCACCGAGTCTATGATTGAGTTTCATTTGCGTGCATTATTGTTGATATGTGTGACGGGGATGAATATGTTGTTAATGTGTGTGTTATAGATGTCTAGTTGGGTTGTGATTCTCGTTGTGAGAAATATGTTGTTATACTTATGTGATATATTCCTTATATTTATATCATCTTTCCCATTTAATTGATTTAAGAATCTCACCCCTTCTGTTTTAATGTTACCCATATGTTGGTAACGTGCAGATACTCAGGAGTAGTCGTGGTTGTGGTCGTGTTGTCCGCTCTGATAAGTAACATGGGAGTCGGGATATATCCCATTTGTTGTCTGCTATTTTTATTTTAATGATGACATTACCGTTTAGTTTTTTCGCTGCTTAATTTGAATAAACTTTCCATTTCATGTTTATGTATCAAACCTTTAAGAGCATGTTTTGAGTGGTTGAGAGTAATATCTCGAATTGAGAATGACATTTTACTCTGATTTGCTTTTTTTTATTTATTAAAAATGACAGGGAAAATTCGGGGTGTTACGGTGGCCTGTAAAAAATTGAAATTTCGACATTTAGAAATATATTTTTTATTGCAAATAATAAAATTAATTAATTAAAATAAAATAGATATTTTTCTAATAATAATTTGTGAGATAGAAAATTAATTGTATGTTTGATCCATTATTGAAGTGAGACAAATCTCTGCTCCACTAAAACTATAAGAGATGGAAAAAGAAAATTAGAGATATTAAAAAGAGAGAGAAAATACAGATTTGAGTGAAAAATAGAAATAAGAAATGAAACTTAAGAGAGGGAAAAATCAAATTTGAATTCCAAATTTAAAAATTTGAAATTGAGAGAGTAGGTGTGTGTTTGTGGATTGGTGGGAAATTCTATTTTGGATTGTGAGGTAATGGGTGTTTGCCACGTGTCATGCAAAGACATGATGAAGAGAGTTGTAATTGTTGGATTTAGTTGTTTACGAAAATAACCTTTTAGTAGTGTAATTTTTTAAAGTGCAAAGGGAAAAACCGATAACTCATGCAATTGATTTGTGATATGTAGATAGTAGATTAAGTCACTTTCACAAAATAGTAACTATTGAACCAATGGAAGTGGTTCGGGATGATACCTCGTTTCTCTTTATGTTTCAATATTATACCATTTGCTGCATTTCTACACATTAGATTCCGTACATCTTTCTTCATTTTTTATACATCTTTCTTTCTCTTCTATCTTCCTTTCAAAAATCTCTCTCTCTCTCTCTCTCTCATAAATCGTAATGATGATCTTCCAAATAATAATTTTATATTTGTTATCAACAGTATTACTTTCGAAGCCATAATCGAAGTGATTGCAGATTTTTTGGTTTTGTATAGATTTGACACTACAAGAAGAAAAAAAGTGATTTGTGACAGTTTTCACTACAAAAAAACTCTTAAATTGTGGCGGTTAAAAATAAAACGCCATACAAACCGTCGTTTTATACATAGTTTAAGGTGGTGGTTTTTATTGGCAAATAGTGGCGGTTTCAAACAACGTATATTTCACATAAAAATAATCTACACATTTTACGTCAGTTAAAACCGTCATAATATACTGATAATTACGTTGGTTGAAACCGTCGTATTTTAATATTCATAATTACGTTGTAAGAAACATTCATATTTTTCAAGTTAAATTCTTCTGAATATATGCTAAAATAATTTAAAATTTTCACCATAGTTTAACATTAACAATAAAGGTAAATTAAAACATGTAAAATAAATTTAAGTACATAATATAAGAGTTACTGCAATAGTTTTATTTTTTTAAAATCACATTGAGACAAGTATCACAAGAGATTCCAAAGATATTAAAACATAAAAATGAACAACAATTTATGTGTCCATTATCTTAAGCTATTCTCAAATAAAACCAATTTTAGAACATAAAAGTGCCATAAAAAATCATGTGCATTTGAAGGTATCTAATATTTTTCTTCATGTGTATTGCTTGCATCTGATGACTTTCCTATGTCATAAGGTGAAAAAGTTCACTCCCTACCTTAAAAACCTGCGAAAAATAGAATAATTGTTGTATTAAACTAATCACTGTTAAATTGCAATTCCTTGTGTAGAAGCAGGTTTCTCGACAGAAGGAAATATTTGATTTGATCTAGATTAGATTTAATTCAAATAGATATTTTGGGCTTTGTCTTGAGATGCAAGCAAAAATAATTCTATAAATAGGGAGTTTCCATCATTGTAAATTATCACAAATTTATTTCACTCACAGTTTTGCAGTTGCAGAGTGAGTAATAATAAGAGAAAGAAAGTCCCACAGTTTGTGGACAATAACATTTATCTTTTCAATTTTCTCAAGAACCCTAATTTTCTTCTCTATTTGTCTTCTTCTTTCTTTTAACTTTTCTACTGCGTGATAGCTACGAAATTCCCATAGGTTTTGGGAGAATTCCAACATCTGGTATCTAGAGCCCCGGTTGAAGAGATTCAAGGGAAAGAGATTCAAGGGCAAGAACGTGATGGAGATGAATCATCCGAATGGGCATTTTTCGACGAGTCTTCCGATTCTCAAGAAAGATAACTATGAGAATTGATGCAGGCAGATGAAGGTTGTTTTCTATTATCAAGGTTTATGGGATCTTGTGAAGGAAGGAGTAACAACGCTTGCAGAGAACGCAGCGGAAGAGGAAAAGGATGCATACAAAGAATTGAAGAAGAAAGATTATAAAACTATCTTTATAATCCATCAATATGTTGATCCGGATAACTTTGAAAAAGTTAGTGATGTTGATTCTGCAAAAGAAGCATGGGAGATTCTTGAGAAGTCTTTTGGAGGCGCAGAGAAGGTGAAAGAGGTGAAGTTACAAACTCACAAAATGACTTATGAATTGGTTCAGATGGAAGACAATGAAAGCATAGAAGATTTATTCACAAGAGTTACAAAACTTATGAAATTTGTGCTTTATGCAAATGTCAATTCCTGCATTATTTTGCAAATTGTTTTCAAATAATTTAGTCACTTAGGACCAAAACCATAAATTGATGATGATTTTGTCTAACTCGATTATTTCATGTTTAATCTAATAATTATTGTAAATTTGTGAAAGCATAGAAATGATCAAGACACTTTGTTGATTTTGAGCACAACCACAACAAAAAATAACCTACCTTGTGAGGAGTACAAATTTGTTAACCCTTTTGGGCCTTAAGTGTTAGGATCCTATTGGTAATGAACTTTGAATGTGTACATAAATTTTGAATCATCATTGGATGTTATGGGATTCTAAAATATTTTTTCTTGAACAATTGAAACTACAAAAGTTGTTGAATTTATTTACCTTGCTTTGAAAAGCAAGGAGCATTAGCTAGGATTAGTTGAATTCAAGTAGGGGAGAAAGAAGGAAAAAATGGTAGGTTGCTAAAAAATTTGAAATTTTTTGAACAAGCAAATATTGTTATGAATAAGATTGTGAAAAATAAAAATTCTTGTTTGAAAGAAAAAGAAAAGATGAAAAATAATTGTGATAAGAAGTTGTTAAAGGGTGTATCAATAGAGAAAAGAAAATGGTGAAAGAAGTTGTGATGTGTACATAATTTGTTTAATGAATGCTCTTTTTGTTTGGCAACTCTGTTTCAAAAGCCTCAGAAATGATCCTTTGTTGTGAAATCCGACCAAGCTCTACAACTTTGAAAAGCCATTTCTTATCTATGCTTCCATGATTTCTTATATGATTGTTTAGATAAATATATGAATTGATCTGGATGTTGGCAGGACTATCAGGTAAGAGTAAATGTCTCGCGTAAATTTCGCCCTAAAGCTTTCATCCATTATATGAATATGAGATTCAGAGTGATTCAAGTATGATGATCTAGTTGCTTTTGAATGCATTGCATGATATTTGTATTTAGAACTTAATTCTTAGTCATGACTGAATTCTAGGAAGTGTTGACCATTACTGATACGCGTGCGTAGGTTAAATTTGAACCATTTGTATTCACTCTTATTGAATTTGTAGTCGGAGAAAATCTTCTTGTATTTATTGAGAAAAATAATTTGCTTGAGGACAAACAAATATTTAAGTTGGATAGAGTTTGTTGAATGTCAATCTTGACTAAATATTCACTATTTTTCTTGGCATTTTTCAATACAATTTTAAGTTTCTAAATGTATAGTCCCATAGTTTTGCAATAAATGTCATAAAACTTGCTTGTAGTTTTGGTATCTCTTATGTGTGTGCTAGTATGCATGATTGATGTTAAGAAATCAAATAAAAGAGTCACAAAACCAAGAAAATAGAGCCAAAGCAAAGAGGAAAAAATCAGCATCCTCACCCGACGAGGATTGGCTACTAGAAAACGAGCTCATAAGAGGCGAGACAAATCACTATAGAGGCAGAAGCAAAACAATGTCTTGGTTTCTTGACGAGGTCTGGCGAACTTTACTTCGCCAAGCGAGATGTTGGTCGTCGGGCGAGATCAGATATTTTTCCCAAATATGGTTTGATGATCAGAGGCGGTTTGAAGTGCCTAAAATTGAACTACTCTCATGGCGAGATAGGACACATTTTGTTAGATATTTCTAGGATTCTTGTTCACTTTTGGTCATAATTTTCATCATTTTACATTCCTTTCACATAAAAAACCCTAGAAATTCAGATTTTGAGCAAAAGAAGTCACATTTAATTAATCGGGGCTAGATTCATATCCTTTGTCGATTAATCAACTTGGATGCTCATTCATCTCCATCAATTTCTTATGAAGCAAGCTACCATGGTTATAGGTAGCTAAACCTCTTGTATAAAGATTAAATGTGATCAATATTAACTTGTATGTATTTCTTATTATCTTTTGTATGCGAACAAATTGATAATCAATATAGATGATAACCTTTGCTTTTATTGAATATTTGTGGTTTGAAGCATAGTTGAGAAACATATTTTAAGTCTTGATTTAAGTTTATCATCTATCAATAATCAAATGCTAGACATAGATTTGGAGTTGATATTCACTTGTATTAAAGCTTAAGGTTATTGTATTGTTTAATAGAGTGAGAGACCATCAATTAAACAATACGGTAAAAATCGCAATACCGTGTCAGACATGAACGATATAGATGAGTGATATGTGGTTATGTTGACTATAAATTAAATTCACATGCTTGATTAATAGAATACATATGAAGTAGGTTGATGAAATCTAGTCTTGATATGTCTCTTTAACCATTAAATCTTTCTAAACCTTATTCATTGCTACAAACTCTTATGAATGTTACTTTTACCAAACGAAAACCATCGGAAACCCTCACTTAAGACAAAGTAAACTATAGAATGGCAATAATATCATATCAATCTCGGTGGAGACAATAAAATAATACCCACTGAAAAGACTTTCATCAAAACCTTTGTCTCTAACTTCAAAGAACCATACGAATCCATACTGATGACCTCTGATATCACGTTTGGACGCAATCATGACTTCATCAATATTCCCAGATCTTTTGAACTCATTGAAGATTTCATTTGCACCTAAATCTTCTGGAAAAGAGGTAAAGAAAAAAGATGTTTGGATACGATGGTCATTGTCTTTTCCGTCTTTCATCTCATTATCTCACCACACACGATTTGTAGAACCTGCTGATTTTGAACCTCTGGCTTTCTTCCATTCTCCTTCTTCGAATTGATCGTCCATGCATGCGACTATTCTGAAAAATTTGGGTTTAGGGTTATTCAGTGTAAGAGATAAGGGATTTAGGGGTTAAAGGGATAGAGAGAGGATTAAGCTTCTCTCTCCACTGATATGGTAGGGATTCTCTCGCCATTGATATATCATATATATCAAGAGAGAATTTGCTATAGCTCATTGAAAAATGAATATTTCTCTTGGCTTGGTGTTGAGTGTTGACTTAGAACTCAAGAAGTTATAGCAATTTTCTTCTATCTCATTTCTTTTTGTGTTGACCTCCATCTTAGTATTATTATTATAACAACCTATTTTGTTTTCTTACTACTTCGATAAATTTCTTTTCCATTGATTCGTTTATTTCCTAACTGTTACGCCTTATTCAATTACACCTATGAAGTAAATATACTTCAAAATCTCTATCGAATCGTATCCGATACACCAATAAGTTTTGATACGTATCGAAGGAGTATCCGAAATTATTTATTTAAAAAAAAATCTAATATGGCGGCGATATATCTCCGATACTTTCCGATACGTGACTTTTTTAACCGTCATTACTTATTATATTTAATTCTTTCCTACTAATTCTCACTTTTCAAGGAGTATTTCAATTCCCATACTTTATTTTCAATTCTCATTATTCAAAATTTATTCATTCTAATATTAATTTATAGTAAAGTCACTTTCCAGTCTCAATATTTAAAATTGATTAGTATTAATCATTACTTTTATTAATCATAACTTCTCAATTTAAAGTATTTCTTTTTAATTCCTATATTATCCACATCTTTAAAATTCTGTTATAAAAACTACTACGCCTTAATTAAATATTTAATTTTTATTTTGATATAAATATCTTAAATATACTGATATTTATCGTATCCGATACTTGTATCATGTCGGTGCTTCTTCGTAGAATTAAACTAAACACTGTATTAATTGGATTGAATTATGTAATTAGTTTAAACTCAAAAACACAATCCATGAAGAATCTTATATTTTTATAACTTAAAGCAAAATTCATACACACATTCTGATTTGTTACATAAATAAAAAAATCAGAATGAAATCCAACAGAATAAGACAGTATCAAAGAACATCCATTAGTTACAAAGAAGCACTATCAGTAGAACATTAACAATACATTCATTTTTAGTCACGTTACAATGCTTATATGATATACCACTCCACTGCATGAGTAATCAAAACCTCATTTTTTCTGAAATTAATCATGCACCTTATTATGAGTGTTCCAAATATTTTCTACTTCACTAAAGATTAGTTGCATTTCTAGGTATCTCTTTACTCTCATAAGCTCTCCTGATTGAACCAATGCATCAACTCACCTGCAAGCTTGTTGAATTTGTTAGAGATCCGACATTTTTGTCTCTAAAATCATATTAAACAGATGTGTTAGAAGTTAGAACAACAACTAGTAAAACAATAAATCACAAGAAAATGAATACGATCTTTATTTACAGTGTTTAACCAATTGTGTCTACGTCTCCAAGAGCAGTTGATAATGAACCTCCAAACATAAACCTTTCGAGTCTGTACTAATCAAACTCAAAAAGATAGCATAAGAAACAAATAAGTGATTAAATCTGTATTTACATATTACTATAGTAAAAGATAGAAACCATCTGAGCTTCTTCTCTTTCACAGCATGCTTGGCTCCTGGTACGCCATTCACTGAGGCAATCATTAAAACCTAATGAGCTTCGCAAATGGCATACAGGGAGCCAGGCATACCAAGCATGATAATAATACTACACAAAAAAAAACCCAAATCAAACCCTAGTTTTCTCCTTGCATGTATTGCATTGTTGATAGAAGAAATGATCTAAAAGTAGTGTGTGTGTATATATATAGTATATATAGAAGAAAGTAATAAGCATTTATATATGTGAAGTGAAGTAGTAAGGAAGAAGAATGAGGTTGTTTTATAGAGAGATTAAAGAAGATAGGGAAGTAGGTAGCTAGGGTTAGGGTAAGGAGGGGGACAGAAAATGAATGGGATGTTATGAATAGTGCTGGATGATGAGATGGATGTAGGGATGTCTTAATGTTTGAAAGTTAATAATAACATAAAGGGCAGCACAAGTGAGTCAGAGTTGTCTTGACAAAGTGATTTGTCTACAAGTGTTTGGATTGAATCTATAGATTCCTATATTCCCACATATTTTAGTACTGTACTTCTCTAAACAACAACATATTTACCTCTTTTGTCCCACACTTTGTGTTATTTCTTGTTCTACTTTTGCTATTTCAATGTGTGATAAAGATTGCTCACATTACTTTTTTAAACTATCAGAGTTTTTATTGGTCTATTTGATTTTTTTATATATATTTTTATTAGTTTGATTTTTAAAATTACTAAGGAAAAATACATTAGAATAAAAGAATGGTATTCAAGAATAATAACCACAGAAGGAGCTAGAAAAACAGCACAATAAGAACCTAGAGAAAAATAAATAGACAATATGCAACTTTGAGACTGACTAATTTTAGAAGAATAATTTGAACCTCTCAAAGAGAGCAAAATTCTGTTTGAATTGGTCAAAAACAGAAAATTGTTAACATTTTATAGTATTTAAACATGAAATTAAGAAAGTAGCACAATTTTAAATTTCAAATAATTAAGGAAGAAGAACAACATAGACTCTTTTTTTTTTTAAGATACTTTTTAAATTTTCATATGTATTAATGATTTTTTAAAAACAATAACAGTATTAAATTTATATTTACAACACACAAATTTATTTTATGTATTTTATCATACTATTAATTGTTAATTGTGAGAATAATTATGTAAAAATAATACAAATATTTAAGGAATTTATTACTAAATATTCATAAATTCTTAGAGTACTTGAAATAAATGACATATAGCAGAAAGAATAAATATATGTTTAGTTCCACTTGTAGTTACACATGACAATGTATATGCGGATATTCACCTTAATTCGCTCTGAATTTGACGAGGAAAATTCGTTTTAACCGTGTTTAGGTTTGGGTTTGAGATTTTCTCGATCATAAAATATGAGAATAGATTGAATAATAGGAATGCTAGTATTCATCTCGAATTCGTTCCGTTTATTTATTAATTAGTTTTGATAACTTAAAATATTAAATAAGTGTCAATATTTTGATATTTTGATATCTTGATTTGTATTATTATTTAAAATATTTGAAATGTATGAATGAAATTTTTTGAGATTGATTTATTATTTATATTTTAATGTAATTAAAAAAATTATTACAAAATAATAATTTAATTAAATGGATGGTGGTGTAACCGTGATATATCTAAATTCAACTCGAACTTGTTTAAGACAAATTTGAAATTTATTTCCACATTCCCGTTGCAGGGTATAAAGATTGTTTGAAAATTCAGATTTGAGTTTAATTTATGTAAACACTCTTGATCTGCTCCGTTATCATTTAGATATATTTTAATTATTTTTTTCCTCACACTTAATTTTAATATGCATTTAGAATTTTTAGTTTCTAAGAATAAGTATTATTTTATAAAAAATTATTGTTAAACTCATTTTATATAAATGTATCTAAACATAAATTATTTGATATATAATTTGTTTTTAATAAAAAATATTTCATATAATTAACTTATTTAAAATAAATTTAATAAAAAAAGAAAATAGAAAGATACTCCACCTAAATTACAAGGACAAAACTCCCAATTTTCTTTTTTTTGAAATCAACAATTCATACACACTCAGATTTACAAACCAATCTGCCCAAAAAGAATCAATATTATCTTAACCTTAGCAAACCACCATTCCCACTTATGGAATTTGACATTCCCAACTATGTTCTTCTCTATAAAAAGACCTCCTTAAAATAAAATATTATTCTTAAGTCAAATAATCCAACACACTGCAATCCAAACACAACAGATAAAACTTTCCTTAAGCTTTAAACTGATCAGACTATAGAACCTAGAGAAATTACCTACTAAAAAATCTATTTTAAAAAAATCCAAATAAAATATATATTGCTTACTTAACTTCAAAGACTCTTAATATTTAGCACTTTTTATGTCTTTCAATAAATATACTGTTTATTCATCAGACAATTCTTAAAAAAATAAATATGTATGGTAATTTTAATGATAAAATTAGTATATATATTTAAATATTTTATAATTATATTTAATTGAGTTGTTAAATAAGTGAAACTTTATAAATAAACATATAATAATAAATAAAATAAATTTTTGTATTAATATGTTAAATAGATATTTTTTAAAATAAGAAAAAGGAAATAAACAAAATATTTTTATAAGATAAAAGAATACTTAAAAAATTATTTATTGTGTGAATGGAAACATTGATGTTATAAAAAAATAAAAAAAATAAAAAAAAATAGAATGAGAAAGTCACATGCATTCATTCACAATGGTTGTGACTGACTAAAGAGAGAAGAACTCCCTTATAGTAAGACATGAATCTCTGAGGTAGAACCAGAAAGTTGCAAATAAAGCTGCAAAATTATTTATAATAAGAATCTTGTAGAGAATAGTCTCTATTACTTAGCTTTCAAATATTTAAAGTATTGTATGAATGTACTAAGATTAAAACTATGCTATTTTATGCTACTAGTTTTGCATGATTGAAGAGAAATTCAAATTGTCTTTTATTCCATTTATTACAAGGTACTGACATATTTGTCTGCTTATGTGTGTTTGTAATAGGCTTGTTACTTTTCTTTTTCTAGATTCTATCTTATTGTTGTTTTCTTCTTTATTTTTACTTCACATGCATTCTCTTCCTCGGGTTATTCAATTCAATTTGAAACTTCATCATCTAAAAAGAATTTAAACCAATTCTTTTATTCCTTTTATCGATGAATACTCACATGATTAATTTTCATATTCTATATTTTAACTAAATTTTAATATTTAACCAATTCTCTTTAATTTATTTTAATATTTAAAATTTTAATATTTAACCAATTCTCTTTAATTTTATTATTCAAATATTTCATTGAAAAAAAATATTTTTTTACACTCTCATTTTCTTTTATATATAAAGCTCATTAACGAATATGTAAAACATTAAAAATATTTTAAGATATTTTTTTTATTTTTTGGTTAATCTTTTAGCTATTAAGTCTGATCAAATTTAAATTATTAAGTTGAACTTGAAATGTTCATGAATTTTAATTGAATTGGATTTGAGTTGAATTTTTTAAATATATTTAAGTTAAAACTTAAATAAAATTAATTTTTATCAAATTAAGTCGAGCTAAATAATTTTTTTATTAGTTCTCTCATGTATAAAATAAATAGAGTATCTTGGTGAATAATCTTAGATAAGATGATCTTAAGTTCAGTTGAACAATTTTAACAAGGCATGACATTGAAAGCAAATATTTCCTCTGTCTTAAAATATGTATTTTCTTTATTTGTTTCAAATTATTTGTCCATTTAAAATATCAACGTGTTATTTATTATTTCTTTCTACTAACTTACTTTATTTATTATATTTTAAATTATATTATTATTTTACTATTTATTATTAATAAGATTATTTTAGTAAATAATATTCGTTTTATCATTGAAATCAATACAATGAATTATTATTTTAAAAAATATAAAACATTCAAAAATAAACACCTATTATAAGTCAGATAAAATACAATTTTTAAAAAACAAACAATATTGAAGAAATTGGGGTGATAGGAAAATATAAGAAGTTGAACTTTGAAATAGAATACAAGAGTCTTTGTGAAATAAATATATAAAACAGTAATTAATAACAAAATCTTTAAACCATTCAAAGAATAAAAATTTATACGTTTATAAAATAAAAGTTTGAGTTTGAACTTTATTTCCTTTCAACTTTGATTTCCATTCCCTCAAATGCTCGGAATCTTCATATTAAGTTTGAGTTTGAAAACAAATTAACAAGAGTCAAGAAACAACTTAATCTTGTCCCTAAGAGGAAAAGGTTGAGTTTGAATTGAAATACTTATGATTTCATAAGTCATGAAATGGGGATAACTTCTCATGTCATTAAATTCCCTTAAACACTAAAAGCATGTGTATTTTATGATGGACAAGTATATCATAATTACCCCTCCGTTTCATAATAGGTGTCATCTTTAAGATTTTCACATTTTTTAAGATAATGATTAATTACGTTGATTTCAATAATAAAATGAGTGTCATTTATTAAAATAGTTCTATTAATAATAGATATTGGAGTAGTTATATGAATTAAAATACAATAAATAAGATAAGTTAAAGGAAAAAAAATAATAAATATCACATTGATAATCTAAATGGACAAATAATTTGAGACAAATAAAAATAGAAAAAAGAATACATATTGTGAGACGGCGAAAGTACAACAAATAATATATTTTATGATAAAGTTTTCATCTCAGACAAAAAATAAACTGAGATCTAATTCCTAATACGCCACATTTTAATTTTTAAAATAAAAATTATCATCCATTCTCTCGATTGCATTAGAAAATTGAGGGGTAAAACAAACTCAAGAACATGTTTCGAATCCTTGCTATTGCGGTTTGTGTTTTTATTTATCGTAATTATTTAATTCATTAACTTAAATAGTCTTTTGATCTCTGTAAGCTAGCGAGTTTTTGATATTAGTCCCTGTATTTTTTTTGTCTGAGTCCATATATCTCACTTTTGCATTCGATTTAGTCCCTAAAACCAAAATCCAAAGAAAAATTCGCAGCTAACCTGTAGATTTTATTTTTAGGGACTAAAACGAACGCAAAATGGGAGATATAGGGACTCAGACAAAAATAAATAAATTACAGTGACTAAAATCAAAAACTCGTATCTCACGATGAATGTACTTTGAGTTTATAGAAATGTGTGTACAATTGCAGACCCATTACAAAATGAACCTAAGTATCCTTATATACTACTCTATAAAAATTGTCTAAGAATGATAGATTACTCTCATGGCGACACATCCCAAGTCCATGCAGCGATTTCCCTCGATATGCTCCCACGTGTTTCTGAATACCTGTCGATGTTGACGTTGTTCTCGCCTTGTCCCTTTGGCTATCCAGCTTCATGAAGGGTGAAGGATTTACCCTCAGCAAACTTCTCTTGGCCAACCTCTACCAGTCGCTTGGAGATGCCTCCTGCAAACTCAAACACCTTCCTGAAAATACTAAAAGTACGTCTTTCTTAGTTTCAGGCCCCTTTTGGCTCTTAAAATTGTAGCTGAATGCAACTTTTGGACCAAGGTTTCACGTCACTCAGTCTCAAGATCTCATAAAGGAGACTGAAGGTAGGGCCATCGAAGGCACCAGGTTGGCCTTGCTCACACCACAAGAAAATACCATCTCATATGTCCTCATCAAGTACATCGAACTATTCCTTGAAACCAAAGTATTTGATGCGACTTTGCTCCTTTTGTGGATCGCCAAGTTGGCCCATCTTGGTATTCGCACTGGTTTTTGCACGAACAATTTCTAGCCTCCTGTCGCATGTTTACTTTTAGGATCGGCTACACAATCCTAGACTAAGTGTTCAAGTGTAGAATATTCGTTGAATGATTGGTTGTGAGGTAGAAAAGAAAAAATAAAGTAGAAAGCGTCGAATGCAACTAAATAAAGTAGAGAGTAAGGAATATAGAGAATGACTGCAAAGATAAATGACTTTAAATGAAAATGTCTTGTGAATTTAATGACATTGAATATAAATGGTATGCAAGCATACATTTTGTGGGAGTAACTTGTTTCTCTAGTGTTCGGTACTTTGAGTGTTTTCCCTTGCAATGTTATAAGATATGACCTCGAAAACTAAAAATGAAATTTGCTTAAATAGGGAAATAAAATAACTGCCATTCCATTTTCACTGATTCATGGCGTGACATGTGTCGACCCACTTCCTTTGTAATTGTTCTCATTCTTTCCATTTTCAAATCTTACTCGTGCAAACTACTTTGGCTTTCTACTACATCAATTGGCTCGTCGAAGTCCTTCGGCGATGTTGTTTTTACACATGTCTCTGACATAACCTTTCGTCGGAGTCAACTGGCTCCAAGCTCCTTTGTCATGCTTTCACTTGGCTTTTATTCAGTCAAGCCTCCAGTCAAAATTTGCTAGTCAACAAATCACCCCCCAAAGGCCAGTTTCGAATGAGAATGATGGTGTTTTGTCTTATGCCATATTTCGACTGCACACTTAATCTTTGATGACATCATGCACAATGATGACACCTTTCTATGCCATGATTTCCAAAGGGAAACACCATCATTTATAGCTCATCCCTAGGTTGTGGGATTTCAACTGCCCTTACTTGATATTCTGCTACCATTGAATCGAAACAATTTTCATAACAATCGATTGACTCTTGGTTATCATATGCATTCACTTATAAATACTACTCCTTCACATTTGCTTGTTTTTCCTTCCTTCTTTTTCGTTTGAACTTCCTGCATTTTACTTAGAGTATTTTACACATTTCATTATGCTTTCGCTTTCTTCGTTACCACTCTGCTACGACCTCAAATGATGCTACCATGGATTATGTCATCCCTAACACTGGTACTAACCCCATAACGTTCATCCTTACTAGAAAAGAAGGTTTGAACAATGTTCCCCAACCATCATCCGTTGATAACTCTGTTATAGAAAATTGGAATGAACAAATGCTCATTCCTTTTGTTGTTGTTAATAAATAACTGGCTTTTCAAGGGCCATACCCAGATGAAAATTCTCAAACAAAAAAGGTTCAAGAATATTTTCCTTGTTTTACTCCATCCATCCCACCAGCCTTTGAAAAGGGTGGTATCTTCGACCTAAAATTCATGGGTCCCAAGGTAAGAGTTTTTATATGATGCCCAACCCTGGCAACAAAGATTATGTAGCTTGGATCAACAAGGTTCAAATCAAACACCAAGATCAATGGAGGACAGTTGGCCTCTTCGACGTCATACATATATCGAGGAATGTTCATAGAATCAATCCATGTCTGCTTCTCTCTTTGTTGTACTTCTGGGAAGGCTCACCTAACACCTTCCACTTCCCTTGTGGAATGTTAACTCCCATTCTCTTTGACATGGAAACCATTTTAGTCCTCACACCCTTGGTTGAAACCTTCGACTCGACGCTTTCGACAAAGAATACCTTCACTTTTAATCGTGAAGGTCTCCAAAACTACATCGAAGACCATTATGATCATAAATCTAATGATGTGTCCGACAAGGAACACATTACTTTCCTAACCCGCTGGCTTTCATATTATTTGTTTTGCCTTAGTTCTTTGCAGATAAATAAAAGTTTTCTCCCTTTGGAAATCCAGATCCATGAGGGATGTCAAGTCTCTTTGGGAAAGCTCATATTAACATTCATTTATCATTCCCTGGTCGTTGCGAATTTGAAACTCGGACTCCTTCATTCTACCACTAAAACCCTGAATCTATCAAGGCCGATCTGGTTGCTACAACATTGGCTAAATGCCACTTTCGAATACACATTAGGTTATCCGGTTTCGAAGAATATAATGCGTTTGACACATGAACGACTCATTGAAGGGGTGGGGATTACTTTTTCTTTGTACTTATCTATCTTACTTTTTGGTTTTCCAAAAAAAAAATTAATTGACTTTTCAAAATCTAGTTGTCTTAAATCTTTTTCTCTCTTGGTTAAGCCTTTTCATTTCCTATTAAACTTATCTTCCTCAGTCTAGGTTTTTCATTCTTATTTTATAACATGTTTCTCAAACCTGGTTGACACAGTTGTACAACCTTGCTCTAGTTTTTTTTTAAATTCTCTCAGTCTTGTTCTAACCTGAGATGACCTCTAGCTCAAACCTTTGCATAAAAAATCAATTGGATAACATTAATGAAAAGTTAGTCCTCCTTGAATAATTGGGAGCCTCTGACTATGATCTTTTGCTTCTCCTTCACTCAAGGGTACGAATAAAATTCCCTCAAGTAATTTTCAACCTCCCAAAGACAACATTATCTCTCCTTGAGAGAAAGTTGCTTTTCATTCCTTCATAACAAGTTCTGGGTGAACTCTTCTCTCTGCAAGGAACAATTGTAAATATGGATGAAGTTTCATTTAACCCTAGGTTGAAGAGTTATTGGTGAAGATGTTTTCTCATAAGGACGGACCAACTCCTTCTTCCTCCACTCAAGCTTTGGCAGTTTTTCATAATCTGCCTTAGCTTTCTCCCCTATTTATTTTCTTAAGTTTCAATTTTGTGCATTTTTTCTTTTCTTTTTGTTTAGATTACGAGATTCAATGTTTATGATATTATTTTTTGTTTTAGATTGTAAGACTTGTAAAGCATATCCAATCAATGAATGTATATTATAACACATTCTAACTCTTAATGAATTTTGATGTATTCTTTCTTAGCCTCTAATTGTATGACCAAAGCAATCACTATGGTGAATTGGATGTATTAGATGAATCTGATGAAAAAGAAATATCAAGTTAAAACCATTTTTTTGTTTTGATTCTGGACTTCTTAATCAGTTGACATTAAAAGAAATGATTATGATTAAAAGGATGATATGCAAATTAAAACGGGAAAAGAACTTCATTGAATTATAGGAATGATTACAAAATGATGTAAATGAAATAAATCCTAATCATCCCTAGATTTCCAAGAAAGGAAAAAGTTTCCCCAATCTAAATCCAACTCTCCTTCGTGATCAAAATCGAAATGAATCACTTCTCTTAATCTTCTTCTTTTGGACTTCTTCTTCTTCTTCTTATTATTATTATTATTCTTACAAATATTCTTATGTGCCTTCAGCTCTTGAGGAAGAGAGGTTGAAGGAATTTATTCAGAGGGTCTGACCACCTGATCAGAAGATGCCTCAGAGACTATAGGAGCCTCTGAAATAATGGGAGTAGAAGATTGCTCAGAAGTTGTATTCATCTTGAACCAGATGTAAGTTAAGTGAATATGGATTTGTGATTTGGTCTGAACAAAGTTGTGTGCTTTTATAATGAAAATTTCAGAATATCAAAGCGTGTTTCAGTTTCTAATATTTGAAATTATCAAAGCCAGTCACTAATTAAGCACGCCATACTGGATCGTAATTACTTCTTGGAAACTGAGAAATGGTAGTGATTTACCATCAAAAGTAAAGAATTTCTTTGGTTAAAATAATTTAAATTGTTTTCAATTGTCCTTTTCTTTTGAAAAATGAATTTAATTGTGTTAATCATTTAAATGGGCTTTTATTTGTTTCAAATTTGTGTGTTTTAAACTCTTCCAAAATTCTATGCATTTAACGGTTTTAAAATTTTCATTCAATGTTATTGTTTTTTCTCTTTCTTAAAATCTTTTTGATAATGACCAAAAGAGAGAAAATGCATTGAGTATTTAAGAAGAGTTTGAAGCATCCACTACGCCAAAAATGACTTTTAACAGCGCATCTTAGACATCGCTTTTAAAAGAAAGCGCTGTCTAAGGTTAAAATTAAAATAAAACACGGAAAATGTTCCAAAAAAATAATGAAAGCGTTGTCTAAGGGGGGGTCTTAGACAACGCTTTTTCAAAAGCGCTGTCTAAGACCCCCCCCCCCCCTTAGACAGCGCTTTTAGAAAGCGCTTTTAAAGATAAACCTTAGACAGCGCTTTTGAAAAAGCGCTGTCTAAAGTCTTTAAATTAAAAAATAAAATAAAACCAAAAACGCTGTCTAAGGGGGGTTTTAGAAAGCGCTTTTGGAAAGTGCTGTCTAGGGCATACCTTAGAAAGCGCTTTCCACAAAAGCGCTGTCTAAGGTCTAATTAAAATAAAATTTCAGACTCAATTTCTATTTTCGTTCTCTGTTCTTTTGTTTTCCCTCCCGCGAACGTTGAAACCCTAACAGCGAAAACCATAAACCCTAACAGCGAACACGAATACACTTCCATTTTTCGGTTTCAATCATTGAATGTGTTTGAAGAATCGTACGTGTCTCGACATTTGGGTGTTGACTTCGTTTTTCGTTTCTACTGTTCTTCATTTCTTGCGGTATGTTCTTCATTTCTTATGGTTTTTATAAGTTGTTATTAATCTTTGATAAAATTCAGAAACTGAGTTTAGAAGTAGTTTACTACTGTTGAGAATGTGCATAATCTTGTTGACTGAGTTTAGTGTATTATTCTTGTTGAAGTTGTTTTGATTCATTCTAGCTATTTTTGTAAAAACTGAGTTTAGAAGTTGAGTTTAGAACCCTTATTGTAGAAACTGAGTTTTGACTAATAAGGTACATTGTTGTTGTTATGTTTGATAAGTAATAATATTGATAATAGAAAAATGTTGATAATAGAATAATGTTGATAATAGAAAAATGTTGATAGAAAAATTATTAAAGTTACGAGAAAAGTAATGGAAGAAAAAGTTTGATTCTTGTAATAGAAAAAATGAAAGTGATGAGGTAATTAAAGTTGTTATGTTTGATAAGTAATAATGTTGTAATAGAAAAATGTTCTTCCTTGAAAAAAGTTGTAATACAAAAATGTTTGGTAATAGAAAAATGTTGTAATAGAAAAATGTTTGATAATAGAAAAATGTTTGATAAGTAATTAACGTTAGTTATAGAAAATTTAAAGTTGTAGAAAATTATAGGTATAGTTATAGTTATAGGTATATTCTAATAGAAAATTAAAGTTAGTTATAGAAAAATTAACGTGTTATAGGTATATTGTAATAGAAAAAGTTTGATTCTTGTAATAGAAAAAATGAAAGTGATGAGGTAATTAAAGTTGGTATATCGGCGTATCGGATACGTTATTGAAGTTTATATTAACATTGGTTATGTATACGTTATTGAAGTTTAAAATGAATTGAACTTTAAAATTGTTAGAATATTCAAAGATACTACCTTAGTTATGTATTTTCGTCTGGATTGATTGTTTACCTTAATAAGTAGGAAAACCATGGATAAAACATGGATCTGTGCCGATCGAATGACCAAAGAGTACGAGAGTGGGGTTGTGGAATTCGTTAAGTATGTTGTTCAACACGCTGAAAACTCCAGACGAATGCATTGTCCTTGCTTGCGTTGTTGTTATATTGGTAAGGTTGACGCACATGGATTGAAATCGCATTTGCTGAGGCATGGAATTGATCAAACTTATCAGTGTTGGATATTTCATGGTGAGAAAATTAACGAGAATGTTGAATCGAGTGGAAAAAGTAATACGACCTATGCTTCATACGACAAAGACACGGAAACATACGATTGTGATCGAGTTGAAGAGATTGTAGAAGCACTGGAAGAAGATCTTCATGATTGTCCTGAAATGTTTGAGAGGATGGTAAGCGATGCAGAGAAACTGTTGTACAAAGGTTGCACTAAATTCTCAAGACTGTCTGCGGTATTAAAGTTGTACAACTTAAAGGCGGGCAATGGATGGTCGGATAAAAGTTTCACAGAGTTGTTGGCCCTTATGAGAGAAATGCTACCGGATGATAATGTTCTTCCTAATCGAACCTATGAGGCAAAAAAATGTTGTGCTCTATTGGCATGAGCTATGATAAGATACATGTTTGTCCTAACGATTGCATTTTGTTTCGTAACGAATATGCAACGTTAACTGAGTGCCCTAAATGGGGTTTGTCTCGATATAAGAAAAGATTGTCTCCCGCAAAAGTCTTATGGTATTTTCCGATAATTCCGAGATTTAGGCGCATGTTTCATAGTGAAACCGATGCAAGACATCTTACTTGGCATGCAGATGAAAGAATTATTGATGGAAAGTATCGGCATCCGGCTGATTCACCACAGTGGTCGAAGATTGATAATGATTATCCTGAGTTTGGATCAGAAGCAAGAAACCTTCGATTGGAATTATCTACTGATGGAATGAACCCACATGGTCTTCAAAGTATCTCACATACCACATGGCCTGTGATTCTTATGATTTATAACCTACCTCCGTGGCTATGTATGAAGCGTAAGTACATGATGTTATCTATGTTAATATCTGGGCCTAAACAACCAGGGAATGACATAGACGTATACTTGACACCTTTGATCGAAGATTTAAAGATTTTGTGGGAGAACGGTGTGGAGGTTTATGATGGATATATGAAAGAAAGTTTCAATTTGAGGGCGATGTTGTTTGGCACAATTAATGATTTTCCAGCATACAGGAATCTATCTGGGTATAGCATTAAATGTCAACGTGCGTGTCCTGTTTGTGAAGACGGAACCGATACGATTCGATTGGAACTTTGCCAAAAGAATGTGTTTCTCGGTCATCGTAGATTCTTACATTCTAAACATCACTACCGTGGGTGGAGAAAAGCATTCAATGGAGACACCGAACATCGTAGAGCTCCACCCGCATTGTCAGGTGAACAAATTTTTGAAAAGGTGAAAGATGTGCGTACTGAGTTTGGCAAGCCTTTTGCACATAAGGTTGTGAAAGGTGGGTGGAAGAAAATGTCGATATTTTTTGAATTGCCATATTGGAAGTCTTTATACGTGAGACATTTTCTCGATGTTATGCATATTGAAAATAACGTATTTGAAAGTGTTATCGGTACATTACTCAATATAAAAGGCAAGTCTAAGGATGACCTTAAAGCAAGGGAGGACATGTTAAAAATGGGAATGAGAACTGAATTAGCACCCGTGAAGAAAGGAAGACGAACATATCTACCACCTGCTGCTTTTACTTTATCTAGAAAGGAGAAAAAAAATTGTGTAAGTCTTTGAGTGAAGTTAAGGTTCCAGAAGGATACTCATCAGATATTAGAAGACTTGTTTCTATGAAAGACCTCAAGTTGAAGAATTTGAAGACACATGATTGCCATGTTATAATGGAACATTTTCTACCGATAGGTATACGTTCTATTTTGCCAGAAAAAGTAAGAAGTGCCATAACTAAATTGTGTTTTTTCTTTAGGTCAATCTGTAGTAAGGTGATCGATCCCGAGATCTTACCAACACTACAAAAAGAGATTGTAATTACCTTGTGTGAGCTTGAAATGTATTTTCCTCCATCTTTTTTTGACATAATGGTTCATCTAGTTGTTCATCTTGTGAAAGAGACACAGTTGTGTGGACCAACTTATATGAGATGGATGTACCTTGTTGAACGGTATATGAAAATATTAAAAGGGTACGTGAAATCCCGAAGTCGACCAGAGGGTTGTATTGTTGAACGATACATTGTTGAAGAAGCTGTTGAGTTTTGTACTGAATATTTGTCTAACGTTCAATCGATTGGACTCCCCAGAGCTCAGATTTTCGAAAAAATGGAAGGTAAAAAATTAATTGGGAATAAAATTGTGACAATATCAAGGGATGAACGAGATCAAGTTCATTTGTATGTTCTGCACAATAATAATGAGGTTGAGCCATATGTTGAAATGCACAAGGATGTACTCCGAAGGTTAAATCCGAACAGAAATGAAAATTGGATAGTTATAGAGCACAATCAAAGTTTCAGATTCCCATCTTTGGTTGCAAGTGGGTGAATAGTAGTGGCATACGAATGGATATGTCTGGATTTTTGCAAGTTGATCTTACTAGGGTGGGGTACAAAGATGAACCTTTTATTCTAGCATCTCAAGCTAAATAAGTGTTCTATGTGAATGACCCGAAGAGTACAAAATGGTCTATAGTGCTTTTCTCTAACAAAGTGACTGATGATAGCGGTGTCGATCAATGTGATATTGATGTTGAGAATGAGTTATGCATTAGACGGAATGAGTTGAATAGAAATGATGAAGTTGAGGATCTTATACTGGATGAGTCATATATAAGAAACGATCATAATGAGGGAATTTGGATCAATTCATCTGTACGCATTGCTAAGAAACAAGTGGTTAATATTCCAACAAAGAAAAGAAAGAGATGTTAGTGACTGAGGTAAATTATGCATGGTTTCTTTATTTTTTTGTTTTCAATTGCTTTGATTATAAGTTATATCTGATAATGCATGATTTCGTTATATTTTTGTTTTCAATTGCTTTGATTATAAGTTATATTTGATAATGCATGGTTTCTTTATTTTTTTGTTTTCAATTGATTTGATTATAAGTTATATCTGATAATGCATGATTTCGTTATATTTTTGTTTTCAATTGCTTTGATTATAAGTTATATCTGATAATGCATGACTTCTTTATTTTTTGTTTTCAATTGCTTTGATTATAAGTTATATCAGATAATGCATGATTTCGTTATATTTTT
The DNA here is from genome assembly GCA_963966055.1 of Lathyrus aphaca. NCBI lineage: Eukaryota > Viridiplantae > Streptophyta > Magnoliopsida > Fabales > Fabaceae > Lathyrus > Lathyrus aphaca. Next base: position 66,825,336 of record OZ014525.1, on the reverse strand, counting down.
GTTTTCAATTGCTTTGATTATAAGTTATATCTGATAATGCATGATTTCTTTATTTTTTTTTGTTTTTAATTGCTTTGATTATAAGTTATATTTGATATTTGATGGTTTCCTTAGTTTATTACAGGTTAGACATGGCTGATAACCAACATGAGGAAGTTAGTAAAAAAGTATCCGCGGAAGAAGAGATTCGAAGAGGCATAACGGTAATGAGAAGGGTGGTCCAAGGAAGATCTCGAGGCATCATACTAGATGTGCATTGGAGCCACCAGGGACAGCTTGTAGAACCTAATGGGCATACCTTAACTAGTTTTATCGGTGCACTAGTAAGGAATGAAATTCCCATTACCTGTGATGATTGGAGAAACAAAGAGCTGAATGACTCCAAAGAAAAAATTTGGAGTGAGATAAAGGTACAATCATTTGGCCCTTAATTATACGGTATCAATTATGTTTTATCAATTACCGGTACTAACTATCAATCTGTATGTTTTTCTTAGCGATGTTTTAACATCGAAGAAGAAAGAAGAGTTTTCTGTATGAAATTGGCCGGAAAGCTTTTAAGAGGGTTTCAAACATTTTTATCATCCAAGTTCCTTAGGGATGCAGATGGTAATTATGTGGATGCGGAGCTTCCTAAAAAATATGAAAGTTTGATATCAGCTGAAGAATGGGAAACTTTCAAATCCAAACGACAAGACCCGGTTTTTAAAAGAATAAATGCCACAAATTGGGAAAGAGCATCAAGTCCCGCATATCCGTACCGAAAAGGACATGTCGGATATGGACGCTTAGAACAATCCATGGTAAGTATTTATAAATTGCGATAACAAATTTGTTCATCATATATTAGTTTTATCTGATCAAATTGTATGACTTAATGTGTAGCTGCAGAAGGAGAAAAGTTCAGAAACATCTCTTCCTGCACATGTTTTGTGGAAGGAAGCCCGTGTGGGCAAATCTGGAGTTCCTCAAGAAGACGTTTTACACGTATACCAGAAATGTGTAAGTATAACATTTTTTCATTAAAAGTATAACATTTTTTACACGTATACCAGAAATGTGTAGGTATAACGTTTTACACGTATAACATTTTTTCATCTGATTTTTCAGGAGGCGCTATCTCAGTCTTTATCTCCCGATGATACTAGGAGCATACTTAGTCGGGCATTAGATGTCCCTGAGTATTCTGGTCGGGTGAAGGGTAAGGGATTTGGAGTCACTCCGACCTCCCTGAGTGTTAAAAAAGGAAAGGCTCCTAGTAATCGGGAGCTTCATGCAAAATTGGAAGCCATGCAAGCTGAGCTTGATGCATTCAGGAGAGAAAGAGAGGTTAGCGCCTCAACATGTTTCAAAGATGGTTCGGACAAAGACAGTATCAACTGTACCTTTCAGCCGAACATTCTAGAGGTAATTACATATAATTGTCTTAAATTGAACTATTTGCTTAAATTATGTATTTGACATATATACACATTAACAATTTCTTGTTATTATTGGTTTTAGGGCATTTCCCATTGTCAGCTATATTTGTCGTCACCATACTATCGGATGGTTGGCAAGGGAAAAGTGCATAATGTTAGCAGAGTATTACTCCACACTAGAGAGCTCCCTGCTGGATGTTTGAAAGTATCGGTTGATATTGCAGTTGAGCCGAATGCATCATTACCATATCCTAACGATGATTCAGATGCAACAACGATGGACGAAGCAGTAGGTTCGTTTGTTGCATGGCCGACAAACCTCATATGCATAGGATATGAGGTATGCCTAAAACCTATGTTAACTTTAATGTGTATATTCAAAGATTTTACGCGCATTTTACGTACATATTTTCCTTGGTTATGTTAAATAGACTCCCACAAAATCCAAATCAAAAGATAATGCTATTCCGCGGCATATCGAGTCCGTGGTTTCAAGAAAACAGGTACAATACAATTATATGGCATATATTCATGGAAGTTGTTACATTCTTAATTTGATCTAACTATTTATATGATATGTAGCTTCAAGAAAAAGAGGTTAGCAACGCCTCCGCACAACAAAAAACGGAGGTTAGCAACGCCTCCGCACAGGTAAAAAGTGCTGGTGCTAAGAAGACCGTAGCTAGGAAAAAACCTACCACCAAGTATAGGTCGTGCCTCAAGACATTTCTAGAGATGACCGATATACCGACCGGAGGTGTTCGGCTTGTGCATATGGAGGTAGGTATTTTCGGCTTTGATTACGACCAAATGATTGGTAATGAAGACTTCATGCAAGTTTTTGGTCGTGAAGAAATCGGCGTCACTGTTGTCAATACATATATCAGGTAAATCCGGTCTACTTTGTTATATTAATTGAACAAATTATTTACTTTATGTTTCAAAAGAGGTGTCTAATGTTAATGATGTTTTTATATAAGGTTTTTGTATGACAAATTGATGCGCCCCAATGGTTTGGACGTGTCATTTGGATTCTTAGCACCCGCGACCGTCAACTTAAGTTCAATCTAAGTAGACCAGATACCGTGACGGAGTACGTTCTTAGGATCCTCATGGCCAACAAAGATGCAGAGAAGTTGTTCTTTATACCGTTTAATACCGGGTTAGAATTTCATTCTAAATTCATCTATTATAATTTTTTTCCAAGTTGACATCTAACATTTGCTTAATCATTACAGTGGACATTGGTTGTTACTCGCAATCAATCCTATCAGAGAAATCTTTTATTATCTTGACTCGTTAGAAAATGATTGGACAACATACCCGGATATGAAGGTCATAATTGACACGTAAGTGAGAATGTTCAAAATTTTCTTGTGTGTATTTCTTAGTTTATGTGAATTGTTCTAATTACTTCATTTTTATTTTATTAGCATCCTACAAGCTTTTCGAGCCCAACGAGATATCCAAACATCAAAGAGGGGCGCCAACTCCATTACATGGATTCAAGTGGCGGTATATTTTTAATTATCACATTTTTTATTATATTAGTGATGACACTTGATAAAACTTAGGATTTATCCATATTTTTTTTTCATATGTAGTGTCCTCAGTAACGTAATCAAATAGATTGCAGGTATTTCATGTTGAGGTTTATGTGAGATACTCTTGTTTTGGGCCGATTAGAGATTCCCACCGATGTATGTATTTCTAACTTATGAGTTATTTTTATATTTACACATATCTCATATAATTAAATAGTTGAAATTAAATCAAACTATGTTATATTATTATGTAGTACTTTGATGAATTCAAGTGTGCATATTATACAAAAGATCAAGTGGACGAAATCAAAGAGGAATGGTGTCAATTCATTATAGAGCTCAATGTTTTATGTAATGACTTGTAAATTTGTAGTATATTGTACATGGCTTGTAAATTTGTACATAAATTTGTGTAATTATATTGTACATTTGTAGTATATGTAATGACTTGTAAATTTGTACATAAATTTGTATATATTTTGATACATTTAAGGCAAAATTGGTTTGAATTGGTATATATATATATATATATATATATATTTGTTAGCCAAAAATTGGTAGAAAAAAGGCCAAAATGGTTTGAAATGGCATATATAAAATGTGATATTTGTCTGCCAAAATTTGGTTGAAAACAGGTAGAAATTCTGGTTTATAAACCTGGAAAAAATGTGGTTTAAAACAAAAGCTGCAAGGTATACCTAAAAAAAGCGCTGTCTAAGGTATACCTAAAAAAATTAAAATAGGAGGGGATTAGACAGCGCTTTCACCAAAAGCGTTGTCTAAGATATAGGGCTTAGAAAGCGCTTTTATCAAAAGCGTTGTCTAAGGTATTCCTAAAAGCGCTGTCTAAGGGTACCTTAGACAGCTCTTAGACAACGCTTTTAAGATTTAAAAAAGCGCTGTCTAAACCTTTAGCAACGGAGGTTTAGACAGCGCTTTAAAGCATTGTCTAAGGCTAAAAAAAGTGTTGTCTAAGGTCTTGTTTGGCATAGTGATCAGAACCTAAACAAAATAGTTTATGCCAAAACAACTTCTAAGTTATAAGCTCAAAGTTATTTATATTTTTAGTAATTTATCTTATTGGGCTTAAGTGATAAATTCAATTAACTTAGATAGGACTTAAGGGGAGCTTACATACCTCAACTTAAGAACAATCAGATTAAATGAGGAGCTTACAAACCTCAACCCAAGGTCTGTCAAGCTCATGGGGAGCTTACAAACCTTAACTTGATGTTATAATCTCTTAATTAAGTTAAAATATTCAATTAACATAGATAAGGAGTTAATGAGACCTTACAAACCTCATCTTAATGGACTATCAAACTTAGGGGGAGCTTACAAACCTCACATTAATGACCTGTCTAACTTAGGGGGAGCTTACAAACCTCAGTCTCTGATGTTAAACTGTGTTAATTAAATCATTAACCATTGTACTTAAATACTTTTTTTTATCATCATAAAAAAGGGGAAGATTGTTGGAACAAGATTTGTGCATACCCTTAAAAGGTTTTGATGATAACAAAGTATTTAAAGAATAATAGGGGTTACTAATGGTTAAAATATAAATCAAGTTAATCACTCAGAAGAACCATTAAAGAAAGCAAAGTTGTTATGAATATGAAAGATAAAAAACAAGCTTTCAGATTGTGAATTCAAGCTTATTTGAAATACAAAGATCAACAAAGTTCTGAAGACTGAAGTCATTTGAAGCAACCAGACTCTACTATTAAGGAATGACTTTGCATCTTCTGAACATGCATCATTGGCAGTTATGAATGTTCCAGTGTATATAAATGAAATAGAAATTTCACAATTAAAAATATTTAGATATTATAATTGAAATATTAAATTAGTTATATGTGTTACAGTATAGCAATGTCATGTGTTTTTTTCTCTGCACTGTGTATTATATATTATGTATACATTGCATTATAGAGAATTTGTCATTGCAATATTTTATTGGTTAGATTTTTTATACGCAATATAAATAAATATCTATATTGGTACTGTATACAAATTTACATACTTTTTCTAAACTTTCTATATGGATGCATATAACAATAACTCATTTTAAATTTGAATTGGTTTACTATAATTTCATTTAAATTTGAATTATGACATACATATAAATGCATATTAAAATAAATTTAAAATAAATTACAATAAATTTTTAAGTAGTTTTTGTTTCAAAAAATTTAGCGGGCTGGCGGGCCAACCCTGCCCATTATGTATTCCGCACGCATAGTTTTTTGTTTTGGCGGGGCGGGAGAAACGGGTAGACGGATCCAAAATCCCAACCTAGCCCGCCATTTTTTGGCGGGTGGCGGGGCGAACTGACGGGGCCCGACCCATTTTGCCACTCCTAATGAAGATTATGCTTCAAATGAATTTTGTCTATATAAAGTCAACAAATCTGAAAATGTTCATCCAGACTAGTTCTAATCAAGACTCTAATTAAGGCAAGCTCAGAACCTATGAACTCAAGACTCTGAAGTCTCATTCCAACCAGGTTCTGAAGACATACTTTAGCTTCTGATCATGATTTAACTAATTCTATAAAAATCCTCTAATTCAAAAATCTTAGTATAAAGATAACAATGACTCTGAACAATCTGCAACAAATGTCTACAAGAATCCTCTGGTCAAAAGATTCCGAAGAAGATCATGTGACAACGGTACACTACTTTATGTCTAATCAGCATAAAGTAATGTTGTCAGTTTAGTATCTCTTCAACTTTTGGACTATGCTCTGCTTATCTCAACGTCTTTATGCTAGCTTAGTCTATAGCTCACTTTATTATACTCTAGTTAAAAACCTTCAATGACTACTTGTACCATGGGTAGTTTCAATCTTCAACAGATCTATTCTCAGCATCTATATAAGAAGAAGGTTGAAAACATTCAAAATTCTCTCCAAGAGAAGGTGAATGGGAGTTGAAGTATGTGTGACTGTGTTCACAAGGATGTGATACCAGTTCACATAAATGAGTTGAGAGAGACTGTTTTACATATAAAACATAGATGAGATAAACACAATAAAAAAATATAATATAAACAGAAGGGTTAAGTTTGTAAGAGTAGAGTGAGCATATTCACATATTTCTTGAATAAAGAATATTTGAATATGATCAAGAAGATCAACAGAACAAAAAGGCACAACAAATAAGAAAACTTGTGCAAGGAGAGAAAAAGAACGAAAACTTGATTCTTCTACACATAGGAGAAATCAATTTATATTCAGCTTAAAATAGTAAACCTTTGTGTATTTCCTTAACTAAAAAGAACACATACAAACACAAGGCTAATTCCAGATTCTTCTATTAAGAGAATCTGAAGACTCTAGCCTCTATTTTCAGAGTAAGTCTCTTTCTGATGATTGTGCATTGAAGTCTCGTGCTTGAGGGAAGAGAAGGAAGTATCGATCAGTGTGGTTGAACATTGAATTCTCATGCTTGAGGGCAGAGCAGGAAGTCTCGATCAATGTGATTGAGCAAGAAGTCTTGAACCTAGGGTTTAAGCAATGAAGTCTCATTCTAGTTTGATTGAGCATGAAGTCTTGAGTTTCTGGCTTAAACAATTGTAATTTGACTGATTATAGTTAAAATATCTTTTGCTTCAAGGAGACTTGACTTCTCTCAGTTGAGAAGAACTAGAATATATTGTGTGTCTCTTTATTTACTTCTATAATTATACTCCGCTGTGTAATAAACTCTCAAGTTAGACTCTGATTTGGTTCAGCCTCTAGGAATGCCACCTTTGATGAAAATATGTTTATGCTTTCTACCTTAAATGATTATTTAACCTCTAATCATAAACTTTTGAATACATGCAACACACGCTTTCTTAACTCTGGTCTAACCTATTTTGATAAAAGCACTACTACAACAAACCAACCTCAAGTCAACATGCTACCTCATCAGCCACAACTACCTTAACTTTAAATCCAACTACTACGACTCCTACCTCCCAATAAAATTCCATCATATACAAAAAAATCCCATCCCTTCATCACAATTGACCTAACCACAAATTGTCGATAAAATCATTTCACGACATCAGCCACCTCCATTACCTTAAATGACCACCCAAGGAAAACATAGAATTTTTGAACCTCACAAACTTTTTAATCTTTCATACCTCATCTAGAAAATCTATTTCTCCATTTTCTACTAATTCCATTCATGCATTACATGATCATAATTGGAAAATGACCATAAAAGACGAATATAATGCTCTTATTGAAAATAAGATGTCAGACTTAATGCTAATATTATTTGAAGTTTGTGTATTTTTAGGCATAAAAAGGAATTTAACGCTTCCTTTAAGAGGTACAAAGCTTGACTTATAGGTGATAGTGTTGGTCAACACAATGGTATCGATTATGGGGAGACTTTCGCTCTTGTGGTCAAATTAGCCACTATTCGGACATTACTTAGTGTTGCTTTATCAAAATCATGGTATCTTCATCAATTAGATATTAAGAATGCATTTTTGCATGGTAATATTGATGAAAATGTCTATGTGCATAAGTCACCATGATTATGTAATCCTCAATATCCTGATTATGCATGCTTTCTCAAGAAGTAACTTTATGGACTTAAACAAGCACCTCGTGCTTGGTATCAATGGTTTACTGATTATGTTGCTGCCTTGATTTTTGCTCATTGCATCTTTGATCATTCTTTATTCATCTACAATCTAGGTAATGATATAACATATATCTTTCTCTATATGGATGATATAATTTTTATGAATGATTTAGGTCTTCTTAGTTATTTTCTCGATATTTTTTCTATCAAACACACATGAGGTATTTTTGTGTTTCAAAAATAAATATGTCGAGGAAATTATTAAGCGCCTGGGTATGTCTTCTTACAAACCATCTGCTACACTGGTAGACACACAAGCCAAACTAAATGGATCCTCTAGAAATATATATCATGATCTCACTAAGTATCATTATCTTGTTGGAGCATTTTAATACTTGAATTTTACAAAGCTGATATCAATAATGTCGTGCAACAAATGTGTTTGTTTATGCATGATTCGATAACACAAAATATGTTTTCCTTGAAGTGCATCATTTGAAATATTCATGCCACTCTTGATTTTATTCTACATTTATAGGTTTCTTCCAAAAATAAGCTCATCAAATATACAGATGTAGACTGAGGTGGATGTCTAGACATCAGAAGGTCCATATATGGATATTGTTCACATCTAGAGGACAACTTCATCTCTTGATCTACCAAACGACAACCAACATTGTCTCGTTCAAATGATGAAGTCGGATATTGTGGAGTTACAAATGTGGTATTTGAGTCATGTTGGCCACATTAATCTATTATATATAATGACGTAAACATTATGTATCTCTCTAAAAATCTTGTTCAACATCAACGTACGAAGCACATTGAAATGAATATTCACTTTGTGCGTGAGAAAGTTACTTGTGGGTAAGACCATGTGTTACATGTCCCTTTACGACACTATATAATTTATTTTCACTAAGGGTTTTCGACTATAACTCTTGATGATTTTTGACTTAGTGTCAACGTCCAACAACCTCTAGTTTGACTACGGGAGTGTATTAGAATATGTAAATGTCTTTTACATTAGCAAATACCTTTTATATTTAGTATATATTCATTTGTATTTATATAGAGAATCAATCTCATTAATTGTGAGATTATTGCTACGATTTAGTGATGTCTTATCTTTAGGGGTGTAAGCGGATCAGAAAAAACCAATTAAACCGATAATGTAAACCAAACCAAACCGAAAAAAACTGATTGTTTTTTGTTCAGTTCAAAAACCGAACCAAAACAATAAAAACCGAGGTGGTTTGGTTCGGTTTTCGGTTTGTTTTTAGGAACCGCCAAACCGATGAACCGAACTGATGACTTTAAATATATACTTAATCTTTTATTTAGCCAATTAATAAACCCAAATTTTGTATCGGTCCAATATTTCTCCATCTTTATTTACACTTCCTTTCTTTTATATGTAACCAAAACCAAACATAAAAAATAGAAACCATAAGTCATAAAAACTTGTTCTCACAATTGTTTCTCTCGCCACCGTTATTCTTATAGGTTATGATTTTCTTAGTCATCTTCAAGTTCTCTCAATTACTTTTCATCTTCTCATCTTTTATGTTTCTTCTTCAACGAATTTCTTTTTAGTTTTGTTACAAAATAGTTTTTATGTGTGTTTGAGATATGAAACATGTTAATTTATGTGTATTGAAATTTTGTCTGTATTGTTGTGTTTTATTTGTTTTCAAATTCATTCCCAACTTTCTCATGTCAAGTGTCAACATTTGTATTCGATAGTGAACTTATTTCATAATGCAATAAAAATTATGAAAATGTTTCGTATGAATTAAGAACAACTTGTAAGTTGTTTGAAAAGTAGAGCATTAAATATATAATATGAAATGTATTTGTTGAGAATCAGTTACAAATCAATCAGTATTGATTTACATTCAATTAGTCATAAGTGTAAATTATATTATTGCCTACTGTGTATATCTATTTTACATATAAATATACATCATGTGTGATCATATTAGACACACAGAAATACAATCACAACATGGTATCAAAGCCCGATTTAAGATCCGTTGGGCCACTCTGCTATCAGGCCACCCACCATTTAGTTTCACGCTCCAGACGTTCAATTCTGGTCGTGAGAGAGGGTGTTACAAGTCTCATATCTAACAATATATGGCATGAACATGTGGTTATAAGTGAGAGCAATCCTCATCTACCAGCCGGTTTTGTAGGGTCGAGTTAGGTCCAACCCACACATTCTAACATGATAATAGCATAAAATAAATCAAACAATATTTGAGAAAATGATACACAAATGAATATAATGCTTAGAAAAAAGTGTTGTAAACCAATCAACCAAACCAAACCGAATCAAACCGGTTAGTTTGGTTTGATTTCATTTTTAAAAAACACTAAAAACTGAACCGAACCAAATCGATAGAGATATTATCGGTTTGAACAATTCTTTGACAAAAAACTAATCCAAACCGAACTGATTACCCCCATACTTATCTTATAATAGTATAATTAATGTGCATTTCAATTTTATTCATGATAAGGTGTAAGACGATGGGTATGAGAATTGTAAACACGAGGGTGTTTAATGTGGCACTTTTGAAAAAATTAGAGTGAAAAATTAAATCATAAATGAGGGGATTGTGAAGATATAGGGCACTGGTAAATAAATATGGGACGATAATGATGTCTTTAATCTGAGGTAGAGAAAGTTCAATGCGTGGAAGAATATTAGTCAACTGGACTTGGATAGATGGGAGTCACTAGAAAAATATTCATTATAGGAATCTTGCTAAATATTCCAAGCAATAATAAGTCAGTAGGGTTAAAGGTGCGAAATAAGGTGATTCCTTTAGTCTTGTATTTGGTATTAAAAATGTTTCATAGTAGATTCTAAACTAAAAACAACCTTATTAGAAGAGGAGTGATTGGTCAAGGAGATCTTTGAATCGGAGAGTGTCTCGAGGAATGATTGATCAAAGAGATCTTTAAATCGGAGGGTGTTCTGAGGAGTGATTGGTCAATGAGATCTTTGAATCGGAGAGTGTCCTTTGAATCGGAGAGTGTGGGAGTGAAGAGTCCGTCAATATCTCATTTGTTTTTCGAGTGTTCAATTTCTTTACAAGAGTTTGGTTATCCAATTGTCATTTGCTCATAATTTCCACAATATTACAGAGGAAAAGGGTGGAGCATCCCGACAGTTTGAAGGCTTCCTGGGTAGCAGCACAACAATGTCAAAGAAGGTTGTTGTGGTTTGGTTCACGTTGTGTGGATCATAAGGAAGATTAGAAATAATAAGATTTTCCGCATCAAGTATATTGGTTTAGAAAATAAGGTAAAAGAGGCTAAGATGTATTCTTGGAGATGATTTCATACTAAAACAAATAGTAATGTCTACAACAGATCTCAGTGGTACTTGATCCTCTTGTTTCATTTGTTTAGTAGGTCTCACTCTCAAGATAATCAAATTCATTCATTATACATTTTTATTGCAAGACTCATTATTTCGTAACAAAGCTTCAATCTCTTGCTCACATCAACATCTAGAAACATAACACGTGTCTGTAAATCTTAACTCAAATGAGAAAAAATCGATATTGTTAGATTTAACGCCAATACCAAAGTTCAAACTTTGATTTCACAGTTGTGTTTATATGGGTTTATAGTGATTATTTCCACTTCGTCAACCTATAAAAAGACAAAACACCTTCAAAAAATCAAGATTTGGTAGGAAAATAATAAATCATTCATTCCTATGATAGTGTTTATTATAAAAGAATAAACCATTCATTCCGGCATTACTCAATACGCACTGACATAACAATCCTCACGCACCTCTGTTGAAATGGTGATTACATATGCCCATGTCTATCCGGCCAAATAACTTATTTAACGAACTTTGAAATGATGTTGAATATATGGAAGCAAAATACTAAGCATTATAACCTAAACAAGAATCTCATCTGTACCAGACTCTAGAGACACCAAAATCACAAGACAATACTCAACATAATTTGAGAGCTCGCAACAACAATATATCAAGGACTCTAGTTCTTCACAGTTGTAACATACTTGAGAAGCATTGAAACAATATCTCCTGAAACTCTAGCAGCCTCGGTTTTCAGCTCATGGATTTTCGTATCAGTCTCTTTCTCAAGTCGTTTGACATTTGCACCAGAATCTCCACTGCTCTGTATTCATTGAAAGAAAGCACACAAACTTAAAGTGATAGAAACGAAATCTAATAGAAACATTTTCCATTTATTACTGGAGTCAATCATCAACATACCGCTGATAATTTCTGTTGAAACTGGCTTTCCAAAAGAGTTCGTTGTTCAGCAATCTCCCTTTCAGCCTCTTCTTTGGCTTGTTTCAGCCTAGCATATTTTTCTAACAGTAAAGATGCAGAATGTTGATTAGTGTACAAATAGAGAGATTCAACATAACCAATATAATAACAACAAAGAAAAAATAAAAGGAGAAGGGAAACTGGTTTATATCGTAGCAATATCTCATAATTTGTTCGGTGACATATACGAGGACACAAGAAATTCCATACTCATGATAAAACCAATAGCACAGTGTTCCACATGAAAATGAAAAAAAATACTCAAGAAGGATAAAGAGAAGAAAATTCACTTTACATAAAATGGCATGGTAAGATTTTAGTTAAAAAAAAACTTTTGGCATATATTATCAAAGATTATACAGAAATTGCAGGCAAACGGGTAACAAGCTGCGCTCTATCCTTTTTAGATGGCAAAACCAATCCTCTTAAAAATTACATTCATTATCCTAGGTGACACAACATTGCTAGGCATGAGCGTTTGCACTCTCTGTAAAAGATTTTTTAGTGAAAACACAAAATGGACAAAGACTGAGATGACATCATGACAAACAACATGCAGAAATAATAAATGAAGATTGGCTACAATACCATTTTTCGCAGCATTCACAATTGCCTGTGCCTCATGTTCAGCAGCCAACAACTGTTGAATTCCACCTTGACCACTGTTGGATGCCATTCTGTGATAAAATAAGTTTGTAACTATTAATCAACAGTTACAAAATAGAGCTGCCAGAAAGTAAACATAAATCTCCTTCACCGTCAGCACCAGAGATGAAATCTTTCACAAACAAACCACCATGGTATTCAATTGGAAAAAACAAGATAGGAATACCAAGACAATAGAGCCAGAAAAGTTAGACAAAATAATCGCCCAATCATAACACAAATTTTGCAGGATAGCACGGTATGGAATTTGCAAAAATGCTACAACACATTCTAGTCAAATAATCCACAGGTGTATCTATCCGTGTATCTATCGATTTCCTTCCGTGCTCCTTTGGTGGATCGATTAAGTTTCAATAATATTCCACAAAAATCACCAATTTAATCAAGAAACAGTACACGTAAAATAATTTGGTATTGAAATGAACTAAATGTCAAAATCATCTATGAAATTGATAATCTTCAATCACATTAGTCCTTTGGATCGGTCACTTTAATTCTGAAACTGTCCCTGATGAACTAAAGTGATAAAATATTTTCAATTCCAAGATCATTCCGTAATAATTCCATCAATTCAATTAACAGATTGTCTAACCTACAATATAATACCAATTTTAACAGAATCCTTCTATCAGTTCCATTCACAGATGAAAAACTTACTCATAATACAAATTTTAATAGAATCAAAACGAAGATTAACAATAACAATACTTGATTTCAGAAATTCAAACAGATCAGCAGTAGAACGTTCTATGGATGAAAATACGACACAAATCCAATCGATCAGATGCAGATGAAAATTTAATCAGGAATTGTGCAATAAACGCAGTGGCGAAACCAAAAGGAATGCAAGTTGAGGAAGTTAAAGCGCGAATCAAATTCGAAAACGGTTGCATTGCAGATCTGAAGAAATGAACAAGAAGAGAGAGAATCATACCTAGAGTGATGAATTTTCAGAGGAAACCAGAGAAAGAGTGTCGAGCGAGCGAGAGAGAATCCGAAGATTTGTGTAATTTTCTTTTTTACAATAATAAAAGATTTATATAATTTTATATACACTATTTATTTATAAAAAAATATAAGTAAAAATCATTTTTATGATTAATGGATATGGGTCCGTTTGTTTTGTTTTGTTTTTAAATAATTTTTATAGTGTAACAAAATTTAATGAAAATACTTTTTTTCAAAGAAATTTTTTATAAGAATTTCGAATAAAAATTTGGTTTGAATAGTTATTCTTAAAATGATATTTTAGATATTTTATTATTTTATTAAAAAAAATTGAATATCAAAATATCAAAAAATCATTTAATTTTGAAGCTATTTTAAATAGATTTTCATAAAAATTATTTTGAGATACAACTTTTTTCAAAAATTGCGATTTTGATTATTTTTTTATCATCAATAATATATGTTTATGTTATACGATATCAAAATTAGTCTTGCTATTTAGAAAAATTCAATATAAAAAAACTTGTAATATTTTGAAAAACGATTTTACAAAATCCATTTTTAAAAATAGAGAGAAAAAAAATCATTTTTTAAAGTTAAAACAAACTGACCATATATCCTATGTAAAAAATATTTTTACTTCTATCTTCTAAATTATCCAAATTATTTTAAATTATTATGATACAGTGAAATACATATCGTTTATTAGATTACTGTATAAAATTATTTTATATCATGTATTTCTATTTTATTATAAATAAATGGTTTATATGGATTTTTTCTCCTCGCTTTTATATTTCTCCTTATTTTACGGCTGTTTTACTATTTTGGGCTGTTTTTTTTTTCTTTTTGAAACCAAAAAATAAAAATTTGTTACTATTAAATATGTTTAAAAACTCTTCAAATATAATAGGATTGAGTTAGGAACCTTCCTCTTATTCTCCAAATTAACTTGTATCTCTATAATTTCTCAAACATAATTGTTACTATTAAATATGTTTTTTTAACAAGATCACTAAAATTCCAAAAATTAATCTTAAAATAAAGCCTTAAACAGAAATCAAAACTACGTCTATTTGATTATTTGGAAGGATAGTACACCACTTAACTGTTGGTCAAAATAAAAGAGAGATAAAGAGAATATGAAGGAGAAACAAGAAAAATAATAGTAAAAAGAAATAACAATGATTATGAGAACTTTAAGGAGACGTTAAATAATAACCATTCATATTTCTTGTTTTATTGGCTATAAAAGCCTTGTATCTTTCATTTGTAATCATCAGAACATAATTTTCAATAAATTCTTTTAGTGTAATTGAGTTGTGAAATTTTCATGAGAAGGGAGGTTAATGAATTTATAGATTTCATTTTCATTAAGTTTGTGTGCTTCCGCATTATTTTGTTCTTCCACAAATATGATAATATGGGGAAATTTTGCGTAGTTTCCTAACAACTGGTATCAGAGCCAGTTGGTTGATTTTTTCTAATTTTTCTAGTAAAGAAATTTTTAGAGACGATCCAGAGGAAGTCAGATTTAAGTGGGAGTGATGGCTGCAGACGAAGGAAAAATAAAAATTGAAAAGTTCGATGGTGTGGACTTTAGCTTTTGGAAGATGCAGATTGAAGATTATCTATATCAGAAAAAGCCACATCAACCTCTCATGGAAACAAAGCCAGATTCGATGAAGGAAGATGAGTGGAACCTTCTCGATAGGCAAGCACTTGGTGTTATCCGATTATCGTTATCTCGAAATGTTGCTTTTAACATTGCGAAGGAGAAGACAACCGCTGGTCTTTTGAAGGCTCTTTCAAGCATGTATGAAAAGCCTTCAGCATCAAATAAAGTTCATTTGATGAGACGGTTATTTACACTTCGGATGACAGAAGACACTTCAATTGCACAACATATCAATGAACTCAATATTGTAACAACCCAATTAAGTTCAGTTGGAATTGAGTTTGACGATGAAGTACGAGCATTGATACTTTTGTCTTCCTTACCAGATAGTTGGAGTGCTACTGTCACGGCAGTGAGTAGCTCGTCAGGAAGTACAAAGATGAAATTTGATGATGTTCGTGATCTGGTTCTCAGTGAAGAGATCAGGCGAAGAGAGTTGGGTGAATCATCATCCTCTTCAGTGTTACATACAGAGGAAAGAGGAAGAAATTCAACCAGGGGATATGGACGTGGTAAATCAAAGGACCGACGATCCAAATCCAGAAACCATCGTAGTTTCAATCATTCGAAGACTATCGAATGTTGGAATTGTGGAAAGAAAGGGCATTACAAAAATCAATGTAGACTCCCACCAAAGAATCAAGAGGTAAAGGATGAAGCAAATGTTGCTTCCACTTCAAGAGGAGAAGACGCGTTGATATGCTCTTTGGAGAATAAGGAGGAGTATTGGGTGTTAGACTCTGGAGCATCCTTCCATGCCACTTCCCAGAAAGAATTCCTTAATAATTATGTCTCTGGAAACCTCGGTAAAGTTTACCTCGGTAATGAGCAATCATGTGAGATTACAGGTAAAGGTGTAGTAAAGATTAAGTTAGGTGGGTCTGAATGGGAATTGAAAAATGTAAGACATATTCCCGACCTAACAAAGAACTTAATCTCAGTAGGCCAGTTGGCTAGTGAAGGCTACACAACAGTCTTTCATGGTGATCAATGGAAGATTTCAAAGGGTGCAATGACAGTTGCTCGCGGTAAAAAGAATGGTACTCTTTACAAGACAGCGGGAGCATGTCATTTGATTGCAGTTGCGGCAAATGAAAGTCCCAATCTATGGCACCAGAGGTTAGGCCATATGAGTGAGAAAGGGATGAAGATTATGCACTCAAACGGAAAACTACCAGGTCTTAAGTCAATAGAAATTGACATGTGTGAAGATTGTATACTTGGAAAGCAGAAGAGAGTCAGCTTTCAGACAAATGGGAGAACCCCAAAGAAGGAAAGGCTTGAGCTTATTCACTCTGATGTTTGGGGTCCAACTACCATCCCATCTATTGGTGGAAAGAAATACTTTGTGACTTTTATTGATGATCATTCCAGAAAGGTATGGGTATACTTTCTGAAATATAAGTCTGATGTATTTGAGGCTTTCAAGGTGTGGAAAGCGATGGTAGAAAATGAGACCGGATTGAAGATCAAAAAGCTCCGAACTGACAATGGTGGTGAATATGTAGACACCAAGTTCAAGAAGTTATGTTATGAGCATGGAATAAGAATGGAGAGGACTGTGCCAGGTACGCCTCAACAGAATGGTGTAGCTGAGCGTATGAATCGAACGTTGACTGAAAGAGCCAGAAGCTTACGTGTGCAGTCAGGATTACCGAAGCAGTTCTGGGCAGAGGCAGTCAACACATCAACTTATTTAATCAACCGAGGTCCATCGATACCATTGGAGCATAGAATACCAGAAGAGGTATGGAGCGAAAAAGAGGTAAAACTTTCCCATCTTAAAGTTTTCGGATGTGTAGCATATGTGCACATTAGTGATCATGGCAGGAATAAGCTTGACCCCAAATCAAAGAAATGCACTTTCCTCGGTTATGGTGAGGATGAGTTTGGGTATCGCTTATGGGATGATAAAAACAAGAAGATGATCCGCAGTAGAGATGTGGTCTTTAATGAAAGAGTTATGTACAAAGATAGGCATAACACAAGCACCAATGAATCAAAATTATATGACCCAGTTTATGCAGAGGTGGATGATATCCCAGAAAGTCCTACAATTGAAAGTCCTCAATTAGAGGAATCAAATGAACAAATCAGTGAGCAACAGTATGACGCATCATAGACTTGTACTCCAACTCCTATATTGAGAAAGTCTTCTCGACTTCATGTTCCCAATAGGAGATACATGGATTACATGTTGCTAACTGATGGAGGTGAGCCTGAAGACTATGCAGAAGCATGTCAGACCACAAATGCTAGTAAGTGGGAGCTTGCAATGAAAGATGAGATGAAGTCTTTAATCTCCAACCAGACATGGGAACTAGGTGAGTTACCTAGTGGAAAGAAGGCACTTCACAACAAATGGGTGTATCGAGTAAAAAAGGATCATGATGGTTCTAAGCGATACAAAGCCCGACTAGTTGTCAAAGGATTTCAGCAAAAAGAAGGAGTTGATTACACTGAAATATTTGCTCCAGTTGTGAAGCTCAATACTATTAGGTCTGTTTTAAGTATTGTGGCCAGCAAAAAGCTCTACCTTGAGCAATTGGACGTGAAGACTGCGTTTCTCCACGGAGACTTAGATGAGGAGATCTACATGCACCAACCTGAAGGTTTCTTAGAGGAAGGGAAACAGAATATGGTGTGCAGATTAAAGAAGAGCTTGTATGGCCTGAAACAGGCTCCAAGACAGTGGTATATGAAGTTTGAAAGCTTTATGCACAAGGAAGGTTTCCAGAAGTGCAATGCCGATCACTGTTGTTTCTTCAAGAGATATAAATCCAATTACATCATTTTGCTACTCTATGTCGATGATATGTTAGTAGCAGGTCCATATATGGATGAAATCAGAAACTTGAAGATGCAGTTATCAAAGGAGTTTGACATGAAGGATTTGGGTCCAACAAAGAAGATTCTTGGAATGCAAATCATGAGAGATAAGAAAAGAGGAATTTTGCAGTTATCTCAAGCAGAGTACATCAATCGTATTTTGCAAAGATTCAACATGGGCAATGCCAAACCAGTTAGCACACCTTTGGCAAGTCATTTTCGCCTATCCAAGGACCAGTCTCCTCAGACGGAGGAAGAAAGAGAATTCATGGCTAAGATTCCATATGCTTCAGCCATAGGAAGTTTGATGTACGCAATGGTATGTACTAGGCCAGACATTGGCCATGCAGTGGGAGTTGTAAGCAGGTTTATGGCAAATCCTGGAAAAGCTCACTAGGAAGCAGTCAAGTGGATTTTGCGGTATCTACGAGGCACTAAAGAGAAATGTCTATACTTTGGCAAAGGAGAAATAAAAGTACAAGGATACGTTGATGCAGACTTTGCTGGTGAAGTTGATCACCGAAGAAGTACGACTGGCTATATATTTATTGTTGGTACAGGAGCAGTTAGTTGGATATCTCGAATACAAAAGATTGTTGCTTTATCTACAACTGAGGCTGAGTATGTAGCAGTCACAGAAGCTAGTAAGGAATTAATATGGCTTCAAGGATTGTTAACAGAGTTGGGTTTCATGCAGGAGAATAGTGTTTTGTATAGTGACAGTCAAAGTGCAATACATCTAGCAAAGAATTCTGCATTTCATTCAAGAACAAAACACATTAGTCTTCGTTATCACTTCATTAGATCTCTTCTTGAGGATGAGGTACTAACATTGAGCAAGATACAAGGAAGTGAGAATCCAGCTGACATGTTAACAAAGGTGGTAACAATTGATAAACTGAAGTTGTGCTCTTCTTCAGTTGGCCTGCTAGAATAATAGATTGATTAACGTTGTTGTTTGACCAAGGTGTGAAGACTGATTGAAATCACTCTTCAAGTGGGAGATTGTTGGTCAAAATAAAAGAGAGATAAAGAGATTATGAAGGAGAAACAAGAAAAAATAATAGTAAAAAGAAACAACAATGGTTATGAGAACTTTAAGGAGACGTTAAATAATAACCATTCACATTTCTTGTTTTATTGGCTATAAAAGCCTTGTATCTTTCATTTGTAATCATCATAACATAATTTTCAATAAATTCTTTTAGTGTAATTGAGTTGTGAAATTTTCATGAGAAGGGAGGTTAATGAATTTATAGATTTCATTTTCATTAAGTTTGTGTGCTTCCGCATTATTTTGTTCTTCCACAAATCTGATAATATGGGGAAATTTTGCGTAGTTTCCTAACATTAACAACGTTACATTTGTTTATTTATTTTACAAACCATATATATATATATATATATATATATATATATATATATATATATATATATATATATATATATATTAACAAAACTACTATTACGTGCTCTGTAGTAAAAATCATTTGAATCATAATTTTCGGTATCAACCTGCTATTGCAACATTATGTTAAGAAAACATTTCATAAGCTCCAGTTTTAAATTCATATTTGACTAGAGTTTGAAATTGGAACAGATTGAAATGTTGCAGTTTTAAATTTGTGTTTTCACTCATAAATTTAAAACTGAATCTTGTAATGCAAATTCGAACGATTTACAAGCTCAGTTTATAGCATATGATCCGCAAACTGGCCAAGGTTATTTCAATATCTATTGGAATGTAGAGAAGGGCCAGTCCAATACATGTGGCCCGAGGCAAATTAAATTTTTTGTAAGTAAATTAATTTTATTGTATTTTTAATTTTATTATTTTTAAAATTTTTTACATGAAAAATGATTTATTATATTATAATTTATTTTATTTAACATTTTTTTTAATTTATAAAAAGTTCAACTCACTTATTCTTCGTTGAGAAAATATATAATTAAAATCTTTGACTATTTTCTTTTTCATTTAAATTTAAATTTTAGAATTGATATTGAAGAAAATAATGAAAAATCATATATTAAAAATAAATGAGAAAAATTATAACAATAAAATTTAATGGTCAGTATATTAGTTTGATGATAATTTCTTTTAATTGTAGTCCACTCAAATAAATTTTAAAGAAAATAATGTATTTTTAAAACCTAAATTAAGGTTGGAAAACGATTTAAAAATACCATATGCAATATAGTGATAGCTGCACTGCACACAACACGTGATAAAAGCAGTAAATGACGGTGACATGCATCTTACAATTTTTTTCAGTTATTAATATTTTTTACTTTTCATTAGAAAGTTAGTACAAATTTCTTTTAGAAAGCTGATACAAATATTTTATATAATAGAAAGTCAGTACTACTAGAGGCCTTGATAAATTGGAGGCCCAAGGCAAAGGCCTTGGTTGCCTAACCCATTGGTCGGACCTGATGTAGAGAAAGATGGTTTATATCGTAGTTGGAATAATAAGAACTTTGAGACAAATGTTGGTTGGAATTGATGTTCTTTTGATGGAGCATTAGATTTGAGTTATGTTTATGGTCAAGAGAAAAATATTATAGTATATGAATGAAATAAGTTTATGGACAAATTTCTGTTGGAATTAACTCAAAAACTTATGATAATTCTAACCCTTTCTTTATGAAAAAGAAATGTTCTTGACGAACAATTAACAAAGAAGAAGCAATATAAAATAGAAAAGAATTAGGGTTCTAAAAGAATTTGGAGAGAAAGTTTTTGCTACCCACAAACTATGAGATTTTTCTTTCTATTCACTTGCTCCTGCAAACTGTAAATTACAATGTGTTGAATTATTTGATTACAAGAGAGATACTCCCTATTTATAGAGTTAGGGTTGCTTGCACCTAGGGGTGGAAATAGGCTGGGCCGAGCTAGGCTTTGCCAAGCCTGAGTCTGACCTGCTAAAATATTTCAAGCCTAAGCTTGGCTGTAGCCTATCAAAGACTTATGTTTAGGCCTAAGCATTGCCTTTTCGAAGGTCTGATTGGCCTATTAGCCTAATTAAAAGACCTATATCATTTAAATATGTGTAAATAGGAAATTCAACAAATATTTAAATAGACTAGAGAATCAAAAGTATAATGAGACTAAATATTTGTTTTCATTGACTTATCTGAGCTTACATAGTAGCATAATTTTGTGAGATGATTTGTTTGAAAGAACTTATGAAAACACCTTATAACATTATTCTTAGGATTTCTTTAACTTATTTTCATAAGTTCTTAACTATAACTAAGTTTTACTCTTGTATTTTAATAAAAAGAATAAAATAAAATATAAAAATAATAAATTCATTCATATTTCATAAATAGGTCGGCCTGATAGGCTTATAAGGCTTTTTCTATGGCTTGTGGCCTAACTTATTTAACAAAATAGGCTTATAAAAAAGCTAGGCCTTTTCTGTTTTAAAAAAAGTCTGGCCTGACCTTGGCCTATGTAGGCTGGGCCTTAGGCCCCTGTTAGTTGGCCTGGCCTATTCCCACCCCTACTTGCACCCAAGGAAAAACCCAAAACTATAAAAGCCCAAAATATCTATTTTGGAACTAACTCAAATATAGATCTAAAACTAAATCAAATCTAATCTAAATCAAATATGACATAATAAATTACGCTTTCAACACACCACCTAATTCATTGTGTCTAAGCTATCTACATTCATCATAGCTCTTAGTCTTTTGAATACTTCGATCGGGACTCCTTTCGTCATGATATCTACAATTTGATTCTCAATTCTGAAGTGTTTCAAGTTCATCTTCCTGTCTGCTACCTGCTCTCGAAGATAATGAAACCTCATTTCGATGTGCTTGCTTCGACCATGCGCTATCAGATTCTTCGTCAGATTGATAGTTGACATGTTATTGATCTTCATAGTAATTGCTCCATGATTCTTCTTTGTAATCTCTTCGACCAGGTTCACCATCCATGTTGTTTGACATGCACAAAGAGAAACAAATATACTCTGCTTTGCATAATGACAATGCCACTACTAGTTCCTTTCTCAAACTCCAAGCAACTAGTGCACCACCTAACATAAACACATATCCAACTGTGGATTTTCGATCCTCAATATCACTACACCAACTTGAATCAGTGTATCCCAATAACTTACATTATTTTCCTTCATTAGTTGCAGGAAACCAAATGCCATAGTCGAAAGTTCCTTTCAGATACCTTAGTATCCTATTTGCCGCTGCTAGGTGTGATACCTTTGACTTCTGCATGAATCTACTCACCATACCAACACTGTATGCTAAGTCAGGCCTTGTGTGACAAAAGTATCGAAGTGACCCAATAAGTCTTCTGTATTGGGTTGGGTCGACATCATCTTCATCTGAATCTTTCGACAGTTGCAATCAAGGCTCAGCTGGTGTCGAAGTTGGGTTGTAATCTTGCATCTCAAATCTCTTTAGTATTTCATCTGCATATCTTCTTTGGTACATCATCAAACCTCTACCACTCTTGTAGAATTTGATGCCAAGAAAATATGAGATATTTCCCAAGTCTGACATTTCAAACTCCTCA
The DNA here is from genome assembly GCA_963966055.1 of Lathyrus aphaca. Taxonomy (NCBI): domain Eukaryota; kingdom Viridiplantae; phylum Streptophyta; class Magnoliopsida; order Fabales; family Fabaceae; genus Lathyrus; species Lathyrus aphaca. Next base: position 66,802,782 of record OZ014525.1, on the reverse strand, counting down.
CTCAGGTCACGTTTGAAATCTTTGATCTCCCTCTTGCAACTTCTATTATCAACAGATCATCGACATAGAGACATAGTATAAGCAGTTTATCATTGCTTCTTCTTATATATACTCCATGTTCAGTTGTGCACTTCACAAATTCCTTCTCCCTTAGAAATCCATTTATCTTCTTGTTCCAAGCTCTTAGAGCTTACTTAAGTGTATACAAGGTTTTGTGCATCCTGAACACCTTTCTTTCTTCGCCATGTTTCACAAACCCAACTGAGTATGCCATATAAACTTCTCCGTCTAAGGGGCCATTGAGGAATGCACATTTCACATCCATCTGACATGTTTGCCAATTGTTCATGTTTGCTAGACCAACAACCAACCTGATTGTTTCGATTCTAGCAACAGGTGCAAATACTTCATTGAAGTCGATTCCTTCCTTTTGAAGAAATCCTTTCGCCTCAAGCCTCTCCTTGTGTCTAGTCACTTCCCCTCTAGGATTCAGCTTCACCTTGTATACCCACTTCACGTCAATTGCCTTCCTGCCTTGAGGAAATTCGACCAGTGACTAAGTGTTGTTGACTTCGATTGACTTCATCTCCTTATTCATTACTTTCACCCACTTCTAATCTTTCAATGCCTCAACTGCATTGACAGGTTCGACATCTGCATATAAAGCATAATGTACCAGCTCACCTTCTTCATCGACCACATCATCTGATGTAATCACACATTATTGCAACCTTGCAAACATATGTTTTGTTCTTTGAGGTCTGCTTGGGCCTGCTTCACCTCTAAAATCTTCTCGTCGAACATCTCTTTCGACTTCACAAGTTGGTTCTTCACATAAGATTCCAACTGAATCTTTCTTGACAGTTTTAGTCTAATCCCATTCTTTAAGCTCATCTATGATCACGTCTCTGTTGATCACAACCTACTTGTTTACTGGGTCGAACAACTTGTAACCTACAGTCGAGTGATATCCTATCAGAATCCTTTGACTAGACTTGTCATCAAGCTTCCTTCTCAACTGATTTGGCACATGCATATGTGCTATAGATCTAAATACCTTCAGATGACTCAAGCTAGGATTGACACTAAACCAACACTCTTCTGGCGTAACTCCTTCTAGCTTCTTCGTCGGACATTTGTTTAAAATATACATTTCAGTCGACACATCTTCTCCCTATAGTTCTTTGGGTAAATGCTTTCCATTCAACATACTTCTCACCATGTTCATGATGGTTCAATTCTTCCTTTATGTAATTCCATTCTACTGTGGAGTGTAGGATGACACCACTTCATGCACAATCCCTTCATTTACTGACAATGCATCAAAATCTTTCGACACATACTCTTCACTACCATCAGTCCTCAAAATCTTGAGCTTTCGACCACTTTGTCTTTCAACCATAGATTTAAACTTGGCAAATACATCGATCACTTCACTTTTCTTCTTGATCAGGTAACTCCACAACTTTCGACTGAAATCATCTATGAAAGTGACAAAGTATCTATTACCTCAAATCAAATCCACCTGGATAGGACCACATACATTAGAGTATATGACTTCAAGAATTGCCTTCGACCTGCTTCCTGCATCATTGCTGAATCTATTCTTGTGTTGTTTCTACTGAACACATTCTTCACACACTTCGTTTGGGATGTCGATTTCTGGAAATCTTGAAACCATATTTCTTCTCTTCAAATCTCTGATGTCTTTGAAGTTGAGATGGCCAAGTCTATAGTGCCATAACCATTCATCTTTACTGGCTTCACTTGCAAGACACTTATGCTCCATTAAATTCAGTTTGATCTTGAAAGTTCTATTCTGAGACATTGGAGCCTTCCAGATTAAGCTACCATCTGCGTTGATGACTCTCATCACCTTGTCTTTTACTGCCACCTTGTAGTTCTTTTTGACCAACTGCCTTATACTGAGCAAATTTCTCTTCATGCCTAATATGTACAAACGTTGGAAATTATTGACCTCTTGTCACCCTTCCTCTTAATCACAACATCACCAATACCTTCAGGTGCTAAAGTATTGTCATTTGCAAATTTCACAGTGTTCTTTATTGAGGGCTTCATGTTAACAAACCAATCTTTACTACCAGTCATGTGTGATTAGCTTCCTGTATCCAAGTACCATTGATCTTGGAATCTCTTCTCATATCTTGTTGTGACCATCATCAACATCTTTTCTTCTTCATGTTTTGCCATCTTAGCATCAGAATCTTGATTTTTTTGCTTTTCTGGATAACCACTAAAATAGTGACCATACTTCTGACAATTGAAACACTGAATGTGATTCTTGTCAGGTTTTTGACCACCACCTTTTTCCTCTATCTGCAACACCACCTCTTTGGTTTCTTTGATTCCGGGGTTTTCTCTGATTCGACCAGCCTCCTTCTTGATAACTTTGACTAGTCGAATTGTTGTAGCCACCTCTACCTTTGTTGTCGAACACATTTCCTTTTCCTTTCTTATCTCTTGATGAATGAGTCTGCAAAGCCACACCACTCTTCGACTTACCTACTGCTCTTTCATCCATTCTTTGTTCATGAGATTCAAGTGTCCCTTGAAGCTCTTCTTGAGTCACCTTCGACAAATCTTTTGACTCTTCTATGGCTACTACTACGTGGTCGAACTTTGGAGCCAACGATCTCAAAATCTTTGAGACAATTGCTTTCGTCGTCAACATTTTTCCATATACTTTGATTTGATTTACAAGTTTCGTAACTCTTGTGAAGAAATCAGATATAATTTCATTGTCTTCCATCTGAAGTAATTCATAATCCCTTTTGTGAGTTTGTAACCTCACTTCTTTCACCTTTTCTACGCCTCTAAACGATTTCTCAAGAATCTCCCATGCTTCTTTTACAGACTCTACATCACTAACCTTTTCAAAGTTATCTGGATCAACACATTGATGGATTATAAATAGAGCTTTATAATCTTTCTTCTTCAATTCTTTGTGCGCAGTCTTCTCCGTTTTCGTTGCATTCTCTGCAAGCGTTGTTACTCCTTCCTTCACAAGATCCCACAAATCTTGATAACGAAAAACAACCTTTATCTACTTGCACCAATTCTCATAATTATCTTTCTAGATAATTGGAATGTTTGCTAGAAAGTTCCCATTCAGATGATTCATCGCCATCACTTTTGCTTCTCACATATCGTTCAAACTGGAGATCTAGATACCGGATGTTGGAATTAACTCAAAACCTATGAGAATTCTGACACTTTCTTTATGAACAAGAAAGGTTCTTGAGGAACAATTAACAAAGATGAATAAATATGAAGTAGAAAAAAAATAGGGTTCTAAGAGAATTTGAAGAGAAAGTTTTTGCTACCCACAAACTATGAGATTTTTCTTTTTGTTCACTTGCAACTGCAAACTGTGAATTGCAATGTGTTGAATTATTTGATTACAAGAGGGATACTCCCTATTTATAGATTTAGGTTTGCTTGCACCCAAGGCAAAACCCAAAACTATAAAAGCCCAAAATATCTATTTTGGAACTAAATCAAATATAGATCTAAAACTAAATCAAATATGACATAATGAATTACACTTTCAACAATTTCTACTATATTAATTTATGTTCAATTTGTATTGTTTTTGCATAAAAATATCAATAACTAGTCATTACGTATGCTTTTATGTTGATAGTATATTATGCGAAACTATATTTTCTGCAACATTTCAATCAATTCCAATTTCAAACTCTAATCAAAGATGAATTTAAAGCTGGAGTTTATGAGATAGTTTCTTAACATAATGTTACAATGTCAGGTTGAGATTGAAAATTATGATTCATTCTATAACAAGGAATGACTTTTACTACAGAGCAGGTAAATAATGGTTTTGTTTATATATATATATATATATATATATATATATATATATATATATATATATATATATATATATATATATATATATATATATATATATATATATATATATATATATATATATATATATATATTGTAAAATATATAAAAACAAATGCAATGTGGCCTAGTGAAGAATTATGCTTCCAAGCAACCAAATAGAAGTGGATTTGATTCTTGCTGAAGGAATAATTTTAAGATTTTCTTTTTTGAATTTTACTGACCCTGTTAAACATATGCCATATCAGATGTCATGCGCATAAACACATGCCATCAGATGCTACACATGTAAAAATAGACATTGTTTGTGAAAATTAGATGGAAATGACCTAAATAACGTCGTTTGAAAACATAAGGGACTACATTAGACTTTTTAAAAAGGCAATATATCCAGATTAATCCCTTAAATTTACCTCGGGGTCTAATTTAGTCCCTTAATTCTAAAAAGTTCCAAAGTGGCCCCTTAAGTTTTTAAATGGTGTCACGTTAGTCCTTTCCGTCCACACTATTAGTCAAAGTCAATGGATGATACAATTGGCGCACACATGGATGACATGTGTGTTTATTCATCTGCCATATGAATGCCATGTTGGAATGGTACACTTAAAAAAGAAACATTTTAGGATACTCTTCAGAAAAGCTTAGAAGGAAAAAAAGTGAAACATAAGTTTCAACCCTAGCGCAACCATTGTTGGTTGTTGAAGTTCATTGGGGTGTAGTTTGATGCAAGCTTTCATCTTTCAAGTGGAATTCAAAGACAACCAGGTATGTCTTCCAGTTTATTAACCATTATTCTTTCCTTTTATCCATTTTAGGGTTTTTCGTATTTTTAGGGTTATGAAATTTAATATGAAATTGGTTTTTTTTGTGCGCATATTCTTATGACATAGGAGGTAGGTTTAAATTACTGAGTATTTGAACCTAAAAATCCACCATAGTGGAGAATTTCTTGATGAAGAACTTAGTGTATACGAAGGGGGTGAGGTGACTGAGTTGAGAATAGATGTTGATAGATGGAGTTGTTTTGAACTGTTAGGATGTTTTAAGGAATTAGGTTACACTTCTATTGAGAAGATATACTATAGGGATCCAACCTTTGGCATGCACATTTTGATTGATGATAAAGGTGTCATATAGATTGTTAATCTCTATAGAGCGCACCTTAGTGTTGGCATATATATTCTACACACACTGTCACAACCTGATTACTATGATGGTCCTCTTGATGAAATATTAGGAGAGGAAAATGACCTTGTGGATGAGAATGAAGAAGTCCTTGCTGCAATGATTGAGGAAGTAATTGGTTAGGTGTAACACCCAAAAATTTGCCCTCATATTTATTACCATCTAACTGACTTTATGCCTCGCATTCTTCAATATCTTTCATCAGGTCATAGCTTATGCTTCATGCGCTACATCTAGGTCATTAGCATTCACAGTCATGCGTTTCAAATAGGGGATCATGCATTTTCTTGTCATTCTCATCAATGTACCTCAGGGATACTATTGCTTCATTGAAGGCCGTGAGATTAGGAATCTATGACGAAGGTTTTCTTGGGCACACTTATTGTTCTGGTTTCATATTCAGGGCTTCTCCGAGGCATTTGTTCAAAATCTTTGGTCATCAAGTTATGACATATTTGTGAAGCAAGACGTTCTTCCTGGTGGGATTATTTTGTTCAAGGATTGCTTTGACAAAGATCGTTTGTCATTCAAATGAGAATGGTTTGTTTCATATACAAGTTAATTTGGACACAGGGATTCAGATGGGGTTAAGATCCATTTTGGGCATACAAGATTAAAAAGTCCACCCGGGGTTAATTCCTTATGATTTATGCACCAAAAGGAAAAGGGGTACTTCATAATTGTCCCAAACCTCATTTTAAGACCAAGTTTCTAATCGGTTTTTTCTATTAACCATGACCCACCTTCTTGTATATATTTCAAGATCATTTACCAAATTCCACGTTAAATTCATTTTGAATGCACCCATAAATCCATATCCATTAAATCATAATGATTTATTAAACCATACCATTTTATTAACTCAATCCCGTTACGTATTTCTTTTGTATCCATTTTTTAGGCCCATGTACAATAAAAAGATTCAGAATAAAAAAATATATATTGAGGAATTTAGTTAAGGAGGGCAATAAGTGCAAAAGTGTTATATTTGTGACGATATTACAATGACGAGTTGGTCACCTTGCTCAATAAGAATATTGATTTATTTTTATAGACTCCTAGTAGCTCTCCATAAATAGTCATCATGGTTGTATTTCACCACCTTTCCATTAAGTCTACAATGAAGCTATTGGTGCAGAGAAAACACAAAGTTGACGAGGAGAAATAAGCAACCATAGATGAAGAAGTCATGAAGTTGGTTTCATAACTAAAATCACATCTCTAACATTGTTAGGAAATGTGTTATTGATTCAAAAGTCATCCCAAAAGTGAAAAATGTGCTTATATTTCACTAATTTGAACCTAGTATGATTTAACGACCCTTCTTTGTTTCCAAACATTGGAAGGTTGATCAAATAATCTTTAGGGTACAAGACTTTGACTTTGTGCTTTATGGGGGCCTATTCTAGATACAACCATATAAAAATAGACCTCCTGGATGCGCCTAAGACATCATTCATGTCCAATAATTACAACTATTATTACAATGATGTGCATTTCAGCTAAAAGTACAGTTGCCACTTATAAAAGGCTAATGGGTGTTGTATTCTCTTATTAAAAAAGACATACTCTGCAGGTTTACAATGATGATATGGAACTGAGTTATACAAGGAAAAGGCCATAATCATTTACAGAATGAAAGAAGAAAAAGACGGTTACGAAAGACTCGGAATCCCTTTCAATATTCGAATTCATCTCTTCATCAATCTTCCTCTTCGTATTACCGTGACCTACCTCACATAAGGGCTTGGAACTGACTGCAATTGCATAACAAAAATATAACTCAGAATCAGGGAAGTTCAACAAGGATTTCACACCAGAAAATCAGAAACAAAAAACAGTGAACCAATGCCAAAAGCTCAGAAGGAGAAGAAAATTGCAAAAGAGTCGATTACAACTAACTCTAACCAATTCAAAACATAATTTCTAACCGATTTATAGAAAAGTCTCAACTGATTTGAAGGAGAGAAGATTACCTCTATAAAAGAACCATCGATCTGTTCTTCTAGACTCTCTTGATCACTCTTCACTTTTTTCACCTAGACTCTTACTCAGTCACTCTGCATTGTTCTTCCATCTTCAACCATCTCCTCCATTGCTCATCCTCTCTTCTCCATTAAACCTACCTTCTTCTTGTTTTCGTCCTTTTCTTCACCATTTTTCTCTCTTTTCGATTCAGCCTTCAACCAATCTCCAAAACCAATCCTTCAAACTCCTCTTCATCTGTAACCTCAATCTTCATCAATTCACCTACGGTTTGATAGGCATCATATACGCAACAACAAAATCGAAAAATACACAAGATTCTTCTTCATACAACCTGCAAAATCGATACAAAGTTGCACAAGTTAGTGACGCTGCCATCGAGAAATACTTCGAGAGATCACCAATCAACAACAACAAGAAATTTCAGAGGATCACACATCAAACTTTCATTATTGCGATCCAGAAGTTCATACACGCAACGAAGAATTTGGAACCGAATCATAAACGCAAGAAGAAGGAGAAGTGAAACTGAAGCACATACCTGGACTTCGCATTTGCGGCGGCATCGAAACATCAAAATCGTCTTCGTCGCACCCTCGTTCATCAATCTGAAACGCAATCAACACCACAGTGGCACTGAAATAACAGATGCATTTTCTTCGTTGACATCTTCGACACAGTTAAATAACAAGGTACGAATCCGCAATGTTCTTGTATGAGTTGTTGCTACACCACCGGTCATTCTTGTTTTCGGTTGTTTTTTCTTCTTCTCTGAGATTTGCGATTTCGACTTAGGAGCGTTACGAATTCGGTTTAAGATAAGGATACGGGTTTAGGATAGGATGTTGCTGAGATCGTAGAGAGTAAAGCTCCACTTTGGCTTTCATCTTCTTCGATGGTCTTCGCGATGGCGCCATCATAGGTAAGGGATAAGCAGCGCGGCGAAGAGTTGAAGGATCAACTTAGTGTTGATGATGAGGTTTCACTGAAGACAAAGGAGGAGGACCGGTGTTGGGTTTATTTCAGGCGGCTAGGGTTAGCTTTTGAAAGATGAAGTTGAGGGAGAGATGCGGCAAAGAGGAAGAGGAGGAAGACTTAGGGTTTTTCTTTAGTGATAACTTTTCTCAGTGTTTATATGAACTCTTTTGTTTTTTTGTTTTAATTTTATAAGATATTAATAAGATATTGTAGATTAATGGAATTAAAGAAGAATTAAGTGTGATTAAGAGTAGTAAAAGAATTAATCAGCTATTAAAGTCAATTAATCCTTTCGTTTGGTGTTTCCAATTAGATAGGATAAGTTTTTTTTAATCCCATCCACACCGGCGGTGACACTTGTCACCGTCCGGTAGGCTCCTCCGTCGGTCAATCTTGTGCGTGTCATTCACCATAAGGGCTATGCTCCCTCACGTTGAGAACCATTTGACGAGAGTACCTGAGAGAGTCCATGGATCAGACGGTTCAGATCAGGTCAACACATTGACCACGCCCCATCTTATGCACCCTCAAAAGCCTGGTGCTATTGGGCCTTAGACCTTCGCTTTTCGCACCCCATGTATAAGCCCATGTTCCATAATAACTAAGAAAATCTGCGAAATGCACCTCCCTAGCTTTTTCTTTGTTTTGTTATTTTTTGTTTTAGTTTAGTTTGAATTAAATCCATAAAATAATAGAAAATTCATCATAAAATTCTACAAAAATTCCAGTAGCTTTATAATTCAATTTAGAAATTTGTGACATTCTTTTTTTCTGATTTTTGGCTATTTTTTATTTAATTTCGATTTTTCATGTAATTAGCATTTTATGGAATTTCTTTAGTTGCACATGATTTTGTTCATTTTATTTTTTCCACTTCCTGTAGGATTTTTAGCCCATTCTTTTTTCTATGATTAGAGGACTAGTAATAAAAGTTAGGATATTTTTTGGTAGATTTTTAGGCCATTTTATCCACTGTTTTGGTAGCTTAATTCATGTAAAATTGTGGTTAATTCTTAGGTAAATTCAAGTGACTTTTAGGCATAATTAGCTTCTGAATTTTTGGGACAATACTATAGTCAGGTTAAGGACCCTAGAGAATTAATTTCACATTTTTTCCAGGACTTTTACTATTTTTAGTGCATTAATCTTTAGACCATTGTTACATTGTAAAATCCACCTAGTTTAGCTTAGAATCTTATGGTTCATTAAGGATTAGTTTAATTAGGCTTAGTCTTAGGATATTAAAATGATTTAGTATAGTTTAACTACTGATTTTAGGATGATAATATTAGATAAATTCCCTTAGTTTTAGGACTTAGGCTTAGAATTTCTAATGAATAAGTTTAGGCTTGCTTTTGGTTTTATGCCTTAATATGCATTTTTTTTAGAATTTATTTCTTATTCCAATTTTAATGCTTTGCCTTGTTATTTGAATTTCTCACTTGTATAGGCTTCCCCATGTTTCTTAGAATCAACTTAACTTCCTTGGGAAGTAAGTTGAATTCTAGTAGTTTTTAGTTCCTTTCTTCCTTAGGAATAGAAAAACTTCACAAACCATTAGGATCACTTTTTGAATATGACAATCAAATTAGGGTTGAGTCTTAGTTCCCTTAGTTTTGCCTTTTTTCCACTTGAGTCCATCTTTCTCATCTCATAAAGAAAATAATAAAATACTTAATAAATGTTGAATGTTATCATACGACACGAGACTTTGTTGCGGAGTACTTATGCACGTCCCATTTCGGGGCGAGGTGTAGGTTATCTACCACGATGGATAAGTCTTAGTATGAGAATGTTCGCAAATAATAAACTCAAAAACACTTATCATAAAAGACAATAAACCAAGACATCACGTCTTCTCATCTCATCTCATACTCCTTGCGGACGAACATGACTTGTCTCGACAATTCAATCAGCGATACGGTAAACACCCTCGAGTCAGAGCCGATAACACCTGAGCTAGAGCTATGGCAACGTCATCCTAAAAAACACAAGCAAGTTTCCGCCTTAGTTAGACGAACTACGGCGACTCTGATCCTCATTTTCTCGATGAGGTACGTAGGCAGTGGGGTAGGGCCCATTCGAGCACATTCTTTATTTTCCCTACATTTCCCTCTTTCTTTCCATTCTCTTTTCTTATTCCTTTCTCATTTCTCATTCCAAGTCCAGATAGCCATTCTTTCATTCAAACAACATCGTATTTCTCACCTTTTGAAACAAACTAACAAGCGTGGATCCCGTCGGGTACGACAGACGTATTTGGGTGCTAATACCTTCCCAATTCGTAACCGACTTCCGGACCCAGATCTTTGGTTCGCAAGGCCTCGTCCTTTTCCTTCTTCCTTAGGTTTGTGCAATATTACCTTTCCCATTCCTTCGGTATAAAAATGTCTGGCTGGCGACTCTACCTTTTCTGCGCCACTTTCGCGTTTGTACTAGGATGAAAATCCCGGGAGCGACATTAGGCTTTAAAGGAAACTGAGATGATGGAAGGTGAGGGTAGTGGTAAGAATAGTGTTATGGAAAAAATGTTATGGAAAATTTTGTTATGGGAAAATTTGTTATGGAAACTGATGTTAATGTGAATAATGGACAAGATAGTGGTAAGGTCAATGATGGAATTAACTTTGATGATAGTGAGGATGAAAGTTTCAATTATGACATTACAATGGAAATTACATTTGATGATGAATCAGATGAGTTTGATGATGATTTGGATGAGGATGAAGTGGATAATTTGATTAATTATATGAATGAAGATGGTGACAAAGAGAGGAACAATAAAAAGGGTAAAGAAAAGTGGAAGGAAGACAAAGATGATAAAAAAGGTAGTGATAATGAAAGTGAGGATTTACAAAGTGGGTGTGATAATGATGATAATAATGGAGTGACGAGGAAAAAGTATCCCATGTTCAAGTTACAAAAGGATATGTACAATTACAAATGGGAGGTTGGGATGTATTTTATAACCAAAGCTGATTTCAAAGAAGTTATAACTTCATATGCAATGTAGTCTGACAGGAACTTGAGGTACACTAAGAATGACAAGGTTGGGGTGATGGTTAGATGAACTGATGTATGTGAGTGGGAAGCGTATTATGCAAAATCACCTAATGAGGATACTTGGTAATTAAGGAAGATAATAAATAGTCATAGTTGCAGTAGGGAGTACAATGTCAAGATGATGAGTACTAAATGGTTAAGAAAAAGGCTTCAAAATTCATTGAAAACCAACCTTAGATTGAAGCTTAAAGACATAAAGGAAACGACACAAAAAAAGTCGAACATAAGGATCAGTAAGACCAAGGCCATAAGGGCTAGATTTGCTTTTAGAGATATGGTTGATGGTTCTTTCCTAACTGATCATACAAGGATTTTTGACTACTGCCATGAGCATTTGAGATCTAACCCAGGGTCTACTGTGAAACTGAATGTCCAACTTGTACAAGAGGGTGTACCTGATCAAAGACTCTATTTTAAGAGGCTATACATTTGCTTGGCGGCATTTAAGGAAAGTTTCAAATTATGTAGAAATTTCATTGGTCTTGATGGATGTTTCTTGAAAGGGCTTTCTAGAGGTCAAATTTTGACAGCCATAGGTAGAGATCCAAATGATAAAATTCTTCCAATATCATTTGATGTGGTTGAAAGTGAAAATAAGGATAGTTGGACATGATTCATGGAGTTGCTTATTGATGATCTTGGTGGTAGAGAAAAGTGCCTCACATACACTTTTATATCTGATCAACAAAAGGTATACTTATTTTTGTTATGTTTAATGTTAATATTTGTGTTTATTAATGATCTGTCTTTATTACTGATAAGTTTGATATTGATGTGTTACTACCTACGGATTATTACCTACCATGGATGAATTACTACCTAAAGTAGAGCAAAAGTGAAATTCTGGCAACAAATATACGATTTCGAATACAATGTCACGACACGATATCTGACAAGGTTAAAATTAACAAGATAAATAAACAAAACAGATGTAAAGAACACATGGAATTATTAACCTAGTTAGGTGCAAACACACCTACTCTAGGGGCTACCAAGCCAGGAAGGAACTCCACTATCAGTAGTATCAATTCAAAGACCCTCAACAAACATCCCAGTTTATGATCTTTTCACTTAATCACTACCCAATGCTAGTTCTATTTATGAACTCCTAAATATGATACCCCTCTCATTCCCCCTCAATCACTACGTGATAACAGACAAACAATTCAAAAAAGATGAAGACACACTTCAAGAAATAATCCTTGACCTTTCTTCAAAGCTTCAGTAAAGTACAAACACTCTTGCTTGAGTGGACAACAATTACAACTCAATAAACCCAGTCCAAAACAACCATCAACATGATTATTGCTTGGCTCACAATAAAACTAACACACACACACACGAAAACACTGAATACGAAAATCCTTATTCTCTTTATCTATCTTCGTTATCAACCTAGGGTAACAGAAACCTTTAAATAAATATTGAATCATGGTCATGAGCCTCCTGAACTTGCACAAAACAAATACAATATTTCCTTAAATAAAGGAACGAAAATAGCAACATATAATGTTCTGCTAAAATATCTCCAAGTTGAATCCTTGACATCTAATAGACCATGCTAATTGATACTAAATCAAAACACACAATCAATAACAGTAAACTGCACGCACAAAGTAAGGATTCATCTAGGTCTTCAGGCCCAATTAGGGATGTCATGACATCAGTCTTGACATCCTGATAAAACAACTGCATACAAACATCTTCACACCTGCATAATGCTTAAATCATATGTCATAACATTACATATGACATTCAGAATCAGAAAACATGTTTTACCATAAAATATATCCAATCTAAAACATCTACAAACTCCCCCTCTGGAAATTTTTTGGCTAAAACAATTTAAGCATTATTCATCTCTAAATAACATAGCAGAAGCACACAAAGAATGGCAGACTCCCCCTCAAACAAAACTATATCCGAGTACAACACAACAACATAAGTAATTTCTAATTTCCATTAGTAGAGAGATTTCATTTCCCCCTCAACTTATTAAGCCCTGCAACAAACAATATGACTATACTAAAATAGTATGACTATACTAAAATAAATAGTATACAATCAAACCACATATCATCTATAGCTAGCTATAATAACTCCCCCATTTAGCCAAAAATTGAGCCAAACATAGAAATAATTATAGAGCCAAAAACAGTTAGAACCACAAGCTCATAAAGAGCATAAATCCTGGGTATAGGAGAACCCCAACAAACAGTACAAGAATCTTCCTCCTTTTCCAACATCTCCATAATTGCTATAAGCCCTCAGAAAGACAAATTCCTAATTTGCCTCTTAGGTTTTCAAACTGATTAACATCTAAGGCCTTTGTGAATACATCAGCCAGGTACAGTTCAGTGGCAACATGCTCCAACTTGATCACTTTAGCTTCCACAAGATTTCTGATTAAATGATGCCTAATATCAATATGTTTAGTCCTACTGTGCTGAATAGGATTCTTGGAAATATTGATTGCACTAAGATTGTCACAATATATTGTCATGACATCCTAAGTGACATTATACTCATACAACATTTGTTTCATCTAAACAAGCTGAGAACAACTGTAACCAGTTGCTATGTACTCAGCCTCTGCAGTAGATAAGGAGACATAATTCTGCTTCTTGCTAAACCAAGAGATGAGGTTTCTACCTATAAAGAAACATCCTCCATAAGTACTTTTCCTATCATCTGCACTACCAGCCCAATCAACATCACAATACCCAAATAAGACATGATCACTCCCATGAGAATACAACATGCCATAGTTACAATTTCCATTCACATATTTTAGTATTCTTTTGACTTGATTTATGTGAGAAACTTCAGGTTCTGCTTGATATATGGCACATACTCCAACAGCAAAATCAATATCAGGTCTGTTAGCTATAAGATACAGTAGACTGCCTATCATGCTTCTATACAAGCTTTGATAAACATTAACACCTTTTTCATCTTTAGTCATTTTGCGATGAGTAGGAGCAGGTGTTCTTTTGTGACTGACACTCTCCATTCCAAACTTCTTGACAATGTTTCTGGCATATTTGCTTTGAGAGAGAAAAATGGAATCTTCCATCTGTTTAACTTTCAAGCCAAGAAAAAAAGTTAGCTCTCTAACAAGACTCATTTCAAATTCAGATTGCATTTATTTGACAAAATATTTAACCATCTCATCTGACATCCCACCAAACACTATATCATCCACATAAATCTGAGCAATCATGATTTTTCCTTCTTCGTCTTTGACAAACAGATTTTTGTCTATTCCACCTTTTCTGTAACCATTCTTGAGGAGAAAATATGTTAATCTTTCATACCAAGCCCTAAGAGATTATTTCAATCCATATAAAGCCTTTCTTAACCTGTAGACATGGTCTGAGAGGTTTGGATCAATAAAACCTTTAGGCTACTCCACATAAACTTCCTCATTCAAATATTCATTCAAAAAGGCACTTTTTACATCCATTTGGAACAATTTGAACTTGAGAATGCATGCAACTCCCAATAGCAATCATATTGATTCAAGTCTAGCCACAAGAGCAAATGTCTCATCAAATTCAATGCCCTCAATTTGAGTATATCCTTGAGCAACAAGCCTGACATTATTCCTGGTCACAACTCCTTGTTCATCAGATTTATTTTTGTACACCCATTTAGTACCAATAACATTGGCCCCTTCAGGTCTTGGTACAATTTCCCATACTTCATTTCTTTTGAACTGCTCCAGCTCATCTTGCATAACATTAATCCAAAATTCATCAGCCAATGTTTCTTTGACATTTTTAGGTTCAATCTTGGATACAAAATAGGAGTTAGAGATAACTTCCCTTGATCTAGTTACAACTCCACTGTTAGGATCACCTATAATGAGATCTTTAGGATGGTCCTTCTGGATTCTGATGGAAGATATCTTGTTTGTTGGCTCAGACTTAGATTCTGAGGTAGCTGGATTTTGATCAACTTATTTATCTGTAACTTTAGCTGAAGTATCATAGAACATTCCAACATTATATGTGACATCAATTTCTTTGTATAGATCATCAATAACCACATTTATGGATTCCATCATGAATTTTGTTCTAGAGTTGAAAACTCTATAAGCTCTGTTGTTAGTAGAATAACCCAGAAATATGCCTTCATTACTTTTGGGATCCATTTTTCTTCTTTGTTCTCTATCTACAAGAATATAACACTTACTACCAAATACATGTTGTCGCTCCCGGGATTTCCATCCTGGTACAAACGCGAAAATGGCGCGGAAAAAGAATAGAGTCGCCAGCCAGGCATTTTTATCCCGAAGAACGGGAATGGTAATGCTGCACAAACCAGAAGAAAGAGAGAGGAAGGACACAGGTCCTGCGAACCAAAGAGACTGAGTTCGGGAGTCGGTTACGACCTGGGAAGGTATTAGCACCCAGATCGTCCGTCGTACCCGACGGGATCCACGCTTGCATGTTTTGTTTCAAAGGGTGAGAAATAAGAATGCTGCTGAATAAAACCGCTACTAGAATGAAGGGAATGGAAATGAGAAATGAACTGAAATAAGAAAATGAGAATAAAAGGAGAAATGTAGGGAAAATAAAGAATGTGCTCGAACGGGCCCTACCCCGCTGCCTACGTACCTCATCAGGATAATGAGGATCAGAGACGCCGTAGTTCCCCTAACTAGGGGTACTAAAGGAAAATGCTTGTGAATTAAAGGCTTGAACTGCCTATGTCAATGCTCAGGTGTTGCAGGCTCGGACGACGAGTGCGTTACCGTCTTGCAAAGTGACGAGTAGGAGCAAGTTCGCGTACAGAGCGAATGAGATGAGAAAAGAATTCCTGAAGGAAAGACGCTTATTGTTTGTTTGGTGTTTTTTAGAAGCTTTTATGAGTGAAAGTTTGCATAGGTAAGTGTACTTAAGTCTTACTCAATGGGATGTGTACGTCTCACATCATCCCGAAATGGAATGCGCAAGAGGCACACCTATCTATGGAGGAAATCCCCAAAGCTAGTCCCACAAGTGAAGGCTTGAGCACACTGGCCTATTACCATTATTAAGTATTTTTGTGGTTTTTGGTTAAGAAATGTCTTTTAATTTGTCTTTGTGAGGTACTCATGCTAAGACCTATCTACCACGAGTGATGACTCACACCTCGCCCCGAAATGGAACGCGTGCAAGCATCTCATAGCAAAGTCTCGTGTCACATGAAAGCACCCAACCTTTATTAAATGAATTAGAATTAAGTTTGAAGATGAGAAGAGAGAGCACCAGAAGGATCTCAAAGGCAAAATATAATGGGGAAGCTTCTATCCTAAGTTAATATGCATGGAGTTCCTATGGTTTGTGAGGTCTTTCTAACCTGAAAAGGATCTCAAGAGAAGAGGAAGAACATAAGAGGAGAGATAAGAAAGGCCTAAGCCCAACAAGAAGAGGTTAGTCCATATGAACAAAATGAGAAGAGATGAGAAATGGAGATGTGGAACTCAATTCCCACATCTCAAACTTACCATGGCCCCTGCAAGGTTAGTATAACAACATAAAACCAAGGCATGAACCAACAAATCAGAAGCTACACAAGCATATAGGCATGGCAAAGAGTTCACAAGATGATAAGCAAAGCAAAACAAGATCATTCTGAGATGATTGGGAGTGAAACAAATGCAAAGAAGGCATGCATAACACTTAAAGAAATAAAGCACAATAAGAGGGACCCAAAACCAAGACTCAAGGAGACTCAACCTTTCCCTAGGACCAGGAACCACCCTAGACCTCTAAAGGACCCCAAGAGATGAGGAGAAGTTGGCACAAGTGCCCTTCTAACTTAAAAGAACTTGTAAGACTCAAAGTATGCAAAACAAAGCAAGGTGAGGAAGAAAATACCCAAGAAATAGATCCAAGCACCTAAAAAAATCTACCTAACCAGAAAAGTACTCTTCAAACACAAGGAAATGAGAATCCAAAAGGGTTTGCAAAAATTCAGCACCAAACTAGGTCAATGAAGCTCAAGGATGCAAGGTATCACCATTTAGGGTTTTGAAAATTGATGCACAAGTAACTTAATCAAAATCCAGCAAAGAAATTTATGAAAAATCCAAGATAAATCATGAAGATAATAAAGTGTCTTAGGATTTGAATGCAAAAAGAATGGGATTCATAGCTTAAAGGATGAGGAAGATAGAAATTGGACAAGACAGATTGGTCCATAAGAGTTCACAGTAAAACAATGCCTAGTATTGAATTAAATTGGCCACGTGAAATAAAAAATAAAAATCTAAAAAAATATGATAAAAAACTAGATGAACTAAAGAACACTCATGAATTTTTCTGGATTTTTTAGATGTCAAGAAGTATTTTAAAATAATAAAAACGTAAGAAGAAAAGAGAAGAAAATAAAAGGAATAATAAAATGATGGGGGAGTGTGAGAAGCAAGGCCAGTCAGCTTATTTCAACCACTTGGGCCCAGCAGGGGGCGCAGATAGCATGTTGGCCTTGGGCCCATGCGAAAATGAAAAGAAAAAAGAAAATAAAACTCAGGTTTTATACTCATGTGACATGCTTTAATGAAACAAAAAAACATGTAACCACACATCAATAGGTCACGCTAGGGTTTAGTCACAAGAAGACAAAATAAAAACCCAACCAATCCCTGCGTTCCACCTCATCATCTTCAACCTCAATTCATGAAAACAAACTGCAGCATGCGAATGAAACAGGACCAAGCAGCAACAAAACCTCAAAACCAGAGAATCATATCTCTTCCATTTCTCCATGAAAACACATGATCCAAACATCAAAAATGATCCTCGAATCAAGCACAGCATGAATCAATCATCATAAACACATAAAACAGCACACACAGCATGAACAGAATCAAAAGAGCTTGGATCTAGAAACTTCAAAACCCTAGCCTGACCTCATTTCAACATCATTTTCGAAACCAAAGAGTTCCACATGCTCAGTGCAACAAGTAGATCATAATGCACATCACAAAAACCATTTCTAAGTCTATGGATTTGAGGCATACCTGAAATCACACAGCTTCAAATTTCTCCAAGAAAGCCAAAATCCAGCTCTGGATGATCTTCTAGCAACCTCTTTTCACAAAATAAATGTGAAAGAAGCTTCAAAATCACCTCAACTTTGCTCTTTGAAGAAATCTGGTTTGAACTGGACTGGTGTAAGAAACTTTCTCCAGCTTGAAATGAGGCTTGATCTATGTCCTATGAAGCTTCAGGAACAAGAATATGAGGTCTGCTTTGTAAATGGAGCTATGGATGAAGAGTTATGAGAGAAAATGCAGCAAGAGCCAAAGCTTGAGACTGATGAAATCCTACCTCCTCTGGCCGATTCAAAGAAGAAAACTCCCTTATATATGATGTGTTTTCAGTGGCTAGGGTTGGCAAGCAAAGGCACGTGAGAATGGTGTGCATGAGGTGATTTTGCAAAAATTGCATGAGGTGTGTGGTGGAATGATTCACTTGTGCTCTTCCCACTCTCTTTGCACATGCTGACCTCTTATGGTCCCTTAATCCAAAAATGGAAGAAACCTGGCCCTTGGATCAATACATCATGTTGTTCTTATCATTTTGCTAAAATGCCCCTCATGAGATATCTCCCATTCCATGCATGCTTTTTGCACCCCTTTTGGGCCAAACCCTCCTCATACCATGCATTGTGAAATAATGACCCCAAATGGTACACAAATGGGCTTGCAACTTCCTTCCATAACAACTTGCCCCTTTGGTAAAAAAAATGACATCTCATGTGACAACAAAAATCTCATATGCCCATGCACTTGCATTTTGTGAAATGTGTCAAATTCCATGTCTGGACCCTCCAATTTCTCTTGAGCTAACAACTTGAGATGTCATGAGTAAAAGGATGGTGGCCTCACTTTGCACTTGGAATTGGAACACATGAGCTTTTTTTGAGATTTTGCATCATTTGCAAAAGTGTGGGATAAGCTCACATACCTCACTCTTTGCTTGGCCTCTTGGCACATGTGCAAGCCTTTTCCAATCCTTGATCAGAGCATAAACAACTTTGGCCCTTAGAACTAGCCGTTACATACTTCTCATGATTTGGCTAAATTTGCATTTTTGAGGCCACTTCTTTGCTTGGCACCAAAATGCAAGTTTCTCTTGAGCAAAATCATCTAAATGTATTGCATTGTAACTTAGTAACCTCACTTGATCCATTCCAGCACTTGGAAATGAGTTTTGAACACTCTTGCATTTGGTGTGTGCATGAAAATGTGATTTTGCCCTAAAATGCATGGAATTTTCGAGGGCCTTATCTCCCAAACCATAAATCCCATGAAAATGTACTTGTACTTTTTGAAAATGGCAAGCTTTAGTCTTCAACTTTCATGTTTGAGTTGGGTTCATTTGAAGAATTTTTGATCATGCTAAGCTCTCTTGAAAATTAGGGCAAAAGTTGCTAAATTTGGAAAATCTCAAAAACCAACTTTGTACCATTTTTGCAAAACCCTCCAAATATCCATGATTCTTGATCTTAAATCACCCTAAACAACTTATAACATTGTAAAGACCTCCCTTGGCAAGAAAAAGTGGCTTGGACCCCTTGAAATCAGACAGTTGCCTTTTTACAGGCACAGTTGACCAATTACTTCATCTGCAAGCAACCAAAGCAATGACTGACTTCCATTTGGAATTTTTCCATGAAAATTTACATGTAGGGACCTCTTATCATATAGAAGACATTGCCCAAAAGAGTTGGCCAAAATTATGAGGTTAAGGCCCTTGAAACCTAAACCCTAATTTGGTTGCACTGCTTAGGAGCCTTGCATTGTCTTAAAACTTGTGATGATTAAGCAATCTTCTGAGCTTTTGCAATTGAACCTGGTCTTGTTAAAGGGGTCTAGACTCATCATAGGCTTCCCACAAATCCATTGGAAACCTTGTCTTGGCTTAGATGGCCTCCAACACCTCCCCAGATGGCCATATGCCCCATGCTAGGACTTGATGCTTGTCATGATTTATCTTCCCATGCTATAATGCTATATATATGATATGCTTATGATGCAAATGGTGTATTATGATGCTTAAAATGAAGAGGGCAAATTTGAGGTTCTACAGCTGCCCCTATTCAAGCAACTGTTGATCTGAAAAGGACGATTGCTTCCGCTTTCGGCCGTTCAAGATGAACTGTGGTTGAATACCCAAGAAAACGGAAATTTGCGCTCTGATGCAGAAAACAAGAAATGGGAAATAAACCCAATCCAATAACGTTGCAACTGAGCTGAGAGATAAGCAGACGAGCTCCTTCCAACGAAACCAAAGGTTCTGATGAAACATGAAACGGACGAATCTTCTTGTGACCTGTGACGCCAGGTGCAGAAAGCGAACGAGTCCTTAAGAATCTTCCAAGTAACCGGAGATAGACGAATCTCCTCCACTAATCCTTACGCAGATAAGCGGAATAAGACGGACGAGTCTTCTTCGGATAACCCTTACGCAGGTTCCGGGCATGCATATAAGTCTGTGGGATAGACATGCAACTAGGATGGACGAATCCTCTTCACGAATCCTTACGCAGATAAGTGGAATAAGACGGACGAGTCTTCTTCGGATAACCCTTACGCAGGTTCCGGAAAATAGGATAGACGAACCCTCTTCACGAATCCTTACGCAGATAAGTGGAATAAGACGGATGAGTCTTCTTCGGATAACCCTTACGCAGGTTCCGGTAATAGTTTTGACGTTTTAATCCCACCGTCAGGATTTTCAACCTCTTCAATGCGGACGAGCATTGGAATGATCATCAAAGAAACACGGACGAGTGTCAGAGGTCGACGATACGGACGAGTACCGGACGATGATCCAAGAAACACGGACGGGTACTTCTGATAGTGATACGGACGAGTATCCACTTATTTGAGACGATCTTCAAAAGAAAATACCAAACACGGACGAGTGTCGGGGCGTGCAGACGAGCACCAGATAAGCAATAGACACGGACGAGTGTCGAAGGATGCGGACGAGCAATCTTCAAAGGAGTAACAAGCACGTACGAGTGCTAAGAGATGCGGTCGAGCATCAAATAAAGATGCGAGCACGGACGAGTACTGGCGGCTTCCTTGGGGATATGCCTCAAATAAAGAGGAATCGAAAATAAAATGCACGGACGAGTGCTGCAGGGAGGCGGTTGAGCATCAAATAAAAATGCGAGTACGAACGAGCACTGGCAACTTCGCTGGGGAAAAAACTTCAAAGAACTAACAAACACGGACGAGTGCCGAGAGCTGCGGACGGTCATCAAATAAAGACGTTAGCATGGACGAGTGCTGAGGAGTACCTCAAATAAAGAGGAATCTGCCGAGGAAAAGGCACAAACGAGTGCTGAAAGAGGATGAGCATCAAATAAAGGTGCGAGCACAGACGAGTGCTAGTAGATATAGACTCTACTGGGGAAGAGTGCACAGGAGAGTACCATAAGGTGCTAATTCTTCTGGAGCCTACGGATGAGCAAACTGAATCATCAAATAAGTGTCTAAGAGTGCGAATAAACACTGAATAAGTGCTAACACAGACAAAGTCTGATTGTGTTGGGGAAGTAGACAATTCCGCTCTGGCTGAGGAATGAAGTCCTGGCGGCCTGTGGGAGAAGGTTCTGGTAACCTGTTGGGGCCCTCAAACCTTTAACTCTAATGAAAATGAAGTGCTGGCAACCCGATGCTTACTAGAGAGGATTTTCCCCGGAAGAAAGACGACTCTGCGTGAGGTATACTTCGCTTAACTGCTTTGAACATCTGCTGGGGATCTGATCATCCTGCTCTGACTCCACTGGGGAGAATTTCTTCTTGCTCTGCTGGGGAAATCCCATGGAAATGAGAATCCTGATGACTCTGTGGGGAAATGAAGTTACCTGCAACTCTGCTGAACTAGGAGAACTTCTAGCGATTCCGTTGCGAATAATAAACTTCCGACAACTCCACTGTGGATGGGAGACTTCTACTAACTCCCGCTGGTGATTGACCCGACTTCTGGGGAGTGCAGGTGTTCAGATACCTGTTGAGAATAAGTCACTTGTAAACAGACGTTCTGTCGGGGAAATACCTCTGCTTGGAGAATAACCCTCTGCTGTTTGGGGGTACGGTGATAACCTGCAAATCCTGCAATAACAGAATACACACATATGCACCAAGATTGATATGGCCTGATCTATTCATCTGCCATCACCTGACACTCAAAGCGATGTTAAGTGTCCCTGCAATGTCGTTTTTTATCAGTTTGAAAAAGCAACATGTTTCGCATGCAATGTTATTTGTCAAAAATTCAGGACATTTTTGTAAACATAACACAGTGTTTGACTGAATATTCTTTTTATTGATTGGCCTCTGAATAGGCAAAATTTTACATCAGGAAGTAACCACCTGGAAAGAGGTAGCTACTGTAAAATTGAGAAAAGAAACTATCCTAATGGCAATAGCATGGTATTCCAAAGAGTTTCCTTCCTGCTATGACTGGCATATCTTCAAGACTTTCCGTTCCGTCTTCGGCCTTCTGAAGAGAATGAGGGGCTGATCTCTACCCCTCTGATATGGTCAAGCTGTTTGAAGCGGTGATGTGGTTCAGATAAACCGGAGCGCAGTTGTTCGCTTATTCCCTGATTTTGCGTGGATCGCCCTTTCGGGTTTTCAATCCACCGGGATACCCTTTTTTGCCTGAGTTGTCCGATGTGGCTTTTCAACTCAGCGGGTGTACACATTTTTTTTTTTTTTTTTTTTTGACTTTTCCCTAATTTTTGCCCGAGCTTTTTATTCTGTTTTTAGCTCGCCGGGATGCCCCTTTTTTGCCTGGACTATAATTCTGTTTTTGTGTCCAGCGGGTCTTTTATGCGAAGTATTTTTTAACTGCGTCCGAGTTAACAGGGTATTGGAAGTCCTCGCCATCCATAGTGGTGAGCATCAGTGCTCCGCCTGAGAATACTTTCTTCACTATGAATGGTCCTTCATAATTCGGGGTCCACTTGCCCCTGTGATCTGAACTAGGAGGAATGATCCTCTTGAGCACGAGCTCGCCTACTTGGTACTCCCGAGTACGTACTCGCTGATCGAAGGCTCGCTTCATTCTCCTTTGATAAAGCTGGCTATGACAGATAGCTGCTAATCTCTTTTCCTCAATTAGGCATAGTTGATCATATCGAGCACGTACCCACTCAGCCTCATCAAGCCTGACATCCATCAACACCCGCAGTGAAGGAATTTCCACTTCAACAGGCAAGACTGCCTCCATGCCGTAGACTAAAGAGAAGGGGGTTGCCCCAGTCGACGTCCTGACTGACGTCCGGTACCCATGCAACGCAAACGGTAGCATCTCATGCCAATCTTTGTATGTGATAACCATTTTCTGTACAATCCTCTTGATATTCTTATTAGCTGCCTCTACCGCACCATTCATCTTTGGTCGGTAAGGAGAGGAATTGTGATGCTGGATCTTGAAGTCCCGGCACAGTTCTGCCATCATCTTATTGTTCAGATTAGAACCATTATCGGTAATGATTCGCTCGGGCACTCCATATCTGCATATGGTATCTCTTTTCAGGAATTTTGCTACCACCTGGCGAGTAACATTGGCATAAGACGCAGCTTCCACCCATTTGGTGAAGTAATCAATCGCGACCAAGATGAAGCGATGTCCGTTTGACGCCGTTGGTTCAATCTTGCCGATCATATCAATGCCCCACATGGCAAAGGGCCAGGGTGAAGACATCACATTCAAAGGATTTGGAGGCACATGCACTTTATCCGCATAAATCTGGCATTTATGACATTTTCTGGCATAGGCACAGCAGTCTGCATCCATGGTGATCCAGTAGTAGCCTGATCTTAGCAACTTTTTAGCCATTGCATGCCCTCCAACATGGGTGCCAAAGGATCCTTCATGCACCTCGTGCATCAGCAAGTCTGCTTCCGCCTTATCGACGCATCTGAGAAGTATCATATCAAAGTTTCGCTTATACAGGGAACCATCAGTGTTCAGGAAGAAACTACCAGCTAGCCTTCTTAATGTCTTCTTATCATTGGATGATGCCCCAGGTGGGTATGTTTGATCCTCCAAGAAGCATTTGATGTCATGGTACCAGGGCTTATCATCTTTGACAATGTCTGTTGAGCACACATATGCTGGCCTGTCTAGTCTGGAGACTGCAATCTGAGGCACAAAATTGGCAGCTTGCACTTTGATCATGGATGAAATGGTAGCTAGAGCATCCGCAAACTGATTTTCGTCTCGAGGGATATACTCAAGCTTGACTGTTGTGAAGAAAGTCAACAACTTCCTTGTATAGTCCCGATAAGGTATCAAATGATCTTGGTGCGTGTACCATTTGCCATTTGTTTGATTAATTACCAGAGCTGAATCCCCGAATACAGTCAAAGTTTTGATCCTGAGGTCAATGGCTTCCTCAAGACCCATAATACAAGCTTCGTATTCAGCTTCGTTGTTAGTGCAGTTAAAAGTGAGTTTTGCCGAGAAAGGCAGGTGAACTCCCTTAGGTGTAATGAGCACTGCGCCAACACCACGACCATTCATGTTAACAGCCCCATCAAACATCATAGTCCATCCCTCTTCTGGGTCAGGCCCTTCAGTATGAATAGGCTCTTCATGATCTTTTGCTTTTACAAACATGATGTCTTCGTCGGGGAAGTCAAACCTCATAGGCTGGTAATCATCAATGGGTTGCTCAGCGAGATAATCAGACAATACACTGCCTTTGATGGCTTTTTGGGATGTGTATTGGATATCATACTCTGTGAGAATCATTTGCCATCTTGCAACCCGTCCGGTAAGTGCTGGTTTCTCAAATATATACTTGACTGGATCCATCTTGGAGATCAATAAGGTAGTGTGGGTCAACATGTACTGCCTTAGTCGGCGAGCAGCCCACGCTAAAGCACAGCAAGTTTTCTCGAGCAGTGAATATCGTTGTTCACAGTCGGTAAACTTTTTGCTTAGGTAGTATATTGCATACTCTTTTCGACCAGACTCGTCATGCTGGCCCAGCACACACCCCATCGACTTTTCTAATACTGTCAAGTACATGATCAGGGGTCTTCCTTCCACTGGAGGCATAAGGATCGGAGGCTCTTGTAAGTATTCCTTAATTTTGTCAAAAGCCCTCTGACAGTCTTCATTCCACCTGACCGCTTGCTCTTTTCTTAATAGCTTGAACAAAGGCTCGCAGGTTGCTGTGAGATGAGATATGAACCTTGAAATGTAGTTCAATCTTCCTAAGAACCCTCGAACTTCTTTCTCAGTTTTTGGTGCAGGCATTTCTTGAATGGCTTTAACTTTGTCAGGGTCAACTTCAATCCCTTTCTCGCTTACAATAAATCCCAGCAACTTACCAGATCGTACCCCGAATGTGCATTTGTTGGGGTTCAGCTTCAATTGGTACTTTCTCAGACGCTTGAATAACTTCAACAAATTCACCAGGTGGTCTTCTTCTGTGAAGGACTTGGCAATCATGTCATCCACATAACATTCAATTTCTTTGTGGATCATGTCATGGAATAACGTTACCATAGCCCTCTGATAAGTGGCACCAGCATTCTTCAGGCCGAATGGCATCACTTTATAACAGAATGTGCCCCAGGGTGTGATGAAAGTTGTCTTCTCCATATCTTCAGGTGACATTTTGATCTGATTGTATCCTGAAAATCCATCCATGAAGGAGAACACCGAAAACTGAGCCGTATTATCCACCAATACATCAATGTGAGGTAAAGGGAAATCATCTTTCGGACTAGCTCTGTTCAGATCCCGGTAGTCAACACACATCCTCACCTTACCATCTTTCTTTGGCACTGGAACGATGTTAGCTACCCAAGGTGGGTAACTAGTCACGGCAAGGAACCCGGCGTCCCACTGTTTCTGTACCTCCTCTTTGATCTTCATCACCATGTCAGGGCGAGTTCTTCTCAGTTTTTGCTTAACAGGAGGACAGTCTTCTTTTAATGGTAGCCGATGCACAACGATGTCTGTATCCAACCCTGGCATGTCCTGGTATGACCAGGCAAAGATGTCAACATATTCATGCAACATTTCAATCAACCCCTTCTTAACTTCAGTCTGCAAGCTGGCACCTATCTTGATTTCCTTCTTAACCTCTTTTGTGCCGATGTTGATAACCTCGATTTCCTCCTGATGAGGCTGAATGACTCTTTCCTCTTGCTTCAACAACCTGACCAACTCTTCGGGGAGTTCATAATCTTCCTCAACCTCTTCATCAGCTTGGTAGATTGGATTGTCGAAGTTATGCTCAGTCATAGTAGGAGAGTTGTCAATGGAATCCGGTTGACTGACACTGCACAAGTGATGTGCTCATTCAGAATCTGTTTAGAGAAAACGCACACCAAAAGCAAGAAAGAAAAACACATTGCCATTTTCTTTATTTGTGCAAAACATTAAAATTGAAAGAAAAGGAACGATTTGATTGAAAAATGTCCTTTATTTATGACAAATAAATGCTTTCAAAACATGGAGGCCCGTACAATGGATCCTTGTACCTTGGGCAGAGTACAGGATTTGACATGCAGTATGTAAAAAATGACAAATAAACAATTACTTTGTGATCCAGGTGACTTCGACGATGTTTTCCGTAGACCAATTGGGCAGCTCCTCTCCTGGTGCACACGGGCGGATCCAATTATCCAGTTCGCACTCGCTATTTCCGTCTTCACTGGCAGCACAGATATGGTTGCGGTCCAATAACCCAGCACTAGTAAAAGTAATGGCCTTGTTGTCTGATGAACGGACGAGCCCATCAGGCTGATACCCCAGCCCGAACTTGTCCTCCTTCTTTTCCAGCTCCAATAGTCTGCCCCAGCCCTGGGCACTACCTGATTGCACAACTTCTTTGGCCTGCTTGTAGGAAGTAATAGACGTACTTTCTTTATCTTCAGCTTTACTCAGAGGAGACAAAGAACTAACATTCACTGCTTCGAATGCCTGACACAGGGTTTCATGGATTTCACCATCCATCTCCACATATTTAAATGTAGATAGATGACTCACAAATATGTCCTCTTCACCGCACACAGTCACAACTTGACCATCCGCTACATACTTGAGCTTCTGGTGCAAAGTTGACGTCACAGCCCCTGCGGCATGAATCCAAGGTCGACCAAGTAGACAGCTATAAGTAGGTTGGATGTCCATTACGTAAAACGTGCTCTTAAACACTTGCGACCCAACCTTGATTGGCAACTCAACCTCTCCAAACACAGACCTTCGAGAACCGTCGAAAGCCTTCACCACCAAATCACTTGGTCTCAACTCAACCCCTTCCACATTAAGCTTCATTAACGCCTTCTTTGGCAAGACATTGAGAGATGACCCAGTATCAACCAGGACATGAGACATCACAGCCCCTTTGCATTCAATTGTGATATGGAGAGCCTTGTTATGATTCTTCCCTTCAATAGTAAGGTCCCTATTAGTAAATCCCAAACCATGGCTCGCATTTACACTTCCCACCACAGCTTCTAATTGATTCACGGTGATTTCCTGAGGAACATACGCCATCTGCAACACCTTCAGAAGGGCTTCTCTATGAGCTGGTGAGCACATCAGTAGTGACAAGATAGAGATTTTGGAGGGAGTTTGATTTAGTTGCTCGACTACCTTGTAGTCACTCCTCTTAATAATCCTCATGAACTCCTCCATTTCCTTCTCGAAAGTACTTTGACCAGTAGCGGGAGTGGCATTATCCTCAATCGCTACTTGCTTCCCTTTGGCCTTAGCGGAAGCCTCAGCATCAGTGTCTCCTCTCAAAGTCTGGGGAGCGAATAGGCGACCGCTCCTTGTGAAACCTCCACTTCCCCCAACATTCACCACAGCTGGGTCCATGGTTACTGCCTTATTTTCCACTTTCTGTCCTCCAACATACACTTCTGATTCGTAATGCCACGGAATAGCCTTCTCGTCTGAATATGGAATAGGCCCAGGCACCGTGATGGTGACGGGGCTTACTTCCGGGACATAAATAGTAACCGGCTCTCTTTGCGCTGGCATTTCAGCAAGATCATAGTATATGGTCACCGTTGACACTTCATCGTTCCTCTTATCGACCCTGTCGAACTGTAACAGCCCATCATCCATCAGTCTCTGTAAACCAATCTTCAATCTGTCACAACCATTCTTTGATTCAACGCAGTCTTCGCAATCAAACCCACAACCCGGGAAAATCTGACCCTTCACCAACCTCTCCTTGACCAGCAACAAGGAGGTCTTCACTTCTTCGACCTTCTCCACCAAGTTCAGCCTCTCCTCCATCTCAATAGCATTAACCTTGGCTCCCCCATGATTAGGGATAGGGTTACTCGTGACATTCGGAGGTGGCGCGAAATTGATTGCCTTGGAGTCGATCAAATCCTGAACTTTATAGTGCAAAGCCCTGCACTTCTCTGTTGAGTGCCCGGGTGCCCCAGAATGGAAAGCGCACCGAGCATTGGCGTCGTAACCTGGAGGAAGAGTTCCAGTAGGTGGAGCCAATGCCCTCAGTTGAATTAGGTTCAGTTCCAACAATCTCTGGAGTAAAGCTGTGTATGTCATTGGGATCACATCAAAAACCCTATCAGCTTGGCGTGGTTGCCTCTGCTGATATGGTCTCTGTTGATAGTTGCGCTGCTGTTGTTGCTGAGGCTGTTGTAGAGCCTGTTGAGCTGGTTGAGTTGGTGTAGCGGGAATTGTGACTGCAGCTATCTGATTGTATTCTTGTCTATAACCTCTGCCCCTGCCTCGGCCATATACTGCGTTAGCTTCCCCTTCTCTTCTTCTAGGAAGTCCGCCAAAGGCTTTCCTCGCTCCTCCAGAGCTACCAGCGGTATTAGGGTCCTGAATCTTCCCCGTCTTTAACAGAGTCTCAACTCTCTCTCCAGCAATCACTATATCATTGAACTTGGTGGCCGAGCTAGATGCCAACCTCTCTAGAAAAACACCTTGGAGAGTGCCCATAAACATGTCGGCCATTTCATCCTCTAAGAGAGGTGGTTGCACCCTGGCAGCTAACTGGCGCCACCTCTGGGCATATTCTTTGAAACTTTCCTTTGCCGCCTGGGTCATGTGTTGCAACTGCGTGCGCTTCGGAGCCATGTCCATATTATATTGATACTGCCTTACAAAGGCCTCAGCCAAATCCTTCCAGCTTTTGATATTGACCCTATTGAGCTTCATGTACCATTCAAGAGAAGCTCCCACCAAGCTATCCTGAAAATAATACATCCACAGCTTCTCATCGTCTGTATGAGCGGCAATTCTCCCAACAAACGATTGCAGGTGGGTTTTCGGACAAGTAGTGCCGTCATACTTCTCGAAGGTAGGAACTTTAAACTTATACGGAATCCTGACTCCCGGAACCAAACCCAAGTCTGTGATGTCAAATCCCAAAGAACTTTGGGACTGAATAGCCTTGATTTGCTCGGCCATCTCTTCGAATCTCTTGTTCATTTCTACCCCTTGACCCTCGGCTTCATCAAGTAATGTGAATTGGTCATCCTGGTGGTCCATATGAATGTTAGGCACCCCTTCGTTGACTATTGGCACCCCTGGAGTTCCACCCTGACGTGCGCCCGCACCGGTATGATTATCAGCATTTGCAGCAGCAGCAGCGTTTCTGTTCTGATTCTCAACCATCTCTCGCAGACGCTCTTGATTCTGCCCCATGCCGACCATTAGTGTCATAAAATTATCCATCCTTTGTCTCAAATCGGTCAAGTCTGCCTGTAACTGGTCCATGACTCGCTCTCTATTAATCTTGGTCGGATACCTGTGGACTGTTGGTTGCCCCCGAACTTTTCGAGGAGCTATAGTGCCTGAAACACAAAATATGTTAGTAATCGAGACACTACCTGCAAAACAACAAACAGGTTATATGGATGCAATGCAGTTGTTTATGTTTCCAATCACGGGTCAATCATACCCCGGTCCCGGTATTTTAGCAAAGAAAACCGAATGGGCACTGATCCTCGACTTCCAGGAACCTTCGCGAGAGACCGCATCCAAAACACAACAGCAAGCGAACCAAGAAATAAAGGGAAAAACCATAAATCAACCCATCAAGTAGATAACACAGAATTCCCCGTAGGGTACAAGTCTTCACAAAGGAGAAACAACCAAATAAGACTCCTGCAACATGCCTGCAGGTAATCCAGATACAAGAAAAGTAAACTAAGAAACAGAACCAACACCTAAGGACCCTGAAGCTCCATCACTAAACCCCCATCAGATCTGACCCTCTTGACTCCCGCCATCAACTTTAAGTCTTCAATCTCTTTAAGCGCTGCTTCGAGGGCTTGTTGACTGTCTGCGAGTTGCTGAGTCTTTTCTCTGCGAATCTTGTGGACTTGCTCCACCTCTTCCTTTTTGTAAGCCATCTGGGTTTCAAAGAACTCTTCTTTTTCTTTATATTGCCTCAACTCTTGCTCCCTCTGTCCCTTTAACCAGACAATAGACTGACGAGCATCTCTGAGGATCTTTGACTTCTTCTTGCGCTCAACTTCTCTATGGGCTTCCATCATCCCCAATCTGCGGAAATGTGCTTCTCTACCTGCAAAGTCCTTCTCCTTAGCCTCCAAAGTCGTTTGTATCTTCAGCAACTTCTCTTCAGCTTCAACCTTGGCCCTGTTGGCTTGGTGATACAGGCTTACCATCTCAGTATTTTCAACTCTAACTGCATGCAGCTGGGCTTCTAACTTCTTGAATTCCTCTAAAGGCACAGTATCAATGGACTCAGCAACTGGGGGAACTGGTGCTGAAAATGGTAACAAAACCTTTCTGGCTCTGTCTTTCAACCAAGCTTCATACTCTGGGAATGTCTGATTGTTGCACTTCCCGAAACTAGCTATCCCTTCTCCCTTAATGCACTTCCAAGCTCCCGCAACCTTCCTCACTAAAGGCATATTATCTTTCACTGAGAAGTAGAAAATAGGGGTCAGTTTCAAATCTTCAGGCACCTCTCTCAAAGCGTATCCCAATTGTCTTCTTAACAAGATTGGATTGTAATTAATCCCCCCAGCTATTCCCAACAAAGGTACACTATGATAACTCCCGCAGCTAGTGATGAAACGTGCACCTCGCAGCCTCTGAGTGAACCATCTAACATCCTTGGCAAGCAACTTCTCTAGCTTCTGAGCCCATACCAGAGTGTGGTCACTAAACAACCCCGTACTAGGCAAATGCCTCATGAACCACATGTGAAATAATGGAGCACAGCAACGAACCAAACCTCCCCTCTTCTTTTCAGTTTTGTAATGAACTGAGTAATACAAATCCCCGAGTAAGGTAGGCACAGGATTCTTCAACAAAAAGAGATGTATGGCGTTTATATCTATGAACTTCTCCATATCAGCAAACAAAATGATGCCATAGATAGACAGAGCCAAGATGGCACACACAACATCCCATTCCTCTTCAACAGCCAATTCTCCTGCTTTCTTCACCAGAGCCTCCAAAGAAAACCCAGACACACCTCCTTTAATAATGGTCAAAGACTTCACAGCAGAAGGACTCAAATAAAGAGCCTCAGCAATAGCCTCAGGTGCAGGTCTACTCATCTCAGAATTGAAAGGAACCTGATCTCGAATCGGCACACCCAGGATCAAAGCATACTCCTCCAGCATAGGGCCCAACTGAAAATCAGGAAAGGTGAAGCAACGAAGCTGTGAATCATAATACTGAAGCAATGTATGAATGGCACTCCTCTCTGAAGGATCCAGCTCTATCACCACGTCAAGAATACTCCCATAAGCTTTTCTGAACCTCTCTACCTGGTTGGGTGTAATCAGCTTTATCATCTTTTTCAACAAACCAACCTTGATATCAAAGAACTTGAAATGAATATTCTGCTTGCGAGGATCTTCCATCTTTGAAGAGGATACCGGAACCGGAAGCAGATATATGAACCTGTGAATGAAAACAAAAACAATGATTAATGATGCAATGATGTAATGCAGATGCAAATGCAAGGACATATGGCCATCTGAGACTGTCTGGAATCTGGACACTGACAAAGGCCCCTCTGAATAACTTGTCAAACTAAAAGTCCACTGAGTCACACTCTCTGATAATCACAACTCTCTGGAGAAAATCTCAAGACCATAGTATCATGAATACCAGAACCAGAAAACCAGAACTCCGGAACCAAAGTAACCGTATCATAACATGAACTGCACTGGTAACAAGGGTATGATGAGGCCAAGGGTTCCTGCAACCTGTAAACCCATCCTCAATCTCACAGGTGTGCTCCGGGTCAAACATCACGGACTCTCAAAGCCGAATAGCAATAATACTTTCACCATTTCCGAGAAATGGCTCATGACCAAATCAGGGAATCGGTTAGGCATTATGTACTACGCAGGGAGGCCTCAGCTGAGTCCGGGAAAAAAAAACAAGCATCCCTTATAAGTCCCCAGCTTCAAGCGCTGAAATCGAGAAACAATAGTACATTCAGCCCGTAGGATACAGTACTAATGTCATACGACCAGATGCTTTGACTGAGTTCCTATAAGAGAACCAGGCCATCCTATGCGAGTCCCTAGTGGACCCTCGGGTGCGAATGGGTTTGCCACAAAATGTGGTCTGCCACTGCCACCACTGGAGAGGGTTGTTTCCACAAAGGTTCTCAATGATCGGTCCCCAGATGCACATAACTATCAAGGTCTTATCCCGAAGTGGAGGAAATCCCCACACAAGATATTTCCGAGACGGTCGCAATCTGGGCGTGAAACACATCGCCACTCATCATGCCACATGTGAGTACAATATGTCCACTCTAATCCTAGGGTGCACTCAAGCCGGGTACTTGGCTTATCTCTCAGAAACAGTATCACCCGAGCCCACCAAAAAAAAAACCAGTCCAGACAGTCCAGTATGATATATATGATGCGAAAATAGATACTGAAAACTGTAAATGAAACTGTAAATAAAGCTGTAAACAACAACAATAAAATACAACAAGCCACATCAAACAAACATCACCCAATGAAACAGAACCAAACAAGCGCTAGGAGAAACTCACAGGGGAACCAGAGACTCTGGGTTCGCGTCCCCAGCAGAGTCGCCAAGCTGTCGCTCCCGGGATTTCAATCCTGGTACAAACGCGGAAATGGCGCGGAAAAAGAATAGAGTCGCCAGCCAGACATTTTTATCCCGAAGAACGGGAATGGTAATGCTGCACAAACCAGAAGAAAGAGAGAGGAAGGACACAGGTCCTGCGAACCAAAGAGACTGAGTTCGGGAGTCGGTTACGACCTGGGAAGGTATTAGCACCCAGATCGTCCGCCGTACCCGACGGGATCCACGCTTGCATGTTTTGTTTCAAAGGGTGAGAAATAAGAATGCTGCTGAATAAAACCGCTACTAGAATGAAGGGAATGGAAATGAGAAATGAACTGAAATAAGAAAATGAGAATAAAAGGAGAAATGTAGGGAAAATAAAGAATGTGCTCGAACGGGCCCTACCCCGCTGCCTACGTACCTCATCAGGATAATGAGGA
Organism: Lathyrus aphaca; assembly: GCA_963966055.1. Lineage (NCBI taxonomy): Eukaryota > Viridiplantae > Streptophyta > Magnoliopsida > Fabales > Fabaceae > Lathyrus > Lathyrus aphaca. The sequence goes on along the minus strand of OZ014525.1, from coordinate 66,769,175 downwards.
TCAGAGACGCCGTAGTTCCCCTAACTAGGGGTACTAAAGGAAAATGCTTGTGAATTAAAGGCTTGAACTGCCTATGTCAATGCTCAGGTGTTGCAGGCTCGGACGACGAGTGCGTTACCATCTTGCAAAGTGACGAGTAGGAGCAAGTTCGCGTACAGAGCGAATGAGATGAGAAAAGAATTCCTGAAGGAAAGACGCTTATTGTTTGTTTGGTGTTTTTTAGAAGCTTTTATGAGTGAAAGTTTGCATAGGTAAGTGTACTTAAGTCTTACTCAATGGGATGTGTACGTCTCACATCATCCCGAAATGGAATGCGCAAGAGGCACACCTATCTATGGAGGAAATCCCCAAAGCTAGTCCCACAAGTGAAGGCTTGAGCACACTGGCCTATTACCATTATTAAGTATTTTTGTGGTTTTTGGTTAAGAAATGTCTTTTAATTTGTCTTTGTGAGGTACTCATGCTAAGACCTATCTACCACGAGTGATGACTCACACCTCGCCCCGAAATGGAACGCGTGCAAGCATCTCATAGCAAAGTCTCGTGTCACATGAAAGCACCCAACCTTTATTAAATGAATTAGAATTAAGTTTGAAGATGAGAAGAGAGAGCACCAGAAGGATCTCAAAGGCAAAATATAATGGGGAAGCTTCTATCCTAAGTTAATATGCATGGAGTTCCTAGGGTTTGTGAGGTCTTTCTAACCTGAAAAGGATCTCAAGAGAAGAGGAAGAACATAAGAGGAGAGATAAGAAAGGCCTAAGCCCAACAAGAAGAGGTTAGTCCATATGAACAAAATGAGAAGAGATGAGAAATGGAGATGTGGAACTCAATTCCCACATCTCAAACTTACCATGGCCCCTGCAAGGTTAGTATAACAACATAAAACCAAGGCATGAACCAACAAATCAGAAGCTACACAAGCATATAGGCATGGCAAAGAGTTCACAAGATGATAAGCAAAGCAAAACAAGATCATTCTGAGATGATTGGGAGTGAAACAAATGCAAAGAAGGCATGCATAACACTTAAAGAAATAAAGCACAATAAGAGGGACCCAAAACCAAGACTCAAGGAGACTCAACCTTTCCCTAGGACCAGGAACCACCCTAGACCTCTAAAGGACCCCAAGAGATGAGGAGAAGTTGGCACAAGTGCCCTTCTAACTTAAAAGAACTTGTAAGACTCAAAGTATGCAAAACAAAGCAAGGTGAGGAAGAAAATACCCAAGAAATAGATCCAAGCACCTAAAAAAATCTACCTAACCAGCAAAGTACTCTTCAAACACAAGGAAATGAGAATCCAAAAGGGTTTGCAAAAATTCAGCACCAAACTAGGTCAATGAAGCTCAAGGATGCAAGGTATCACCATTTAGGGTTTTGAAAATTGATGCACAAGTAACTTAATCAAAATCCAGCAAAGAAATTTATGAAAAATCCAAGATAAATCATGAAGATAATAAAGTGTCTTAGGATTTGAATGCAAAAAGAATGGGATTCATAGCTTAAAGGATGAGGAAGATAGAAATTGGACAAGACAGATTGGTCCATAAGAGTTCACAGTAAAACAATGCCTAGTATTGAATTAAATTGGCCACGTGAAATAAAAAATAAAAATCTAAAAAAATATGATAAAAAACTAGATGAACTAAAGAACACTCATGAATTTTTCTGGATTTTTTAGATGTCAAGAAGTATTTTAAAATAATAAAAACGTAAGAAGAAAAGAGAAGAAAATAAAAGGAATAATAAAATGATGGGGGAGTGTGAGAAGCAAGGCCAGTCAGCTTATTTCAACCACTTGGGCCCAGCAGGGGGCGCAGATAGCATGTTGGCCTTGGGCCCATGCGAAAATGAAAAGAAAAAAGAAAATAAAACTCAGGTTTTATACTCATGTGACATGCTTTAATGAAACAAAAAAACATGTAACCACACATCAATAGGTCACGCTAGGGTTTAGTCACAAGAAGACAAAATAAAAACCCAACCAATCCCTGCGTTCCACCTCATCATCTTCAACCTCAATTCATGAAAACAAACTGCAGCATGCGAATGAAACAGGACCAAGCAGCAACAAAACCTCAAAACCAGAGAATCATATCTCTTCCATTTCTCCATGAAAACACATGATCCAAACATCAAAAATGATCCTCGAATCAAGCACAGCATGAATCAATCATCATAAACACATAAAACAGCACACACAGCATGAACAGAATCAAAAGAGCTTGGATCTAGAAACTTCAAAACCCTAGCCTGACCTCATTTCAACATCATTTTCGAAACCAAAGAGTTCCACATGCTCAGTGCAACAAGTAGATCATAATGCACATCACAAAAACCATTTCTAAGTCTATGGATTTGAGGCATACCTGAAATCACACAGCTTCAAATTTCTCCAAGAAAGCCAAAATCCAGCTCTGGATGATCTTCTAGCAACCTCTTTTCACAAAATAAATGTGAAAGAAGCTTCAAAATCACCTCAACTTTGCTCTTTGAAGAAATCTGGTTTGAACTGGACTGGTGTAAGAAACTTTCTCCAGCTTGAAATGAGGCTTGATCTATGTCCTATGAAGCTTCAGGAACAAGAATATGAGGTCTGCTTTGTAAATGGAGCTATGGATGAAGAGTTATGAGAGAAAATGCAGCAAGAGCCAAAGCTTGAGACTGATGAAATCCTACCTCCTCTGGCCGATTCAAAGAAGAAAACTCCCTTATATATGATGTGTTTTCAGTGGCTAGGGTTGGCAAGCAAAGGCACGTGAGAATGGTGTGCATGAGGTGATTTTGCAAAAATTGCATGAGGTGTGTGGTGGAATGATTCACTTGTGCTCTTCCCACTCTCTTTGCACATGCTGACCTCTTATGGTCCCTTAATCCAAAAATGGAAGAAACCTGGCCCTTGGATCAATACATCATGTTGTTCTTATCATTTTGCTAAAATGCCCCTCATGAGATATCTCCCATTCCATGCATGCTTTTTGCACCCCTTTTGGGCCAAACCCTCCTCATACCATGCATTGTGAAATAATGACCCCAAATGGTACACAAATGGGCTTGCAACTTCCTTCCATAACAACTTGCCCCTTTGGTAAAAAAAATGACATCTCATGTGACAACAAAAATCTCATATGCCCATGCACTTGCATTTTGTGAAATGTGTCAAATTCCATGTCTGGACCCTCCAATTTCTCTTGAGCTAACAACTTGAGATGTCATGAGTAAAAGGATGGTGGCCTCACTTTGCACTTGGAATTGGAACACATGAGCTTTTTTTGAGATTTTGCATCATTTGCAAAAGTGTGGGATAAGCTCACATACCTCACTCTTTGCTTGGCCTCTTGGCACATGTGCAAGCCTTTTCCAATCCTTGATCAGAGCATAAACAACTTTGGCCCTTAGAACTAGCCGTTACATACTTCTCATGATTTGGCTAAATTTGCATTTTTGAGGCCACTTCTTTGCTTGGCACCAAAATGCAAGTTTCTCTTGAGCAAAATCATCTAAATGTATTGCATTGTAACTTAGTAACCTCACTTGATCCATTCCAGCACTTGGAAATGAGTTTTGAACACTCTTGCATTTGGTGTGTGCATGAAAATGTGATTTTGCCCTAAAATGCATGGAATTTTCGAGGGCCTTATCTCCCAAACCATAAATCCCATGAAAATGTACTTGTACTTTTTGAAAATGGCAAGCTTTAGTCTTCAACTTTCATGTTTGAGTTGGGTTCATTTGAAGAATTTTTGATCATGCTAAGCTCTCTTGAAAATTAGGGCAAAAGTTGCTAAATTTGGAAAATCTCAAAAACCAACTTTGTACCATTTTTGCAAAACCCTCCAAATATCCATGATTCTTGATCTTAAATCACCCTAAACAACTTATAACATTGTAAAGACCTCCCTTGGCAAGAAAAAGTGGCTTGGACCCCTTGAAATCAGACAGTTGACTTTTTACAGGCACAGTTGACCAATTACTTCATCTGCAAGCAACCAAAGCAATGACTGACTTCCATTTGGAATTTTTCCATGAAAATTTACATGTAGGGACCTCTTATCATATAGAAGACATTGCCCAAAAGAGTTGGCCAAAATTATGAGGTTAAGGCCCTTGAAACCTAAACCCTAATTTGGTTGCACTGCTTAGGAGCCTTGCATTGTCTTAAAACTTGTGATGATTAAGCAATCTTCTGAGCTTTTGCAATTGAACCTGGTCTTGTTAAAGGGGTCTAGACTCATCATAGGCTTCCCACAAATCCATTGGAAACCTTGTCTTGGCTTAGATGGCCTCCAACACCTCCCCAGATGGCCATATGCCCCATGCTAGGACTTGATGCTTGTCATGATTTATCTTCCCATGCTATAATGCTATATATATGATATGCTTATGATGCAAATGGTGTATTATGATGCTTAAAATGAAGATGGAAAATTTGAGGTTCTACACATGTCAGTACTTTACATTAGGTTTTCTTCCATTCCATAGCTCATATAGAGTAGTAGGAGTTCCCTTTCTTAGAGTGACTATATTATGAACATAACATGTAGTGTTCATAGCTTCAGACCAGAAGTACAAAAGAAGTATCTTGGCATGAATCATGGCCCTAACTTATTCTTGTATAGTTTTGTTCTTCCTTTAAACAACCCCATTTTGTTGAGGAGTAATGGGAGAAGAAAATTCATGGCTGATTCCTTCAGATGAGCAGAATTCAGAGAATTTTTTATTCTCAAATTCATTCCCATGGTCACTTTTAATCCTGATGACACAACTTTCCTTTTCTCTCTGAATTCTTTGACAAAGATCCTTGAACACATCAAAGACATCAGATTTCTCTTTGAGAAATTTTATCCAAATGTACCTTGAGTAGTAATCCATCACCACATAAGCATTCCTCTTTCCACCAAGACTTTCAGCCTGCATGAGACTCATCAAGTCCATATGTAATAGCTCCAAGACTTTGGATGTAGTAAGATGTCAAATCTTCGGGTGTGACATCTTGGTTTGCTTGCCTATTTGACATTCACCACATACTTTTCCTTCATCAATCTAATGCAAGGGAATTCCCTTTACAACTTCTAAGGTTATGACTTTTTTCATCCCTCTTAGATGAAGATGACCCATCTTTTGATGCCACAATTCTACTTCATCTTATTTGGATAGTGAGCACACAGATGAGTAGCTGGAATCTTGGTTAACCCAGAGATAACAATTATCTCTAGACCTGACTCCCCTCATGACCATTACATTTTCTTCATTTGTGACTATACATTTTGATTTTGTGAAGTTGACACTGAATCCTTGATCACACAACTGACTGATGCTAATGAGATTAACAGTCAATCCCTTAACAAGTAGAACATCATCAAGATTTGGAACATCTAAACATTCAAGTTTTCCAACTCCTTTGATTTCTCCTTTAGCTCCATCACCAAAAGTCACATAACTGGTAGGGTGAGGTTTGATATCAACCACCAGATTTTTTATTCCAGTCATATGCTTAGAACAACCACTATCAAAATACCAATCCTCTTTAGCTGACACTCTGAGAGAAGTATGAGCTATCAAAGAAACATGCTTAGGAACCCGCTGTTATTTCTTGATGACCATGTTTTGCTTAGGTTTGGGCTGTGGATTATGATCAGGATATCCATGAAGTCTGAAACAAAAGGCTTTTATGTGACCAAACCTCCCACAATAGTGACACATCCACCTTTGATATCTTCTCCTTTAATGAGTTGATCTTCTTGTTTCATGATGTTGAGACACTAGTTTCGACATCTGTTTTGAAACATCATTCTTGAGCTCATATTGACTGCTACTTGAGGATTTTTTTTGGAACCATTAAATCCTATCCCCATATAGGTCTCCTGTACTTCTTCCAGAATTAAGGATATCATCAAGTGTTTCAGATCCACTATTCAGCATTCTGATGGATTTGGTCATCTGATCCAGCTTAGAATTCAACATGGTGACTTCATTATTCAGATTAAATAATGTATACAAATGCCCTTATTTTTCAGCCTCCAGTGTTGCTATGATCTTCTTCTGCTTTTCTTCTTCTTGAATCACTTGAGCACTTCTGATACATAGCTTTTGATAAGTATCAACAAGTTCTTCAAAGGTTAGTTCATCTTCACTAGAGTCTTCATCAGACACACATGTCTCTGTCAAAACAATGATATGTTTAGTCAATTCCTCATCAAAGTCACTTTCAGAATCTCCATTAGACCATGTAACAAATATGTCTTTCTTTTGTCCTTTCAGATAGGTAGGACATTTAGCTCTAATGTGGCCAAAACCATCACACCCATGGCATTGAACTCTTTTGCTTTGACTTGACTTCTCTTTAGGATTTGTCCTAGACTCATTTGATGTGTTGATGTCAGACGCAATGTCCCTAACATTTGTCCTTGAGTTCATATTCATCCTTTTCGTGACCTTGTTGAATTGTCTTCCCAACATGGTAACAACTTCTTTCAGGCTTTCTTCATTTTCCACTTCACCTGTTTCTTCCTCAGTATTTGACACAAGGGCTATGATTTTATTCTTCTTTTCAGGAACATCACTGAATCCCATTTCAAATGTCTGAAGAGATCCAATAAGATCTTCAACCTTCATATTGCAGATGTCTTGTGCCTCTTCTATAGCAGTCACCTTCATTGCAAATCTTTTGGGAAGTGATCTGAGAATTTTCCTTTCAAGCTTTCCATCAGACATTTTTTCTCCTAAAGCTCCTGAGGTGTTAGTAATATCAAGAATATTCATGTGAAAGTCATGAATAGTCTCATATTCTTTCATTCTCAGATTTTCAAATTTGGTTGTGAGCATTTGAAGTCTTGACATCTTGACTTTGGAAGTTCCTTCATGAGTGGCTATGATAATATCCTAAACTTACTTGGCCATTTCACAATGATGCACCAATATAAATATGTTCTTATCAATGCCATTGAATAAAGCATTCAAGGCTTTAGAATTCCATAGTGTCAAATCATCCTCATCTTTTCTCCAATCCTCCTCAGGCTTTAAAGTTGTATTTCCATCTTTATTAGTAATAACAGGATGTTCCCATCCTTTATCTGCAGCTTTCCACGCCTTCTTGTCTAGAGATTTCAAGAAAGCAACCATGCGAGGTTTCCAATAATCATAGTTAGATCCATCCAGAATAGGTGGTATATTCCCAAATCCTCCATCCTTGTCCATAGTACTAGAAAATTGCCCCTAGATCTCACCCAGAAAAGCAAGCAGGGTCCCTGCTCTGATGCCAATTGAAATTCTGGAAACAAATATATGATGTCGAATACAATGTCACGACACGATATATGACAAGGTTAAAATTAACAAGATAAATAAACAAAATAGAAGAAAAGAACACATGGAATTGTTAACCCAATTCGGTGCAAACACACCTACTCTGGGGGCTACCAAGCCAGGAAGGAACTCCACTATCAGTAGTATCAATACAAAGACCCTCAACAAACATTCCAATTTACGATATTTTCACTTAATCACTATCTAATGCTAGTTCTATTTAGGAACTCCTGAATATGAGATCCCTCTCACTCCCCCTCAATCACTACAACGATAACAGACAAACAATTCAAAAAAGATGAATACACACTTCAAGAAACAATCCTTGACCTTGCTTCAAAGCTTCAATCAAGTACAAACACTCTTGCTTAAAAGCTTTGAGTGGACAAAAATTACAACTCAATAAACCTAGTCCAAAATAACCATCAACATGATAATTGTTTGGCCCACAAGAAAACTAACACACACACGAAAACACTGAATACGAAAATCCTTATTCTCTTTATCTGTCTTTATTATCAAACTAGGGTAACAACAGCCTTTAAATAAAGTCTTGAATCATGGGCATGGGCCTGTTGAACTTGCACAAAACAAATACAATATTTTCTTTAATAAAGGAACACAAATAACAACATATAATATTCTGCTAAAATATCTCCAAGCTGAATCCTTGACATCTAATAGACCGCGCTAACTGATACTCAATCAAAACACACAATCAATAACAGCAAACTGCACGCACAAAATAAGGATTCATCTAGGTCTCCAGGCCCAATCAGGGATGTCATGACATCAATCTTGACATCCTGATAAAACAACTGCATACAAACATCTTCACACCTACATAATGCTTAAATTACATGTTATAACATTACATATGACATTCAGAATCAGAAAACATGTTTTACCATAAAATATAGCCAATCTAAAACATCTACAAAAGGTTTTTTGTCAGGCATCTCTATAACAATTTCAGAAAGAGATATCCTGGTAAGATGTTGAAGGAAATTATTTGGAAGGCATCAAAGTCAACATATTATCAAGCTTGGGAAAGTGAGATGAAAGGCATGAAGGGTGTCAATTTGGAAGCATACAAGCACATGATGAGCACTCCACCGAGATACTGGAGTATGCCATACTTAAAGACACATAACAAATTTGATGTTGTCCTCAATAACATGTATGAGGTGTAACACCCAAATTACCCCACAAAATTATTAATAAAAATCAGAGTAATTTTAAATTTTATCAAAATATTTTAGTGTCACAATTCAATAACCACACATGGCTAAAGTTATACGTCTTACAAAATTTGTTCATCATGCAGCGGAAAACCTCAAATAATACATAAAGAAATATCTCAATTACAAAGAAAAGTTTTTCTGAAAAAGAAATTAAACAAAAGAAAACGTCATCCCAACACCCAAAGCGACGTATCAGAGCCAACTCCCTAAAGACGTGAAGTACACCAACTTCACAGACCACCACTCGACTTATCCTACTCACCTGCACGTT